>CM071600.1:41521045-43921045 GCA_036435485.1 Saposhnikovia divaricata
GCCAATGGAACAATGTGACTGAATCCATCTACCACTGTTGCACTTAGAAGAACACCAGGATAAGGTCCATAAAGATGGGTACCATCTATTTGAATAACTGGTATGCAATGCTTGAATCCTTCAATACATGGATTAAAAGCCCAAAAAACTCTTTGAAAAGTCATCACCTGTTCCAAATGCATATTATGATGATGTTAATTACTTAATTAGCTGACTCACAATGCAAGAGCAATGGATTATTGGTAAATAATATAAATGGACATAAGGAGTATGATCCAGAAAAAAATTACCTCTCTTAACTCATCCTCCTTGAATAACCAGTCGACCTTGGTACCAATATTAAAAGATTGCAATGCTTCCATTAAATTTGGTAGATCGCCATATGATCCCTCCCAATTCCCATAAACAGCCTCCATTGCGTGCTTTCTAGCAGCTCTTAGTTTCTTTTTTGATGGCTCATAACCATAAAACTTTTCCTTCACTGTAGCTAATAAAACCTTTTCTGCCACACTTGGATCTACGGAAACATGTGTTTTGAGTACTTGTGCGATATCTGAACAAGTCAAGTTAGAGTGGTCTTGTGTGATTGTCGGATTCATACACGTGTGTGGTCCTGAAATCTCCATGATTTCAAAATAATCATGTAATTTCCTCTTTCTAGCCCTAAGCTTCCATTGGCAGCCACTATCTTCCCACCTACAACTCACGTGCCAGTTTAACTTATTTGATCTAGTGACTTTGATCTCTTGATGGTTGCGGATGTGAACATGTTTTACTATATGGGATAACTCCTCTTTTGAAGCAAACACTGTGCCCTTCTTCAACTCCATGGGATTCAACACATCAGCCCGTGTTGTCAAGCTCAGTTCATCAGCGGATGCTACCATCTTTGAGCCATCAATAGAAGTGTAGAATGGGATGCAATCACTATCAATTTCATTATTCCAAACTGGATTTCCATGTCTATCAACACGCACCATGTACGATGATTTTTCAGTTGATTCCCCAGTTTCAACAGTTTCACTAACCCCCACTCTGCTAACCTCCATTCTACTGAAATTTGTTTCTGCCCCTCTTGAACTTTCAGCCATTTCAGAAAATTGTGGTTTGCCTACCTTTTCTAAATAAAGTTCGACAAAAAATGGGCTTCCTTTTGAAATTACAACTCCAAACATCAATTCTACATCATCATCATCATCTATCGGGACAATTCCATATTTCGTATCATGAGGATTTTTACATCTATATTTCAAATTCAAACCATATACATTCTTATCAATCTTCAACTTTGAAAATAAGAGTTCACATAATTCATCATATTTCATACTCAAATTGAGTTTAACCTGCTTTTTAATAGGCTTATCATAACTATAACCATCTAAATCGGTTTCTCGAATATTACCGTCAATGTAGATCCATCCCCACACGAAACCCGGTTGCAATCCTGCTGCCATACGATTCTCTTCAGCAAGAAATCATCAACCAGAAAGTAAAATACGAAGTTGAAGTTCTCAGTCTTGAAGTTTTGTCTAAAGTTGTTACTCCCTCTGTCTCTTTATATTCTTCCCATTAATTTTGTCGGTCCTGTTCATAACATGAGACAAATTGCTAATTTACGTCTAATTTATAAGATCAAATATAGTCATGAGTGATCTTGTTGGATTCGTATTTATGAGTACTTTAATACAGTGAAGTTTTTATATTTAAAACTAATGCGAAATTAAAGATATTAACGATTAAAAGTGTGCATTGGCAAACGTGTCCAAGAGAAATGGGAAGAGTTTTATGGGACGGAGGAGTATGAGATTTGAGAAACAACTTCAATTGAGCACGGGGTTTTAACTGAGATTTATCCCGATAACGCAAATAATACATACGTTTAAAGAAAAACGCAATATACATCAACGTTTCTGGCAAAAGTTGACGACAAGAACGCTGAAAACACTTGCGTTTTCACAGTGAACGAAGGTAATATATGCGTTTATCAGTATAACACAATACTTACGAACGTTCAAAGGCTACACAGAAACACCATGAACGTATTACCAACTTGCGTTTAGACGCAAAACGCAAAGTATGCACACGTTTCCATTTATTTATGTCAATTAATCAATGAAAACGGGAACGAACTTTGCGTTTTGAAGACAACGGGGATAACAAATGCGTTTTTAGTACAAACCCAGGATACACACAAACAACTTGAACGCTCTTCCTAGTTGCGTTTACTGTAGAAACGCAAAATATACATACGTTTACATGTATAACTTCGTAATTAGTTTTATAAATTATGGAATTCTTTTTTTTTAAATAAAGAAAAATAAAGAAATAAATGCAGTAAGAAATATCCAAATTCTAAAATATTAAACTTAATTTTTTTATTTTAAAAAAATAATATTTAAAAATCAGGACGCCGGATTCAATTTTTAAATTAAAAATTTTAATTTAAAAAAAATAATTTTAGCGATTTAACAATAATTAACGTTTTCGGTTCAATATTCCTATTTTGGGTTTTAGAAATATTCAGAACAACGAATAAACCGTATATGAACTTAGGGTTTAGGATTTAGGGTTTAGGGTTGTTTACAACCCTAAACCCTAGAGCCTAAACCCTAATTAATCCTGATTTTTAAACGCTAACGCGTTTAAAAATTAGGATGCCGGATTCAATTTTTAAATTAAAAATTTTAAATTAAAAAAAATAATTTTAGGGATTTAACAATTAACTTTTTGGGTTCAACATTCCCATTTTGGGTTTTAGAAATATTCAGAACAACAAATAAACCGTATACGAACCTAGGGTTTAGGATTAATATTTTTTTATTATTAATAAAAAAATATTAATAAATGTATTCAATTTATTATTAATTAATAATATATATATATATTAAAAGTAGTGTTTTACTGGAAACGAGGATAACACATGCGTTTTCTTGGGCACATCTGGACACATGTGCTTAAAAACAAAACGCTCTAAAAAATTGCGTTATAGGCTAAACGAAAATAACAAATGCGTTTTCAGCCTCAAAACGTTTTCTATAAATGCGTTTCCATTTAAACGTTTATTGCATATGCGTTTTTGTAACCTTATTCTTTTAAACACTGAAAACGCTTATGAAGCTTGCGTTTAGAATGTAAACGGGATTAAAACATGCGTTTCAATGGAAACGTTTTTAACAGATGCGTTTTGCCCATTGAATAAACGAGTTAAACGAATTTAACAGATGCGTTTTTAACAAAACGCTCAAAACGTTTTCTATAAATGCGTTTCCATTTAAACGTTTACAGATACGTTTTTGTAACCTAATTTTAAACACTGAAAACGCTTATGAAGCTTGCGTTTAGAATTTAAACGAAATTAAAGCATGCGTTTCCATGGAAACGTTTTTAACATATGCGTTTTGCCCATTGATTTTGGTTACCGGATCTTTCAGATAAGGTAACGCAAGATATGTATGCGTTTTCAGCTTAACGCAAGTTATACATGCGTTAAGCATGTGCCATTGCAGGACGCGCTTCTCAGAATGTGCTATTTTGGGTATTTGTTGTTCAAAAAGTGTCATTTTGGCACTTCACCCTAAATTATTATTACGTATTAACGTAACCTCAAAAAATAAATAAAAAATTACGTATTTAGCGTTTGTGTACTACTCTAGTTTGCAACAAGTTTAGCAAACCCACTTTTTGAACAATATGTTGGTGCAGTGGTTGAGCCACTGGCCTCCTTTGAAGGAGGTCAGGGGTTCGATTCCTGCGTGTGCGTGAGTTTCTTAGTTTGTATTAGGTTTCCTTTCTATATTTGTATTTCTGTATTTGTAATGGCCGGGGGTCCTTCGGAAACAGTCTCCCTATTGTATAGGGGCATGGTCTGCGTACATCAACCCTCCTCAGACACCACTCAAAACTGAATAAGCTGAGTTTACTCAAAACCCCAAGCTCAGATCTCTCTCTCTCTACACACACGCGCGCGCACACACATTTCAAGATTTTTCGATGGCGAACATACCCTTGGACGAATTACCGGAAGGGCTTCTTAGTGAAATACTCATACGACTTCCAGTAAAGTCAGTGCTGGTGTGCAAGTCTGTTTCCAAGCCATGGCTCTCTACAATCTCAAACCCTAATTTCAGCAAACGTCAGCTCCACCATTCTATTGCCGTTTCCAGGTATCATCCCACACTTCTCAACATTATTGACAAGAGAATGCGGATAGGCATTTATAGTGAACAATTGAAACTGCGGCAACGACAACTTATTAACCAGGCGCTTCTCGACACCAATGCCATGTCCAAGATTCCCTTACAGATTGATCGTGTTGTTATTCCAGATTGTTTTTGTTCCAGCACTCGATTTGCTGGTTGTTATAATGGCATTGTTTGTCTATCTAACGGCTATGTTGCCTGTCTCTGGAATCCATCGATTAGGCAATTCAAGAAACTTCAATTCCTTTATGGAACCACATTTCCTATACCCGAATCTGTTGTACCCACTGTTGTGTTTGGTTATGATGATATCTCTAATGACTACAAGGTCCTTAGGTTTGTGTATCAAAATAGGGGGGATGTTGGAATAGCGCAGGTATATTCCGTAAACGCTAATAGTTGTAGACAATTGCAGGCTCCTGTTGTGAAAACAAGATGTAGGATGCAACTGACTAATGTTGTTGTGAACGGGGTCTTGTATTTTAATGTTGGAAATGAGATAGTCTCATTTGATTTACATGAGGAGGTTTTTGGACTAGTTTTATTTCCTAGCTCTATTCAACGAAAGAGGTCTGATGTTTTGAATTTTAAAGGTTTTCTTGCCATGGTCTTTGAATCCGGACCAGGAGTTGTTGATCTATGGACTTTGGATAACAGAAAGTTGTCTTGGACGAAGAAGTTTAGTTTTGGGCGTGGTTTAGATGATTTGGATATGGAGATATGGTTATCTTCTTATATGGGTGCAGGACAGTTTTGTGGAATTAAGCTACTGCAACATCACTTTGTATATGACGTCGTGTATGATTACGAAAAGAAAGAGACCAAATGTTATGGACTTCATGAGCACGATAACATTTATGCTTGGGACGAAGATTCTGTAACTGAACTTCCTGAAGACTTATCTGCACCTGTTCACACAATTTGCAAATATACAGAGACACTTGTTGCACTCGAAGGATTTGTATTGGTGGAAGATTCTGAGGAGGAATTACTCTAGAGGTAACTTAGCAACTAATTTATATCTACTAGTTGTTAATTATTAGCTTATTTAGCTCATTAATAACTTTAATATGAGTGGTCTTTAGTTCTTAACGAGAGAGGAGAATAGAAGAGGAAAGAAGATGAATGATACTAATAAATTGAATTGGGTTTTTCTCAGTTGCTCTCTAGTTTTTTTTATCCCAAAGAAAAGAAAATCTTGAAACAGAGGGTTTATATGGAAATATGGAAAATATATGTGAGATGCTCACATATATATGTGAAAGGATCACAGATCATTCACAATCATCCCAAAAATGGGGATGCTTTACAAGTGACACTTTTGAAAGTTTTTTTCTCTGCTTCTCTTCTATTTTCTCCAAAAACAACTCGGGAGCACACCACGGCTACATAAGTAAAATTTGAAGTTTTACCGCTCTTGTTTTCTCTTTTTTTGAAACTTGGGAGCACAATGTACACGAGATTTGTGGAAGTTAATATTATAGCGTCAATTGCTGGTAATGAAATACTTGTAGAGTAATGAGAGTATTTAGAAGGATTATCTTAATGTTAAAAACTTGAACCGTTATAGAATTACTTTCAGAGTAATGAGAGTAAATAGAAGGATTATCTTTATTTTAAAAACTTGAGCCATTACAAAATTCCGGTAATGCACAACATTTTCAGGACATGGCATAGGGTCTGAACTCCTGTATGTCTTTCTAGTAAAGACTTACTAAGGCATCATTGAAAAATGCTATTTTTTTTTTCAACTATTGAATAGTTTTTTCTTTGCTCATGTCTACCTCTAATTTGATGAGTGTGTTTTTCTGTTTATTTTGCTTCGGTGTGCTAGCTGTTGACAATTCAAGTTCTACACCTTTCCCTAATATATTAGTAGTTTTTAGCATTAGAAGAATGCATAGGGACATCCAAAAGAGAAATATAGAGATTAAGATGAGATTGTAGAAAGTAGTCAAGAGAGGAGAGATTCTAGAGAATAGTCAAGAGAGGAGAGAATTGCGTAGAGACAGATAGTGGAACCACTTCCCTTGCATTAATATTCAACATTCAAGAAGCATATAAGAATTCACTGTCTTTTGTACCAACTTAATAACTAGTTGTCCTCTGCCGACTACTTACTACTGATTACCAAATGAACAGTTACTGCTGCTATTTAAACTACTACATTTGTTGCATGGTTGTTACGTCGGTAAGTCGAGTCGAGTCGACCGGGGTGCCCGGAAAGTCGAGTCGTGACTAGTCGAGACTAGTCGTAGACTAGTCGACATGATATAAAATTAATATACATTATATATATATTTTATATACTTAATGTATATAATATATTTGTGTTATAACTTCTAGCTTCTAAGTTCTAACAAACTTTTTTCCCTTCTCTCTTATATGTATAGGAAATCTTAAACCTACGAAGATAAAGACCACAAAAATATTGAAAGAAGACTAAAGAAAGAAGCGAAGAAATTATGTAATCTAATTCTAATTTAGAAATTTTTAACTACTGTATAAACAAAAAGATTACTAAATCAATGATTCAATTATCAAATTCTTCCAAACCACATGAACAAAGTAATTAAGTAACTCCACAGGATCAATCACAACCACACAGTGCAGAGCAGTTATGCACACTGCTATGCTGCTGCAAGACTGGACAGCAGTGGCTGCAGTCTGCACTGCACAGTGCACAGAATATGTACAAATAATGCTCAATGGGCCTGTTTTTGCTAGTAGAAGTCAGCATATAATGCTTAATGGGCCTTTTTTTGTTAATGGGCTTTTATGCTTTTTGCTTTTTAACCCCAGTCGCTCGACTAGTCGACCCAGTCGCCCCGACTAGTCGACTCAGTCGACCCAGTCGAAGCAAGTCGCCCGAAATATGTACAAACAGCAAGTCGAGCACCCAAGTCGAGGTTTACAAAACGACTAGTCGACTAGTGGACGACTAGTCGAGCGAAGTGACAACAATGATTTGTTGATAATCTCCAGATTTGCATTTACCCATCCTTGAAATGGGAAAACGGTCGATGACAGCAAGTTGGATCGTCAAAACAGCTGCTCTCCCCTTAAACTAAGTGCTGATTAGTATTTTTAGGCTATGCATATATGCAAAAATGATGCTAGGAATAGGACTTTTTATTTTATTCTCTACAGGAATATTATTCCCTCAAGATTTGTAAAACTGATGAAAAATCAGATCATATAATGGAGCTAGTTTTAAATTAAAAACAAAAATCAGTTGTGTAAAATTAGAACAAATAGTCCCATCTCGAGGTTTGTCCTGTAATAGACATAGCCTTCGGGTCATCTGAGAATCTGACTCCGGACCAGTGGTCATGTATATGTTTTTTGATTGTAACTTTTGCTGGTTTTTACATGTCTCTTTAAGTATAGAAACATGAGAAGCGGAGTCTGTTCTTGATGACTGGTGTTCTAGAAACAGTACTCCATCCATAGGCAATATAGCCCCAGGGCCTCAACTTTTTCCGACACTAAAAAAGTCTAAACTTCAGCAGCTGACTAGAGAATTAGTAGTAATGAAATTTTGAATGAGCTAATAATCAAATTTCCCAATCTTTTGGATTAAATTTTGCAGCTAGTGAGTTATTAACTTATTATAGATAATGAGATTATGCGACTTAAGATTTATGTCAGTTCCCCAAGCAATGCATAGTTTTTAAATTCTAGTACTAGTTAATTCAGTAGTTGTGTAGTATTAGTGAATCCAAAATTATGTTTTTTTTATTACACAGCTGATCCATTATTTTATATCCTTTGTCATTCTTGCATATATTTCTTGTTACAGATGGTATCAATATCACTTGAGTGCTTGGTTTATTACACAGGTTACAGTTTGGATGATTTTTCTTCAACGATTATCTATACCCGTATTTCACTCCAGCTTCATAGTGTTTTGACCCCTTTTGCACATGGCATCCTTCTTTCATTTGTATTGCATTCCAAAGCAATGCATAGCTTTGAAATTTTCCTAGGATTCAGTAGTTAGTCAAATTTTAGTTATTTCAAAATTATGTTTCCGCAGTTACTCAAATATTAGTTTTTCCAAAGTTATGTTTTTGTAGCTTGTTCTTTTGTCTAACATTGGTTCCTTTGTTGTTCTTATCTTTATTTGTTGTTACAGATTGTATCACCTCTTGTTTCATTGTGTTTGATCCCTCTAGTATAATAGCATGCTTCATTCATTTGTATTACATCACTTGTACATATTGGCTTTAATGATAAAAGTGTCTAATATTCATCTGTTCTTGGCAGGATAGCATACCTTGACCAAAACCTAAGCGGTCCCTGGCTAGCGAAGTGTTATGAGGAGCAGATTTGTTATTGCTGTTGTTTATCATTTATGTTTCTCTTATGCTTGTTATTTTACATAGAACCTAATGTCCGACATTAACTACTAGCGCCTATATGGCTGTATGTGTTAGTATCGGAAGTTTACTAGTACTACCTGCCTACAATGGACGGTTTTGTTGCTTGTTGACTAGTATTACTGATTATGGTTGGTTTGGTCTTGGATGAGGAAAAGATCCTTGCCAAATAATTTATATGACACTATATCACAAATTTTAATTTATTTTTTCTAAAAATTTAATGTTGGAAAGGGCCTAGGCCCATTCGCCCTGTTTCCGACGGCAAGAGGATATACCGCAGAGGCAGCAATTTTGCATAAATTTATATTTCATCACCAGTATTGAGCTCTCAATATTTCCCGCAGTTCTGGCAAAAAAAAAAAAATAAAAATTCCCGCAGTTGCATGACACCTCAAGTATTGTATTCTGCATTTTTTAAACACCCAAGTAAAACTAAATAACACGCTCTTTTTTCAATGACGAAGATGAAGTCCTTGGTCTATTTGTCGATGGAGATGATCATAGAAATACTTTTACGAGTTCCCCTATAATCATTGTCACGATTCAAATGCGTGTGCAAAGTCATGGCTGTCGACAATCTCAAACCCTAATTTTATAAAACGTCAGTGTCACCATGCTATCATTGCTTCTCGTAATCATCCCACATTTGTCATTGTCATTAACTTTAGTCAGTACTTTGGCGTTGAAGAGAAACATAAACAGGGACACCAAGAAGTTATTAAGCAGGCGTTTTTGGACACCAATGGTCAAGATTTGTCTACATCTCCCGTGCACTTTAATCGTATCAGAATACCGGAGTTTCTTGATGGTTTTCGAGTTATTAGTTGTAACGGCATTTTCTGTCTACATGAGGATCACTTTGCCAGTAATCTTTTTTGCCTTTGGAATTAATCCACTAATCAGGCGATTTAAGATACTTTGTTTTCCCCATCCACGCATTAGTACATATGGCAATCACAACGCTGGTGGAGGGATATTGATGTTGTTTGGGTACGAGGATATCTCTAATGACTACAAGGTTAATTGGATTTTGTACGAAAAGTATAGTGGTGATTTCCCAATAGTTCAGGTCTATTCTATCAATGCTGCTTGTTTCTATGAATTTCATGCTCCCGTTCTCAAACACCTGATGGAGAATTACATGCAAGTGGAGAACAAGCTAACTAACATGGCACGAACTAATATTGTCATAAACAGGGTTCTGTATTTCAATGGTGAGATGAGCTAGTCTCATTTGATTCACATGAAGAGGTTTTTAGACTTGTTCAGTTCCCCAGCCTTATTCAAAGAAGAAAGAGGTAAGATGTTTTGGACTTCGAAGGTTCTCTTGCTATGGTTTTTGAATCAGGAGCCGGAGTTGTTGATCTATGGACCTTGGATGATGTTTCTGCAAAGTTGTCTTGGACGAAGAAGTTCAGTTTTGAAGATGGTTCGAATGATTCAGAAACAGAGATATGGCTTTCTTGGTGCAGGACAGTTTTATGGAACAAAGTTACTGAATGGAAACTGCTTCTTGTATGAAATTCTGTATGACTATGAGAAGAAGAAAGAGGCCAAATGTTATGGACTTCAAAAATATTATTATGCAAATTACATAACTCGTCATGCAACTTACACATATATAGAAACTGTTGTTTCAGTCGATGGGTTTGAGGTAGAGGAAAATGCCGCGGAAGATATGTTCTAAACAAATATTCTAGAGGTAACTTTGCAACACATTCATAGCTAGATGTAACTTTGCAACACATCCATAGCTACTAGAAACTGATATTAGCTCATCAATAACTCTCATTAAACTCACAAATTGGTAAAGTTAAAGAGTTGTTCTCCATCGAGTGCAGCTAGTGAGTGTATTAAAAAAGGATTACCTTCATGTTAACAAGTTGTTCCCTTGCCCAAATTTTAAGTAATGCTCGGCATATGATCAGAACATGTCACTGGGGATGAACTCCTGTGTCTCTTTCTAGTCGAGCCTTACAAAGGCGCATTATTTAACATATACATTTTCTGTAATCTAATTTTTTGCTTTTGCTTGCTAGCTGTTGACAACCCAAGTTCTACTCCTTACCATTTCCATTAGTATCCAGCGAAGGATATGAGCGAGAATGATATAATAATGTAGCAGGACATTTAAAAAAGAAATTGAACTTCTTCGTCCAAGACAACCTTAATTAACATTCAGGAGAGAACTCTTAGACCATCTGTGATAATAGTACAAAATAGTAGATCGTGTGTGCGTGAATAACAGAATAATAAAACAAATAAAAGAGGAGACAAGAACGTAAAAACCCGAGATTGTTAGACAATATGTGATAATAGTACAAAATAGTAGATCGTGTGTGTGTGAATAACAGAATAATAAAACAAATAAAAGAGGAGACAATGTGGGTCTAAAACCCACATTTTCTAACAAGAACTTCTAGTGAGAAGTAGGGGAGACAATTGTAGAGATGGATAGGGTAATCAGTACCTTGGATTAATATTTAACATTCAGGAAAAATTGATGAATGCACTGACCACACAATACCAGTTTAGGAGTATTACTGTAATTATTTCACTGCTTGTGCGTGCCAGTCCACTCTAGTTAATGATTGAGTAATACTGTAATAGTGTAATTTATGCTTTTGTCTGCTAGCTGTTGACAACTTAATTCTTCATCCATTAATTTCTATTAGTTTTCAGCTAAGAATTTGAGCGAAAAGGATGTAAGAATACCCATTATTGCAGAGTAACATTCATGGAAATAAGAGAGAGATAAAAATATACTCCAGTTCTAGTCTTCTAGAGAGAAATGGACAAGAGAATTGTATAGACAGCTTATAGCAGAATCACTTTACATTAATATTTAACATTTAGGGACAACCGTGATGAATAGAATAGTTGTCACCAATTTAGTACTCACTAGAATAGTTGTCATCTGCTAGCATGCTCAGCAGTTCTTATGTTTGACTACTACTGAGTACAATATTAACACTTTACTGCTGCAGCTAATTATACTACTGTATGTTGATAGTCTTCAACTCTGCATTTGCCTCTTCTCAAAATTGGTCCCTGTCACCCTGATTGCAGTCTTAGAGCATCTCCAAGAGACTCTCTATTTTAGCTCTTAACTCAAAAAATGAGGAGATAGAATAAAAATCAAGCTTCAAGAGACTCTTAGTGGCTCTTTAAAAAGTTAAGTGCTTCTTCTCTCTCCTCTATTTTAGGAGCAACTAGTAGCTCTTAACTTAATATTTTATTAGTAAAATAGTGGTTCTTCACTCTCATCTATTGATTGTTTGTCCAAGTGGAATTGAAATATGAATAAAATATAAAATAAAGAGTCATAATAAAGAGCATTGTTGGAGTTGACACACAAATCAATGTAATAACTTGCTAAGAGCTTAATTATTTATAATATATTTAGGAATGAGCTAAGAGAGTTTTGGAGATAGTAATTGGCAACTTGGATCGTCTAAACTGCAGCTCTTCCAGAAAATAAAATACGTATTAGTAATTTTAGGCTATACTTGTTATAGGACTTTCTGTTTTAATATCTATAGGACTATTATAATTGCCCATAGGCAGTACAGCTCAAGTCCCCAACTCTTTCTTAAATCCCAAGGTCTAAACTTTATATTGCAGCTGACCAGAGTATTAAGAGTGATGGGATTTATAAACCATGAGAGCTAGTAATTTAACTATTCAAATCTTGTACTCCCTTCGTCCATCTCATTTCTTTACAGTTACTATTTTGGGCCGTCCCTTTCATTTCTTTACATTACCAAAAATAGTAAGTTTCCTCCACTATTACACCCACTACTTTCCCCCACTATCTCATATTTAATTATAAAAAACATTATTACACCCACTACTTTCCTCCACTATCTCAAATATATTATTAAATATTGATAGGTCCCACCACTTTACCCACTTTACATTTAGCTTTACTTATTTTTTAAACACTGTCTTGGTCTCCGTGCTAATTGCCAATGTAAACTATAGAGAGGAAGTAAGAGCATTCCCATCCCATCCCCCATCCCCAACCCCATCCTTATAATTTGAGGATTTGTCCAATTTTTCTTCTAAAACACTCCTTCATCCCATTCCCCATTTTAGGGATTAATTTTTGGGACAAGTTTTGAATCCCCATATTTGGGGACTACTATTTTGAACCCCAAATCATCTCTCTCCTCTTTTAAATATATTTAATTGTAGTGGGTGAGTTTGGTAGTTAAAATTGTAAGGGAAAGAGAGAGAAAGAAGTAATATAAAAAAGAATATTGGGATAGGGTAATGGAAAATGAGGAATGGGATGTAGAAACTTTTTGATAATTTTGGGGATTTACTATTTTTATTTGGGGATTTACTATTTTTAGTAAGTTTTTGGGGTTGGGGATGGGGGATGGGATGTGAATGCTCTAATAGATTACCTTTTGCGGGCAATGAGTTGGTTAAAATAATGTCAGTTATTTGTAGGTTAAATCTATCGTAGTTTTCAAAGTAATGCATATCTTTCAAATTCTACTATACAATAAATTTTTTTTTATCGTTTTACTAGTAGTTGTATTATTAGTCTCCAAGAGGTGCAAACCACACCTCTAGAGAAGGATCAAATCAGGTCAGAGATTGTTACACCATCAAGTTAATGTAATCAAATGAAAAACTTCAACAACAACAATTAAAGTTGTAGCAAATGTCTAATGTGTATGTTTAAATTAACCAAGTCGAGGATGACGCACGATTGCAAATATCATTTCGAATGACATGAGAAAGAGCTTCAGGCGTGAGGCAATCCCCATCATGCAGTCTTTCGTTCCTTTTCCGCCATATATGGTAGCAATGAACTTGAAGAACTAGAAACAGCAGTTCCCTACAGTGCTAGGAAACTCCGCAACAAAGCAGAGCAGACTCTAACGTCCAAAATTAAATTTCTATTGCACACCTGTTCTATAATTTTTAATCAGTACCTTTGTCATTTTATATTTTATTCTTGTTACAGATTATATGGCATAATTAGAAGCATATTTGCAGATGTCTGTTTGATGATTATCGATTCATAATTAGAGGAAGAACCTAAAGTCTTACTACCTACTACTAGCGCATAAATGGCTATATAATGTTTCAAGTATCGGAAGATTGCAATTACTATATCCTTGCAGTGGGTGAATTTTTTGGTTTTGTTAAGATGAAGATAATTTAAATTCATCTTAATGGATGGATTTGTTGCTCATCAATATTTGTATGTTTCATCTTAATGGATGGATTTGTTGCTCATCAATATTTGTATGTTTGCAGATTGTAGCAAATTCTGAAACTAGAAATTGAAATTCTGTTGATTTGTTTAATACTAGGAAAATGCTAAGCACAATTCTAAGGAACATGGTTAAGCATTTAATATTAGTGATAATTTTTGATTCCATTTATTTGATTATAACTTGTTACTTACGTAAATTAAAGAAATAATAATTTAGTATTAAGAGCTAACCATAACCCAAGAGGTGTAGTTAAGCATTTTTTGCCCTTTATTGTTGATGATGAGCATTTTTTTATTTAGAGCCTCTCTAATGAAAATATGTACGATGGTTGATTAAAAAATTTTAAATTAAGAAACAATTAAATTTTTATATAAGGGTGATAAGTAGAACTCCAATGGATATAGCTATATATAGAAAATTGTGTATATTTTTCTAAGGGATTAAATTGGTTCAACAAATATAGTCAGTTAAATATTGTCTATAATTTTTGCTAAAGATAATTATGCATTGGAATATATTTTTTTTACAAAATTTCTATTTCATGCCATATGCCATTTAGGATAATATTATTAAGAATTCTTATTTATTGGAGATGCTATATAGCCAAGTCAAATACTTTATATGTTTTATTTTTGTAAGGTTGGAGTTTGCCAAATTATATATATATCTTACAAATGATAAAAGAAATTTAATTCTTCCTTCTAGAAGTTTGAAGATCGGGGAGGCAGGGTCCTACTTTTTATATATCGTTATAATTATCTATCTAGAGCCAATTATTTGATAACAAAGGAATGCACAACAATAATAATAAAATGTTACAATATAATTAAAATTATTGGACAGTATTAGCACACAAAATTGGTGACAACACCACACAAACCATATATAAAAACGTACATGGTCTAAGGGTGGCATGAAGGGAGAGGATCTGAGGAAAACAGACACACAACACATACAACATGATGGTATGGTTTTTACTTAAGTAAGCAGGTAGGAATGGCCAGACTAATACTATATGGATACACATGCACCTCACTATATGTTTTGTTATAATTGTGAATTGTGATACACCTCACGTAGTTATGTTTTCTGCAGGACATGGTTCATCAGAGAATGATATCACATCTTCATTCTTGAATCATAGGTTGGAATTTGGAATGATTATTCAGTAAAACCTTTAAGTAATTGGAACAGGAAAAAAAATATTATTATAAGTAGATTATTCCTAAATAAAAATAATTTTTTAATTAATTATATAATGTTGGGATCAAACTTTTTATTATTGTAAAAAAATATTCTTTTATAGAGAGATTCTATTATATATCAAACAAATATTTTTACAACTTCATTATTATGTAACTATCATTTCCGCTAACTTTTAGTATTTTTATTAAATATTATGTAATTTTAGTTGGAAAGGCCAAAAGGTTAAGTTGTTATTGATCATGTACCATCTTTAGCTTTATCATATGTTTTGTTCTTTTTAAATGACAGTCAGTTTTGTTGTCAGGAAATAATATGATTTGGATATCTAAATCATTAGTGATATGAAAAATTAATCAATCAAAAAATAGATACACATAGCTAAGAAAACATGGATACAGATGCAATTTTATAAGATACCTTGTGTTGAAACAAGAATCCAAATACTGGAATGGGCTTTTGCAGGTGGTGTCCGTGGCCATGTATGAATTAACTACTTGTTGAACGAAATATTTGCTACCCAATTGGTATTATTTTTTTTTTAGTTCTTGTCTAGCTAATAACATATTGTGCATGATACAACCATTTTAAATGTAAAAAACTATTGTACTTATTATTTAATTCTGAATCTAACAAATTATTCATATTTTGTAAATTTAAATAATTAAATGTAATTTTAGTTTCACAATAAAATTATTCATAACCTATAAATTAAATAAAATTTTAATTATAATTTCGCAAGATTTTATTGCTTAGCATGTCACAACTTGAGACAGAAACTATCTCAGATTGTTCAAAATCTTGTAAATTTATACGAGATTTCTAAAAATGAAACACATACAAAAAAATTCACATTAATGAAATTTAAAGAACCAAACGTTTGAATATAACTAAATTGAAAAGATTTTAATTTTTTTTAAAACAATTCAAATTATTGAATGTTTTACTGTCATAAAAGTTTTTAATTTTCCAAAAAGTTCCCATTATATACCATCTGCTTTTAAGAGCTTTTTAAACTCCCCAATTGAATAACGTTGAAAATTTGGAATATATAAAAACACTGTTACTCCTAAAATAATTAAATATTTCTAGTAGAATGGAAATTGCCAAAAATACTAATTTTTCCATATTTTTTTTACAAATTTACAATCTTTTGAAAATTTTTACAAAAATACCTTGCATCACCAAAGCAACCAAAATAATACAAAATGTTTTTAAATTTTTCTAAAAACTAATTTAAAATTGATTTTGATTGCATTTAAAGTTGATTTAGATTGCGCATTTGATTTAGCCTATACAACTCATTAAGCAACCTAAAAAACAAAAATGGTTTTAATTATAAAATTTTTAAAATTATGATTGATTTTGGTTGACATCGGTTTTGCAAAAGTTGCATAATGTATTTTTGTAAATCTTTTATGAAAATTAATATTTTTGTAAAGTAATTTTTTAAAAAAATTAAAATTTTTATAAAATAAAATTTAAACTTAAATATTTATAAAAGAATCCCTTATTTAATATGCTGCCCATGTGCTATATATCTTACACATTATCATCCTGATTTTGAATTAACATCCCCTAGGCATAGTTAGGTGAATTTTAGTTAGGAGTAATATATAGTTTACGGTAATAGAGGTCGGGTTTTATTCCATATTACCACATATAAAAAAGAATTGTTCCATTTCTATTCCGTTTTTTCACGGAAATTCATTGTTTATTTTATTCCCGGTCTCATGAAACAACATGAAATTCCGGTTTTATTTTATTATATATTATATTTTATATAACATTAAAAGTAATATATATATATATATATATATATATATATATAAATATATATATATATATATATATATATATAATTTAAATATTTCTACACTATTTTAAGAACATAATATATAAAACTATTATAAATAAATCATAATTTATTATATATCACAAACATGTAATATATATAATAAAAAGTATATCATATTGTTTTATAAAAAAATATGTGTTATATTTAATTCATGATTATGTAGATTTTTTCAATAAAGATCATATAATATCATATTTAACCTATATGGGATAAAAAATTTAAGAGTATATAATGCTACAGGTACCAAAATAGGTATCAAAATTTTGTTTCCAAATGATGTGGTATTGATTATTCGGTAATATAGGATGTTTTTACTGGGAGAAACTAATTTGAATGAAGGGGGTCCATTATTATTATTATTTTGTAGCCAATCAATACATGACATCACTACAAGAAAATAAGGCTAAATGTGACCAAATAAATTCGACTGCGGCTAAATATAACCTAATTCGATCGACCAATTTCGACCCGGCTAAATATGACCGAATTCGGTCGAATTTAGCCGCGATCGAATTTATTCGGTCGAATTTAGTAGCTACTAAATTCGACCGATTTTTTTCGGTCGAATTTAATAGCTGCTAAATTCGGCCGATTTTCTTTCGGTCGAATTTAGGAGCTACTAAATTCGATCGTTATTTTTGTTCGGTCGAATTTAGTACATTCGACCGAATTCGGTCATATTTAGTAGGGGAGCGGGAAAATTGCCGCCCAAATTTTTTTCAAAACGTTGCCGAAATTTGGTCGAATTTATAAATATGATCGAATTCGGTAAAATATTAAATTCGACCAAATTTGGTTGAATTTACCCGCATTAAATTCAACCAAATTTGTAATTCAACCAAATTTGGCCGAATTTAATAAATGTGACCAAATTCGGTTGAATTTATTATTTTCAGAATTTGAAAAAATATTATTAAATATTTAAATATTTGTACACATCATGAAAAAATATTTACAAATATAAGGATAACGTTATTCATATGTATAAATTTAGTTTGTGCGTAAAAAATAATGAGATTTCGACCAAATAAATTTTGAGCTCTATCTATTGATATATGTATCTTGAGATTTCGACCAAATAAATTTCTTGGTGAGTTTTTTATTTTAATTCGGTTTCGAAGATTTATATTGTTTTTGATGATTTTGTTATTGCAGGGTTGTACTTTAGAGCCGATTACAACATATATATTAATTTCATAATTTTCCGGGTATATTTTATTTCGCTGGAAAATTCATGGGTTGGCCGGAATTGGATTTGTAAAATGTTCTTCGAAATTTTGTTTTAGTTACAATATAGTTCGTTGCTTGGTGATGCTTGTATAATTATTTGGGATTTTTTCGACGAGTTTTGGATTCGTCGAATTTTGGATTCACGTGTGTTCTTAATGGGACTGCCCGTTTTTTTTGTAATGTTTGAATTTTTGTACAAAAGAAAATTATGAAAAGTTAATATAGTTATTTTCACATACTTAAAAATGGGTGCTGAAAATGAAATAATCATATAAGATGAAAATCTTGCTTTTGAGGCCTCTACTACATTAATCCTTCCGTCTCAAAAAATGTTGCTTTTGATTAATTTTTTACATTATTTATTATAAGCGATTGACGCAGAATCTATAAGACAAAATATAGTTATTAGTAATTTTATTTGATTTGTATTTATGAATATTTTAAAAAAATTAAATTTTTATAATTAATAATAAAATAAATAAAGATATTAACCATAAAAAAAGCATAGGTTACAAATGTGTCTAAAGTAAACAAGTCGTTAGAAACGGAAAGAGTAATTGACAAATTAAAATAATTAAATGTCAAAAGCGGTAATATGAACACCAGTTCTAAATCTGAGAAAAAGGTCATGTATTGATGGGACGGATCGGTCACTCTGCTGGGGCCTCGAATCTATTCTATTTTCACGAAAAGTTCATCTTACCAAACCCTCTGCATGCTTGCTTGCCGACCTCAAAATTTCAGTCTCCATACAAGAATAAAAGTCTTCTTATATTGGGGGTGTTTGGGGAACTTTTTTCCGGAATAATTCAACTTATTTTAAAATAAAGTTAGAGATTTCTAACTTTCCAACTTATTTTTGCAACTTATTGAATCTCAAACATACATTAAATACTTATATAAAAAAAATTATCAAAATATAAAATTTTTATCCGAAAATAAGTCCTTAAGTCCATAATATAAGTTATGCCAAACAGGCACATTATTCCCTCTATCCCAAATTATGTGACTGGATTTGATTTTTACGGAAATTAAGAAAATATAATAAAAAAAATAAAGTTTGTTGAAAAATGGGTAAAATTGTGAGACCTATCAATATTTAATAATAGATTTGAGACAGTGGAGGAAAGTAGTGGGTGTAATAGTATTTATTTAATATAAAATAGAGTATAAAATGGAGAAGTAGTAGGTGTAATAGTAAAAAGTAGTGTCCAAAAATAGGTTATTTTTTTTTGGACGTCCCAAAAAGTAATAAGGTTCACATAAAATGGGACGGAGTGAGTAACTTGTTAACCAACTTGGAACACGTACATATCTATACTATTATATAACAGACTTATTTACCCTTAAATAAAATTCCTCTTACTAACTAATTAATTTCTTTTTTCAAATTATATATATTATCTTTCCTATTTTTCACTAACTAATTAATTTACATTTTCAGGTAAAATACAATATCTTTTATATTTTATCTAACTAAAATTTCTTCTTTCTTAAAGACACTACAATCAATTTTTAATAAAATAACATAATTATATTTTAATTATAATTACTATTAACAAATCAATTTATCTTTTTCAACAAAAAACACGCTACCTTTTCTCTTTTCTGTAACTAAAATATCTCTTTTTCCAATTATATCACGAGTGGTTCTATTTAATAAATTAAAATAATAATATAATACTAATGATTACCGATTATTTTTTTCATCTAAAACGTATCATCTTTTCCATATTTCATAAATAAAATTCCATTTTTTATAGAAATATCACGGACAACATTAATTTCTCACTTTCGAAATACACTACGATCAATTTAATTTAGTAAAATAACATAATTTAAATTATAATTACTATAAACTAATCAATTACATTTTCACCTAAAACATGTCACTTTTTAAATTTTCAAATTACCTTTTCTATTTCTCTAACTAAAATCTCTCTTTTTCATTTACATCATGGGCGGTTCTATTTAATAAAATAAAATAACTATAGTCTAATATTAATATTTAATCAATAAAATTTTTCAGGTAAAATGTATCATCTTTTCTATATTTTTTAACTGAAATCCCTATTTTTCTAAAAATATCACGAGCAACATTAATTTCTTTTTTTCTAAAAACATTACGAGCAATATTATTTAGTAAAATAACATAATTAAATTATAATTACTATACTAATCAATTACCTTTTTCACCTAAAACATGTTTCCTTTTTAATTTTCTCTAATTAAGATCTCTCTTTTTTCCAATCAAATCACGGGTATTATATTTATTAATATTAAAAAATAATTTATAACTACTTATAATTAACATATTACTTTTTTTAACTAAAATTTTATCATCTTTTCATTATTTTCTAACTAAAATTCCTTCTTTTCTAGAATTATCATGATTAACATTTATATAATTATTATTAAATCATCTTATCTGAAAATTTTAATCCACCAAAATTTGTATTTTAAAAAAATTAATTCAAATTAATAAAAAAAATTATATAACATTAAAAGAAATCACGATTTTAAGATAGTATAACATAAATGCCAGTTACACGGAAAATCTACGTACATGATCAACATCTATATGCTATTAGTAGGTAGGGCATGTGTTAGGATTACTATATTCATATTTTCGATCAAGTAAATATAGATAAAGTAAACATATAGATATACTTTGTTTGCATAACTAATTTGATATCTCACAACACCTTTTTTTTTTGCTAATTTGTTTATGTACTAATCCCTGTCTCTTGGAGATACTCTTAATTAATATTATATTATAAATTTATAAAATAATATTTTTTTTCTATCAACCTTCTTTTATACTTTTAGGTGTGTAGTTTATTTTTAATAATATAAAATAAAATAAGAAATAAATATAAGAAGTATAATTCGAAATGAATATACATTAAATTACTAAAAACTATAATTTTATAATTCATACTATATTATGATAAGTAAAAGGGTATATTCTGTAATTGGTTTTGGTTATCCTTTTACTAAAAAATGTTAGTTGAAGGTTTAATTCAGCCAACAATATTTTAATTTGAGTAATAGTAGGTGCATAGAAAATATGTATAGAAAAATTTACCGAGTTAATTAGATTTCATTAATGAATTTGTTTGTTGGTTGATATTAATGTGAATATAAGAGTCCTTTTAATTATAACCAAATTAAATTGAAGCATTTCTCATTTTATGAAATTTTTTATTAAATTTTATGTAACTTTATCATTTCATAGATTTAGTGGACCGGCTAATTAATAATGGGACCAACAGACGGATTAAATATGAGATAGAAGAAACGCCCACGGTATTAATAATGCTTTGCCGACGTGGGGGATAGTGGAAGCATAAAGATTAATATATAAAATAAATATAAATTTGCATAGGAGGACGTACAGTAATTTGGTGATCAAGTGAAGGAAGCATGCATGTGACTTGTTTTTGTGATGAGATTAATAATCAGAGGAGAGGCGAGAGGATATGGGGATAGAAGGAGGGAGGTCGGGAACGAAGAAACTTGGATGAATGATAACCAGGTGAAATGGCCTGTCCTCATTTAGAGTCAGTCTCTTACCAATATAATTAATATCCGTATTATAATAACTCTATCATACAGTACTTCACTTTTCAAAGGAACAGTTTTTCCATATATCTAATCAGAGTATCGTTAGATTCCAGATCGTAGATTTTACGTATACATTATACTGATATTCATGATCGGATATCTGTTATTCTGCTAGGTTTCATTTTAAATTTTGACGGAATTTATACCGGTTTCAACAGTTCAACAACAGTTTTGTATTAGGGAATAAGAAATGAAACAACCAGTAAACAAATATTAAAAAAAATAAGGGAATAAGAATTCTAGACCTTAAAAAAGTTCAGTAAAGTACTAATTTTGTATTATATATAATTAATTTTTCACTTTTTTATAATTAAAGCAAAGAAAAAAACATGATAATTAAATATTTAATAATATATGATTAGATTATAATTTACATATATTGTTGGTGTAAATTCATAAAAAGTATCTAAGGTTATATGAGGATCCTTTTTTTTCTATGAAAGAAATAATCTATACTCTTTATTAAAAAGTAAAATTATGCTTTAATGGAACGCTATAATATTAAAGTATCAAAGTTGTTTATTATTATTATTCTTTTTAACTATATTTTTATACATGATTTGTTTATTTAATTTAATATCTTAATTTTAGGTTCAATTATCTTTACAAATACATATTAAATAATATTTAATAATTATATTTATTCTTGATAATATAATATTTTAATTTTTAATATTAATATTTATCCTCAATAACATAATATTTTAAATTATAATATTAATATTTTATTCTCGACCATTAATTTGCACGGATTATCAACGGATAAAAGATAGTAGAAAGTACACCAGACAAAATTGAAACTATATTTACCAGTAACAAATGACATACAATAAAATCAAGAGAAAATAAATTCTAAACCACCCTACACTGTCAAAATTCCTAAATTCCTTAGGGGTATAGGTCACTTATTACACGCTAATGTATCAAGCAGATCACCGGATTTTTTTTGTCTCATTTAAATCACTCAATACAAGAAATGTTACACTCCATTAACTTTCGAAAAATAAAAATAATCTTTTGTTTATTCTGCACATTTTTCTTGAATATTACCGTAACTAAATGAATAATTGTTAAATTCTAGTATTTTAGATAATATATTTAGATTTTTAAAAAATCATTTATTATTTATTTTTAATTTTATAGTTATTTTCCTTATTTTAATTAAAAATAAATAGTAAATAATCTTTTTAAATTTTAAATATATTATCTAAAATACTATAATTTAACAATTGTTCATTTGGTTGCGGTAGGATTCAAGAAAAGTGTACAGATTCAACAAAAGATTACTTTTATTTTTCAAAAGTTAACGGAGTGTAACATTTTTTGTATTGAGTGGTTTAAATAAGACAAAAAAAACCCAATGATCTGCTTGATATATTGGCGTGTAATAAATGACCTATATCATAATTAACCCAATTTATTACTAACTAGTGAGTAGCATACACAAATGTGTTATGTAAATATCTTTTTCATAAAATCAAATTGGTACAAGATTAAATCATTTTTTTATTTGTTTTATTAGTGTATGCGTTGGTATGGGTATAATGGAGTGTTTACTGGAGTATTGTCTAGTATATATAGGGGGTGTTTGGGAAAACTAATTTTTCAGTATAAGTCTACTTATTTAAGACAAAGTTAGAGATTATTAATTTTTTTTTTCTGAAAAAGTTAATTAATTTTTTGTAATTTATAAAATCTCAAATACATTAAATACTTGTATAAAAAAATTATCAAAATATAAAATTTTTATCCAAAAATAAGTTAATAAGAACTTATTTTAAAAAATTATCAAAATATGAAATTTTTATCTAAAAATAATAAGATAATAAAAACTTATTTTAAAGAGTTGTCACGACCATAGTATTGGACGGCCGAATACTGCCCTACCATAGTACCATGCACCCTATTCTTTCCCTATATAATAAGTTTCCAAGTATCAGTTGATGGTGTACACTTATAGACTCTCCCATCTTTCTATTACAAGCAGAAATACTTGTTCTAGTCTGGCAGTCTGCAAGTCCAGTTAGAGACTTTCTGTACGTATTTCTATATGAGATTAGTATAAAGTTTCTGATCCTAGTTCGTCCCAACACTTCTCTAAATTCGATTGCACTTGAATTATTTGTATTCCAAGAGGCCTATATATAAAGTTGATTTCGATTCAAAAAAAGAAAATGTTGATGGCGGCCGATCACTCGAGAAACTTTCTGGTCTTCCCTCACCAGGTAACTTTATAGAATATGATGATCATCTACAGATGCTTTCTTTCAGATGGTTTTACTCCAACTTTATCCTATTTCTTTCAGATGCTTTCTAGAATAGTTTTTTTTTTTTTTTTTTTGTCATTCTAGTATTTTTACTCCAACTTTATTTTGAAAGAATGAATGTGTGGAGAATATTATCTAGCTAGGCCTAAGCGTAAACAGGTCTCTTCCCGCTTGTAATTTTACTTTGTTTCGTTGACTGTATTCGCATAATTATGTGTATTCTTTTTTCGCTTTACCAAACAAATTATTAAGTCTCCGAAGGATATGGATGTCAAGAAAAGTGTTGCATGGCTAGCTACAAAGACCCACTATCTAAATAAATATTATTTGATAAATTATCTTCTCAACTTCTATTTCGGCAGAACCTTGACTTGGAGTTATCAGCCGAACCCCCATTTCAGGAGACATACAAAGCTCTCATAAATTCCAAATCCATCAATGTCCAAGACCTGGTGGTGACAGAGATTGCGGAAGAGTGTGAGCTTCCATTGATTGATCTTGGCATGTTAAAACATGGAGGATCCGAAAGCGAAAAATGCAAGGCACAGATAGCCAAGGCTTCACAAGAATGGGGTTTTTTCCAAGTAGTTAATCATGGAATTTCACATGAAATCTTCGAAAACATGAGACGTGAGCAAGGTGAGGTCTTCAAAAAGCCATTTCATGAAAAAGAAATGTGTTTTCCTGCCGGAGCTTACCGGTGGGGAACTCCTTCAGCTACTTGCCTCCGGCAGTTGTCATGGTCAGAAGCTTTTCATGTACCTATGATTAGTATCTCAAGCGGGGATGGTATCACTAGCCTCAGGTAAATAACCTCTTCTCTGTTTTTATTATTAAGCATTAAATCATTCTTTTAATAATATAAACTATCGAGAAAAAGTGTAATTTAACATGTAGCACAATGACAAAACAAATTAAAGAATAAATGATTAAATTCTCCTTGCATTTATAATGGGGTCTGGTGATCAGTTAAGCTTAGTTGCGTTGAGGGCCAACGGCCTAACTCTATCAGGAGTCGGACCACAAAGACTTTTGCGCTTTAATTAGTCGATGGTTAAGTACAATTATTACGTGTAGTGTGCTGTATCAGACTTTTAGCGAAAAGTCTGACGAAGTACTTAAGATACTACAACAGAAAGAAAAGTCTAACAAAGCTCTTCATCATTTCTTGATTCTTGTTCAAACATGACAACACGAGCTTTAGCATAAGCAATATTTTTATTTTCAGCTCAACAATGGAACACTTCGCCACAACAGTTTCAGATTTAGCACAGAAGCTAGCAGCAATCTTGGCTGAGAAGTTGGGACAAGAATCTACTTACTTCAAGGAAAATTGTGTTCCCAGCAGTTGCTATCTTAGAATGAACCGATATCCACCATGTCCGATACCTGAGATATCAGGATTGATGCCACACACAGACAGTGATTTTCTCACAATATTGCATCAGGATCAAATTGGAGGACTACAATTAGTAAAAGATGGAAAATGGTTTGCAGTTAAGCCTAATCCAGACGCTCTGATTATCAATATCGGAGATCTTTTTCAGGTACCATACTTCTTCTGCTTCCTAAACGAGTCATGTACTTTTAAAAGTTAAGAATTACCAAAATAGACGATGTTTTTCTAGGTTAACAAACTTGTACTCAAGCTAAATCCAAAGTGCACCAATGGACGCACAATGAATCTAGCTAGTCTAATCGCATTGATGTTCTATGATGCAGGCATGGAGCAATGATGTTTATAAGAGTGTTGAACACAGGGTTGTCACAAATAAGCAAGTAGAAAGGTTTTCAACTGCATATTTTTTATGTCCATCTTATGAAACCAAGATACAGAGTTGCAGGGAGCCTTCAGTGTACAAACAGTTCAGCTTCAGGGAATTCAGACAACAAGTCCAACATGATGTTAAGAAATTGGGTTATAAAATAGGACTTCCAAGGTTCATTATATAATATATGAAGCACAAGGAGAATAATACATACACACCCAATTATCAAGAATTGAGAACTATGAAATTTGTAGAAAATAATTTTGTTAGTTGATTAATATTCCTAGTTGTTGTCTAGTGCTCTAGAGTGCTTTATCTATGTATTGAAGTAAACTTGGCTTGAAACTATCCAAATAATTCAACATTTATATAATGTAATGCAATGTGTAAGCTCTCTCTACTCTCTAGCCTAGAGTACAGCATTGCACTCTTTCTTCGGTGTGTGAATGAAGATGGTGAACACCGAACCATTTTCTTTTTTGACAACATATAGCTTTCTGTTGCTCTGACAAGTATTTTCTTTTTTGAAACCCTTTGATAGGTGTTTGTTTTATATTTTCAAAATACCGCAATATTAAAAAAATATATTTCGTTTGGATAGGCTATAAATTCTTAAAATGCGAAATTATGAACTCAATGACTTTGGTCAGGGATTCCGGGGTTACTAAATGTCTTAGTGTTTGAAAAAAATATGAAAGTGCTTATTAAAGATACTAGTTCATAGTCCGTGCTAGGGGTGAGCACAAAAATCCGAAAACCGGATAATCCGATTTTCCGATCCGGTATCCGATTAGAAAAATCCGGAAACTAGGATATCCGATCCGAAAAAATCGGATCGGAAATCGGATCGGATATCCGATCCGGAATTTTTTAATGAATTCGGATACGGATCCGGATCATTACTTTCTACAAATCCGGATATCCGGATCCGATCCGGTTTTTAATTTCTATTAAAAAATAATTTAAATATTTAATAAATAATGAAGTTATTATAGACAAATAATTCAACATTGAAAATATAAAATTAAGTAATGAATTATCACTAATAAATTAATGACATTGTTGTGTATCACCTAAGTTTAAAAGTATTTTAGGTGTAAAAACGTAAATAGGGATGTACTTAAATGTGAAATTATAAATACAACTCCATATATTTGTATGTGAAAATTTTGTAACCTCATGTAAGTTTTCTTAAATCAACCTTGATAAATATTTTCTCTTACTTAGGGGGTGTTTGGGGGAACTTTTTTCCAGAATAAGTCAACTTATTTTATGACAAAGTTAGAGATTCCTAAGTTTTTTCTGAAAAAAGTTAACTTTTTTTTTGCAACTTATAGAATCTGAAACATACATTAAATACTTATATAAAAAAATTATTAAAATATGAAATTTTTAACCGAAAATAAGTCCATAGGACTTAAATAAAGCTGAGCCAAACAGGCTCTTAATCATTTTCTCTAAATTGTTTGCATACTTGAAAAACATAACATTATTAATACTTAATTTGCCTTATTTAGGAAACGTGATCACTACTTTTGGGACATGCAAAAAAAGAATTGTGGCCAATATAAACGGGACAAAGGGAGTATTAATACCTCTTAAAAAATATTTATAAGAACTCGTTAAATAAGTGAATGGTAGTTTATGCTAGGTCAAAATAAATTTAGGAAAAAATTGAATATACATATGTTAAAATATGAGATGATGACATCTAAAATTTTATTAATTAATTTATCATTTGTAAAGTTAACGATAACTTATTGAAAATGTAATAAAATTCATTTATTTATACAAACTAAAATAAATTTTACTTTATTAGTTCGGATCCGGATAATCCGATTTTTGATCCGGTTTAAACGGATATCCGAATTCCGGATATCCGGTTAAACCGGAACCGGAATAGATTTTTCATAATCCGAAAAACCGGATATCCGATCCGGATTCTATAACCGGACCGGATATTCGGTTTTGCTCACCCCTAGTCCGTGCATGGGTTTTTTTTAATAATTTGTTTATAATATAATATAATATTATAAATATTAATTTTAATATGTTATTGAAAGAATTCGAACCTTACATCTTTGTATATAATAATTTTTAATACTCCCTCTGTCCCTCTCATTTCTTTACAATTTTTTTTCACTGCTTGACACACATTTTAATGCTTCTAAAAAATATAGTTCCATAACTTATTTTTAAAATTTTCTTTTTTTTATATAAAAATAGAACAATTCTATTTTTATACAAAAAAAGTAAATTTTAAAAATAAGTTATGTAACTATTCGTAAAATGTGCCTTAAAATTCGTGCCAGAATTACGTCCACCAAGGTAAAGAACCAAGGGGGACAGAGGGAGTATTAAATATAAATTAATATGTTATTGGAGGGAATCGAACCTTAGACCTCTGTATATGACAACTTTTAGTATTGTTGTATCTAACGGGGTGATGATTTATTTGAGATGAAGATGTAATGGTATCTAATGGTTATGAATGAGGAATAACCAAAAATAGGGGATAACCAAAAAAAGGATTAACCAAACTACAAATTATACCCCTTTCGTTTATTATATTATAATATATGTATATAGATAGATTTTGGGGACGTTTGGTTCATGGTTAATAAGTCCGATTAATGAAAAACGAAATCTTAAATACATAATTGATATTTGAATTGTAACTTTGATGGTTGGGAATGAGAACTTCATCCCCATGGGTTAATTATTTCTTCACTCTTTTGGATACCATATCATTCTCATTTTCATTACCCCATTCTCATACCGCTCATTCCTATTCCGATTTTGATCATCATTAACGATCCAAACGTGTTTTTTACAATTAAACTTTTCAAAAATATAAAAATAAATTATATATATAGTAAATTACCTTTTAAATGAAAAAATTTAAAGTAGTAATTAATTATATATAAGAATAAGAGATGAGGAAATAACTTTGAAGACATTGGGTCAGTGATCCAGTTACTTTACATGAGGCCCAACACTAGTTTAATAATTTATCGTCACAGTTCCCCCTCTTTTTTTTTTTGAAACAAAAGAGGATTTCATTAATTCAACAAATCCGACAATAGTGTCTCCAACACACTCAATGGAGGAGACAGAAAAACAATGAAGCTATTAAGCGTGCAAGGTAGTCGAGCTAACAAATGCGCTACCTTGTTTGCGTGCTTCTTAACAAAAACAACTGAGACATCAACTCTACTACTAAGAATGGATCGACACTGAGCTATTAGATCTCCTACCTCCAAGTGATTTTGCTTGACCTTATTTATTGCCTGCATACTTAATAAGGAATCACTCTCAATAACAATACTTTGCCCAGGAAACTCAGCAGACCAAACCAGTGCTTCTAAGATGCCTACCAGCTCAGCTTCAAAAACCGTAACCCGACCTGCAAACCTCATCGTTTTACCACGAACAAACATTCCTTGGCTATTTCGCAGAACCATTCCGACAGAAAACGAGTCTGCACTTGCAAAAACTGAGGCATCAACATTTAACTTCAATGTTCCAGTACCAGGAGCCACCCATTTGTTATTATGCATCACACTAGGACATAGCAACTGATTAGGGATACACTGCTTACGTTTTTGAGCTTCCCTCCATTCCACTACCTGTTTAGAGCTCCAATTCATCGCTACTTCATGAGATATTAATTTCCCCTCCCAGACACGTTGGTTTCTAGCCCACCACACACCCCAAATAACCATAGCTATCTTAATAAGATTATCACTCGACTCTGTGCTCAGTTTATCCAGTAGCCACTCTGGAGCACTTTCAACCATCCTCGTGTCATAACAAAGGCCCATTCGTTGCCAGCAAGACTTAGCAAAGTCACAATCAAGAAATAGGTGCATAAAGTGCTCTACATCCCCTACACACATCACATAAGATATAGGAACAGGAATGCTTTTACCTCTTAGAAGGTTTCGAAAAGGAACATTGTTGCGACAAATTCTCCACAATAGAACCTTGATCTTGTGAGGAACACCCAGACGCCATATCTTTCCCAACCATCTGATTGCTGCAGAGCTACATCCCCCATATGACGTGAATGCCAATCATGGTAGGCCGATTTCACAGAGTACTGTCCATTATTAGAATGGACCCAGGCTATCCTGTCACTAGTACCATTTTGTGGAATTCGAATTGCTAAAATGGCTTCAGCATCCTTGTTGTTGAATGTATTTCTGACCTTAACTTCATCCCAAGCATTATCCACGCAGAAATTATATTTCCCACGCAGCCATCTATCTGAGTAAATCTTTATTGATTGACCATCTCCTACAACCCACCTTAGACCTGTTTTAATGTTTTCTTTAGCTTCCTATAAACCAGACCACGTATAACTCGATCCCCCCGATCTGTCAGCTTCAAGTAAACTACAATTCGGATAATATCTAGCCTTTAGCAACTGTGACACTAGTGCATTCGGATTTTTCAAGAGATTCCAATACTGCTTACCAAGAAATGCCAGATTAAAACCATGTAAGTCACGGAAACCCATCCCACCTATCTTCTTAGTCATACTCATTCGAGACCATGAGAGCCATTTGATGCTTTTACTGTTTGAAGAATTCGAACTCCACCAAAATGCATTCATCATCCTCTCCATTTCTTGACACATGGATTTAGGAATTAAGAAGCAAGACATCGTATACGCAGGAATAGTCTGAGTAACATTGCGAAGCAAGACCGCTTTCCCTGCTCTAGACAGAATCTTAGTGTTCCAACCCTTGATTTTCGACCAAACCTTGTCTTTTAAATAATTAAAGACTGATTTTTTTTTTGATTTTCCAACTAGATAAGGTAAACCAAGATACTTGCTGGTGCCAATATCGTTTTGAACCTCAAGAACATTCTTAATCTCAACTTGCTTGTCCCTTCGAACATTAGAGCTAAAGAAAATAGCTGACTTTTGATAGTTCACTGCTTGACCAGAGAAAGCCTCATAGTTACTAAGAATTTGTTTGATAGAACTCGCCTCTTCTATTGAAGCTTTGAAGAACAAGAAGCTATCGTCCGCAAAGAGAAGGTGGGTAATAGCAGGGGCCTGAGGACAGACTCGACAACCATTAATGCAGGCATTATCAGCTGCAGTTTTCAGAGATAGAGACAAACCTTCAACGCATAATAGAAAAAGATAGGGAGATAAAGGATCTCCCTGCCTAAGCCCACATTTAGGAATGATTGGACCTACATTCGAGCCCTTAAATGAGATTGAATATGAGACCGAGGTGACACACATCAACATCCAATTAATCCATTTGATCGAAAAACCCATAGCCACCATTCTATTCTTTAAGTATCCCCATTTTCTATAAGCAGTTACACAAAGCAATAGGCCTTAGATCTTTAACCTCCTCCACTTTCTCCTTCTTAGGAATTAGTACTAATGTAGTATCATTGACATTTGCAGAAAACTTACATCCCGAAAGCCAATCTTGACAGCATTTAAACACTTCCCGACTAATCAATTTCCAGAAATGTTGAAAGAAAGCAGGATTTAGACCATCTGGGCCACTAGTTTTGTCAGGATGCATACTTTTCACTGCTTCTGTAAACTCCTCGAACGAGAGCTCTGTTGTTAACATACTATTCTGATTGTGGGTTACTTGCATTTCATTCACATTGACCGGGTACTGCAACTCCTGATCAACTGCAGAAAAAATATTCGAGTAATAATCTTTAAGCAAACAGCATAACTCTTCATGCTTAGTTACAACACGACCATCATCTGTTTTAAGAGAAGGAATATGATTCATTTTTTTCCTTTTTGATGCTGTGGCATGGAAGTATTTCGAATTAGAGTCACCCTCCTCCAACCAAAATGTTTTTGCACGTTGCTTCCAGTAGATCTCCTCATGTAAAAGTAAACTTTCTAGATTAGCTTTCTCCTGGAAGTATGACTAAATTCCATCGTCATCTTCTCTAACTTTCAAAACATCGAGAACCTCCTTTTGTTTGATTACTTTCTCCCTGAACTTATGAAAAAACCTCCTACCCCACTTAGCCATAAAAGACGACACCGAAATGAGCTTTGGTAAGAGATGAGACGGAGGGAGATTCTTCCAGCACTTCGACACTTCATCATGAAAACCAGCTTCTTTTAACCAGGTGTTCTCAAATTTAAAACGAAATTGCTTCTTAGTGACATCCGTGTTGAAAAGATTCAACTTGATAGGATCATGATCCGATTTAATCACATGACTGTGAGAGTGCATAGAGGAAATAAATTCCACCACGAGTCTGAGGTGAAGGCTCTATCAAGCCTCTCTCTAACCCAGGATTGGGTTCCTTTGCTCTTTTCCCATGTATAAGCACCTCCTGATAAATCAACTTCAATCAAAATACAATCATCAACTACCTTTTTGAAACCATTAATTAAATTTTGAGGATGCGGATGCTGCCCTTTCTTGTCATCATTAGAAAGAAGATCGTAAAATCCCCTAAAATGCACCAAGGGAGTGAGGATTTAGATGCTAATAAATGAAGAAAATCCCAAGCCTCAGCACACCTCTCTCGCTCCGGGAAGCCATAATACAAGTAAGCCTCCAAGAAACTGAATTATTTTCAGAAATCAACATATCAATATGGTTTGAAGAAGACTCGACAACTTCACAAGCCATTGTATGTTTCCACAAAACTACAATACCACCTCCTCTACCTTGCTTATCAACTGAAAAACAATTAGCAAAACCAAATTTCGAAGAAATTTCTTCAATTTTATTACTTACAGAAAGAGTTTCAGATAAAAACAGTAAATCAGGCTTGTGAGACTTCAACACCTCACCAAGGACACAAACTGCACGCTGACTGCCCAAGCCACAGCAGTTCCAGCTTAACAGATTCATTGTAGTCGGCTAGCTTGCACCGCAAGCTTAGCCGAATCATTTTGAGAAGATGCTGCCAAATCACCATCGGAAATGCCAGCTTCTGGTTGTTTTCCTGGATTCTGAGTCCCAGTTACATGTAAACCCATATCAATATCCATTACACCCTTTACATACTGATCACCCCTCCTTCTTTTACGCTCATCAATTTTTAGCCCAATATTTTCCTCATCATTAAGCCCATAAAGTAAATTTGAAGATGTGGTAAATCTCATTAATTTCGTTACAATACTGTTGTCACTGGTATCTGTAACAACCATACCCCTAGAATTATGCTTCGTACTTATCTCCTTACCTTTATTTGAATTATTCTGCCGCCTAAAATTATGGTAATTATCCTCCTTATCAATCCTACTCTCCCACGTGGCATCCCCTTCCTCCCTGAGCCACCGACTTTGACTTTGAGTCACCACCGACTTTGACTTTGAGTCGCCACCCTACGCGATGGTGCCTTCAGCCACAATCCCCATTCTTTTTCACCTTCTGCTCCCCTTTTATCCATAGCCTATCCGTATGTGATACCATACCACAAGAGAAACAAAAATCTCCTAACCTTTCATACTTAAACGACACTGTGAACTCCTTACCATCCTTTTTTACAATCTTCTTCTTCCGTTTAAGGGGTTTTCTTATGTCTAACCGAATTCTGATCCTCATGTATTCACACCAGATTGAAGAGTTGTTCCTAACATCATACTCAAGAAATTCTCCAAAAAAATTCCCAAGTTGCTTACCTACAGCCTCTGTCATGAATCCCATTGGGAGATCGTGAATCTGAACCCAAATGTTTACATGCCATAACGGGACTCTTAAAGGATCTTCACCTGTAGGTATTGGCTCCAAGATCATCATTGCATTATGAAACGTCCAAGGACCTCCTTTTACCACCCATTGCAGGTCTTCTTTATGAAAAAAGTGGAAGAGATAGATTCCCTGCTCCAATTCCTTTATATTGACACCCATCGTAGGCTTCAAAACATCAGCCATTTTCGTTCTCATGGCTCTCAGATTTATGGTCTTCTCCGTAAGAAATATACCAATTAGACATAACTCATACCTATTAGTATCTTCTTCAACCTCAGCATCGAACACAAAACTTTCATTTTCCTTCTCCTCTATATCAAAATGCAGATGGCACGATAATTCGCCATGGGGAAAAGAAAGAAAAACTCTCACAGATCCAAACCTCTATTATAGAATTTGAACATGAAGAGAATACTCAAAACTCTCACATGAATGGAGAGAAAAAAAATGTAGTTCCCCCTCTTTTTGAAAATAATCATTTTTTTTCATTTATTAATTCATTTCTCTATTTAGGAGGATGCAGAGCACAGTTAAGAACTCTGAATCTAATATATTATATCCTATATATAATTGGTATAAGGAGGTTTAGGTGATCGTCAGGGTTAAAAAAGTAAGTTCATTAGAAATTAGAAATGGACCGAGTTAGGCCAGAATATTGGTTTAAAAGACCAGCTAAAATTAATAAACGGATTGTTTTATTAATTTTTATAATAAATTTTTCATTATGATTTTTTTGTCAAAAGTACTAATGAGACAAAAATTCAACAAAATATAATCTACAAAAGAAACGCAAATTCAAAGAAGATATATAAATTTAGAACAACAAATTTTAATATAATACACTTAAAACAAATATAAACCAACACAAAAACATAAAAAGATAGTTAAAATTTTCTTTAAAAAAAGTACAAATGTGTATGTGTTCACGATTACATAATACATAAATACACACACACACACACAGATATATATATATATATATATATATATATATATATATATATATATATATATATATATATATATATATATATATAGTAGGGATCTAGAGAAAACCCCTTTAAAAAGAAAACTTAGAAAACTAAATTAAAATATAGCACATATGGTATGCAAACTGATCGTTGGGAGATGGAGAAAAATGTTGTGAAATTAGATTTTAAAAAAATATCAACGATTGACGGGAAAAATCAAATTAAAAATGGAGGGGATTAGGTGGGATTGTGTGTGTGAGGGTGTATTTGATTAGTGTGTGGGTGCCCCTGGCGGGGCCATTGATTATAATATATCCAATGGTTAGGATTAGTACCTTAGTTTCCTTCAAAAAAAGAGTTCTCTTTTGAGCCACACCCTATATATATATATATATATATATATATATATATATATATATATATATAGTGTGTGTTGCTCAAAAGAGAACTCATTTTTTAATGAAAACTAAGGAACTAATCCTAACCATTGGATGTATTATAATCAACGGCCCCGGGACACACACACACACACTAATCAAATACACCCTCACACACACAATCCCACCTAATCCCTTTCGTTTTTAATTTAATTTTTCCCGTCAACCGGTGATATTTTTTTTAAATCTAATTTCACCATATTTTTCTCCATCTCCCAACGATCAGTTTGCATACCATATGTGCTATATTTCAACGTAATTTAAATAAATTTTAATTTAGTTTTCTTAGTTCTCCTTTTAAGGGGTTCTCTCCTTTTACTATTATATATATATATATATATATATATATATATATATATATATATATATATAATAGTTAAACTAAAAAATTCCCACATGTCTGAAGTATATTATATATATTCTAATAAAATAGAAGAAAACATCCCAAAAAATATGAAATATTAAAATATATGTTAGGTTAAACCTTAAAATATAATTTATAAAAAAAATCCTTTACCAAATAAAAGTGGTTTAAGAAAAAATTATTTTAATAAAAATCATTAAAGATTCTATTTTTTAGATTCTAAAAATTAAATTAAAAAAATGTGAGCACAAATCAACAAATAAACAATTTCTTAATTTTCAAATAAAAAAATTTAAATTAAAAAAAGTGAACACAAATCAATCAATGAACATATTTTAAATTAGAAAGTAATCCAAACACCCACAAAGTAAATTTATATTAATATCTAAATATAGTACAACATAAAAACCTCTAAGACTACTCTAAACAAAAACAAACAATAAACACCACACATGGCAAAAATATAAAATTAACATGAAAATATAACAATATTCAAGCAAATAAAAATATTTAATATCACACATATTTCCAAAAAAAAGTTTAAAAAAAATGCCTTTAAAAACTATAAACAATATAATAAAAGATCTAAAAATTTTAAGATAACCATTAAATTTACATAATCAAAAAGATAAAAAAAAATTAAACGAATATATATTTCAGGTATATCATATATAATCTAATAAAATCAAAAAATCAAAAATTATTATGAAATACTAAAAAATATGTTAGCCTAAATTTTGAAATATAAATTATAGAAAACCCATTTACAAGAAACAAAACAAATGTATATTACAAACTATATAACATATGTATTATTATCATTAAAAGTAAAAACAAACTATTTAAAATGTTATAAAACTAACTTTATAAGAATAAAAATTATAATCAAAATTATACTATAAAATATTAATAAAGCTACTCTTGCATCGCACGGGTATAAAGCTAGTATTTAATATAGAAATAGGAAGTTTGTTGAGCAATTTAATTTTTTTTAATTATTTTATCCTCTTTTTTACTATATCTTTTCAAGGTTATTTGGACTTTTTAACATCAATATATTTAATACATATTATTAAATATTATGAAATTAATATCCATACTTATACATACATACATACATACACATACATACATCAATATGTTTACTACATCAATACTATTATATAATAACCGAAACATTAAAAGTTTGGTTGGTAGGTATGGTACCTGTTGATTTTACTAATTTACCCTTACTTAATTACAAATAAAATCCATCCTACTAATTAGTCAATTTCTTTTTTCAGGTTAAACATATTATCTATTCAATTTTTCAATAACTAAATAATTTTTTTCAGGTAAAATACAATATCTTTTATATTTTATCTAACTAAAATATCTCCTTTACTAATCAATTTTCTTTTTCAGGTTAAACATATTACATTTTCTATTTTTCAATAACTAAATAATTTTCTTTTTCAGGTGAAATACAATATCTTTTATATTTTATCTAACTAAAATTTCTCCTTTTTAAAAAAAACTACGAACAATTTTGTTTAATAAAATAACATAATTATATTATAATTACTGTTCAGTAATCAATTTTCTTTTTCAACTAAAACACGTTACCATTTCTCTTTTTTCTAACTAAAATTGTCCAAATTTGGTTTGCTCTGATTTGTAGCCTTTTAAAAATACATGTTCTGAGAAACCCCCCTCCCTCCTCTTTTCTTCCTCATTCAGACAAAGGGTGAGTGCCCCGCGTATATATACGTAGTTGTGTGTGTGAGTCCGAGTCGATGTACAGGAATTTGGGGATTTTCCATTGTGTGGTCAGGTGGGTTGATGCAGGCGGATGTGTGTGTCAATCGGTGTGTGTGCATTTGTGTCTGTGTGGTTTGCACTGCGTTTGGGTGAAAGATAAAAGAGATTTCTATCAGAATTCTCGGTTTCTTCCCTATCAGAAGGCCTGGTCTTTCAATTTTGTCGGAGCTGGGGACGATAATACCAAAGCATCATCTGCGGTGCGGCTCTACTACGGTTAGCTATCATCATCAAATCCCCAGTTTCACCTGTTCCCTTTGTGGGCATGATAGACACGATTCCTTCGGATCATAGTGGTTTACACATCAGGCCACTCTTATAACCCCCTTAATTTGATAGATACATGATATGTTACTGCCTGTGATTTATTTGTCAATTTACTTGTTTTTTAGATTATTATAACATACTGATCTTCTACTTTTATTTGATGCTGGTTTACATGTTTTTAAAATTTTTATGGTCTATATACATTTTGACTTGTTTGAGGTGTAGTCGGTTTGTTGAGATATCCCTATGTTTAGAACATTGTTGTTGTTGCATGTCTCAATTTTATTAAGATATTGGTGTTTGTGTGCCATGTGACCTTTGCCTAGTATAAACATTCGATTATATGGTGTTTGGACAAATATAACTTGTTAATTATTCTTAATGTTTTTGGGGTTTTTTGGGTGTATATGTTGTAGTGTGTGTTTTGATCCTTGGGTGAAGATAAATTTTTTAGGGATCTTGTTTTTGAGATATTGATTGCTTGATTTCGATAATTAATGCATTTTTAATTATTTCTGGTTACGTTATTTAATTCCGTGATTAGTGCTTTATTAAATGATAATGGATTTCATTAATGGGTTGATTAATATATTTTGAATTATAGAGTTCAGGGTTAGTAATTTTGGGTTTATTTTATTGATTTGTTTCCTTCTTTGATTGATGGTCTACCATTGTTTTTTTCCCTTTAAGTTGCTGCTAGATTAGTGCCTTTTTTCTTGCTTTCATGTATATACTAATAGTTATTAATGTGATTATATATTGCCTGCATTAATTGCGGTCAAACCGGTTTTAATAAGCGAACTATACTGGTACCGGACCTGGAAAAATTGCAGTTTGGTCATGATTGATGACTTTTTGTACCATTTTGGGTGGCCATGTTAGATGGTTTTTTGGGCCTTTAAGAGGTTTCATTGTGCCATTTAGATGGCTTGTCTAGTCCATAATTAATATTTTAGACTTAATTATTCAATTATGTTACTATTATATGGTTATTTTAGATGTCTAATCAAAAGGGTCTCCCTTTGGTTAGAAGTGAGCATTTATTTTGTCAAAATCCAAAATAGTTTTAATATATTTAATCTTATATCCTTTAAGTGATATTTTGTTTTTTTCCTTTCTTGACGGGTTTGTTTGGTAATTTGCAGTTCTAATAATAACAAGGAAGTCCCAAGAAGATTCAGCTCTATCTTTCAAAATGAAGTTATGGAGCAGCTAAGGTGCTGAGTAATTCTTTGGCAAAAAAGAAGGCTAGTCTTTGGCAAAATGGGATGGCAATGAGGACACACAAAGTTATAAGTTATAGTCATTTGTGATGTTATGTTGTATAGCGATGTTTTTTGTGGGCGCTCTTTTTCCCATCTTGAGTTTTTTTCCCATAGGATTTTGCTCTTGGGGTTTTTTTTTAACGAGACTCTTCTTTGTGGGTTCATCCTTTCAGACTTGAAGGTATTATTGTCTAAATGTCTAGGGGCAACATGCGTGCCTTTCGGTTAGATGATGTACGTTTCTTGATCGAAGGAAACTCTTTTAGATTGTATCTAATTATATTTCATATATGAAATATACTTCCTGACAAAAAAATACTAAAATATCCTTTTTTCCAATTATATCACTGGCAATTATCTTTTTCAGCCAAAACACGTTACTTTTTCTCTTTTATCTAACTAAAATCTCTCTTTTTCCAATTATATTACGGGCGATTTTATTTAATAAAAATAAAATAATAATGTTATACTATTAATAATTAACCGATTACCTTTTCAGCTAAAACGTATCATTTTTTCTAATTAAATTCCGTTCTTTCTAGAAATATCATGGACAATATTAATTTCTCATTTTAGGAAAAAAAAATACGAGCAATTTTATTTAGTAAAATTAGATAATTAAATTATAAATACTATAAACTAATCAATTACCTTTTTCACCTAAAACATATCACCTTTTTAATTTTCACGTTACCTTTTCTATTTTCTCTAACTAAAATCTCTCATTTTCCAATTATATCACGGGTAATTTTATTTAATAAAATAATAATATTACAATACTATAAATAACGATTACCTTTTTCAGCTAAAACATATCATTTTTTCTATATTTTTCTAACTAAAATCCCTCTTTTTCTAAAAATATCATGAGCAACATTAATTTCTCCTTTTCTAAAAATATTACGAGCAATTTTATTTAATAAAATAACATAATTAAATTATAATTATTATAAACTAATCAATAACCCGTTTCACCTAAAATATGTTACCTTTTAATTTTCTCTAAGACCTCTATTTTTTCAATTATATCACCGGCATTCTATTTAATAAAATAAAATAACAATTTTATAATTACTAATAATGAACCGATTACCTTTTCCAACTAAAACATATCATCTTTTCTGTATTATCTAACTAAAATCCCTCCTTTTCTAGAAATATCACGGATAACATTTATGTAATTATTATAAAATCATCTCATTTAAAAATTTAAGCCTCTAAAATTTATGTTTTAAAAAACTATTAAAATAAGTCAGATGTCCTAAGTCAGATGTCCTACAGTAAGTCTTAGGATCTACAGTAATTATATGATGTAATCAGTTACGTAGAAGTGCTTATATTAGGTTATATATACTTAGCACCACAACTCTTGTAATTCATAACATTATGATATGAAATCATAACATTCTGTAAATCTCTCTCTATACTGTTATATATATTCTTAAGATGGTATCAGAGCAAGTTATATCCTAGGGAAACACATTTGCAGAGGTGGTAGAGCAAATAAAAAATCACAGAAGAAGAAAAGTGCAGAAACACAAAACTGCCCAAAAATTAATTTTCTGTCCAAATCAAAACAAAAACAAACTTACATACCTGTAAAGAAGAGATGAAGACAAGACGAACCCAGAAATCTGGCCGCCAGAAGCCCCCACACGCGCCTGCACGCGCCACCAGAAGAGTGCAGATTCCGTTTCACGCGCCCACGCGCCGGCGCGTGGGGCATCCTGCACTAATTTTCCGGCCATTTCGCAGAAGACTTTCTGGTTTGCCCCGTCCTTCCGATTCCAACAGTGGTAAAATTTTTCAGTTTTGTGAAGATTGATTTTCTGACATATAAGTTGTATGTATATTTGTATATATACATGCTGTCTAGGTTGATTTTCTGCCATTTAAGTGATTAGCTGACTTTGTCTTCACTGAAGTGCACAGCAGACATTCTAGTCATCCTCTGTCGTGTCATTGTTTTGAGCACTATACAAGCTGCTTTTGTCCCCGGTACTATATTTATTCTAAAATCTCTTTGTCATATATATATCTTGGGTAGTTAAGACTTACTAAGATTTAAGGAGGAAAAGGGGGAATTATTATTTGAATATTTTATAATGACGGATACTAGCGACTCCGCAATTTCAAGCAAAAGTACCGATATAAGTAGTAGTAAAATGGGGTTCCATAGTACTCCATTTTTAAATCCTAAATTCGATGGGAAAAATTTCCTTGAATGGTCGAAGGCCTGCAAAATGGCCCTTAAATCCCATAAATTAATGAAATACATTAATGGGAAAGTCAAGCAACCCCAGGAGAAAGATGCAGACTTTGATGATTGGGATTCAGAAAATGCAATGGTGTGCTCTTGGTTGTTCAACTCTATGGAGGTACATATTCGCAAAAGCTATATCTTTATTGACACGGCCGAAAAAGTGTGGAAATCTCTTACCCGGACATATTCTTTTTCCGGAAATGTAGCAAAGCGATTTGAAGTAAATCGGAAAATATGGGCATTGGCTCAAGAAGGTAGAACTCTTGCTCAGTATTACTCAGAGCTGACATCCCTATGGAGTGAATTAGCTCATTACACTATTTTTGAATGCAAAAATGCCGAAGATCAGGAGAAATATCAAAAAATGTTGACTGAAGAACGGGTAATGAAATTTTTGGATGGTCTGTCTGATGAATATGACTCAATCAAGAATCAACTTATCGGATAGATTCCCTTTCCGACTGTAGAAGATGCATATGGCCATGTTTAATTAGAGGAAATTCGAAAGCAAAGCATGGCTCCTATGACTCCCTCTGATAGATCTGCACTCATAACTGGAAAAATGCCGCAACCTGAGATGGAAAAAGAACAATAGTTTACAGTGGCTCTTATGGGTGAAAGATCTACTCTTCAGTGTGATTACTGCAACAAAATTAATCACACCCGTGAGAATTGCTTTATCCTACACCCTCACCTAAAAAACAGAGGAAGTGGAGGACGCAGCCGAGGTGGCTATCGTGGTGTATCATCCAGAGGTAATGGCAGAAATACAGGCAGAGGCAATCCTTTTAATGCTCACTATGCAGTGTCAGAATATGAGGTGCCTCCTTCCACACGAACAATGACCCCTTCAAAACTCAACAACTTTCGACAGTTAATGTCCCAGTTGAACACTACTCCATCAACACCTACTGCTAATTCTGCTCATGCAGGTATATCTTGTCACTTTACCTCCGATAAAAGTTCTAAGTCATGGATTATTGATTCTGGAGCATCAGCACATATGACTGGAAATTCTAGTTTCCTAGAAACATATAATGGTGAAACAGGCAATATTCGTGTTGCTAATGGAGCTATTGTACCTGTTCATGGACAATGCACCTCTCACTGCCTCTCATCATCATTGCCATTATCTGATGTGTTACATGTTCCCTCCTTAATAGCAAACTTATTATCTGTTCAGCGTATTACTGAAAATCTATATTGTTCAGTAACCTTTTTTTCTTTTCACTGTGTATTTCAGGATCTGGCGACAGGCAAGGTCCTTGGCAATGGTAAAGTGGTAAATGGACTTTATGTTATGGAAGGGAATTTGATCTCTCCCTCAACTTATCAGGTGTCATCCAAATTAAATTCTACTTTTGAATCTTTGTGTCAGTGGCATAGACGGTTAGGTCATCCATCTTTTGGTGTTTTAACACATCTATTCCCTGCCTTAATAAAACACTGTAATAAGGAAGATTTTTTTGTGAACCATGTGAATTAGCAAAACATAAAAGATCATCTTATCCATCCAGAAATAAAAGAAGTTCTACTTTGTTTTCTGTTATTCATACTGATGTTTGGTGTAACAACCCCGATTTTTCCGGATTTATTATTATTATTATTTAAATATTTTATTGGTTTTCCATAAAGGAATAATAAGATTGTAAATATTTAATTTTAATTTGAATGCAGTTATGTGTTTAATTGTTAATAGGTTATTCGGGTAGACTGTATTTGGTACTGTCTGTGTTAGTAAAAATGTTTATTTTATTAAAAATTTATATTTTTTATCAAAAGTGATAAATTGAGTTTGTTTTAAAATTTTATGGATCGAGTTGGTATTTTATTGGTACAAAAATTATACCCGATATTCTACCCGTGTACAAAAGTTTTATTTGTATAAATTATTAAAATGTTTAAAATTTAGTATTTTCACATTTTTGGTAACTTGAGATTATTTTAGAATTTTAAGGATCAAAACTATATTTTTCTCGCACTAAAATTTTACCCAGTATCATATCCGTGCCCCATTAATATTTGTGTGCATTATGAAAATATTTGAAAATTTTGTATTTTATATTTTTGATCAATCAGGGAAAATTATCTGTAATTTATTATATTAAAATATATTTTTAGTTTAATTTACTGTGTGTTAGTTTATTTTTAATGCATTTAAACACGTTATGATTTTTATTAAATAGGAAAATTATCTCGTATGTGTTATGTGACTTCTGTGTAGCATAAAATATTTTATTCTATTTTTCTGTAATTTTTATATTTTTAAAATACAGTTATTTCGCATTTTAATTTCCAGATCCAGCCCCTATACTGAATTTGAGGCCCTGCTTTTGATGAAATTATTTTTATAAAATGATAGGATATATAAAAATGAATTTTGTTGTAATTTTTGTAATATTCATAATTGTTGGGAAATTTTGGCATATATATTGTATTTGTTTAAAATTAAAAATTTTACATTTTTATCCCATAAAAATTATTTTTAAGGCTTAATAATTTTAATTAGGGATTAAAAATATTTTTTTGGGGTATTGATTTGGATTAATATAAAAGCAACAGATTTTTTTCATTTATTAATTAAAAGAATCAAAAAATCAGATTTTTTGATTTAATTTTCTGGAAATTGCTGGAGAATTGTTCTTGGTGTTCTTGAGAATCAAACTCACTTTTGAAGGTGATTCCGGGATCCAAATCTCTCGTATGAGTAATCAAACTGAATCTCATGAACTATACTACCTGTTTATGTGGGTGTGTATATTCGAATATGTTTGATTCGTGAATTCATGATTTTCATTTTTATTTTCGAATTTCATAAATTTATTGATGCTTGTACAATGATCTACCGTTTGTGTGGTTAGTGTCTATAGATTCCTTATGCTTCCAGGAGTTTTATGATGATTTTTGTTTGATTTTTAGTAGCTTAAATATGAAATTCGAGTTTAGTGTGGGTGAGTTATAATTTTAATTTTTCCGGTTAGATGGTTGATTGGTTATTGTTCTTGATGCTTGGGTTACATTGGTGAGGTCATAAGCTTCGTTTTGATATATATATATATATATAACGCATGATTTGGTGGTCGATTTCGAGCTCACCGGTTTTGATTTTGAAGGTCGCCGGATTTTAATTCGGTTTGACCGGATTTTTGGTTTGGTCGAATCTGGGAATTAATGAATGGTATAATTGAGTTTAGAATGTGATTTGGAGTTATTTTGATACTTAAAAACGTAACAATTGCTACGTTTTGGGGCTCACCGGAGATGGCCGGATTTTGTTTCCGGTCGGAGTGAACAGTAAACACGGGGGGGGGGGGGGGTGCTTATGTCCAGGTTGAAGACGATAGTTTAAAAAAAAACATATTCTATTTATTTACTTTTATTTACTTTTAAAAATCTTTTAAATAATTCTGAATTTAATTATAAAATTCAGAAAATTATTTTCTAAAATTTTTTTTGAAATTCAGAATTTATTTCTGAATTAAGTTTTTATTTTCAAAAATTATTTTATAAATTATTTATAAATTCGAATTTTATTTTCAGAAATTCGAAAAATACTTTTAAAATTCGAAAAATTATTTTGAAATTTCGAAAAATTATTTTTAATTTTGAAAAATAGTTTTAAAATTTTAATAAATTATTTTTAATTCGAAATTTATTTTATTTGATTGTTTTAAATCTATTTAGCTAATATCTTAATTAATTTAAATTGATTGATTAATTAATAATATTCAATTAATTTAATTAATTAAATATTATTTAAATATGATGAAAAATAATCAAATTTAATTATTTTGGAAAAATAAATAATTTATTTATTTTATAAATATTATTTTACCTTAAATATTTATTTCTTTATTTGTTTAAAATGAAATAAAATTGTTTTAAAATTCTAAAAATAATCCGGAAGCGATAAAAATAGTTTTAAAATTCTAAAATTATTTATAAACCCGGATTAAATATTTATTAAAATATTTTGGGGATTCAATAATTACTCGGAGGGTTCATTAACTATCCTTTTTGATTCAAAAAGGGTTAATTAAATCTTCTAAAATTCTTTTAAGTGCTTTAAGAATAATTTAAATATTCTAAAAATACTTTGAGTGCTCTTTTATTTGTGAGTCGTATCTGCTATGTGAAATACGTGCTATGTGATTATGTGATCTACTTATTAGTCTCTTTACGTGCGATGTGAATTATCGAAGTGTTTACTTCGAGGGTTAAGCATTGTAATTATATTTCTATTCCTTTATCGAGGATTAATTGGTAAGTATTGACTTAGGTTTGTCAGCGGAGATATAATGAAGAGGGTTGGAGATAGATGTGGTATTCTTTGTGGGTTATGAAAATGGTGGAGATGGATACAGTATTATTTGTGGATTGTTGGATTTATTGTGAGGTGTCTTAACACCGGGAAAATGCCTATGTTCAAAGGGGATATTTCCAATTATTTTCTTCCGTCGTAGATATTGAAGTAGACGCGCAGGCTCGATGTCGACAGACCAGACTCGTGGCAGCCACTAAAGCGTAAACCGAATCATGATTAAAACAGAGGACGTGATGACGTGAGATAGAAGAAAGAGATAGTTGTATTACTTCGGCATTACGCAATAGCTAAGGACCAGAGGCAAGTATTTTCTTGATCATCTTAAACACTTTTATTTTATGTTTCATTGATTCACATCATGACAAATAGTTATTGTTCAGAGCTATTTGTGATTCTTAAATATTTTTGTGCGAACAAAGTTACTTGATATTGGTACCCTTGATGTGGGGAATTGTTTAAGATAAACTCTTCATATCCTTATTATCGTAGTAAATAATAGGGATGTGAACTGTATGTGAAACTAAGCATTTCCTGTTGAATTCGGAAATTGCTCTATTGGATTGGAAAATGGTAAAGCGTAGGAGGCCATGATAGCTGTCATGGTCCAGCAATATTTAAGGAGGATATGGTAACCATTCCATCTTCCCATAGGCTAACATTACTTGCCTATTTTGGTACCCTCATGAAATCCGGATTATACACACGGGTATAGCTGTACCAGTGGAGTATAAAGGATCCCATGGCTATTATATATTGTGAATTGGCAGATGATTCATTTTTATGACATGCTAAATGATTTCAGTGATAATTTGAATTATATCACAGTTGTTGATTCAGTTTCTCTATAAACTGTTTTACATTTCAGTTGATTTTATGCCCCACTTATACTGGTTTTATATCAAAACTTTTATATTCTTGCTGAGCATTTCTTTCGCTCATACTTGTCGTTGTAAATTCTAACATTTCAGTAAAGGTAGTTGGCGAGACTTATCCGCACAGTTCAGAAAGAGAAGAAGCGTGATGCTATTTCGAAGATGGTTTGGCTCAGGATGTCTGGATTTAGTGTAAGATCTATTCTATATAATTGAGTTAATATTTATTATTATTATTATTATTATGTAATAGTCTAGTTGTCCTGGCGTACTTCTTATCGAAGTTACACCAGTGATTTTAGATTTGATCAAAGAGAATGTTGTAAAGAAGGATTACTTTTTATTTAATGGAATTTGGATTCTTGTTTCTAGCCCTATAACCTTAAATGATCTTGGTATGTTTGGGGTCACAGATATATATTCCCAGTGTTGGACAACTGCAAGTGAATGATTATTATTAAACAGATGTTTTATTTTGAGAATTTTCGCGTGACCACCAAATCTTCTGACCCCGAATTTGGGGGGCGTTACATTTGGGGTCCATTTAGACATCCTACACATGATGGGTATAGATGGTTTGTTGTCTTTGTTGATTGTTATTCTAGGCTTACTTGGGTATACCTCCTCAAACAAAAAAGTGAAGTTTTCGAATGTTTTAAATCTTTTCACCACATGGTACAAACACAGTTTAATGCATCTGTTAAAATTCTTCGGAGTGATAACGGTACTGAATATGGAGGTCCATTTATATCTTATTTGGACACATGTGGTATAATTCATCAAACATCCTGTGTCAAAACTTCTCAACAAAATGGGGTAGCCGAAAGGAAAATTGGTCACCTACAACAGGTTGCTCGGTCACTTATGTTAACAATGCATGTTCCCAAATACCTTTGGGGAGAGGCAGTCATGACTGCTGCATATCTTATAAACCGTCTTCCTTCTAGTGTTCTCAAATTCAAAACACCATTGTCCTGTGTTCCTGCACCTTCTTCTCACCCACTACCCATTCGAGTATTTGGGAGTGTGTGTTTTATCCATAATCATGCTCCCTCTCGGGATAAACTTGATTCTCGGGCACTCCGCTGCGTTTTCATTGGGTATTCACCAACTCAGAAGGGATCTAAATGTTTTCATCCTACCTCACGATGCCTATTTGTCAGTTTTGATGTTACTTTCTGGGAAACCGTTTCTTATTTCTCTCCGGGTTCCTCCTCCTTACTTCAGGGGGAGATAAATCGACACAGTCTTGATAATAAAGCAACAGAGGAGTCATAGTCACTTCCATTTATTAACATACCTATTCCAAACACTAGCTCAAACAAGTCATCTATTCCTCCACATATGAGTAATGAGTCAGATGATCTAAATAGGTTGGATATGCCATATTTAATTACATATTCCAGGCGGAAAAGAAATGATATCACCACTTTACCGCATCCAGAGACCTCTGACCTCGAGACAGATCCTGCATCTCCTGTGTTTGAGCCAGAAACTGGTAATACTCTTGATCCCACTCTAGATCTTCCTATTGCTATAAGAAAGGGTGTACGTTCTTGCACTAACCATCCTATCTCGAACTTTGTTTCTTATAATGCATTATCTCCTTCTTCTTGCTTTTGTGTCATCCTTGTCTAGTGTTTCTATTCCACATACTTGGCAGGATGCTTTATGTGAACCTAAATGGAAAGATGCCATGATAGAGGAGATGAATGCATTAAAACATAATGGCACTTGGGAATTGACTCATCTTCCCGCTGGAAGGAAAGTAGTAGGATGCAAATGGGTGTTCACTGTGAAACAGAAACCTAATGGGCTGATTGATAGGTACAAAGCAAGACTTGTGGCAAAAGGGTATACTCAAACTTACGGGATTGATTATCAGGAAACTTTTGCTCCAGTAGCAAAGATGGCTTCTATTCGAATCTTGATATCATGTGCATCAAATCTTGGATGGGAACTTCAGCAATTGGATGTAAAAAATGCTTTTTTACATGGAGACCTGAAAGAAGAATTCTACATGTGTTAGGAATATGTTGTACTTGATGATAACTTCATAATCAATCAAATTGTTTAAGGTTTTGTAGCTGTCAACGGATGAGGATTTATAACTCTATCCGTTGACAGGTAGCTCATCAACGGATGAGGTTTTGTAGCACACTGCAGTATCTCTATGTTATCAGTTGATAGTGCTTTTATCCACAGTCATGTTGACTATCAACGGATAGGCAGAATAGGGTAGCCAATTGTAAATAAGCTATGCTATGTAATTCTGTCTAAGTGAAAGTGCATCAACGGATGAAGACTAAACTCTATCAACGGATACAACTCAAATCCACTCTATCAACGGATACAGCTCAAGTCCCAATATCAACGGATACTGCTCTATACATCATCAACGGATGTCAGTATACATCATCAACGGATGTCAGTGTACATCATCAACGGATAATCATTGACACTGATTTCTATGATTAGCTGGAGATTAGCAGTTGATAAGGACATGTTTGACTGACAGATCACATGAGTTGAACGTAGATACAAAAAGCAGTGTGGCAGCCATACTTTGGAAACACAGAAGAAAGAAGCATTCCATTTACACTATGATTACAAGAAAGGTGCAGGAGACATGTCTGAACACAAGGACAACCTTTCGGCTACATGTGTATTTGGAGTGTAGTAGCAAGTCAACTAGAATTAGATTAGTATTATCTTATTCCAGTAGTACTTGTAAAACTTGGGATATATAACCAAGTGTAGCAACTCTTTGTAGGTTAAGAAAACAGACATATTTGCTTAGGGTTTCTTGAATATCTTTAGAAGCAAAGAGTTGTAAAACGGCAGCTGTGTACATTTTGTATCACAGAGTTTTCTTCAAATAAAAGCTTCAGGTGGTGCATTTTAACCACCTGATTTTATATGTGTTTGTGTTTAATTCTTACATTGCAATTATCTCTTCATAAGTTTCTGAAGTTCTTATTAGAAATTTATAAATATCAAGAATTGTATTCAACCCCCCCTTCTACAATTATACAAGTGTGTAATCTGGGAATAACAATTGGTATCAGAGCAAGCTTCTAACATATTTGAAGTTTAAAGATCAACACACTTCCAACATGTCTAAGAAGGATTATGGAGTGAAGATTCCAGTTCTTGATAGAGAAAATTACTTTCACTGGAAAGTAAAAATGCGTCTACATCTCTCGTCTATTGATGAGGGTTTTGTGGATTGCATTGACAAGGGTCCTCACGTTCCAATGAAGACAGCAACAAGAGTTGGCCTGGCTGTTGATGTGCCTGACACTTTCATTCCCAAAACTGTTTCTGAGTGGAGTCTTGAAGATATTGCAGAAGTCCACAAAGACAAAAAGGCCATGAATATTCTGTTCAATGGTCTAGAAACAGACATGGTTGACAATGTTATTAACTGCACTACCGCCAAGGAAGTATGGGACATTGTTCAAACCCTGTGTGAAGGAACAGAACAGGTAAGGGAAAACAAGATGCAACTACTAATCCAACAGTATGAACATTTTCACTTTAAGAGTGGAGAAACATTGAATGATACATTTAGTAGATTTCAAAAGCTACTAAATGGTTTGAAACTGTATGGAAGAGTCTATCAGGTTAAAGACTCTAATCTCAAATTTCTGAGATCACTGCCCAAGGAATGGAAGCCAATGACTGTTTCTCTAAGAAACACTCAAGAGTACAAGACATTTACTCTTGAAAGGCTCTATGGAACTTTAAAGACCTATGTGCTGGAAATGGAGCAGGATGAAGAGATTGAGAAGTCTCAAAAGAAAAGTGGGTCAGTTGCACTCGTTGCCAATTTGGAGCAAAAGGAGGAAAGGACAGAAACTGCTAGTTCTACACCAAACAGGGAGGTTTGTAAAGGTAGAGCAGAATCAAGCAGGAGCAAGGAAAAGGTGTCTGAGGAATTGAATGCCCTTCAGCAGGATGAATTGGATGAGATAGATGAGCACTTAGCTTTTCTATCTAGGAGATTCTCTAAGCTGAAATTCAAGAGAAACTCTGGGATGGCCAAGCCATTTAACAAGGATTTTTCCACAAACAACTATGTGGATAAATCCAAAATTAAATGCTACAATTGTGGGATTGCTGGTCATATGATAAGTGAATGCAGGAAACCTAGATCTGAGAACAAGGGAAAGCCAACTGAGGTTGTTGACTATAAGAAGAAATATTTTAATCTTCTCAGGCAGAAAGGAAAGGCATTCTTGACCCAAGAGTATGACTGGGCTGTTGATGACAATCATTCTGATAATGATGCTGAGTTAGTCAACCTTGCTTTAATGGCTGATTCTGGAGAGCAGGAAGCAAGTTCAGCTAGCAATCAGGTATTTTCTACTAATCTCTCTGAGCTCACTAAAGAGGAATGCAATAGTGTTATAGATGAAATGTCTACTGAACTATATCACTTAAGTGTTACTCTTAAATCACTTACTAAAGAGAACAATAGAATTAAAGAGTCTAATCTGTTTTTAAGTGATAGAAATGCTGCTCTAGAATCTCAATTTCTAGAATTTGAGAAAATGAGAGTTGATTGCAATAATGCTAAAAGTGAACTTGAAGTTGTGTTAAAAAGAGAACTGATTTTAAAAGACCAGCTTGAAAAAGAACAAGGGATAATTGCTAAATTTCAAAGTTGTAGGAATGTTTCTCAAAACATAATAGAAGTTCAGGGAATAGAATCATTTGTGAAGGATACCTGGACTCAAAAGAAAAAGGAGCTAGAACCTGGCCTTGAGGATCTAGAGACTATTTGTGAATCAACGAATAGTGATCATCCGTTGACAGATGAACCGTCAACGGATGAGAGGTATCCGTCGACTAACAAAAAGTCTGTTAGTAAGAAGGAACTTAGGAAACTGGATATCAAGTATGGTCCAGTAAACAAGAATTTTGTTAGTGGTGAGTGCAGCAAAACCAAATCCAGTGGGAAGGCTAAGACAGGTGATTTACACAACAAAAAGGCTGTTGGTAAATCAGACAATGAAAAGGTAGAAATTGAGGGCAAAAAGAAAAAGAACAGAAATGGTAAGATAGGCATCAACAAGAAAAACAATTACTCTCCTGACAAGTTTGCTCCTAGGAAAACTTGTAGTAATTGTAATAGTGTCAATCATTTATCTTCTAATTGCAAGATTGTCAACAAGGCTCCTGTTCATGTACCTCAACCAATGCCATGTATGCCTGCAATTCCTGTTATGTCTGGTTTGTATCAAAATGCTAGTTTTTCAAATCCATATGTGAACATGCCATATGTGTCTAATCCATACTTTCAATCTATGAATGTGCCACAAATGTCATGGAACCTACCTAACATGAATAATATGTATGCCAATTTTCCACACATGCATGCATCCAATATTCATGCAAATGAGCATTTGTCAAACCCCATTACTCAAGCATCTACACCTAAGATGAAGAATGCTAAGAGTGCAAAGTCAAAGGCTAACAAGAAAGGACCCAAGGAAGCTTGGGTACCAAAATCAACTTGATTTGTTTTTGAAATGTGTGCAGGGAAACAGAAGGAATCTATGGTACCTAGACAGTGGATGTTCTAGGCACATGACAGGAGATTCAACCCTGCTCACAGAGTTCAAGGAAGGAGCTGGCCCTAGAATTACCTTTGGAGATGACAGCAAAGGATATACTAAGGGATATGGCCTGATTTCAAAAGACAATGTCATCATTGAAGAAGTGGCTTTAGTTGAAGGTTTAAAGCACAATTTGCTGAGTATCAGTCAGATTTGTGACAAAGACTATGAAGTAAAGTTCACAAAAGAAGCCTGTGTTGTTTCTGCCAAGGAAGACAACAATGTGGTATTGACAGGCTTTAGAAAAGGAAATGTTTACATAGCTGACTTCAATTCAGCATGCTCAGAATCCATTACTTGTCTCTTCAGCAAAGCAAGTAAGGATGAGAGTTGGCTATGGCATAAGAAGCTGTCACATTTGAATTTTAAAGTTATGAATGATTTGGTAAGAAAGGATCTTGCTAGAGGAATCCCTCATTTGGAGTTTGTCAAAGATGGGCTATGTGATGCCTGCCAATTAGGGAAACAAAAGAAATCATCTTTCAAAAGCAAGACAGAGTCATCCATTGTTAAGCCTCTTCAATTGCTGCATATGGATTTATTTGGTCCAGTAAATGTCATGTCTATTTCAAAGAAGAAATACTGTCTGGTGATTGTAGATGATTTTTCTAAGTTCACATGGACTTTCTTCCTGCACTCCAAGGATTGTGCAAGTGAAATCATTATCAATCACCTCAGAATGCTAAACAATGGTTCTGAAGACAGAGTACAAAGGATCAGGAGTGACAATGGTACTGAATTCAAAAATTCCACAATGAAGATTTTCTGTGAAGAGAATGGAATTGTCCATGAGTTTTCTGCTGCCAGAACACCTCAACAAAATGGGGTTGTTGAAAGGAAAAACAGAACTCTCATTGAAGCAGCTAGAACAATGTTAAGTGAATCAAGATTACCAACATATTTCTGGGCTGAAGCTGTCAACACTGCATGCTTTACTCAGAATATTTCCTTGGTCAATCAAGCTAGAGGAATGACTCCTTATCAGTTATTAACCAACAAGAAACCAACTTTAGCTTTTCTACATGTCTTTGGTTGTAAGTGTTTTGTGCTAAGGAATCATGGAGATAATTTAGGCAAATTTGAAGCAAAGGCAGATGAAGCTATTTTCGTTGGATATGCAGCAGGGAAAGCCTACAAGGTCTACAATCTAAGAACCAACATTGTTATGGAATCTGTACATGTTGTGTTTGATGATCAAAAGATTCTAGGCCTAAATGATGAAGGCTACCATGAAAAGTTGGAATTTGAGAATGAAGGTGAAGGAAGAATGTACTATGATGATGATGAGGAGAATGAAGATCATGACCACAGAGATCCACCTAGAGCTGTTATACCAACTAGAAGTGATGCTTACACTGAAAATGAAGCATCCGTTGATAGTCATTCTGGAGCATCCGTTGACAGTCATTCTGCAACATCCGTTGACACTATTAGAGATGCATCCGTTGACAGAAATTCTCAAGCATCCGTCGACAGGCAAAATGATGCATCCATTGACAGTCAACTTCATAACTCAGCAAGGACAACAAACTCAGGGGGAGTTTCTCATGGTCAAAGTTCAATGCTAAATCAACATGATCATGGAAATTAAGCAACCTCATCAAGATCAAATCTTCCACCTGCAAGAAAATGGACTAGAAATCATCCATTTGAGTTAATCATTGGTGAATCAAATTCAAGAGTCCAAACTAGAAGGGCCACTCAAGCAGAATGTCTATACAGTAGCTTCCTGTCTCAAGAGGAACCTAAGAAAGTGGAAGATGCCCTTCTAGATCCAGATTGGGTGTTAGCAATGCAAGAAGAGCTAAACCAATTTGAAAGAAATAAAGTATGGAAACTTGTGCCCAAACCTGATGATAGAAGTGTCATAGGTACTAAATGGGTTCTCAAGAATAAGACAGATGAAAATGGCATAATTGTGAGGAATAAAGCTAGATTAGTGGCAAAGGGCTATTCTCAAGAAGAAGGAATAGATTTTGATGAAACTTTTGCTCCAGTAGCAAGACTTGAGGCAATAATAATCTTTCTAGCCTATGCAGCACATGCCAATTTCAAAGTCTATCAGATGGATGTCAAAAGTGCCTTTCTAAATGGGGAACTGGAAGAAGAGGTCTATGTCCATCAACCTCCTGGTTTTGAGGATCCAGAATTTCCAGAATATGTATATCTTCTCATGAAAGCACTTTATGGTTTGAAGCAAGCACCAAGAGCCTGGTATGACACTTTATCTCAATTTCTTTTGGAGAACCACTTCACTAGAGGTACAGTAGATAAAACCTTATTTCATAGGGATATTAATGGCTCTTCAATACTTGTTCAAATCTATGTAGATGATATTATTTTTGGGTCTACAGATGAGAAGCTTTGCAAAAAGTTTGCCAAACTTATGCAAAGTAGGTATGAAATGAGTATGATGGGTGAATTAACTTACTTTCTTGGCCTACAAGTAAAGCAAGTTAATGAGGGCATTTTCATAAGTCAAACAAAATATATTTATGATCTCTTAAAGAAATTTGACTTAATGGATTGTACATCTGCTAAAACACCTATGGCCACTGCAACTAAGCTTGAGTTGAATACTAAGGAAAAGTCTGTGGACATCTCAAGTTATAGAGGCATGGTAGGTTCACTTTTATACCTAACAGCTAGTAGACCTGATATAATGTTTTCTACTTGTCTTTGTGCTAGATTTCAAGCTGATCCTAGAGAGTCTCACTTAATAGCTATTAAAAGAATTTTCAGGTATCTCAAGGGAACACCAAACCTTGGCATTTGGTACCCAAGAGAATCTGGTTTTGATCTAACTGGCTATTCAGATGCAGATTATGCAGGTTGCAGAGTTGATAGGAAAAGTACTACAGGTTCCTGTCAATTTCTAGGAAACAGGCTTGTGTCATGGTTCAGTAAGAAACAAAACTCAGTCTCCACTTCTACAGCTGAAGCTGAGTACATTGCGGCTGGAAGCTGTTGTGCACAGATTCTATGGATGAGAAACCAACTCATTGACTATGGTCTAAAAGTTGAGAAGATTCCAATTTTCTGTGACAACACAAGTGCTATTGCCATCACAGGGAATCCAGTGCAACATTCGAGAACCAAGCACATTGACATCAAATACCACTTCATTAGAGAACATGTGATGAATGGTACAGTAGAAATGCACTTTGTGCCAAGTGAAATGCAGCTTGCAGATATCTTCACCAAGCCTCTTGATGAATCCACATTCACAAGATTGGTAGGTGAGCTAGGTATGCTTAACTTGTCATAATTTCTAGTGTTATTTGATTTCAATGAATTGAAGCTGGAAATGTGTTTTGATTTACTTGAAAGTTAAAACTTTCAGAAAAATTTTCTGCAGAAATTTTGCCGAAGGCAAAATTAGCTTATCAACGGATATCCTTTTATCCGTTGATAGTATAAACACATTACTAGATTTTTGCATGTCAACGGGTAACAGGCTATCCACGTCATCAACGGATAAACTGTATCTCAACCGTTCATTCTATATCCGTTGATATACATTTTTTTTAACCGTTGGTAACCGTGTATATCTAATCATGGTTGTACTTATTCTCTTTTTATTTATTATCTGACAGTTACTTTTGACCAATGGAGTAATTACTTTTAATTATTTCATTTTTAATTCTTGAAAAATATAAAAGGCGGACTTGTACTCACACGTCTCACTTTTATTCATTTTCAAGCATATCAAAAGTTAACTGCATCTTCTTCCCTAAAACTCTCTGTAACCAAAGTTCAATCACTTCAATGGCGCCTATTGTTAAGATGATGTCCTCCACTGGGTTTACCTATGAGAAGAACAATTTCGCGGCCTTTGTTGACACAGTGAATGCTCCAGAAGCTTACCACACTTTGATGAGTTTCGTGAAGAAATGCAAACTGTCATATGCTATGACGGCTACCACTCCCTTAATCCACGAGGTAATTGAAGAAATGTGGACATCTGCTGAGTACAATGGAACAGACGGTACAATTGCTTTTTCTTTAAAGGGTAAAAACTATGTGGTTAATTCTGATGTAATAACTGCTTGTTTAAAATTGCCTGAGAATAACTGTCTGAAAGTACCTACTGATGCTGAAATTGTTGCCATGCTTAATTCTATTAATTATGCCCTTAGTACTGAAAACTTAGGGAAAATTGCTAGAAAAGGAATGGTTAAAGAATGGAGCTACTTCTGTGATGCCTTCATTAAAACTTTTTCAGGAAAAATTAGTAATTTTGATGCTGTTACCCAGTCCATGCTAACAATGATATGTATGCTTTTAAATGATAAATTCTATAATTTTGGCACATTAGTTATGTATGAGATAGCTGCAAAGTTGGGTAAAAAGGAAACTAGGAGCAAGAATATCTACTTTGCTAGATTTTTAATGCTCTTAGCACTGCATGTGTCTGAGAATAAGCTATCCATTGCTAACCCGGATAGCAAGTTCCAATGTTTTGTTCAGGAGAAGAGAGTCTTAAGTGACCTGATTCGAATGAACCTCAATGCAGGAGTACAGTTGGTATATCTACCAATTGTTCAGGTAACTATCTCTAACTCTGAAACCCCTATCTCCAACCCCCAAATTTCTTTGCCTTCTAGTGTCACAATGGAGTCTGTAGTTGTGACCAAACAGGCTCCTACCAAAGTGACCAAATCCAAAGTTCCAAAACCACATTCTAAAAGGCAAACCTCAAGTGTCTCTCAAAAGACACCTGTTGTAAAAACTACCAAACCTCTTGAGGGGAGTGTGAAGGTGGTAGTGAGTGGTGAGGGACAGGGTGAACATCAAAGAAGCCCTAAGGATAAGGAAGGAGAGATGAGTGCAACCACCATTTCAGTCTCTCAAAAGACTGCTAATGTAACTACAGGCCAAATTCTAGTTACACTCTCCCAAAAGAGTGTGACTACTGAATCAAGTTCCCCACAAGGAACACTGCACAAGAGGGTTAGGGACACATATAGCCCAATCTCAAAAACCTATGGAAGAAGAGTGAAATCTAAAACCACAAGGGAATCACAGGGTGCACACACTGTACAGGAAACTGTACCTTCTCAAACTCAGTTTGATGTGGCTTCAATAAATGTGGAGTCACAGCCCCTTGATCTTAATCTTCAAATCGACACACATTACAATCCACCATCACCAACTCCTTCTCTGGATGTGGATATGATATCTACATCAATTCATGATTCTCCATCTTTAAGATTCTTGGAGAAGCCCCACTCTGTAATTGGTGGTCATCATCTTTTAGATGATTTGTTGGACCATCAATCTTCCCTTCCAGAATTCTCAACACAGACTGTGGCCTCGAACTTAAAATCAATCTCCACAGATTCAGTGTTGGTTTTCTCTTCAACGGATATAATTATTCCTTCCTCAACGGATATCCTTCATCCGTTGACAAGTGTTTCTCCATCAACGGATGCGCCTCTATCTAGCCATCCGTTGACAGCTATAACTACTCCATCAACGGATATTCCTTATCCGTTGATAACTCACTCTACCACTGCTATATCTGACATTCCAGTGTCAAGTGTAGAGGAGTTCTCAGTAGTTGAAACACTTTTAGGTTTGAGGGAAGGGAGTGAGAGGCTGCCTTGTGAGCAGGCAAAAGGAGAGATAAATAATGAGAGGCTGGCCAATTCTTCCGGTCAGGCAAAAGGAGAGTTTGAGAGTTCCACCTTAGTAGGTGAAGGTGAGGGTGTGAGAGGTGTGAGCCAAGGGGAGCCCTTGATGCAAGAAAAGAGAGATGAGGGGAGAGAAGGGACTACAGGAGAGATATGGATGGAAGAAGCAGCCATTGCTAGTGAGTCAATGGGGGTTGATGATGCATCCAAGGAAATGGAATTTCAAAGAGAATATCAGTCCATGATTGACTCCATTTCTTTGGATGCTGAAACCTTTACTCACCCTGTTCCTGCCTATCAAATTCTGGCACAACATGGCAATGTGGAAGCAGAGGAGGCAATGCACCTAGTGCACACCTCACAATCTCTACTTAGAGCTAAGGAATCTATAGCAGCTCTACCAACCACTGCTGAGAGTGATGAATTTGACAATTCTGAAGATGAAGACAGCCAGAGCTCTGAAGATGAAGGTGGTAGCAGTATTCATGATTTTGCATTTGCTCAAAACTACACTTATCATCAACTTGATATGGAAATCATAAGGCAATATAAATCTGCCCTGGCTGAGCACCCAGAAGCAGATCCACAGAGAAAGGTTGTTCTTCAACAGGCAATTGACTCCCTAAAGTTACAAAAGATGCAAATGGTGATTCAGAGATCCAATTTAGAGGAGGTCAAACAAGAAATCAAGGATGTGAAGATCTCTGTGGATTCCAAGCTAGAGCAACTAGCTCCTACAGCCACTCAGAGGGTGTTGCAACAAAGGTTTCTCAAAGAAGACAACCTGGCTAAATCTGTGCAACTTCTCAATTCAAGAGTGGAAAAGATGGAATCCCAGATGGAGCAATTTCTTCAACATCAGAAACTGCAAACCCAACTGCTAGAAAAGTTAGTTGCAGTCCCAACTTCTAGTCAAACCCTTGATGCTAACAAAAAGGGGGAGAAAGTGGAAAAGGCTGTGGCAACTACAAGTCAAATCTTAATTTCTGAAAGAAGGGAAGCAGCAAGTGAGGGGGAGCAGCAGCCTACCATAGTGGTCAATCCACAAGAATTCATTGTCACAGCTTCCCCCAGCAAATCCAAACCTCTATCTGAAGAGTTTGATCTTTCAAACTTGACAGAAGAAGAAAAGCTAGCCAAAATTGAAGCTCTCCAAAAGATGAAAGAAGAAAACTATGAAAGGATAATGAGGACAGAAAGATTGATCAATCAATCTATTGCATCAAATCTGTTCTCTAGCCAAACCTCAGCTCCAACAATATCTATAACAATTCTGAAGGTGCTCACTCCAGCAATTGTGGCTCCTACATTCTATGATGCTGGGCCTTCTCATGTTAAGGAATTTGAACCCTACATCAAATCAAGACCCTTCTCACCACCAAAAGCAAATGGGAAGAACAAGTTACAACTGGACTTTCCATTTCCCAAGGATGATGAAGAGAAGTTGATGGGTAAGGCAATCAAGGAATTCAAGGAGAAGACTAACAGTTGTGTAAGAGAATGGATGGCTGTAATCATAAGGAATGGAAAAGTTCTAAACATATCCAACAGCCATCCTAGATTTGTTGAAGCCAAGAGAGAAGAGACTTCAAGGCTGCTAAGAGAATCTCAACCAAGCACTGAATATCTATATGAAAACTCAGATGAGAAGCAAGCAAGGCTGGCTCAAGAGTTATTGGATGAGGTAGAGGATGAATTGAAGGAACCTGAGGAAGTCCCCAAATTCAAAAAGAAAGGGAAATCAGTCCCCAAATCCAAGAGATTAAAATCACATGCAAGGAGGCCTGTCTCTCCAGAAACTGAAAACAAAGAGACAGTTGGTTCATCACAACCTATTGATGTGAAAGTATTCAACCCAGATGTAAATTTCCATGGTGAGCCTATAGTACCTAAAGAGGAACCAATGAATCTTGACTCCATTGAGGTTCCTTCATTCTTGCTGAAGCCTCAACAGAAGCCTACACAGAAGAAAAGGAAGCCAAGGAAGCAACCTTCAAAGGAACCAATTCAAGTTGCTAGGGTACCTGCAATTGTCAGGCAGCCAATCTTGGAAAACAAGGATGATTTTATCTATCAGGCAGATATTGAAGAATACTCTGACATGAATCTTTATCTGGATGAATTGTCAGAAGTAAGAGGAATTGACAAATATAAACATTTGCCTGAAAGATTGGTCTTTGTATACAAGGGAGGAACGGAAAGGACATGGCCACTACAAAGGGTTCTTGGAGAAAATTATCATACCTTAACCAAAGTGTTCTCTGCAATCAAGAGATACACAGGGTTTTCCAAGATAGCAAAAGGGGAGATACTGGACAAAATAGAACAAATAAGGAGGGATTGGAACTCACCATCAAGTCTACCAAGGAAAATGAAGATCCCATACAATGGACAGAAAATCCACCTCCAACCTTTCTGGATGATGGAGTTCAGGGATGAAGATGGTAACAGGAGATTCTTCAGGTTAGAAGACCAACTACCAAAGGTTAGTTCTCAATACCTGAGATGGCTACAACAGAAGCTAAATCCAAAGGTAGATGAAGAAGATGCCTTCTATAGGCAACTCCAAATACAGATTGAGTCCAACTCTGCCAAGGAAGGAAAATCAAGGGTGATGCCAACAAGAGGAAAGAAACAGTCCTAATCTGCTCAGTCTAGAGGAGCACTTCTCTGTAAATTTCTCAAACTTTCAGTTTTTAATTATTGTAGCTTAATACAATTTATGTATTGTTCTTTATATATCTTTAGGAATGTTTTGTTATCATCAAGGTCCTGAATTTATGCTTTATTGCCATCAAGTATAAATTGGGGGAGATTGTTAGGAATATGTTGTACTTGATGATAACTTCACAATCAATCAAATTGTTTAAGGTTTTGTAGCTGTCAACGGATGAGGATTTATAACTCTATCCGTTGACAGGTAGCTCATCAACGGATGAGGTTTTGTAGCACACTGCAGTATCTCTATGTTATCAGTTGATAGTGTTTTTATCCACAGTCATGTTGACTATCAACGGATAGGCAGAATAGGGTAGCCAATTGTAAATAAGCTATGCTATGTAATTCTGTCTAAGTGAAAGTGCATCAACGGATGAAGACTAAACTCTATCAACGGATACAACTCAAATCCACTCTATCAACGGATACAGCTCAAGTCCCAATATCAACGGATACTGCTCTATACATCATCAACGGATGTCAGTATACATCATAAACGGATGTCAGTGTACATCATCAACGGATAATCATTGACACTGATTTCTATGATTAGCTGGAGATTAGCAGTTGATAAGGACATGTTTGACTGACAGATCACATGAGTTGAAAGTAGATACAAAAAGCAGTATGGCAACCATACTTTAGAAACACAGAAGAAAGAAGCATTCCATTTACACTATGAATACAAGAAAGGTGCAGGAGACATGTCTGAACACAAGGACAACCTTTCGGCTACATGTGTATTTGGAGTGTAGTAGCAAGTTAACTAGAATTAGATTAGTATTATCTTATTCCAGTAGTACTTGTAAAACTTGGGATATATAACCAAGTGTAGCAACTCTTTGTAGGTTAAGAAAACAGACATATTTTCTTAGGGTTTCTTGAATATCTTTAGAAGCAAAGAGTTGTAAAACGGCAGCTGTGTACATTTTGTATCACAGAGTTTTCTTCAAATAAAAGCTTCAGGTGGTGCATTTTAACCACCTGATTTTATATGTGTTTGTGTTTAATTCTTACATTGCAATTATCTCTTCATAAGTTTCTGAAGTTCTTATCAGAAATTTATAAATATCAAGAATTGTATTCAACCCCCCTTCTACAATTATACAAGTGTGTAATCTGGGAATAACAACATGGATATTCCAACGGGTTTTTCTACAACTGCGACCATTGGGAAAATATGCAAGCTAAAGAAAACTATTTATTGGTTGAAACAGTCTCCAAGGGATTGGTTTGGAAAATTTCAGAGAGCAATGATCAAATTTGACTACAAACAGAGCAACTCAGATAACACTATGTTTGTGAAAAGACAAGATGAAAAAATCACAGTATTGATCGTTTATGTCGATGATATTGTGATCACAGGCAACGACATCTGTGAGATTGCTAATGTTAAAAGCAAGCTTGCCTCCAAATTCGAGATGAAGGACTTAGGAAAACTACGGTATTTCCTTGGCATTGAGGTCTCTAGAAGTCCGGGTGGTATCTTTCTCTCACAACGGAAGTATATCCTTGATCTTCTAAATGAAACAGGGATGTTGGGATGTAGACCTGTAGATTCCCCAATAGAAGCAAATCATAACCTTTGTGGAGATGCTGGTGAAATTGTCAATAAAACTCAATATCAAAGGTTAGTTGGACGACTAATCTACCTTGCACATACAAGGCCAGACATAGCATATGCAGTAGGAATTGTTAGCAGGTACATGCATGATCCTCGCCAACCTCATTTGGATGCAGTTTATATGATATTAAGGTATCTCAAAGCTGCTCCTGGAAAAGGAGTAATGTTTACTAAAAACAACCATCTCGAGGTTGAAAGCTATACAGATGCAGATTGGGCCGGATGTCAGGACGATAGACGATCAACTTCAGGATATTGTACATTTGTTGGTGGCAATTTGGTTACTTGGCGAAGCAAGAAACAACCTGTGGTTGCCTTATCCAGTGCTGAGGCAGAATATAGAGCCATGGCTAAAGGTGTACGTGAATTATTGTGGATAAGATTGTTCCTGGAAGAATTGGGACTTGCATCCACAACACCAATGAAGCTGCACTGTGATAACAAAGCCGCTATTGCCATTGCACATGATCCAGTTCAACATGATCGGACCGAACATATCGAAATTGATCGACACTTCATAAAAGAGAAGATCAATAATGATACCATTGGTATTCACTTTGTAAGATCGGAGGACCAGATAGCTGACATATTTACCAAAGGTTTAAATCGGAAGATACTTCATCCACTTATTGGCAAGTTGGGCATGAGTGATATATATGCATCAACTTGAGGGGGAGTGTTAAAATAAGTCAAATGTCCTAAGTCAGATGTCCTACAGTAAGTCTTAGGATCTACAATAATTATATGATGTAATCAGTTACGTAGAAGTGCTTATATTAGGTTATATATACTTAGCACCACAGCTCTTGTAATTCATAACATTATGATATGAAATCATAACATTCTGTAAATCTCTCTCTATACTGTTATATATATTCTTAAGAAAAACTTAATTCAAATTAATGAAAAAATTTCATATAATATTAAAAAAAATCCGTGCATCGCACGGGTTTTAAGCTAGTATTATTAAATGCTACAAAATTAATATGCATACTTATACATACATACATACACATATACATTATACACACATCAATATATACATGATACATACATACATGCATACATTTATGTGAATATATGATAATATTTCATTAAACGATTTTAAATTTTTGATTACATACTCGTATAGACATACGTACATACATGCATGCACTTCTGCATAGATTTGTATAAATGTATGATCATATATGATCATATATGCTAACATAAATCATATGTCAATATACTATTATTTATATTTATTGTAATTTTTTATGAATTAAATATTATTAAAAAATATTATTTGATTAAAATTTATATATTAAGCATGTATGTGCATTGTAGTTATTTATAGAGTAAACTGCAATTTGCACCCCTTATTATTGGACATTTTTTCGATTTGGTTTTACATTATTAACTTCGGCACTTTGCATCCCATACTTCATGTTTCGATTAACTTTACTCCTTACCGTTAACAATTTTTAATTCCATTAAATTTGATTTTTTTTTCAAAATTTGACAGGGATATTTTCGATATTTTAAAATTATTTTTCAAAAAAATTTGAAAAAAATTCAGAAAATTATATTTGATTTTTAAAAAATAAATTTTCTGTTTCTAAAAGATATATGGTTTAAAAAAAATTGGGGAAAGATATATATTAAAAAAAGAACATAAATAAGAAACAGATTTCATTTTTGAAATATTTTTTGCCAAAAGAATTATATAATTTTTCCCCAAAAATATTTTTGTATAACCGAAAAATATAGTTTTTTTAAAAACAAATATAATTTTCTGAATTTTTTCATTTTTTTTTTAAAAACAATTTTCTAAATACCGAAAATACCCATGTTAAATTTTGAACAAAAAATTCAAACTTAACGGAGTTAAAAATTGTTAACGGAAAAACTACAAACTGATTCAAAACATAAAGTATGGAATGCAAAGTGCCCAAGTTCATAGTGTATGACCAAATCGAAAAAATGTCCAAAGATAAAGGGTACAAAGTTCAATTTACTCTTATTTATACCTCTAATAAATCAAACTATACATAATCTCTGACATATTTTAAATATTAAATTTGTATAACATAAATACGTTCAAATGAATCAAGATAATTAAAAAAATTCATATATATAAATATAATATAAACTTGTACTAACTTTACTTGTCGTACAACTTATAAAATGCTACTCTAATACGCAAATTTATAAAAAATTTCCGAATGAATAGTTTAATTATATTTAGATTATGCCCGTGCATTGTACATGCTAAAGAACTAATTTTAATTCTTTATAAAAAAACTCAATGACCACTTTTTTGTATAAGTAAAAACAATGTAATAATATTATTACAATAAAACAATGTTTTAAAGACGGAAATCGCTTAACAACCAAAATTTAGAACAATGCAATCAAGTTATACTAGTTTATAATCCGTGCAATGCACGGAAGATTTTAAATATTTTTACCTCAATATTAAATATTTTTATCTTATTATTAGTAATTTTAGTATTTGATTTTAATTAGTAAAAAATAAATTATAGGAGATAATAAAATATAATAATACGTATTTGATAGTATTCTAAATGATAATTTTTTGCTTGTATATTAAAAATAAATAAATAACTTTTTAAATTTTATATGTTGTTTATGGTAATTGAACCTTGAAAATCTTGCAGTAGTTTATAATTAATGTAAAATGTTTAATAATAGTATGGTGAAAATAGATAATACAAATTTTTAACTAAAACATGTTGTTGATGGGTACCGAATCTTGAACTTCTAGGAGTAGTTATAAGGAGTAGTTTATAAGATGATATAAATGTTTAATAATAATATATTGTTGCTGGGATTCGAATCTTGAACCTATAAGAGTATTTTATATTTTATAAAAAGAATATTTTTTAGCCTTACATTCAACGGTTCTTTTTTATTTATCTTACAATCTAACGGTTGTTATTCAGTGTATCAAACTTGGTGGCCAAACCAACAACCAACCAAATATATAATATTCCGCTTAAAATAGTATAGTATAAACAGTATAGATAGATAGATAATATAGATTTGTCACCTGATTTTTTATTTTTTTTTTTGCTAAGGACTTTTCTCATTGGACATATGGTTAGGTTTTTTTTTAATTCATTTTGAACTTTAATCTAATATAGTTTAAAATTCGTGCGATGCACGGATTTTTTTTTAATATTATATAATATTTTCAATAATTTGATAAATTTTTTAAGATATGAATTTTGTAAGTTAAAATTTTAAATGTATGATTTTATAATAATATAATATACACTCCATTATATGTTAGCAAATAAATAAACACAAACACACATATATATATATATATATATATATATATATAAAATATAACATTAAATATAATATAATAACATATTATATAATATATTATAGGGTGAGTGCCCTATATACCCAAATTTTAACTTTCTCTCACCAAAATACCCAGATTCGGAAAGTACCGTCCAAAATGCCCACGGGATACGCCCATGGTAGACGAGTATCCCGTGGGTACGCCAATGGGGTCGGAGTATAATCTTGGTCACGCCTTTGGGAGAGCAGTATCGGCAGCAGATACGCTTCCTTATCAGGCGCATCTACCATATACGCAAGTTAATAAGGCGTATCCACCTGTTACGCCGTTTCCAGTTGCGTGATGACGTAATCATCACAATTTCTCAGATTTCACGCGAGGAGCTCAACAATGGTGATTTTTTGGCGATTTCGTCGGAAAAAAACAACGTTCAATCATCCTCCGTTCCAGGCATCTTCCCATATTGTTATATACACCAAACGAATTGTCTCCCGACGATCTACACAACCGTACCAAATTTGTACCATTCCTTTCGTCGGAATTGAAACGCCCAAATCGAACCACCGCATCTCTCCTTATTTTCCGACGAGCTCCTACAAGCCCCTGCGGGGCCAGATTCCTCAAAGTCAGTGGGGAAAAACGAAGATGAAGGTGTGACGATTCTTTTGGTATAATCAGGAGGTGTGGAGGTGGTCGGACGGGGACCGGAGGGGGAGAGAGGCGGAGAGATGCGGTGGAGATCGAGAGAGATGAGAGAGATACGGGGGGAGAGAGGCTGAACAGTGGACATGGGATACGCCCACGGGAGTCGCGTATCCCGTGGGTAGTAAAGTCGGTGTTTTCAGATTTGGGTATTTTGGTTAGTGGGTAGTGAAAATTTAGGCATTTTGGGCATTCTTTCTATATTATAATACATATTATGATATTATTAAATAACATATTAAATTATAAAATAAAAATTATAATATTATTATAATATAATAATATTGCATAAAATGAGAAAAATAATATGAGAAAAGGTAATATTATAAGATTTTAGTTAGAAAAGGTAATTGGTTAGTTATTATTTAGAAGAAAATGAGATATTTTAGTTAGAAAAGATAGAAAAGATATTACATTTTAGCTGCAAAATAATCAGTTAGTTATTAGTATATTTTTGGAAAAAAAAGATTATAGTTAGAAAAATTACAAAAGATAGAAAGGTAATAGCTGAAAAAGATAATTGATTAGTTATTATTTAGGAGAAAATGAGATATTTTAGTTAGACAATATAGAAAAGATATTACCTTTTAGATGAAAAAGTTAATCAGTTGGTTATTAGTAATTATAATATATTAGTTATTTCATTAATTAGAACGATAATGTTTTTGGAAAGAATATATTTTAGTTTGAAAAATTAGAAAAGGTAATCGGTGAAAAATGTAGTTAGTTAGTTATTATTTAGGGAAAGTGTTGGAAAGAGGTGCGTGTGTTATTTTAAGAAAAGATTGTGTTTTGTTTTTTAATAAATAAAATATTTAATAATAAAGTAAAACAATTAAATAAGGTAATTACTGTACTGTACCGTACAAAAACTTTTAATGTTTATTATTTTATAATATAGTATAGATATGAAATTTTCAGCATATTTGAAATATTAATTCATGTTTTTTTAATCATTATATTCTAAACCACTTATGTCATGTGTTTTCACTACTTTTTCCTTCTTGTTTGTATCGACAGATATTTCATTTCTTATGATAAAATTATAAAATAATGTTATAATATTAGTATTTCCTCCATCCCATTATACATGTATCTTTTAATTTTTAAATAAAGTTTAATTAAAATTTATATAGTTTATATAATTGAAAAAAATAAAAAAAAATTATTATTAAAAAGTATATGTATGTATTTTAATTTTCTAAAACTATAATGAACTAATTTGTAATATTTGATAATTAATTTAATTATTAAAAAATCAAAAAAAAAATGTAAATCGTAATTTGGGACAGAGGTAGGACCATTTACAATTTTGTAATGACAAAATATCTAGTGTAAACATTTAGCAACTATTCATACAAAAAGAGAAAGTTCCAAATTCCAATGATGCTAATCTCAGGCCGCCTTTCAATTTCCGGCACGATAACCCAACCCAATTCCACACCCAACCCTAAAATTAATGACCCGAAACCCGGCCCGAAGTATCCCAAGCTAAAGGCCAGCCCTCAGCTAAACCGGTGGTCAAGAGCACGGTCTATACGGTCCGGTCGAAAACTAGACCGGCCAGTACAGCGAGTAGGCACTTTGGAAAAGAAAACATTGGAGAGAGAAGAGGATGATGATGATGAGATGGACGGTTGTGATGTGTCGGATGAGGAGGGTGCCAAGTCTATTTATATGGTGTCTGATGGTACGGGATGGACTGCTGAACATACTGTTACGGCTGCTTTGGGACAGTTTGACTATTGTTTAGTTGACCGTGGATGTCCTGTTAGTACTCATTTGTTTTCTGGGGTATGTTTCGTGTCTGTCGTGTTTATTTAAATGAAACATGTTTTAGCCAACTCAATTACATTTAAATATTACTACCTTAGTCCACTGGGTTCGATTCTCGCTCATTTCGATATTTATTGAACAGATATTCGTTATAAGGCATATAAACCTAATTATTTAAAAAAATAATTGTTACTAGTTTGAATACAAGAATGAGAACTCGATTCACCTCATTTGAAATGAAATACGTGTTCCTAAACGCAATCTTAATGGTTTCATGTTTTGCTCAAGTAGACCTAGCAATTGTGTTGTGACTGTTGTCGATACACGACGCGAACTCCGTTTATGTGGACTCAAAACACGTACATGAAAGAAAATGTAACAATGTGTTATGGCATGTGGAAGAATAGACTAATATGATGTGAACTATTTGGTTGGAAGACTGAGATAGTTGTGATTAGTTTGTATAATGTATGAGTGCATATATGAGATGTGGAAGTTCTTGCTTACGAAAACCATATTTAACTGCAGTAATGTACAAATTCAATTTGATTACAAAGTTCATTAGGAATGAAAATGATATTTACAATAGATATAATGCAAGTCTGAATTCATATATGCTTTATTTGTTCTTTTTTAAGGTTAACTTCAATTTTTACCTGAACCAACCCTTGCTCAGTGTTGTAGTACTGTATTTAGACTACAGGTTCCTTGTGCTGCAACAGGTTAATATTGTTTTTGTTGTTGGCCTCATAAATTGCATTTTCTCTTGTCGGAAAAAGACATATTATATGTTTTTGTAGCAGTAAATAAGACTCTCCAAAAACAGAAATGTGAAATCACTAATTGTTTGCTGAATTTTCAATCTTGATTATACTTAAATTGCTTTTTATTAGAACCTTGTGTTTGACGCTAATGGTAGGATGAAGACATAAGAGGATAGAGTACTTTCTGTTATATGACATGTGGTTGGACAATTTTATACATTGAAATTGACTTGTGATTTTTTAGCATACAATTTGATTTTGCATATCCATCATTGCAGAATAATGTAGCTTTTAAGTCTTTGGACTGGATTCTACAAAATGTTGAAAATTTGAAATCTTGGTTTGAAGTTGGGATTCTTTTTTGGTATGGCTAGCATTTTTGGCAATAAATGGTCTTAACATAAAGACTAACATGAGAACTTAGACAGTGTGATTCAGTCTTCTTCTTAAACTATCTGCTTGTATATGTCATATGTGACTGACCCACATGACGGATTATTATACACTACAACTCATTTGTCACATGTTTTGGGGACTAACATCTTGAAAAAATTTCTTCTTTGTCAGATTGATGATGTAGAGCGATTAATGGAGATTATTAAGCAAGCAGCTAGAGAAGGTGCAATGGTTGTCTACACTCTAGCTGAAAGTTCCATGGCTGAATCTGCCAGACAAGCCTGCAAGCTATGGGAAGTACCATGCACTGATATTCTGAGTCCAATTACAGAGGCAGTTGCAAACCACCTTGGTGTCTCACCATCTGGTCTTCCTCGTGGAGCTGCAGGTAGAAATTCTGCCTTGAGTGAAGATTATTTTAAAAGAATTGAAGCTATTGAATTTACCATAAAGCAAGATGATGGAGCCTTACCCCAAAACTTGCACAAGGCCGACATTGTTCTTACTGGTGTTTCTCGCACCGGGAAAACACCCCTATCAATTTATCTGGCACAAAAAGGGTACAAAGTGGCGAATGTGCCGCTTGTAATGGGTATAAAGGCTCCGAAGGCTCTCTTTGAGATTGATCCAGAGAAAATTTTTGGTTTGACAATAAATCCTGTTGTCCTTCAAACCATAAGATGGGCAAGAGCAAAGACTTTAGGCTTCCACGGAGAAGCAAAGAGTAACTACTCAGAGATGGATCATATCAGGAAGGAGCTGGAATATGCTAGCACACTTTTTGCACAAAATCCGGTCTGGCCTGTTATTGGTGAGTGTTGTATCAATTCAAATATTTGTATTTGGTTTTATTATGTTCTCAACTTCTCATATCTTAGTATTCCTCAGCTAGAGCTTTGCAGTCCCCGGATTTAAGTTTATATATTGGGACATTGTTGTTTCTTAATAAATTTCACTTGTGCTTGCAGAAGTGACTGGAAAAGCAATTGAAGAAACCGCAGCAGTTATATTGAGACTTTACCAAGACCGGAAGAACAGGTGCTCAATGCCAAGAATCTCAAAACGCTACTAGAGATTCCAAGTCCATAGGCCTTAGCCATCACGCCTTATGAGTACTGGAGAAGTAGTAAGTATATGTTTCATGATTTTAGACAAGGTTGATGTGCCGTGGTTAGTACAGAGACCTCAAGTGAAGATATGGATATATCAATACAATGTGTAGGTACAAAATCTGCAATATCCATTTTAGTTTTAGTATGCATGTATGATGCGTATGTACATTCCATGTTATATTAATGGCTTGCTCTGCGTTATTATGTATATATAAAAGCATTATTTTTGTTAACGTCCATCATCTCTCATAGCATTACTTTATTAATTTAAAAGCCTTGTGATTATCTGCATCATCCACAATCATAGTATTACCTTATAAAGCCCTATGAATGTTGCATCATCGCCAAAACAAATTTACGGAGATTCTTCAGGAGTCCCTTGCAAACTAAAATTATATTCTTCACCACTTAAATATCGGATGTCAACAGAAATATAGAAGTCCTTTTAGGCCCTGCTACTAGATTCTCATCATTTGCTCTTACAGGAGAGTAATTTATTAACTCAGTCCTCTTATTCTACATTCGAATTCCCTGAATGGAAAAGGAAAGAGAATGGAATTTTCATTGTTGTAGTAGAAATGTAAATGAAAGATATTTACGTTTCAAGGATTCAAAGATGGCCATGGGTTCGAAGACTAAATACATACACTATATGAAAGATAAAGTTATGATGGATCTTCTTCGGACACTGAAAATATGTTGGGAGACTCTGTGAAGAAATCTCTTTTAGTGACGAATTTGATCTTGCACACCCAAAGTTGAGGTAAGTTTAGTACCACTGACATCAAAGATACTGTCATTCATATGAGCACGAGCAAATCTAAAAGTTCAGATGTGATATTTGAGAAAGCCTGGGGAAAAAAAAGTATAACAAGATTACATAGAGCTAGGTTGATGACCCTTGATTAATTTATGTGTATTTTGTATTAGTAGGCTAAATATCATTATCATATAGTATACTATGTGATCTTTTGGTGATTTTCTGTCTTCATACTGAGTCAGAACACTTTGAACTTTAAGATCTGGTAGATGCAAGACCAAAATCAGAACTGTATCTGTAATTATTGGAGATTTCTTGCCAATACCAAAAGAATTAAAATATCAGAACGTTGTAATGATCAGATTGGGGTATGTAATTGATCTTTTTGATTGATTCTCACTTCAAAGACGGCTATCCAGTTGATTTTTGTAATTGATACTCGAGATTGATTTTCCTTGTATATTGTTTTAAAGGTGAAGCAACCTGTATCCTTATAATAATGGAGTGCCCTTGCTGGTAGTAGACAAATCACATGAGATGATAATGTTTTAAATCATAACATTATTTGCTGAATGATTAAAAAGATAAAATAAAATAAAAGATAAAATAAAATCCTGAGACTGAAAAAGCTTTTGCAAGGAAGCATGCATGTTTTCTTTCATTTCTTTGTATCTAGGTCTTGGATGTTCCTCCACTTTTACATGTCAAGCTTCACATGGAAACCTCATACAATAAAGAGCTGATTAGGTTGGACTGGAGCAATGGCAGAAAGGAATCAAAGGTATGGAGCACTTTTTTTTTTTTTTTTTTGAAAGAAGGTATGGAGCACTTTGAAAGGAGTAGACTTACTTGACAAAATAAAGAGGAAAAAAGAAAGAAAAATTCAAACAAAAGTCTTTTGCTAGTCTTTCTTGTATATGTACAAAATTACAGAAAGTAAGCACATCATGTGTTTTTGATCTCTTCCAATAATCACCAATGTAGATTCCTACCTCTGTGTTGTCCTGTTTACATGTCATAAACTATATGTAATGGCAACATTCTATATGTTTTGCTTCTCTCTCTGTATCGGCCGACTGCTTTTCTTTCATGATATTTTTGTACACAACTATTACTGAGAGACGCCGCAGTAGCCACTTTGTAACTGTAGTTATTCTCCGGTTTTGGTCAGGGCTACTGACCCATGGTATTGGCATCCCCGCCAACATTCTTCATTGATAGCGTGAGGTAAATCAGTAATATTGTTCCCATGCTTGACCTGTCACATAAGTGTAGACAATTTAATAACTCCAGTTGCCTGACTTACTGTTTTCTTGGGGTACATTAGATTTTTAAGTGATGGGGAATTAGTATTCGGACACATGACCTTGTTCTGTAGACGTATAACCTTTACCACTGGGACATACTTGAGTCCTTTTAATTGCTTACCTTTGTTAGTCATATTCCTTTTTTATTTAACGAACTTTAATAGCATTTTGATTTTTGATTATACAGTAGTAAGGCGTAACTTACATGGTGGCGAAGACTAAAAGCATTCTCCTGGGATCAATTGTCCAAGAAGAGCGCTTGAAACTGTTTCTTCTTGAGCCAAGTTTGCTTTCTGTGGTGGCCGTGGTGGTGGCCGGAGTTGTGATAGTGATCTGGTGATGCACCTGCTGGTTGAATGGGTGGTTGGTGGCCCCTACTGTCACTAATATTGGCTTTTCAGGCGTGCTAGAATCCATTAGCTGAGTAGCTGCATGTTTAACAATCCATTAAGAATATACATATGACCAGACTTGGTAACCATAACTAGTGTTTCTCATAAAGCAAAAAAAAAAAAACATGTGCATAAGAATATATTTGGACAATTACTATTAAGAAATATGATGTGTGTAGGTATTCTTTTTATAGCGGCACTGTAATATTATTCTCCCTGTCCAGAAAAGACAGCACCATTTCTGATGGATCTGTATAGGTCTATAATTTGGAGATGAAAATTAAACAGTAGCAGGTGAAGTCTTATGCTTTACTTTATCAGTATTATACATTTATCTTAATCGCCAACTAACAAACATGTGTTTTGGTTAATACCCTGGAGCTTACAGAACGGTCTTTAAGCTTCCTAGAGTTTCTTGTGTGCGTCTCCCACCATTTCTAAATCGAAAGTAGAATCTCGTTAAATGTATCTATTATGTCTCGCTCGGAATAAAGATTTAAAATGTACCTAAGAGACGAAATGTTTTCGTAAATGCTTCTTGTACGAAAAAATGAAGCCAATCTAATTCAATCGAATTTTTTTTTTTTGGAAATATATTCTTAATGATTTACCATTATACACAATATTCTTAATGATTGACTATGAAACACAATATTCCCAATTTGGAAGTACAGTAGAGCCAAAATGAGATGACAAACCTACTGCACACCCACCATTACGTGAGTTGTTATAGTACAGGTTGGTCATGAAATAAACAATGCATAGTCAATATATACGTGGCGCAGTATCATGTATTCAAAATACTTTATGATTTTGTAATTATTTTTTAAAAGCAGTGCTGGAGTCGACCACAACATAAAAGACCAGCCTGATGGCCCCGCAAGCCAAACGGATCAAACGAGACGCAGACCCTGTTTTCATAATTAGGGGTATGTACATGGTTTAGAAAATGCTAGAATTCCAAAATTCGTTCTCGAATTTATTTTCAAATATTACGTGTTAACATTTTATTGGTATTAATTTAATTAATTATGATAGATTCTTCAGTATTCGCATAAATTTCATTAATTAAAATTTTTTAAATGACACGTCAATCATGTCACATTATTCAAAAATTTAATTCAAAAATGTTTTCGGGATGCATAGTATTACTAATTTGTTTAAAATCGGGTGAAAATGAGCTTATGAATGATTATGAAAATACGTCAATTAATTGAATGAGTGGTTTGAAAGTAAACGTTTCACAAAAATGGACAAGTGTTTGGCTCTACTAATATGTTCTTTCCTTTCTCAAACCAAACCATGTCAACGTTGATCAAGAAAAGGAGTGATCTGACCATTTTATGAAATGGTGGATCACATATATCTATATACTAATGTGCTTTCGCATATTTTATCTTGTACTATTTTTATCTTCGTCAAGAAACAGAGTTTCCGCTTTACTTTTCCTGAATATATTTGTATAATAATATTTATGTATTCTAATAATTCTGGAGTGTTTAAGAATTGAGCTTGACCATAAGAGATAAATATTTATTTTTGTTTTCGGTTATATTGATGTCTAGACATTTGTTCTTTGCTTTTTTATAAGATGACAGGTTTAATATTCCCTCCGTTCCACTTCAAGTGCCTTATTTGATATTTCAATGATTAAATTTATTCAACTTTGATTGATAATTAAAATTTATATATTTATAATTTTGAAAATTCGAAAAATACATTTTAAAGTAAATTAAATATATTTTCCAATAATTTATATCTTGAAATTAATTTTAATTATATGATATATGTAAATTTCAGTCAAAATTCAAAAAATTTGATCGTTAAAAAATTAAATAAGCCACTTGAAATGGGACGGAGGGAGTAACAAGATAGCAAGTTTACCTTTTTTCATCATCGAGAAAAATAAATTTCGACTATATTTTTTCCAGAGTATGCTTATGTAATAGTATTTATTTAATGATTTTTGAGTGTTCGAGAATTAACCTCAAGATCTGAACAACAATAAATAAGCATTTATCTTTAGGTTTCGGTTATACAAGGCCTAGACATTTGTTCTTTATTTTATTATAAGATGATAAGTTTAATAGGAAGATGGAGACGCACCTTTTGGTGACGATGAAAGCGGGACAAAATTGCTAGCATCTTTCTCGTTGTCAGCATTTGAATTCATCTTCTTCTCTCCTCTATATGGCCCTTTTCTTGAAAGGTTCCTCTGCAACTTCACGTTTCATATAAAAAAGAACAACATGATTGTTAACAATTAGGCCATGAACAAAGTTGGTAATGTAAACAAACTTTGTAAAGTTACGGAAAGCAATTAAGTGGACATTAGATGATGATTATGATATACTAATTTTTTTATTTATTATGATTACTTTTGTAAAGGCAAGAGTTGGATAAGCACAAGTGCCAAAATGATAATATGCTTGGACAAAATACTTTGATTGTAAAGGCCGTAAAGTTCAAGGAACTATGTTAAAATACATAGCCTTGTACATTTCAAAATACCATCTTGTTCTGTTATCAGAATTTTTAATTTTCGGAGTGAACTTTAATCATCAGTTCATTATATCAAACATGGAAGGCAATTGAGCAAGCACTCTTTTTAGATAGCAAAATCAATCCTCGTTAAAATCGACGAAAAAAAGGAAAATAAGTCATGACAATTCATAACAGAGCAAATTAAACTTACCGTGATTCTTGAATTCGGGGAGACATTTTTCGATGATAATTCGGAAAGTCTTTCCATTTCGACAGTGAAGCTATCGGATTTGGTGTTTGCAGATTGCAAGTTACTGGTTTCGTCGGCTTTAAAGAGTCCAGAAAATGATTTCATATCTCCCTAACCCAGAAAATTTCAATGGAACAGTTGACATATAAACGTAATAATCATTTATCGAAAAGAAGAAAAATGACACAAGGAGAAAAGAAGTCTTACCAGTTCTGAATATTCCATTTGCTTGTTGACACTAGAGAGAAAGAACTGAAAAAGGTTGATAAGAAATAGATGAGAAGAGTTGCGTAGAGGTAATCTTTTAATTTGACATAACAAGATATAAAATAAGTTGAGTGCAGACGCAGCTGCATCTATTGAGCCAATTAAGAGAAAACAAGTGCATGTACATATATACCAAATCCCGAGAGTCGTGTCTGGCAAGAAAGTGAACTGGGTTTCTATTTTCTACAATGGCCTGCAGATAGACTTTCAATGTAACTATAATTTTATATGTATAATGCACGTAGGAGCGGAAGAAGTAGCTAGAGCAAATAATCGAAATCCGAAAAAAATATATGTATGAGTTTGTGTATGGATAGGAATGGATGGGAGTAGTGAATGATAAATATATGATATGCTATGTTGTGTTTGATAAAGGTATGTTGAGGCTCTAGTGGTGTGGGGAGATGTGGTGGGGTGGGGGTGACTGGGGAGATGTGGTGGGGTGGGGTGACTGGTGAGGGGGGGTTATGGTTTTTTTGGGGGGTTAGAATTTTGTGAGGCTTTGATTGTGAGTTTATTTATCTACTGAGTATTAAAGAGGATTCATAAAAATGTAAAAGCGTTGTCAATACTTCACAATTAACTACTCCTACTACTACCATTCTTTTTGTGGTGCACATTTGACTTTGACAAGTAACCTGTATATACTTTCAACTGCCCCTCACAAACTTATTTTTTAACCCAAATGATCAAGTTGGGTTGTTGGTAGTTAGTTGAATTTTTACTAAATCAACGTTTCAAGGGTTCAAGTTGATGTCTTGTGTTTGTTTTCATGTGAATTGTTGATGTCAATGGAGTTGTGATGTTGTTTTCTGAAAACTACATAAAATAAATAGTTTTTTATATTTTTGTAGTGTTTTTTATAAATTACATAATTGATTAATGAATAAAAAATTATTAAAAATATGACCTTTGTTATTTTTTTTATTTTTTTTTTTTTTACAATTTTACCATTTCTGGAAAACATTTAATATAGTTCGAAGAGTGACGAATGGGGACATATCCGTAATTCAAGCATCTAAAACGTGTGTAAAATGAGCGTGGTGGATTTATCTTTGCATACATCAATTGCATGACATAATTCTTTTTTCCAAACGAGATTTAAATATTGTGCGCCTTATTGTTTCAAACTTTCATTAATAAGATATATTTTTCGAGGCACCCTCGGCACCGAGCAGAACAGAAAAAGGTTTTTTTTTATAAGATAAAAACAGAGTATATGATGATATCTTTTGGAAACAAAGAAAACAGAGTTTATGGCATAATGGCATAGAGTATTTTACCGGATGAAAAATATTAAAAAAAATCATAGGAATAGATGTTTGGGATATCTTAAAATATGTAACTTAGAATTTAAATGAATAAACATTATATAAGTGATAAGTTGAAGAATTTTTAAAAGTTATATAAGTGTTTTTGATAAATTTACTTATAAATTGGTTAAATAATTATTAAATTAGATTAAAAAATATAAATTATTTAATATAATAATCTCAATACATGCGTATGACATTTATAAATACAAATGTAAAAATATAAAACATTAAACAAGTAAAAAAAATAAAATATTCAATTAATAAAAAATAAATTGAAAAATAGTACATCGTTACTCTTTTCAACTTACCAATATATAAATTATAAGTTGAGTTAATAAATTGGGTATTATTCAACTATACACATCGCTCCTCATGGTTGCAGAAATATCTCGTACAAAATTCAAATTAATATAGTAATTAGCACTACATCAAGATAAAATAAATGCAATATTTTTGCTTCAGAATCAATATGAAACAATTTATGTACAATTAGATCCATGTAAGACCTTATTTGTTTCACTAATTTTGTAGCTATTTCCTTACCAAATTAATTTACACAACATAGTTCCGCAGTTTATGTGAAATTAATTAGTTGTAAATACTGATATTTATCCGGTATAAAAAAATAATTTATTATTAATATAAGCTTGCGTTGCTCATTAGTTTGCACTCCAAAATTAATTATACTTCAAAATTTATTCAACAATAAAAGTATTTTAATAAAACTATGTCATTTTCCAATATATTTAGAGACGAGTATGTTTTAATTGACGCACCGGATCCATTTTGCTTATGGAGAAAATCAATAATTAATTAATATCGTAGCATTTGATTATTTCTTTAGAATTTTGTGGATTTTAACATTTCAGTAGGATGGGTCGTTATGTTTCACCCAAATATAGACTATGTCTATCGTAAACCCAAATATAGACTATGTCTATCGTAAACAAAATGACTTACAGTAATTAGTTGATTAATAATGAAAAATAATATTGTTTTTAACTACTTTTGAAAATGGTTTAAAAAAAACTATTTTTGAAAATTGATATATATTTTCGTGATCAATTTTTTGGCGCTGAGCTTTTTATTTTTTTTGAAGGCAATAGGATACCAACTTAAGTAAATGTTATAGCCAAAATTCGGTTCGAGTATTTTCAAGATGGATTCGGGTCAAATTTAGGAAATTCTAGATTAAATTAGGGTTTTGGCAGAAATGAAAAAAAGTCAGGCCGCGCCCTCTCTTTCTCTATAAAGAGGGTGCGCCCTATGTTATAAAGTATGGTGAAGAATTCTACTAAGTCTGGTTTTTCAAGGATTATTCAAGAATTCCCTCCTATCGTATCTCAGGAGGGGGATGTCCGTCGTAGAAGGCCTCCAGGGGTTTGCCTGGATTAAGGGACCTTTCTTATACACTGAGGCGCGCCCTCTATGGTGGAAAGATAGTTCTCTCTTTGGTGTGTGCTTTGGAGCTCTGTTCCTGTACTCAATGGGCGCGCTCTCATTGGGGAACTTTGGAGTAATCCTGCACTTTGCACCCAATAGCTCTGGATCACCTGTCCTGCTATCTGGTGGGTGCTTCTCATTCGGGGGACAGGGATGCGTTCTGCACTTGGGGTAAACCATGGCTATACATGCATCCTTGAAATCAAGAAATAGCTGGTAGCGGATGGGACTAGTCCTCGACGGGGGGAAGTTTCCTTATCTGTGAAGTCTTGAGATCTTGGATGAGCCTTGGGCCTTTTGTGGTTAGGCCTCATAGTAGAACATTTCGGATGCTGGACCGACAATTCAAGCCCATTTGGGTTTCTTGCTCTCCAAGAACTACGTATGGCTTGATCCCCTATAAATACCGGGGTACATAGGACGATTGGGGGGTTGGAAGTCGAGAGCTCTGAAATAGCCGCCACTAACCCTATCAATCTCAGCCACCAATTACAAACAGCCACCACACTCAACCAACCTTTTCGGTAAAGAACCACCGCTGTAGATCTTGTTTCCGGCGAAGTCCCTCGAATTTTGTTGTTCCCAAATTCCTCCGTCAACAAATTGGCGCTAGAAGGAGGGGAGCCAATCAAGATCTGAATCTTAGGACGAAAAGATGTCTCATAATCAAGATGGAGGTTCTCACGAAAGAGATGATTACGATTCTGAAGATAGCCCGGGGAGAAATCGAACTTATCTCGAAGCCTATGTTCCGGAGAATATTACTGCTCCTCCGCGATATCATGGAACTCCAGTCGCCGCCGGCGGACAGCCGCCCGTTCTTATCAGTAATTCGGCATTAATGGAACAGCTATATGTTATGCAAGATGCCATAAATAGTTTCGGGGCAAGATTGGGTTCTGTGGAAGAAGAGCAACAAAGTAGGAGAAAATCTCGGAGTATCCCGAGAAATCATCGTCGAACAGGCAAAGCCCTCCAAGCCGAGGAAAGTTCTCGAAGAGGCGAGGAAGTGCAGGAGAATAGATTTCAGCTGATTACTCCTCGAAGGTTAGAATACTTTGATCCTATTGTTGAACATCCTAGTGAAGATAATTGTGATCGCAGGTTGTCAGATCCACAAGCTAAGGCGCGCCATCACCCTCATCGTTCAGGGCGCGCCCCTAGTGAGATTCAACGGGATGAAGAACAGATTGCTAGGGAGAAGAAGGATTTCTAAACTATGAAGGAACTCCTTGGAATAAGGCTTAATGATGATGATTTAAGGATGGTACTCCTCGAGCATCAGAGGAAGGAAAAAGAAAAGGGGCAGTACTTGGAATCGGGGCCCCGTGATCCACAGCGCGTCCCCCCTTATCACAGGTTGAGGCCCCTTGGACATGAGCGAGCCCTTCCACGAGGTAATGGTTCACAGCGCGTGCCCCCTGATCACAGGTCGAGGCCCCTTGGACCTGAGCAAGCTCCCCCTCATGGAAATACTGGAAGGAGAAACAGCAGGGATAACGAAGATAGAAGAATAGAGATATACAGAGGGGATAGGCGACCACGTAGCAATGAGGGCGCGCCCTCAGGGAGAGGATCCCCTCGAATTTACCAATTCATTCAAGTACCTCCTGCGGGTCTAGATCAAGAACGCGCCCTCATTCTGAGGGACAGCACCGAGGTTCCCAGGGGAATCCACAACCTCAAAGGAATCCCCAGGGTCAACAGACTCAGACTCAAGCTCAAAGAAATCCCCAGGACCAGCAAACTCGGGGGGAACCGCAACACAAATTCATACTGAAGCTCCAGGAGGTGCTCAAACAACTGTTCCACCTCCACCACCGGGGGGTATGTAGACTGGCGCACAACCTAATATCCAGAAGGGATTCATGTGCCTGAGGATGACCTCATGGTTCTCCCTGAGGTTAAAAGCTTTTCAATACAAATTTAAGGGTGTTTTGGTAAATTTATTTAGAAAAAATTATATTTAAAAAAATGCCCCTGCGGGGCCACTTAATTTATAGGCTATTTGTGTTATAACCTCAGGAGAAATCCATGAGGACAACCTCAGGCCCATTTTTCTCTATCCAGAATATCCCTGGTGTGGGAACTTTTAATGTTGATGACTTGAAAAGACTCCTTACTCACTTGGATGGAGGGAGAATATCTGCAACGGCACCAACATCTTCTCCGTTCTCAGTTGAAGTCAGAAACGCACAACTCCCTGCTGGGTATAGATCTATGACCAATGATTTGCGTTTTCATGGAAATGCAGATCCTGTGGAATTCCTGAGACGGTTTGATATCGAGATGGATGTATATCAGGTGACTGAATTAGCTATGTCGGTTGTTGGAAGCAACATTCAGGGAGAGTGCACAACAGTGGTTTCAGAAACTTGGGCCAGGAGTAATTACGTCTTGGCAGGTGATGAGGAATCTATTTTTAATCAAATTCTAGGCAGCAGTGAAATATGCTCCTCCTATCACCACCTTGGCCAACATTAAGCAAAGGGCAGGAGAACGTTTGCAATCCTACTCAAGAGATTCAACTCAGAGTCTACTCTAGTGCGAGGAGCGACTGATGAAACACTCAAGAGTTTCTTGATAGCTGGATTGTCGATAGGGACTGATTTCTGGAAGCATCTTCAAGGACGAGATCCACCTACTTTGGCTGATGTGTTTTCATAAGCTGAATCCTTCAAGATAGTAGAGCAATCCTTGGCGAATAATGGAAAGACAGACATGCAGGGAACTTCTAAAGGAAGAGTTAATAAAAGAAAGGATAGGTCTGTAAGTCCTCCTAATCGTACGGGGATTGGTGCTAACCGGGTGAATGCAACTGAAGTAGGAAACAATTGGGGACCTCCAGATACGTACACTTACGATAAGAGGCCAAATAATTATACCCCTCTGGCAGCCCCCATTGAGCATATCTTTGAGGTGAATAAATACAAGGGACTCTTCAGGAGGCCGGATCCTTTATCTTCTTGGCAAAGCCGAGATAGAAAGAAGTATTATGTGTATCATGAGTCTACAGGGCACCATACTCATGAATGTTGTCAATTGAAGGATGAAATCGAAGACCAGATCAAAGAAGGATATTTGACTGATTGGATTCTAAGAGAAGTAAAGAAGCACAAGGAGAATCCTGACAGAAGAGATGAAGGGCGCGCCCTCCGTAATGATGACAAGCCTGAAGAGAAGAAATTTGTCAAAGAAGGTAGTATCCATACGATTTTTGGAGGACGACACGTGGGGGGTGATAGTAACCATGCCTTGGAAAGATAAGCAAGAGAGGCAAGGTATAGACCTCTCACTATGTTATTCCCAGATTACACACTTGTATAATTGTAGAAGGGGGGTTGAATACAATTCTTGATATTTATAAATTTCTGATAAGAACCCCAGAAATCTATAATTAGATAATTGCTGTAGAAAGATTAATGCACAAACACATAAAAAATCAGGTGGTTAAATGCACCACCTGAAGCTTTTATTCGAAGAAAACTCTGTGATACAAAAGTACACAGTTTCTGTTTTACAACTCTTTGCTTTCTAAGGATATTCAACAAAAACCCTAAGCAAATGTATCTGTTTTCTTAGCTATTCAAAGAGTTGCTACCCTTGGTTATAAATCCCAAGTTTTACAAGTACTACTGGAATAAGATAATATTAATCTAATTCTAATTGACTTGCTACTACACTCCAAATACACATGTAGCCGAAAGGTTGTCCTTGTGAACAGACATGTCTCCTGCACCTTTCTTGTATTCATAGCGTAAACGGAATGCTTCTTTCTTCTGTGTTTCCAAAGTATGGCTGCCATACTGCTTTTTGTATCTAGTATCAACCCATGTGATCTGTCAGTCAAACCTGTCCTTATCAACTGCTAATCCCCAGCTTAGCATAGAAGAAAGTGTCAATGATTATCCGTTGATATTGTACACTGGCATCCGTTGATGATATATTGAGTTGTATCCGTTGATATTGAGACTTGAGCTGTATCCGTTGATAGAGTGGATTTGAGTTGTATCCGTTGATAGAGTTTTGTCTTCATCTGTTGATACACTTTCACTTAGACAAAATTACATAGCATAGCTTATTTACAGTTGGCTACCCTATTCTGCCTATCCATTGATGGTCAACATGACTGTGGATAAAAACACTATCAACCGATAACATAGAGATACTGCAGTATGCTACAAAAACCTCATCCGTTGATGAGCTACCTGTCAACGGATAGAGTTATAAATCCTCATCCGTTCACAGCTACAAAACCTTATACAATTTGATTGATTGTGAAGTTATCATCAAATACAACATATTCCTAATAATCTCCCCCAATTTATACTTGATGGCAATAAAGCATAAATTCAGGACCTTGATGATAACAAAACATTCCTAAAGATATATATAGAACAATGCAAAAATTGTATTAAGCTACAAGAATTAAAAACTGAAAGTTTGAGAAATTTACAGAGAAGTGCTCCTCTAGACTTAGCAGATTAAGACTGTTTCTTTTCTCTTGTTGGCATCACCCTTGATTTTCCTTCTTTGGAAGAGTTGGACTCAATCTGCATTTGGAGCTGCCTATAGAAGGCATCTTCTTCATCAACCTTTGGATTTACCTTTTGTTGTAACCATCTCAGGTATTGAGAACTAGCCTTTGATAGTTGGTCTTCTAACCTGAAGAATCTCCTGTTACCATCTTCATCCCTGAACTCCATCATCCAGAAGGGTTGAAGGTGGATTTTCTATCCATTGTATGGGATCTTCATCTTCCTTGGTAGACTTGATGGTGAGTTCCATTCTCTCCTTATCTGTTCTATTCTGTCCAGTATCTCCCCTTTTGCGATCTTGGAGAACCCTGTGTATCTCTTGATTGCATAGAACACTTTGGTTAAGGTCAGATAATTTTCTCCAAGAACCCTCTGTAGTGGCCATGTCCTTTCCTTTCCTCCCTTGTATACAAAGACCAATCTCTCAGGCAAATGTTTATATTTGTCAATTCCTCTTACTTCTGACAATTCATCCAGATACAGATTCATGCCAGAGTATTCTTCAATATCTGTCTGATAGATAAAATCATCCTTGTTTTCCAAGATTGGCTGCTTGACAATAGCAGGTACCCTAGCAACTTGAATTGGTTCCTTTGAAGGTTGCTTCCTTGGTATCCTTTTCTTCTATATAGGCTTCTGTTGAGGCTTCAGCAAGAATGAAGGAACCTCAATGGAGTCAAGATTCATTGGTTCTTCTTTAGGTACTATAGGATCACCATGGAAATTCACAGCTGGGTTGAATACTTTTACAGAAATAGGTTGTGATGAGCCAACTGTTTCCTTGCTTTCAATTTCTGGAGAGACAGGCCTCCTTGCCTTTGATTTCACTCTCTTAGATTTGGATGGGAACTGATTTCACTTTCCTTTTGGATTTGGGGACTTCCTCAGGTTCCCTCATTTCATCCTCTACCTCATCCATTAACTCCTGAGCCAGCCTGACTTGCTTCTCATCTGAGTTTTCATATTGATTTTCTTCACTTGGATGAGCTTCCCTTAGAAGTTTGGAGGTCTCCTCTCTTTTTGCTTCAACAAATCTAGGATGGTTGTTGGATATATTTAACACTTTTCCATTCCTTATTATTACAACCATCCAATCTCTTACACTCTTATTTGTCTTTTCCTTGAACTCTTTGATTGTCTTTCCCATTAGCTTCTCATCATCATCCTTGGGAAATGGAAAGTCCAATTGTAACTTGTTCTTCCCATTTGCCTTTGGTGGAGAGTAGGCTCTGGTTTTTATGTATGGTTCAAATTCTTTGACATAAGATGGTTCAGCATCATAGAATGTAGGAGCCACAATCTCTGGAGTGAGCACCTTCAGAATTGTAGTTGATATTGTTGGAGCTGAGGACTGATTAGAGAACAGAGTTGATACCATTGATTCATTGATCATCCTTTCTGTTCTCATCATTCTTTCATTTGCCTCCTTGTTGATCTTCTCTAATTCTTTAATTCTGGCTTGCCTCTCATCTTCTGAGATTTTTGACAAGTCAGGAACTGGAAGCACAGCCTTTTGTTTCTTCACAGGGGAAGCCTCTATAGTAAACTCTTTTGGATTGACCACTATCATTGGCTGTTGCTCCCCCTCAATTTTTGCTATCTTGCTACTGGAAGCTGGAATTTGACTAGAAGTAGCTGCCTCTTCTACCTTTTTCTCCCCCTTTTTGTTAGCATCAAGGGCTGGAGGTGAGGCTGCAAGCAGCCTTTCCAGTAGCTCAGTCTGTTTGGCTTGATTGGCAATGAGTGTCTGCATTTGAAATTCCATACTATCCACTCTGGAGGAGAGATGCTGAACAGATTTGGCCAGGATATCTTCCTTCAATAATTTACTAGTCAGCACCTTCTGAGTGGTAGTAGGGGCTAGTGCCTCAATCCTGGCATCTAGTTCCACTTTAATTTCTCTAATTGCAGTTTGGACCTCCTCCTGTTGTGTTCTTTGAATGACCATGTGCATTTTGTGAAGTTTCAGGGAGTCCATTAATTGTTGAAGGACAGCCTTTCTCTGTGGATCTGCATTTTGGTGGTCAGCCCTAGCAGATTGATATTGCTTCACAATCTCCACATTGAAGTCACCAGCCACAGTGGCAGTAGAAAATAGCCAGTCTGGAGTATCTGCCACATTGACTTCTTCATCATTTGTTGTGCTGTCACTGTCATCACTGCCAAACTCTTCACTGTCAGCATCTGAAGGCAGAGTTGTCAAAGCTTCCTTTGCTCTTTGTAGAGATTGTGAGGTGTGCACTAGGTGCATTGCCTCCTCTGCCTCCACATTGCCCTGTTGTGCCATGACTTGATAGGCAGAAACAGGATGAGTAAAGGTTTCAGGATCCAAAGAGATGGAGTCAATGATTGACTGATATTCTTGTCGAAATTCCATCTCTTTAGAAGCTTCATTAACCTCCATTAACTCACTTGCAATGGCTGGATCTTTCTGCCTTATTTCTCTTGTAGTCCCTTCTCTCCACTCATCTCTCTTTTCTTGCATCAGGGGCTCCCCCTGGCTCACACCTCTCACACCCTCACCTTCACCTAATAAGGTGGAACTCTCTTGCTCTCCTTTTTCCTGACCTGAAGAAATGGTCAGCCTCTCATTATTTGCCTCTCCTTTTGCCTGCTCACAAGGCAGCCTCTCACTCCCTTCCCTCAATCCTAAAAGTGTTTCAACTACCGAGTACTCCTCCACACTTGACACAGGAATGTCAGATATATCAGTGGTAGAGTGAGTTATCAACGGATAAGGGATATCCGTTGATGGAGTAGTTATAGCTGTCAACGGATGGCTAGACATAGGCGCATCCGTTGATGGAGAAACACTTGTCAACGGATGAAGGATATCCGTTGATGAAGGAATGATAATATCCGTTGAAGTGAAAACCAACACTGAATCTGTGGAGATTGATTTTAAAGATGAGGCCACAGATGTTGTTGTGATTTCAGGAATGGAAGGTTGATGGCCCAACAAATCATCTAAAAGATGATGACCACCAATTGCAGAGTGGGGCTTCTCCAAGAATCTTAAAGATGGAGAATCAGGAATTGATGTAGATATCATATCCACATCCAGAGATGGAGTTGGTGATGGTGGATTGTAATGTGTATCGATTTGAAGGTTAAGATCAAGGGGCTGTGACTCCACATTTATTGAAGTCACATCAAACTGAATTTGAGAAGGTACAGTTTGCTGTACTGTGTGTGCACCCTGTGTTTCCCCTATGGTTTTAGATTTTACTCTTCTTTCATAGGTTTTTGAGTGTGGGCTAGTGTCTACCCTTTTGTGCAGAGTTGCTGTAGAACTAGTAGTCACACCCTGTTGAGAGGATGTAACTTGGGCTTGGCTATTTGGTGCACTTTCCTCACCTACCTTATTCTTAGGGCTTGCACCCTGTCCCTCACCACTCACTACCTCCTTCACACTCCCCTCAAGAGTTGTGGTAGTTTTTGCAACAGGTGCTTTTTGAGAAACACCTGAGGTTTGTTTCTTAGATTTTGGTTTGGAAACTTTTGTTTTAGTCACTTGGGTAGGAGCCTGTTTGGTCATTACTACAGACTCCATTGTGACTGAGGAAGGCAAAGAAATTTGGGGGTTAGAGATAGGAGTTTCAAGGTTAGAAAGAGTTACCTGAACAATTGGTAGATATACCAATTGTACTTTTGCATTGGAGTTCATTCGAATTAAATCACTTAAGACTCTCTTCTCCTGAACAAAACATGTGAACTTGCTATCCGGGTTAGCAATGGATAGCTTATTCTCAGATACATGCAGTGCTAAGAGCATAAAAAATCTAGCAAAATAGATATTCTTGCTCCTAGTTTCCTTTTTACCTAATTTTGCTGCTATCTCATACATGACTAGTGTGCCAAAGTTGTAGAATTTATCAGACAGAAGCATACACAACATCACTAGCATGGAATGGGTAACAGCATCAAAGTTACTAATTTTGCCTGAAAAAGTTTTAATGAAGGCATCACAAAAATAACTCCATTCTTTAACCATTCCTTTCCTAACAATTTTCCCTAAATTATCAGTACTAAGGGCATAATTTATGGAATTAAGCATGGCAACTATTTCAGCATCACTGGGTACTTTCAGACTTATTCTCAGGCAATTTTAAACAAGCAGTTATCACATCCGAGTTAACTACATAGTTTTTACCCTTTAGAGAAAAAACAATTGTACCGTCTATGCCATTGAACTCAGCAGATGCCCACACCTCTTCGATTACCTCGTGGATTAGAGGAGTGGTGGCAGTCATAGCATACGAAAGTTTACAGTTCTTCACAAAATTCATCATGGTGTGATAAGCTTCTGTGGCATTCACTGTATCGACATAGGCCGCGAAATTGTTCTTCTCATAGGTGAACCCAGTGGAAGACATCATCTTAACAATAGGCGCCATTGAAGAGTTTGAACTTTTGTTGCAGAGAATTTTTGTGAAGAAGATGCAGTTTACTTAAGAGAATCTTGAAAGTCGATAAAAGTGAGATGTGAGAGCACAAGACAGCCTTTTATACTTTTCAAGAATTGAAAATGAAATAATTAAAAGTAATTACCCATTGGTCAAAAGTAACTGTCAAATAATAAAAGAAAATAAATATAACCAGTCCGATATAGATACACATTTACCAACGGTTATATTTAAAAGAAAATATGTATATCAACGGATATGAAATGAACGGTTGAGAAACAGTTTATCTGTTGATGACGTGGATAAGCTGTTATCCGTTGATATACAAAAATCTAGGAATGTGTTTATGCTATCAACGGGTAAAAGGATATCCGTTGATAAGATAATTTTGCCTTGGACAAAATTTCTGAAGAAAATTTTTCTGAGAGTTTTTAATTCTCAAGTAAATCAAAACACATTCCTAGCTGCAATGCAGTAAAATCAAATATCACTAGGAATTATGACAAGTAAGCATACCTAGCTCACCTACCAATCTTGTGAATGTGGATTCATCAAGAGGCTTGGTGAAGATATCTGCAAGCTGCATTTCACTTGGCACAAAGTGCATTTCTACTGTACCATTCATCACATGTTCTCTAATGAAGTGGTATTTGATGTCAATGTGCTTGGTTCTCGAATGTTGCACTGGATTCCCTGTGATGACAATAGCACTTGTGTTGTCACAGAAAATTGGAATCTTCTTAACTTTTAGACCATAGTCAATGAGTTGATTTCTCATCCATAGAATCTGTGCACAACAGCTTCCAGCATCAATGTACTCAGCTTCAGCTGTAGAAGTGGAGACTGAGTTCTCTTTCTTACTGAACCATGAAACAAGCCTGTTTCCTAGAAATTGACAGGAACCTGTAATACTTTTCCTATCAACTCTGCAACCTGCATAATCTGCATCTGAATAGCCAGTTAGATCAAAACCAGATTCTCTTGGGTACCAAATGCCAAGGTTTGGTGTTCCCTTGAGATACCTGAAAATTCTTTTAATAGCTATTAAGTGAGACTCTCTAGGGTCAGCTTGAAATCTAGCACAAAGACAAGTAGAAAACATTATATCAGGTCTACTAGCTGTTAGGTATAGAAGTGAACCTACCATGCCTCTATAGCTTGAGATGTCCACAGACTTTTCCTTAGTATTCAACTCAAGCTTAGTTGCAGTGGCCATAGGTGTTTTTGCAGAGGTACAATCCATTAAGTCAAATTTCTTTAAGAGATCATAAATATATTTTGTTTGACTTATGAAAATGCCCTCATTAACTTGCTTTACTTGTAGGCCAAGAAAGTAAGTTAATTCACCCATCATGCTCATTTCATACCTACTTTGCATAAGTTTGGCAAACCTTTTGCAAAGCTTCTCATCTGTAGACCCAAAAATAATATCATCTACATAGATTTGGACAAGTATTGAAGAGCCATTGATATTCCTATGAAATAGGGTTTTATCTACTATACCTCTAGTGAAGTGGTTCTCCAAAAGAAATTGAGATAAAGTGTCATACCAGGCTCTTGGTGCTTGCTTCAAACCATAAAGTGCTTTCATGAGAAGATATACATATTCTGGAAATTCTGGATCCTCAAAGCCAGGAGGTTGATGGACATAGACCTCTTCTTCCAGTTCCCCATTTAGAAAGGCACTTTTGACATCCATCTGATAGAATTTGAAATTGGCATGTGCTGCATAGGCTATAAAGATTCTTATTGCCTCAAGTCTTGCCACTGGAGCAAAAGTTTCATAAAAATCTATCCCTTCTTCTTGAGAATAGCCCTTTGCCACTAATCTAGCTTTATTCCTCACAATTATGCCATTTTCATCTGTCTTATTCTTGAGAACCCATTTAGTACCTATGACACTTCTATCATCAGGTTTGGGCACAAGTTTCCATACTTTATTTCTTTCAAATTGGTTTAGCTCTTCTTGCATTGCTAAGACCCAATCTGGATCTAGAAGGGCATCTTCCACTCTCTTAGGTTCCTCTTGAGGCAGGAAGCTACTGTATAGACATTCTGCTTGAGTGGCCCTTCTAGTTTGGACTCTTGAATTTGATTCACCATTGATTAACTCAAATGGATGATCTCTAGTCCATTTCCTTGCAGGTGGAAGGTTTGATCTTGATGAGGTTGCTTCATTTCCATGAGCATGATCATGTTGATTTAGCATTGAATTTTGACCTTGAGAAACTCCCCCTGAGTTTGTTGTCCTTGCTGAATTATGAAGTTGACTGTCAATGGATGCATCATTTTGCCTGTCGACGGATGCTTGAGAATCTCTATCAACGGATGCATCTCTAATATTGTCAACGGATGCTCCAGGATGACTGTCAACGGATGCTTCATTTCCAGTGTAAGCATCACTTCTAGTTGGTACAACAACTCTTGGTGGATCTCTGTGGTCATGATCTTCATCTTCCTCATCATCATCATAGTACATTCTTCCTTCACCTTCATTCTCAAATTCCAACTTTTCATGGGAGCCTTCATCATTTAGGCCTAGAATCTTTTGATCATCAAACACAACATGTACAGATTCCATAACAATGTTGGTTCTTAGATTGTAGACTTTTTAGGCTTTCCCTGCTGCATATCCAACGAAAATAGCTTCATCTGCCTTTGCTTCAAATTTGCCCAAGTTATCTCCATGATTCCTTAGCACAAAACACTTACATCCAAAGACATGAAGGAAAGCTAAAGTTGGTTTCTTGTTGGTTAACAACTGATAAGGAGTCATTCCTCTAGCTTGATTGACCAAGGAAATATTCTGTGTAAAGCATGCAGTGTTGACAGCTTCAGCCCAGAAATATGTTGGTAACCTTGATTCACTTAACATTGTTCTAGCTGCTTCAATGAGAGTTCTGTTTTTCTTTCAACAACCCCATTTTGTTGAGGTGTTCTGGCAGCAGAAAACTCATAGACAATTCCATTCTCTTCACAGAAAATCTTCATTGTGGAATTCTTGAATTCAGTACCATTGTCACTCCTGATTCTTTGTACTCTGTCTTCAGAACCATTGTTTAGTATTCTGAGGTGATTGATGATGATTTCACTTGCACAATCCTTGGAGTGCAGGAAGAAGGTCCATGTGAACTTAGAAAAATCATCTACAATCACCAGACAGTATCTCTTCTTTGAAATAGACATGACATTTACTGGACCAAATAAGTCCATATGTAGCAATTGAAGAGGCTTAACAATGGATGACTCTGTCTTGCTTTTGAAGGATGATTTCTTTTGTTTCCCTAATTGGCAGGCATCACACGGTCCATCTCTGACAAATTCCAATTGAGGGATCTCTCTAGCAAGATCCTTTCTTACCAAATCATTCATAACTTTAAAATTCAAATGTGACAGCTTCTTATGCCATAGCCAACTCTCATCCTTACTTGCTTTGCTGAAGAGACAAGTAATGGATTCTGAGCATGTTGAATTGAAGTCAGCTATGTAAACATTTCCTTTTCTAAAGCCTGTCAATACCACATTGTTGTCTTCCTTGGCAGAAACAACACAGGCTTCTTTTGTGAACTTTACTTCATAGTCTTTGTCACAAATCTGACTGACACTCAGCAAATTGTGCTTCAAACCTTCAACTAAAGCCACTTCTTCAATGATGACATTGTCTTTTAAAATCAGGTCATATCCCTTAGTATATCCTTTGCTATCATCTCCAAAGGTAATTCTAGGGCCAGCTCCTTCCTTGAACTTTGTGAGCAGGGTTGAATCTCCTGTCATGTGCCTAGAGCATCCACTGTCTAGGTACCATAGATTCCTTCTGTTTCCCTGCACACATTTCAAAAACAAATCAAGTTGATTTTGGTACCCAAGCTTCCTTGGGTCCTTTCTTGTTAGCCTTTGACTTTGCACTCTTAGCATTCTTCAACTTAGGTGTAGATGCTTGAGTGATGGGGTTTGACAAATGCTCATATGCATGAATATTTGATGCATGAATTTGTGGAAAATTGGCATACATATTATTCATGTTAGGAATCCTCCATGACATTTGTGGCACATTCACAGATTAAAAATAAGGATTAGACACATATGGCATGTTCACATATGGATTTGAAAAACTAGCATTTTGATACAAACCAGGCATACATGTTATTGTTAGAGGTACGTGAACAGGAGCCTTGTTGACAATCTTGCAATTAGAAGATAGGTGATTGACACTATTACAATTACTACAAGTTTTCCTAGGAGCAAACTTGTTAGGAGAATAATTGTTTTTCTTGTTGATGCCTATCTTACCATTTCTGTTCTTTTTCTTTTTACCCTCAATTTCTACCTTTTCATTATCTGATTTACCAACAGCCTTTTTGTTATGTAAATTACCTGCCTTAGCCTTCCCACTAGATTTGGTTTTGCTACTCTCACCACTAACAAAGTTCTTGTTGACTGGACCATACTTGATATCCAGTTTCCTGAGTTCCTTCTTACTAACAAACTTTTTGTTCGTCGACGGATACCTCTCATCCGTTGATGGTTCATCTGTCAACGGATGATCACTATCCGTTGATTCACAAATAGTCTCTAGATCCTCAAGGCCAGGTTCTAGCTCCTTTTTCTTTTGAGTCCAGGTATCCTTCACAAACGATTCTATTCCCTGGACTTCTATTATGTTTTGAGAAATATTCCTACAACTTTGAAATTTAGCAATTATCCCTTGTTCTTTTTCAAGCTGGTCTTTTAAAATCAGTTCTCTTTTTAACACAGCTTCAAGTTCACTTTTAGCATTATTGCAATCAACTCTCATTTTCTCAAATTCTAGAAATTGAGCTTCTAGAGCAGCATTTCTATCACTTAAAAACAGATTAGACTCTTTAATCCTATTGTTCTCTTCAGTAAGTGATTTAAGGGTAACACTTAAGTGATATAGTTCAGTAGACATTTCATCTATAACACTATTGCATTCCTCTTTGGTGAGCTCAGAGAGATTAGTAGAAAATACCTTATTGCTAGCTGAACTTGCTTCCTGCTCTCCAGAATCAGCCATCAATGCAAGGTTGACAAACTCAGCATCATCATCAGAATGATTGTCATCAACAGCCCAGTCATACTCTTGGGTCAAGAATGCCTTTCCTTTCTGCCTGAGAAGATCAAAATATTTCTTCTTGTAGTCAACAGTCTCAGTTGACTTTCCCTTGTTCTCAGATCTAGGTTTCCTGCATTCACTTACCATGTGACCAGCTATTCCACAAATGTAGCATTTAATTTTGGATTTATCCACATAGTTGCTTGTGGAAAAATCCTTGTTAAATGGCTTGGCCACCCGAGAGTTTCTCTTGAATTTCAGCTTAGAGAATCTCCTAAATAGAAAAGCTAAGTGCTCATCTATTTCATCCAATTCATCCTGCTGAAGGACATTCAATTCCTCAGACACCTTTTCCTTGCTCCTGCTTGATTCTGCTCTACCTTTACAAACCTCCCTGTTTGGTGTAAAACTAGCAGCTTCTGTCCTTTCCTCCTTCTGCTCCAAGTTGGCAACAAGTGCAACTGACCCACTTTTCTTTTGAGACTTCTCAATCTCTTCATCCTGCTCCATTTCCAGCTCATATGTCTTTAAAGTTCCATAGAGCCTTTCAAGAGTAAATGTCTTGTACTCTTGAGTGTTTCTTAGAGAAACAGTCATTGGCTTCCATTCCTTGGGCAATGATCTCAGAAATTTGAGATTAGAATCTTTAACTTGATAGATTCTTCCATACAGTTTCAAACCATTTAGTAGCTTTTGAAATCTACTAAATGTATCATTCAATGTTTCTCCACTCTTAAAGTGGAAATGTTCATACTGTTGGATTAGTAGTTGCATCTTGTTTTCCCTCACCTGTTCTGTTCCTTCACAAAGGGTTTGAACAATGTCCCATACTTCCTTGGAGGTAGTACAGTTAATAACATTGTCAACCATGTATGTTTCTAGACTATTGAACAGTATATACATGGTCTTTTTGTCTTTGTGGACTTCTGCAATATCTTCAAGACTCCATTCAGAAACAGGTTTGGGAATGAGAGTGTCAGGCACATCTTCAGCCAGGCCAACTCTTGTTGCAGTCTTCATTGGAACATGAGGACCCTTGTCAATGCAATCCACAAAACCCTCATCAATAGACAAGAGATGTAGACGCATTTTTACTTTCCAGTGAAAGTAATTCTCTCTATCAAGAACTGGAATCTTTACTCCATAATCCTTCTTAGACATGTTGGAAGTGTGTTGATCTTTAAACTTCAAATATGTTAGAAGCTTGCTCTGATACCAATTGTTATTCCCAGATGACACACTTGTATAATTGTAGAAGGGGGGGTTGAATACAATTCTTGATATTTATAAATTTCTGATAAGAACTCCAGAAATCTATACTTAGATAATTGCTGTAGAAAGATTAATGCACAAACACATAAAAAATCAGGTGGTTAAATGCACCACCTGAAGCTTTTATTCGAAGAAAACTCCGTGATACAAAAGTACACAGCTTCTGTTTTACAACTCTTTGCTTTCTAAGGATATTCAACAAAAACCCTAAGCAAATGTATCTGTTTTCTTAGCTATTCAAAGAGTTGCTACCCTTGGTTATAAATCCCAAGTTTTACAAGTACTACTGGAATAAGATAATATTAATCTAATTCTAGTTGACTTGCTACTACACTCCAAATACACATGTAGCCGAAAGGTTGTCCTTGTGAACAGACATGTCTCCTGCACCTTTCTCGTATTCATAGTGTAAACGGAATGCTTATTTCTTCTTTGTTTCCAAAGTATGGCTGCCATACTGCTTTTTGTATCTAGTATCAACCCATGTGATCTGTCTGTCAAACCTGTCCTTATCAACTGCTAATCCCCAGCTTAGCATAGAAGAAAGTGTCAATGATTATCCGTTGATATTGTACACTGACATCCGTTGATGATATATTGAGCTGTATCCGTTGATATTGAGACTTGAGCTGTATCCGTTGATAGAGTGGATTTGAGTTGTATCCGTTGATAGAGTTTTGTCTTCATCTGTTGATACACTTTCACTTAGACAGAATTACATAGCATAGCTTATTTACAGTTGGCTACCCTATTCTGCCTATCCATTGATGGTCAACATGACTGTGGATAAAAACACCATCAACCGATAACATAGAGATACTGCAGTATGCTACAAAAACCTCATCCGTTGATGAGCTACTTGTCAACGGATAGAGTTATAAATCCTCATCCGTTGACAGCTACAAAACCTTATACAATTTCATTGATTGTGAAGTTATCATCAAATACAACATATTCCTAACACACTAATTTGAACAGTTTGGAATTCAGGCCGCCCAAGTTATTCAAGGGAGAATGTGTAGATATCACCTTCACTGAAGAAGAAGCTAGGTGGGTGCATCATCCTCATAACGATGCTTTGGTGGTGGAAATCCAGATTGGCTCCAAGAATGTACACCGGGTCCTTGTCGACAATTGAAGTTCAGTGAATATTTTATACTACAGTACTTACAAGAAGTTGGGACTCCCGGATAGGGATATGATTCCAGATAATGGTTGGATCTATGGGTTTTTGGGCGAATCTGTGAAAGTCATAGGGTTGATCAGACTACCAGTAACCCTTGGTGAAGGAGCTCTTTCTGTGACACAGATGATGGATTTATGATTTTGAATGTGGAATAATCTCACAATTCCTTGGTAGGATGCCCTCTGTTAAAGGAAATGAAGGTTGTGACCTCCATCTACCATCTTGCAATGAAATTTCCTACACCTAACGGTGTGGGGACTATACGAGGATCTCAACATGATTCAAGGGATTGTTATCACAAGGCAATCAAGGGATTTAGAAAACAACGAGATGGAGGGTGCGCCCTGAAAGAAGGAAGTTCAGAAGGGGATATGAGCCTTGTCCCGAGGGAAGTAAAAGTCCATTACCTTGTCCAAGAACCAGAAGAAACGCCCCATTATAGGGCGCGCCTTGAAGAGTTGCAGAGGGAAAACACTTCAGTATTTGACAATTTACAAGATGGAATTCTAGAGGAAATTGAGGAAGATCCAGAGGATGTTATCTCCATCAATCATAGAGGTGAGCAGGTTGAAGGTAGGAGAATGTTGCTTGAAGGGTTGGTGCATAACGTTGTTGAGGAAGACTTCCCTTTTAAAGAGGACGCGCCCTCCAAGGATAAAGTGTCGATTGAGGATCCTCGAAGTTTTGATTTTGATCTTGATCCGAGAACACCACAGCCGGTTGAAAAGACAAGTCCTGCAGAAGATACGATTTCAATTTTGGTAGATAAGAAAGATTCGAGTAAGGTTTTAAAAATTGGTTCTCAGTTGAATTCCAAATTGAGAGGAATGCTCACCAACTTTCTCTTGAATAATCTTGATGTTTTCGCTTGGAGTCATGCGGATATGGTAGGGATTGATCCAAAGGTTATGTGTCATCATCTGAACATAGATCCTAGCAGGAAAGGTATACGTCAAAAGCGTCGACCTGTAAGTGGAGAGAGAGCTATAGCATTGAAAGAAGAGGTCGATAGACTTCTGGATGTTGGGTTGATCAAGGAGTCATATTATCCAGATTGGTTGGCTAATCCGGTTCTTGTCAAAAAGCCTAATGGAAAATGGAGGACTTGTGTGGATTACACTGATCTGAATAAGGCATGTCCAAAGGATAACTTTCCACTTCCGAGGATTGATCAGTTGGTGGATGCTATGGCTGGCCACGCCCTGTTGAGTTTCATGGATGCCTATTCGGGCTATAACCAAATTCCTATGTATTGACCTGATCAAGAACATACATCTTTCATCACGGATAGAGAATCGTATTGCTACATTGGAATGCCGTTCGGTTTGATCAATGCTGGAGCAACTTATCAGTGATTGGTGAATATGATGTTCAAAGACCTGATTGGGAAGACCATGGAGGTGTATGTGGATGATATGCTTGTTAAATCTTTAAAGGCGGTGGACCATATGAAGTACTTGGAACAGATGTTTGAAATTTTGAGGAAGTACAGAATGAAGTTGAATCCTCAAAAATGTGTGTTCGGGGTAGAATCTGGAAAGTTCTTAGGATTTACCGTCAATCACCTAGGAATCGAGGCAAATTTGGCAAAGATCAAGGCATTGTTAGATATGAAGTCACCCTCTAGTGTGAAGCAGGTTCAAAGCCTGGCTGGGATAATTGCAGCACTAAATCGTTTTGGGTCAAAATCCTCTGATAGATGTAGAGAATTCTTCAAGGCAATCAAGGGAGCAGCCAAAGATTTTGTATGGACTCCCGAATGTGAAGAAGCTTTTCAGAAAATCAAGGAGCAGTTGAGGAACCCTCCACTCTTGGCCAAGCCCGTGGAGGGGGAAACCTTGATACTATACTTGGCGGTTTTAGAGTATTCAATCAGTGCGGTGTTAGAAAGAGAGAAGATTGATCATCAATCCCCGGTTTACTATGTAAGCAAGCGTTTGCTTGATGCAGAAACTCGATATGCTAGCATGGAAAAGTTAGTTTACGCCCCAATACTGGCATCAAGGAAGCTTCGTCTATACTTTTAAGCTCATAAGATCGAAGTTTGCACAGCTTATCCGTTGCGGGTCATTCTTCATAAGCCGGAAACTTCTGGAAGGATGTTAAAGTGGGCGGTTGAGCTGGGTCAGTTTGATTTGGAGTATACGCCTAGAACAGCCATCAAAGGTCAAGCCTTAGCAGATTTTATTCTGGAATTCGAGTCCGAAAATGAGGAAAGGTCACTTGTGCTGGTTGAGCCTGGAGTTCCTATCGAGAGGGCGCGCCCTCTTGAGGAAGTTCCTCAACCTTGGTGGAAGTTGCATGTAGATGGAGCTGTATATAATGGAGAAGCTGGTGCAGGTATAGTTTTGGTTACTCCAGAGGGAAATCAACTCATGAGTGTAATTCATTTCAAGTTTCAGGCAACTAATAACGATGTAGAGTATGAAGCTTTGATTAATGGATTGAAGATGGCCTTGGAAATGAAGGTTGGGAATTTGATCGTTTCAAGTGATTCTGAGTTAGTGGTTGGACAAGTTAAAGGTGGATTTCAGTGTAGAGGTCCACGAACAGAGCTTTACAAGAAGTGTGCTCAATGGTTAATTCAGAGATTTCGTGAAGTGAGGTAGGCCCAACATTCGGTTCGGGTATTTTCAAGATGGATTCGGGTCAATAACGGGTTCAATTTGGGGAATACTATATTAAATTAGGGTTTTGGCAGAAATGAAAAGAAGTCAGGCCGCGCCCTCTCTTTCTCTATAAAGAGGGCGCGCCTTATGTTATAAAGTATGGTGAAGAATTCTACTAAGTCTGGTTTTTCAAGGATTATTCAAGAATTCCTTCCTGTCGTATCTCAGGAGGGGGATGTCCATCGTAGAAGGCCTCCAGGGGATTGCCTGGATTTAGGGACCTTTCTTATACACTGAGGCGCGCCCTCTTTGGTGGAAAGATAGTTCTCTCTTTGGTGTGTGCTTTGGAGCTCTGTTCCTGTACTTAATGGGCGCGCTCTCATTGGGGAACTTTGGAGTAATCATGCACTTTGTACCCAAAAGCTCTGGATCACCTGTCCTACTATCTGGTGGGTGCTTCTCATTCGGGGGACAGGGATGCGTTCTGCACTTGGGGTAAACCATGGCTATACCTGCATTCTTGAAATCAAGAAATAGCTGGTAGCGGATGGGACTAGTCCTGAACAGGGGAAGTTTCCTTATCTGTGAAGTCTTGAGATCTTGGATGAGCCTTGGGCCTTTTGTGGTTAGGCCTCATAGTAGAACATTCCGGATGCTGGACCGACAATTCAAGCCCATTTGGGTTTCTTGCTCTTAAGAACTACGTATGGCTTGATCCCCTATAAATACAGGGGTACGTTGGCCGATTGGGGGGTTGGAAATCGAGAGTTCTGAAATAGCCGCCACTAACCCTATCAATCCCGGCCACAAATTACAAACATCCACCACACTCAACCACTCTTTTCGGTAAAGAACCACCGCTGTAGATCTTGTTTCAGGCGAAGTTCCTCGAATTTTGTTGTTCCCAAATTCCTCCGTCAATAATAAACAAAAGCAACAGCTAAAAGTGAAATGGATTAATGCAAAATTATATTTGTGAATAATACTATTTAGAGAAAACAATTTAAATTATAGATGTACAACGTCCCAAGGCTTTAGTGAATTTGTTAATTCTATTCATTTACCTAAAATCTAAATTAGCGGTTATTACTTTTTTCATTTTACATTTTCTGGAAAGACTGAGTTACGTTAAAATCAATAATGTGAAAAGCAAATGATATATATTTTTGATTTTACAAAAATGCCCATAATATAAAAATTCTTATTTGCATATAATTCACATGTATCTCAGGAAATTTACCTGAGATACATCTCAGGTTCCCCAATCTCTATATATTTACCTAAATTAGTGATTATACTTGTGTAAGTTTGTTTTCTTTAAGCTGCTTGTTATTATGAACACATGGCGAGATTCGAGAATCTTTGTTAAGATTAGGGATGAGTTTCTCTCAGCTGGGATCCCGCTTTCAGTTAAAAATGATTAATAAATTATTAATGTAATTTTGAAATTTAAAAATATGTAATTTATGTTTTTGTAAAACTTTAAAACAAGGTATATTAAAAAATCCTTTTTAAACAAAGAAAAACAAAGAAGAAGTGATTACGGGTGTTTATGGATAGGGTTATCGGGTTGATGGCATTTTGGCAACGGTTTGAAAATTGTCAATCTTAGTAAAAGATAATTCGGTAATCCAATCCAATCCATTGTATATCGGTTTGGGTCAGGTTCATTCGATTTGAATGGATTAAATAATTTAAAAAAAAAAATAAAGTACATGAAGTATCGCTCATTTTGAAAATTTAAATACAATTAAATAATATATAACTTACGATTTTATTGTTAATATTTTATTTGATTAATATAATAATTTAAGCAATGTAAATTATATCGTAAATCATATCCATACACACCATATATAATCATACACTTATAAATAAAAGTATGATATACTGAAATGCATATTTGCATATAATATAGAGTAAAATGCACTTTGTGTACCTGCACTTTGCCCTTGACACCACTTGCAATACCCAACTTCAAAAGTGAGCATCTGCAATACTGAATTTGTTTTTTTGTTATATTTTGTGTACTTCCGTCAGTCAAGCGTTAACTCCGTTTAAAAGGTCAGGGGTATTGTAGTCTTTTCAGTGGGATTTTTGTACGCGGCCTTTTACTCCGCCTTTTCATCTCACTTTATGTATCTCTATGTATCTCTATACGCTCCTCCTTAAACTGTCTTCAACAATACCTTAAACCTACCCCTAATCTTCAGTTAATTAAGCAAATTGTAGATCAAATCTGGTAAGAAATGAGTTGGTTGGTTCGTGCAAAGGAAGACATGGACGTCTATTCTCCAAATGAGTGTCCAACATATACGGGTACTGCTATAATTCAATTAGGGTTTCATATGTGTTAAATTAGGGTTCTTTATGTGTAAATTAGGGTTTATATGTTTTAAATGTGAATATTATTTTATTGTTTACGCTGTTAAGGTTTTGGTTGTTTAAAAATTAGGTTTGATGTTTGACAGTGGTCCCATATGTGTTCAAATAGTTGTTTATGTCTTTCTTTATGTTTATGTCCGTGATTCTTGTTCCCCACTTCATTTTGTTCTTTTATTCGTTTCAGCTTTGGATTTATTTACAATTAAACTGTTTCATGGTGGGCTATTCGACACACAAACAAAGGAATATGTTGGTGGGGGGTACGATTATGTGGATGGATGTAGTGTAGATAAGATGAGTCTGCTAGAGGTGAATAGTATGTTAAAAGAATGTGGGGTTTTGGGTTCTCAGACTCTGTCCTATAAATATCCTAAGTCTGACTGGTTTAGGGGAGTGTGGAATTTGGAGTCAGATAGTGATGTTGTTGAAATGTGTGAGCTTGTGCCACCATCAAGGTTGGTGTTTGTATTTGCTATTGCTTTCGAACCTTTAGCCACGCTGATATCTGATGGTAATCTGACTCAAGAGTACAACCCTTCACAAGATCCCAACTTGGAGTTTGTGGAGACTGAGGATGATAGGGCTTTTTATAGGCAAATGTGTGATGAATATGATTGGGAACCAAATGAAGCAGATGAATAGGAAAATGTAGGAAATGAAGAGGAAAATGCACAATTTGGTAATGCAGAATTTGGTGAGGACAGTGATTCAGATGATGAAGATTATGTGGTGGGGCAAGATGAACTCAATGAGGATTATGAAGTCAGTGAGGATTCATTTCACAGTGACTCTTCAAATGTGGACTCAACCGATGAAGATGTGTGTTACTATAAGACTGAGAGGGCCAAAAAGAAAGCTGCAAAAGAGAAAAGACAGAACAAAGGGAAGACAACTGAAAAAGGCAAAGGAAAGGTAACTGAGAAAGAGAAGCAGAAGGAGAGTACAACAACTGGTACTGAACATGACATGGGGACTAAAGGGACTGAGGGTACTGAGGGGAATGTGGACTATTCAAGTGAGTCTACATACTACTATGATAGTGAAGAGAAGAGGATGGCTGCTAACTCAACAGATGAGGATGAAATAAAATGGCATGTTTTTTATGAGAAGTGTGAGATGGGACACCCAAAGTTTGTGTTGGGTCAACAGTTTGCCACTGCAAAAATTTTTAGGGATGCAGTAAAGAAACAAGCAATAGTTGAAAGAAGGCCCATAGTGCAATGCAGAAATTATGGTCTGAGGGTTAGGTTTGTTTGTTCAAATGGTTGTGAGTGGAAAATATATGCCTCTAAGATGGCAAACTCTGACACATATCAGATAAAAGTGTATAAACCTGTGCATACTTGCATTCAAACATTTGGCATTCAGGGCCACCACTGACTACACCTGTGCATACTTGTATAAACATTTGGAAGGCAGCCAGGGCCACCACTGACTACACCTTTAATAAACACATGGATGAGCTTAAAAAGGTATTCACTCACTTATTATCTTGGCATTTTTTTACTCATTCATTTATTAACTTATTCTCCTGGCATTTGTTAACTTGTCAGTTATCAAAGAAATGCTTTGACTGGTTAAATGAGAAACCAAGAACTCAATGGAGTAGAAGTGCCTTCAGAATGACACCTAAGTCAGACCAATTTTTGAATAACCAGTGTGAGGTATTTAATAGCACAATTGGGAAATATAGGGACCTTCCTATTCTGACTATGCTTGAAAACATCCATATTGATGTCATGAAAAGGATTCAAAAAAGAAGGGACAAGATGCTCAACAGTTATGTCTTGAACCCCATATGCCCTAATGCAATGAGAAGGCTGAATAAGTAAGTCTTCTCAACTAGGTTTTCATGAGAAAACCCTAATGTCTTACATGTAACTGTGTCAACATTGTAATGTAGGGCTGTTGACCTAGTCAAGGGTTGTCATGTTACATGGTCTGGGGGTGCCAAGTACCTAGTTACAATGACAGAAGGTGGATACAAAATGGTGGTGGACTTGGAAGCAAGAAAGTGTGCATGCAAGAAATGGGAACTTTCAGGTATACCTTGTTACCATGCATGTGCTTGCATTGCATGGTCTAAGAAAAACTATGAGGACTACATCCACACTTGTTACTCAAAGGATACCTTTCTTGCCACATAAAATCACATCATTGAACCTATTTCTGGTGAAGAAGAATGGGAGTCAACACATTACCCTAAGCCACTCCCACCAGTGCTAAAAGTTCAAACTGGAAGACCCAAAAAATCTAGAAACAAGAAGAATGATACTACTGATCCTGCTGCAACAAGGCTAAAGAGGCAAAACACCAAAGTGAAATGCAGCTATTGTACTCAATTATCTCACAACATTAGGACTTGTCTTGCAAAGGTATTCATTTATTTTCATAGTGTTTCTTTGTTTCTTTGATTTAATCAATTTCTTTGTAAACTGTCTTCATAGGCACATGACAAAGCTAATGGTTGTGAGAAGCAAGTGAAGACAAGGGCTAAGAAGGCAAAGACAGCTGAAGAGGGAATGACTGAAGGGAGTGGAACAAATACTGATCAAGGCAAGGAAGGGAGTGGAACAAATGCTGATCAAGGCAAGGAAGAGAGTGGAACAAATGCTCATCAAGGCAAGGAAGGGAGTGGAACAAATGCTGATCAAGGCAAGGAAGGGAGTGGAACAAATGCTGATCAAGTCAAGGAAGGGAGTGGAACAAATGCTCCTCAAACAGTTGTACGAGGTAGCCAAGGAGGGGTCTTTATGAACTCTAACCCCCCCTCAAACATCAAATACTCCTCTAGGTATACAACCCCTTGGATCTGCAAGTACAGGGAAAGCCACAGTGACTAGTTTGAAGAATGTGGAGCTAGCTAGGAGGAGAAGGGCAAGTAGGCTTAAGCAAAAGCCTGTGTGGAAGTTGTAAACTGTTATCCTGTTTGTTTTGCTACTTAGTTACTTGGTGCTGGTAAACTGTTTCTTTTGATGGTGGTGGTAAACTGTTTATTTTGCAATGGATGTAATAGATGGTATTATGGCAATGGCCTGTAAACTCTTTAATTAATGGTCTGTATGAACCCTTTTGTTACTCTCTTGTATGGTAAACTTAACTACTTTGCCACCCTCTATGATTTTATGTCTTTTGCTTTGGTACAAACACAATCACTACTGAACACAAGAACATTAAAAACACAAGAACACATGAACATTAAAAACACAATCACTACTGAACACAAGAACATTAATACGAGTTCACAAAGAACATTAAAAACACATCTTTAACAAAAGCAAACACAACAACCTTAACAAAAGTACTACAGTCATATAACAAACTAAACAAAGATTCACTCATCAAGAGAATCGTATTCTTCATCCTCAGCTGCCACTTCATTCCTCATTGTGTTGAAAGCCATATTTGTCATCAACTGAACAAGTACAAACAACCCAGCAACAACACACTGTTGCTTAGTCTTCAACTCATTCATCTGAGCTTCATGCCTCTCTCTCATGCGATCAATCCGGCGCCTATACTTTTCCTCCTTCTCAAAAGCACGCTCCTGCAACTCCTTGATGATTTCTAAAGTGCGAGGTCCAAGCGGCTCCTCATCAATCCACACTTGATAGCCACAACTATTGTTCCAACAGGCCCTGTACCTCCTACCTGCGTTTGGGCCAAACCACTGTGTCTTTGTCACACTCATCTGATCACAGTTGCAAGCAAGGTCCAATATAGCATCAATTTCTTCATCTGTACGTCTTCTGGAATCCATTTTTGTGGGTGAGGAGAAGTGAATGAGAGAGGGAGAGCTATCAATTGGAAGAATTGAGTCAATTAGGGTTCCAAACATGTATATATACTTGCACAATCCATTCCCGCCATTGAAGGTTGCTGGAAAACGCGCGCACAGACAGCCAGTGAAAAGACAACGATACCCCTGGCTTTTTAACGGAGTTAACCCTTGACTGACGGAAGTACACAAAATATAACAAAAAAACAAATTCAGTATTTCAGATGCTCACTTTTGAAGTTGGGTATTGCAAGTGGTGTCAAGGGCAAAGTGCAGGTACACAAAGTGCACTTTACTCCATAATATATAGACTTAGACTCCCTCCGTATCATAATTATTTTCTTGTTTGCTGAATTTCACGGGTTTTAAGATAGTGGAGAATGAATATTGATTTTTTATGGTGTAGTGGGTGTTGAATATTGTTTTTAAAGAGTAGTGGGTATTGAATAATATTTTTTTGGAGTAGTGGGTATTGAATATTATTTTTAAAGAGTAGTGAGTATTGAATATTATTTTTAATAAGTAGTGGGTGGAATAGTGTGTATTGAATATTATTTGTAATGATTAGTGGGTGGAGTAATGGGTATTGAATATTATTTTTAAGGAGTAGTGGATGGAGTAGTGTGTATTGAATATTAATTTTTATTGCCAAAAATAGAAACAAGAAAAGTAATTTGAATATCCTTAAAAGGAAAGTAGGAAAAGAAATATTGGACGGAGGGAGTATTAAATTATCAAATAAAATTTATATTTCAGGTCGGGTTGGGTTGGGTTCGCCGAAAAAAATATAAACTTATCCAATCATATAAATTGATTTAAAATATTTTTTTAATCCAATTAAATATCAAATTTTTTTTTTATCAATTTAAACATCCAAAAAAGATTGAATTAATCAATTTGATGGATTTGGTAAACCCATGAACATCAGTAGAGGTGACAATGTTCACTCCATATCATCTTCGGGTTGCTTTCATCTTCTAATAATTGTTTATCTCTCTTTAGATTACTCCAAAGTCATTTTCGTAATAATTTGTTTTTATCAACATACAAATAATAATCAGTGTTGCAGATTTTGAAAATCAGAAATATTCGGTTAAGTTATTGATTTACAATTTATCGGGTGATTCGATTAAAAAATCGACGATTTATCTGTAATTTACCGAATCAATTCCAAAATTTTGACCGATTTATCGGCGATTTTTCAGAAATCGCCCGATTTATGTAACAATAATAATAATACTAAACGATTGATTCATGATTGCGTTAGAAGTAAAGACGTCAATTACACAAGTAAGGGTGTTTTTTTATTTAAACATTTTAATTTGGAATTCTAGGTGAAATAAATTTCTGAAAGCATGTGTTGACACAATAGATTTTTAAAAAAGATTGATTTTCTAGTACCCTGTAAATTATTTGATTATATACACGTAAACTAATTTAATATGACCATAATTATGTAATATAGACTACATTTAAATATTTATATTTAATAATTTATATTTGATATTTTTAAATAATTACATTCATTAAATTAATAAATTAGGTCGGGAGAATTTATAAGTAAGATTAATTTTAAAACACGTGGTCTATAAGTTACTTAAAGTTATATTTACTCATCTATATGTTGTGCAATACACATATAATTTTAATATTTTCTATTCTATATTCATATTTAATATACACGTTTATGTATTTATAATTAATTAGAAATAATTGAATGATAGAAATTTATTCAAATAAAATAGTTTAGCATGTTTTAACTAGCTAGATTAACCTTTTAAAATAATTATCTCGGTTATAATAGATTTCAAAATAAATAAGTACAAGAACCGCCCATGTAGGCCGAATAATAGTTAGGATCTTATCTTTTAATCCTAATTAAGGTTATAATCTATCTATATCTATATATATTATAATGCCAGGAGATCAGAAAGTTTCCAGATTTCTTTAAAATAGTTTTCATGCAATTTTAAAAATAGTCATTTTTTAATTTTAACCATTTTTTATTTGATTTTACCTTAATTTATTAAATGATTTATTAAATGAAGGTAAATGCCATTTAAGTATGGTAAATACCATTAAAGTATATTTTTTATGTGATTTTACCTTAATTTATTAAATGAAGGTAAATGTCATTTAAGTATGGTAAATGTCATTAAAGTATTTTTCACCTATTCTTCTTGGACATGGACTTGCATTGATATTATCCTAATTTATCTTTCTCTTTCATTTTCTTTTGCAGATATGGGGTCGCGCATCTCCCAGATGCGTGATGACGTCATATGATGTCATTTTTGCAATTGCAGTTCTGGTCGTCTCTCTCGCTCAAAATCGCCTCTCCGATCACCTCACTTCGTTCGCCACAGTTCGGCTATCTTCACTCCTCCTGAGGGCATCAAAACGAAGCGCAGACGTGCCTCTACATTTTGCCATATTCGTTTGTTGAGTTTTGGCCCCGCAGGGGCGTGTACGAACAGATCTGAAAACAGGATCGGGAAAAAAGCTTCGATTTGGGTCTTTTTAATTCGGTGAAACAAATGAAAAACGAATGGTATAGACATGTAGAAGGTGAAAAGGCGATCAATTTAATATATAGTATGGTAGTGAAAGATTGCTGGAAAGGTAGAGATCGGAAATCCACCAGAACAGTTCAAGGCATTTTTTCTGAATTTTCGTTTGTTTAATTTTTTTTATTAAAATTCTTTTTTTTTTTTGCATTAAATAGCTATAAATGACAAATTAATTAGTCATTAATTACCCCTATTAAACATATATTAAATTTACTTTATTTTATTTGTTTAAAATTATCAAACTTTATTTGAACATTATAGTTATTATTTCGACATAAAGTATTAATTATATATAGTTAAGTTTATTTTTAGGTAAAATGACGACTAACAGTTGTTTATATTGTGTTATATTTTATTCCCTATTCAAGATCACTATAATTTCTTTTCTGATGATTATAGGGTAGACGATCTTAACTTCTCAAGCAATTTTTATTATGAATGATTGTGAAAGTCGTACAAGATATTTACTTAATATCTGGAATTGTATACAAACAATACAGACAGATTTTTAATTTTTCACATGAATAAATTATACATGAGTTATGATCAAATCAATTAAATTTAACAAACCTAGCCATTTATTGGAAGATAAAATCGATAAAATACATCCATTGTTTCATTATTATGTCAAAATAAATTTTTATTCTAATTAAAAAATTCTTACAAAATTATTGAATATGTATGTTATGAGAGGGGTGTCGGCTTTAAAAAACATTATTAACTTAAACTTCTCAAACAATCTTTATTATCAATGATTGTGAAGTCGTAATAAATTATGGAAGTACACAGATCTTTACTTAATATCTGAAATTTGTAAATAAATAATGCAAATGAATAAATTACACATGAGTTATGACCAAACTAATTAAATTAAACAAATCCAACAATTTTATCAAAAAATTAAATTGATAAAAAATTTATACACCTGTTGTTTCATTATATTGTGTAAAAATAAATTAATATTCAAATTAAATAAATTCTTACACTGTTATTGAACATATATATTATGAGAGGGGTGTTGGATTTAAAAAACGTTATTAAGTTATATTGAATATTTGTAACTTTTGATCATAAATATTACGTTCATATTGTAATTTTTAATTTTATATGTTTTTGATATTTTTAAGATTATCAAAATTTTAGATATATAATGAGAGTATTTTTTCAACAAATAATTCATGTAAATTATTTTTAAATTAATTTTTTAGAACATTCATAAGAGACCAATCAATTTTTAAGATTAATAAAAATTAATTTATCTTTTATAATATTTTTAAGTTAAAATTTATAAACCGCGTGAAGCGCGGATAAGTTAGCTAGAATAATATAATGCCTGGAGATCAGAAACGCAGCAGAAGCGTTTAAGATAGTTTTCTTGAATTCTCACTTTTTTGATTTTTTTATTTTTTTTTCTTGCATTAAGTAGTAGCTTAATGGCATCTTAATGACATTTTAATAATCATTAATTACACTTATTAAATAAATAAATATTAATTTTACTTCATATTATTTATATAAAAGATTAACAAACTTTATTTGAGCATTATAATTATTATTAATATAAAATTTTAATTATATGTATAAAATTTAGATTATTTTATGTAAATTAACGACTTAAAATTGTTCACGTTGCATCATTTTTTATTGTGTCAAAATATTATACACATGTTGTTTCATTATATTGTATCAAAATAAATTAATATTCTAATTATATAAATTCCTATACTATTACTGAGCATGTATATTATGAGAGGAGTCGGCTTTAAAAACGTTGTTTAGTTATATTTAATATTGTAATTTCTATTTTTCATGTTTATAATAATTTTAAGATTATTAAAATTCTTGATATATTATGAAAGTATTATTCCAACTAAAAATTCATACAAACTGTTTTAAATCACTTTTTTAGGAAAATTTCAAAAAATCTATTATTTTTTATATTAATTTATCTATTTTCAGTAGCTAAAAATAAAATTTTATTAATCGCGCAAAGCGCGGTTAAATTGCCTAGTTTTCTTAATAAGTAGAGTTACTTCTGATAAATCTAGAAATGAGCGAGATACATTTTTATCTCATAGCACTAAGTTATAGTTTTTTTTTCAGGAGCACTAAGTTATATAGTTTAGTTCCAATTAAATTTTAAAAATCAAAATATATTTACTCATTCAAAATCTTTCAATCACATCTTATAAACATATGCTTTTGGAAGTTACTACTTACATATAAATTACAAATTTAAGCTTCACCTCTTTTATAGTTCTTGATATAATGATTCGTAGGCGAATTAATTCCGCTTCATTCCAGAACTTGGTTCATCTTACAATTACCTTAGTAACATTAATTAGCAACTTTACGATTAATATATGCAAAATTATATAAATATAGCATCACATCAAACACCGCTAAAATCAGTAAATCCTAAAAAGTTACTGTTATCAGTTATTTATTTATACAGCGGTAACATGGATGCTATCTATCCTTTTTATTAATGTGTAAAATCATATTTTAATGATATACAATAGTACCAAATACCAAAATATCAAATTTGGTATTTACTTTAATTTCGATTCCTTACAACTACATAATTATAAAGATTTATTTACTTTAATTTTTATTATTTTATCTCGGGTTCGATTCTCTATACTACAAAATTAAATAGTGTATTAATATAGATTTTTCTAGTGTGTGCCTAAGGGGGCACATGCTAAGAATTCGTGCTAGTTTAGTTGTCAAAATTTGATTGGTGGAGATTTCATTAATAATGATGGACCCCCTGCATTCACAATAATATCCACCAATTAAAATTTGATAACTCATCAAGTACGGAATCTTAGCATGTGCCCTTAGCACATACACTAGACAAACCCTATTAATATTAGTATTTTAATTTCAATTGGTTTTCAATCTATGTGTCCGTATCAGCTAGTAAAATTAAAGAGCAAACCATACAGTATTTAGGAATATGTATCAAATATCTGACTCATTTTCCTTGCTCCAGATATATTCACCACACACTTTCATCTTTGGGTGTATCGTTCCCGCCAATAAACAGGGAATAATAAATATTAAATGCAAAATGGACGCACGATAATTACAAAATCTTGGTTTGTTGTCATTATTATCATTACAGTTGTTTATTTTATAATTTCTTTATATCAGGTCACGGGACAAAAACATTCTCCTCAACTTCGACTAATATATGCACTGAGCTACACCTTTTTTTAAAAAACCTTAAATTCTGTCCAGGTAAGGCACTGCCATGATTATGGCTTCATATTGGACGGCTAGTGCCAACGCAAATTTATGGGCCTCTCCCCAAGTCGGACATACACCTTTTATATTCAGATTCCACATGTATCTACTGTACTTAGTTTTTTTTTTCCTTTTTTTGGGGCTGAAAATAATTAATTTTTTACATACCTATTAGGTTAGGGTAAACCTCCTATACTTTGAAATCTAATTATAAATTACGTAAATATTTAATTAAACATAACTAATTAGTTATTACCAAGTAATATTACCGAAAAACTGAACTACAATCTGTATTTGATCCCTGTGTCAAGAGTATACATTTTTCTTCTGTGATGGGTTTAAGATATTATTACACAGAGACACAGAGTCAACTAATTTACAACTATAATTAAAAGAAAGAAAATGAAAGATGTGATGTGGTGGCATGGATTGGTCCATAGAGTTTAAAATGTAGTATGTAATATGGAGTCGACTAATATACATTGATGAGAAATTAAGAAATATAGAAATCGTGAAACAAATCACTTCAGCTAAAGGTAAAGACAAATCTTTAAGAATTTTTTAGTTCAGGGTGTAAAATGATCATGAAACAAATTAAGTAATTGTTTTTAATCTATTATTTGTTTTTCCAATCTGATTGTATAGATAGTCCAGGTTTGTCCCGCTGTGATCTATTATATTGAATAAAATCTGCTTTATTTTTTGGGAAAAGAAAAAGGAAATATAGAAATAAAAGAGGAAAGATGTGATACCAAATTAGAATGGTGACTTATGGAAGTATGGTCCATAAAGTTGTACTACATCTAAGTTGCCTTCCCAAAGATATGGTGTGTTCTTAGCTGATTGCGCCGTGCGAGCAAAGCAACAAAAGGAGGAGCCGGAGTTGAAGACTTTCCTGCTACATTCTTTATTCTTTCTTATCCTAAAACCCAACAATTTATACTCTTGGTCCAAGCGTGCACATACAGTAACGTACAGTCTCAAATCACAAGTAAACCCCAATCTAAGTTTGTAACACATACTTCTGTTACACACATGTAATGTAGGTATTCAGAGATTAATATACATACATATTCTTTTCTTTTAAATTAAGATGATTATCGATAATTAACATGGGAATAAAGTTTATTAATGGTACGTAAGTATATATTAAAGATGCAATGCAAATGCTCCTCTAGTATATTAAAAGATATGTATGTAGACAAGTATTGGAGCAACAGTGTGTATGTAAACATAATTACCCCTTTCCAGTTTCCATATGAAACGTGTTCTTGTAGAGTTGTAGTGCGGGGGACAACAAAAGGCTGTACCAGCAAATTCAGTTTGTTTTGCTTTCTCACGTCTTTTTTCTTTCGTCGTCGATGTAATTATCAATATGGAAAGACTATCACATTAAAAGGATCGAAACTTTTTATTACTATAAAAAAATTATCACTCGTAAAAAGTATTAATTTAAAGGTTTTGTATTGTATAACTAGGATTGTTAAATTAAAAACTTAGTTAAGCTAAGCTAAGGAATGAAGTCACTAAACACAAAACTATGTATTCAGTTTGTTAAATTACAAAGAACGGATACAATGCAATATATAGAACTACTATGTTTTAGAGCATTCACATCCCATCCCCCATCCCCAACCCCAAAAACTTACTAAAAATAGTAAATCCCCAAATAAAAATAGTAAATCCCCAAAATTATCAAAAAGTTTCTACATCCCATTCCCCATTTTCCATTCCCCTATCCCTATATTCTTTTTTATATTACTTCTTTCTCTCTCTTTCACTTACAATTTTAACTACCAAAACTCACCTACTACAATTAAATATATTTAAAAGAGGAGAGAGATGATTTGGGGTTCAAAATAGTAGTCCCCAAATATGGGGATTCAAAACTTGTCCCCAAAATTAATCCCTAAAATGGGGAATGGGATGGAGGAGTGTTTTAGAAGAAAAGTTGGACAAATCCTCAAATTATAAGGATGGGGTTGGGGATGGGGATGAGATGTGAATGCTCTTAGTGGCAGCAAAGAAATAGGAACCACTTAAACGCTTCCTAAAACAACTCCACTAAATACCTATTCTCCTAATATTACTCCACTACTTGACAGACCAAGTCATCTACTAAACTAATTAATTTATTAAGTTTAGATTAATTCCAACAATCTCCCCCTTAATCTAAACTTATCTTCTATGCCCATCTGGCAAGTTCTTTGGTGCCCGTCTGGCAAGATCTTCATAAGCCCGTATGGCTTTCTTTATCGGCCCATATGGCCTTCTTTATCAGCCCGTATGACCTTCTTCATCATAGGCCCGTATGGCCTGTTCATCGAGCCCGTATGGCTCTCTTTCACACCTCTTGTTACCCTTTTTCTTTGCCTCTTCCTTTGAAGCATATCTTCCTATCAAGCAAGCAAGCACACGGCCTGCAATATACACCAACACACATCTTCTTCGGTCAACTGCGACTTCACCTGCTGCAGCAAACAAACCATACACGCAACTACGCAAGAGAATACTCCTTCAACTGCCTCAAATCAGCAGCAAATACAGTGTCACTATTTTCAGTAACTAACTTCAATTGAACTCGTTTTGCACGCTATACCTCGGCCATCTGCAACATCCTCCCCTCATCTTGACAATGCCAAAACTTAATGTCAATCGGAACCTAAAATATATCTTCTTTGTATGTTGCTTTTACTGTGACAGTCTTAATTTCGAGCCTGGATGAAAATTGTGGCTTTTCCTCGAGCCTAGGAACCGATCCCTACAACCCCAATGCCACCATCCTCACTTCCCCTGCCCTGCAACACACCGCCCACCAGCCAAGCAAACATCACCATTTCTGCCTCCAAGTTTCTACCACATCCCATCAAACACATAGAAGCTTCAACCACCATCATCACACTACTCCAGCCCCTGCTCCTGTCACTAAACCACCGAACTAGGCTCCAGCTCAAAACACCATCGGCCCTTTTCCCACCAGTTCAACCATCCTTTACACAAATATGAACAGAACACAAGACACTACGCTGTCTCTTGTTTCCAGCAGCTACTGCAACAACTACTGCACCTCAAACAACACCAGATTATGTTCATCAATGGACTCCCATGCCCTCACAAACACAGGATGACACTAAATAGCTAAAAACTTGACAAAATAACAGATTCTCTGACTAAGACCATTGATCAAACACTTGGCGTGCAGAGAATGTAACTTTCTGAAAATGAAAAACAAGTGATAAAAACTCAAGAACCATAACAATGGCGGAAACAAACCGAACGAGGTCCTCGAGAATCGCCAGCTCTGATACCAAATGTTGAAATTAAGACCTTAGTTAAGCTAAGCTAAGCTAAGGAATGAACACACTAAACACAAAACTATGTATTCAGTTTGTTAAATTACAAAAAACGGATACAATGCAATATATAGAACTACTATGTCTTAGTGGCAGCAAAGAAATAGGAACCACTTAAACGCTTCCTAAAACAACCCCACTAAATACCTATTATCCTAACATTACTCCACTACTTGACAGACCAAGTCATCTACTAAACTAATTAATTTATTAAGTTTAGATTAATTTCAACAAGGATTATGCTTCGCTGAAAATTGATATTAGCGTGAGAACAGTGAAAACACAATTGTTCTGCAACAAAACAATACAATAATGAAAATGTGCAAAATATGAAAAACAATTGTTCTGCACTTTTTTAAAGAGTACAGAACAATTGTTCTCACTATTCTCATGTAAAAATTGTTCTCACCTGAATCATACCCTGTATAACTAAGTTATATATATTTTTATTACTTACAGAACGAAAACCAAATATCATGAACTAAAAGATTAGTTAGAAAGAATTTTGAGTAACTGCTGAATTAAGAAACCCGTAAATTTTCATTTGATCAATATCTCGTTCATTTTTAAGGTGAGTGCGCAAATCATAATTTTAAATTAAATTAGAATTCAATTATCTCATAGCCGTGGTTATTGTCCCAAGGGTTATACTTATACCTTAGGGGTTGGAACTTGGAATTGTGTCCAATAATGAGGAATTGTGAAATGGTTTTGGTACATTTGTGGTCTTAAAATTGCTGGATTGGGAACTGTTTGGCAAAGAATCGATCTTGATAGCCTAATCCTATTTTATCCTTAAAAACCTGATTAGGTGACATCTTTTTATTATGGTGCTGTTTGACATGACTTAAAAAAAAAGTTCATAAGAATTTATTTTTAGTTAAAAATTGATATTTTGATAATTTTTTTATGAATATATTTAATGTATATTTAAGATTACATAAATTGTAAAAAAGTGTTAAAAATCTTAGCTTCTTTCTTAAAATAAACCAACTTCTCTGAAAAATAAGATTTTCCAAATATCCCTGTATATTCTTATTTGTATCAGACCTTGTTTAGGCGTAATTTATTGAACTCATCAGACCTTGTTTAGGCGTAATTTATTGAACTCGATTTCGTTTTTCTCAAGGAAAAAGCTTCTACCATCTGGTCCGACGATGCAGATAGTTATTATACCAAAGGCAAGTAAACTTCATTTAACACAAGGGAACATTCAAGTATAGAGAGAGATTAATTATTACCAGAAAAATATTTCTAAAATTAATTTTAGATAAATTATCTAAAGTCATTTGTATTTTATGTACAAAAGTTAGATTACATTTTTGTAATAATAGAATTCTTCTCCTATATTTACAAAAATAGATTTATTTTTATATTGAAATATGACTTAATTTTAAATAATTATCTAAACATAATTTTAGGGCCATCAAATCCATATATATATATACTATACATAATTTCTTGTCTTGTATTAAAGAATTGTCGTTAATCAAGTTCTTTGGTTTGCTATATATGCACATGTTCAGGAAATTTATAGGTTTATATCAAGAAAAATGTCAGAGTTAAAAATGAGTTACAAAAAATTTTACAAAATAATATATGTTTCATTTTAATTGTTTATATTCAATTAATTATAATGGATCCCCTGCATTTACATTAATATCAATTAATAAAAACTTATATTAATGGAATCCAGCTCATTCTGTGAAAAAATTTGTAACCAATTCTGTGCACATAACATCTATAACCTTTATTAATAAGCGAAACTCTCTTTTAATGGTACCTAAAATTTGGTCTGCACTATATTTTGATTTTTATAACCTTTATTAATAAGCGAAACTCTCTTTAAATGGTACCTAAAATTTGGTTTCTATATTTTGTTGTTTTTTCACCCCTAAAATCCTATTTTTTGGTTCGCACTATATTTTGGTTTCACCCCTAAAATCCCATTTTCCCTAGAATTCTATGTTGTTTTTCAAGAAATAGAATAAAAATAGAAATCCTATTATAATTATAATTCTATTTTTGCTATTTTTTTTAATATAATCATATTTCCCCTAGAATACTATGTTCCTTTGAAAAGAATTAAAAATAGAATTCTTAATGATAATTATAATTCTTTTGTTTATAATTTTTTTTACTAGAAAAAGCCAACGATCAAAAATCACCAACAAATAGAAGGTAAAACACCAACGAATACAATATACAATTTAGGGTTACTTGATACTATATATTTTTATAAAACAACAACGAATACGTATCGTGATCGTATAACAATTTATAAAACACTAAAGAATCTATAACTTTTATTAATAAATCCCTTTTTAATGGTACTTTGGTACTCCCTCCGTCTCATAATAATCTTCCTGTTTCATATGTCGGGACTGTTCATAACAAGAGACAAATTACTAATTTACGTCTAATCTATAAGATAAAATATAGTTATACTGATCTTGTTTGATTCGTATTAGTGAGTACTTTAATACAGCGAAGTTTTTATATTTAATACTAATACGAAATTAAAAATATTAACGATTAAAAGTGTGCGTTGGTAAACGTGTCCAGTCAAAATGGGAAGAGTTTTTTGGGACAGAGGGAGTGACAAATTTGGTTCCACCCACATTTTGGTTTCATCATTGATTCCTACTCCCCTAAAAATCATGTTATTTTCTAAAAAAATTATTTAAAATTTTGTTATAATTATAATTCTTTTTACTGTAATCTTACTGAATTGTACAAATAACGTATCTATTAGCACCATAACCATGTATGTTATGTTTTTTTGATTGTTTAAAATATAATCTTAAATAAATAATAAATAAAATCTATATATATAACCTTTGTTAATAAGCAAAACCCCTTTTTAATGTTCTACTTTGTACCGAATTTGGTTCGCACCATATTTTGGTTTCACCCCAAGACACCTATTTACCTTATAATTCTATGTTATTTTACAAAATAAATAAAAAAATCCTATTGCAATTATAATTATTTTATTACAATTTAATTAAAAAAAAAAGACTACGAATACATATGTTGATCTACGGTGACATGCTTATCTATAATAAACGAAATACATTTTTAATGGTACCATGGTACCCAAATTTGATTCCACCCCTAAGATTACTATTTCTCCGAGGATTCTATATTATTTTTTAATAAAATAATAAATTGTTAATACTATTATAATTGTAATTTTTTATTATAACTCTATTCAGATCATAAATAACGTATTTATCATAATCATGTACATTTTAATTTATCATAACGTATTTAGTTTTTTTCTCGATTTTCTTAAGTAAACTTAAATAAATAATGTATAAAATGACCTTATTAATAAGAAAATTCTTTGTAAATAACGTAATTTTTATAATAAATTAATGATCAATTTAATTAAATTTTCTCGGGCCCTTATCATCTAATATCTTATTAGTAAGTGAAATACCGTTTTAGTGTTACTTTCTTCTAGATTCGTGTCTTCTAGAATTATTAGAATTCTGATGCAATTATAATCTTTTATTATAAACTACTGACTTGCATAAATATCGTAAATTTCTTTTGTACTTTTATCATTTTTGAAAGTATTTTTTAATGATAAATAAAATAATTCTTATAAAAATTTAATAAAAAAATAATCAATTTTAATAAATTATCCCAACCCCTACTTCGCACGAAATATCATCTAGTTACTCTTATATCAATTATCAAGCGATAAAGTGTTATGGAGTTAAACCAAATCAATTATCATCCGTTTTCATACATGTTCGGGTTTTATTTTCACAATCTACAAGTAGTAAGGTATGATTCTTTAAAAATGAATCAAATTAAGAATAAAATGTTGTAAAGTGATTGTCAATTCTGTCAAATAGCACAGTAAAGTTAGGCTAAGTAAAGAAAATGTGTGTTGTGTTGTCTCTTGCATTGGCTATATATAACTAAACCCGGAAGAAGGAAAAATACACCAAAGCAGCTAACTTTCTATACTGCTTTCTCTTCCTGATAAGTGCATATTTTTGCATATTTTTATTGCCTATTTATTGTTTGAACTCGTATTTTAATAATTATTTTGTTGCATTTCAGGAAATTCATAAATAAATAAAGAAATGACAAAATAAAAAAATAAAAAACAAGGAAGGGAAAAAGAGGAAGAAAAAGGACCAAAAATGAAAGAAGGAAAAGAATTAGGAGCTTGGAGCAAAAGGAATATTTCAAGACAAGTGGAAGGTGGAGATCATCCCAACACATTAAAGAAGTGTATGACCAAGATCAACTCTTCAAAGTTTAAGGGGGAAGGAAACAAATAGATGGTTAGGATTTCACCACCACACAACCCAAATGTATGGTGGAGATTTACCTAACACCCCCCTTAACCCTAATTCCTATCCTATAAATACCCACTCACCCCCTTGTATTTAGTAACTTAGATTTTAGGGTAGTTTTAATTTCTTGTACTTCTTTTCTTAGTTTCAAATCTTGTAAACACTTTTTAATTTTAATGCAATTTCATTTCCTTTAATTTCTTGTCTTGCTCTTTCGTTATTGTTGTCTTGTTTCGTTATTTTCGTAAATCCAAGTAGTGGACAAAGTAGCGAAAAGCTAACCACTATGGGTTGAAAGTAACGAAACTTTAATTTCGTGTTCTTAGTTTTTAATTCGTAGTTTGCCCTTTTAAAAATCCATTTTATTGTGGGTCATTTAATTCCAAATCATCATTTTAGTTTACTTTTAATTTTGTAGTTAATTTTTTTTATTGTAATTTTTAATTTAATTTAATTTTATTTTTTTTTAAAAAAACCAACAAAAGTATCAGTTTATTTAATTTTCAGCTCTATTTTCTGTATCGTTTTTCTTTCTAATTCGAAGTAAAACCCAGTTTTTTCCCATTGTTTCCTTTTTCCTTCACTTCGCTGCAAAATCACCAAACCTGTTACCCTGTCTCTTTCACTCTAAAAATACGACACCCAATCTTCTCCTCTTTCGTAATCATTCACAAACCCAGCCCTTTTTCTTTTCGTGTTATCTCCTTCCTTTCTTTTCTTTTTTTTCTTTTCTGTTAATTCGAACTATGAAACCAATTGCTGTTAATTAGAATCTGCGATTTGCTTGGTTTTGCTTTTTTTTTTTTCCAATCGCTGAGTTCTGTGATAGGCTGAGTTGTTTGGTGCGGGTTTGTTTTCCCGAATTGTGTTTGTGTGTGTCCAATTTCTGAGGTTGTGTCTGTAATTTACTGAGTTACTGAATCGAGTTAATGTTGCTGGTTATGTTGGATTTGATTTGTTCGCGAGTTGCTGTATTACTGTTGATTAAACTGATTTGATTATTGAGTTTGGTTGTGTTGCTGTTTGATTTAATTTGATTCATGCTTTATAGTTACTGAGTTAACAGCTGATGAGTTTTTACTGTTTTGAGTTGCCGAGTCTATATTTACGTTCTGTTTTGCGAGTCTGTAATGTCGAGTTCTCCCTAGTGTAACAATGTAGTGTTGAAATGAATCATGTCTGTGTTGGATTTTGCAATTAAATTCGCTAAGTTTTTATATTTCGTTTTTAGCTAGTTAAATTTGCAAACGAGTCATGTCAATTTTCTAAAAAAAAAATATTTTGTAAATAAATTTTACATTTTAAAAGAAAAATCTCTTAGAATAAAATTTAGTTTTAATTCAAGTTTAGAATAATTTAGTTTTAAAATAGTTTAGTTAATTTTTGGTTATTTAATTTTCTTTTTTTTCAAAATTAGTTTAAATTTTTCTTTTACGAATTAATTAGATTAGTTAGTGTAATATTCAAATTCCCAAAACCCGCTTGTTCTAATTCGATTAAATTCAAAATTAAGGATTGCAAAATTATTAGTCTCTGTGGAACGAATCATAAATTTTACAACGAAACGAATTATGCGCTTGCGATTCAAATTTTAATCATTTTTCTTAGCACAACACTTCCCTCTGCTCTCTTTCTCTAGTTAATATTAGTAATATAGCTAGTTTATTATAACACGTTATCAGCACGAAGCCCTGTCGAAATTGAGAAGATTTAATATGACAAACCTTACAAGCTTATCGTTCGTTGCGTTGGATATTTCTGGAGATAATAATTTGTCATGGGAAGATGTAAAATTACATTTTGGTTCAAAGAAATTAAGCGATACGATAAAGGCAGGAAATAAAGCCACGGCTGAAGAAAACTTTACCTCCATTATTTTTCTCCGACTTTTATGGGAACTAAAAGATAGGTTTGACCACCAGAAACTAGTTTATCTACCTGCAACTGAAAATGATTGGGCTAGTCTAAGACTTCAGGATTTTACGAGTGTTCGGGAATATAATTCTGCTTTATTCAAGATAAGTTCTAGGCTCATTATGTGCGGTGAGAAAGTAACCGAGAAAAGAAAATCGATAAAACACTATCAACTTTTCACCCCAATAATATCAACTTAGCTGAGATGTATAGTGAGCGCAAATTCACCAAGTTCGGGGATCTTCTATCAACTCTCCTTGTTGCTGAACAGAATCATGAATTGGTGATTAGAATCATCAATCCCGTCCAACGGGATCTGCCCCTCTACCTGAAGTAAATAACATGTCATTCCAGCAGAATGTACGTGGAAAAGGGCATAGAGGTAGACGAGGCCAAGGTCGATACCGTGGAAGAGGTCACGGGCACTTTCGCCCTTATAACAGCTCTGGTCACTAGAAGTGGCAATCTGAATAGAGCAAAAGAAAGGCACCACAGGGAGGGAAAATGGATAATACATGCCATAAGTGTAGGATGGAAGGACACTGGGCACGTAATTGGCATATCCCAAAACATCTTGTTGATCTATACCAATCATCTCAGAAGTCAAAAGGAAAAATAGTGGAAACAAATTTCACCAACAATAACCTAGATGATTCCCCGATAGTTACAGCTGGAGGAATAAGCATTAATGGTCTGAATGAAACTACCGAAACTCCCATATGGGAGGCTGAAGATTAGTTTCATACAATTACTATAATAGTGTGTATTATCTTGCCTAAACTATGTAGTGTGCTATGTTTTCTATCGAATAAAAGCGTGTTTCTTAATTATGCACAGAATGAAATCTGAGGATATATGCATTGCTGATTGTGGCACAACTCATACGATTCTACAGAGCCGAAAATATTTTACCCTTCTAACCAAAACCGAAGCACAAGTTGGGACCATATCTGGCGTATCTAATATAATTGAGGGTTTTGGAAAAGCTAGTTTTATCTTACCTAATGGTACACACTTACGTATTCCAAATGCATTATTTTCTAGTAAGTCCACTAGAAATCTTCTTAGTTTTAAGGATATCCGACTTAACGGTTTTCACATCGAAACCACTTCCGAGGCTGGTAAAGAATATCTTCTTATCAATTCAGATAATTCTAGTAACAAGAAAATCTTAAAAAGTTTTAGCTCACTTTCTTCAGGATTATATATGATGAAAATAAGAGCCATTGAGTCACACAATGTCATTGCTTCGAAAATAATAGACCCAAAATTATTTACACTTTGGCATGAAAGATTAGGTCACCCTGGTGTATCTATGATGCGTCACATTATAGAAAATTCTACTGGTCATCCTCTAAAAGATCTTAAAGTTCTTTCATGCAATGACCTTCCTTGTTCAGCATGTTCTTTAGGAAAATTGATTATTCGGCCATCTCCTACTAAAGTTCAGCTTGAGAGTCCAAATTTTCTTGAAAGGATCCAAGGGGACATATGTGGGCCTATCCACCCATCTTCTGGCCCATTTAGGTACTTCATGGTATTAATTGATACATCAACTAGATGGTCTCATGTTTGTCTTCTCTCAACTCGTAATGATGCTTTTGCCAAATTACTTGCACAAATAATCAAATTATGAGCTCAATTCCCAGATCATTGCATCAAGTCGATTCGTTTAGATAATTCCGGTGAATTCACATCTGTAACTTTTGTTGACTATTGCATGTCTGTAGGGATCTCAGTTGAACACCCAGTTCCTCATGTACATACACAAAATGGATTAGCCGAGTCCTTTATCAAAAGACTTCAACTTATTGCAAGACCATTATTGTTGAAAGCAAAATTACCTACATCCGTTTGGGGTCATGCAATACTTCACGCTGCCAATATTATTAGGATTAGACCAACTGCTTATAACAAAAATTCTCTTCTACAACTGGTACTTGGCCAAATTCCTAATATCTCTCACTTAAAATTTTTGGAAGTGCCGTATATGTTCCGATTACTCCACCACAAAGATCGAAGATGGGAGCTCAATGAAGAATAGGTATCTATGTTGGTTTTGATTTGACATCTATAATTAGATATCTTGAACCACTAACTAGAGATTTATTTACCGCAAGATATGCAGATTGTCATTTTAACGAGTCAATGTTTCCTCCTTTAGGGGGAGATACATATTCGAATAAAGTTAATCCTGACATTACATGGAATGCATCGGGATTACGTTTTCTAGATCCACGTACCGGTCAATGTGAAACAGAAGTTAAAAGGATTATTCATATGCAAAATATCACAAACCAAATGCCTGACGCATTTAACGATTCTAGAAAAATAATAAAATCTCATATACCTGCAGTAAATACTCCAGCTAGAATAGATGTACCAATTACAAAAGAATTGGTTACGGAATTAAATCTGCGCTTGAAGCGTGGTAGACCGGTCGGTGCAAAAGATGTTGCACCACGAAAATGAAAAACAAAAGAAAATGCCCCTGAAGTGGCACATGCTCCAGAAGTAGGAAATACCCCTGAAGTGGTATTATCTCCTGAAGAGATTATAGTCCCTAAAGATGAGGGATTAAGTAATCATGAAATTTCAATAAATTATACACATGATATGAAATTATGGGATCGAAGTAAAGCCATAATTGATGATATATTTGTGTATTCTGCGGCATTAAATGTCGGTTCTGATCCTGAACCACAAAGTGTGGATGAATGCCGTCGAAGAAAAGACTGGCTAAAATGGAAAGACGTAATTCAAACAGAATTAAATTCATTGCGTAAAAGAGAAGTATTTGGACCTGTTGTCCAAACACCAATTGGTGTGAACCCTGTTGGTAATAAATGGGTATTCATAAGAAAACGAAATGAAAAGAATGTGATAATGAGATACAAAGCCCGACTTGTGGCTCAAGGGTTTTCTCAAAGACTTGGCATTGATTATCAAAAGACATACTCGCCAGTAATGGATGGAATTACTTTTTGTTTCATATTAGGTTTGACATCTAATGAAAATCTGGAAACACGTCTTATGGACGTCGTTACTGCATACCTATATGGTTCACTTGATAGTGAAATTTTTATGAAAATCCCAGAAGGGTTGAAAATGGACGAGTTCAAGAAACCTCGTCATATATACTCCATTAAACTTCAACGATCATTGTATGGACTGAAACAATCTGGTCGTATGTGGTATAACAGACTTAGCCGTTATTTACAAAAGAATTGGTATATTAGTAATCAGATTTGCCCATGCGTTTTTATCAAGAAATCACAATCTGGTTTTGTGATCATTGTTGTATATGTGGATGATTTAAATCTTGTAGGAACAGCTACAGAGGTTGATGATGCTGTCATATATCTAAAGACAGAATTTGAAATGAAAGATCTTGGAAGGACAAAATATTGTCTTGGTATACAGGTTGAGCACTTGTCATCAGGAATTTTCCTCCATCAATCCACATATACAGAAAAAGTTTTGTGCAGATTTTACATGGATAAATCTCATCCTTTGACCACTCCAATGGTGGTTAGATCTTTAGAACCTGATAAAGATCCATTTCGACCACGAGAAGATGATGAAGATGTTCTTGGTCCTGAAATTCCATATCTTGGTGCAATTGGTGCACTTATGTATCTTGCGAATAATACAAGGCCAGACATTGCATTTGCTGTGAATCTATTGGCTAGGTTTAGCTCTGCTCCGATGGACAGACATTGGAATGGGATCAAACATATATTCCGTTATCTTCGTGGAACAGTTGATTTTGGGTTATTCTTCCCGAAAAACTCGACATCTCAATTGATTGGATATGCAGACGCTGGATATTTGTCAGATCCTCATTTTGGGAAATCACAAACTGGATATGTATTTACATATTGCGGTACAGCCACTTCCTGGAAATCCACAAAGCAAACTACAGTAGCAACCTCATCAAATCACTCAGAACTAATTGCAATTCATGAAGCCAGTAGAGAATGTGTTTGGTTGCGGTCTATCATCAAGAATATTCAAGAATCATGTGGATTACCGGACATCACGAGAAATTCCACTGTTATGTTTGAAGATAACACTGCATGTATTGATCAACTTAAGTAAGGATATATCAAAGGAGACAGAACGAAGCACATTTCACCAAAATTCTTCTACACTCATGAGCTGCAAAAGAATGGTGAAATTGATGTACAACAAATTCGGTCATGTGACAACCTTACAGACTTATTCACAAAATCATTACTAAATTCAACATTCAGGAAATTACGATATAACATTGGAATGCGTCGACTCAAGGACCTGTTGCAACAAAACTTCAATGAATAATTGATTTTCTCCCAAGGGGAGACTGTACTCTTTCTCCTTCGTCAAAGTTTTTATCCCACTGGGTTTTTCTTTGAAAAAGTTTTAACGAGGCAGTCTATGATCCGTACTAAAATGACAATCAAAGGGGAGTGTTGTAAAGTGATTGTCAATTCTGTCAAATAGCACAGTAAAGTTAGGCTAAGTAAAGAAAATGTGTGTTGTGTTGTCTCTTGCATTGGCTATATATAGCTAAACCCGAAAGAAGAAAAAATACACCAAAGCAGCTAACTTTCTATGCTCATTCTCTTCCCTCTCTCTTTCTCTAGTTAATGTTAGTAATATAGCTAGTTTATTATAACATAAAAAACATTAGTGGCTTCATTTTAATCAGATCAAAGTAAAGACAAAATTCATCTTCGGGCCTGACGAACGAAATTTTTAGTCCATTTTGTCAGCTCGTGTTTGTTAATTAGAATCTTGGTCCAACATCCAAAATGTTGTTTGATCTTTGGGTTTACATTCTTTCAAGGCTGAAGGAATATTTTAAATTGTAAGGGCCCGTTCATCCATCTGTGCACATTAAGGGCCTGTTTTTATTTACTTATGATACTGCTGAATGGACTTTGGCACTTAGCTGACCGGTTCTGGATATCAGGTATTAACTTTTCAGCAATAAACTTATTTTCAGCTATAAACTTATCTTTCGTTCCCATTTTGGGTTTAATTCTCATTTATTTATCTTTGGTTCCCATTTTTGGGTTTAATTCTCGTTTATTCCCAAATTTTTTGAAAACATAACCTTTATTAATAAGCGAAATACCCTTTTAATGGTATCACACTTTTGATTTGTACTGTATTTTGGTTTCACCCCTACAATCCTATTTCTACTATAATTCTATGTTGTTTTTTAAATAAAATAGAAATCCTATTATAATTATAATTCTTTTATTACAACTTTAGATAAAAAAAATAGTTTCACCCCTAGAGCTAGAATCGTATTTTCCTTATAATTCTATGTTATTTTTTAAAGAAAATAATGAAATTGAAATACTATTATAATTATAATATTATTTTTTTATCATAATTTAGAATAAAAAAATAATACGATCGATTCTCCCAATGATTTTTCAGGGAGAACAACTAAAACATGTTTCTATACAGTACTCTAGAATAATCCCTGCGATTATATGTTATTATTTTAAAAAACATAATAAATTTGAAATCTTATTATTATTATTATAATTCTTATATTGTATTAGCAATTTTTTTTTATAACTTAGAATAAAAAAAAGATTACGATTAGCTATCCTAAATATTTTTAATGAAAACAACCGAAACGTGTTTCCATGCACTTCTATTACACAATCTAAGTTTACAGTTTGTTAGTCGCATAAATTTTTTTATGCAAATAACATAGTTTTTTTTATAATTTTATAATATAATTTTATAAATATTTAATTAAATGAAAAAATTACTAATTAATTAACATAAATTCCCGAGCCCGTGCTTCGCACGGGTTTTCATCTAGTATTCAATTATAAAATATATAAACCTAAAAAAAATATTAAAATGAGCAAGGTTGCAAGTGGTTAAGGGTATATCCTTTGTCGACCCAGATCATGGGTTCGATCCTCGCTCTCCGAAAATTGTTAGAACAAATACTCATTTGTAAGCTTATAAACACTTTATCTTAAAAAAAAAAAAGAAAATTAAAATAAGATGTTAGCCCATGTCGACTTTACAATTAACCATATTCGATTATTCATTTCTTTCTTTACTCACGTGTAGGAACTGAAAATTTCACTATAATTTTGGAAGAAGATCACTTAACCTCACTATAATAAATTGGTTTAAAATCGATCATATAAAACCGACCGGGGTAAAACGCATCCAATAAAACCGACCATCAAAGGTTAGTCGGTTCTAATGCTGACATGGCAACATCAAAACTGACCACTTTATTGCGGTCGGTTATATTTCTGCAGTCTGTGGATTAAGATGGCGTCTGTTATAAAACCGACCGATCTCATAACCGACCGCAATCACTGTTGACCCTGCGAATTTCGTAGGGAAAAAAAATTGGGAGCGGAAATCTGTGCTTAGATCGACTGAAACGACGTTGTTAAAAAAAAAGTAAGGAGAAGGAAAGGAAAGTAAAGTGGAAAAGGAATGTAAAGTAGAGGAGAATTTACCAGCCTTAAACCGATCGGTCGTTTTGGTCGGTTTTGATGGTTAAACCGACCGATTGTTAATTAAACTGACCGATTTTGACGGTCAGATATGTTCACTTTTCTTGTAGTGCCTGCAGGTTTTACTACATAGCGCTCCCATCAAAAGAATTCAAGTACATAACACCCTCTTATTGTCCTTTAAAGTGCGACAAAGGTCACCTACTTATGTGAAAAAATGTGAAAACTAATGTATTCAACACAAACAACACATACAAGATTCGAAACCACCAATATCGATCTTAATTTAACATTGAACTTTAAGCACTCAACAGCAACAAATAAATAAAACCGTTGAAAGTTCATTATAAATGTAATATCCAACTCGAAGATTAATAATTAATTACATTGTTTGAACTAATCAACTCCTTGCTAATCACTTAATTAGGCATATCGATCATATATGAATACGTACCCAGTTTAGGCTCAACTATACGTCGGTCTAAGCAATCAATAGTTTTGGAATCATAGACTTTAATGTATAATTCTCAAGTTAAGCGTTTATATATAGTTTTATGGATACGACTCTTGCGTGCAACTTTTTAATAGTAAGCACGATGGGATGATTGGATGAGCTGGTAGCAGTTGGTACCAATCAAGATTATAGAAACTTAAGTCAAATACTCTTGTTATTCTTGTGTAATGATTGTTTGTAACAGAACAACACTTGATAATTATCAATGGCTTAATTACAGATACATAGAATATTACTGTTGTGCAAATTATGCATCGATGGTTGTACTGTCGTTACAGAATTTCTTATGGATTCGAGGGCCTATAAAAAGAGAACAGTGTTTAGTTATTTCTCATCAGTACTACAGAAACAATTAAGCGACACAAGCTAGCTAGCTTTGTGAATCAAATGGCTACGACTTCGAAATTTTCAATACTATTGTTGGTTTTGGCTTTCGTTTTTGGTATTGCTAATGGGCAGGGTTTGAAAGTAGGGTTTTACAACAAAACATGCCCTAATGTGGAGACCATAGTTAGGAAGACGATGGATAAAGTGATGGCCGTTGCACCTTCTCTTGGCGGCCCTTTGCTAAGAATGCATTTCCACGATTGCTTTGTTAGGGTACGCGCCTATATATGATACACAATTAGACACATGCATGACCGAGCACAGAGTAGCATTTCTTTTTAATGATGCAATATTTGATTTTCTTTCGTATCTAAAGACGAAATTACATGTTGCATGCTTATGTCAATTACAGGGTTGTGATGGTTCAGTGCTGATAAACTCAACACAAAATAGTAAAGCTGAAAAGGATGCAGTTCCTAATCTAAGCCTTAGAGGATATCAAATCATAGATAGAGCCAAGTCAGCTGTCGAAAAAAAATGTCCTGGTGTTGTTTCTTGTGCTGATATAGTTGCCTTAGTAGCTCGGGATGCAACTGTAGCGGTATCCATTTATCATCTTCTTCATACTAATATCAGTAATATGTGTATACATTTTGCATTTAGACTTGGAGCCGTAATGTTATCTACTATTACTATTCCTGCCCCGATATATTCTTAATTATAGCGAACTAATTTTTTATTTCTTGTCAGTTGAATGGTCCATCCTGGAAAGTAGAAACTGGTCGGAGGGACGGAAGAGTGTCGACAGAGTTGGAAGCCTTGATTAATTTACCAAGGCCAATTTCCAATATAACTACATTAGTACAAAGCTGGCAACAAAAAGGTCTAAGTCGAAAAGACCTTGTTGTGTTATCAGGTAAGTTATATGAATAATTACACGCAATATCATACCCAAAATGCAAATACATATATACAATTTATAACTAGCGGACAATTCTATGTGTGTATATATTTATTTATGCAGGTAGCCATACAATTGGAACTTCACACTGCAGTTCATTCAACGACCGTCTTTACAATTTCACTGGCAAGGGTGATTCGGATCCAACTTTGGATTCCGACTACATTGTCAAACTGAAACAAAAATGCAAACCCGGGGATCAGACCACACTCGTAGAGATGGATCCTGGAAGTTTTAAAACATTTGATAAGAACTACTATTCCCTAGTTTCGAAGAGAAGGGGACTTTTTGAATCTGATAGTGCCCTACTCAATGATTCCAAGACAAGGGTTTATCTTAAGCATCAAGCTGATCACTTCAAATCAAGTTTCTTTAAGGATTTTGGTATTTCCATGGTTAAAATGGGAAGGATTGGTGTTCTCACAGGAAGTGCCGGTGAAATCAGGAAAGTCTGCTCCAGGATTAACTAACATGTTAATCATCTGTACATTTATGTAGATGTGTGTGAGATGCATAATTTATTTCTGTAAATTTTAAGTGTTGAACCATTCCGTTAATGTAGATGTGTGTGAGATACATCATTTATTTCCGTAAATTCTAAGTGTTGAACCATTCCCAATGTAAATGTGTGTGAGATACATCATTTATTTCTGTAAATTCTAAGTGTTGAGCGTATGTAAATGTGTGTGAGATACATCGTTTATTTCTGAAGCTATAAAGGCAAGATCTGTTTTAGACACATTTCGCATTTTAGTCAGAACATAAAAAGTACTACTCCTTAAACACTTCTTTTTTCATCTCCAGTTAAGCTGAGTTACCTGTAATAAGTTACTTCGCAACACCCTACTTCGAATATTCAATTATATCCCTTTTTTTCCCGAAGGACAACAGTTGATTCTTTGGTCCTGCTGCACAACTTATAAAGATACTCTACAGGGAAGTTCCAGAGAATGACTAGGAAAGATCCACATGGGTTTATCGGCATGAACTGAATATCCTAAACAACAATTTTGTTCCGGTCAGGGACGGCTAAGAAATAATCGATGCTTTGTATATATATATTTTTATTTCATTTCTACTATATGTTAACTTGGAACTAGATAAAATTTTCAATCGGCGAAATAATATTTTGATAACAATAAAAACACAGAAAGTTACACAAACTAAACTATGACTACGAGGGTGTTTGGCTGGGCTTAAAGCCAAGCCCATTTGGCTTTAAGTTAAAAATGACCTGTTTGGTTAAGTCATAAGTTCCATTTAGGTACTTTTTACTTATCCATTTTTTTTTTCATGATTCTTCTAAAGTTTAAATATTATGAATTTAAAATTTTTTTAAATCAAATTTCACTTTAAGTCAAAATTAAGTCAAAATTATTAAACCCCCATTTAACTTTAAGTAAAATTACCCAAACACATTCATTCAACTTAAAACAACTTTACTTTCTCCTTTAAATTAAAAATACCTCCATTAAATCAAAAGTAACTTATTTTAAACGACCCCAAACACCCTCTATCAGGATACAACAGTGTAATGAATCAAGAAAATAAAATTCCACAGATTAGGTATAATCAAACATCATCGAAAAAAAGGGAAAAGGACAATGGTAATTGTCATATAGACCCGGTGATAGGTATAGAGAATAATGGAATATTGCATGGAGCATGGCGCCATGGCCAATATAAATATCTTGGTCGCCGGAGGACTGTGACATATTCCTTTCTTTTTCTCTCCAGCAACTTCAGAGTCGGGTCTTAGCACCGGTTTATTAAAACAAGTACTGTGGTCCAATGTAAGCGTGTCCCGAAAAAACTTAAATACATGAAAATTCTGTCCATGAATCTGTACTTGTGAGAAGTGAGAACTATTAGTTTAAAATAAGATAATTTGTCAAACCTTGAAATTTGCTAGCTTTGAAGGTAAGAGAGGTTATTCCAGACACACTAGGAAAGTGCCAACCAAGGTTGAAATTTCGTTTGGCCTATAAAAATGTGTGAACTTCTATTTTTTTGATCGCATCTCATTCTTGAAATAATTAGGATTTTTTGGAACTCCGACCAACCTTGGATAAACTATAGAAAAAATTATTGTTAAAATTTTTAGTCTCAGATAATTTTGGCTTTTGGCTGCTTAATTGTAGTAATTACTCCCACGAATCAATACTAAATTAACAAGAATTGTACACCACAACATAAATATAACATACACGATCATAATCGAATGCATATATACCAGACTTAGCAACCCATCATAGGTCGAACCCCCAATTAAACTGAATGCCGCCACACTTTCGGCTTGCCGGATAGAATTCTGATACCCTTTATAACATCCAAGCTCACAATCGAATGCATATTGGATTCAACAACCCATCACAGGTTAGTCTAAAAGTACTAATAAATTAATATACATTACTTATTGACTTATATCTATAAATGCCTTAACATTCTATATATATTAACGTGGGATGTTACGAGAGAAATGCTAGAGTTCCCAAAAGCGTTTCCGAAACCATTTCCGAATGCTGAGTTGTCATCCTCTGATTAGTTATTTTTTCATTAATGAAATGGGCCTCTTGTGTGTTAATATGAATACCACCAATAAAACCATGCCAAGTGACATTTGGAAATTTTTTTGGAATCTTTTTCGGGGTATGTAGCACTGCTCATGTTACAATAAAGGCTGTGGATTAATGTTTGAGTCAGCATGTATATTTGTGACGTACCAAGCTTTTTTAGTCTCCGTCTATAGCAAGATCCACTTTGTATTGTATATTGGATGACTAGTTATTATCATAATCCTCTTTCCTAGAAGATTAGGACCAATGTGGAACTTTCTTGGTAACAATCATCGCCTCCCACCAAACCTTTTGCATACACTTGGTAACGACAATCTTCGCCTCACAATTGATCCAGCCATCTTATATCCTCAAACCTTTTGCATACACTTGGTAAACAATGATACCTCTAGGTAAGGTTAAAAATATTCCACTTCTAGCATTGCTTATATTTATCCTTATGATCTTTGTTCCTGGTTTTGCTGAACCATACCATATAGAATGTTCGCCTGGCAACAAATATACCCTCAATAGCTCATATGAGAAGTATCTCAATAGTCTTCTTGATCTTTTATCACTAAAGGCTCCTAAAGACGGATATTATAAGTCTACTTTGGGAAGTGGTAATGATCTAGTATATGGTCAAGCCTTGTGCAGAGGTGATGTTACACGAAAAGCTTGTCAAGACTGTGTTGCAAATGCTAGCAGAGAAGTCATTAAGCGATGTCCAGGTCATCGAGAAGCACTCTTATGGCATGAAAAATGCCAAGTTCAATATTCATTTAGCCCGGACTTCTCGGATACTTATGCTGGGAAATTTCCAAAATCAAATGACAACGAGAGTAAGGTTGTGGTCCATCCTGATCAGTATAAAGAACAGTTGAAGCAATTAATGAATAACCTTGCAAAAGAGACATATGGTTCTCAATCTATGTTTGCGACAAGGAAAACTAAATTTGAAAGTATGACCATATATGCACTTTTACAATGTTTAAGAGACATCACGAAAACTTCATGTGAGACATGTTTGAATACAGCCTTGGCGGAGCTATATGAATGCTGTGGTGATCGTCAAGGCGGGACTATTTTTGGCAGGAGTTGTAACGCGAGGTTTAGCGTCAATAAATTTTACAGAGAAACAACTAATGGTAAGTGAAATTGAATCTTTAGTTGGCTACCTGATATATATAATTAATATTTGCTAAATGTTAGCTGATGTATTTGAAAGAGGAAACAAGTTAGATGTGCTTTGTATTCAAAATTATATTTTCCAGTTTGCCCTTTAGAAAATTGCTGCATGTTGTTTTTTTTCATTTGCTGCTTCCTATGTGATACCTTCATATAATAAACAGTAATTCAGAAGTATACAAAATACAATTCCAACAGGGACTGAAAGCATTTCATTTCCATACAGGATCAGTTAAGAAGTGGATAGTTGTCGCAATTACAACCGGATCGACTTTAGCAATTGTAGTACTCATTGGATGTTATTATTACCTCCGGTTTCGAAAGATGGAAACAAATACAGGTAGATTTTCCTACAATGCAATGAACTATTTTGAAGACTGGAACTGATCAAGCTTCTGTTATTTGCTCTGTAGATGATGAGAGCAGCCAAAATGTATTCTTGCATAGCATGGGTGCTTCAGGCAGATTTGTGATAACAGAGGAAAGTAATGTGGTCTGTGGTCAGGACCTGCCCTTTATAGAGTTTGCTATTGTTAAGGCAGCTACCGAGAATTTTTCGGACTATCATAAGCTTGGGCAAGGTGGTTTCGGCACTGTTTACAAGGTACTATATTTCATTTCATTTATTTGTTTTTATAAACTTGAAAGTTACCAGGCATATTCCCTTCTCTGATAGTAAATTTCAAAATGGAGTTAACTTCAGGGTGTATTACCAAATGGGATGAACATTGCAGTTAAGAGGTTGTCGAGGAAGTCTTGGCAAGGGATCGAGGAGTTCAAGAATGAGATAATATTAATAGCAAAACTTCAACACAGGAACCTAGTGAGACTCCTAAGTTGTAGCATAGAGGGGGGCGAGAAGCTGTTAATTTATGAATACATGCCCAACAAAAGCCTGGACAAATTTATCTTTGGTTTGTGCTCTACTTATTGCTATAAGCAAATATCTTAAGTACTTCTGAATTCCTGATCATACTATCCACATGCACCTTCAGATGCAGATAAACGTTCTCAACTTGGATGGAATAAACGCCTTGACATAATACATGGTATTGCCAGAGGAATACTTTATCTTCATGAGGATTCCCGACTCAAAATTATTCACAGGGATATAAAGCCTAGCAACGTTTTGTTGGACTACGACATGGTGGCTAAAATATCAGATTTCGGCATGGCAAGGATTTTTGGTGAAGATGAAATCACTGGAAACACCAAAAGAATTGTTGGAACCTAGTAAGTTTTCATCTCTGCTGTTTTCCTTGTAACTTCAAACAGATTTCCTTTTAATTAAAGTGTACTGAACACAATTGTTCTGATATTTAAACAGTGGATACATGGCTCCAGAATATGCAATGGGAGGACAGTTCTCGGTGAAGTCTGACGTTTTCAGTTTTGGGGTAATCTTGCTTGAGATTATCAGCGGGAAAAGAAACAGCGGCTTTTACCGAACCAAACATGCTCAAACACTCACTGCATATGTAAGAATTATTTAATATGAGAATATTAGGCTTCTTGAACAATTTTACTTCTTTAATATCCAAAAGCTTGATCTAGAAATTTAATGTCGAACATTTCACACTCAACTCTAATGTCGAGTGCAAAGGAAATATTTTTGTTTTATTTATTATTATTTTAACAGGCATGGCATCTGTGGAAGGAAGGAAGAGAATTGGACATTGCAGACGCATTGTTGACAGAAACATGTCCTGTGTCAGAAGTTGTCAGGTGCATTCATATTGGACTTTTGTGTGTCCAGGAAGATCCGGAAGACAGACCTACGATGTCATCTGTTGTAGTTCTGTTCAGGAATGAAGCGATCGTACTTCCCCAACCAGGCCAACCAGCATTTTCTGTGAGTAGAAATGCATTGGAAATTGCCCAATCTTCAACTACCGATCTTCCTTCAAGTCAGTTTACTGATTCCATCTTAACTCCGCGATGAGGACTCTGGACTTCCATTTCAACATTCCTCTCATGACTCATTTTGTTGTTAATATTTAGTCTAATACTGTTGAAGTTTGTATCATTATACAAAAGGCGTGTAGCTTCAAGTAAACATTAATTAATCTCAAGTGTTTCTCCTTTTGCCATTCTACATTTTTTCACTGATTTAAATAGTTATACAATATACCTGTGTGGTTGTTTAACTACAGATGCAAATATCATGCTAACCTGTACTTAAATCAGTTACATGTAATCTAGCTGAGTGTCCAAAACGAATTTTCATGAGAGCTTCCCCACATATTCCTCACTATGAAACAACACTGTATTGAAAATTTGAAATAAACACTTCTATATGAGAAAGTGGGATTCATAATTGAACGTGTCTAATATTTCCTTGGCGCAAAGAAACACCATTTTCTGAACCTTACCTAATATTTACTGAAATTTTCATCAGACTGTTTACTGAGATTAATGATAATAAAATGCACGAAAAAACTAATTTTTTTAACGTAGATGTTTGTAAAAATATGAAGAATTTACTACATCAGGCCTCAGTGAATTTGACATCTCACTACTAGACATTAGGGGTGAACAAAACCCGCCCCAACCCGCCCCTTATTTCGCCCGACCAACCCGGACCGTCCAAACCCGTTGGGTTGAACGGGTTGATTTTTAAAAAACCCGTACTAATTGGGTTGGGTTATGGTTCAACAAATTTTAACCTAACCCAACCCGTCCCAACCTGTTTACATACAATGCATATTGATTAAATATTTTTTGCAGTTTTTTGCATTCATTTTCTGCATTTTTTGCATTTTCTGCATTCTGCAACATTCTGCAACACATTCTGCAACACATTCTGCATTCTGCAACACATTCTGCAACATTCTGCAACACATTTTCAACCTTCTGCAACACTTTCTACATTATGCAACATTCTGCAACACATTTTCTACATTCTGCAACACATTTCTGCATTTTCTGGACAGAATTTCTGCAATTTTTGGGCAGAATTTTCTGCAAAATTCTTTCGATAACAATAAGACACTCACAATGTTAGCAGTTGTAAATAACAAAGAAGCAATAGTTGAAGTCCCTTGTTACTGTTGCCTCTTAAGATTCATCTGGACTGTGGGAACTTGACCTTCATAATTTTAAATCATTCACCGAACTGAAAGTGTTGAACCTGCAAACGTAACTAAGGACCGGAAATTAACATTAGTGTATATTAATCTAATATTGCAATGCAATCTCTTTTCTTTTTTATTCTAATTCGTGATGGATTTCTTTGTCAGTAAGGATTAAAAAACCGATGTGCTTCTATTCAATCGTAGATAAAATATCCAATCGACTTCATATTAAATATCAACATAATCATATTCAATGTGTCGATAAAATACTCCCTACATGATGGAACTTTAAATTTGCTGCCATTTTCTCCCGAATCGAAACATTTTTACTACATCCCTTCATAGTGTCACTGTCTTAGCATGCCCCAAAAAATATACTCCATATCAGAATGAAAGTAAAAGAAAACTTGTTGTATCTTAAAGTAGTACACTTCAAATTTATAACTGCAAATACCATTAATTTGCAAACCGACTTGTAACTTGATGTTTAATACTGATGTACACCAACCTCAACAGTTGTAGTGTAGTACATTACTAGTTAATAAAGCCGAGTTGTACTCCTAGTCCAAAAAATGAACTGGTCACCGGGGTGGGAAATCAGAGATAGTAATCCCGTTTGCCGAAGATCCAGTTTCATTTGACTGGGGTTGGGCAGATGGAGCAACTCGTCCAACAAAAAATAATGGTTGTGATGGCTCAGAAAATGTGGTCACATCGCTTCCGAGCATAAGGATTACAGAAGACATAGTAGGTCTATTTGCAGGGTCATCTTGGACACACAATAATCCAATATGAATGCATTTTAGCACTTCATTTACCACAAACGATTTTGTTAATAATGGGTCCATTAGCTCCAATTCTTTATCCTCAGACCATAATTTTCATGCCTGCAGTATTTAACACCAGTATGACTAAACCTACAAATACAGAGAAACGGTAGAAATAGTATAAACTAACTATAAGAACTTACATATTCAAGGAGGCTATGACCTTGTCCTGAGAGATAAAACCCATTGTTCTTTCTCCCGCTAATCATCTCTAGCAGGAGAACTCCGAAGCTGTAGACATCTGATTTGACTGAAAATATTCCTTTCATAGCGTATTCAGGAGCCATGTATCCACTTTTAGGTATAAAAATAACAAAACGTTACAGTGAGTAAAAGACATTGTTTTTTACTTTTGTAGTATCACGATTAGAAATAATTTTTAAAAAACTTATCAAGAAGTAGTGAAGGAAAAGAATGTTGTTTTCTAGCATACAAAAAAATCTTGCAATTGGATGTGAAATTGATGCTTACTATGTTCCCACAACTCTATTTGTGTTAGCTTCGCTTTGATTATTCCCAAATATCCTTGCCATTCCAAAATCAGATATTTTTGGGTTCATGTCATGATCTAGCAATATATTGCTTGCTTTGAGATCCCTATGGATGATCCTAAGTCGAGAATCCTCGTGTAGATATACTATACCTCTAGCAGTACCATTAATTATGTTGAAACGCCTCTTCCAGTCTAGTAGTATTTTTCTTGTTGAATCTAAAACAAATGCACAGAACTTTAATCCGCCTGTCTGTTAATATTTTTAATTAGCCAAGAACAAGAAGTGATGAAGATATGATGGGAGTCTGACCAAAGAGGAAGACATCTAAGCTTTTGTTGGGCATGTAGTCATAGACAAGAAGCATTTCATTATTTTTCAAGGAGCAGCCCAAAAGTTTCACAAGATTTCTGTGCTGCAGTCGTGCAATTAAAGTGACTTCAGCCTTAAATTCCTTCATTCCTTGGCCTGAACTTCTTGAAAGCCTCTTAACTGCAATTTGCTTTCCATCAATTAGTGTACCCTAAATTAGCAACATGTATCATTTAGTAATCAGTAATCACTACATCGAATTCCAAAGTTCACGTAACAATATATGTAATCCCACTATTGTTATATGTACCTTGTAAACTGGACCAAAACCTCCTTCCCCAAGCTTGTTTGCCTCAGAGAAGTGTTGTGTAGCCTTGTGTATGACATCCAGCTCGATCAAAGGAAAATCTTGCGAATCCACTTGGTTTTCTGTAACTAAACTGTCGTCGAAGTCAAGTAACTGGAACTCTGCGTTGCTCCTTTCAGTCTCTTGGTGAGATGATATATTACTTTCTGATTTTTTACTTATGCAGTAATTGTAATACAAACAAAATCCCAGCAGAGCCATCAATACAGATGCGGATACACTTGCACTGATCATGATCTTTGATCTTCTCTCTTTTCCTCCTGCATAGAGATCCAAATATTGATTGACAAACCATTTAATAGATAATGAAACTTTCCTGGCAACAATATATAATAGTGGCTCCATTATTACAATACGGGGGCTGAAGTTCAAGTAAATTTTTTCAAAGCTCAAAAAAAGCTGTATACTATCAGCACCTTTTACTCTTGCTTTACAGATGAAGTTTCAGAGTTGCAAAAAACCAATAGAAACATGCTCACCTTTAGCAGGGGCAGGCGGTCGCTTTGGATTCACATGGTGAGAAGGGTTCAGCTCATACCTTGTGCTACAGTTTGGTGTAAGAATTATTCCTTCACTCTTTCCAGGTAAGCAGTATTTAACTCTTTCAGCTGCCTCAGACACACAATCGAAACAATCTTTTTCTGGCAAATCCGATTTGCACTGAACCGTTCCACTGAAATTTGCTAAGCCAGTTTCAATTATATCTGCAGCATACATGCGGTTAGAAGGATCAGAAGTTGCCTTGTAAGTTATAATGTCAAGCATGGCAAACAGTTGGTCCTTGAACCAGGATGGTTGATCGCTACTGTGGTCTTGATTGGACATGCATACATATGGATCGTTTTCTGCGGAAGTGGCGAAAGATGGATCCTTCTCCAGAGAAGAGAAGGTTGTTTTATTAGAGTATTGAATAAAACAATTATCAAACCATATGATTGCATCATTGTTGAGTGGACATTTGGCCAAAATCTGAGTAATGGCCGCGGTAACACAGCTCTTGCAGGTCTTGGCTGAGACATGATCTTTGCAGATGAACATACCATATACCTCATCTGGATAAGTTCCTTTAGTTGTATTGAAGACAGAGGCATCATTAGATACATTGGTAAATAGTTCAAAGAGACTATTACGATTGTTTTCGAACCGGTTACTTGCAGGGGAGCTCAAATAAGTATCATTTGAGCAAGTTGAACTCACATAAAGTTGTGCTCTAACTCGATTGTTTAATGTTACATGTAGTACTACCGAAAAAATCAATAGAAGAGAAGGAACTTTTAAAGCAGAACAACCTTCAAGCATGACCATTTTAATTTTGGAAGATAAAAATGCCTTAGTTCAGCATGTATACTATGACCAATAAATCTTGCTGTTTTTTCGTTTGTAAATTTCCTGCGACCCTGCCTTTACTTTTGAAGATTCCAAAGAAGTTAGATGTAAACATCTAAGACACCTCGAACATTATGCCAATTTTTTTTAAAAAAAATCTATACTCTATATTAATGTAAACATCTTAGACACCTCGAACATTATGCCAATTTTTTTTTTTTTAAAAATCTATACTCTATATTAACGTGCAAAACCATGTTTTAATGGTACACAATAGTACCAAAATACCAAAGTACCAAATTTGGTTATCACATAATTCGGGGTTCGATTCTTTCCAACTACATAATTATACAATATTTATTTTTTAATTTAATTTCTTTAATTAAAAAACCTGTCTTAACTATTTGGAATAACTTTTGAGAAAAATTTTGGATTCCAAACATTGCTCTTTTTCTACTAACTTATGGGAAGCCACAGTCTGCCTTGTCTCTGTATCTGTATGTCATAAAGTTCAATTATCACTTCTAAAAACGAAAATAGCATGGGGCTTTGTTTTCTGTTTTTCCTTTTAAAAAATTAAAGTTGAAATCATTTTTTTCATACTTTTTGAGTTAAAGGTATGTGACAATTGTTTTATGAAAACAATTTTTAGAAAAAAACGAAATAAGTTTTCACTTGAAATCATAATTGTCAATAGATGGCGTCTGCGTAGAGCTGTAAGCGAACCGAACAGTTCGGTAAGTTCGCACGTGTTCGAGTTCGTTAAGCGCGGTTCGACTGCTTAACGAACACGGACACGGACAAGAAAATCTGTCCGATAAGTTCGACAGTTCGGTTTGTAAAAGTCCGTGTTCGTTAAAAGTTCGTCTGAGTTCGTTCGAGTTCGTCCGAGTTCGCGTTCGTTCGATAAAAAACAATAATATTTACAATATTATAGTATCCATAATATATGTAGTTTTTAATTTTATAATTATAAAATTGTCTAAAATAGATATTGTATGGTTCAAAAATATTTAAATAGTAGTTGAGCTAATTTTTTTATATTAAATTAAGTTAAAAATAGGTTTAAAAATTTTAAAAATATAAAATGTTAACGAACTGTTCGTGTTCGGTTCGTTTTCAGTTCGGTTCGATATGTTCGCGAACAGTTCGGTGTTCGTTCGTGTTCGTTCGACTGCGTAACGAACACGGACACGGACAAGAAAATCTGTCCGATAAGGTTATCGAACATTGTTCGGTTCGTTAAGATTTTGTTCGTGTTCGTTAAAAGTTCGTCCGAGTTCGTCCGAGTTCGGTTCGTTTACAGCTCTACGTGTGCGTTTGAGTTTGGTCAGTGCACTGTGCATTAGCGTAATAGAATTGTAATTCTAAGTCGCGCCACCAATGTGTACTAGCTTTAAATTTCCAAATCCATGGCCCCTGGGAACTGAGATCGCTATACAGGGGTTGACTCTGCCTCAAGGCCCTCAACTCTATTCACCAGTGAACATTTTCAATATCTGTTTTCCTAAATAATGTTATTTTTGCAATAACTGTAAATTGCACACCATTACTAATGAGCGTTTATTGAAATCTTTCTAAATCTTAGCTGAATAATTTTTTATAAGGGTGTATGGATTGTAAAATGATCAATTTCTTGAGTTTTGAGACTGTTTTGCATGTGGCCGGATTTTTGTTGGCCTGAATGCGATGGCTGGTTTCGGGACATTTTCCAGATTCTGATCAATTTAATCTAATTATTTTTTAACGAAGGGACTTAAATCAAAAAATTAAAAGATATATGACCTTAAATACGAAATTTTTTGTCCAAAAACCTAAACAATAAAACAGTAATAGTTCTAAGGACAATTAAATTTATTTTCCGGTCAAAACCAATTTTATCAGACACTTGTTACTTGATCACCGTGGCAATAAATCAGTGATTGAAGCATTGTCGACGGAGTAATCAGCTGATCTATCTTCAGCGTTAGTAGAATTTCTGTTCACCCTTGAATTAATAGTCTCTTCAGCAAACGACTCTCCTGGTTGAATGCCGCTGTTCATGAAAAAAGCAGGCTCTGTAGGTACAACAAGAGTGAGCGAAAAGCTATTAAGCATAAGCACCACCGATGCCATGTTGGGTCTATTTGCTACATGTTCTTGTACACATAGTAGCCCAATGTGAATACATCTTATTATTTCGCGTATTGATTCTGAACTGTTTCTTAGTATTGGATCTATAACATTAGATGCATTCCCTTCTTGCCAGTTCTTCCAAACCTGAAAGAATTCAGCAAGATGAAATTGGTAACTATTACAACAATTTGATATTTAAGAATTGATGAATGAATGTAATGAAAAAGCATATGTATGATTGGACATACAGCGCTGAGTAGGTCCTCAACCTCGTCCCCATTTCTAAAGCAGTTGTTTTTCTGACCACTTACAATTTCCAGAACTAATACACCAAAGCTGAATACATCAGACTTAACTGAATACTGTCCATACATTGCATACTCTGGCGCCATATATCCACTGCAACGAACGGTTGAAAATATAATATTGCACGTCGAATCTATTTAAAATGATGTTAATTGATAGAAGTAGAAGTTCTAATTTAGATATTCATTTTGCTCTTATTTACTATCAACTTGTGCATAGTGGTAAAAATGGTTAAATAGCTTACTATGTTCCCACAATTCTGCTTGTACTTCCTTGAGTTTCATCAATTTCGAACAATTTTGCCATGCCAAAATCTGCTATTTTAGGATTCATATCTGCATCTAGCAAAACATTGCTAGCTTTTAGGTCACGGTGAATAATATGCATTTGCATACATATTATTCATGTTAGGTATGTTCCATGACATTTGTGGCACATTCATAGATTGGAAGTAAGGATTAGACACATATGGCATGTTCACGTATGGATTTGAAAAACTAGCATTTTGATACAAACCAGGCATTGCAGGCATACATGGCATTGGTTGAGGTACATGAACAGGGGCCTTGTTGACAATCTTGCAATTAGAAGATAGATGATTAACACTATTACAATTACTACAAGTTTTCCTAGGAGCAAACTTGTCAGGAGAGTAATTGTTTTTCTTGTTGATGCCTATCTTACCATTTCTGTTCTTTTTCTTTTTATCCTCAACTTCTACCTTTTCATTATCTGATTTACCAGCAGCCTTTTTGTTGTGTAAATCACCTGTCTTAGCCTTCCCACTGGATTTGGTTTTGCTGCACTCACCACTAACAAAATTCTTGTTGACTGGACCATACTTGATATCCAGTTTCCTAAGTTCCTTCTTACTAACAGATTTTTTGTTAGTCGACGGATACCTCTCATCCGTTGACGGTTCATCTGTCAACGGATGATCACTATCCGTTGATTCACAAATAGTCTCTAGATCCCCAAGGCCAGGTTCTAGCTCCTTTTTCTTTTGAGTCCAGGTATCCTTCACAAACGATTCTATTCCCTGAACTTCTATTATGTTTTGAGAAATATTCCTACAACTTTGAAATTTAGCAATTATCCCTTGTTCTTTTTCAAGCTGGTCTTTTAAAATCAGTTCTCTTTTTAACACAGGTTCAAGTTCACTTTTAGCATTGTTGCAATCAACTCTCATTTTCTCAAATTCTAGAAATTGAGTTTCTAGAGCAGCATTTCTATCACTTAAAAACATATTAGACTCTTTAATCCTATTGTTCTCTTTAGTAAGTGATTTAAGAGTAACACTTAAGTGATATAGTTCAGTAGACATTTCATCTATAACACTATTGCATTCCTCTTTGGTGAGCTCAAAGAGATTAGTAGAAAATACCTGATTGCTAGCTGAACTTGCTTCCTGCTCTCCAGAATCAGCCATTAAAGCAAGGTTGACTAACTGAACATCATCATCAGAATGATTGTCATCAACAGCCCAGTCATACTCTTGGGTCAAGAATGCCTTTCCTTTCTGCCTGAGAAGATCAAAATATTTCTTCTTATAGTCAACAGCCTCAGTTGACTTTCCCTTGTTCTCAGATATAGGTTTCCTGCATTCACTTATCATGTGACCAGCAATTCCACAATTGTAGCATTTAATTTTGGATTTATCCACATAGTTGCTTGTAGAAAAATCCTTGTTAAATGGCTTGGCCACCCCAGAGTTTCTCTTGAATTTCAGCTTAGAGAATCTCCTAGATAGAAAAGCTAAGTGCTCATCTATCTCATCCAATTCATCCTGCTGAAGAGCATTCAATTCCTCAGACACCTTTTCCTTGCTCCTGCTTGATTCTGCTCTACCTTTACAAACCTCCCTGTTTGGTGTAGAACTAGCAGTTTCTGTCCTTTCCTCCTTTTGCTCCAAGTTGGCAACAAGTGCAACTGACCCACTTTTCTTTTGAGACTTCTCAATCTCTTCATCCTGCTCTATTTCCAGCTCATAGGTCTTTAAAGTTCCATAGAGCCTTTCAAGAGTAAATGTCTTGTACTCTTGAGTGTTTCTTAGAGAAACAGTCATTGGCTTCCATTCCTTGGGCAATGATCTCAGAAATTTGAGATTAGAATCTTTAACTTGATAGATTCTTCCATACAGTTTCAAACCATTTAGTAGCTTTTGAAATCTACTAAATGTATCATTCAATGTTTCTCCACTCTTAAAGTGAAAATGTTCATACTGTTGGATTAGTAGTTGCATCTTGTTTTCCCTTACCTGTTCTGTTCCTTCACACAGGGTTTGAACAGTGTCCCATACTTCTTTGGCGGTAGTATAGTTAATAACATTGTCAACCATGTCTGTTTCTAGACCATTGAACAGAATATTCATGGTCTTTTTGTCTTTGTGGACTTCTGCAATATCTTCAAGACTCCACTCAGAAACAGGTTTGGGAATGAGAGTGTCAGGCACATCATCAGCCAGGCCAACTCTTGTTGCTGTCTTCATTGGAACGTGAGGACCCTTGTCAATGTAATCCACAAAGCCCTCATCAATAGACGAGAGATGTAGACGCATTTTTACTTTCCAGTGAAAGTAATTTTCTCTATCAAGAACTGGAATCTTTACTCCATAATCCTTCTTAGACATGTTGGAAGTGTGTTGATCTTTAAACTTCAAATATTTTAGAAGCTTGCTCTGATACCAATTGTTATTCCCAGATTACACACTTGTATAATTGTAGAAGGGGGGGTTGAATACAATTCTTGATATTTATAAATTTCTGATAAGAACTCCAGAAATCTATACTAAGATAATTGCTTGTAAAAGATAAATGCATAAACACATAAAAAATCAGGTGGTTAAATGCACCACCTGAAGCTTTTATTCGAAGAAAACTCTGTGATACAAAAGTACACAGCTTCTGTTTTACAACTCTTTGCTTTCTAAGAATATTCAATAGAAACCCTAAGCAAGATGTATCTGTTTTCTTAACCTACAAAGAGTTGCTACACTTGGTTATATATCCCAAGTTTTACAAGTACTACTGGAATAAGATAATACTAATCTAATTCTAGTTGACTTGCTACTACACTCCAAATACACATGTAGCTGAAAGGTTGTCCTTGTGTTCAGACATGTCTCCTGCACCTTTCTTGTATTCATAGTGTAAATGTAATGCTTTTTTCTTCTATGTTTCCAAAGTATGGCTGCCATACTGCTTTTTGTATCTACTATCAACCCATGTGATCTGTCAGTCAAACATGTCCTTATCAACTGCTAATCCCCAGCTAATCATAGAAGACAGTGTCAATGATTATCCGTTGATGTTGTACACTGACATCCGTTGATGATGTAATGAGCGGTATCCGTTGATATTGAGACTTGAGCTGTATCCGTTGATAGAGTGGATTTGAGTTGTATCCGTTGATAGAGTTTTGTCTTCATCTGTTGATACACTTTCACTTAGACAGAATTACATAGCATAGCTTATTTACAATTGGCTACCCTATTCTGCCTATCCGTTGATGGTCAACATGACTGTGGATAAAAACACTATCAACTGATAACATAGAGATACTGCAGTATGCTACAAAACCTCATCCGTTGATGAGCTACCTGTCAACGGATAGAGTTATAAATCCTCATCCGTTGACAGCTACAAAACCTTATACAATTTGATTGATTGTGAAGTTATCATCAAGTACAACATATTCCTAACAAATCTGGTCGTATGTGGTATAATAGACTTAGCCGTTATTTACAAAAGAATGGGTATATTAGTAATCAAATTTGTCCATGCGTTTTTATCAAGAAATCATAATCTGGTTTTGTGATCATTGTTGTATATGTGGATGATTTAAATCTTGTAGGAACAGCTACAGAGGTTGATGATGCTGTCATATATCTAAAGATAGAATTTGAAATGAAAGATCTTGGATAGGACAAAATATTGTCTTGGTATACAGGTTGAGCACTTGTCATCAGGAATTTTCCTCCATCAATCCACATATACAGAAAAAGTTTTGTGCAGATTTTACATGGATAAATCTCATCCTTTGACCACTCCAATGGTGGTTAGATCTTTAGAACCTGATAAAGATCCATTTCGACCACAAGAAGATGATGAAGATGTTCTTGGCCCTTAAATTTCATATCTTGGTGCAATTGGTGCACTTATGTATCTTGCGAATAATACAAGGCCAGACATTGTATTTGCTGTGAATTTATTGGCAAGGTTTAGCTATGCTCCGATGGACAGACATTGGAATGGGATCAAACATATATTCCATTATCTTCGTGGAACAGTTGATTTTGGGTTATTCTTCCCGAAAAACTCGACATCTCAGTTGATTGGATATGCAGATGCTGAATATTTGTCAGATCCTTATTTTGGCAAATCACAAACTGGATATGTATTTACATATTGCGGTACAGCCATTTCCTGGAAATCCACAAAGCAAACTACAGTGGCAACCTCATCAAATCACTCAGAATTAATTGCAATTCATGAAGCCAGTAGAGAATGTGTTTGGTTGCGGTCTATCATCAAGAATATTCAAGAATCATGTGGATTACCGGACATCACGAGAAATCCCACTGTTATGTTTGAAGATAACACTGCATGTATTGATCAACTCAAGGAAGGATATATCAAAGGAGATAGAACGAAGCACATTTCACCAAAATTCTTCTACACTCATGAGCTGCAAAAGAATGGTGAAATTGATGTACAACAAATTCGGTCATGTGACAACCTTGCAGACTTATTCACAAAATCATTATTACATAACATTGGAATGCGTCGACTCAAGGACCTGTTGCAACAAAACTTCAATGAATAATTGGTTTTCTCCCAAGGGGAGACTGTACTATTTCTCTTTCGTCAAAGTTTTTATCCCACTGGGTTTTTCTTTGAAAAAGTTTTAACGAGGCAGTCTATGATCCGTACTAAAATGACAATCAAAGGGGAGTGTTGTAAAGTGATTGTCAATTCTGTCAAATAGCACAGTAAAGTTAGGCTAAGTAAAGAAAATGTGTGCTGTGTTGTCTCTTGCATTGGCTATATATAGCTAAACCCGGAAGAAGAAAAAATACACGAAAGCAGCTAACTTTCTATACTGCATTCTCTTCCCTATGCTCTCTTTCTCTAGTTAATATTAGTAATATAGCTAGTTTATTATAACATAAAAAACATTAGTGGCTTCATTTTAATCAGATCAAAGTAAAGACAAAATTCATCTTCGGGCCTGACGAACGAAATTTTTAGCTCATTTTGTCAGCTCGTGTTTGTTAATTAGAATCTTGGTCCAACATGCAAAATGTTGTTTGATCTTTGGGTTTACATTCTTTCAAGGCTGAAGGAATATTCTAAATTGTAAGGGCCCGTTCATCCATCTGTGCACATTAAGGGCCTGTTTTTATTTACTTATGATACTGCTGAATGGACTTTGGCACTTAGCTGACCGGTTCTGGATATCAGGTATTAACTTTTCAGCTATAAACTTATTTTCAGCTATAAACTTATCTTTCGTTCCCATTTTGGGTTTAATTCTCATTTATTTATCTTTGGTTCCCATTTTTGGGTTTAATTCTCATTTATTCCCAAAATTTTTGAAAACACATCTATAACCTTTATTAATAAGCGAAACACTCTTTTAACTCTTTTAATGGTACCACACTTTTGGTTAGTACTGTATTTTGGTTTCACCCCTACAATCCTATTTCTACTATAATTCTATATTGTTTTTTAAATAAAATAGAAATCCTATTATAATTATAATTCTTTTATTACAACTTTAGATAAAAAAAATAGTTTCACCCCTAGAGCTAGAATCGTATTTTCCTTATAATTCTATGTTATTTTTTAAAGAAAATAATAAAATTGAAATACTATTATAATTATAATACTATTTTTTTTATCATAATTTAGAATAAAAAAAATAATACGATCGATTCTCCCAAAGATTTTTCAGGAGAACAACTAGAACATGTTTCCACACACTACTCTAGAATAATCTTCCCTGCGATTATATGTTATTATTTTAAAAAACATAATAAGTTTGAAATCTTATTATTATTATAATTCTTATATTGTATTAGCAATTTTTTTATTATAACTTAGAATAAAAAAAAGATTACGATTAGCTATCCTAAATATTTTTAATGAAAACAACCGAAACGTGTTTCCATGCACTTCTATTACACAATCTAAGTTTACCGTTTGTTAGTGGCATAAATTTTTTATGCAAATAACATAGTTCTTTTTATAATTTTATAATCTAATTTTATAAATATTTAATTAAATGAAAAAATTACTAATTAATTAACATAAATTCCCGAGCCCGTGATTCGCACGGGTTATCATCTAGTATTCAATTATAAGATATATAAACCTAAAAAAAAATATTAAAATGACCAAGATTGGATAACCCAAGTGGTTAAGGGTATATCCTTTGTCGACCCAGATCATGGATTCGATCCTCGCTCTCCGAAAATTGTTAGAATAAATACTCATTTGTAAGTTTATAAACACTTTATCTTCAAAAAAAAGAAAATTAAAATAAGATGTTAGCCCATGTCGACTTTACAATTAACCATATTCGATTATTCATTTCTTTCTTTACTCACGTGTAGGAACTGAAAATTTCACTACAATTTGGAAAGAAGATCACTTAACCTGCAGGTTTTACTACATAGCGCTCCCATCAAAAGAATTCAAGTACATAACACCCTCTTATCGTCCTTTAAAGTGCGACAAAGGTCACCTACTTATGGGGAAAAATGTGAAAACTAATGTATTCAACACAAACAACACATACAAGATTCGAAACCACCAATATCGATCTTAATTTAACATTGAACTTTAAGCACTCAACAGCAACAAATAAATAAAACCGTTGAAAGTTCATTATAAATGTAATATCCAACTCGAAGATTAATAATTAATTACATTGTTTGAACTAATCAACTCCTTGCTATTCACTTAATTAGGCATTGTCGATCATATATGAATACGTACCCAGTTTAGGCTCAACTATACGTCGGTCTAAGCAATCACTAGTTTTGGAATCATGGACTTTAATGTATAATTCTCAAGTTAAGCGTTTATATATAGTTTTATGGATACGACTCTTGCGTGCAACTTTTTAATAGTAAGCACGATGGGATGATTGGATGAGCTGGTAGCAGTTGGTACCAATCAAGATTATAGAAACTTAAGTCAAATACTCTTGTTATTCTTGTGTAATGATTGTTTGTAACAGAACAACACTTGATAATTATCAATGGCTTAATTACAGATACATAGAATATTACTGTTGTGCAAATTATGCATCGATGGTTGTACTGACAACTGTCGTTGAAGAATTTCTTATGGATTCGAGGGCCTATAAAAAGAGAACAGTGTTTAGGTTATTTCTCATCAGTACTACAGAAACAATTAAGCGACACAAGCTAGCTAGCTTTGTGAATCAAATGGCTACGACTTCGAAATTTTCAATACTATTGTTGGTTTTGGCTTTCGTTTTTGGTATTGCTAATGGGCAGGGTTTGAAAGTAGGGTTTTACAAGAAAACATGCCCTAATGTGGAGACCATAGTTAGGAAGACGATGGATAAAGTGATGGCCGGTGCACCTTCTCTTGGCGGCCCTTTGCTAAGAATGCATTTCCACGATTGCTTTGTTAGGGTACGCGACTATATATGATACACAATTAGACACATGCATGACCGAGCACAGAGTAGCATTTCTTTTTAATGATGCAATATTTGATTTTCTTTCGTATCTAAAGACGAAATTACATGTTGCATGCTTATGTCAATTACAGGGTTGTGATGGTTCAGTGCTGTTAAACTCAACACAAAATAGTAAAGCTGAAAAGGATGCAGTTCCTAATCTAAGCCTTAGAGGATATCAAATCATAGATAGAGCCAAGTCAGCTGTTGAAAAAAAATGTCCTGGTGTTGTTTCTTGTGCTGATATAGTTGCCTTAGTAGCTCGGGATGCAACTGTAGCGGTATCCATTTATCATCTTCTTCATACTAATATCAGTAATATGTGTATACATTTTGCATTTAGACTTGGAGCCGTAATGTTATCTACTATTACTATTCCTGCCCCGATATATTCTTAATTATAGCGAACTAATTTTTTATTTCTTGTCAGTTGAATGGTCCATCCTGGAAAGTAGAAACTGGTCGGAGGGACGGAAGAGTGTCGATAGAGTTGGAAGCCTTGATAAATTTACCAAGGCCAATTTCCAATATAACTACATTAGTACAAAGCTGGCAACAAAAAGGTCTAAGTCGAAAAGACCTTGTTGTGTTATCAGGTAAGTTATATGAATAATTACACGCAATATCATACCCAAAATGCAAATACATATATACAATTTATAACTAGCGGACAATTCTATGTGTGTATATATTTATTTATGCAGGTAGCCATACAATTGGAACTTCACACTGCAGTTCATTCAACGACCGTCTTTACAATTTCACTGGCAAGGGTGATTCGGATCCAACTTTGGATTCCGACTACATTGTCAAACTGAAACAAAAATGCAAACCCGGGGATCAGACCACACTCGTAGAGATGGATCCTGGAAGTTTTAAAACATTTGATAAGAACTACTATTCCCTAGTTTCGAAGAGAAGGGGACTTTTTGAATCTGATAGTGCCCTACTCAATGATTCCAAGACAAGGGTTTATCTTAAGCATCAAGCTGATCACTTCAAATCAAGTTTCTTCAAGGATTTTGGTATTTCCATGGTTAAAATGGGAAGGATTGGTGTTCTCACAGGAAGTGCCGGTGAAATCAGGAAAGTCTGCTCCAGGATTAACTAACATGTTAATCATCTGTACATTTATATAGATGTGTGTGAGATGCATAATTTATTTCTGTTCCGTTAATGTAGATGTGTGTGAGATACATCATTTATTTCCGTAAATTCTAAGTGTTGAACCATTCCCAATGTAAATGTGTGTGAGACACATCATTTATTTCTGTAAATTCTAAGTGTTGAGCCATTCCCTATGTAAATGTGTGTGAGATACATCATTTATTTCTGAAGCGATAAAGGCAATATCTGTTTTAGACACATTTCGCATTTTAGTCAGAACATAAAAAGTACTATTAAACACTTCATTTTTCATCTCCAGTTGAGTGAGTTACCTGTAATAAGTTACTTCGCAACACCCTACTTCGAATATTCAATTATATCCCTTTTTTTCCCGAAGGACAACAGTTGATTCTTTGGTCCTGCTGCACAACTTATAAAGATACTCTACAGGGAAGTTCCAGAGAATGACTAGGAAAGATCCACATGGGTTTATCGGCATGAACTGAATATCCTAAACAACAATTTTGTTCCGGTCAGGGACGGTTAAGAAATAATCGATGCTTTGTATATATATTTTTTTATTTCATTTCTACTATATGTTAACTTGGAACTAGATAAAATTTTCAATCGGCGAAATAATATTTTGATAACAATAAAAACACAGAAAGTTACACAAACTAAACTATGACTATGAGGGTGTTTGGCTGGGCTTAAAGCCAAGCCCATTTGGCTTTAAGTTAAAAATGACCTGTTTGGTTAAGTTCATAAGTTCCATTTAGGTACTTTTTACTTATAGATTTTTTTTTTCACGATTCTTCTAAAGTTTAAATATTATAAATTTAAAATTTTTTTAAATCAAATTTCACTTTAAGTCAAAATTAAGTCAAAATTATTAAACCCCCATTTAACTTTAAGTAAAATTACCCAAACACATTCATTCAACTTAAAACAACTTTACTTTCTCCTTTAAATTAAAAATACCTCCATTAAATCAAAAGTAACTTATTTTAAACGACCCCAAACACCCTCTATCAGGATACAACAGTGTAATGAATCAAGAAAATAAAATTCCACAGTATAATCAAACATCATCGAAAAAAAGGGAAAAGGACAATGGTAATTGTCATATAGACCCGGTGATAGGTATAGAGAATAATGGAATATTGCATGGAGCATGGCGCCATGGCCAATATAAATATCTTGGTCGCCGGAGGACTGTGACATATTCCTTTCTTTTTCTCTCCAGCAACTTCAGAGTCGGGTCTTAGCACCGGTTTATTAAAACAAGTACTGTGGTCCAATGTAAGCGTGTCCCGAAAAAACTTAAATACATGAAAATTCTGTCCATGAATCTGTACTTGTGAGAAGTGAGAACTATTAGTTTAAAATAAGATAATTTGTCAAACCTTGAAATTTGCTAGCTTTGAAGGTAAGAGAGGTTATTCCAGACACACTAGGAAAGTGCCAACCAAGGTTGAAATTTTGTTTGGCCTATAAAAATGTGTGAACTTCTATTTTTTGATCGCATCTCATTCTTGAAATAATTAGGATTTTTTGGAACTCCGACCAACCTTGGATAAGCTATAGATAAATTATTGTTAAAATTTTTAGTGTCAGATAATTTTGGCTTTTGGCTGCTTAATTGTAGTTACTCCCATGAATCAATACTAAATTAACAAGAATTGTGCACCACAACATAAATATAACATCTACGATCATAATCGAATGCATATATACCAGACTTAAACAACCCATCATAGGTCGAACCCCTAATTAAACTGAATGAAGTCACACTTTCGGCTTGCCGGGTGGAATTCTGATACCCTTTATAACATCCAAGCTCACAATCGAATGCATATCGGATTCAACAACCCATCACAGGTTAGTCTAAAAGTACTAATAAATTAATATACATTACTTATTGACTTATATCTATAAATGCCTTAACATTCTACATATATTAACGTGGGATGTTACTGAGAGAAATGCTAGAGTTCCCAAAAGCGTTTCCGAAACCGTTTCCGAATGCTGAGTTGTCATCCTCTGATTAGTTATTTTTTCATTAATGAACTGGGCCCCTTGTGTGTTAATATGAATACCATCAATAAAACCATGACATGTGGCATTTGAGAATTTTTTTGGGATCTTTTTCGGGGTACGTAGCACTGCTCATGTTGCTCATGTTACAATAAAGGCTGTGGATTAATGTTTGAGTCAGCATGTATATTTGTGACGTACCAAGCTTTTTTAGTCTCCGTCTATAGCAAGATCCACTTTGTATTGTATATTGGATGACTAGTTATTATCATAATCCTCTTTCCTAGAAGATTAGGACCAATGTGGAACTTTCTTGGTAACAATCATCGCCTCCCACCAAACCTTTTGCATACACTTGGTAACGACAATCTTCGCCTCACAATTGATCCAGCCATCTTATATCCTCAAACCTTTTGCATACACTTGGTAAACAATGATACCTCTAGGTAAGGTTAAAAATATTCCACTTCTAGCATTGCTTATATTTATCCTTATGATCTTTGTTCCTGGTTTTGCTGAACCATACCATATAGAATGTTCGCCTGGCAACAAATATACCCTCAATAGCTCATATGAGAAGTATCTCAATAGTCTTCTTGATCTTTTATCACTAAAGGCTCCTAAAGACGGATATTATAAGTCTACTTTGGGAAGTGGTAATGATCTAGTATATGGTCAAGCCTTGTGCAGAGGTGATGTTACACGAAAAGCTTGTCAAGACTGTGTTGCAAATGCTAGCAGAGAAGTCATTAAGCGATGTCCAGGTCATCGAGAAGCACTCTTATGGCATGAAAAATGCCAAGTTCAATATTCATTTAGCCCGGACTTCTCGGATACTTATGCTGGGAAATTTCCAAAATCAAATGACAACGAGAGTAAGGTTGTGGTCCATCCTGATCAGTATAAAGAACAGTTGAAGCAATTAATGAATAACCTTGCAAAAGAGACATATGGTTCTCAATCTATGTTTGCGACAAGGAAAACTAAATTTGAAAGTATGACCATATATGCACTTTTACAATGTTTAAGAGACATCACGAAAACTTCATGTGAGACATGTTTGAATACAGCCTTGGCGGAGCTATATGAATGCTGTGGTGATCGTCAAGGCGGGACTATTTTTGGCAGGAGTTGTAACGCGAGGTTTAGCGTCAATAAATTTTACAGAGAAACAACTAATGGTAAGTGAAATTGAATCTTTAGTTGGCTACCTGATATATATAATTAATATTTGCTAAATGTTAGCTGATGTATTTGAAAGAGGAAACAAGTTAGATGTGCTTTGTATTCAAAATTATATTTTCCAGTTTGCCCTTTAGAAAATTGCTGCATGTTGTTTTTTTTCATTTGCTGCTTCCTATGTGATACCTTCATATAATAAACAGTAATTCAGAAGTATACAAAATACAATTCCAACAGGGACTGAAAGCATTTCATTTCCATACAGGATCAGTTAAGAAGTGGATAGTTGTCGCAATTACAACCGGATCGACTTTAGCAATTGTAGTACTCATTGGATGTTATTATTACCTCCGGTTTCGAAAGATGGAAACAAATACAGGTAGATTTTCCTACAATGCAATGAACTATTTTGAAGACTGGAACTGATCAAGCTTCTGTTATTTGCTCTGTAGATGATGAGAGCAGCCAAAATGTATTCTTGCATAGCATGGGTGCTTCAGGCAGATTTGTGATAACAGAGGAAAGTAATGTGGTCTGTGGTCAGGACCTGCCCTTTATAGAGTTTGCTATTGTTAAGGCAGCTACCGAGAATTTTTCGGACTATCATAAGCTTGGGCAAGGTGGTTTCGGCACTGTTTACAAGGTACTATATTTCATTTCATTTATTTGTTTTTATAAACTTGAAAGTTACCAGGCATATTCCCTTCTCTGATAGTAAATTTCAAAATGGAGTTAACTTCAGGGTGTATTACCAAATGGGATGAACATTGCAGTTAAGAGGTTGTCGAGGAAGTCTTGGCAAGGGATCGAGGAGTTCAAGAATGAGATAATATTAATAGCAAAACTTCAACACAGGAACCTAGTGAGACTCCTAAGTTGTAGCATAGAGGGGGGCGAGAAGCTGTTAATTTATGAATACATGCCCAACAAAAGCCTGGACAAATTTATCTTTGGTTTGTGCTCTACTTATTGCTATAAGCAAATATCTTAAGTACTTCTGAATTCCTGATCATACTATCCACATGCACCTTCAGATGCAGATAAACGTTCTCAACTTGGATGGAATAAACGCCTTGACATAATACATGGTATTGCCAGAGGAATACTTTATCTTCATGAGGATTCCCGACTCAAAATTATTCACAGGGATATAAAGCCTAGCAACGTTTTGTTGGACTACGACATGGTGGCTAAAATATCAGATTTCGGCATGGCAAGGATTTTTGGTGAAGATGAAATCACTGGAAACACCAAAAGAATTGTTGGAACCTAGTAAGTTTTCATCTCTGCTGTTTTCCTTGTAACTTCAAACAGATTTCCTTTTAATTAAAGTGTACTGAACACAATTGTTCTGATATTTAAACAGTGGATACATGGCTCCAGAATATGCAATGGGAGGACAGTTCTCGGTGAAGTCTGACGTTTTCAGTTTTGGGGTAATCTTGCTTGAGATTATCAGCGGGAAAAGAAACAGCGGCTTTTACCGAACCAAACATGCTCAAACACTCACTGCATATGTAAGAATTATTTAATATGAGAATATTAGGCTTCTTGAACAATTTTACTTCTTTAATATCCAAAAGCTTGATCTAGAAATTTAATGTCGAACATTTCACACTCAACTCTAATGTCGAGTGCAAAGGAAATATTTTTGTTTTATTTATTATTATTTTAACAGGCATGGCATCTGTGGAAGGAAGGAAGAGAATTGGACATTGCAGACGCATTGTTGACAGAAACATGTCCTGTGTCAGAAGTTGTCAGGTGCATTCATATTGGACTTTTGTGTGTCCAGGAAGATCCGGAAGACAGACCTACGATGTCATCTGTTGTAGTTCTGTTCAGGAATGAAGCGATCGTACTTCCCCAACCAGGCCAACCAGCATTTTCTGTGAGTAGAAATGCATTGGAAATTGCCCAATCTTCAACTACCGATCTTCCTTCAAGTCAGTTTACTGATTCCATCTTAACTCCGCGATGAGGACTCTGGACTTCCATTTCAACATTCCTCTCATGACTCATTTTGTTGTTAATATTTAGTCTAATACTGTTGAAGTTTGTATCATTATACAAAAGGCGTGTAGCTTCAAGTAAACATTAATTAATCTCAAGTGTTTCTCCTTTTGCCATTCTACATTTTTTCACTGATTTAAATAGTTATACAATATACCTGTGTGGTTGTTTAACTACAGATGCAAATATCATGCTAACCTGTACTTAAATCAGTTACATGTAATCTAGCTGAGTGTCCAAAACGAATTTTCATGAGAGCTTCCCCACATATTCCTCACTATGAAACAACACTGTATTGAAAATTTGAAATAAACACTTCTATATGAGAAAGTGGGATTCATAATTGAACGTGTCTAATATTTCCTTGGCGCAAAGAAACACCATTTTCTGAACCTTACCTAATATTTACTGAAATTTTCATCAGACTGTTTACTGAGATTAATGATAATAAAATGCACGAAAAAACTAATTTTTTTAACGTAGATGTTTGTAAAAATATGAAGAATTTACTACATCAGGCCTCAGTGAATTTGACATCTCACTACTAGACATTAGGGGTGAACAAAACCCGCCCCAACCCGCCCCTTATTTCGCCCGACCAACCCGGACCGTCCAAACCCGTTGGGTTGAACGGGTTGATTTTTAAAAAACCCGTACTAATTGGGTTGGGTTATGGTTCAACAAATTTTAACCTAACCCAACCCGTCCCAACCTGTTTACATACAATGCATATTGATTAAATATTTTTTGCAGTTTTTTGCATTCATTTTCTGCATTTTTTGCATTTTCTGCATTCTGCAACATTCTGCAACACATTCTGCAACACATTCTGCATTCTGCAACACATTCTGCAACATTCTGCAACACATTTTCAACCTTCTGCAACACTTTCTACATTATGCAACATTCTGCAACACATTTTCTACATTCTGCAACACATTTCTGCATTTTCTGGACAGAATTTCTGCAATTTTTGGGCAGAATTTTCTGCAAAATTCTTTCGATAACAATAAGACACTCACAATGTTAGCAGTTGTAAATAACAAAGAAGCAATAGTTGAAGTCCCTTGTTACTGTTGCCTCTTAAGATTCATCTGGACTGTGGGAACTTGACCTTCATAATTTTAAATCATTCACCGAACTGAAAGTGTTGAACCTGCAAACGTAACTAAGGACCGGAAATTAACATTAGTGTATATTAATTTAATATTGCAATGCAATCTCTTTTCTTTTTTATTCTAATTCGTGATGGATTTCTTTGTCAGTAAGGATTAAAAAACCGATGTGCTTCTATTCAATCCTAGATAAAATATCCAATCGACTTCATATTAAATATCAACATAATCATATTCAATGTGTCGATAAAATACTCCCTACATGATGGAACTTTAAATTTGCTGCCATTTTCTCCCGAATCGAAACATTTTTACTACATCCCTTCATAGTGTCACTGTCTTAGCATGCCCCAAAAAATATACTCCATATCAGAATGAAAGTAAAAGAAAACTTGTTGTATCTTAAAGTAGTACACTTCAAATTTATAACTGCAAATACCATTAATTTGCAAACCGACTTGTAACTTGATGTTTAATACTGATGTACACCAACCTCAACAGTTGTAGTGTAGTACATTACTAGTTAATAAAGCCGAGTTGTACTCCTAGTCCAAAAAATGAACTGGTCACCGGGGTGGGAAATCAGAGATAGTAATCCCGTTTGCCGAAGATCCAGTTTCATTTGACTGGGGTTGGGCAGATGGAGCAACTCGTCCAACAAAAAATAATGGTTGTGATGGCTCAGAAAATGTGGTCACATCGCTTCCGTGCATAAGGATTACAGAAGACATAGTAGGTCTATTTGCAGGGTCATCTTGGACACACAATAATCCAATATGAATGCATTTTAGCACTTCATTTACCACAAACGATTTTGTTAATAATGGGTCCATTAGCTCCAATTCTTTATCCTCAGACCATAATTTCCATGCCTGCAGTATTTAACACCAGTATGACTAAACCTACAAATACAGAGAAACGGTAGAAATAGTATAAACTAACTATAAGAACTTACATATTCAAGGAGGCTATGACCTTGTCCTGAGAGATAAAACCCATTGTTCTTTCTCCCGTTAATCATCTCTAGCAGGAGAACTCCGAAGCTGTAGACATCTGATTTGACTGAAAATATTCCTTTCATAGCGTATTCAGGAGCCATGTATCCACTTTTAGGTATAAAAATAACAAAACGTTACAGTGAGTAAAAGACATTGTTTTTTACTTTTGTAGTATCACGATTAGAAATAATTTTTAAAAAACTTATCAAGAAGTAGTGAAGGAAAAGAATGTTGTTTTCTAGCATACAAAAAAATCTTGCAATTGGATGTGAAATTGATGCTTACTATGTTCCCACAACTCTATTTGTGTTAGCTTCGCTTTGATTATTCCCAAATATCCTTGCCATTCCAAAATCAGATATTTTTGGGTTCATGTCATGATCTAGCAATATATTGCTTGCTTTGAGATCCCTATGGATGATCCTAAGTCGAGAATCCTCGTGTAGATATACTATACCTCTAGCAGTACCATTAATTATGTTGAAACGCCTCTTCCAGTCTAGTAGTATTTTTCTTGTTGAATCTAAAACAAATGCACAGAACTTTAATCCGCCTGTCTGTTAATATTTTTAATTAGCCAAGAACAAGAAGTGATGAAGATATGATGGGAGTCTGACCAAAGAGGAAGACATCTAAGCTTTTGTTGGGCATGTAGTCATAGACAAGAAGCATTTCATTATTTTTCAAGGAGCAGCCCAAAAGTTTCACAAGATTTCTGTGCTGCAGTCGTGCAATTAAAGTGACTTCAGCCTTAAATTCCTTCATTCCTTGGCCTGAACTTCTTGAAAGCCTCTTAACTGCAATTTGCTTTCCATCAATTAGTGTACCCTAAATTAGCAACATGTATCATTTAGTAATCAGTAATCACTACATCGAATTCCAAAGTTCACGTAACAATATATGTAATCCCACTATTGTTATATGTACCTTGTAAACTGGACCAAAACCTCCTTCCCCAAGCTTGTTTGCCTCAGAGAAGTGTTGTGTAGCCTTGTGTATGACATCCAGCTCGATCAAAGGAAAATCTTGCGAATCCACTTGGTTTTCTGTAACTAAACTGTCGTCGAAGTCAAGTAACTGGAACTCTGCGTTGCTCCTTTCAGTCTCTTGGTGAGATGATATATTACTTTCTGATTTTTTACTTCTTATGCAGTAATTGTAATACAAACAAAATCCCAGCAGAGCCATCAATACAGATGCGGATACACTTGCACTGATCATGATCTTTGATCTTCTCTCTTTTCCTCCTGCATAGAGATCCAAATATTGATTGACAAACCATTTAATAGATAATGAAACTTTCCTGGCAACAATATATAATAGTGGCTCCATTATTACAATACGGGGGCTGAAGTTCAAGTAAATTTTTTCAAAGCTCAAAAAAAGCTGTATACTATCAGCACCTTTTACTCTTGCTTTACAGATGAAGTTTCAGAGTTGCAAAAAAGCAATAGAAACATGCTCACCATTCGCAGGGGCAGGCGGTCGCTTTGGATTCACATGGTGAGAAGGGTTCAGCTCATACCTTGTGCTACAGTTTGGTGTAAGAATTATTCCTTCACTCTTTCCAGGTAAGCAGTATTTAACTCTTTCAGCTGCCTCAGACACACAATCGAAACAATCTTTTTCTGGCAAATCCGATTTGCACTGAACCGTTCCACTGAAATTTGCTAAGCCAGTTTCAATTATATCTGCAGCATACATGCGGTTAGAAGGATCAGAAGTTGCCTTGTAAGTTATAATGTCAAGCATGGCAAACAGTTGGTCCTTGAACCAGGATGGTTGATCGCTACTGTGGTCTTGATTGGACATGCATACATATGGATCGTTTTCTGCGGAAGTGGCGAAAGATGGATCCTTCTCCAGAGAAGAGAAGGTTGTTTTATTAGAGTATTGAATAAAACAATTATCAAACCATATGATTGCATCATTGTTGAGTGGACATTTGGCCAAAATCTGAGTAATGGCCGCGGTAACACAGCTCTTGCAGGTCTTGGCTGAGACATGATCTTTGCAGATGAACATACCATATACCTCATCTGGATAAGTTCCTTTAGTTGTATTGAAGACAGAGGCATCATTAGATACATTGGTAAATAGTTCAAAGAGACTATTACGATTGTTTTCGAACCGGTTACTTGCAGGGGAGCTCAAATAAGTATCATTTGAGCAAGTTGAACTCACATAAGGTTGTGCTCTAACTCGATTGTTTAATGTTACATGTAGTACTACCGAAAAAATCAATAGAAGAGAAGAAACTTTTAAAGCAGAACAACCTTCAAGCATGACCATTTCAATTTTGGAAGATAAAAATGCCTTAGTTCAGCATGTATACTATGACCAATAAATCTTGCTGTTTTTTCGTTTGTAAAATTCCTGCGACCCTGCCTTTACTTTTGAAGATTCCAAAGAAGTTAGATGTAAACATCTTAGACACCTCGAACATTATGCCAATTTTTTTTTTTTAAATACATGTGAATTAAAAAACCTGTCTTAACTATTTGGAATAACTTTTGGGAAAAAATTTGGATTCCAAACATTGCTCTTTTTCTACTAACTTATGGGAAGCCACAGTCTGCCTTGTCTCTGTATGTCATAAAAGTTCAATTATCACTTCTAAAAACGAAAATAGCATGGGGCTTTGTTTTCTGTTTTTCCTTTCAAAAAATTGAAGTTGAAATCATTTTTTTCATACTTTTTGAGTTAAAGGTATGTGACAATTGTTTTATGAAAACAATTTTTAGAAAAAAACGAAATAAGTTTTCACCTGAAATCATAATTGTCAATTGATGGCGTCTGCGTTTGAGTTTGGTCAGTGCACTGTGCATTAGCGTAATAGAATTGTAATTCTAAGTCGCGGCACCAATGTGTACTAGCTTTAAATTTCCAAGTCCATGGCCCCTGGGAACTGAGATCGCTATACAGGGGTTGACTCTGCCTCAAGGCCCTCAACTCTATTCACCAGTGAACATTTTCAATATCTGTTTTCCTAAATAATGTTATTTTTGGAATAACTCTAAATTGCACACCATTACTAATGAGCGTTTATTGAAATCCTCTTTCTAAATCTTAGCTGAATAATTTTTTATAAGGGTGTATGGATTGTAAGATGATCAATTTCTTGAGTTTTGAGACTGTTTTGCATGTGGCCGGATTTTGTTGGCTCGAATGCGGTGGTTGGTTTCGGGACATTTTCCAGATTCTGATCAATTTAATGTAATCATTTTTTAACGAAGGGACTTAAATCAAAAAATTAAAAGGTATATGACCTTAAATACGAAATTTTTTGTCAAAGAACCTAAACAATAAAACAGTAATAGTTCTAACGACAATTAAATTTTTTTTCCGGTCAAAACCAATTTTATCAGACACTTGTTACTTGATCACCGTGGCAATAAATCAGTGATTGAAGCATTGTCGACGGAGTAATCAGCTGATCTATCTTCAGCGTTAGTAGAATTTCTGTTCACCCTTGAATTAATAGTCTCTTCAGCAAACGACTCTCCTGGTTGAATGCCGCTGTTCATGAAAAAAGCAGGCTCTGTAGGTACAGCAAGAGTGAGCGAAAAGCTATTAAGCATAAGCACCACCGATGCCATGTTGGGTCGATTTGCTACATGTTCTTGTACACATAGTAGCCCAATGTGAATACATCTTATTATTTCGCGTATTGATTCTGAACTGTTTCTTAGTATTGGATCTATAACATTAGATGCATTCCCTTCTTGCCAGTTCTTCCAAACCTGAAAGAATTCAGCAAGATGAAATTTGGTAACTATTACAACAATTTGATATTTAAGAATTGATGAATGAATGTAATGAAAAAGCATATGTATGATTGGACATACAGCGCTGAGTAGGTCCTCAACCTCGTCCCCATTTCTAAAGCAGTTGTTTTTCTGACCACTTACAATTTCCAGAACTAATACACCAAAGCTGAATACATCAGACTTAACTGAATACTGCCCATACATTGCATACTCTGGCGCCATGTATCCACTGCAACGAATGGTTTAAAATATGATATTGCACGTCAAATCTATTTAAAATGATGATAACTGATAGAAGTAGAAGTACTAATTTAGATAATCATTTTGCTCTTATTTACTATCAACTTGTGCATAGTGGTACAAAATGGTTAAATAGCTTACTATGTTCCCACAATTCTGCTTGTACTTCCTTGAGTTTCATCAATTTCGAACAATTTTGCCATGCCAAAATCTGCAATTTTAGGATTCATATCTGCATCTAGCAAAACATTGCTAGCTTTTAGGTCACGGTGAATAATTCGTAGTCGAGAATCTTCGTGGAGGTAAAGAAGTCCCCTAGCGACTCCTCCTATGATCTTGTACCGTCTTTTCCAATCTAGTAATGAACGGTTGGTCGAATCTGCAAAAGAATACAAGTATCATGTTTTGGTTAAGTTCATAACGGCGTCATAAAAATTTAAACAGTTTAGGGAAACCAAGTATACTCGCATACTAGTAGGAAGAAATGGGACCAATAACATAGAACTAAATGAGTTATATAACATACCAAAAATGAATTGGTCAAGACTTGCATTAGGCACAAACTCATATATGAGAAGTCTTTCGGTTCCCTCGTAGCAAAAACCAAGGAGTCTAACTAAATTTCTGTGTTGCAGTTGTGCCACTAACATAACCTCGTTTTTGAATTCTTGTTCACCTTGACCATAACCACTTAAAAGACGTTTAACAGCTACTTCTTGACCAGTCCTAAGAACTCCCTATTATTGGAAAATGAAAATCAAGGACATGACTGGAGAAAATTCCTTAAAAGGTAGTAACTACTGTAGACGAAAAACTTCTATATGGAAAATGTTGCAGTACCGAATTTTATATTTTGCTTTTTTTGATAGATCTATGTTCTTTTACCTTATAAACAGCTCCAAAGCCACCTTGTCCGAGCTTATTTTCATCTGAGAAGTGATTTGTAGCAACTTTTATTGTGGTAAAGTCGTATTGCAAAAATTCAGTGCTTCTCATGTCTTTCACACTGTGATCTGAAGCACACACAACATAACATAACAGTAGCCGAGATAAATGACCAACTGGAAAGGTCAATTTGTGTCGTCGTTTTATTGGGGTACATCCATGAAATATACTATGTTTATGAGTGTCATCAGCCAGTGTGTTTAGTGCTCTAGTCTACTCAAATTATAATCATTGGAAACGAACACTTACGCTGCTGCAACGCCCCAGTAGCAGTCCTGTGCTTTTGCTTTCTTTGAAAGATTAAAAACAATATAAACAATAATAGAATCGAGCCAGCTATCACAACAACAATTATAATTACCGTTCTCTTGGTATCATCATTGTTTTCTGCGTAGGGAACAATTTATTTGTTAGTACAAGGAAGCTAATAATAAGGAAATTATTGTCGTGTCTCTATGTAATAAAAAAGTGTTTAGAGATGTGACAATCGTAAAATCATGAAGTGGAGTAATCATTTGATATTGTGGATGAGCAGGAAAATTTTACCAGGAGGTGGCACTGGCACTGATGAAACCGGTGGTGGTGCAGCAAAGGTAATGGTGTCGTTATAAAAGCGATTAGCTTCGTACCTAAGCCTACAGCTAGGAGTCGCTAGTTGGCATCCTATTCCAAAGCAACGTGATGAAATAGCTCTAATAACCTCATCAAGACAGTCACTGCATTGTGTTGAAGATAAGTCAGGGGTGCACTGCATAAGAGCATAAATAGTCAGAAAATCCGGCCCACTTTTTTTCCCTGTGGCAAATTTTTGTTGGATAACTTTATCCTTCAAATCATCCAACAAAGCTCTAAGGTCTTGATCATACTGACTCGAATCACTTGCATTAGTCCCATTTCTCCATGAACTAATTGGCTCAATAACCAGGTTGTAAAGAACCGGATTATCTGAGTACCTTAACATGCACTCATCGTACCAGTCAACAGCCTCCTTTTGGTTGGGACAGAGCTCTCTTAGCTTGGTAATTGAGTCTTTTACACAGCTTCTGCAGATGTCGAGTTGAACATCACCTCTACAGAGCACGAGCGCATTAGCTGTGTCAAAGTTTGTTCCCGCGGAAGCATTGTAGAAACCAGAGTCGCTAGTGTTTGCTGCAGAGTAGAGGTTGGCTAGAGCGGTGTCGAGGTTTTTATTGTAAACACTGTTGGCTGTGTAGTTACCATTAGTTCCACAGAATTTGTCTACGAAACCGGAATGGCCAACGGGGATACTACCAATGTAAAAACTAAAAATGATTAGAATTGCAACGTGAGAAGCCATGAATAGCGTTGTATTATTAATCATTGGATTGAACTCTGGGCTCGCAAGTTTCTAGTTATTCTAACTTACTGGTGTTTTGATGGCCAACTCTAAGATGTTTCTCAAGATTTTCAAGAACCGTGTATTGAATGGTCTTGCTAGCAGAAGTCAAGATCCAGGTCATTCTGGTACATATGCACTTGATAGTAGAAGAAATTTTAAGGCTATTTCAAGTTTTATTTTTAAAATTGTCCGAGTTAAAATTTGGAGAGGAACCAGAGATATACGTACTTGTCACTTGTCAGTGATCAGGCACAAATTTTTTTCGTCAAAAGTTGTGCATGCTTTTTAGATGATTTGAATTTTGGGGGAGAAATATATATATATAAAAGTGATTGGGAAGTGTCTTTATAATCTTGTTTTGTTGAATTGTGTTTAGATTGCTCTTAGGAAATTTCCTGGACAGTGGAGCAACTCCAACGTGCAGGACTAAAAATTTTAGCTAACAACCATCGTTTTCCCATCTCCAACCATTCCACCTTTTAGTTATAATTTTTTACGGTTTAACATCTTCTATATTTGGTAAACCTCTATGAATTATACATGTTATCTAAAATCCACCATATTCACTTATATTATGATACATCATTATTCTCATATATTTTTATTTTTATTTATTAATAAAATAATAATAAAATATTATTTTTGAAATATAACTAATCATTATAACTAATCCCATTGGAATACAACTCTTACAGATTCAGCAAATTTTACATAACCATTATTTTATATTATTTTAACTAACCATTTTAATTAAAGTTCAGCAAATTTTATATAACCATTATTTTATATTATTTTAACTAACCATTATAACTAAAATCCTCGAACATGCTCTACGAACATGAAGTTGGTCAAGTAATTCATGTGTGAACATGCTCTACGAACATGAAGTTGGTCAAGTAATTCATGTGTGGGCCATCTCCCACTATTTATTTATTTAGTCAGATTAAAAGCAATTAGGATGTTCTCCACTAAAGTCATGTCAGTAATTACGATGATAACTACAGTACTAATCAACATCGTTATTTAACAACTACGAAGGTGATAGATTTACAAAATTGGCATGTCTCGGACTCTCGGAGCAGATTCTCAAGGGGCAGCATCGTCAGAAAAGATTAGCACCAAGTACTTGAAGAATTTTTTTTTTTTTTTTTTTTCAAATCTTTATCTATAATTTTAACATGCGTTGATATTGATAATATGATTGTATGATATATTCCTAAATTTTAATCGAAAGCTAAAAACTAAATTTATATTTCACATCTTTATCTGTATTCAATCGAAAGCCAAAACTTAATATACTGTTGAGTTACAATATATTCAATTAATTATGATTTATTAATTTAAATTTTTTATAAATAAACTTATATACCTTACAAATGAATATCTATTTCCAGATTCTTAAAATGAGCGAGAACTAAACCTTGTACAACAAAAAATAAGTCTTTGAGTTATAATTTACTTTAAGATATACAAAAGTTAACAAATTTCAAAAAATTCATATTTTAATTCTTCGTTGCATCAATTTTTATATTTCAGCTTTTATTTAGTTTTATAGAAACATTTCTTCAAAAAAAAAAACTTGTGTTATTTATTTTTCATGAAAAATTTCCTACTTTTTCTTTGACTATTTAATTTAAGGAATACATATATATTTCTAATGCAAATGTTTTCTTTAATAAAAATTATGTGTTTGAGGAATATATATCCCCTTCCAAAATGGGAAAAAAAAATCAACAAAATTATACATGTTCACCCTTTTTCTAAAGAGATTAGGACGTCTAAAATAAGTCTTAGTTCCCTAATATATATAGATTTTATATGCAAACATAGGTGGACAATTTTATAAAATCAGAATTTATTTAAAATTTTGCAATATTACTTAATTAGCCTTACGGGCCCAATAAATATTAGAACTTATATTTTAATTATCTTAGGAAATTTTCTGAGATAAATTTCAGGGTCCTTTTTCTCTTTTCTAAAAGCCTTTTATGATAATTAAGCAATCAATGTTATATAGCCAAATTCATGTTGGATAAAATACATTTTCGATATTTAGTTTTTAGATAAATATCATGCAATTTTTTTTTCTGGGGCAAAATTATGTTTTAACGCAAAGAAACATAACTAGGGTTGTAAATGAGCTGAACTGAATCAAACTCTTGACTATTCGTGTATCAACTTGTCATAAATATTATAAACTCGAGCTCGAACATTTATCGAGTCAATATTTTTATTTGTGTATGAACTCGTTACGAAAATTTTTATTCACGAACATGTTTGCGAACAGTTCATGAAAACGTCTCACACGTCTCATGAGCTATTACTAAAGAACGTCTCCTGAATACTAGCTCATGAATATTTCATGAATACTGCTCATGATCTCGTGTTCACGAATATTACCTGACTTAATTCTAGAAATTTTTAATGCATTAAAAATAAAAAGATAAAACCTCGAAAATTAAAGACATTTACACTTATCAATGGGTCAATTTGAATCAGATTTAGACATTTAGTTAATACATGACCATCTAATTGTTGGGTTTAAACCCAATACAATAGTATGGGTTTTGGTGATCCAAAACATATATGGATTGGGTAATAATTATATGTTTAGATAATTATTATAGATGGTATATTTAGATACCAAGTATGATAAGGATTGTAATTGGAAACCAAGTATGAAAAGGATATCTTGGTGGCTAAGTTTTTGATGGCTATATATACATAGTCATATCGTATTTGTATGTGGGGAGGTGAAAGCTTAAGAGATGTAGTCATAAGTATTGTTTGGGGATGCTTGAGCATTGTTGGCTCAAGTATCGGGTTGGGACACCTTTAAGGTGTTATTGTTTTGATGTATTATTGATAATTGTTTAGATTAATAATACAAGTTTGGGACGTGGATGTTTCCACGTCAAGTATTTGTGTGTTCTTATTTTGTGCTTTGGTAGATCTTGTCAACTTATCGATTGGTTATGTGTGTGCTCTGTTTTGATGATTGTGAATCTCGGATTGTGTAAGTCCCTTAACCTAACACTAATGTTATGAGTTACGATGTAACAAATGTCATATTTTAATTATATGTAATTAAAATAATGTATAAATTTAACCAAAGAAGATAAGGAATTGACAAAATCAACTAATATTTTATTTCGTAGATATTAAAATTATTTACTAGTTATCGTGAAGTCAAAAACTCCTATAAAATCTTTATTAAATATGTTCACGAGAATATATATCGAGTTATTCATGAACTATATTCACGATTTTGTTCACGAACTATATTAATGAACTTGTTCATGAACTATACAATTAGAATTTATTCGCGAACTTTTGAGCGAACTACGTTGTACTCAAATTCAGCTCATTTACGAGACGAATCTCAAAATCGTGTTCATATTCAACTCTTTTATAAATTAAATCAAACTCGAAACTTTTTTCGAGCTAAATATCCAACTGTTCGTAAACGTATCGACTTATTTACAATGCTTTACGTAACCCACTTTAGCGTTTCTATTCCGTTACTGAATAGCAGCAGCATAATCTATAGTAAAACCTTGATAAATAAATATTCGATAAAAGAATAATCTTATTAAATAAATAATTTTTTCCGGTCCCGACATAATAGTGACAATCGATAAATGAATAATCTCGATTAATAAATAAAATTTTTCAATCCCGAATGTATTCATTTATCGAGATTTAACTGTATATAACTCTGAAAGTCCTGACATGCATGCATAATTCTATTATACACTAGACTCGGTAAACGAATAATCTAGTAGAATGAATAATTTTGTTAAATGTATTAATAAAGAAATTATATAGAAGTTTGTATAGATCATATATAAATATTAATGAATATTCACTATATTTGAAACATTATAATTTTATATAATATATATTATTTAATCAAAAATATTTATATATATGTATATTTTTATAAACTCTAAACATTTCGTACATACAGTTTTATAAATATTCTCAAGTTTGTGAAAATAGTCTTTAAATACACTACACTTGATACGTACTCCAAATTAATAATATTTAATATACGTTTATGAAATGTATTCATATTATTGAATGTAATGAAAATATATGATAAGAATTCTAATTCCTAACTATTACTTTGTAAGTATATTTGAACATTATATTTTCAATATTATTATCATTAGAAAAGAAACAAAATTGTCTAAATGAATAAATATTCATTTATCGATAATTAAATAATATATTTATTTATTGAAAAATAACTAATCTCGTTAATTTAATATATTTTTTACCCCAAGTGTACTCATTTACAGAGGTTCTACTAAACCTGGCAAATCGGATAATCTGATCGGTTTCAGATTGGATCCATTTCAGATCGGATCAATTTTCGGTTTTGATATATTTGGATATAATTCGGATTGGATTGGATCTAATTCGGTTTGGATCTAGAATCGGTTTTACAAAATTTTAATTGGTTTCGGTTCGGTTCTATTCTAGTTTCGGATCGGGTCGATTTCAGATTAAAACCAGATAAATTTCGGATTAAGATTAGATAAATTCACTTCGGATCTTTTCAGATTGGATTTTGTCGGATCAAAATAATTTGATTTCAATTCTGTTGTATCAATTTTGAATTATCATTGAAACTAAATAAATGTCATTAGTAAGTTTGTAAAAGTATAGTTAGAACGCGAAAATAAATACTCAATTGAGTAATATAAAACTTTATTGTTTTTTGAATATTTAATATTATTTTTTCGAGTCTCTACTTGGACCAGTAATATAAAATAATATGTTTACTTAATGTATAATATTATAATTTTAGCAAAATAATATTTACTATATTATACATTATCCATCTATTTTTAAAATATATATGGGTTAGATTTACCTTTATTTCACTTCTCACAAATTTAAAAGTTAATTTCGGTTTTTAAATTTTGTCATTATGGAATACATACTATACCATATATAATTTAATTATATATGTAATATTGCTCGATATTTCCAGCAAAAACCGAAAAATATATAGTACTAGTTTTTTTTTTAAAAATTACTGATTTACATATCTTAATCCAACTTTCAAGCATATTCAATTATACGTGACAATTTTTTAATCTAAATTTTTATTTTGTCTTTTAAAGATTTTGTAAGTGATTAAAATTTTTTTTAGGTGGTTGAAAATGAATATATTATTATAATTAATAAGTCTCATTTAATCATTTATATTACTAAATGGATTTTATTTCTTAATCATTTAAAAAAAAGATTTTCAATTAGTTAAGAAATAGACTTGCGGAATAATTTTTTAGTTTTTTATTTAATAAAAAAATGTTCAAAAATTATTTATTAAATTTTTATTTTGTTTGACAAGAATATTGACGGGATGGGTTGATAGACATATTAGGAATGAGTATTTATTTAAATAACCATTATTTAATAATGAGCAATAGTTATTAGTTATTTATTAGTTATTACTTTATGTTAGGCCGAGTACACAATTAATAATCAAATTCGTATGAGAGTTTAACAAGTAAGACGTTTATGCACTTAAAAACTTCTGGTATTAAGAACCCTCTTCGTGATGTAAACTATCACAAAGAGCTGCTAGGTTACAATAAAGATAATTCGTTGCACGATACCCTTCTAGGGTTAACCTATCTGTATTTATAAAACATACAGCTTCGATACAATCTTTAATTGATATTCCTAATAATCAGCTATACAATGATATCAATTACAGATTGTCACACATCTCCTAAGTCAACTCGATCTCTTTGATAGCTATCCAATCTTCAAAGATATCGCTTCCATAATAAATCTTCAATCACTGTTGACCAGTAGACGCTACCTCCAGACAGAGTTTGACAAACTCTGTCGAGCTTCCATCTGTCAGAGTTTATACTAAACTCTGACCGCTTCCAGCTAAACTCTGATAATTCACTGTAACACTAAAACACTGATTAAAACACATCAATTATATTTAACAATCTCCCCCAACTTGTTCATTAGCAAAAATGCACAAGTTAATAACAATAATTGATGATGTCAAAACAAATAGACAAATACAGTGTTTATACAAATTCAGAGTTTAAGCTTCTACTTAACAAAATCTACAGAGAATAAGAAAATCCTTACAGACTTTATTCTCTAATCTCTTCAAGATCTGGTGTAGCTCTGAGATAATCTATGAGCAATCTTCTTTCTTCATTTTCAAGCTCAATCTCCATAGCCTTTTTAATCTCTCTGAGCTGAGAATCACTCTCATCTGTCTGATAGATAGCAGCTCTAAGATAATAGATTTTGTTTCTTCTCATCTCATTTCCCAGTCTGATAAATTTGACTTCTTCTGACTGTGAATTGAAGTCAAGTACTGTGATTCCCAAATCAGTCTTTAATTTTGCAGTACCTTTCTTCATTTCAATAAGATTTCCATTGTAATCCCTGTACTTAGGAACATATATGCTATTATACTTCTCTCCTCTGATTGCCAAATTCTGAAGCATCCTCTGTCTGAGCACATTAGCAACTGATTGAGTCCTTTGACTATTCACCTTGAAAAGATATTGAACTTATTCTAGTTCTTCCCAATATTTCAAGCCAATATCATTCTCACCAATTCTAAATACTGTCCCATCAGCCATGAAGTACAAGAGCAAATCCTTCTTTAAACTCTTCTGATGAACTAACTGTACTGATTCCAGTCTGTCCAAACTCTCTTGAGTGACACCACGACCTGGAACAGCCAGTGAAGAAGAATCTCTAGGACCAGTATATTGCCTTTTGTCCTTGTGTGAACCTAGTCCACCCTTATTGTTTCCAACTTTACCAGACAAGGCTCTTCCATCAGAAATATTCATAGTAACTCCAGATAATATATTTGGATCATGAATTGTTCCTTTCCCAAAAACTGATTTCAACTGAGAAGATTGTAAAGGTGTGGTCACAACTTGTGATGCAACAGAAGTTGTAACTTTCTTCTGTGAACTTTCTCCTTCAATGCCTTTCAGCTTGAGTTGAGCTTCTGCTGCCATTGTTTCCTTTGAAAACTGAGATCTTTGACTAACATCAGCCCTTTCCTTGATCACAACACCTTTAACAACAGGCCTAGGAGCTTTTCCTCTTTTTAACTTACCAGACTTTAAAGCCTTGAGATGTTCTTCTTGTAAACTCTTTTCTTCAGCTTCAATGTCCTCAATTGTAACTCCTTCCTCATTCTCTTCAATAAACAACTTAGCAGCCAATTCTTCATCAGTCTGTGGATTAGAAGGTAATAGCAAACTCTTTGTCTTTGATGTACCTTGAGTATCAGTGTTTATCCCAACAAACTGTGATTTAGAAGACTTGCTAGTTTTCAGAGTTTGAAATTCTTCAGTTTTGCTCTTTCCTTTACTACTTGCTCCTCCATCTCCAGCTTTATCCTTTCTGATCAGAGTTTGAGATTGCTTGCATTTGTCTTTAGCAACTCTCTCCCCCTTTTTGACATCATCAGGCATAAGAATAGATGTGATTAACTCCAAGGAAGTAGCAATAGAATTAATCTTTAAGGACATATCATTCTGATTTTGTTCAACTTTGCTCAGCCTGTGAGACAAAGTGTCTTGATTCTGAGTAAGATATTGAAATTTATTCTTGTTGTCAAGTTTAATCATTTCAGCTCCTCTAACAACATCACCTCGAACATCAGAGATTGCCTTTTGACACAGATCAAACCTCGAGTTGAGAGTCTTCACTTGTACAACTGTAGCCTTAAGACAAGATAGAATCTCTGGATTTGTAATTGTTCTGGAGGTTCTCTTGACAAATTCAGCTGCTCTTGCAGGAGGAAAGATACAAGTGTCCTTGTACCAGTCATTGGAAAATTGTTCAAGGTGTTCTTCTTCAGCATCTGCTTGATTTGAAGGACCAGCAAAATCCTTAACCTTAGCATCAGTCTGGACTGGTAAACTCTGAGAAGGGCTTGACTCAGTATTCCCTTCAGTTTCATCTCCAACCTCAGCTTCAACATGATGAGAGGATGGAGGAATAGGAATAGATGCATCAACAGTGCAAATAACATCCTCTGTAACAGGTTTAGTAGTAGAGTCATCCTCTGCAGATTGCACAATAGTCTCAGAGTTTATCTCCTTAGGTTGTTGATCAATCTCATCTCCTCCTTCAGCAGTCTGGTGAGCATCTGAGAGTAATTCAGTATGTGATGCTACAGTTTCAGAAAGAACAACTGTAGGTTGATCAGCTGCACCAGTATCAGAGATAGGATCAGAGAATGGCATGAATGAATCAAGAATATCATTCCTTGGAGAAAAGCCATCTCTAGTATCCTCTTCTGCAGGCATTTGAACTTCTTCAGGCATTGAATCTTTTTCAGCCTCAACAGTAGGTGGTTGCTGTGAAACTACCTCTGGAGCTTCAACATTTTCATCAACAGAATCAGAGATTACCAGTTTTATTCTCTTCGCTAGAGGCACTTCATCTGAATCCTCTTCACTAGATTCTGCTACCACTGAGGGTGACTTAGGTTTGTTTGCCATTTGTTTCATTCTTTTCATTCTTCTAGTATAAACAGCTCAAGGAGATGTCTGTTTTGCTTTCATTTGTGTCTCTATTGCCTTCTTAACTCTTGCATGTCGTTCAGTGATTGCTGCTGACTTTACGCTGCCTCGTTTTGCTTTAGGCTGAGGTTGTGGTGGAGATTGTGATGATTCAGAATTTGTTTGTGGAGTGTGTGAAGGTTGTTTTGTAGGTGCTGAGTGAATAGGTGATGTAGGTGGTTCAGTGTTTAGTGTGTGAGTACGATCAATGTTTAGTGGTTCAGGTTGTGGTTCTGGTTGTGGTTCTGGTTGTGGTTGGTCCTGAGGTTGATTGAGAAAATTCTGCAAAGCAAGTGGCAGAACAAAGGCAGGTAGATTTTCTTTACCAACATCCTTATTAGTCATATCAGAGAATATTCTCTTGTTGACTCTAAAAGGCTGAATTTCATCAGTATCAGCAATCTCTAGACCAGGTACACAAGCATTGAACAGCATTTGACAAAATCGAGCAAAATAAACTGTAGTAGACTCTGACAGTTTATTACCTAAATTCATCAGAACATATCTACCAAAATCAAAATTACTACCATAAAGTAGAGAATACCCGATTTGTAGACTGTCTATTGGAATAGCATCCCAGTTAGTGACCTTCTTCTGGAATGTCCTTGTAATGCAATCGAAGAAAAAGTTCCATTCCTTTCTGAGATTAGGCCTCTTTACACTGCCAATCTTGTCAAGAGATTCCATGTAACCTATCTCCTGTAGCATCTGTCTCAAATGAGGTTCATCAACATAAGTATAAGATGTATGTGTATCAAACCCCATTGTATCTCTGACAGTTTGTGGAGTAATCACAAACTCTTGTTCTTCATAAGTGAAGATGATGTTAGGAGTCCCATTCTCTCCTCCATCCACATAGACACGTGCTCGTATTTTTAAGAAGTGTATTTTGCAAATATAACAATAAAATATTTGATTTTTTTAAAAAAAATCAAATAACACTCTCTTAAAATACCTGGACCCAATTAAAACCAGAATATGAAGCGTTTACCTGTAACCATTAATAACCAGAATACGAAGCGTTTTAGTACTTCGTTGCTTACCCATTTCTATTTAAGGCCTAGAGACTTGTTCAGACTTGTTCACTATCCCTTTAATCTTTCATTCTCTCCTGAAAATCAAAAACCCTTCAAATAACACACTCTTAATAACAATGTCAAACCTTACCATCAAAGAAAAGAATCTCCATCTCGTAGAGAATAGAGATATCTTCAGTTATACGCGTGAAGAGTTTGATGCGTTTGACTGGGAAAGGCAGCTTGAAACTCTATGGCTGTAGATGGATGCCGGTCTGGAAGAGATCGAGAGAGAAAAGCCTGCAAGAGTGATCGACATCGATGCTGCTCTCCAAGCAACATTAGCATGGCTTTCCTCGAAGGCATCCTCATCCAACACCACCAACCATTGTTAATGAATATGTCAGCAAAAATAACCTTATCCCTTCAACTTCCACCCAAATAAAGTGGCAAAGATAGGATCTGGGATGTTTGCTAACAATGGAGTGGTTTGGATTTCACTTTTTATTTCCTGTTGAATAGATTAGTAGATAGAGAGAACAAAAAGATGTAATTCTTACATGTAATCTCTTTCTTATTATCAATGAAAAATTCTGTTTCTCTAATCTTATTCAGTGTGTTCTGCAATTTATTTTTTTATGTTTATGAACTGTTCTTCAAAGAATTAAATCAAAGAAGAGAATATGAAAACTAATTAAAGTAATCATATAAGGAACAAATTCATCAACAATAATCACAATTAAATCAGGAACAGAACAGAGTACCAATTCGAGAAGTGTTTTGTTCTATTCGAGAAGTCTAGCATTCGACAAGTCGAGGCGATATTTGTGAAAACATTATTCGACATCTCTGAGATTCAACAAGTCAAAGTGTCATTCGATAACTCAGAGATTCGACATGTCTATTACTCTATTCGAGATCTCATGGAGTCAACAAGTCAATGATGACTAAAGAAGCTATTCGACATCTCAGGGATTCGATATGTCAAAATGCTCTATTCGATATCTCAAGGAGTCCCAGAGAAAAGAGCTATTCGAGAAGTGATTCGATATGTCAATATAACACTATTCGAGAACTCAGAGTTATCGATTAAGTCAATTCGAGTTCTCGAATCAATCACTTAGCCACTTCTCGAATACATTACGAACCACAAATCAACAATACACTTATTAACAGTTGTCAAAAGCCCTATTTACTCCAAAATTTTCAAATTATCCAAATGGAAGTTTACCTTAGAGTACGAACCACGAATCAACAGCGTTTGTCAATTCTCCAACTTTATCACCGAAACCCTTTCATAAATTGCACAGTTGTGAAAATATGTGTGTGTGAAGCAGAGTTTACTGAATCAATTTTTAGAGTAAATAGCTATTTGATAAGTTCCTGGGTCATCCTAGTATTTGACTAGTCACCAAAAATCAGAGAATTTTAGCACATATTATATAACAATAAGTTCCTGGGTCATCCTAGTGTCCAACATAATCTCAAAGGAGTATAACAACCTATATACATTTTCTTTGGGGTATTGCAGTAAGCATTTTAATCTACCAGTGTATAACTAACAGAGTTTAGAGTTCATCAACATCAGTAGTTATTCATGAAAGGCAATGCACACAGTATTTATAGACTCAGAGTTTAGGACAAAATAAACTAAGAGATGCTATAAATATGAACCAATATCATGCCGTGTTAATTTTCTGCACAATCTAAGATTAGATCACAATAACTCAGAAAGATTCATGATTAATTACTGAGAATCATGCTGCATACATATTTCTTCATTGGTGTTTTCATTCAGACAAAAATCAACTCAGAGTTCACAGAGTTTATCAACTTATTACCAGTGTATGACATACAGGCATGCTGACTGAGTTTAACAGAGTTTGACAGAAAAACATGTTAACAGAGTTTGCATAACAGAGTTTAATCAACAGAGTTCACTTAGCACTTAACCAATCAGGAAATATGAGTAATACAATACATAAGTGAAATTTGAGTCTAACCAACATTCCTAGTCAGAACCAGAGACCATTCCTAGTTCATTGACCAGTCTTGTAAATGTAGCTTCACTCAATGGTTTAGTGAAGATATCTGCAAGCTGTTGTTCTGTAGACACAAAATGTAGTTCAATATTCCCTTCTTCGACATGTTCTCTGATGAAATGGTACCTTATGCTGATGTGCTTGGTCATTGAATGCTGTACTGGATTACCTGTCATAGCAATAGCACTTTGATTATCACAGTAAATATGAATTTTACTGTACCTTAATCCATAATCCAGCAATTGATTCTTCATCCACAAGATCTGTGCACAACAGCTACCAGCTGCAATATACTCTGCTTCAGCTGTAGAAGTGGAAATTGATTTCTGTTTCTTGCTGTACCAAGAGACAAGTCTGTCACCAAGAAATTGACAACTTCCACTAGTGCTCTTTCTGTCTATCTTGCAGCCTGCAAAGTCTGCATCAGAATACCCAAGTAGCTTAAAATCTGATTCTCTGGGGTACCACAGACCTAATGATAAGGTGCCCTTGAGATACTTGAAGATTCTTTTCATAGCTGTCAGATGTGGCTCTCTAGGATCTGCCTGAAACCTTGCACAAAGACAGGTTGCATACATTATGTCAGGCCTACTAGCTGTCAAGTAAAGAAGAGATCCTATCATGCCCCTGTAATTTGTCATATCCACTGAAACTCCTGTGTCTTTGTCCAATTTAGTTGCTGTTGCCATGGGAGTTGATGCAGATGAACAGTCAAGCATACCAAATTTCTTGAGAAGATTTCTGGTATATTTTTCTTGATTAATGAAAATACCATCATCTGTTTGTCTCACCTGTAGGCCTAGAAAGTAACTAAGCTCTCCCATCATGCTCATTTGATACCTGGACTGCATGAGCTTTGCAAACTTCTTACAGAGTTTATCATTAGTAGACCCAAAGATAATGTCATCAACATATATCTGAACTAAAAGAAGGTCACTTCCTTGATTGAAATAGAACAGAGTTTTGTCAATTGTACCTCTGTTGAATCCACTTTCTAGAAGAAATTGAGCAAGTGTCTCATACCATGCTCTTAGTGCCTGCTTAAGTCCATATAGTGCCTTATCTAGCTTGTAGACATAATCTGGATATTTGAGGTCCACAAATCCTGGTGGTTGTTCAACAAACACTTCTTCTTCAAGCTTCCCATTCAGAAAAGCACTTTTCACATCCATCTGGAACACTTTGAATTTCTTGTGAGAGGCATATGCTAGAAAAATTCTGATTGCCTCCAATCTTGCAACTGGAGCAAATGTTTCATCATAGTCTATTCCTTCCTGCTGTGAATAGCCTTTTGCTACCAGTCTAGCCTTGTTCCTTGTGATAACACCTTCACTGTCAGTCTTGTTTCTGAAAACCCATTTAGTACCAACAATAGATCTGTTCTTTGGCCTTGGTACAAGGGTCCACACTTCATTCCTTTCAAATTCATTCAACTCTTCCTGCATTGCTGTTATCCAGTCAGCATCTTGAAGAGCTTCTTCCACTTTCTTTGGTTCATTTTTAGACAAGAATGCATGAAACAGACATTCACTTGCAGTAGCACTTCTTGTTTTCACTTTTGCATCTGGATCACCAATTATCAAATCAGGTGTATGTGATTTATTCCATTTCCTAGCAGAAGGCAAATAACTTCTGTCAGCATGTGATCCTCCCCCTTGATCCATGCTCTCCTGATTTTGTTGTGATCTTTCTTCATTTTCTGAGACTCCCCCTGAACTTGACTGCCCAGAGTCAGAATTTGAATTTTCAGAGTTTGAATCATCAGAGTTTGATCCAGATTTTTCAGTTGACTCAGTATCAGTGTTTGATTCTTCATCTTGATCATGCTCCCCCTCAAATGGTTCTTCCCTTTGTTGTGGCTGAGAAGTTTCTCCAGTGTTTACCAGTAGAGGTTCAGATGTTGTTTCAACAGAGTCTGTCAGAATTGTTTCATCAGAGTTTACTTCATCAGAGTTTAAATCTTCATTTTCAAAGTTCAGTTGATCATATTCATCTTTGTCTTCAAGTCCAGTTATCTTCTTGTCATCAAACGACACATGTATAGATTCCATGATCACTTTAGTTCTCAGATTGTAAACTCTGATTGCCTTTGTTGACAGTGGATAGCCAACAAAAATTCCTTCATCTGCCTTTAGCTCAAACTTGGTCAACTGTTCAGGATGAGTCTTCAAAACAAAACATTTGCACCCGAAAATATGAAAGTATTTCAGGTTTGGCTTCTTTTTCTTCACCATCTCATATGGTGTCTTTCCATGCTTATTGATCAGTGTAGCATTTTGAGTAAAACAAGCAGTTTGAACAGCTTCTACCCAGAAATAAGTTGGCAATTTTGCTTCATCAAGCATAGTTCTGGCAGATTCAATCAAGGTTCTATTTTTCCTTTCAACTACACCATTTTTTTGTGGTGTACCAGGTGCTGAAAATTCTTGCTTCACTCCATTTTCCTTGCAGAATTCTTCCATTGTTGCATTTCTGAACTCAGTTCCATTATCACTTCTGATGATTCTGACTTTGTTACATCCTTTGTCCAGAAGCTTCACATGCTCTATCAGAGTTAATGTAGTTTCATCCCTCTTTGCTAGAAAATACACCCAAGTGAATCTAGTGTATTCATCAACAATGACTAAAGCATATTTCTTCCTTGCTATAGACATAACATTTACTGGACCAAAGAGATCAACATGCAGAAGATGATAGGGATAAGTGATTGAAAATTCTGTCTTGCTCTTGAAAGATGACTTCCTTTGTTTAGCCTTCTGACATAAATCACATAGGCCATCAACATTTAACAGAGCCTTTGGGAGTCCTCTTACAAGATCCTTTCTGATCAATTCATTGATGTTGTTCAAGTTCAAATGTGAGAGTTTCTTGTGCCAATTCCAACTCTCTTCACTAGACATTCTTGTAGACAGGCAAACAGCTTTTCCAGCAGAGTCTATCAAAAGCTTGATTTCATAAATGTTGTTTTGCCTATGACCAACTAGAACAACCTTTCCTGTAGATTTGCTGATAACTTCACAATATTCAGGTTGAAAATCTACATGATATCCCTTGTCACAGATTTGACTCACAGACAACAAGTCATGCTTGAGTCCTGGGACATGAGCTACATTGTTGATGATGACATTTCCAAGATTAATATTGCCATATCCCAATGTTTTTCCTACATTGCCATCACCATAGGAACCTTTTGGGCCAGCCTTCTCCTTATAGTCTGATAGAAGGGCTTTATTTCCAGTCATGTGTCCTGAACATCCAGTGTCCACGACTAGGGTTGCCTCCCTGTTGCCCTACAATCACAAGAAATTACTGAGGATTAGATTTAAGGATCCAGACTTGCTTGGATCCTTTGACATTCTTAACTTTGTTAGCTTTTGCAGCGGAATTAACATTATCAGAGTTTGAGCTAACAGTATCAGTGTTTACACTTGCAGTATCAACTTTAACCCATTTCAGATTGGGTTTCAGTTCATAGTAATTATGATAGATAGCATGATATTCTCTGCAAGTATAAATGGAATGCCAAGTGCTTCCACAGTGTGTGCATAAAGTCTGTGGCTTAGTTCTAGCAAAATCCTTCTTTACCTCAGAGTTGGAAGGTAAAGAATTTATATTTTTGTTTTTCTTGCAGCAATTTGCAAGATGCTTAGTACTACCACAGTTATGACATGTCTTTCTTGGAGCATAACTAGCAAGCATTGGTTTATTTCCTGAAGTAATGCCTACTTTTCCATTTCTGTTCTTATTTGACACTCCCTGTTTCTCAACAGATTTTAACTCCTTCAGTTTATGTTTGAGTTGTTTATCTGTCATTGAACCAATATTAACCTGTTTAACACTAGTTTTTACTGGTTCACTTTTAACAGCTTCTTTTTCATTTTCAGACAAAAATTTACTGGTTCCGTGTACAAAATGAGGTCTGATTTTAACTTGATTTTGAAATCTAAGTTCATCTCCCTCATTATAACCTAGACCAACAGTGTCTGTTTGAAAAATCTGTTGAGTGTCCTTTCCAGAATTAGTCCAAGTCCTAATTTTCTTATTTGCTTCCTCCAACTCAGATTCTAGTTGTTTATATTTCTGAAGCAAATCCTGTTATATAGAAACAGCATCATCTCTCTCTTTCTGAACTTGTTGCATGTTTTCAAGTTTTTCTTCAACAAGTTTATTTCTAACCTTAAGTTCAGAATTTTCAGATTTTATCCTCTCATTCTCTAAAGTCTGATCCCTATAACTTATATGCAATGACTTAAGATAAATTCTTAATTGAACAATGTCATCAATATTATAAGCATAGGTAGTTAGAGGTACCTGATTTTCAGAAGTTTCTGATTCAGTAGTAGCCATGAGAGCATAGTTCACTTCTTCATCAGAATCTGAAGTATCTGCCCAATCTCTGCCTTTAGTGTAGAGTACCTTTCCAGTTTTACCCTTCTTGCACTCAGGAGCATAGTGACCCATCTCCTTACACTTGTAGCATTGAATTTCAGACTTATCCTTCTTCCCCTTAGAATCTCTCTTATCAAACTTCCTGAAGCTTTTCCTGTCTTCATTTGAATCTCTAGAAAACCTTTTCCCTTTCTTGAAATTCTTGAAGCCCATTTTCTTGAAGGTCTTCACCATCAACACAGCCATTTTCCTCATTTCTTCTTCATCATCCTCAGAGTCAGATGATTCAGAAGAGTTTGAATCACAATCAGAGTTTGATGATTCACTTTCTGAGTGTATGACCAAGGCTTTTCCCTTCATTTTCCTTCTTGATGCCTCTTTCTTCTGAGGCTTCTCTTCAACATTAAGAGCAACAGACTTTGCCTTCCTGCTTGATCTCCTATTTCTCTGCTCCATTTCCAATTCATGAGTTTTGAGCAGCCCATAGATTTCATCAATCTCTGTTTCAGCAAGATCATAGTTGTCTCTAATAGTGGTTGTTTTCACATCCCACTTTTCAGGTAGAGAAAGAAGAAACTTGAGATTAGAGTCTTCGAGATCATACTCTTTGTTGACCAATGACAGATCATTAATCAATTTACAGAATCTATCAAATGTTTCTGTCATGGTCTCTTCAGGTTTAGCCTCAAAATGCTCATACTCTTGTGTGAGTATGTTTCTCCTATTCTTCTTAATAGCAGCAGTTCCTTGACATCTGACTTCAAGAGCATCCCATATCTCTTTTGCAGTGGTGCAGTTAATCACTTTGTTAGACATAACATTGTCTAAAGCACTATGCAGTAATTGCCTAACCTTTGCATCCTTAGCAATTGATGATAGATCTTCAGGAGTCATGTCCTTCTTTTCCTTTGGAACTATTTTAGCTTCTTCACCAGCAGCTGCAACAGATAGCTTTGTAGGATTGTGAGGGCCTTCATAAATCCTGTCAAGATATTCTGGATCTGTAGCCTCCAGAAACATAGTCATCTTGACCTTCCACATAGCATACTCTAATGGCCTGAGAATAGGAACCCTGATTGGTTCATAACGACTCACAGTAGTAGGAGCCTTTTCAGAAACAGTAGGTGTTGGTGGAGGAATTGCTGACATGATTATTGTTGTGTTTGGATCTTAACCTGTAATAAAGTAACAGATTGGCTCTGATACCACTTGTCAAGCCGAATACACAATTAATAATCAAATTCGTATGGGAGTTTAACAAGTAAGACGTTTATGCACTTAAAAACTTCTGGTATTAAGAACCCTATTCGTGATGTAAACTATCACAAAGAGCTGCTAGGTTACAATAAAGATAATTCGTTGCACGATACCCTTCTAGGGTTAACCTATCTGTATTTATAAAACATACAGCTTCGATACAATCTTTAATTGATATTCCTAATAATCAGCTATACAATGATATCAATTACAGATTGTCACACGTCTCCTAAGTCAACTCGATCTCTTTGATAGCTATCCAATCTTCAAAGATATCGCTTCCATAATAAATCTTCAATCACTGTTGACCAGTAGACGCTACCTCCAGACAGAGTTTGACAAACTCTGTCGAGCTTCCATCTGTCAGAGTTTACACTAAACTCTGACCGCTTCCAGCTAAACTCTGATAATTCACTGTAACACTAAAACACTGATTAAAACACATCAATTATATTTAACACTTTATTTTATGTAAAAAAAATATAGTTAATTACAATTCACAAACATACTAATTACTAAACACTAGCGTTCTACCCATGCTACGCAACGAACAATAAAATTGATTAATTAATTAATATAAACATATTATTTTAATTATTATTTAGAAAAAATTATAAATTCGATGATATTAATTTAAGTATAAAATTACTTATTCGTCAATATATACCAATTGCATTAATATTAATATTGTCAAACAATTACCATAACATTCACATCCCCGGTTAAAACGTTCTAAGCCCCTCTTTATTGTTTTTTCTTAATTTTGTTTTTCATTTGATTTCTCTCATTTTTTAGAATCTTTCTACCAAATTCAGAAATTTTTTATCCATATTTTGAGTTTTGTTCTTTTGAAAATTTAGTATTTTTTAAATGTGCAGTACTTTGGGTTTCTAGATCTTTTATCATATTCATTCAGTCAAAAAATGTATATGGGTCACGATCAATTTAATTTTTCGGATACATATTAAAAATTCATAAATACTTATTTCTCACAATCGTTATAAGTCATTTGATTGTCTCTCAAAAAAAAGGTTACATGTTTCAACGATATGAGAAAGGATCTCTACAGTGCAATCCATTAAACGAACGTAATTATGACAAAGGAAACTATCGTCTAATCTACTTTCCTATGTATTCGTTCAATGTCCATTTTATAAATTGTATGTTTTTTTATTAGTGAATTGATTTACTGTAGAAAAATAAAAATTATAAATCAACCAAACATATCCAATATATTATGTTCTTAGAGTAAGATATGATTGTTAGAATTTATGGTGATTGGCCTCAACTTGTTTTTAATGACAACATAAAATATGTATATTCAGCTTGGGAGTTTGTAGGTCGAATTTTTTATTTTTTTCTATTAGAAAATGGTATATTAAATATTAGTTTTTTTATCCAAAGATAGGGATTACAAATTAATTTGATCTGATGATACCCGATTCGAAACACGAAAATTTGGATATACTAAACCTGGATTTTCGGATTTAGTTTTGGATTTAAATTTTAAACCCAAAATAGTTTCATTTTTTATTTGGATTTTAGTTATACCGAACCGATATCCAATCCGGAATCTGAAACCCGATCCAATATCGAAACCCGGTGCATAAATAATATAATACCATATTTGAAATTATAATATGTAATATTTTGATGTAAGACATATAATTTATTTATTTTATTCAAATATTTCATTGGAAATAGTTAAGATTAATTTAGTAAGAGAAATGTTATAGTCCCCAAAAGGTTCCCAAAACCATTACCAAATGATAAGTTGTCATTATACTATTTGTTGTTCCTTACATTAATGAGATGGGCCCATCGTGTATACATATGAATCTACAAATAAAAATAAGCCATGTGTCATTCAGGAACAAATTCGGGATCTAATTCAGGGGATGTAGCATTTTTCAATTAGTAATTATAACTTCTATTTCTCAATCTCAAGTTTTATTGAAATATTTAAGATGTAATTTTCTTTGCTTTACATAAATTTTTCATTTGTGTTGTATACGAAAAATTATTTTTTAGAATATTAGTTTTTTTACCCATAAATAAGGATAGCATATTAATTCGATCTGATGATACCCGATCCAAATGAACTATTTGATATACCGAACCCGAATTTTTGGATTAAGTTTGGATTTAAATTATTAAATCAAAATAGTTTTGATTTGGATTTTAGTTGTACCGAACCGATATCCAATCCGAAACCTGATACATAAATAATATAATATCATAATTTGAAATTATTATATGTAATATTTTAGATGTAAGACATATAATTTATTTATTTTTATTTCAATATTTCATTAAAAATAGTCAAAACTAATTTAGTAATTATAACTTCTATTTATCAATCTCAAATTTCATTGAAATATTTAACATGTAATTTTCTATGTTTTACATAAAATTTTAATTTGTGTTGTATACAAAGAATTATTTTTTAACATATTTTAAATTTTACTTAGTATGTCAATTCGTACAATATGTTACATTTGGCTACTTACTTAATTTAATCATTTTAATTTTTAATTATTGTATAAATATAATTAATATTGTTTGCGTTTAGCAATTATTTTAAATTTGACTACATAATTACTAATTTTTGATGCCCGAAAAAACCACATCTAATCCGAAACCCAACGGATTTGATTTTGGATATTGAGTTTTGGATTTGAATTTATTTTTAAAATCCGAAAATATTTGGATATGGATTTAGATTTTAGAAAATTCGGATCGAACCCAATTCGTTGTCATCCATACGCATAAAATAAGACATTTGAAAATGAGTATCGCCTATCTTTTTCCTGTTTGACTAACATGTTAAAACAAAAAACTGTACATGAAACAAAAATTAAATGTCTAATATATAAACATGTAATCACGTTATTATATATGTGTCCTTGTAATTTAGTTATCAGGTTAAAAAACATGAAATTCATTTTCTTTAAGAGCGAGTATATTTTTCTGACATATATTAGATGAAAGCGCTTAAGTAGACCTGACAAATCGTTTGTGTTGTGTACATTTTTTTTTTGATAAGTTACAGATTTCATTACGAAAGACGAGTGTGGCTCGTCGAGAGAACATAGAAGAAACACCGAAAAGAACTTAAACCATCCTAGCTTATCACCACTGACTATTCTAGCTCCTACAACAAGCTCTGGCATGTAATCATACTGGAAGATGACTACTGCTATGGTAAAATAGAGCATTGACTACTTGAGCAAATACACAAGACATAAGCGAGGTCATTCAGCTGTTTAGAGAACATTATCTCTTTAGGTTAGTAATATGAGCGAACGACCTACTGGAATCATCACGCCGCTACTGCTGCCACGGGGTTGTCTCCCACAAATATTGAGTTTTCCCCTGCTGTTCTTCCACCATGAATTACCTCTTCCATCATCACATCTTCCGGGTTGTTTTCGCTATCAATTTCTCTGTCAAGACTGATCTCCGTTGGAGGATCTATCTGTCCAAGACCCATCTCTTCAGTTTGGTCTGAAGGTAGATAGCATCATCAAAGTTCACAGGGCTTGGAGCTCCGTCTGAAATGAACAAGTCTTGATAACTGGGATCATCAATACCCATGCCCATGTCCTAGTCCAATAGCTCCTCAACCCCTCCAATGGGTCTATTACATGTATATTACATGCTGCAAAGCCTCTTTCCCAGCCTTGAGATAAATCTAGCAACCTTGTTACGGTTTGGCACGATATAAGATATCATGCAAAACTAGCGTCTGTCCCTCAGCAAGATGTCTATCTATGATGCCAAGTGAAATACCCCAGCAGAAGCACTCACATGGTAGTTTTTGATGACCATGAAGGCCTCAAGGTTGTCTGTCTCCAGTATGATGTCACGATAACCTAGTTTGAAAGCACGTCGTAGGGCTATGTAGATAGCCCACAGTTGATTTCCCAGTGTTGAGAGTTGAGGAATGACTCCAACCGTAAGGTGTTTGAGGATACCGTCTGAATCTCTGTACACTGCTCCTATGCCAGTGCGAAACCCATGCGAAACCCGTACATCGATGGGTTTTTTGAGGACGTTCCATGCACGTTAATCTTAAGCATTCCTGGAGGGGGTGGAATCCAGTGGTAAGGCATTTTCTTTTTTGTGTATGGAAGGGAGTGAGTAAGAATGCAGAGAGTGAGTAAGAATGGAGGATGGTTGTTGGTATATATAGGCGCGAAGGATGAGTAAAGGCTTCAGAGATACAAGGCTTAGAGCATTTAAAATTTGAACACCCCATCTGTATTCTCCACCTGTATCTATCATGAATAGTGACACTTATATTAACCCTGGGTCATGATTGCATCTGCTCGTAGGGTGTTGCAGAGTTGTAAGGGTATTTCTGAAATGCCCTTGTACTAGCACTTAAACTCTCAGTGTTTATCCCTTCACTGAGAGTCTCTATAGGATGCCACCCTAGTGCTGTTTGTCTATATCTATGCCATTAGTGATCCCCCATAACTGCCTATTTGTAGATAAGTGTCACCATTTAATACTATTATCCTCTGCATTCGGTCTTAGGAGACGTATCTGTGAAATTTCAAAAGAGACTGTATTGTTTTCCCGCTCATGACCATGTTGGGCTTTTTCCGTGCATTCTTCTTGGGCTTCAATAAAACCGGGCCCGTTTTGAGTTACTAGGAGGCTATTTGTATACATGTCTGGGGAGCTCTGTATATCATCTCCTGAACGACCAACCCGAAATTGTTTTGGGTCGATTAATCCCTTGCTTAGCTAACCAATCCGCTTCTGTATTGAGACTTCTTGGGATATAGATGAAATTGCTGTTGTACATTAAATCTTGTTGCAGCATCTGTTAGATTATATTTTATAATCTAATAATAATTATGGGCTTACAAATTAAAGACAATTATATTTAATGTTTATTCTATATTTGGACTAATTAAGTGGTCTTAAATAAAGAGTCCAATAACATCTTATTCGGTATGGGCTTTGTAATGTGTAATACCCAATAGTAATCTGATTAGGGTTAATAGGGTCTAATTAGAGTACTATATAAAGAACACAATAGGGTCTTGGTCCCCAAGGCTAATTCACAACCTCTACTCCTCTATTCCCATCAGTCAGAGAGAGATACGGCAAGAGGCGAATCAAGTCTGTGGAAGATCAAGTCCCGAATCTGTATACATAATCTACTGTCATGGAATCAGGTACGCTTTCGTACTACAGTTTTATCATGTAACCTTGATAATATCGCATAAGATGATCCGTGGTTATTTATTTAGATCTAACAGCATCCACCTGTTGTCTTCAGTGTTCTTGCCACCTTTTTGTGTATTAATCTGGTGTACCAGGGAACTAGCGTCTAGAAGGAAAGTGAAGTGAGATTTATGATGAATGGATGACCCTATCTGTGACATAAGAAATAAGATTGCTTCCTTTTCAGTGTCATATGCATTTACTTCAGTTGAAAGCCCTGAGAAGATAAAAATTATCTTTTTCTTTTTGTTCATTATGAAACCTCTTATTCCCGCTTCCATTACATTATCCTTGTTGACCCTCCACGCTCCATCTGTGAAGCAAATGTAGTCTGATTTGAAGAACCAGTAGTCAATCAGCTGGGTTTTCGACCATTTGTGATGCATGTCAAATTCTTGCATTGGGTAGCAGCTCCATATGTTTTCTTGGCCTGTGGGAATCAATTTTGCTGCTATACTCCATCTGTACGCTCTGTGCTTTATGATAAAGGCCAGATTCGAGTAGGTTATCTTGTCATTGTTGAAATAACAATCATTTCTTGCCAACCATATTGACCATAGAAGCGAAGATATACATACTTGTGTTCCTTTTTTTGTACTCTTACCTGACAGCTGATCCAGGCATGTGGTTAAGTCAAAGACTTGGGTTCTGTCCACCGTAATCTCAGTCCATATGTAGAAAATTCTCCATGCCATCTGTACCAAATTGCACTGCCACAAATGTCCTCCACCTGGGTATTGCACCACATACACGTAGTGTTGATGGGTATACCTCTGTTGTTTAGAAAATCTGGTGTCGGAAGGATTTTGTGAGCGCATTGCCATAGGAAAAACTTTAGCTTAGGAGGAATTTTAAGTCTCCAAATGGTTTGCCATGGCCCTGTAGTTGGGATATTATTTTCAAGTCTAACATAGCAGTCTTTTGATTTGAACTTTCCTTTCATTATATCCCATGTGAGGACATCTTGTCCTGTATGTAGAGTTATACCACTAATTAGCGTAGAGAGGTTTGAAGCTGCTTCCGTCTCCCAACCACACAATGGTCTTCTCCACAGGTTGTTGTCACAGGGATTCCAACTTGAGATGAAAGATTTGACCGTAACTGATTTCGTAATCGTTAACTGGTATAATCTTGGGAACATAATTTTGATTACTCCATTTTGGTGCCAGTTATCATTCCAGAAGTCGATAGATTCTCCATTCTTGAGGCACCACTTATATTCTGAATTCTGAAATGTGGTTCTATATATTGTTTTGCTTAGGTTAGCAATTGCAGTCATGAATGGAGATAGCGGGACTGTAGCATTTGAAAATGTGGACGTGAGATCGCCATATTTCCTTGTTAGGAGCTTGTGCCATAGTTTTTGTTTTTCTTTTCGAAATTTCCAGCACCATTTTGCCAAAAGTGCAATGTTTTTTCTTTCGAGGTTGCCAAGTCCAAGGCCTCCATTTTCCTTTCTAGCATATAGCATATCCCATCGAATTTTGTGAAGCTTGCGAGTTGATTGAAGCGATTCATGTGTTTCCCCCCAGAAGAAACTTCTCCTGTTGGCGTCCACGTCTTTTATTATACCTTTTGGCATTAGGAAAACACTCATCCAGTAGAAAGGAAGGCTGTTGATTGTTGAGTTGATGAGTGTTGATCGTCCTTGCTTGTTTAGTGTTTTGCTTCTCCAGAGGCTGAGTGATGTTTTCACTTTGTTTGTAATGGGGATCCAGAATTTCTTAGATTTTGTTGAAGCACCAATGGTGACACCTAGGTATGAGAAGGGCCAAGTACCAACTCTGCATGTAAGCAATTTTGCCCAGTTTGACATCGGTTGTTCGTTTTTCTTCCCCGTGAATAATGAGCATTTGTTGTAGTTTATCTTTAGGCCTGTCAATAATTCAAAAATTTTAAGAACCATCTTTATACCTTTGCAAGACTGTGTAGAACTCTTGAGGAATATTATTGAATCATCTACGAATTGAAGGTGGGTTAAGGTTGGCCCATTTCCAAGTGTTAAACCCCCCGGTATGCCCACTTCTACTGCTTTCCCAATGAGCAATTGAAGGATCTCACCAACAATGTTGAAGAGTAACGGAGAGAGAGGGTCCCCTTGACGTAATCCTCTCGTTGGATTAAATTCCGATGTTGGGCTTTCATTCACCAAGATAGAAATCCTAGTAGATGATAAAATTGCTAGCAGCCAGCTGTTCCATTTCGGGCCAAAACCAAAGTGTGACATGGCTTCCATTAGGAACTTCCAATTAACTGAGTCGAAGGCTTTCTTAAAGTCGAGCTTCAGGATCATTCCATCTATTTGATTTGTTTGAATGCTATGAGCTACCTCTGCCGCTATTACAATGCTTTCTACTATGTTTCTACCTTTCATATATGCAGACTGTTCCTAAAAAATTAGAGCATCCATCACTCTTCTTAGCCTATTGGAAAGGGCTTTCAGCAAAATTTTTAGAGAGCAGTTGATGAAGCTTATTGGCCTGTAATCTGTTGTTAGCCTAGGGTTTTTTGACTTGGGGATCAATGTGACAAAAGACGAGTTTATACCCTGAGGTAATGACCCTTCTTGATGAAAATCTTTTGCCAGTTTCAAGAAGTCCAAGTGCATAATGTTCCAGAATTTCTTAATGTATTCTAGTGTTATTCCGTCCGGACCTTTTGTTTGAGCCCATCTATTGAAGTACCGTGAATAGTTCCTCTTAATTGAATTCCCTTTCTAGTGAGTGTACTTGTTCATCTGACAGTTTTTTGTTTACCAACATCCCTAAAGAAAACACCTTGGATGGTTCTGGCCTTCTAAAGAAGTTGTAGTAATGATTGAAGAAAGCCAATTTGATGTCTTCTGGTTTAGTTAACCAACTATCTCCCCACTTGACCCCTTGAATTTGATTTTTTGCTTGTATGTATTTAACGTAATTGTGGAAGAACTTTGTGTTCGCATCTCCATGGGTTTCCCAGTTGAGTTACGATTTCTGCTTTAACATTCCATCCCATGTAATGTATGTTTCATGTAGTTTGCCTTCCTTTTCGCGTTTTTCCTTTTGTTTTGACTCCGTAGGATGTGTCACTTGGTCTAAACTCTCTATTTCCCTTTCCAAGCTTGAGATTTGATCACTAACATTACCTTGTTGTGCTTTCCATGTTTTTAGAGTTTCTTTGAGCTTTCTGAATTTTTCCTTGAGTGAAATCTCCAGACCTTCCATAGATTTCCAGTTTGTTCTAATTTCTGAAGTTAGTTTCTCATTCTGAAGCCATACGTTAAATGCTCTGAACGGTTTCCTTCCCCAGTTGCTTTCTTGCGTAGTTAGACATAGAGCTATGTGGTCTGAGGATTTTTTCCCCATTCCGTTTAATGTCCAGGGCCCTAGTGTTAGCCATGAGGTATTGACTACTGCTCTGTCCAGTTTACTACATTTAGCTCCTGGGCCAAACCATGTGAAATTGTAGTTCCCCAGTTTCACATCCACTAGGCCGTTTGAAATTTTGAAATCTCTAAAGTCTTTCGTGTCCTGTTCTATAGGAGCAGTTGATTCTTTCATCTTCACTCTCAATGCAATTGAAATCGCCTAGTATGCAGAAGGGTTCATCGATGAAATTTTCTATAATTGTAGAAATTTCTGACCACACTTTTTTTTTTGAGTCAGATCGTGAGGACCATAAATGTTGATGCAATTGCAGTATATCGAACTGTCTTGCTTATGATTCCACCTGGCCCAAATCCAGAACTGGTTTGTGATTGAGTTTGTTATTGAGAAGTGGTTAAGGTCCCATGACATGACTAAGCCTCCTGATTGTCCTACACTTGGGGAGATAAGCCACCCGTGCTTTGCATGTTCCCATATCGCATCTTTCTTTGATGTATCCCAGGTATCGCAATTTGTTTCTTGCAGTAAAATGACATGTGGTTTAGCTTTCGAGATTAGCGCTATAATGTTTCTTCTAGTGATTGAGTTGTTGCTGTTGGGACAATCAGATCTTGGCACTGCGATTTTCGATACAATAAATTAATGAGTACGAATAGAAAAGTCACCTTGTTAACGGTTGATTCCACGCTCTTCTATTGTATTCCCAATTCCTTTGAGCGAAGTGTGGCCCTCGTCTTCTCAAGTTAACCTCTCTTCTTGCTCCTGGGTGGCTACAAAATTTTTTCGACCAGCCCTAGCAAGAAGAGAATAAGATTATATATAGGGCTACAATAGGGATCATGGACAATTAGGTTGGGCCTTCTAATTACATCTTGGGCATAGCCCAATGTAATTAAATATTAATTCAATCCACTAAAGAATTAATATTTGCACTACCTTTCCCAATACCGTAATTTAATTAATTAATTCGGTTCCAATATTATTTGCTTATTAAATTCCCCATGTTTAAAATATCGCATGTCCATTAATTAAATAAATTACTGATAATTCATTTAATTAATATCTTTTATCCTTGATCATCCACTCAACCTTTATTTAATTATGCCCGAATAAATCCACCCGCAGGGTTTCACATAATTAAATCTTTTTTGAGCTTTCAAGGGGACATTATTAACCCGAATATTATCAGGACATGGATTCCTTCAATAAATAATATCCACCATATATATTATTTCATCACCCAAAATATAATGAAATAAATTAAAAGAATTATTTCATATATAAATCAAAGCATGTAAATAATATACACGTGTCAATTACTATATCTGGATTAAGAACCTAAGCATTAATAATAACATAGAATCTTAGTTCACCTTCTTAATCAGTATAAGGGAACAATTCTAAATTTGATCATGTTCAATATACACAAAGTATACTAGTATTATTTATTAGTCAATATAAACTAATCTAAATAATACTACATCCATTCCAGTGGATTGTCTAACACCACCTGTGCTGTGAACCATATTATATTATATAAACCGTATTTAATAATCTAATATTCTGTATCCCATTTGATACTAGATTATTCACAATATATAATATTTAGACAACATGTAAACATTTAAATGATTCTCAATAAAATAGGCCAGAAATAAATGTATATACTTCAAATAAATATTTTCAGTATACACCAACAATCTCCCACTTATACTCAAAATATTCTATGAGTATATCAGTGTTTATTTAATCCACTATTACACAAAAAAAACTATGTGTCTATCCATCTGACTCCTATCGCTTCCACATGCCTGTCAAAAAATTTGGCTGGCAAGCTCTTTGTGAAAGGATCTGCCCGGTTGTCTTCTGATGATATGTGAGCCACAACTATATCTCCTCGCTTTACGATTTCTCGTATGAGATGATACTTACGTTCAATATGTTTAGCTGCTTTGTGATCTCGCGGTTCCTTCGAATTTGCCACAGCACCAGTGTTATCACAATACACTGTCAAACTCCTAGGCAAATTAGGTACCACATCCAAGTCCAAAAGAAAGGTCCTGAACCATACAGCCTCCTTTGCAGCCTCAGAGGCCGCCACGTACTCGGCTTCCATGGTGGAGTCTGCAATGCATTTTTGCTTTACACTCCTCCATATAACGGCTCCACCTCCCAAAGTAAAAACATATCCCGAGGTTGATTTCCTCTTATCCCTATCTGATTGGAAATCTGAATCAGTATATCCCAAAGGAAATAGATCTGAGGCCTTGTAAATTAACATATACTCCTTAGTCCTTCTCAGGTACTTGAGTATAGTTTTTACTGCACTCCAATGTTCCTGACCTGGGTTCGACTGATATCTACTAACCATGCCTACAGCAAAGCAGATGTCAGGCCTCGTACATAACATAGCATACATTAAGCTTCCACATGCCGAAGCATAAGGAACTGCTTTCATGCTCTCTATATCCTTAGGTGTCGAAGGACACTGCTCCTTGGATAGAGCCACTCCATGCTTAAAAGGTAGAAAACCTTTCTTAGAGTTCTGCATGTTAAAACTAGCTAATACTTCATCAATGTAGGGCTCTTGAGATAAAGCCAACATCCTTTTCTTGCGATCCCTTATTACTTTGATCCCAAGGATGTATGTCGCTTCACCTAAGTTCTTCATTTCAAATTGTTTGAACAACCATGCCTTTACTAATGACAACATCTTAACATTGTTTCGAATGAGTAAAATGTCATCTACATACAGTACTAGAAAAACCACTGCATTACCCTCACTTCTCTGATACACACATGATTCGCTTGGACTTTGATCAAATCCATATGACTAGACTGCCTGATCAAAACGAATATTCCAGTCCCTAGAAGCTTGTTTTATTCCATAAATAGACCACTTAAGCTTACAAAAAAGATGCTCTTGGCCTTCCTTAATGAATCCTTTTGGTTGTTGCATATAGATGGTTTCCTCAAGACTTCCATTAAGGAAAGCTGTCTTGACATCCATTTGCCAAATGTCATAATCGAGATGAGCTGCTATAGATAAAAGAATCCGGATCGACTTAAGCATAACAACCGGCGAAAAGGTTTCCTCATAATCGATCCCTTCTTTCTGAGTATACCCTTTCGCAACAAGTCGTGCTTTCCATGCTTTCACCTTTTTGTCAGATCCTCTTTTCTTCTTGTAGATCCACATACATCCAATGGGTTTTACACCTTTGGGTGGTTCCACGAGCTCCCAAACTTGATTGGAATACATAGATTCCATCTCAGATTCCATTGCCTTTTGCCATAGATCTGCATCTTTATCTAGAATTGCCTCTTCGTATGTCCTGGGATCCTCATCATGTTCTCCAGAGACCAAGTCCGAGGACTCTCCCAAAAACATGAATCTATCTGGTTGTTGAACAACCCTCCCACTACGACGAGGCACTGGTGCAGTATTAGTGTTAAGTTGTGCATTTTCTTGTGGCTGTTCTACTTGTACTATTGGCACTTGGGGTTTATCTGTCCCTCCCACTAGTTCCTCTAAAACGATACTACTCATGGGTTTATGGTTCATTATATAGTCTTCTTCTAAGAATCTAGCATTGGTGCTAACAATGATATCTCGATCCCTAGGACTATAAAATGAATAACCTTTCGTTCTCATGGGATAGCCTACAAACAGCCTTACTTCTGTACGAGATTCTAACTTGGTCGCGTTCTTGTTCAGCACATGTGCTGGACAACCCCAAATCCGAATATGTCTTAGACTTGGTTTGCTACCAGTCCACAATTCTATTGGAGTCTTGGGAACCGACTTAGAAGGTACCAAGTTCAGAAGGTAAGCAGCTGTTTCTATAGCATATCCCCAGAACGACTTGGGGAAATCTGAATAACTCATCATCGATCTAACACTCTCTAAAAGAGTCCGATTCCTTCTCTCTGGTACACCATTCTGCTGAGGTGTGCCAGGTGCAGACAACTGGGATGTGATCCCATTTTCTGATAAATATTCCCTAAATTCTCCAAGCAAGTATTCGCCACCACGATCTGATCGTAGTGACTTGATACATTTTCCAAGATGTCGCTTCTCCGCACTTGCTTTGTACTCTTTGAATTTTTCAAAGCACTCAGACTTACGGCGCAACAAATAAATGTACCCATATCTAGAATAATCGTCAATGAAAGTGACAGAATACTCATAACCTCCTCTTGCTTGGATACTCATAGGTCCACATAAATCAGTATGAACCAATTCTAACACTTCTTTGGCTCTATTCCCCTTTGCTTTAAAGGCCTATTAGTCATCTTACCTTCCAAGCAGGATTCGCAAACTGGAAATGGCTCCACTGCCAACGAGCCTAATGGCCCATCTACTACCAGTCTTTGAATCCTCATCAAGTTAATATGACCTAATCTTAAGTGCCAAAGATATGTTTGGTTCAATTCAGAAGGATTCTTTCTTTTGTTTGAGCTAGAAAGAATGTTATTAGATTCCTTTTATTGCAGCATTGGTTGGATAGGATTAATAATATATAAATTGTCTTGCAATGTACCAGAACATATAACTCGTTTATTCATCATAATAGAAACATTACGATCCAAACAAACATTATAACTGAAAGGCAGAGTGTATAAACTTGTAACACTATAAATAATGTAACTCAAACTAAAGGAAAAGATACTTAACCAGAAGACAATCAAGAACAGGAAGTCACAAGAAATCAACACTAAATGAAGACAAGGTAATTGATACAATTTAACATGCTAACTATGATCAAGCCAAGAAGAAATCATTGAGAGAAGTTCAAGTTAAAGTTGTTCATGCCTCGGTGATTTGATTAATCAAGATTCAAGATCATAACTATCAGTATCAACAAGACCAATTGATTTCAAGTGAAGAAGAAGGAAAGCAAATATTGGAAAGCCAAGTTATTCAGTGAATATGGTAATTTATTCAAGAAGCAGAAACACTATCAAGACTAGTCACTTATGAACCAGACCATTGCATCAAGTGTCAGGACATTGATAGCAAGTTTATGTCAGTAATAAAGAACCATGTTCAAGAGCTTGTTGAAGAATAAGGAAGACATGAAGATATCACAAGTTCAAGATGTGCATTGAAGTTTCAAGTTGAAGACCAGAATATTTTCTAAGTACTAAATGTTCTGGATGGCTAAGTAGAAATTCTCAAGTAGAAGTTCCACTTAGGAATTTCGAGATAGCCAAGTAGAAATTCTCAAGTAGAAGTTCTACTTAGGTGCAGCTTCAACATGACACATGGCATCTTCTGATTGGCAGATTTCCAAGCTTTCAAGATAAGGCAAGAATTATGTGGACATCATTGGGCCACGTACATCTTAGTCTTTGAAGACTACAGGACATAGATTACATGTAGTATAAATAGAAGTACTTGTGTAATGTTTTAGTAAGTGAGCAATTCTAGAGAAAAACACAAGAGAAAAAGAGAGAGTGCATTCACAGAGCTTAGTATCATTCACTTCTCTCTCAACTTCTGTTATACTTTGTAATGAATGTTGTAGCAACCCTTTCAAGTTATATATAAAGAAATATATTCCTTGAATCTGTGTGTTCATTTATTGCATCGTTTTTATTGCCTCTCATATTCGAAAAGTTGTATTCACCCCCCCTCTACAACACATTTGGACCTAACAATTGGTATCAGAGCTATATGTTTAACATACAAAACATAGATCCTTGTGTTGAGTAGAAGAATCGTGAGTTTTCATTTTTCAGATCTACTTTTCATTTTCTCGAAAAGTGTGTTTTAATTCGTTGGTAGTGAAAACTCATCTGAAAAAATTATTTAAATACTCCAGGTGTGATTATTTAGCTTGGGTGTATTTTAATTAATTTTTGTGAATTTATCTGGGTTAGTTCATATTTGGTGTTCTTGAGTGTTCATCATCTGTTCTTATCAAAGAATACAACCCAACAACTTTTTGATCTCCTTTTCAATAGTAAAAGAATAAAAAGGTGGTTTTTGGACTTGTTGATTTATTTTATTCGGCCGAAAGTAAAAGACATACTCAGTACCTAGCATGTGGGTTAGGTGGGTTTGGTGAGTAAAGCATTCAAAGTCAAAAAGTGTTAAAGTGATAATATTGTTTATTCAATATTTAAAGAAATCTGCAGAAAAATTATTCTAAGGCAAAAATTTCTACATAGAAGTTCTACTTGAGAATTTCTACATAGAATTTCGACTTGGACAATTTCTACTTGGTGATTTCGACTTGAGCAAAATTTCTACTTAGAGAAATTTCGACTTAGGCAAAAGTTCTACATAAATATTCTACATAGCCTAGTCTTGGGTACTTAGAAATTTTTAGTGACCAGAATTGAGATGGCTCCTAAAAATGCATTCAAGATCCCAATGTTCAACAAAGATCACTATGAAGAATGGGTTTTCAGAATGAGACTATATCTAGAGACTATTAACCCTGAATATCTGGAAGTCCTTGACAAGGGTAAATTTGTCCCAATGGCAGTTATTCCTTCACATACGGAAGGAGGAGTGGTTATACCACCCCGGTCTGAGCCCAAAAAGGCAGCGGACTTTTCGGATGCTGATAAAGAGCAAATAGCTTTGGATACTGCCGTACGACAAACCTTGATGGAATCTCTTGATCATGAAATGTTCAACATAGTCAAAGGTCTGACTACAGCGAAGAAGATTTGGGACAAGATAGAAGTTGTCATGGAAGGATCTGCAGAGGTCAGAAGCAACAAAACACTCATACTCAAGATGGAGTATGACACCTTTAGAATAAGGAAAGGAGAAGGCATTACAGACGTCTACCTACGATTCAGTCAGTTGGTATTGGATTTGAATCTGAGAGGTGTGACTCTCCCCATGGTTGAAACAAATACGAGATATCTGAGGAACCAGCCAAAAAGCATTGAGCATAGGGTCTACGCAATCAGAGAAACCAGAGATTTGCATACAACTTCTCTGGAAGAGTATTATGGAATATTAAAGACCTATGAGCTGGAAACGCTTCAAGATCAAGCATGGGACAATGATTCAAAGTCAAAAGAAAGTGCATCAGGATTAGTTGCTGATGAGGAAGAGTCTAAGAAGGCAATGGTTGCAGCAAAGCCTAAATCATCACTTGCACCACATCAAGTTGACAATGATGACGAGTGCACATCTGACAGTGATGATGACTACTACACCCAAGAAGAGCTGGACAACATGGACGATAGTGTCGTGGCATACATGGCAAGAAAGTTCAGCAACATGAGATTTAGAAAGAGCAACCGACCACAGAGAAAATCTTCATCTTATTATCGGGCTGCTAAGGGTGGTGGTAGTTCGTCAGGCTACAAAGGAAAAGGCAAGAATACCAGCTACAAATCTCCTTTGGATTTCAAAATGAAGTTCAAATGCTACAATTGTGGTGAAGCTGGACACTTTGCCTCGGACTGCAAAAAGCCTAAACAGACTTATCCAAAAGAAACATTTGAAGCTCTCAAAAGCAACTATGAAGCACTGTTGAAGGAAAGACATGGAAAACGAGCTTTATTGGTGACAGAAGGAAGAGCTTGGGATGATTCAGATGAGGAAGATGTTACTCAAGTAGCAAACTTTGCGCTCATGGCTGAGACATCAGAGGAACCAGAGGTACCAGTTCTGACTCTTAAAGTAGAAATGTCTATTGATGATTATAAAGAACAGAACGGGGCTCTTAGTGAAGAGATCTACATGTTGTGCAAAAGCCTAGACTCTTCTCAAAAGGAACAGAAAACACTTGTTGCCAAATGCAGAATGCTTGAGGCAAAAGTGGAAGAGCTAGAGGCTGCTTGCACTGTAGATACTTCTCTAAGAGACTTTATTAAATCTCTGGAACACAAGCTTGCCCTTAAGGAAGAAGTAGAAGCATGTCTTAGGAACAATCTAGCTGAGTTAGAAACAAAATGCGAAGCTTACAAACTAGCTGCTAGTAAAGTGTATGTAGATAATGACACATTTAAGAAGATAACTGGAGTAGGTATAGGGCTTGATTATTCTGACCTTCCTAAGAAAGAAGGAAAGAGACCTATTGACCCTAGTTCCAGTGACCTTAAACAGGATACACCTAGAATTCTTAAATCGGCTGTCAAACCTATCTACAAACATCTTGTTCCTAGAATAGAAGAAGAAGAGACTGAATTGATAGCTAGATATGAGATTGAGATGGAAGATCGACAGAAAGAACAACCTGTAACTCCTATTAAACAAGTGAAAATCAATTTCCCTAGAGATGAATCTAGACTGGGATTAGGAGCTAAGGCTGTTAAACAACAAGGAAAGAAAGAAAAAGGCATAAAAGAGGTTAAGGCTGAACGAATAAAGAAAGCATGTTATCATTGTAAATCTACTGAACATCTTTCTTATGCATGCAAAGCTATGAATGTTCCTGCTGCACATGTCATGCCTACCACACATACAATGAATAATCTGCATCAGAATCATGCACAGTGTGGTCAACCTAACTGTATGCCATGCACTTTTAATATCATGCAAACTTTTGTGCATTTAATGAATGCATCTAGCCAGTCATGCTCAAATACTGTTGCTAGTTCAAATATCAAGAAAAAGTATGGTAGAGCCAAGACTGTCAGTCCTCCTAAAGTTAGGAGTGACAAACCTTCTCCTAAGACTGACAAATCTGTCAAGTCTGAGAAAGGAAAGGAGATAGTCGAAAGCTCTAGTAATGTGAAGAAAAGTGCATCTCCTGTTGTTAAATCTGTTGATTCTCGATCTTATCGAAAAGCCGGGCCCAATCAAAGTTGGGTTCCGAAGAATGTCTAACCAATCTGTCATTGCAGGGCATTAAGCAGAATAGAAATAAAGTTATATGGGTGCTAGACAGTGGAGCATCGAGGCATATGACTGGAAACAAGTCCCTGCTTACAGAGTTGGTTATGAAGGCTGGCCCTTATGTTACCTTTGGAGATGACAGCATAGGTGTGACTAAGGGATATGGCAAACTGAAAACTGGCAATGTCATCATTGAAGATATTTCCTATGTTGAGGGACTAAAGCACAATCTGTTGAGTATAAGTCAATTCTGTGACAAAGGTTACGAAATTGTCTTCAACAAGAAAGGTGTCTCAATCACTCACATCAAGGAAGGCTCACTAGCTTTGAGAGGAGTTCGAAAGGCAGATCTTTTTGTTGCAGATATGGATTCAGCAAATCAGGATGAGGTCACCTGTTTCTACAGCAAAGCCTCGGATGATGAAAGCTGGTTATGGCACAAAAAGCTATCTCACTTAAACTTCAAAACGATGAATGCTCTCGCGAGGCGAGAATTGGTGAGAGATCTACCTCAAATGGAGTTCGCTCCGAAAGGACTCTGTGAAGCTTGTGAAATGGGAAAGTCGAAGCGAGCATCGCATAAAAGCAAAGAAATTTCTAGTATTACTGAGCCTCTACAACTTCTTCACATGGATTTGTTTGGCCCAGTGAATGTCCTATCTTTGTCTAGGAAAAGATATGCTTTGGTAATCGTGGATGACTTCTCCAAGTATACATGGGTATTGTTCGCAATGACGAAAGACGAAGTACCTTTCTTAATCATTGATCACATCACTCAAATTGAGAATGTTTCAACACTTACTGTGAAGACGATTAGATCAGACAATGGCACTGAATTCAAAAACGCAGTGCTAAATGACTTCTGTGTATCTAAGGGAATACGTCGTCAGTATTCAGCCCCGAGAACTCCACAGCAAAATGGAGTAGTTGAAAGGAAGAATAGAACTTTGGTTGAAGCAGCAAGAACTTTGTTGTATGATTCAAAACTTCCTTTGTATTTCTGGGCCGAAGCAGTGAGTACCGCTTGTTACACTCAAAATAGAACCTTGATCATAAAAGATAAAGAAAAGACACCATGTGAGCTAATGAACAACAGAAGACCAACAATTAAATACTTTCATGTCTTCGGAGCAAAATGCTATGTGCTTATAGATGATGAAAATCTAGGCAAGTTTGCAGCAAAAGCTCGTGAAGGAATCTTTGTTGGTTACTCTACAGACGTGGTGGCAGCTTATAGAGTGTTCTTGGTGAATGATCGAAAAGTGACTGAAAGTTACAACGTCAGATTCGACGATACCAAACTCTCATCAATTTCAAGAGATTCTAGTGAACCTGAGTCCCTAAATGTTCCAAGCGTACATGAAGAACCTGAGTCTAGTGAACAAGCTAATTCTACAAGATCAGGAGAGACTTCTTCAGTACCAACCGGCAACAACTCAGGGGGAGTAAATAGCAGCTCAAGGACTACTGTTCAAGGCTCGAGTCGAGTTGACTCTAGTTCTGTAGGAGCTGGCACTAACTCAGGGGGAGTTAGTGAAAATATTCAAAGTAGTCAGCACCCCAACTCAGAAAGTCAAGCTGAATCATCTAGACAATTTCCAGGTGAACGGGTATGGAATAGAGACCATCCGTTTGAGTTAATTATTGGTGATCCAGATGCTGGTGTGACTACTAGAAGAACTGCAAGAGCTGACATGGCTAATATCTCCTTATATTCTGGGTTCTTATCCAAGCTTGAACCTAAAGAAATAGAAGAAGCTCTTGGCGATGCTGATTGGGTAATTGCAATGCAAGAGGAACTCAATCAGTTTGAAAGGCAGAAAGTTTGGAAACTGGTACCCCGACCAAAGAACAAATCCGTAATTGGAGCTAGGTGGGTATTCAGAAATAAACTGGATGAAAACGGACTTGTAACACGAAACAAGGCTCGTTTGGTTGCAAAAGGTTATTCTCAGCGAGAAGGAATTGATTATGATGAAACCTATGCACCGGTTGCTAGACTTGAGGCAGTCAGGATGTTCTTGGCATTTGCAGCACATAAGAACTTCAAGGTATTCCAGATGGACGTGAAAAGTGCCTTCCTGAACGGAGAGTTAGAAGAAGAAGTGTATCTGGAACAGCCGCCTGGCTTCGTTGATCCAGAACATGCAGATTTTGTGTATCTACTCTTCAAATCTGTCTATGGCCTCAGGCAATCCCCAAGGCGATGGTATGAAACCCTATCCTTATTCTTAATTGAAAATGGTTTTGTTAGGGGAGTAATTGATAAAACATTGTTCTATAAAGTTGTGAGAAATGACTTAATACTTGTTCAAGTATATGTGGACGATATTATTTTTGGGTCATCAAATGAGCGCTTGTGCGAGAAATTTGCCAAGCTAATGCAGGAAAAATATGAGATGAGCATGATGGGAGAGCTGTCCTTCTTCCTTGGATTACAGATCAGTCAGAGAAAAGATGGTATCTTTATCTGTCAATCCAAGTACATCAGAGATTTACTCAAGAAGTATAATCTAGAAGATGCATCAGCAGCTAAGACTCCCATGGCAACAGCCACGAAGCTTGATGAAGACAAATCAGGTAAATCAGTTGACATCACAAGCTATCGAGGTATGATTGGCTCACTCCTCTATTTAACTGCAAGTAGACCAGATATAATGTTCGCAACTTGTTTATGTGCAAGGTTCCAAGCGGATCCTAGAGAATCACATCTCGTAGCCGTCAAAAGAATTTTTAGGTATCTCAAGGGCACACCAAATCTAGGGATTTGGTACCCAAGAGATACAGGTTTTAATCTTATTGGCTATTCGGATTCAGACTATGCAGGTTGCAGGATTGATAGGAAAAGCACATCTGGTGCTTGCCAATTTCTTGGCAGAAGATTGGTGTCCTGGCAAAGTAAAAAGCAACATACAGTATCTACTTCTACTGCTGAAGCTGAGTACATTGCTGCTGGAAGCTGTGTAGCTCAAATACTGTGGATGAGAAACCAATTGAAGGATTATGGCATGGAGCACAAGAAAATTCCAATCATGTGTGACAACACAAGTGCCATTGCCATAACCAACAATCCTGTAGATCACTCAAGAACCAAGCATATTGACATCAGGTATCATTTCATAAGAGAACATGTCGAGGAGGGGACTGTGGAGCTACATTTTGTGCCCACAATGCAACAAATTGCAGATATATTCACCAAGCCTCTTGATGAAGTAACATTCAATAGGTTGGTTGGTGAATTGGGAATGCTTAACACAAGTTAGTAAAGCCTTCTATCTGTAAAATCCATGTTTATGTTTGTATGTGCAAGCTAATCAATCATTATGTGCTTAGACTTTAAAATGCCTAATTAATGATTGTTATAGGTTGCATATAGTGTGATTTTGCATGAATTCATTGTGTTCTAAATGTCTTTTATAGCACAAATTTATGAATTTATGCCTGTTAGATTGCATGATCATTGGGGGAGTTAAATTCATAATATTCTAAATATTGCATGATTTTTAGATGAATTTACCTGTGTTTTTCATGTAATTAGAGGCCTTAGAATTATCAAGGAATGTTTTAATTATGTCATATATTTAAAATCCTTGAATTGATATTTATATTAATTTGGCAAAATTAATTGTTGAGTTTTTCAAAGAAAAATTGTCAAATTATTCTAAGTATCTTCAAAATTTCGAGTTAGTCTCTATCTCGAAACTCATGTAGAAATTCGACTTGAATTTCGACTTGAGCTTCCAGGGTGAAGTTTTGAAAATTCTAAGTCTGGGAAGAATTTCGAGTTAGTACCTATCTCGAAATTCATCTCGAAATTCGACTTAGAGTTCGAGTTCGAGTTACCAGTGTGCCTAGTTCTATCTTCAAAATATTCGAGATAAAGTCTATCTCGAATTTTATCTCTAAGGTTGAGATGAGGTTTCCATTAAGGGAATATTTTGAAAAGAACTGAGAATTAACTTCGAGTTAGTCTATCTCGAACTTTATCTCGAAGTTCGACTTGATGTTCGAGATAGAGTTCTTAGTCTATCTCGAAACTCAACTCGAATTTCGACTTGGTGTTCGAGATAGAGTTCTCAGTTAAGCTAAAGGGAATTTTTCGAGTTACACTCCTAACTCGAAACATATCTTGAATTACCCTGGACTTTTTGATTCAAGGAAATATTTTGGAAAGAATTTGAGATTAAATTCGAGTTAGTCTATCTCGAACTTTATCTCGAAGTTCGACTTGATGTTCGAGATAGAGTTCTTAGTCTATCTCGAAACTCAACTCGAATTTCGACTTGATGTTCGAGATAGACTCTAACTCGAAAAGTATCTTGAATTTTCTGTTTTTCCAAGTTTACTACAAATCAATAATGTTCAAGATAGTATTTCCCTATAGTTTCTGCTGTAATTTTGATTAAAGTGCTTCTTTGTGCATAATTGTTCGAGTTAACTTCTATCTCGAACTTTATCTCGAAGTTCGACTTGATGTTCGAGATAGAAAAGTTCGAGATAGAAAAGTTCGAGATAGAGTTCGACTTAGATGTCCCCTGTATGGACTTAGTACTTTTTCACATTTTTTAACAGGGACATTTTTGTCATTTCTCATTCACCTATATATACATCTCTAACTCGATGCCTAAATTCACTTTACCTAATTCTAATTTTCAGCAGCCGTTTCACAAGAACAGTGCTATTTCACTAATTACATACTTTTGATCCTTGTTTTTGTGATTAAACTCGTACTAATCACGAATTACTGCCGATTTGTTGACTACTATTGTCTGTGATTAACCGTAATCTTTGTGTTAGTGTGCTTTGTGAACATCCATACACGCACATATACATACACACGAACATATCTTGTTTGTGTACTGTTCATAAACGCGATTCCATTTTGTCCATCTTTAAACACACACGATTCAACTGGTATACACACGAAATAGTAATTGGTTGTTGAATTGAATCCCGTAGTTTGATTTCTCAGATTCCATTTGGTGTTCTTGAAAAATTAAAAGGGTTACAATTCTCTTTTGTAATTCGGAAAATTAATTGTTTTTCTAAATTAAAATAAAATTCACATCTTCTTAAAGAAAAACATTTAATCAAAATGGCTCACCAATTTTCCCTTGCTAAAAACAATTTTTACAATATTTCTACGGAAATTGGTGATCAACTCCCGCGGTTTAAGTTTTGGATACGATTTCTCAATTTGTATTCCAAAGCTAGCCAAGCTTTTACTGCTAAACCTACACTAGTACATGATGCTTTACAGCAATTATGGACTAGTGCGGTTACTTTTGGGAGTAAATCAACCCCCTACGGTTTCAGGTTTACCTTAGCGGGTCAGGAATATGAGGTGACAGAACAAATTGTCAACAGAGTTCTAGGATTCCCAATTAAAGATGCCTATGATCCAGAACCTACTGCTGCAGAACGCCTCAGATTCTTTGAAGAAATTGGATGTTATCCTACAAAAGGCCCAATCACGGGAAATATCCAAAAGCAATTCTTCCATGCGGAATGGAATTACTTTTTCGAGGCCATCACAAGATGTTTTCGGGCACGCGAAAAAGACTTTCATCAAATTCCGATTCCCATGCAAACCTTTGCAGTAGCCCTAGCAAGAGAACTGGATATAAACTATGGACGCATAGTTCTCTCTGAGATAGTGGCCTCAATGGGATCCCTTGCAAGCAGAGACCTCTCTACCACTGATGTTGTCTGCTGGTTTCCTCGGTTTCTACAAATGCTAATCAATGACTTAATACCGAGGGATGCCCTTGCTCTTAGACAGGGATTTGCCAGAAGCCCCACATCTGAATCGCTAGGGATGGGCACTAAGTCACTTGCAACCATTGCAAATCAGGATAAACATCAAGGTAAGCCAATGTCTACTCCTGAAAATATTCAAATGTGGCTTAGATATGATGCAGGAGTTACCAATTTGGAGGCATCATCACAAGTCTCATCACATGCTCAAAATCCATCTGTTCATGCTGAGGCATTTGATGAGATTCCGGATGAGGAAAGCGATGATGCACAAGGTAAGCAATCAGGTAATCTCTCTATGCATACTATTCATTCCTCCTCCTATGTTTCTGATTCCGCGACCCATGAGCCTGCTAACCCGCAGGATCTATCCCAGGGTAAGAGCCATATTTCTGACTCTGAGTCTGATACACATTCATATTCTTTATCACCCCTGTTAACGGAAGTCAGAAAACCAGCACGTATATTTATACAAGATGATGAGGAGAATGAACCCGAAGAGCAGCAACTTTTTCGCAAGAAAGCCAAACTTTTCCACGCTGCTACTTCACAACCACAGTCAAACCCTAGCGTGTCACACGCAACCACTCCACCTCACGCGAGTGGCTCACCCCTTGAACATTCTGCACATAGGGATTTTGATTTTGGTGAGGATGATGTGCCTCTTGATGATACTGTTGCTTCAAGAGGACATGAAGTCTTAAGAACTTCAGCCGTACCTTCACCGGTACGTACTGATGCTGCAAAGAGGATCGGTTCTGATGTCGTACAAGGACACTTTGCAGCCTCTCAGACTGAGATTACAACTCAGGAACAAACAGAATTTGATCCCATAACTGTCAACAACATTTCTTATCAAGTTTCTGCAGGTACTGCTTCACTTTTTGGATCAGTCATTGAAGACATACACGAGTGTGAGACAGGGAGTGTGTGTGAGAGGTTAGGGAGAGAGGGACCTTCATTTTTAAGGCCCGAAACCGAGCGCCAAATACCAACAGAACGAGTATTAGAGCGAGGTCACCTAAACCAAACACCGTCCCTTAATATTGAAAATTTTGATACTCGTATGACTTCAATGGAACATCAGATGAGGCAGTTCGGGCAGACAATGGGGCAGTTCGGGATCAATATTGGAAACAATCAAAGGGCTCTAGACGACTACGCAGCAAGAATGGCAAGTCAAGCTACAGCTTTTGATGATTTGACAAATAAGGTCAATGACTTGGGCCATGCTGGTGGTGTCTTGGGAAGCACTCTCAATGAGAGGATGGGGGCATTGGAGTCTACAATGCATACAATGACTGTGGAGATCAGTAGAATGATGTTCGCAGTCAGGAGTTTTGTGCCCCCGGAGTGCTTCGAGTCGGAACAACCTCCCCCCGATGCTGGAGCAGGTGGTGCAGGTGGTGCTAGTGGAGCGGGAGCCTCTGGTTCTGGTTTTGGAGGTTCCTATGCAGCTGGTGGATCTGAAGACCATGGTGAAGCTCAGGATAACTCACCTAAGGGGGAGAGTGGAAAGGAGACGAGACAGCAGGTAGTTCACATCGAAGAAATTGAAGAACCCGCTGATCTTGTCAAGGAACCAGAAATTGAGCCTGCTGTTGCTGAAGAGGCTCTGAGGAGGAGAAAGGGTAAGGCAATAATGGTTGAAGAAGATGAACCAGTTATTGACCTGAGTCATCAGGACAAAGTACAGGAGGTACTAGACTCAGATTCTGATATGGAGGACGTACCTTTCGCACATGCTGTAAAGCGATCTTTGAAGGAACAAGGTGGAGGTGCTGGTATGTCTTTCGGAATGCCTGAAGAAGATCCTGTTGATGAAGAAACCCTGCAGTCTCAACAGTTAGCCTTGGAACAAGCTCAGTTCCATAAAATGAAGATGATGCAAGAACATGCTGCGTTCCTAGAACAGAAGGTGGAGCTACAAGGGAAGCAGTATGAGTATGAGCTTGCAAGGCTAGCCAATCCTCAAGTTGATCTGGACAAAAGAAGGATAGGGCAGAAATGGGATGAAGCAAGGAAGATAATGATGGGACCATGTGCAAAAGGAGTTCATAACAAGGATGCAGATGATCTGTTCTACAACTTGAATTTGCAGAATCCAATGACTGGGGACTATATAAATGCTTTGAAGAGATTAATTTCTAAAGTCAGGGTTGGATACAATGCAAATCTTAAGGAGTGGCAGGTTATCTTGTCTTTGGTAGAAGGAGTCCCAACATCTTTCCTATTTGTGGATGACCAATTCATAATGAGAAGATCTGCGTCAGAGTTGTTCTTGCTAGCGACTAAAATTCAGTACTCTCAATCTGAGGAGCTAAGCATTCTGTACAGGGATCAGTTAATGCAGCTAGCAGAGGACAAGGGTCCAGAATTCTCAGCTTATCCAAATTTTGTCCGGATGGTGGTTCAAGGAAAGATGAAGAGGGTGAGCATGGAGGAAAAGGACTTAATGGAACTTTCAGTGGAATCTCTTAAAGCTGTATGTAGACAAATGATGGGTAAGGGATTCGCCTCTGAGCTTAAAGATAAATCCGTGAGGATCATTGAAAGAGTCATATTCTTGAAGAGCAATGAGGTGTGGAAGTGTGATGTCATTGCTCCAAACCCTCTCGACAACGTGAAGATTGAGCCGGAGCTGATAGAACAGAAATGGAATATTCTTCAAGCAATGAAGAATGTAGATGAAGCTTTGACTCTTCCTTCTGGAGAACTGGAACAAGGAGAAATAAGGGAGGCAGTTGGCGTTCCAGGGAAAGATAGTGTATACTGGATACACTCTTATGCTGATGATACAGCTGATGCCTTAGCATACATAGATGCAGACCAGAAACAAACACTCTTGCATATGAGTAGACAATGGCTGCTACAGACTCAAGATGCTACATTTCTAGAGAAAGTGTTATATGTGTTCAAATGGGGCGAAGTGGAAGACAAGTTTGTTGAAGAAAAGCAGAGACTCGTGAGTTACCTGTCTGAAGTAGTGGTGGAAAAGAAGCAAATGGAGCGAGATGCGGCTAGTGTCCACAATACTAACCGTGTCAAGGGCTACCCCAAGATGATCTATTGTCAGTTTAAAGCTGATAAAACTCATTGGAAATCTCAGCTCATCATGAAGAACTTTGAGGATATTCCAAAGATCAGGACTACTCAGGAGGTGGACAAACTCAGAAGGCTTTTCAAACATCCTTATCCAGAGCCCAAGAACCCTCTAGAAATGGAAGCTGTAAGTCTGTTGAATGCTAGGTGGAAGCAGCTTAAAGATCCAGTATACAAGAAAGAAAAGCAGCAGAAGGAGAAGCTCAAAAGGCAGAAAGAAGAAAGAGACCAAGCTGCTGAAGCTAGAAAGAGGAAACGGAATTAGGGTTAAAGGTCAGAGTGGTGTGAACTTGAAGTTGGAAAAACTTCATGTCTTTCGGTTGCTTTAACTCACTTGAGGAAAATTCACCTTAGAGTGAATCCAATAAGGTGATACAAGTTTGACCAAAAGGTATGAAATAATCCAGGTGATAGGAATCACTCAAATGATCTTTAATTCGAGGTTCGAATTCTGTTTCTAGTTTTTATGTTCTTTGTATTGTTTTCATGTAAATTTCAATTGTAAATTATTCAAGACTGTAATGTTAATTATCTTTTCTCGTCTCATTGTTTAGTTGAGTTATCCTTCATTAATTTGAATGTCATTGTTAGACAATCAAATTGGGGGAGATTGAAAGGCAGAGTGTATAAACTTGTAACACTATAACTAATGTAACTCAAACTAAAGGAAAAGATACTTAACCAGAAGACAATCAAGAACAGGAAGTCACAAGAAATCAACACTAAATGAAGACAAGGTAATTGATACAATTTAACATGCTAACTATGATCAAGCCAAGAAGAAATCATTGAGAGAAGTTCAAGTTAAAGTTGTTCATGCCTCGGTGATTTGATTAATCAAGATTCAAGATCATAACTATCAGTATCAACAAGACCAATTGATTTCAAGTGAAGAAGAAGGAAAGCAAATATTGGAAAGCCAAGTTATTCAGTGAATATGGTAATTTATTCAAGAAGCAGAAACACTATCAAGACTAGTCACTTATGAACCAGACCATTGCATCAAGTGTCAGGACATTGATAGCAAGTTTATGTCAGTAATAAAGAACCATGTTCAAGAGCTTGTTGAAGAATAAGGAAGACATGAAGATATCACAAGTTCAAGATGTGCATTGAAGTTTCAAGTTGAAGACCAGAATATTTTCTAAGTACTAAATGTTCTGGATGGCTAAGTAGAAATTCTCAAGTAGAAGTTCCACTTAGGAATTTCGAGATAGCCAAGTAGAAATTCTCAAGTAGAAGTTCTACTTAGGTGCAGCTTCAACATGACACATGGCATCTTCTGATTGGCAGATTTCCAAGCTTTCAAGATAAGGCAAGAATTATGTGGACATCATTGGGCCACGTACATCTTAGTCTTTGAAGACTACAGGACATAGATTACATGTAGTATAAATAGAAGTACTTGTGTAATGTTTTAGTAAGTGAGCAATTCTAGAGAAAAACACAAGAGAAAAAGAGAGAGTGCATTCACAGAGCTTAGTATCATTCACTTCTCTCTCAACTTCTGTTATACTTTGTAATGAATGTTGTAGCAACCCTTTCAAGTTATATATAAAGAAATATATTCCTTGAATCTGTGTGTTCATTTATTGCATCGTTTTTATTGCCTCTCATATTCGAAAAGTTGTATTCACCCCCCCTCTACAACACATTTGGACCTAACAATAACCATCCATAGCAAGTTTAGAAACCGAAATCAAATTTCTTCTAAACGAAGGTACATAAAGACAATTGTTCAAAACCAAACTCCTATCATCTCCAAAAGATAAAGTAATTATTCCAACTGCAACTACTGCTACTTTCGTAGCATCTCCCATGAACACATATATCTCGCCATCTCTAAGCATTCTGGATTGCTGGAACCCCTGCAATGAGTTACAAACATGGTCAGTGGCTCCTGTATCTACACACCAAGTGCTCGTAGATATAGCCGCAATGTATGTTTCCGCAACTAGAGAAAGAGACATACCAGTATTGTTTGTCTTCTTAGGAAGAGGACAATCCTGTTTCCAGTGACCTGACTGCTTGCACCTGAAGCACTTGCCCTTAGGCTTTTTCACACCACCTTGAACTCCCACTGCATTAGCAATCTTACCAGCTTTCTGTGTCTGAGTCTTTTTCTTCTTCTTACCTTTCGGCTTAGATGAAGAAGCTTTCTCGGCCAAATTCACTTGAACATTCTGCTTAAAGAGTCCTTCAGCTGCCTGAATTTCTGTCAGAAGTTCCGCGAGACTATACATCCTTTTGTTCATGGTGTAATTCAAGCGGAACTGCTCAAAACTTTTGGGCAAGCTCATAAGGATGATATCGATCTGGGTTTCCCCATCAATATCAGCACCAAGGATCTCCATCTCATTCAGATGAGACATCATTCTGAGAACATGATCCCTTACAGGTGCTCCTTCAACCATCTGAGTGTTCATTAAAGCCTTCATTGCTACTTGCCTAGCAGCCCTATTCTGTTCTCCAAAAAGTTCCTTGAGATTAAAGAGCATATCTGAAGCTGTGGCCATAGCCTGATGCTGATGCTGCAAAACACCCGACATTGCTGCCAGAATGTAACATCGCGACATCTCATCAGCCTTAATCCACCGCTTATAATACTCCTTCTCACTTTCAGGAGCATCTTCAGCAGGCTGATCTGGCTTGGGTTCATAAGTAAGAAAATTTGTACTCCTCAACAGTCAACACTTTGTCCAAATTATGTTTCCATTCAATATAGTTGGGTCCAGTAAGTTTGTTATCCTTAAGTATGGTGAATAGTGGATTAAAGCCCATAATGATCTAATCCTGAGAATCATACATGTAACACATAATCAGAGAGTTGCACAAATCTTAAAACCTATTGGTTTCCTCTAACAATTAATTAAAATTAATGCACTAATATTCAAACACCATAAGTATCTGGTACGCCACGATGGGTGACATATATACCACTTAAATTCATTTAAATATTACTTCGGTCCTATTACTAAATAATACGCCACGTTATGGTGGACTATATATTATTTTTCATAGCTAAGTGTATACCATTATTAAATCTTAAATTACTTAAACCGAATACATCCAATTGATATATTAATGGATAATTCCCAGGTCTCGGAGGAGTCACAACGGCCTCACTTAATACCCGATTCCTAGACAGAATTCTCCATAGTCAACATCAAAAGAGTATTCAATTTTCGTTACGAATTCTATGAAACTTGGTACGTCACGTTAGGGTGATCTATATACCTTTCAATATTCGTAATTTAATTTAAGAACTTTGTTATAGTAATTTCTACAACCTTTCAAAATACCGTAAATAGTACGCCACGTTACGTGATCATATATATCATCTACATTATTTAAAAGGTCATATTACATACAAAATAATGGAGACCGTGGGATTTAATTCCTAATTAATTCCCTCACCCACTTAGAATTTTTATTAAAAATTGAGGAATTTTAAAAATTAAATGGGGCCTATGTCGTTAAAATTATGTCTAACATGCATTCAAAATACACACATAATTCAACAACATATAACATTTAATTAAAGCAATAAATAAAAACATATGTCCATGTCGTCCTAATTATGTTAACATGCAATTAAAAATTACACACATAATTAACAACACACATAATAATTAATTAAATCAATAACTAAAAATTAGCGGAAAAAATTAAAAAAAATTCCACTATTATGGCCCCAAAATTATTTTCCAGCAGCACTGTTCGTCGAAACTAAGCTGACAATTTGATCCAGTGAATTGCTGTTGCGCAGGCTGAATACACGTTACAGGAGTCTGGTTCATCTGTTGCGCAGGTAAATCATGCGTTACTGCCCTCCAGTATCTGTTGCGCAGGAGCCTCCTGCGTTACAGCCTTGTTTGCACATGTAACGTAGGGAGGACATGCGTTACAGCCTTGTTTACCAGAATTTCACTGCGTCTTCCCTTCGCCTTGTTCCTGTTTCTTGCTAGTTCCATCAACAGTAAATGACCAACAACATTAAATTCAACCGCAATCCCATCAGTTTTGCAGCGGAATAAAATTACAGTCTCCGTTTCGATTTTCGATCGCATGTAATTGTTACAAAATACCCGGATCTTAATAAAATCCAACAAACAATTACAAAAAAATTAGATCTAATACAAAACTAATTTTGTAAATCTATTCTAACACGATCAACCCTCGTGTTTTACAACCACGATAAACCACGTGGAAACCAAACAAAATAACCACGATTAAACCACGTGGGATCCAAACACATAATTAAAATATACATGGCCATAATAGTGGATAACAAACTGCAAAACAGAATATACAAGCCTACCAATATATACATGCATATATAATTACGACATGGACATCGTATCAAAAATCACAGAACCATTGAACCAGGCTCTTGATACCAATTGTTGGGACAATCAGATCTTGGCACTGCGATTTTCGATACAATAAATTAACGAGTACGAATAGAAAAGTCACCTTGTTAACGGTTGATTCCACGCTCTTCTATTGTATTCCCAAATTCTCTTGAGCGAAGTGTGGCCTTCGTCTTCTCAAGTTAACCTCTCTTCTTGCTCCTGGGTGGCTACAAAAGTTTTTCGACCAGCCCTAGAAAGAAGAGAATAAGAATATATATAGGGCTACAATAGGGATCATGGACATTTAGGTTGGGCCTTCTAATTACATCTTGGGCATAGCCCAATGTAATTAAATATTAATTCAATCCACTAAAGAATTAATATTTGCACTACCTTTCCCAATACCGTAATTTAATTAATTAATTCGGTTCCAAAATTATTTGCTTATTAAATTCCCCATGTTTAAAATATCACATGTCCATTAATTAAATAAATTAATGATAATTCATTTAATTAATATCTTTTATCCTTAATCATCCACTCAACCTTTATTTAATTATGCCGGAATAAATCCACCTGCAGGGTTTCACATAATTAAATCTTTTTTGAGCTTTCAAGGGGACATTATTAACCCGAATATTATCAGGACATGGATTCCTTCAATAAATAATATCCACCATATATATTATTTCATCACCCAAAATATAATGAAATAAATCAAAAAAATTATTTCATATATAAATCAAAGCATGTAAATAATATACACGTGTCAATTACTATATCTGGATTAAGAACCTAAGCATTAATAATAACATAGAATCTTAGTTCACCTTCTTAATCAGTATAAGGGAACAATTCTAAATTTGATCATGTTCAATATACACAAAGTATACTAGTATTATTTATTAGTCAATATAAACTAATCTAAATAATACTACATCCATTCCAGTGGATTGTCTAACACCACCTGTGCTGTGAACCATATTATATTATATAAATCGTATTTAATAATCTAATATTCTGTATCCCATTTGATACTAGATTATTCACAATATATAATATTTAGACAACATGTAAACATTTAAATGATTCTCAATAAAATAGGCCAGAAATAAATGTATATACTTCAAATAAATATTTTTAGTATACACCAGCAGTTGCACCCTCTGCAGTTCCAACTTAGAAATGTTGTGTGATTCATAGATTATAATGTTCAGCTAGATGTTAGATATTGATGTGAACTCAATCCTCCTCTAGATTCGCTCGTACTAGAGCAAGGGATGTGGCATTGTCTAGATGTGGTATCAATCCCATCATTTTTGCCATTTCCATTATTGCCATTCCCAAGTCTTCTTGTTCCGTATCATTGACAACACCCTTTTGACGAGTTGAATCTTTTCTTTTGTTCGCCCCTTTGAATGCTTTTATTCGCTGTTTTGTTCTGACCTTCTTGCTTGTTTTCCCCCCACAATAGAAGTCAAAAAAATTCAATTTCTTTTTGTTCTTCCTGGGTCTTCCAACCTTTTTGCCCAGCTTCAGGTTGAAGATCTTTGAATTTAGGCTTGACATTTGTGTTTGGTCTGAGGCATCTGTTTCTCCGCCTTGGTCAAATTCTACATTTGATTCCTCCCCGATTTGAGCTTTTGAGACCGGTTCTTGAGTGCAGTCAGAAGAATGCATAGAATCTCCTCTATTTGTCCATTTGAAGTTCTCCTCTTCCTGCTCATAACACTTTGAATTTTCGTATATATTGGAGTTGTTATGGTCGTCTGATCTTGCAGACGTGGTACCAGCATAGAATTGGTTGCGGTGAAGTGGTGGTGAGTGAGGTGAAGGCGATCTGTCGTTCATTGATGTGGACCTTTTTGTGTGCTCTGGGTTTAACGGTGTGGATCTCGAATAGGAGTTAAACTGCTTTGTTGGTTTCCCCTCCAATGTTATCAATTCTTTACCATCATAACAGTTTCTGGCTTCCCTAATTCTTACCCAGTAACCAACCCCCTCTATCATCACCTTAATTGTTTCATCTATTTCCTTTACCTGTTGTGTATGTATGCATAGTTTGGGGTTAAGAAACATACCTTCTTGGATTCTAGGCTCTCCATATGACAAAAGGTATCCCCAGGCTTCTACTATTTTCCCCCATGTTTCTTTGTTCCATGCGTAGATTGGCAATCCATCGCAGTAAATCCATGCCATTCTTGGGATTACCATGTCCAGGAGAGATGCTTCCTTTAGGGTGGAGAAAAGATAACTAATTATCTCTTTCCCCTGCTCTTTCATTGGTATATCCTCAAAGGTTAGAAGGAATTTTCTATGTGATATGCCTTTAATGGAAATAAAAGAGATTCCTTCTATTAAGAGTTTTTCCATCAAAATTTCAGAGCTTGTTGGTTCCTTCGTTATCCCTATCAAGGATCTTTTCAGAACCTTGGATTCTGGTTTTTTGACATAGCCATTGATGGTTCTGAAATTAGGTTGAGGTTGCAGCTTTGGGTTGTAGTGTTCTTTGAACCCATCTGTTACCGGTTTTTTGTTGATTTGAGTTGCGGTGGAAGTATATCGGTGCTGTTTTATTAGTTTGAGGTTGGCTAGGAAGTGAGCTGCTATTTGCATATTTGATTGAAAATTTGTGGCCCATAAAGGATTTTTGATTGAAATCCTCAATTAGTGAATCCGCTACTTGGTAACCCAGCACCTTCATGAACCCAATCCTAAAGTTATTTTTATCACCTTTCTTTGGTAGCACAATGTCTCTTATGACCCTATTCTTGTTGAAGAACAACCATATTTCCTTGACCGTTGCTTGAGGCGGCAGGTTGTGGATCATTACTGTCTTTTTGGTTTGGTTGTTTGGGAGCTTCAGTGCCTCAGCCCCCTGACTTCTTTGTTGATCAGTACCGGACTTTAAAACCTCTACATAAGATTTGTACAAGTGGTTGTAGTTGCCTCCTTTGTCTGTGCGTCCTTCCTGTGCCTCCATGGCAACAATCTTCCTTTTCCCCGTGATATCATCTCGCCGTATCTGATACCATTGGTGATCTGCGTTCAGTAGGGGAGATTGATTGCCTGCTTCTTTCTTGCCGTTGATCTGAAAATTTGAATTGTCAGTTGTTCTCTCTCCTCTCTCCTCTCATTTTTTTTATAAATCCTCACTGTGTTGTGTACATTAATGTCGAGTGTCTTTGAGGTATTGCATGAAAATGACATGAAATTTTTTGTGCACGCAAAATTCGAACATAAAACTCTTCTAAACTACATTAATTTTTTTGTATAAGAAACGAAAATAATACGCGAAGAGAAAAAATATGACAATTACATATCATTTGATGATAAGCCCCATTTAAGTTAATTAATAATTAAATTATATCAATTGATTAATTATATTATATGCTAAAAAATTGTATTGGTTAACTCATGGTTAACTTAAATATATGTGGTTAGTATCTTGGTTAAAATTTAATAGAATGAAAGTTGAAAAATGAATATTATTAATCTAAAATTTAGGGCAGCTAAGTAATAAATTTTTAACTAAATTCATAATTATATTGGGATGCTTAATTGTCTAGGCCCTGGTGCAAGTTTTGTTCGCTTGGAGCTAAGATCATCCCATAGATACTATGATAAATAGCTAAGTAATAATCTTTTAACTAAATTTTAATAAAGTTTTTAAGAACAAAATATAAGTATAAATTAACATAAATTAAAATAATAAATATTGAATAGTCCAAAACTAGTTAAAAAATATATATAATTAGACGTATCTCGCATGTGTTGTAAATTGGGGTATAACATATAAAAAATATATTTAAATCAAAATTATGAAAATATATAATTTCATGGAAAAGTAGAGGTGATTGATGATTCATTGTTATTAAATAATGTTTTGATATAAGAATAGTATAATTAATGAGGACAAAGATGAATTAATTAGTTGTTTTTTGAGATTGGTTTTAGCACAGTGGGGGGAGGGGGTTGGTCTTGATTGCGAGGATTGCATGGTATAATAATTAAATTATATAAATCGATTAATTATATTTTATACTAAAAATTGTATTGGTTAATTCATGGTTAACTTGTATGTGGTTAATACTTTGGTTAAAATTTAATAGAAGGAAAGTTGAGGAATGAATATTGTTGGTCTAGGTAGGGGTGTAAATGAGCCGAGTCGAGTCGAACTCTAAAATGTTCATGTATCGTTTTTTAAGAAATTATCGAACTCGAACTCGAGCTCGAATCGAGCCAAAAAATATGTTTGAGCTCGGTTCGTTAAGATAAAATGTTGTTCGCGAACAATTTACGAACAGCTCACGAACATGTCTCATGAGCTTACTCATAAACTTTTGCTTTCGAACAACTCAATAAGCTTGTTCACGAGCTTGTTCATGTAATTATGCTCATGAATAATTCTTAAACATTGTTTGCGAACTTATGCTCACGAGCTCAATTACGAACAACTCATAAGTTTATTTCCTTATTTTTGTATGCAAAAATCTAATATTAAAAAAATCAAAAAGTCCAAAATTAAATAATTAAAATTTTGTCTCAACAATTAAAATAATAATAAATCATCAACCAATAAAATTCTCATATCTCCAATTCCAAAAAACAAACAAAGTTTGATTTAAAAATAAAGGGCAAAAAAACGTAATTGTTTGATATAAATAAACTTAAGTTATTAAAGCTTAATCATTTAAAAATCTGAAGCTTGCACCGGCTTTATAATAATCAAACATATGAGATTATTTATCGAATTTGTTTATGAATCGCTAATGAACTCGTATACCGAGCATGTTAACAATCAATTATCGAACTTATTCACGAACATGTTCATGAGCTATGTTCACGAGCCTATTCACAAACTATGTTCACGAGCACGTTAATCGAACTTGTTCGCGAGCTATCAAGTCGAACTTTACCGTGATCAAGTTCAGCACATTTATAAATCGATCATTAAAATCATGTTCAAGATCGACTCGTTTGTGAATCGAACCGAACTTTTTTCGAACCGAACACCGAGCCGTTCGAAAGTGTATTGGTTCATTTACAGCCCTAGGTCTAGGATGGTCTTTGATTGGTCCTAAAATATTTCATCTTTTCTGATTGGTTAACTACATACTCTGGTAAACTCAGGTATTATATAATAATAATGGGTGATGGCCCAAAATACCTCATTTTCCCATTTCCATTACCAAAATACCCACCGTCAACTTGGGCGGCCCTAAATACCCACGGGACGCACTACTGGTGAAGGAGTGTCCTGCAGATACGCTATTGGTGGAGGAGTGTCCTGAAGACACGTTACTGACAGTGGAGTGACAAGGCTAATACGCATTTCTGAAAGGCGTGTTGACGTCACCTGACGTCATCTTAATGCTGGTGGGTGGATGCTACAGTTGCGTGAGATACGCATTTGGAACATGTGTATCAGCCGATACGCATGTTGGAAGAGCGTATCCCATGCCCTGTTCATCATCTCCAGAGCTCCCGATATGGCGATTCCGGCATGATTTTTGTTCCTCTTTTTTCATCCGAATCACGAACTTTACAATCACGTTATATATATCACTAGAATCGCAATTCGATTCTCTACACATTCATAACTCACGATTTTTGATTTAATCCGCGGATTTGAAATCCCTAATTCAAGCATAATTTCCGATTCGTTATCCGTTTACGATCGTTGATGCCCCTACGGGGCCGGAAGCGACAAACAGATATTGGGATGATGAAGGCGACGAGTTGTTGGTCATGTGCTGATGATTTGGAGGCTGGTGGACGTTGAAATGATGCCAAACTGAGATGTGGCGTTTTCCGTCGAAAGTCGACGGCGGGTCAGACCTCTAAAATTCTGGCGAGTTGCTTAGTTTCTGGCAATGAACAGTAGCTGGGATACGCCACTCCCACCGGCACATCCCGTGGGTAGATAGGGCCGGACATTCCGAAAAACGGTATTTTGGACCTTGGGTACCCCATTTTGAGGTATTTTGGTCATTATCTCAATAATAATAATACTCCCTCCGTCCCATTTTTATTCTCCATCTATCAAAATCGACCTTTTATTCAATCATGCCAATTAAACTCATAGTTACCAAATAATTGTATTATTTTTTATAAAAGTTAACATAATTAACACATAATATACCTTATTAATTAAATGTAGACAATTATTTTGGGACAAAGAAAATAGGAAACTGTGGACAATAAAAGTGGAACGGAGTGAGTAATAATTAAATTATATCAATCGATTAATTATATTATATACTAAAAATTGTATTGGTTAACTTGTACGTGGTTAATACTTTGCTTAAAATTTAATAGAAGAAAAGTTGAAGAATGAATATTATTTAAAATTTAAGGATGGCCTCTAATTGGTCCTAAAACACTTAATTCAAAGTACATCCGTACCAGTTTTATTTACGGGTTTAAAATAATAAAATTTTATTTTCTAAAATAACTAAAATAATTAATTACACAAATTTATAATATTTAAATATTTTAAAAAGTACAAATATTTCAATTTTTTAATATTTAAAAAAAATCTAACCCAAATAATCTTTTAACATTTTTAAAAATACTAAATGGGCTCAAATATTATAAAATGACTAATTTTCACCGTATTTAATAAAATGGAATATTTTAATAATGTTTTCAATAAATAAAATATTTTTGCAATTTACGTGTGACAAATTTTAAATACAATAAAAATGACCAAATTAAGTCCTAATAAAATAAAAGAACCCAATTTAGAAATTTTAATAAATTTTAACTCAAATGGGAATTTAAAATAATTACCCAAAATTTTTCCGTCATTAAAATATTAATTAAAAATTTTGGCTGCACACAATTCTAACACATAACAAATAAACTCAATTAATCATGGGGTCACATAGGTAGCACTAATATAGCACAAAAAGATAACCACATAAGCACGTAATTAATTTATCAAATATATTCGTCAACTTGAAGCAATTTAAAATATTTAAATTTCCTAATTAAGCACAAAACGTTCTCACTACCGAATAAGCAGTATTATATCAATGCATTAATTATATTATATACTAAAAAATTGTATTGGTTAACTTATGGTTAACTTGTATGTGGTTAATATTTTGGTTAAAGTTTAATAGAAGGAAAGTTGAAGAATGAATATTATTGGTCTAAAATTTAGGGATGACCTCTGATTGGTCCAAAAATAAGTCTTCTTTTCTGATTGGTTAACTACATACTATGGTAGATATACAGTATATTTAATACCTATTTTCCAGAATAAATAATATCATTCATTTTTCTTTCTAAAATAAAATATTTATTATACATGAATATTTTGATACATATATGATACCTTGAAACGTTTTTTTTTTCCTAAAATATAGAATATTTTGAGTCAGAGAGAGAAATAAAATATAATCTCAATATTACTATTTCATCACATAATTTTCGGTACAGGTTTTTTTAGTTTCCATTTTAGAACGGATATAGTACTTTTATTTATATTCTATTCAGACAAATTTTTTTTTCGAATTTGATCGGTTTCGGATTATCTTCGAATCAAGTATTTCGGATTATTATCGGTTAGATATTCGGTTTGGGTAATTTTCGGATAAGATGAGATCGATTTTCGGACAATAATCGGATTTGACTATATTGGATTGGATTTCGGTTCGGATCGGATTGTTTCGGATTTGATTAACTTTCGGTTAATCTAATTCAGATATAAAATCGGATCTCGGTTCCATAAATTTCGGATTGGTTTTTCGGATCAAAACCCAATTTACCAGGTCTAGGTTCTACTATATCTCCAAGGGACTTTGTCAATTCTGTTGACTTACCAACCCTTTCAAATGGACTGAGAATTAGTAGTACATTCTAGTTTCATCATAGAGTCAAAACTCTGCAATTCTATTGTGTTATAAAAACCTAACCTTCTTGAATTGGATTGCGACATCCAAACTGCAAATTAAGGTAAGAGGATTGACAAGCAAACAAAAATTCAATGGACTGGAACTAACTAATAATTTCGCCCAGTTGTATAAAATGCGATAAGTATTATTACTCAACCCGTTCCGAATTACATAATAAATCATTTTTAATCTATGATTTTCTTAGACTCGGATTTTCCTTCTACACTGTACTTTCCACTACTAGTTTATCTCCATTAATGGTAATGTCGAATTCTCCTTCTGCAGATTATTAATCTTGGCATCTATTCAATGTTAAGAAGGCTATTTTAAGGCCTTAATTAATTGGATGCAGAAAACACAAGGCTAGTGTAAATTCTTATAGGCAAAACTGTGATTGAATTGAACAGGAGTGTGTAACAAAACTTGTAGAAAAAGAAAGTAAAGTTAAACAACAATTTCATTTTTCCTTTTCAGATGAAACACTGAAGCAGTATATAAGCAAAGTACACGAGCCATATGCTATATTTGCTAGTCCAACTCTATTATTTAGGCCCAATTGCATTCTTAAAATCTTATGTATTATCAAGCCTAACAAATGGCCCATGAGTATTTATAACTCCATTCATAACAATACCTCCCTCTTAAAATTATCCTTGTCCTCAAGGATAGTATTGATAAAATTTCTCATAGTCCTCTGTGGTGCGACAGCTACGAATTAGAAAGGTCGACGAGAAGCTAGCACTCGTGTACTTATAAGAAACAGTAATAGCAACAGCAACACCACTTCTTACACCACTTCCAGCTCCAACAATGGCGATATGATGGACATGAACAATAAGGTAGGGAACAAGAATCACAACAGCAGCAGCAAAACTGCCAGTGATTGGAAGATTTCTTCTTGTGCATCTTCATTTGGGGACTCTCCTCATATACATCTAGCTTTTTAATAGATCCTGCTTCATCTTGGTTCTGAAAGAGTATTCCAGGTTTCCACTGCATCCTGAGAGCTAAAAGAGAGTAAAACCTAGCGGAGAAACATGCAGCCTTGCCGAAATAAAACATGCTCCCTTTGCCGAGATGGGTCAACTTGTCAAACTTATGGTAAAGCCTGCTAGATGGTTGGTGAATAGTGGTGATCACTGTTTTCCCAGCCTTGCTAAAATGCATCACATTAAGGTCAGAAAATATAGTAGCATCCTTTGTTTCTTGTATCTGTGGACTATTGAAAGATTTGGGGAATGAAACACCAATCTGCCACTTCTGAGGATCTACACCCGAACCTTTCTTGACTATTTTATCATCAAATTTTACACCATCTCCGATACTTGCATCAACTAACTCTTCGACCATAACATCTTTCTTAATAACATTTTCATCTACCACTCCAATAAAAATCATCACCCAAGTAGCCTTATCTTTAACATATAATTCATTGAACATTTGAGTTCCCCATACACTTTTGAAAACAGTACATAATTTTATCAGTTTTGTACTCATCAAATCATCTAAACCCTGTTTATTACTAAACATATCCTTAAACTTGCCATACTCATTTTTATGAAGCTTATAAATCATAACCCTATCACAATGTATTTTCAAAGCATGCCAATACGGATGGGGAGAACAGATAATAGGATTTATACCTTGTGGAATCACCACTGGAGCTTCTTGTACAGTTACTCTCTTAAAATTTTCATCAAACACCTGGTGTGCAAGAATTGTTGGAAGCAATTTTGATATATTTGAGGGTGTCTCCTTTGAGTGGGTATTCTCTTCACCAGTATTTGCCCTAACAGGAATTGGAGGTCCTGCAAGAATCTTCTGCATCTTCTCAATTGAATGTATCATTTGAGTGAGCTGGCTCTCTACCTTGTGCAAAAAATCCTTACTGGATGTGTGTAAGACTCTTTGGCTGGAAAACATTTTTGGAGCCGAGCGGGGCGGCTTCACTTGGGATGGCTTAGGCTATTGGCTGCGGGGTGGCTTCACGGGTTGATGCTGGCAGCATGGGTGACCATTTGGGCAGTGGTGCCAAGTTGGTTCAGACATGGTTGGCTGAGTTTGTTGGCTTGCTGGGTGGTTTTATGTGGGCAACACAAGGTTGGAAGCTGAGCTGAGAGTCCAATATGACTAAGGCAAAGTCAAAAACGTGGGCACATGTTGGTGACATATATATGTGATATATATTATGTGTATTGCTGGGGAAAATGTAAAAATAAGTGGGTGAGATAACTACCTTGCAGTTGTGGCTCAAGGAAATGGTGGGAAATGCAGTTGGAAGCATTTGAAATTTGGTAACTGCTGGTAACTGCCAAGTAGTTGGGTGCTGAGCATGGGTCTTGGCTTATATATAGAGATAGGCATTTTATATGTATTCTCAGTTGGTTTTATACAAGTTCATATTATATTCTGCACTTGTATATTTTATTCTAGGCAGTAGGGAAAAGTCTGTAAGCATAAATCTGGGTTGTATCCTTATATTGTGATTAATATAATGGTTGGGCTTGGTGCCTGTAAATTGTGTGTGTGTTTACATTTGCTTGGTAATTAGACACACCTGCACACACGTGGTTCCTGTGTTGCGTTTTTGGTTAAGTGTTCCGCTGTGTTTAGTTTTGACGGGTTGCTTGGTGACAACCTCTCTCAAAGGCTGACTGTTCTTGGTGCTGGGCTACAAGGGCAGGCTGCACAAGGGTGTAAATTCAGGTTTAAAAACTCAACCCTGTGACAACTGGTATCAGAGCTTCGTTGTAAGTTCGTGGGTTATACGGAATCATGGTTGGAGGAAATTCTACTGGTGAAAGGTTGGCAAGGCTTGAAGAATTTGTGGGCACGCCTCTGTCGACTGATGAAATTTGTTTGGCAAATCAGATTCAAGTTTTGAGGGATGACTTGAATGAATTCAAAATGATGGTTGCTGCGTTCATGGCTGCAAGTGATGGCAAGTTCACGGATCTGTTTGCAACAACGGCTACTTCATCTGAGAATGTTGGGGATCAGTTGCGAACGATGGGGAATGAAATTGCAATCATGAAGGGGGCTTTGGCGAGCAGTTTGGCTGGTGGTTCTAGGGAGGGCCATCTGAATGTGAAAATTCCAGAACCGAAGTCATATGGTGGCGCAAGGGTTGCGAAGGATCTGGAGAATTTCTTGTGGGATATGGAGCAATATTTTAAGGCTGCTCATATTGATGAAAGGGAGCAAGTTTCAATCACGAGTATGTACTTGGTTGGCGATGCGAAATTATGGTGGCGGACTCGTACTGATGGTGATGCTAGTGTGGACAGGCCGGAAATAACCACATTTACGGCATTGAAGAAGGAACTTAAGGAGCAATTTCTGCCACTTAATGCTTCTTGGCTTGCTATAGAGAGTTTAAGGAATCTCAGACAAACGGGAACTGTTCGAGATTATGTGAAGGAATTCAGTTCTTTGTTGTTGGATATAAAGAACATGTCGGATGAGGATAAGTTGTTCAATTTCTTGGCTGGACTCAGACCTTTGGCGCAGGCAGAATTAAGGAGGCAGGCTGTGAAGGACTTGCCGACTGCTGTGGCCGCTGCTGATGGTTTGGTTGACTACAAGCATGCTGGTTCTGAAACTGAGAAGGGTAAAAATGGTGGAAAGAATCACAAGGATGAGGGCAGAAACAAGAAGAACAGTGGGAAAAATGGCACTGGTGATGCCAAGGGTGATAAGCAGTCTCAAGGTGTTGGTGACAAGGGTTGTTTCATATGTGGAGGGCCGCATTTTGCAAGACAATGTCCCAAGAAAGAGAGACTGAATGCTCTTTCTGTTGAAGAAGAGAATGCTGGAGATAATGAGGAAAATGAAGTGGGTTTTTCAAGGGCGAATCCTATGCGTTTGGTTACACTGAGGACTGAAAAATCCGTTGAGGGTGATGGGTTAATGTATGTCAAGGCCTTAGTGAATGGGAAAACAGTCATGGCTATGGTGGACACGGGTGCTACTAATAGTTTCATTGCGGGTAAATGTGCTGATGAACTTGGACTGAGGTTGGAATCATGTTCGAGTCAGATTAAGATGGCTAATGCTGAGGTGCAGAAAATTCGGGGTTATTCAAGTATGGACTTGAAAATTGGTGATTGGCAAGGTAACTTTACTTTTCATGTTGTTGCCTTAGATGATTTTGATTGCATCCTAGGAATGGATTTCTTTATCATGACTAGTACTACTATTATGGTGCGTTATGGTGGGATTATGATCATGGATGAGGCATGTCCATGTTTTATTAAGGCTGTTCCCATGCAAGTTGATAAGGGCAAAAAGAAAGTCAGAAAGTTGGGGGCTCTACAGGTGGTTGTTGGCAGTGTGGTTTGTGGGATCGAGCCAAAGGCTGGCGACTCTTCTGGTTATAGTGCTGAACTTGATGGTTTGCAGGTTGAGCCAAAATCAATGTCTCCAATGGTTGGGGGCGCTGCTGGAACTTAAGTCATAATGGAAATTGGTGTGTGGGCGGCTGGGCGTCTACACAAAGTCATCAGGTTGTGGTGACAATGGGGGCAAGGCTTTGGAGGTTAATCTAATCAGCTTATGGTAGTTGGTTTTGGGGCAGTAGCATGCCGCAGACGGAATTGCAGCATTGGTTTTGGGGCGTTGGTTTGCTACATGGAGAAATGGTCTCAGAATGGTTTATGTTTTGATGAGGACATCAAACTCAAAGTGTGGGAGGATTTGTAAGACTCTTTGGCTGGAAAAATTTTTTGGAGCTGAGCGGGGCGGCTTCAATTGGGATGGCTTAGGCTATTGGCTGCGGGGTGGCTTCATGGGTTGATGCTGGCAGCATGGGTGACCGTTTGGGCAGCGGTGCCAAGTTGGTTCAGACATGGTTGGCTGAGTTTGTTGGCTTGCTGGGTGGTTTTATGTGGGCAACACAAGGCTGGAAGCTGAGCTGGGAGTCCAATATGACTAAGGCAAAGTAAAAAACGTGGGCACATGTTGATGACATATATATGTGATATATATTATGTGTATTGCTGGGGAAAATTCAAAAATAATTGGGTGAGATAACTACCTTGCAGTTGTGGCTCAAGGAAATGGTGGGAAATGCAGTTGGAAGCATTTGAAATTTGGTAACTGCTGGTAACTGCCAAGTAGTTGGGTGCTGAGCATGGGTCTTGGCCTATATATAGAGATAGGCATTTTATATGTATTCTCATTTGGTTTTATACAAGTTCATATTATATTTTGCACTTGTATATTTTATGCTAGGCAGTAGGGAAAAGTCTGTAAGCATAAATCTGGGTTGTATCCTTATATTGTGATTAATATAATGGTTGGGCTTGGTGCCTTTAAATTGTGTGTGTGTGTGTTTACATTTGCTTGGTAATTAGACACACCTGCACACACGTGGTTCCTGTGTTGCGTTTTTGGTTAAGTGTTCCGCTATGTTTAGTTTTGACGGGTTGCTTGGTGAAAACCTCTCTAGAAGGCTGACTATTTTTGGTGCTGGGCTACAAGGGCAGGCCGTACAAGGGTGTAAATTCAGGTTTGAAAATTCACCCCTGTGACAATGTGTATGGTATGTGAGGAGTAGTGTAGAACTATATGGTGGTGATTGAAGAGATGGAGGATAGAAAGGGTTTTCCATGGTTACTCTCAATGAAAGCACCAGTGTAACAAAACTTGTAGAAAAAGAAAGTAAAGTTAAATAACAATTTCATTTTTCCTTTTCAGATGAAACACTGAAGCAATATATAAGCAAAGTACACGAACCATATGCCATATTTGCTAATCCAACTCTATTATTTAGGTCCAATTGCATTCTTAAAATCTTATGTATTATCAAGCCCAACAAATAGCCCATGAGTATTTATAACTCCATTCATAACAGACTGTTACAGACAAGAGGTAATTTTAAATACAGTTTCATTTAATAAATAAGTTACAGTAAAAGCAAACAATACACTTTTTTATAATGAAGACAACAGCATTACAGCAGAGTTGAACACCCCCTAGGGTCTAGCAAAACCAATAACATAATCTATCACCGTGGATATAAATCAGTGATTGAAGCAATGTCGATAGTGTAGTCCATCGATTTATCTTTGGCATTATTACTAGACGTGTCAGTACTCGCCCTTGAACCACCACTGCTGCGCTTCAAAAACGCAGGTTGTGAAGGTAATGCAAGAGTGAGAGAAGAGCTATTTAGCAAAAGCACCACCGATGCCATGGTAGGTCTTTCCGCAACATTTTCTTGCACACACAGCAGCCCTATGTGAATACACCTTATTATGTCGCGTATTGATTCTGAACTGTTTTTAAGGATTGGATCAATAACATTAGATGCATTCCCTTGTTGCCAATTCTTCCATGCCTGAAAGAACACAACATGATGAAATGTGATAAATAGTGTAACCATGTGATATTTAACTACTGATGCATCAACTGTTGTGAAAAAAACCTCATGTCTAACTGGACTTACAGCACTGGTCAGGTCCTGGACGTTCTTGCCATTTCGAAAGCAGTTGTTTTTTTGACCACTTACTATCTCCAGAAGTAATACACCAAAGCTGAATACATCAGACCTAACTGAGAACTCCCCGTACATTGCATACTCGGGTGCCATATATCCACTGCAACGCACAGCTAAAGATTTATTATTTTACATCAAACTGATACAAGATTAATTGACATGATCATTGTGCTCTTAGTTTCTAATGCACAGGGGTGCAGAATAATTAAATAACTTACTATGTCCCAACAACTCTACTTGTGTTTCCTTGAGTTTCATCCATTCCGAAGAGTCTTGCCATGCCAAAATCTGAAATTTTAGGATTCATGTCTGCATCTAGCAAAACATTGCTTGGTTTTAAGTCTCGGTGAATAATACGTAGTCTAGAATCTTCATGAAGGTAAAGAAGTCCCCTAGCAACTCCTCCTATGATTTTGTATCGTTTTTCCCAATCCAGGAATGAGCGCCTGGTTGAATCTGCAATAGCAAACCAATCATGTACCATATTCTATCTAATTTAATGTGGCATCATATACAATATTTAATGCTGGATGGAGAAAAGAGTACTTGTTGCAGATACGTACCAAATATGAAATGGTCAAGACTGCCATTAGGCACAAACTCATAAATGAGAAGTCTTTCCGTTCCTTCATAGCAGAAACCAAGGAGCCTAACTAAATTCCTGTGTTGCAGTTGTGCCACTAACAATACCTCGTTTTTAAATTCTTCTTCACCTTGATCTGAACCTCTTGAAAGGCGTTTCACAGCTACTTCTTGACCACTCTTAAGCGTACCCTACAAAATTAGAAAGTAAAATGAGACAGAGAAAATTTCTGGAAAATATCTTGACATGACAAATTCGTATACGGAGAAACATTAACCAAATATCACATTTTCTTTGTATTTGATGACTTTGAACTATGACTTGAACACATCTATCCTCTTACCTTATAAACAGCTCCAAATCCACCCTGTCCGAGCTTATTGCTAGGTGAGAAGTATTTTGTAGCAACTTCTATTGTATCAAAGTCATACTGCAAGGATTCAGAGCTTCTTATATCTTCCACATTATCATCTGCAGCAAAACATGTACGAGAATAGATGAAGAAATGTAACACTGCATTAGCACAGATAAAACGACAAGCTGCATAGTCAAATTATTTCCAAGATACCTGTTAGACTATAATAACTAGTTGTGTATAAAACAGTACGTTGCTTTAAACTACAAATTTTTTTAAATCTTGCGCAACACAAAACTTACTTTGCAATTTCGCAGTATCAGTCCTCTGCTTTAGCTTTTTCTTGAATATGCAAACCAATATAAGCAGGAGTGTAACAAAGCCAACAAATACAACCACAATTATAATTACTGTTCGCATGATGTTATCATTTTTGCCTGCACAAAGCACAAACTTATGATTATACAAGAGAATCTACTGAGGAAATTTGTTGGGTCTGAGACTTAAATACAATTTTCCTTCTGGGACTGTAGTGAGGGGTGTCTCCATCTTAACCGTGGCTTGCCAAAGCACAGTGGCAAGTCATAAAAAGTTTAAATCTTAATTTGTTCTAAAACTAATTTAACTTTTATTAAATGAGATGAGATATTTTAATTGTAATTAATTATTTACTTAAGAAATTAAAGAAATAAACCATAACTATCTCAAGTATATGTAAAAAAAAGAATAAACACAGTACACACAAAAATTTTAACTCCGATAACTGCACCGGATACCACAAAAATTCAGAATTTTACGAAGGGCCAGAGACCCCCAATTCCCCCCTCTGCCGACACCAGATGATATAGCTCCTACCAAACGATCACAATTTACATGCAATAGAAAATCCTCTAAGTTTGTCGTGAACTAGTAAAAATCGGGTTTAGGGATGTCCTATCTGACAAACATGCATTGAAAATTCAACATATTATGTTATGAATGAGTAATTTACCATGAGAAGGAGCTGATGACGGTGAAGGCAGTTGTTGCTGTGGTGATGATGGAACATAAACCATAGTCGTCTCATTATAAAACCGTGCAATCTCGAATCTAAGCCTACAACTTGGTTTCAGAATTTGTGCTCCTATTTTTCCAGACGGAATATCATCTATGGCCGGATCAAGACAGTCATGACAGTCATCTACAGATAAATCAGGGGTGCACTGCATAAGCCCATAAATAGTTATATGATCTGGTCCAGTTATATTCCCTGTGGCAAACTTTCGCTCTATTGCTTTTTCCCTCACTTCATCTAACAAGCCTCTACGGTCTTTATCAAACTGAAGCGTATCAGTTGCATTTTTCACACTGAAAGACTTCCTGATTGGCTCATTAACTAGGTTGTTAAGAACCGAATTATTAGAATACCTTAACATGCACTCATCGTACCACTCCACAGCCTCCATCTGGTTGGGACATAGCTTTCTTAGCTTGTTCATTGAGTCTTTCACACAGCTTCTGCATAAATCGGGTTGAACGTCGCCCCTACATAGCACAAGCACGTTAGCTCTGTCCAAATCTTTGCCCACGGAGGCATTGTAGAAACCGGAGTTGCTAGTGTTTGCAGCGGAGTAGAGGTTGGCTAGAGCACTGTCAAGGTTCTTTTTGTAAATACTGTTAGTTGTGTAGTTGCCACTAGTTCCACAGGCATAGTCTACCAAACTGGAATCGCTAGAAGAGATAGTGCCTATGAGAATACTAAAGATAAACATAGTTGCTGCAGGAAAGGCCATTAGTATATATCATTGCATTATTAAAATTTTGAAATATGCCACCAAAATTTGGTTAAGTATTGTCCTCAGATATCCGATGTCAATGTATAGAATAGTCTTTGCTAGCTCAAGAGTCAAAAGTGTGCAGCCTCGCTAATAAAGAGCATGATGTTGCATTTCCATGTCATGAATGTGTTATTTGAATATTTCAGTTCAGTTATGTTTCCATATCTTGTTCTATCCACATCAAAAATTGTCATGGATATACATATATATTAACACAATAGATTGTCATAATTATCTTGGCAAAAAGAAAAAGATTGTCATAATAATCAATTTCATGTTCTCAAAATTGTCTTAATCTAATTAAAAGTTTAAATTATAGTTATAAGTTCTTCTATAAACCTTTATTAATAAACGATACTAAATTTGGTTTCACCCTTATTTTGATTTCCTCACTAAATTTTTATTTTCCCTAAAATTCTGTATTATCTTTTAAAAAAATATAAAATTATTAGAATACTATTATAATTGTAATTCTATAATTATAAACCCTCCTGAATTGTAGAAATAATATATATCAAAATTATGTATGTTGTGTTTTTTTAATTTTCTTACAATATTCTTAATTAAATGTCGAAAAATAATGAGTGCGATTGGATAGGTCGAGTGGTAAGGACTATACTCTGTTGTCTCAGGTTCTAGATTCGATTCTAGCTAATCCGAAAATTATTAGAACAGATATTCACTTGTAAAGTCAATATATTCAAAAGAAATATTGAAAAATAATAATCTTTATTAACAAATGAAATCATGCTTGAATGGTACCAAAATCTTTATTAACAAATGAAATCCTGCTTGAATGGTACTTCAGTACTAATTTGATGTCGTAAGAGCTCATCTCTATAATGATTTTATAATTGTACTTCAGTACTAAATTTAAATTTGATTTTGGATTTCATCTCTGTAATAATTTTATAGCATATTCATATCTTTCAGAATTGTTAAAATTTGAATATAATTACAATTCATCTATTTATTATGACCAATTGATTTACGCAAAAAATCTACGTTGTGTTTTCTTGTTTCTTGGTTATTTGAAATTCCTATGAATTTAAAAACCCACATCAACAACCAAACAATTTTTCTCACTTCCTATGAATTTTAAATACCAAGTAACTAATAGTTCCCATATGCAACCAAACAAGCACTTAGTCAACTAATTATTCCGGCAGAATATGTAATTTGGATATAATAGTTTTATCATTTATAATTTTTTAAAGGGTAATGCTAAACATAAAGCATTAATGTAGATGGATAAATGCATTTAATACATCAGTTTTACACTTAATACATCAATTTTGCACGAAATTCAATATGATTATTTAGAAATTTGGGATGTTTATTGTTGGAAATTAATGTGAATGCAGGGGGTCCATTATTATTACTTGAAAAATTAAATTTGTGTTGCAAAGAGACATTGGGAAACTAAAAACAACTAAAAAACTTACAAAAGATGTTGAAAATATAATATAATTAAATATTAAATGATTTCAATTAATTTTTAAAAACATGTAAAAAAAATTGCACCTGTTATTTTTGTCACAAACCATATTTTTGCATACAATTTCAAAAATAGTAAAATTGCAAAATAAATAAATAAATAAATTAGAATATTATTTATTGTAATTTCTCAATATAAAATTAGCGATTAATTTAAACAATATAGCCCATCCGTGTTATCATCTAAGTATGCATAAAGAACATGTAGCTTAGTTACAGTAACTTTATAGGTCCAACAAATAACTAGAATTAATTTTATAATTACAATCTATTATATGATTCTTGAGTGAGTTTCATTCTAGCAATATTAATTTTCTTCGCTAGATACATGTCGCTATTAATTTATAATTAAATTCTCATGATCTAGCGATTATGCACCACAAAGTTTTTTTAGAAGTCCCTTTCCTTTTATACAAGTTGTATGCTGGAATATACAAGCAGCTACTATCGAGCATCGATTATCATGACAAAATAACGACTTCCGACCTTCAACGACGGCCGGTTTTGACAAATAATTATAAGAATGTAATTATAAATATAAATAAAAAGTGTTATATATATGGCTTTATCATAATTTTTACTATAAATATTTTGAGAATTTACCAAAAATACTAGGTTTAAAGTTTCTATTTGTAAAAATATCATCTTTATTTAATTGCATATTTACTATCTTATACTTTCTTAATTGCAATTTTACTAAATTAAGTTTCAAAATTGCAAAAATACTATAAATTAGGGCAACTCTTCCCCTCCCCTGCCCAGGAGCCTCCCGCCTTCTTCCTTCTTCAGACACTTTTTTTTTAGATGGGGTAATATTTTGGTGGATTTGGGTTGCAACTGAATGCAATCACATTCAACTGAATGCAACCACATGCAACTTATTTTTGGTGGATTTGGTTTGCAACTGAATGCAACCACATTCAACTGAATGTAACCACATGCAACTTTTTTTTTAAGGTGGGCTGATTTTGGTGGATTTGGGTTGCAGGGCCCCGCTAGGTGCCATATTCAACTGAATGCAACTGAAAAATGAAAGTTGCATTCAGTTGCATGTGGTTGCATTCAGTTGAATATGGCCCTTGCGGGGCCTTGCAACCCAAATCCACCAAAATCATCCCACCTTAAAAAAAAAAAAAGGTTGCATGTGGTTGCATTCAGTTGCAACCCAAATCCACCAAAATATCACCCCAACTTAGAAAAAAAAAAAAGTGTCCAAGAAGGCGGGAGGGTTGGCCTAATTTGTAGTATTTTTGCAATTTTAAAACTTAGTTTAGTAAAATTGCAATTAGCTTTTCTTAACAAAATTAAAATTGCAAAAAATTACTTTTTATATATATATTTATCAAAAAACCTCAAATATTTTTTAGTATAATAAGAATCTCTTTTAATATATAATTCAATACAAATATTATTTGGTTAAAAATATTATATTATAACTGATTCATAATTTATTCACATGTAATTTTTTAAAATTGACCTAAATTTAACTAAAAGTTAACATTGCAAAATTAAATATAAAATTTATAATTTATCAAATTAACAATTTTGTTTTTAGAAAAGATTTGTAAAAGTTTTTAATGATATTCTATTAAATTTCACGTATTAAAATTCAAATAATACAAGAATTATAGAACCAAGGATTGTACAATGTATGTAAAAGTATATTGAAAAGTATTGTTTTGTAGGTATCGAAAAGTATTTTGCAAAAGTGACCTTTTTGAAAATTCTTTGCAAGAATATCAAGGGACAAGGGGTAGAGATTATGAACATGACACATGGGAAATGGACAGTAGTAGCTAGAGCCAAAATGATGTGAAATGGACAGAAATCAAAGGCATTATTTTGAATGGCATGTAATTTTTCATTCCACTACATACAGCTAGCTCAATGTAAGAATAGTCGCTGGAGTCAGTACGCTAACATGTGATTTGCTTCGACTCAGCGAGAGCGATCACATTCTCTAGTAGCCCAGGCATTGACGGGACCAGGGTGGGCATCTTCCTCCACAAACTTAGCTGATTTGAGCAGGAGTGCATTATCATAAATTTGCCCAACAATCGTATATATGTTTATTGTAAGAAACCAAAAGGTTGAGATAAGGCCAATAAATAAAAATAAAATGTAGACAACAGAGAACTTGGACAGAATTAGCTACACCCTGTAAAATCAAACACTTTGAACTTAACACCACCCTGTAAAATTAATCATCGTGGATATAAATCGGTGATAGAACCTTTATCGACAGAGCAATCGATTGATTTGCCATTCACCTTTGAACCAATGCTGTTTGAAAGCAATGGCAGTTCTTCAACAATTGTGCTCTGCATAAAGAAAGCAGGCTCTCAAGGTACTGCAAGAGTGAGAGAGAAGCTATTTAGCATAAGCACCACTGAAGCCATGGTGGGTCGGTCCATAATATTTTCTTGTACACATAGTAGGCCGATGTGTATACTGTACATCTTATCATTTCACTAACTGATCCTGAACTGTTTCTCATTATGTGATCTATGACATTAGATGTAGTCCCTTCTCGCCAGTTCTTCCGGGCCTCAAAGAACTCAATATCATTAAATATGATAATAGTGTTCAATACTTATAAATGGTGCATGAAAGTAGTAATAAACTTTATGAAATCTAACTTACAAAGCTAGCAAGATCCTCTACGTTCTCTCCATTCCGAAAACAATGGTTTTTCTGACCACTTATGTTGTGTTTGGTTGGGATGAATGAAATTGGAAGGAATGGAATGAGATTTCAAGTATAAAACTAGCATGATAGCCCGTGCAAAGCACGGGCCATATGATAATTCATATAATTTTTTCGTGTTAATCTAATTCACGTATTTCGATTTATTTAAAATGTTATAGGTTCAAAATTTTATCAGAATCTGAACTGTAAGAATTATATTTTTAGTTGTGTTTAGTCGGTGTGAGAAAAATGACTGACTGAAAGCAGTAGGTAAGAGTTAATTGTAACTGTCAAGTATTACCAAAATAATTTTGGTGGTGAAAAAATAGTTGGCTTATTTATTTTGGTACGGAGGAAGAATTAAATTTTATGTTATTTCTGATTTTGTAAGAAATAATGTAATATGACGGAAAAATACAAATAATAGAGTCATATGTTCTGCTTGGAAAAGCTCAGCACACTTTTCCAATTTTGGATCTTTTTCTCCGACCACAGAGAATAAGAAGCACAACAAATTTATCCTAATAGTTGTTCACATCGAAAATAAATATATGATATGTGCTTTTTTAGGATCATGATATTTGACCATTTCAGATGTATCATTTCAATAATAAATTAACCATAACAAAATCATTTTTTCAAATACATTGTACCATCCATTGTCATAAGTGAACTTTCAAAAAGCCAAGATAATATCTCAAATTTCAAGACAAAACATATTTAGACATGTCCAAATTCAACCAAATACACGAGTAACTAAAATAAAAGTATCATATCTTATAACGGGTTTTTAAAATGAGACGGGTCAATGCATGCACCGAATAAATTATGTTGTAAAAGTTCACGTGCACAATGAAATTCAATCTATGAAAAGAAGATATACATAACTACGATAATTAAGCATCTAAGAAATATCATTTTAATTTGAGGTAACACCAAAATGATACTCGCGAAATAAAAAAAATATACATACCACATCCTTGATAATAAGACATTATATATATCAGCGATTTTTTGAGTTTATTAGTCTTACAACGGGGTGAAACTCGCATTGGAGTTTAAAACTCAAGTGAACTTGATAAATTACTATTTAAGTATATAGTTGTAAAACTCATTTTGTATGAAATTAATAGCATAGCATATTACGAAAATGCTGCAAAAATATAGTGCGAGAGACTAAAGATATCAAAACTATATTGATATTTTTTTTTACCAGATCCAAATCTCATATGTAAATTATTTATTATTTTCAATATTTTAATCTTTTTTATTAGTCCATCTATAAATTATTCGATGCTAATAGGATTAACCGATATAATGTAAATATACTTAAAATAAAATTGAATATTATACTGATATCGAGTAAAAATATGTTATACACTTTATTTATCATTTTTTTTATTAATTTAATAATAAACATATTATAGCCATTCGAATAATATATAGACATAATTGTTAAAAGAGAGAAATATTGAAATAAATTTTTATATAACTATTTTCACTTCCCCCCATTTACTTACTTGAGATAGACTTCTACGTCCATTACCGACATCCTCATTTCGATTTTTTTTAACAAATTTTCGGCAACCTCGGTACCTTCAATACTTAAAATAGAATATTATACTGATACCGAGTAAAAATATATTATACACTTTATTTATCATTTTTTAAATTAATTTAATACTCCCTCCGTCACTATCTTTTTTGTACAATTTTTTCCACTGATGGGCACGCATTTAAAGTGTATGTAAAGTATAGTTCTATAACTTATTTCTAAAATTTTCTTTTTTTGAATAAAACATTAAATTCTTATTCAGAAGAAAAAATTTAAAATAATTTATGAAATTATACTTTATATGAGTTTTAAAATGCTTGTCAAACCCTCTATCCCAAATGTAAAGAACCTAGTGGGACAGAGGGAGTAATAAACATATTTCGGCCATTTGACTAATATATATCTATACTATCTATACTATGGGCCCGTTTGGGAAATCTTATTTACAGAAATAAGTTACTTATTCTGGAAAAAAGTTAGAAAATATATACTTTTTTTTTGAAATAAGTAACTTATTTTTGCAAGATAACGAATATTAAAATCCCCATATACATTTTTCTCTAAAAAATATGTAAACACGAAATTTTTTCCTAAATAAGTAACTTATAAGTTCATTTTAATAATTGGCAAACACGCATATAATAATAAGCGAAAAGGGGTATAATTTGAAATTTGGTTAACCACTATTTTTGGTTATTCCCTCATTTTTTGTTATCCCTCATTTACAACCGTTAGATCTTCAACTCAAATAAGTCATGATCGTAAGATACAATACTAAAAGTTATTATATAAAGAAGTCTATGTTTCGATTCCCGTTAACAACATATTAATTTATATTTAGTACTAAAAATTATTATATACATGGTTCGAATTCTTCCAATAATATATTAAAATTAATAGATATAATATTATACTACCCTATAAATAAATTATAAAAAATTAAAAATAACCCGTGCTTTGCACGGGTTATAAGCTAGTATACATAATTTTAAAAGAGAGATATACTGTAATAAATTTTTATAAATTTATTTTCACTTCCGCCCGTTTACCTACTTGAGATAGACTTCTACTTATTTTCCGTCACATACCTTCTCACTTTAATTTTTTTTGACTAATTTTCAGCCACCTCGATACCTTTCTTAATTCTGACTTCGACGACATTACATCTGTCAATTTATATTTTCTCACCCCGACTCCCATTTTTACTATTATATGAGAAAAATATTTTATTGATTTTATCACTAATAAATCATAAAAATGAATGTGGATAAATTTATGAGTATATGAATGTCGTAGCTTTAATTCTTATCAAAATTCAAATTATTAAAATTAGTATAATTATGTAAACACTTTTATCCTGAATAAATTATAAAATAAATATTTCTAATAAGTGGGTTATTTGAGCATGTAGTGAATGAGTTTTAAAGTATTTCACAAAGAAGTGATTTGGCTTAGTGGTTGTACATGTCAACATCAAGTTATAGGTGCTGGATGGTCATGGGTTCAATTCCTCTCAACTTCATATTTTTTAACATTAATAAAATTTAAGGACAAATTTGTAATTTACTAAATGGGAACAAAACCCATGTTGGGCTATAATAGTTATAATATAATGGATGAGTAAAAATTCAAAATTTTCATTCTTTCCTGCATTCCATTCCTAACAATTGATATTATAATTCAAGCATCTAATTTGAGAAGGAATGCTCCATTCCTTACCACCCCCATTTTCTTCACAATTCTTATCATAACAAATTTCTCTATCTCAATTTTTTCCAAATCTTCTCTCTAATCTTCACTAATTTCCTTTAATTTCACCCATTCCATTCCATTCTATTCCATTTATCCCAACCAAACACAACATTAGAATTTCCAAAATTAGTACACCAGAGCTAAATACATCAGACTTAACTAAGAACTGACCATACATTGCATATTCCGGAGCCATGTATCCACTGAAAGGAACGGATAGAGTTGTTTACATAACTTTCCACTTTTCACTTAAAAAATCAAATTCATATCAGTTTATATGATTCTTATGCTTTTGGCCGTGAGTGGTATTAAATGGTCAAATGCTTACTATGTTCCCACAATTCTACTTGTAATTCCTTGAGTTTCATCCATGTTAAATAGCCTTGCCATTCCGAAGTCGGCAATTTTCGGATTCATTTCTGCATCTAGCAACACATTGCTGGCTTTTAGATCACGGTGAATGATTGGTAGTCTAGAATCTTCATGAAGGTAAATTAGACCCCTAGCAACTCCACAAATGATCTTGTATCGTGTGTCCCAGTCCATACATGAACACTTCACTGAATCTATAACGTAACCAGCCTTGTATCATTATTCATCGTACCATTCAATCTGGGATTTATACTTTTGACAGAAATACAGGTCCTCCTAAAAGTTTACATGGGACAACTAACAAAGCATTAAAGGATAAATACCAAATATGATGTGGTCAAGACTTGCATTTGGCACAAACTCATAGATAATCACACTTGGTGCACTGCATAAGCCCATAAATATCTCCACTTTTGTTCCCCTGTGGCAATTTTTTTTTGAATAGCTTGTCCTTTCAAATCATCTAACAAATTTGTAAGGTCTTTATTAAACTAGACCATATCACTTGCATTATACCCATTTACATAAACCCAATCTGGCTGTGTTGCTAGGTTGTGAAGAATTGAAGTATTCGAGTACCTTAACATGCATTCGTCGCACCATTTAACAGCCTCCTTTTGGTTAGGACATAGCTCTCTTAACTTGTAAATTGAGTCTTTCACACAGCTCCTGCATATATCCGGTTGAACGTCACCCCTGCATAGCATGATCGCATTAACTCTGTTAGAATCTTTCCCCGCAGAGACATTGTAGAAACCGGAGTTGCTAGTGTTTGCTGCAGAGTAGATGTTGGCTAGAGCGCTGTAAAGGTTTTATTGTAAATACTGTTATTTGCATAGTTGCAATTAGTACCACAGACTTGTTGGGAGTTGTCCCCCATAGTTTGTGAGAGGGGCGTATTACTAGTTTGTAAGGAGCCAAGTTAATTCCATTAGTATGAGATCATTTAGGAGTTACCTAAAAACAAATCCTTGCGGGTTCGACCCAAAACGGACAATATCATACTAATGTGGAGTTAAGACGTGCTTAGCAAGTCCAACAAGACTTTGGCCACAAAACCGGAAACAGAGATACTACATACCATAGTACAAAAAATGATTGTAACTGCTACACAAGAAGCCATTGTATTACAATGGTTTGTAATAATTCTAAGTTCTAACTAAAGAACATCCCCCCTAATTTTGTCAAGTGTTGTGACTTTTGACCTTTTTGTTCTTAAGATTTCCTTCATTTGAAGATATTTTGATGATTAGAATGTAAGATGCTACAAGCTAAAATGTCAAGTTGCATCTTCATACTTAAATGAAGACGAAGTCAACTAGCACGATATGCTGTCTTATGTACTGTAAATGTTTCAATAAATTAAGTATATGAGTATATAGTTCCTTGTTTAAAATGTACGGACTATTTCATTTGGTAAAATTTAGTTTAAGAAAAATTAGATATTCATACACATACTTCCACTAATTCTCCGTATTTAGTCATCTCAACAATTCGAGAACTCGTAATGATTTCCTTGTATAATGCATTTGGGCAACAACTTATACACGACTTGACTGGGTGGTTTAAGATTTAAGTCAACTTTACAACTTAAGAAATGAACAGAGTGGTTAGACCCAGACTGTTGCCAAGATTTATGGATTTCAGTAGTTCTTGTCGAGTTCTAACTTGTGACATGAAAACAGACAGTAGTAAAAGAAAATTGGGACTATGAAGTACTCTCCACTAGGGGTGTGCATCGGGTGGTTTGGGCGGTTTGGGACCGCCAAACCAACCAAACCATAAATTTCGGGTTTTTAATTTTTCAAACCATAACCAAACCAAAAACCATATCATTCTAAAAAAACCAACCAAATTCTAACGGTTCGGTTTGATCGGTTTCGGTTTAAAACCGTTATAAAATATATATTTATACTTGATGTTATTTATTTATTTATTTTAACATAGGAACCCGCAGCCACCTGTGACCAAGAGGTGAGATGACCTCTCTTTAACCAACTGAGACAACCCTTGCGGGCGATGTTATTTACTTTCTCCAACACTAAATACAAGATTCAATTTTATTTTAAAAGAGCCAACGAAATAAATGCACAAATAGTAGCACAAAATATCATAAAAAATAGTTATAAAATAAATTATACTCCTCAAATATTTCATTAAATAATAAAATAAGTCTCAAGAGTCTTATATATAGCATCTTGTTACTTTCCTCTTTTAAATGGTTTTTGATATGAAATAAAACAAGTTAACCACTATAAATCTAACAAAATACAAAACACACGTGCACACACGTAAGCAGGGTCAAGGCATATAATATTATAGTCTATAAGTGTGTTGAAGAAATAACCACACAAAAAATACAATATATATATATATATATAATATTTTTATACGATTTGATGGTCTGGTTGGTTTAATCGGATGGGTAAACTAGTGAAACCTAACCCAAACCAAAATTTTCGGTTTTTAAAAATATAAAACCATAACCAAACCAAACCGAAAAAAAACCTAAATTTTCGGTTTGGTCGATTTGGTTTGGTCGGTTTTTGGAAAACCATGCTCACCCCTACTCTCCACCTTGCTTCAAAGAATCGTTCTTTTACGATTAAAAAGATGTTAATTCCCACTTTAAATTTTCTTCATATTTAAAATCAAGCATCTTTATTAACTAAGACGTTGTTACATTCTCTGTGTGTCCAAATTACGACACTCGTACTGAGCAAAATAAAGATCCGAAAATTTTATTTTCCATTACAATGTTAAGGTATTAAGAAAGTGGACGAATACTTGTAATACTATCTTTTCTGTCTCCACCCCTTAATTTATTTTAAGATACTTCTATTATTTACTTTTCTTTTTTCAGTTTGATCAATACAAACAAGAATTATGGCCTCTACAAAAAATTTTGAAGATTTGAGTTCCCACTTCCAGCATTAATCATTTTATCTTGCAATTTATTCAGCGAGAAGCTTACTTTATTAACGCGGCATATGACCTAAACAAAGCTAGAATTACTTGCGCTATCTTAAACACAACCTGTTTTTGAATTAAAGAGAACTGCTGGATCCTAATATTTAGGAAAACTTTAATCTTAATGGTAGGAAATTAGATCAAGACAAAATGTTAAAACATTAGAACACAATCCATTAAAAAATCAGTACAAGTACTAGGCAAAAAAAAAAACAAATACAGATACAGATAAAAGCAAACACTTGTAAATTAATCATCGTGGATATGAATCGGTAATTGGAGCTCTGTCAATCGAGTAATCACTAGATTTGTCACTAACCCTCGAACTAAAATTATCAGTAAGCAGTGGCAGTTCTGGATCAATGTTACTTGGTATAAAGAAAGCCGGCTCTAACGGTACTTCGAGAGTGAGAGAGAAGCTGTTCAGTATAAGCATCACTGAAGCCATAGTAGGTCTGCTTGTAACATTTTCTTGCACACATAGTAATCCGATGTGAATACATCTTATCATTTCACGTATTGGTGCTGAATTATTTTTTAGTACTGGATCTAAAATATTAGATGCAGTCCCTTCTCGCCAATTCTTCCAGGCCTGAAAGAACCAAGTGTGATCAGATACGATAATTGCATTTGATATATTTGATAATTGCATCTAAAACTTGAAAAACATCAAGCATGATAATTGCATTTAATATCTAAAGTGATGCATGAACTCTATGTTTATTATCCACACTTACAAAGCTTGCAAGGTCTTCAACATTCTCTCCATTTCGAAAATTTTGGTTCTTCTGACCACTTAGTATTTCCAAAACTAATATACCAAAGCTAAATACATCAGACTTAACCGAGAACTGCCCGTGCATTACATACTCCGGTGCCATATATCCACTGCAATGTACACATAGAGTTGTTTAAAAGAAATTAATTTTACAACACCAAAGAAATTAAATTTGTTGTTACTTTATATGATTCTTATGCTTTTGGACATAAGTGGTATAAATTGATAAGAACACTTACTATGTTCCCACAATTTTATTTGTAAATCCTTGAGTTTCATCCAAATTGAATAGCCTTGCCATGCCAAAGTCTGCAATTTTAGGATTCATCTCTGCGTCTAGTAAAACATTGCTGGCTTTTAGATCACGATGAATTATTCGTAGTCTAGAATCTTCATGAAGGTAAAGAAGTCCCCTAGCAATCCCACCTATGATCTTGTATCGTTTTTCCCAGTCCATAAAGGAACGCTTCACTGAATCTTTAAAATAACCAACCACAAATCATTATCCATACCAATTAGTTTAGGATCTTAAAAACATTTGACAAAAACATATGTACTCATTTTTGGAAGATTACTGAAGCTTTATATAGAATAAAATTGGTCATCACCAAAAGCATTTAAGGGGATAGATAACATACCAAACATGAAGTGATCAAGGCTTGCATTAGGCACAAACTCATAGATAAGAAGTCTTTCAGTTCCTTTAAAGCAGAAACCAAGGAGTCTAACTAAATTTCTGTGTTGCAGTTTTGCCACTAATATGACCTCGTTTTTGAATTCGTGTTGACCTTGATTAGAACCTGTAGAAAGTCTTTTAACAGCTATTTCTTCACCATTTTGAAGTGTGCCCTATAATGATGAACATAAAACACGGAAAATAATTACAGAGAAAAAACTGATTTATATAAAGTATTACCGTGTGCATTTTGTTGCCACTTCTGATAAATAAAGACACATTCCGCTTGAACTCTGTTTTTCAAATCTTACCTTGTAAACAGCTCCAAATCCACCTTCTCCAATTTTATTGCTACTTGAGAAGTGATTTGTAGCAACTTCAACAGTACCAAAGTCGTATTGGAAGGATTCAGTGCTGTTTACATCTTCCATTTCATATGGAAAACAAGATACGAAAGAATGAACCAACATGCATGATATTTCCGAGACAAGGTTAAACAACTATTCCAATTACGTCTTGTTTAGTTATGCTAACTTGGAACTCAGCTCGGACAATACAACAAAAAAATATCTTAATTATAGAAAAGTGTACTTAATACAGTATGACGCTCCAATCTACCCATGTTTCAAAATATTTGGCAGTGAGTCACTGTAATGGACAGGTGACATAACACTTACTCCACAATCCCATGGTAGCAGTCTTCGTCCTTGGCTTTCTTTTAATGATGCAAACCAGAAGAAGCAGGAGTATAACAAAACCAACAATTACAGCAACAATAATAATTACCGTTTGCGTTTTCTTATCACCTTTTCCAGCAACTACAAAAAAAAAAAAAAAAAAATCATATACATTACTTGAGGATTTGTTATCATTCGAGAAAGTACAATGGAAATATATCACTTTACCATGAGGCGCTGATGGTGGTGTTGGAGGAAGCTGCGGCCGTGGAGGTGGAGCATTGGTTGTAGTCGTCTCGTTGAAAAAACGGGCATACTCATACCTAAGCCTGCAACTAGGTTTCATTATGTGGCATTCTAATCCAAAACAAAGTGTTGAAATTTCTCTAATAGCTTCATCAAGACAGTCACTGCACTGTGTTGAAGATAAATCAGGGGTGCACTGCATTAGCGCAAAAATAGTCAGAAAGTCAGGTCCACTTATATTCCCCGTGGCAAACTTTTGTTGAATAGCTTGTCCTCTCAAACCCTCCACCAAATCTCTAAGGTTGTGTTCACTTGGGGAGAATGGAATGAGGTAGGAATGGAATGAAAATTGTAAACAAAATTTATGAAGAAATAAGGGATGTTGGGGGAAATAATGAACAAATATGAGGGGGAAGAAATTTCTTATGATGAAAATTGCAAGGAAAATGATGATGATTGGGAATGGAGCATTCCTTCCAAAACATGTGGGTTAGAACTTTAGTTTAAATTGTGTGGAAAGGAATGAAGTAAAGAATGAAAATTTAAACATTTTTCCCAATCTTACCCAAATAAGAGTATAAATTTCATTCCATTCTTCCCCCATTCCATTCAAGTGAAGTGAACATAGCCTAAGGTCTTTATTGTACTGAATCTGATTACTTGCATTATTCCCATTTACTAACACCCTAGTTGGCTCTGTCACTAGGTTGTTAAGAATAGGACTATTTGAGTACCTTAACATGCACTCATAGTACCACTCAACAGCCTCCATTTGGTTAGCACATTGCTCTCTTAGGTACTTAATTGAATCTTTTACGCAGCTTCTGCAGATATCGGGTTGAACGTCATTCCTACATGGTGTTTACTCTGTCAGATTCTTGGCCAACAGAGGCATTGTAGAAACCAGAGTTGCTAGTGTTTGCAGCAGAGTAGAGGTTGGCTAGAGCGGAATCCAGGTTTTTACCGTAAACACTACTACTTGTGTAGTTACCATTAACTCCGCATTGGGTGACTATTATAATGGAATGGCCAACAGAGATGCTGCATATGAAAATACCAAAAAAGATAATTGTTACAGGATACGCCATTCGTATGACTGTATTATCAATCTCTTGCAGTAATCTCTTGGTTTATAAGTTTGTAGGCAGTAGGGATTCTATATAATTGAAGAACATCTCCAATAAGATGATCTTTTGCTGAAGGAAAAGTGATACTGCGCGTGGAATATGCATAATTTTTAAATAACATGGATTGTTCGTCGAAGTGTCTTAAACAATTAGTATTATTAGTAACAGTGACCCATGTGATAATTAAATGTAATAGCAAGTGGAAACGCTTGGAACATTGTTTTGTGACAAAACAAATCGAGTCCACTAGAAAACTTATTAATTGGGTTGAATATATAATAACTCAATACTATTTTAACTCCGAGTTGTAGGTAAATGCTAGAAGAATGGTTATACGCAGTGTAGTTGAAGTGTGAACAAGAACCAATATTGTTTCAAAGAAGAAATGGTAGTTAATTAAAAGTGGTCTGCGATACCAGAACATATATCGAACGTTGTTTTGAGATACAAACTAATAAGAGTTCAATAAAAATTAACGAGTATTGAGTTGAATAATGTTGACTTAATAATTATAGCAAGGTCTAATCGAAAATGTACATTTGGAAAATTTTCAACTTTGAGTTGTAGCACAATGCTAGAAGAATTGTTACAGACAAACTGTACTAGTTGAGATGTGAAAGGGAGTGCTACTGACCGGAGGGAAGCTGTCAAACAATTTCCATACTTTCTTTTCTTTAAAACATGAGTTAAAGCTAGTTGAATACGAGTCATTTGCGAACATAGTAGCTAGTGATGTTCTGGATGACCGGAACAAGTATTCTTTGATTATTTTATGTACACGCATTGCACAGATGACCGAAACAGACATTCCTTAAATACTACTGTACTGATAACCCGTGAAGCACGGGCACACAGATTGAACACCAATCAAAATTAAAATATTAATATTAATATACTATTGTTATAACGGAAGCAAGAAAGATAATAAACGTAAAGAGAAAATATATGCAGAAGAGAAACTAGTTTATATTAATCTGATCTTGAGGATAAACAGATTACAGAATTTTCAGAGATGCTTCACAATCCTTACATGCATTTCTATTTATATACACAATCTAAGGGGTTAGGTGTGGTAGGTGGTGTTAGGTGTTAGGTCACCAACCAAGTTAGGCAAGCCATAATCTTTGACTAACTTTAATGGTTGGTGGCCTACAAATTCAAGGCATTCTAACAAATCTCCACCTTGACTTAAATTCTCTCACAAATAACAGATAACAGATGTACCAGACGCATCATAATAATGTCAAATGTACCAGATAAAACAATTATGCCTCAGATTTTGCCCTAAAAAAGAGCAGTCAACAACTCCGAACATTTAGCAAGTCCAAACAATGTTGAAACTTGCTATGTGGAACCGGCTTGGTAAGCATATCAGCTAGGTTATCAGCAGTACCCACTTTTCTCACCTTAATTCTCGTCTCACTTCTTAGATAATGATATCTTACATTTATGTGCTTAGTCCGCTCATGATGGACTTGATCCTTGGCTAAACAGATTGCACTGAGACTATCACAAAATACTGTTGCCTGATCATGATGTAGACCTAGATCACTGATCAATCCTTTCAACCAGATTCCTTCTTTTGCGGCTTCTGTCAATGCCATGTACTCTGCTTCTGTAGTAGACAAAGTCACTGTAGGTTGCAGAGTAGCTTTCCAACTGACAATCGAACCACCCAGAGTGAAAGCATAACCAGTCATAGACCTTCTACTGTCAACATCTCCAGCATAATCAGAGTCTGAAAACCCTGTCACCAAACACTCAGTATCACCTCCATAAATGAGACCAACATTAGATGTACCTTTTAAGTACCAAAAAACCCTCTTCACAGCTTGCCAATGCTCCTTTCCTGGATCACCCATGAACCTACTAATAACACTGACAGACTGTGCAAGATCAGGTCTAGTGCAGACCATTGCATACATCAAGCTTTCTACTGCACTAGCATAGGGAACTCGAGACATGTACTCTTTTTCCTCAGCAGACTTAGGTGCAAAAGTGACAGACAGATGTGCATTTGCAGCACTAGGAGTATGTATGGACTTTGTTGTAGACATGCCAAACCTTGACAAAATCTTCTGAATGTATCCCTTCTGTGACAAGAAGAGCTTTCTTTTGCTTCTATCCCTATAAATCTCCATTCCAAGAATTTTCCGAGCCGCGCCCAAATCTTTCATTTCAAACTCAACACTGAGGAGACCTTTCAACTTCTGAATATCAGACTTGTTCTCTGCAGCTATCAACATATCATCTACATACATGACCAGATAAATGAAAGAACCATTTGTTGTCTTACTATGATAAACACAGCAATCATACGGACTCCTAGTGTAGCCAATACCTATCATATAGCTATCAAATTTCTTGTACCACTTCCTCGGAGACTGCTTTAGCCCATACAAAGACTTCAATAACTTGCACACATAGTCTTCTTTACCAAGAACCTGAAAACCATCTGGCTGAGTCATGTATATCTCCTCTTCCAGCTTTCCATGCAAAAAAGCTGTCTTCACATCGAGTTGTTCAAGCTCCAGATTCTGATGTGCAACTATCGCTAGTAGCACCCTGATGGAAGTGTGTCTAACCACTGGTGAAAACATCTCTTTGTAATCTACTCCCTCTTTTTGAGTGAACCCTCGAGCTACTAACCGAGCTTTATACTTGATACCCTCAACCGATGTTTCTCCTTCCTTCTTCTTGTAGACCTATTTACAAGTAACAATCTTTCTGTCTCGAGGCCGCTTGACTAATTCTCAAGTCTTATTCTTCTGAAGTGACTCCATTTCATCTCCCATTACAGCAAACCATTTTGTAGATTCAGTACATGTCACCGCTTCTTTGTAAGTGGATGGCTCATCAGAGCTAGGATCCACTTCTTCAGCTACCTGTAGTGCATATGCCACCATATCTTCAAAACATTATTTCTTTGTAGGCACTCCATACTTAGCTCTCCTCGATCGATCAAGAGCTAAACTTTGCTGATTTACTACTGGTACTAATGATTCTGATTTTGACTGTGGTTGTTGAACTTCTTGTTGTGGTTCACTCTCATCTTGAGTGACTTCCTGCTTCACCTGTTTCTCAACACCACCATTTTCTGAAACAATCGTAGACTTCACAGTAGGGTTAAACATAGAATTTTCATAAAAGACTAAATTTCTACTCAGTATAACCCTATTTTCAGATGGAGACCAAATTCTATAACCTTTAACTACATCCCCATAGCCTACAAATACTCCCTTTTTAGCTCGTGGTTCCAATTTACCCTCATTTACATGATAATAAACAGTACAACCAAAAACTCTTAAATTTGAGTAATCAGCAGGCTTACCAGACCATTTCTCAATAGGAGTTTTGAGATGAATACCTGTGTGAGGTCCACGATTAATCAAATAACACGCTGTACTAACCGCCTCTTCCCAGAATCTTCTAGTTAGTCCAGCATTAGAAAGCATACACCTAGCTCTCTCCAGAAGTGTCGGATTCATACGCTCTGCTACACCATTCTGTTGTGGTGTACCCTGACTGTATGATGCCTAGAAATCCCTTCATTCTTACAGAACTCTGCAAACTCGGACGAGCAAAATTCCAGGCCATTATCTGTTCGCAGCCTCTTAATCTTCTTCCCTGTTTGATTCTCCACTAGCGTCTTCCAATGCTTGAAAATCTTAAAGGCTTCACTTTTGTGCTTTATGATGAACACCCAAGTCATTCTTGAGAAATCATCGATCATTGACACAAAATATCTGTGACCCCCTAAACACTCCACCCGGGAAGGACCCCAATAATCAGAATGGATGTAATCAAGTGTGCCTTTTGTTCCGTGGGTTGCTTTAGGAAACTTGCTGCGATGTAGCTTTCCAAAAACACAATGTTCATAAAACTCGAGACCTATGACCTTATGACCACAAAGAAGATCAGCTTTTGACAGAATCTGCATCCCCCTTTCACTCATGTGACCAAGCCTCATGTGCCACAACCTGGTCATATTTTCCTTTTCAATTTCTGAAGACGCAACATCAACAAAACCTATTAACGTAGAACTTTGAAGAAGATACAAGGTACCACGTTTAACACTTTCAGAACCACATCAGAACCCTTGCGGACATGTAAAACTCCACCTTCACCTTTAAAACTGAAACCCTTGTTGTCTAACATACTTAGAGATATCAGATTCTTCGTCATAAGTGGAACATGCCTAACATCATTCAATGTGCAAAAATTACCATCATGTGTTCGAAGTTTAATCGAGCCTATTCCAACAGTCTCACAAACAAAACTGTTAGCCATAGAAATTTTTCCACCGTCTACTTTTTCATAGGTTGTGAACCACTCCATGCGCGGACATATATGGTAAGACGCTCCAGAGTCAAGGATCCATACATCAGAGTGATGCGTGTCCTTGACAGCAACTAGAGCAATATCTTCTTTGGAATTAGCATCAGCTACAACAACAATTCCTGCAGCAGCATCCACCAATTTATCATGTTGCTTCTTTTTCTTGGGACAATCGGATTTCCATGTCCCTTCTCTTTACAATAATTGCAGACATCATTAGCTCTCGAACCTTTAGGAGCTGGTTTCTTGGATTTATACTTCCCCGACTTTCCATGTCCGGTACTCCCGCTAGCTACCAACCCAGCAGCATGATTATCTGCACTTGTACCAGCCGCCTTATGGCGCAGCTCTCTAGAATGAAGAGAAGATTTAACCTCCTCTAGAGAAATAGTATCTTTACCAACAATAAACGATTGCACAAAGTTCTCATACGATAATAGTAAAGAAACTAACAGAATCAAAGCAGCATCCTCATCTTCAACTTTAACATCAATATTACGCAATTCTAATAAAATTGTGTTTAATTGATCTAAGTGATCTCGAAGAGGAATACCTTCCTGCATTCGCAGACTGAACAAATGTTGCTTCAGAAGCAACTTATTTGTTAAAGACTTTGTCATGTAGAGACTTTCAAGCTTTAACCATAAACTAGATGCGGTATCCTCCTCCGCAATTTCAGTAATAATATCATCTGCAAGACACAACAGAATTGTTGAGTGTGCCTTTTCTTCGAGATTGGTCATCTCAGCGCTTCCAGAAGCAGCCGCTTTTGTGTTCAACGGCGCCATAGCCCCAGTTGCTTTAACAAGGTACACATCTTGATTTGCCATAGACTGAAACTATTTCTCCCAGTAAATTTGTTGACCTTAACGTTAATCCTACCAGACATCTTTCTTCCAGAACCGTGTACGTGAACAGTACCATATGAACAGTTCTGTATGAACAGTGTCGTATGAACAGTACCATATGAATAGTGCCACATGAATAGGGATGGCAATTTGTACCGAACCGATTGAAACCCGATCCGTTCCGATCCGATTGGTTCTAACCGAACCCGAAGTATTTGGTTTGGGTTTGGTTTTTTTTTAGACCCGAAGTAGTTTCAGTTCGGGTTTGGTTTTTAGCCTAACCGATCCGGACCCGAAACCCGAATCGAACCCGGACCCGAAAAATTATAACTAATATATTAATTATATATATATATATATATATATATATATATATATATATATATATATATATATATGTAATAGTATTAATATTTAGTAGAGTGATAGAGTCGGGCCTTGGGTTACTGGGCCTTGGATTACTGGGTTAGGTAATTAGGTTAACTTAAACAAGTAAAGAAGTAAAGAAATATCTCTCATTCTCTCGCCTCTCATCTCACAGTCTCTCTCAGTCTCACTTCCGCTGGCCGACGCTGACGATCAAGAATAGTAAGTATTTCTGAATCTAAATCTGAATATGTGATTAATATTTCTTAATTTGGATGTGTGATTAAGTATTTCTGAATCTGAATATGATTAAGTATGTGTAATATTTCTGAATCTAGAATGTAATTAACCTTCGAATCTAATTTTAATTTTTTTACCAAAATAGAAAACCCTCGAATCTGTAGTTTAGGTTTATTTGAGTGGACTCAGATTGCTAATATATATCTCAATATCATCATTATAGTTAGCAGGCATGCGCTTCAAAACAGATTGCTAGTTAAATCATTATTGTTGACTGGGAATACTCCGAAACCTGTATTTGCTGCATATATTATTGTTAAATCTGTTTGTGAATATTAGTATGTGTAATTATGTTTACTTGTTGTTTAAATAGGTTATGTCTTCCTCAACTTCTGAATGTATTCCGGATGAGAGTTCTAAGCCGTCATCAACACCGGAATCAATACCTAATGAGAGTGGTGATACACCGGAATCATTACCTATAAATGCAGATAATGGTAATACAAAACTGAGGAGTGAAGTTTGGAAACATTTCGATAGAAAGACAATTGATGGTGCTATAAAGGCTGTTTGCAAATATTGCAATGACACACTCAGGGGTGATTCACATTCTGGAACAACACACTTAAAGAAACATTTCAATAAGAAGCATAACAAGGCTCAAGAAGATATCAGGCAAAAACTTTTGACTAGTAATTTCAACAAGCATTTCTTACAGTTTCAGCCAGGACTCATCGAAGAAAGAGCTTGCAAAAGCCATAATCATGCATGAATATCCCCTTGCTATCGTGGAACATATGGGATTCAGACGGTATTCAAAATCACTTCAACCATTGTTTAAGGTTCCATGTGGAAACACAATAAAAATGAGATTTTGCATATTTATGAGTTTGAGAAGGAGAAGATATTGAAGTTGGTTCAGAATAATGGAAGTAGAGTTGCTATTACAACTGATATGTGGACAGCAAGCAACCAAAAGAAAGGATATATGGCTGTCACCGCACATTTTGTTGATGATTCGTGGACTTTGCAAAGTCGCATTATGAGGTATATCACTATATCTAAGAGTAAAGTCAGTTTAATGTATATGGCTGTCAATGTTAGTTTAATGTATCTTGATACTTGATAGTTATATGTTAATGTGTCAATGACAGTTTAATGGATATGTCTTTATACTTGTCAGTTTAATGTTAGTTTTTTTCATTTATTTTAGGTTTATTTATGTGCCTTGTCCACACACTAAAGAAGTTCTATGTGATCAATTGGTGGAGTGTTTAACAGAATGGAATATGGACACAAAAGTATCTTGTCTCACGGTTGATAATTGTTCCACTAATGATGCCATGATTGAATTGATAATACAAAAATTGGATAGTTCATCACTTATAGATGGTGGTAATTTATTTCACATGCGTTGTTCTGCACACATTCTGAATTTAATTGTTAAAGAGGGCTTGGACGTGATAAAACCCGGAGTTGAGAAAATTCGGGATTCTGTAGCTTATTGGACTGCAACACCTAAAAGGGAAGAGAAATTTGAAGAAACAGTCCGATTGTGTAAAAATACAAATACTAAGAAACTAGGACTTGATTGTGCAACTAGATGGAATTCTACTTTCTTGATGCTTGAAACAGCCTTGTTATATAGAGATGTGTTCACTAAATTGGTCCCGAGAGATGCTCAATATAAATGTATACCTTCGATAGAGGAGTGTGAGTTTGCTCAAGAAGTGTGTGGAAGATTGAAATGCTTTTATAAGGCGACTGAAATATTTTCCGGGACAAAATATCCTACTGCCAATCTATGTTTTATTAACATATGTGAGATTCGACTTGCACTAGAAGAATGGCGTAAATGTCCAGTTTTTGTCATTCAAGTAATGGCGGAGAAAATGTTGCTAAAATTTGAAAAGTATTGGCATGTGATGCATGGTGTTGTAGGAGTAGCCGTGGTCTTAGATCCTAGGTATAAAATGGAGGTATTGGAGTTCTATTTTGAAAAGATTTTTGGAAGAGAATGTGGTGAAATAGAAGTTGAAAACATTCGTCACATTTGTTATACTTTGCTTAAAGAGTATCATCAGTAACTTATTTCAGACAAAGAAGGAATTGGTGAATCGCATCCTTCTTCATTATCTAGTACTGAAAATACATCACAATATGATTTGTTCATTAGTACTAAGAAGCGTAGGAAGGTGGACTATCTAAAATCAGAGTTAGATCATTATTTGGAGGAGGATGTTTTGCCGAAGACCGATGGATTTGATGTACTGACTTGGTGGAAGGTGAATTCACCCAAGTATGTAACCTTACAACACATGGCTCGGGATTTTTTAGCTATTCCGGCATCTACTGTTGCTTCGGAATCAGCCTTTAGCACTAGCGGTACGTTGGTGAGTCCACATCGTAATAGGCTTCATCCCAACACAATAGAAGCCTTAATGTGTGCTCAAAGTTGGTTGTGGGCCGCTGAAATGAAAGGTATATATTTTATTTTTCTGTTTTTACTATAAAAGTACATTTATATATTAAATTTTTATATTGTGAAATTATATATTTTAGGAGAGGCATCTTCTGGCTACGCAACTATATATAAGGATATGGAGTTGGAGGACTCATGTATTACTCGAGAGTTTTAAGGTAATTGCTAACTGTTAACTTTTCAAGACATACTGCTAACTGTTGCCTTCAGGTTTTAGTTATAATTTTTTAAGTAATGTTTTCTTAGGATAATATGCAAACTGTAATTTATGGCCAACAATGTGCAGTGAGACTCTCTGGTCCTGTGAGCTGTGGTCTAAATGTTTTCAGGTTTTAGTTATAATTAGTAATTAATGTCATATATTTGCTCATGAATCATGATCAGTCTATGCTAATTAGTCTCTTTTTTATGTCATGTGCAGTGCAGTGAGACTCTCTGGTCCTGTGGTCTAAGTGCAGTGAGAATCTCTGGTCCTCTGGTCTAAGTGCAATGCTAGCAAATTTGGAACTTGGCAATTGATAAATGACAATTAGGATATAGAAATTATGGATGCTGCAGACCTGCTGTTCAGCCTGTTCCTCTTCCTCACTTGCCAACCAAAATTTGGAGCTTTGCTTATATTTAATATGAATCATGTTTTAAATATTGTTAAAACTTGTATTTGAAGTTAAAACTTGTATCTACATTTTTTAATACTCAATCTGCATTTGTTCTGTAAGTAATTTTTTTTCCAGAGTTTTCGGGTCCGATTTAGACCCGAACCGAACCAAAACCCGGCGGTTCGGGTTCGGTTTTAACCAATCTGGTCTGAACCCGGGTCCGGTCGGGTCCGGTTTTTTCCAAATATTTCGGGTCCGGTTCTGGTTTTTCTAAAACCCGAACCGACCGACCCGATTGCCATCCCTACGCATGAACATTACCTTCTTCTCCGATGATGAACAATAACTCTGCCTGAACAGTGTCGTCTTTTCCGGCGAGCTTGCAAAAATTCTGGCGAAAATTTTAAAAAAAAACACAGCAGCTTCAACCAAGCTCTGATACCAGTTTGTTATAACGGAAGCAAGAAAGAAGATAAACGTAAAGAGAAAATATATGCAGAAGAGAAACTAGTTTATATTAATCTGATCTTGAGGATAAACAGATTACAGAATTTTCATATGCTTCACAATCCTTACATTCATTTCTATTTATAGACACAATCTAAGGGGTTAGGTGTGGTAGGTGGTGTTAGGTGTTAGGCCACCAACCAAGTTAGGCAAGCGATAATCTTTAACTAACATTAATGGTTGGTGGCCTACAAATTCAAGACATTCTAACAACTATTTAATTATGTAGTATAGAGAATCGAACCCGAGATAAAATTAAAAAAATTAAAGTAAATAAATATTTATAATTATGTAGTTGTAAGGGATCGAACCCGAGGTGAAGTTCAAAAAAAAGTAAAGTAAATAAATCTTGTATAATTATGTTGTTGTAGGGAATCGAACTCCGAATTTAGTAATAACCAAATTTGGTATTTTGGTACCAAATTTAGTATTTTGGTATTTTGGTCCTATTGTGTACCATTGGTTTTACACATTAATAAAGAGTATAGATTGTAGTAGAGTTTCTCCCCGTTTGAGAGTCTTCCCAGATTCTTTCTGAACTGAACCATATCATCTACCCCATTCCCATTTCCTTGAACTACGTAGTTGGCCTGTTGTTGGAGGTCCATCTATCAAGTCCATATATAAGGATGAAGGCCCATTACCGTAAAAGCCCAAGATCAGTGGAAATAACGGTCCAATCATCTTCAACGGTAATCTGACCATGTCTCTCCAGTAGTGGGATAGTAATGATACACATTCCCCACTTTTGTGCAACGGTCAGAAATGTGGGACACTTCATTCCACCTTTTCCACCTCCCAATGATTCACAACCACACTATAAATAAGAGAGGAAGCTATTCAAGGAGGGGAGATTACAACTTAAGTATTCTCTAAACAAAAACACTCTACGTTTACCTATATGTCTCTAAAAGAACCGGAATACTCATTCTTACGCCGGAGGTGAATCGGGGGTTAACACCCTCGCATTCTTCTTCTTTTGCAGGTCCAAATAAAGGATCCACCTGGCAGAAATCTGGTTCCAACATTTGGCGCCGTCTGTGGGAACGTAGAGATACTTTTGTGTTGAAAATCAAAGCCTGCCAACAGCTTGGCTGATGAAGAAACTTCGGGATGAACAGCCGGAGCCGAAGTAAGAAGGCGGTGGCCGAAGGAAGAAGGCTGAGGCCGAAGGAAGAAGGCCGGAGCCGAAGGAAGAAGGCTTAGGCCGAAGAAAGAAGGCTTAGGCCGAAGGAAGAAGGCTGAGGCCGAAGGAAGAAGGATGTGGCTGAAGGAAGAAGGCTGAGGCCGAAGTAAGAAGGCTGTGGCCGAAGGAAGAAGGCTGTGGCCGAAGGAAGATTAAGCTGAGGCCGACCGAAGGGATTTGGCCTAAACAAAGGAGTTAGGTCGATCGAAGTGATTTGGCCGAAGCAAAGGAGTTTGGCCGACCAAAGAGGATTTGGCCGAAGCAAAGGAGTTTGGCCGAAGCAAGCTCAATCATAGAAGATTAAAGCTGAGACCGACCGAACGGATTGGCCGACTAAAGGAGTTAGGTCGACCGAAGGGATTTGGCCGAAGCAAAGATAAAGCCAAATGAAAGAACAAAGCCGAAGGTAGGAGCTCCGCCAAAAAAAAATTGCATAAGGATGAAGACAAGTCCAGAGGCTCCGAATCACACCCCCGAAAAGCTAGGACGAGAACTGCTGCCACGTCCGACTCCAAAGATAAGGAGTATGAAGCACCCAAAGGGGAGAAAAGAAAGAGTCTCCTGGCGAATCAAGCTAGCTGGGAACATACAAGCTTCGGCGACCCTACCGGTAAGCATACTGAACGCCCCCAATTTCATATTTAAATGTGTTTTCAGTTCGCCCAAAGTATAATTAAATGTTCACAATCTAGTACGAGGCTTAAACAGACCCATACTAGGGGCCGATCGAACAAAATATTTGTCCTTTTTAAGCATTTAGCATTCAAGGCACTCATAATTTAAAATAGGTGAACCACTTAGATTAATTCATCCCTTAAATACTGGGGGAAATATGCTATGTATCAAATACCAAAGACGCATAATCATGCTAGGCTACGGCCGAAGACGCATAGCCATGCTAGGCTACGGCCGAAGACGCATAGTCATGCTAGGCTACGGTCGAAGACGCATAGTCATGCTAGGCTACGGTCGAAGACGCATAATCATGCTAGGCTACGGCCGAAGAGGCATAGTCATGCTAGGCTACGGCCGAAGATGTATAAAATTAAGAAGAACGATGCATAGGCAAGCCGAAGCCGAAGATGCATTACTATACAGAAATTATGCTAATGGAGCCTCCCGAAGATGGACCAAAAAAGGTGGCCTTCATTCTAGCAAAGCCCGGGGACATGTTGGAGGTCCATCTTTCAAGTCCATATATAAGGATGAAGGCCCATCACTGTAGAAGCCCAAGATCAATGGAAATAACGGTCCAATCATCTTCAACGGTCATCTGACCATGTCTCTCCAATAGTGGGATAGTAATGATACACATTCCTTGTTGGTGTATACTGAAAATATTTATTTGAAGTATTTACATTTATTTCTGGCCGGTTTAATTGAGAATCATTTAAATGTTTACATGTTGTCTAAATATTATATATTGTGAATAATCTAGTATCAAATGGGATACAGAATATTAGATTATTAAATACGGTTCACAGCACAGGTGGTGTTAGACAATCCACTGGAATGGCTATAGTATTATTTAGATTAGTTTATATTGACTAATAAATAATACTAGTATACTTTGTGTATATTGAACAGGATCAAATTTAGAATTGTTCCCTTATACTGATTAAGAAGGAGAACTAAGATTCTATGTTATTATTAATGCTTAGGTTCTTAATCCAGATATAGTAATTGACATGTGTATATTATTTACATGCTTTGATTTATATATGAAATAATTCTTTTGATTTATTTCATTATATTTTGGGTGATGAAATAATATATATGGTGGGATATTATTTATTGAAGGAATCCATGTCCTGATAATATTCGGGTTAATGATGTCCCCTTGAAAGCTCAAAAAGATTTAATTATGTGAAACCCTGCAGGTGGATTTATTCCGGCATAATTAAATAAAGGTTGAGTGGATGATCAAGGATAAAAGATATTAATTAAATGAATTATCAGTAATTTATTTAATTAATGGACATGCGATATTTTAAACATGGGGAATTTAATAAGCAAATAATATTGGAACCGAATTAATTAATTAAATTACGGTATTAGGAAAGGTAGTGCAAATATTAATTCTTTAGTGGATTGAATTAATATTTAATTACATTGGGCTAGGCTCAAGATGTAATTAGAAGGCCCAACCTAATTATCCATGATCCCTATTGTAGCCTATATATATTCCTATTCTCTTCTTGCTGGGGGCTGGTTGAAAAAATTTGGTAGCCACCCAGGAGCAAGAAGAGAGGATAACTTGAGAAGACGAAGGCCACACTTCGCTCAAGGGAATTTGGGAATACAATAGAAGAGCGTGGAATCAACCGTTAACAAGGTGATTTTTCTATTCGTACTCGTTAATTTAGTGTATCAAAATTCGCACTGCCAAGATCTGATTGTCCCAACAATTGGTATCAAGAGCCTGGTTCATTGGTTCTGCGAATTTTGATACGATGTCCATGTCGTAATTATATATGCATGTGTATAGTGGTGTGCTTGGATAATAATCTTTTGCAGGTTGTTTAGTATCCACTATTATGGCCATGTAATTTTAATTATGTGTTTGGATCCCACGTGGTTTAATCGTGGTTATTTTGTTTGGTTTCCACGTGGTTTATCGTGGTTGTAAAACACGAGGGTTGATCGTGTTAGAATAGATTTACAAAATTAGTTTTGTATTAGATCTATTTTTTGTAATTGTTTGTTGGATTTTATTAAGATCCGGGAATTTTGTAACAATTATTTGCGATCGGAAATCAAATCGAAGAAACAAATTTATCCGCTGCGAAGCTGGTTGATGGCTGTGTTGATTAACTAAGTCGAACAAGAAACAGATCTGGTGACAACAGAAGCAGAGAAGCAACGCGCGCAGAGAAATTCTGGTCTGAAGCCTGTAACGCATGTGCAGACTGCGTTACAGGTCTGTAACAGGCAGTAACGCATGACGCACATGCGTGACAGGTCTGTAACAGGCAGTAACGCATGACGCACATGCATGACAGCTGTTCCAGGGCTGTAACGCAGGCAGGAGTTGCGCAACAGCATTTTTTTGGCAGAAAATTGTTTTTTCAGCAGAATAAAGGGCTGGAAATTTTTTTCAAGGGGCCATAATAGTGGAAAATTTTATTTTAATTCTTTCCACTGATTTTTGATTATTGATTTAATTAATTATGTTATGTGTGTTGTTAATTATGTGTGTAATTATTTTTTTAATTGCATGTTTAACATAATTAGGACGACATGGACATAGTATTTATTTATTATGCTTTAATCATGAATAGCATGCTGTTATGTTATGTGTTTTGTGTATTTTGATACATGTGGACTTCGATTAAATAACATAAGGCGATGCATGCTAGATAAAATTCCTCAATTTCAGATAAAAATTCTAAGTGGGTGAGGGAATTAATTAGGAATTAAATCCCACGGTCTCCATTATTGTTTGTATGTAATTTAACACTAAGACGAATATAAATTGTATATAGTTCACCCTAACGTGGCATATGATTTATGGTGTCAGATAGTGTTATGGATATTACTAGGATAAACTTCTTAAATTAATTACGAATATTGAAAGGTATATATGCCACCCAACGTGGCGTACCAAGTTTCATAGAATTCGATTAATTAGAAGGGTGCCAATGATTGAATATAGATTTTCAATATAAAGAGAAAGGATGATTCTGTCTAGAAAGGGGTCTTAAGTGATGCCTCTTGACAATGCTCCCCCCGATCTGGGAATTATCCTATTATCGATTATTGATTTGAAATATTTAATGGTGGTATCCAGTCTTTTTATTAATTTAAGATTTAATAATGGTATACACTTAGCTATGAAAAATAATATATAGTCCACCCTAACGTGGCATATTATTTAGTAATAGGACCGAAGTAATATTTAAACGAATTTAAGTGGTATATATGTCATCCATCGTGGCGTACCAGATACTTATGGTGTTTAAATATTGGTGCATTAATTTTAATTAATTGTTAGAGGAAACCAATAGAATTTAAGATTTATGCAACTTTCTGATTATGTGCTACATGTATGATTCTCAGGATTAGATCATTATGGGCTTTAATCCACTATTCACCATACTTAAGGATAACAAACTTACCGGACCAAACTACATTGAATGGAAACGTAATTTGGACATAGTGTTGACTGCTGAGGAGTACAAATTTTGTACTTATGAACCCAAGCCAGACCAGCCTGCTGAAGATGCTCCTGAAAGTGAGAAGGAGTATTATAAGCGGTGGATTAAGGCTGATGAGATGTCGCGATGTTACATTCTGGCAGCAATGTCGGGTGTTTTGCAGCATCAGCATCAGGCTATGCCCACTGCTTCAGATATGCTCTTTAATCTCAAGGAACTTTTTGGAGAACAGAATAGGGCTGCTAGGCAAGTAGCAATGAAGGCTTTAATGAACACTCAGATGGTTGAAGGAACACCTGTAAGGGATCATGTTCTCAGAATGATGTCTCATCTGAATGAGATGGAGATCCTTGGTGCTGATATTGATGGGGAAACCCAGATCGATATCATCCTTATGAGCTTACCCAAAAGTTTTGAGCAGTTCCGCTTGAATTACACCATGAACAAAAGGATGTATAGTCTCGCGGAACTTCTGACAGAACTTCAGGCAGCTGAAGGACTCTTTAAGCAGAATGTTCAAGTGAATGTGGCCGAGAAAGCTTCTTCATCTAAGCCGAAAGGTAAGAAGAAGAAAAAGACTCAGACACAGAAAGCTGGAAAGATTGCTAATGCAGTGGGAGTTCAAGGTGGTGTGAAAAAGCCTAAGGGCAAGTGCTTCAGGTGCAAGCAGTCAGGTCACTGGAAACAGGATTGTCCTCTTCCTAAGAAGACAAACAATACTGGTATGTCTCTTTCTCTAGTTACAGAAACATATATAGCGGCTATATCTACGAGCACTTGGTGTGTAGATACAGGAGCCACTGACCATGTTTGTAACTCTATGCAGGGGTTCCAGCAATCCAGAATGCTTAGAGATGGCGAGATATATGTGTTCATGGGAGATTCTACGAAAGTAGCAGTAGTTGCAGTTGGAATAATTACATTATCTTTTGGCGATGATAGGATTTTGGTTTTGAACAATTGTCTTTATGTACCTTCGTTTAGAAGGAATTTAATTTCGGTTTCTAAACTTGCCATGGATGGTTATAATGTTTGTTTGGATTGTAATGTTTCTATTATGATGAATAAACGAGTTATATGTTCTGGTACATTGCAAGACAATTTGTATATTATTAATCCTATCCAACCAATGCTGCAACATAAGGAAACTAATAACATTCTTTCTAGCTCAAATAAAAGAAAGAAACCTTCTGAATTGAACCAAACATATCTTTGGCACTTAAGATTAGGTCATATTAACTTGAGGAGGATTCAAAGACTGGTAGTAGATGGGCCATTAGGCTCGTTGGCAGTGGAGCCATTTCCAGTTTGCGTATCCTGCTTGGAAGGTAAGATGACTAATAGGCCTTTTAAAGCAAAGGGGAATAGAGCTAAAGAAGTGTTAGAATTGGTTCATACTGATTTATGTGGACCTATGAGTATCCAAGCAAGAGGAGGTTATGAGTATTTTGTCACTTTCATTGACGATTATTCTAGATATGGGTACATTTATTTGTTGCGCCGTAAGTCTGAGTGCTTTGAAAAATTCAAAGAGTACAAAGAAAGTGCGGAGAAGCGACATCTTGGAAAATGTATCAAGTCACTACGATCAGATCGTGGTGGCGAATACTTGCTTGGAGAATTTAGGGAATATTTATCAGAAAATGGGATTGCATCCCAGTTGTCTGCACCTGGCACACCTCAGCAGAATGGTGTAGCAGAGAGAAGGAATCGGACTCTTTTAGAGAGTGTTAGATCGATGATGAGTTATTCAGATTTACCCAAGTCGTTTTGGGGATATGCTATAGAAACAGCGGCTTACCTTCTAAACTTGGTACCTTCTAAGTCGGTTCCTAAGACTCCAATAGAATTGTGGACTGGTAGCAAACCAAGTATAAGACATATTCGGATTTGGGGTTGTCCAGCACATGTGCTGAACAAGAACGCGACTAAGTTAGAATCTCGTACAGAAGTAAGGCTGTTTGTAGGCTATCCCATTGGAACGAAAGGTTATTCATTTTATAGTCCTAGGGATCGAGATATCATTGTTAGCACCAATGCTAGATTCTTAGAAGAAGACTATGTAATGAAACACAAACCCATGAGTAGTATCGTTTTAGAGGAACTAGTGGGAGGGACAGATAATCCCCAAGTGCCAATAGTACAAGTAGATCAACCACAAGAAAATGCACAACATGTCACTAATACCACACCGGTACTTCGTCGTAGTGGGAGGGTTGTTCAACAACCTGATAGATTCATGTTTTTGGGAGAGTCCTCGGACTTGGTCTCTGGTGAACATGATGAGGATCCCAGGACATACGAAGAAGCAATTCTAGATAAAGATGCAGTTCTTTGGCAAAAGGCAATGGAATCTGAGATGGAATCTATGTATTCTAATCAAGTTTGGGAGCTCGTGGAACCACCCAAAGGTGTAAAACCCATTGGATGTATGTGGATCTACAAGAAGAAAAGAGGATCTGACAAAAAGGTGAAAGCCTGGAAAGCACGACTTGTTGCGAAAGGGTATACTCAGAAAGAAGGGATCGATTATGAGGAAACCTTTTCGCCGGTTGTTATGCTTAAGTCGATCCAGATTCTTTTATCTATAGCAGCTCATCTCGATTATGAGATTTGGCAAATGAATGTCAAGACAGCTTTCCTTAATGGAAGTCTTGAGGAAACCATCTATATGCAACAACCAAAAGGGTTCATTAAGCAAGGCCAAGAGCATCTTGTTTGTAAGCTTAAGAGGTCTATTTATGGACTAAAACAAGCTTCTAGGGACTGGAATATTCGTTTTGATCAGGCAGTCCAGTCATATGGATTTGATCAAAGTCCAAGCGAATCATGTGTGTATAAGAGAAGTGAGGGTAATGCTGTGGTTTTTCTAGTACTGTATGTAGATGACATTTTACTCATTGGAAACAATGTTAAGATGTTGTCATCAATAAAGGCATGGTTGTTCAAACAATTTGAAATGAAGGACTTAGGTGAAGCGGCATACATCCTTGGGATCAAAGTAATAAAGGATCGCAAGAAAAGGATGTTGGCTTTATCTCAAGAGCCCTACATTGATGAAGTATTAGCTCGTTTTAACATGCAGAACTCTAAGAAAGGTTTTCTACCTTTTAAGCATGGAGTGGCTCTATCCAAGGAGCAGTGTCCTTCGACACCTAAGGATATAGAGAGCATGAAAGCAGTTCCTTATGCTTCGGCATGTGGAAGCTTAATGTATGCTATGTTATGTACGAGGCCTGACATCTGCTTTGCTGTAGGCATGGTTAGTAGATATCAGTCGAACCCAGGTCAGGAACATTGGAGTGCAGTAAAAACTATACTCAAGTACCTGAGAAGGACTAAGGAGCATATGTTAATTTACAAGGCCTCAGATCTATTTCCTTTGGGATATACTGATTCAGATTTCCAATCAGATAGGGATAAGAGGAAATCGACCTCGGGATATGTTTTTACTTTGGGAGGTGGAGCTGTTTCTTGTTACTGCTTCTCCCCGTTTGAGAGTCTTCCCAGATTCTTTCTGAACTGAACCATATCATCTACCCCATTCCCATTTCCTTGAACTACGTAGTTGGCCTGTTGTTGGAGGTCTGTAACACCCCCAGATCCGGGGTCCGGGATCCGGTGGTTACGGTTTCCAATTCTGTCCATAACAATTGAGCTTTCCTTAACATAAAATAAATTACGTCTCTATAACCCAACACAACAATATAAAACACACCCGTTATAGTCCCAGAGATGAAATCAGAGTAACAATCAAATTTTTATTAATCACATTATGAATTCTTACAATCCAAAAGGATTTCAATATAAATACATACTCTTTGCCATCCATTTACATAAGTCATACTATACCATATTCTTGGTACTGAAAGAATAAATATACCCTACCAATAGCTTCTTCTTCAGCTCTGGTAGTCTCATCGTCCTCGCCCGCGTCGAGTGCGCCTTGTGCGAGTCATCTGATCTAGCTGTTGTTGTGATATAATAATAAGGCAAGGGTGAGCAATAGCCCACCAACAATAATATATAACTGAACGATAATGTATAACAGTTCAAAAGTATCTTTCAAACCATATGCCATGCATTTACGGAAATGATGCCAGTATAATATGAACGATGAAGTTACAAGGTAACTTAAAGTATTTGTCTGTGGAAATATCTGCTACATCAAAGTAAGCGAGATATTCTTATTGTTATTAAGAAGAGGAGTTTGCAAGAAAAGGTTGCAATTCCAGTTATGACCCTTTTCCAACTCTGCCAACAGTAATCATGTTGCAGGAAATAAATAAATTTGGATGATGAACCAATGATGGAGTATTCACCGCGCCCGCTGTTCCAATCTTGATGATCAGTCGAGATCGTATAGCTCAATTTAGATTTACTACCGGTAGAAGGAAGAACTGACGGCTTTACTTGTATACCGCCTTACTAGCTCTCCCCGGCCAACGGTTGGGCCAAAGGGGATGGACCGGCGCTACTCGGCCTCTTACACGACTCCTAGTTCAAATAGAATTCATGATTCTGAATGTAATGTTCGTCCCCCTTTCCCCAAGTATAATACTTGTTGATAAGACTCCACAAAGTAGTCGTATCTAGTTGGAAAGGAAAATTTACCAATAACTCCCAAGCTATTACTTGGTAACGGATATTAACTTGTTCCAGTAATCTTACCCCTCGAAAGATGAGAAGGTAAGCAACGACTTAATAAGTCAACAGCACCCGAGTTGCGGGTGAAGGGAATACTTTATGACCGGGAAGTCGACAAGATAAATAACATTTTCCAAGTAAGGTTCCCTTATTATTAAGGAGATAGACTCGAAGAAGAATGATGTCTGAGAACCTTTCTTGATATAAGATTAATAATAATATGACTCCGAAATATTTTTCGTAATAATCGAAGAAGATAACCCTTATTGAGGTTATTCTAAGTATGGAATAAATATTCAGAGAATATTTATTGAATTAAAATATTTTACAGAATATTTAGGAATATGAAAGAATGTCTTAAATCAGAGTATTTCTCAAAATAATCCCTGAAGAAATATCAGGAGAATATTTATTGAATAAATAAATATTTAAATGAATATTCAAAACAATATTCATTAATTAATAAGACCTGAAAAGAATATTTAACGTAATATTCATAATTAATTAGGAATTTAAATGAATATTCAAAAGTAATATTCATTTAATGAATAATATCCTAAATGAATATCAAGTAATATTCATTTAGTAATCCAAGCCTTAAGGAATATTCGAGATAATATTCGATAATTAAATCAAGCTTCAGATGAATATTAAAATAATATTCATCAAGTATTTAATATCTTAAATGAATATTCAAAAGTAATATTTATTTAATAAAATAATAATCTAAAAGAATATCCAAAATAATATTCATTTAATAGTCTCATCTTTAGAAGAATATTCGAAATAATAGTCGATAATCAATTCGACTCTGAATAAATATTGAGAAATATTATTCGTTGAATAGTTACGTTCAAATAATTATTTGAAGTAAGGATCGTTAAAATAATTAGTCTCGAACGAATATTCAAATAATATTCGTCGCCCAAATAATAGAAAATATTTACTTAAATATTTTCTTCCGAGGTAATCTCGATATATCAAGGAATATTGACTCCCGGTCTATTTTTGATTAATAAGATATATACGCCCTTCTATGAGGGTCTTACAATAACCGGCTTATAACTGATATATAACTATCTAGCTTATAAGCCAACAATAACATTCAGGGAACAAGTATATCAATTCAACTTGAAAGTAGGCATGCATGCAATGGCATATGTATATCAGCAATCATATATATATATTATTCAATCACAACAACAGCCTAAAAGAAGGGAATTGAAACTTGCCTGGTAGTCGAGTACGGTAAGGGGTAGTGGTAGCGGGTCCCGGTTCAGCTTGGTGATCTATAAATAGCCAAGGCATTCGGGATTAATCACTTAACATATTAAAAGTTAAGTTATACTTAATTCGAAACTCGTTCTCGAGTTATCTCGTTATACCCCTTTTAGTGGATTACTTTTATCACTGATCCGACCCGACATTCGTTCGTTAATACGATATGTCATTGTACTTATACTTGGGACATACTTAAGTCATATGAGTTCTAAAGTCGATCGTTACGAACCAATACTATACTCCGAGTTTTATCGTTCGTTTTCTAAGCGTTTTACCAAGGTTATAACCAAGCGGGTTTTTAGGGGTTCGTTCGCGTTTAACCTCGACTCGAACATTTTTAATAAATCGAAAAATGATCCTTTTGACATACAGTTTTCTTTCACGCCTTCCTTTTTACCTCTAGTATTTATTTACCAAGGTTCTCCATGACGTTACATAGTTTACAAGGGTTCAATTACAGTTACGAACTTTCGTTTACGGATTCGAACTACTTTTAGTAATTTGGTCATAAATCCTAAACCGTAAGTCCGTTTCACGTGATCTTTATATCAAAACGAAGCTTAGAACATTACCTATCCTATCATGGCAGATAAGGTCTCTGGACAGTAGGTGTTCGACATAAAAAATGGTATACAAAACATGGTATTGCAAAATCGGGCATTATAACGGCTGTAAATCGAATATCTACCAATTCCGAATCTTCCCATAAACATAGTATCCAACCCAAACAACATATACATGACTTATATACATGAACTGAGGCCAAGCAATGCCTTTCCGTTCATCTAGCTATTTACATCATTAATCCAAAAATCCATACATAATCATGCTTATAATCTTAACATAACCATAACTAAGTTATAACTATCATAAACATGCTTAAATCTCAAACAAGGGTTAGGGTTTCAAGAGCTTTATACCTTCCTTGGAGTGTGTTCTAGCCTCAATAAGCTTTGTATGATCCTTGGGTGGCCTTAAGCTAGCTAAATCAACCATAAAAATCAAAGAAAACCAACATTAGTTCTTGAAGAACACTATTCACCCTCCTTGTAAATGATTTATTTGAAAATGGAAACAAAGGATTTTGGACTTGAAATTTCTAGGAGATTAGTTTCTTGAAATATAGAACTCACCTTAAAAATTACAAGATCAAATGATGGTGGGAGCTTGGACTTTGGATTTGGAATTAAGGAAATAGCCGAATGGATGGAATAATGGGGGGGGAGGAGTTTTGCTTGGTTGATCTTGACAATAATGCATAAAGTGATATGTTTAACATAATATCTCATCCTTGGTTGCTTTAATAAAGTGATGATGCATGGGGTGATGTATTTGGCAAGACAAGTGTTGAGTTTTGGATGGTGCTAAGGCTAACCAAGTGGTTGCTTGCTAAGTACTAGTTTAAATCTCTAAGCATGCTAGTTACTTTAAGCCACTTGGTTGCTAGATATTTATTCTAGTAGCTTGCACAATACTCTTGCTTCCTCTGCTTGTTTCTGTGTCCGGTTATTACCCGTTTCGATTGATCGTTCGTGAGAATATTTCACGGATTTCTAATTAGGGTTTACCGGGAATCCTCTTTAATATTAATACTTTCATTCTCCATCTTTCATTCTAACTTTCCAATTTATATTCCTTAAATCCATTCATTAAGTACTTAAGGCTATCAGTGTCCAGGGAACTCTCGGAGAAAATAAAAGTGCGGTTTTTCAGAATCCGACAGCTTTTACATACACTTATTTTCCCCCTGGATCACTAATACGAACTCGGAAATCCGTTCCGAATGCTTCTGTATAGTGTCGTCTCATATTATTATATACTCCCACCAAACACTATTCATTATGTATTCTTTACTTGTTCTCTTAGGGTGGTACAATTGTCCGTATTCTCTTTCGATCGTTCCTTAACCTTTTTACGGAACTACTGGATTAATCGTTATCGATCTGGATGACATGAGGGTATTCTCCTGCTTGAAATTGCCATATCTTATTCCCTTAGAAGATAGATTATTCTTACCTATGTTGTTACCCTTTAGCATCCTTCAAGACATAGAAATAATAAAGTCGAATTCCATTCATTCTTTCCAAATATCAATTATTACATTGTAGCCATAACCACTCCTCAGTGGTTTCCTACCTTCATTCTTAAATCAAATATAATAACATCCCAAAATATCAAATCCTCAAAGTTAATATCTCAATTCTTGGATTATAATAATATTTAATCCACTGTCCGGTCAAATATTATACTGAAAAAGAATTTGGAATTTCTGAATTCCGATCGTCTCTGCATTCACTTATTTCCTCCGCGTATTACTAATATGACTTCGAAACATCCATATCACGTCCCGTACATAGGGTGGCGTGAAAAGTTTTCCAACTTACAAAATCACTATTCATCCACCAAATTACTATGCACGTACAGGAAACACTATGCACGTACGGGAAATACTATGCACGTATGGGAAACACTATGCACGTACTCATTTCCCTTCAAGGATCCATTAGCTCCTTCCTGGATGGTAGATTATTCTTATCTAGGTTCTCAACCATCGAATTACTCTATTCTGACAATATACCAATGCATCAGGATCATTGTCCAAAGCAATATCCATTCATTACAATCATTGTTCTTTGAAACCACCATTCATTAGAGCTGGTGACCTTGTTGTCGGAATCATTGTTCTTCATTTTATCATTACTTAATAAAAAGTTTTAATTATATCCAAAATTTGGGGTTCTTACAGTCCCCCTCCTTAAAAGGATTCCGTCCCGGAATCAGGTAGGAAGCAAAGAGTCGTTCTACCCTTCCTCAGCACATCTTCTAGTGCTACAATCCATACTGTATCCTTTTTCCATAAACGTTGCTACTTTTCGTACAACTCACTATCCGGGTTATACTCTTACTCAGTCTTATCCTTATTGATACCTGCAGTAACATTGGTATCACTATCACCCTACGATTCGGAGGTAACCTCGCTCGTACTGTGCATTTCCTGATCGCTTTAATCTTCACAATCTCGATCAATATAGAGAAGTGGAAAGATTTATTGAGAGATCACTATGATCAATTGAACATTTGTTATATTGCATAGTTAGTACAGAAGGGGGCCAGCCTTTAGTACTTGACAAGCAATTAAACAAGTCATGGCATTCCACTTAGACTTCTATCACATAGACAGAGAGTCACGTAGCAGTACCTCCCCTCCTAAAAGGGTTGTTCTTCTCAATTCATAAAGAAGATGAATAAGAGAGAAGAAGAGAAAAGAGTTCTAAAGGATTATAGAAAGCTTTCATGATTGTAGAATATCATACTCAGAATTTACCTCTGAACTATAGAGGTTTATCAAAGAAGAAATTAATCATAATTATATCCAATACTATTTGATCGCAATCTCACGTGTCAACATATCTTGCTGCTTTGTCCATTATTCTATGGACAAATACTCTTGTTCAATCTTAGCGATACTCACATTCGGGAAATCTTTCAACCTTTCAGGTTAAATCTTAGATTTCTCACTTGACATCATTATTACTGACATCCCATATCATGTTACTAGCTTTTTCATAACTATAATATTGACACTATCAGGTTGTCATCCTGAGAATTCATTAGAAAACCCATTCATAACATTCCTTGCTTCTCATTCCATAGTTGCTTCCCCAGCCCTTTTCTTTATCAATCACATCCTTCTTATTAGCTGATTCTTACTCATTTCTATTATTTACTTTCACCTTCACCTCTTTACTGAGACACCTTTTTGCACTTGGTACCTCCTTATCGGTATTCCGTCACATTTATTCTATAATCATCACGTTATTCCAATTTAAACTTTCCGAAATGAATCTGGCCCGATCCCTTTAACTTAGATTCATATAATCTACTTCTGCCAACCTTGTTTCTCATCACTTGTTCTTTTCTATCCGTGGTTTTCCACAGGTTGTCTTTCGTAAGTCAGACCAGGTCGTATATCTACATGCTCGTACTCCTATCATCTGTCGAACATCTGCATTTTACTGGCGTAGCCTGGCCACATGAAAACCCGTTATGACCGTGCTATAATTTTGGGGGTAAGGCTGGCTCGAATACCACCGCCCGAACACTTTAAACTCTCAGGTGGCCCAATAAGTCTTGGGCTCAACCGCCCTTCCCTCCAAGTCTCATTAATTCTTTCTACGGGAATACGTTTAGCATCACGAATTATCAACCTCATATTCTCTATCTTGTTTGTGCAGAAGTATACTAACACAAACTTGCTTGTCATTCATCAACATGCCATTTAGCTTATCAATAGCAGCACTTTCTTTATCTTTACGTTGTCATCTCCTTTCTTAGAAGAATCACCATCGCTTGTTGTTTACGTTGTGCGTTAATAGCTAACCCTACGGGTTTCAAATCCCTTAGGGAGACAAAGTAATCATTATTCCTTATCCATAAGGAACACTTCCTGAACTTGATGTAGATATAACGTGAAGCAGATAGAATTGCAGAAGAGTTTCAAGCATCGCAGCTAGGCCCGGTTGATGAAACTATCACTTATGCATCTTCCATAAAAGACTGGAAACTTAATGGTTTACTTCATCAATTTTGTACCATGGTCCTGGTTTGCCTCAAAACGGGACCTTCTAAGGTACGTAATATGCTTAAGACTTCATCAGGAATCGAATCTTTACTTAAACTATTATTACCTTCGATTCTTGCACAATCATCAAAAGGAATGTAACTTCCTCCACTCCAATATGACCTTCAAGGTCTTTCCAAATATCATTTTGTTTCTTCGGTATGAACATTTATAATTATTCCTTTATACTTAGACTGTCGACCACCTCATTGGCCTTTCCTGATAATAATAATTTCTGGTAATCCTTGTTCTCTGGATATATTCCAATTCAACCATTTCTACATCATTCCCATCTTTGTTGGGTGAAAGTATTCTCCCTTAAGCTCTGCTGATGGAGAAAAATATATTTATCAGTCTTTCTCCATAAGTCATTGCTTCCACCTACCCGTGGGAACTTTATCACGTTTATTCCCAATCCTACTTAGGATACTTCTCTTCTTAGTTCTTTCCTTATCTTAGGATAATCTCAACCTTTATAGGTTCAATCCATACTTCCTCAGGGTTTCATACATGCCTCATCTGGCATTATTGTTACGATGTCATACATCCCTTACCAAACTTCCATTTTGAAGTTCGGAATATTACCTTTTTGCTTGTAAGGTTTCATAGGCCATCCTTATCATTCCTCCGGTATTTTCTGGGTACCGGGTATATCAAAATGTCATTGATCAATACTCTAATAATTCTATCTATGTTCTTTCCAGAACTCTTTTTAATAATCCTTACCGGTCATTGTTGCCTTAGCAAGTCCAGCTCATAACATCTGAAGTCATAATGTCGTTATTAGGGTTAATGCCACCCCTTGTGCATTCCCCAGGGTTTGTCTTAATTTATGGATATCCTATCCTTAATTCAACTGCCAAGGAATTCTTGCATCTTATAATTGGCAATCGGATCATGTATCCTTAATAAAGGTCTCTTTTCAATCATTCTCATTTGATAATCGATCGGTGGCTTAATGCCACCCTCTTCTTCCAGATAGTTGTCAGCCTATTTGGCCTTCCAAAAGGCAACGTATGCCTATCTGCTCTCTTACAGAACTTGGTAATGGTAGCAAGGATGTTTTGGAAGATATTGGTCGAGTTCAACGTGAATCTCTTAGTACTTATCGTTCTTTTCAAATGTACTTGTCTTAGACAAAATTTCTACAGCATACTGTTCAATTTCTGACCTTTTCTATACCCTCTTCATATACCTTCATTGTTTACTTTCCTCCGTCATAGTATATTCATGGTATTCATGATACCCTAACATCATACATCTCAAGTCACTATACTTCCATTTTACTCGAAATCTTGGACAACCATATACACATGAGTCACTTTAGTACGGGTGACCCCATCCCAAAAAGGTCTAGTGAATTCCAAATCAAAACATGGGTTGTTCGGCAGAAGATTCAAACGATCTCATTAATGTTTCCTTTATATCAGAAGCCCTTGCAGTCGGTGCTTTCTTAGAAGCAACCCTGCTTTGTCTTTTCATTGCTGGTCTAGTCACTTTATAGTCCGTTGTGACTTGGCTTCAACTGGCCACACTAAAATAAAAATATATGATTTTAAGGGTTGGCTAATTAGCATTACTTTTCTAGCAATTGCCGGCATAGTGTCTTCTTCTTTGATACCTTTCTACCTTTCCAAAACTTTACTCCATATAAGTCTTAATCGACTACTCGGCACCGTCTCCGGTCACCTTTCCTCCACTTTTATCTTTTCAACTGTACTTATCAATCCTGCGTGCCACACAAGCTTACCATTCCTGGCATAACATCCTTTTCATTTAAGTCAATCCTGGAATTTCTCAGTCCGGCTGGTTTCTTACTTACATTTCCTATTTTCATCCAATCTCACTTCATCATTTTATCACTACCGTCGATTGTAATGCTCAGGGTCCGTTTACTAACCCATTTTACAGCATCCTTACCCAAATCACAGGGTTTGCTCCAATTTTTTTACTCTCTTCCATGACATTCTCTGATAATCAGAAAGACAAGGTTTGCCAAAATTCACCGAATTCCTTTCCAGACTCAGGGAAATTTTGATCAATCTAACCACCTACTGGTAACATTAAGGAGACCAGTTTCGAAACCTGAAGAATAGTTCTATGAACCTCCAAGCAGGTGGAATCATAAGCAGTCATAGTTAACGAAATAATCATCATCGGATTGGAAGTTTACCCACTGGAGAGGAATCAATTATATCCATCCCTTAAAAGGGAATCAATAGTTTCAAACTGAAACCTGTCACAACGTCCTGATATTCAATACTACCAAATGTCGGTCTACCTAACCCTTTATGCGAGGCGTCATTGGAAGCACAAAGTCTCCTTTTTCCATTAAGCAATGCCAGCTCTTGGTCATTACCAATTTCACCTTTTAGCTCCAGGAAGATTTTCTCACATTTTTCTCTTCAACTGCTGATCGTATTACTTGATCTATTATAATTCCGTGTCGGAGTAAACTTAAGGTAACTACTATAATCCATTCAAAGAGAAGAAGGAATTTAATATTCCTCTGAATCACATGCATATAACGTTTCTGGTTCATCATTTAACTGAGTTGAATTAACTCTATACTCAGTCTCTGGCAGTAGTCTCATTACGAGTTCATCTTGACTCACTGGTCTTATCTTCCGGTAGGTTCTGAGATCATTGTCTTGCTTACTACTTCCTTATATAACTTTATCCAATCATGCTGTCACTTCCCAATGTTTTCACTTTCTAACTGATTCATTCATAAAATGGACATTTTCCTGAATAAAACAATTTCATCAACCTCAATTTGGTTCCATAAATTACAACCTATGACATCTGCCTTCTCATTGCGAATTATTACTAACCATATTCATACTTATTCATTTATCAAATGATATGGCACTTACTGCCTCCTTCTCATCTATTCCTAGGGACTCTGCTCCTCGCCCTAAATCGATGTCTTTGGTAATCATACATCCCTCTAGCTCTTTCTTTGTTAAGATGAAAATCTCTAAGGATTCTCATCTATTTCCGTATAAGATCTCAAGTAATTCTTCCAATCCTTCTTTCTTGCTGGTACCACATCTGGTAGTCCGGCTATGAATTCAACATGCATCTTCAGATCTCTTAATAATATCTCGGTTCTTTATACTCACTTTTCTGAGCACCATATCTTAATCATCACAGTCATTCTGGCTGCGACCCTCATTACCCATGGGTAAGCTCCTTATCCTAACAGGATTTTCCTTATTTGCTGGAACCTCTTCCGGGTCTCCAGTAGGGTACTCCATCGAATTACCCGCTGATCTTCAGCATATAAAGCATCATCGCGCTGTTGCTCGTATGCCTCAAGGTCAGTCGCCTTACTCGTCGATACGATATCGAGCTAAGTTACTATCATTATACTTACGAGTTCCCATAAGGGTTTTATATGTCATCACTACATTAAGTAGTCCGACTATGAACTTGGCAAGAGTTCTTATTATCTTATTGAATTTATTGTTTTAACGTCACCTCATCTCTGGGGTTTATAACGTGCGCTCTGATACCACTTCTGTAACACCCCCAGATCCGGGGTCCGGGATCCGGTGGTTACGGTTTCCAATTCTGTCCATAACAATTGAGCTTTCCTTAACATAAAATAAATTACGTCTCTATAACCCAACACAACAATATAAAACACACCCGTTATAGTCCCAGAGATGAAATCAGAGTAACAATCAAATTTTTATTAATCACATTATGAATTCTTACAATCCAAAAGGATTTCAATATAAATACATACTCTTTGCCATCCATTTACATAAGTCATACTATACCATATTCTTGGTACTGAAAGAATAAATATACCCTACCAATAGCTTCTTCTTCAGCTCTGGTAGTCTCATCGTCCTCGCCCGCGTCGAGTGCGCCTTGTGCGAGTCATCTGATCTAGCTGTTGTTGTGATATAATAATAAGGCAAGGGTGAGCAATAGCCCACCAACAATAATATATAACTGAACGATAATGTATAACAGTTCAAAAGTATCTTTCAAACCATATGCCATGCATTTACGGAAATGATGCCAGTATAATATGAACGATGAAGTTACAAGGTAACTTAAAGTATTTGTCTGTGGAAATATCTGCTACATCAAAGTAAGCGAGATATTCTTATTGTTATTAAGAAGAGGAGTTTGCAAGAAAATGTTGCAATTCCAGTTATGACCCTTTTCCAACTCTGCCAACAGTAATCATGTTGCAAGAAATAAATAAATTTGGATGATGAACCAATGATGGAGTATTCACCGCGCCCGCTGTTCCAATCTTGATGATCAGTCGAGATCGTATAGCTCAATTTAGATTTACTACCGGTAGAAGGAAGAACTGACGGCTTTACTTGTATACCGCCTTACTAGCTCTCCCCGGCCAACGGTTGGGCCAAAGGGGATGGACCGGCGCTACTCGGCCTCTTACACGACTCCTAGTTCAAATAGAATTCATGATTCTGAATGTAATGTTCGTCCCCCTTTCCCCAAGTATAATACTTGTTGATAAGACTCCACAAAGTAGTCGTATCTAGTTGGAAAGGAAAATTTACCAATAACTCCCAAGCTATTACTTGGTAACGGATATTAACTTGTTCCAGTAATCTTACCCCTCGAAAGATGAGAAGGTAAGCAACGACTTAATAAGTCAACAGCACCCGAGTTGCGGGTGAAGGGAATACTTTATGACCGGGAAGTCGACAAGATAAATAACATTTTCCAAGTAAGGTTCCCTTATTATTAAGGAGATAGACTCGAAGAAGAATGATGTCTGAGAACCTTTCTTGATATAAGATTAATAATAATATGACTCCGAAATATTTTTCGTAATAATCGAAGAAGATAACCCTTATTGAGGTTATTCTAAGTATGGAATAAATATTCAGAGAATATTTATTGAATTAAAATATTTTACAGAATATTTAGGAATATGAAAGAATGTCTTAAATCAGAGTATTTCTCAAAATAATCCCTGAAGAAATATCAGGAGAATATTTATTGAATAAATAAATATTTAAATGAATATTCAAAACAATATTCATTAATTAATAAGACCTGAAAAGAATATTTAAGGTAATATTCATAATTAATTAGGAATTTAAATGAATATTCAAAAGTAATATTCATTTAATGAATAATATCCTAAATGAATATCAAGTAATATTCATTTAGTAATCCAAGCCTTAAGGAATATTCGAGATAATATTCGATAATTAAATCAAGCTTCAGATGAATATTAAAATAATATTCATCAAGTATTTAATATCTTAAATGAATATTCAAAAGTAATATTTATTTAATAAAATAATAATCTAAAAGAATATCCAAAATAATATTCATTTAATAGTCTCATCTTTAGAAGAATATTCGAAATAATAGTCGATAATCAATTCGACTCTGAATAAATATTGAGAAATATTATTCGTTGAATAGTTACGTTCAAATAATTATTTGAAGTAAGGATCGTTAAAATAATTAGTCTCGAACGAATATTCAAATAATATTCGTCGCCCAAATAATAGAAAATATTTACTTAAATATTTTCTTCCGAGGTAATCTCGATATATCAAGGAATATTGACTCCCGGTCTATTTTTGATTAATAAGATATATACGCCCTTCTATGAGGGTCTTACAATAACCGGCTTATAACTGATATATAACTATCTAGCTTATAAGCCAACAATAACATTCAGGGAACAAGTATATCAATTCAACTTGAAAGTAGGCATGCATGCAATGGCATATGTATATCAGCAATCATATATATATATTATTCAATCACAACAACAGCCTAAAAGAAGGGAATTGAAACTTGCCTGGTAGTCGAGTACGGTAAGGGGTAGTGGTAGCGGGTCCCGGTTCAGCTTGGTGATCTATAAATAGCCAAGGCATTCGGGATTAATCACTTAACATATTAAAAGTTAAGTTATACTTAATTCGAAACTCGTTCTCGAGTTATCTCGTTATACCCCTTTTAGTGGATTACTTTTATCACTGATCCGACCCGACATTCGTTCGTTAATACGATATGTCATTGTACTTATACTTGGGACATACTTAAGTCATATGAGTTCTAAAGTCGATCGTTACGAACCAATACTATACTCCGAGTTTTATCGTTCGTTTTCTAAGCGTTTTACCAAGGTTATAACCAAGCGGGTTTTTAGGGGTTCGTTCGCGTTTAACCTCGACTCGAACATTTTTAATAAATCGAAAAATGATCCTTTTGACATACAGTTTTCTTTCACGCCTTCCTTTTTACCTCTAGTATTTATTTACCAAGGTTCTCCATGACGTTACATAGTTTACAAGGGTTCAATTACAGTTACGAACTTTCGTTTACGGATTCGAACTACTTTTAGTAATTTGGTCATAAATCCTAAACCGTAAGTCCGTTTCACGTGATCTTTATATCAAAACGAAGCTTAGAACATTACCTATCCTATCATGGCAGATAAGGTCTCTGGACAGTAGGTGTTCGACATAAAAAATGGTATACAAAACATGGTATTGCAAAATCGGGCATTATAACGGCTGTAAATCGAATATCTACCAATTCCGAATCTTCCCATAAACATAGTATCCAACCCAAACAACATATACATGACTTATATACATGAACTGAGGCCAAGCAATGCCTTTCCGTTCATCTAGCTATTTACATCATTAATCCAAAAATCCATACATAATCATGCTTATAATCTTAACATAACCATAACTAAGTTATAACTATCATAAACATGCTTAAATCTCAAACAAGGGTTAGGGTTTCAAGAGCTTTATACCTTCCTTGGAGTGTGTTCTAGCCTCAATAAGCTTTGTATGATCCTTGGGTGGCCTTAAGCTAGCTAAATCAACCATAAAAATCAAAGAAAACCAACATTAGTTCTTGAAGAACACTATTCACCCTCCTTGTAAATGATTTATTTGAAAATGGAAACAAAGGATTTTGGACTTGAAATTTCTAGGAGATTAGTTTCTTGAAATATAGAACTCACCTTAAAAATTACAAGATCAAATGATGGTGGGAGCTTGGACTTTGGATTTGGAATTAAGGAAATAGCCGAATGGATGGAATAATGGGGGGGGGAGGAGTTTTGCTTGGTTGATCTTGACAATAATGCATAAAGTGATATGTTTAACATAATATCTCATCCTTGGTTGCTTTAATAAAGTGATGATGCATGGGGTGATGTATTTGGCAAGACAAGTGTTGAGTTTTGGATGGTGCTAAGGCTAACCAAGTGGTTGCTTGCTAAGTACTAGTTTAAATCTCTAAGCATGCTAGTTACTTTAAGCCACTTGGTTGCTAGATATTTATTCTAGTAGCTTGCACAATACTCTTGCTTCCTCTGCTTGTTTCTGTGTCCGGTTATTACCCGTTTCGATTGATCGTTCGTGAGAATATTTCACGGATTTCTAATTAGGGTTTACCGGGAATCCTCTTTAATATTAATACTTTCATTCTCCATCTTTCATTCTAACTTTCCAATTTATATTCCTTAAATCCATTCATTAAGTACTTAAGGCTATCAGTGTCCAGGGAACTCTCGGAGAAAATAAAAGTGCGGTTTTTCAGAATCCGACAGCTTTTACATACACTTATTTTCCCCCTGGATCACTAATACGAACTCGGAAATCCGTTCCGAATGCTTCTGTATAGTGTCGTCTCATATTATTATATACTCCCACCAAACACTATTCATTATGTATTCTTTACTTGTTCTCTTAGGGTGGTACAATTGTCCGTATTCTCTTTCGATCGTTCCTTAACCTTTTTACGGAACTACTGGATTAATCGTTATCGATCTGGATGACATGAGGGTATTCTCCTGCTTGAAATTGCCATATCTTATTCCCTTAGAAGATAGATTATTCTTACCTATGTTGTTACCCTTTAGCATCCTTCAAGACATAGAAATAATAAAGTCGAATTCCATTCATTCTTTCCAAATATCAATTATTACATTGTAGCCATAACCACTCCTCAGTGGTTTCCTACCTTCATTCTTAAATCAAATATAATAACATCCCAAAATATCAAATCCTCAAAGTTAATATCTCAATTCTTGGATTATAATAATATTTAATCCACTGTCCGGTCAAATATTATACCGAAAAAGAATTTGGAATTTCTGAATTCCGATCGTCTCTGCATTCACTTATTTCCTCCGCGTATTACTAATATGACTTCGAAACATCCATATCACGTCCCGTACATAGGGTGGCGTGAAAAGTTTTCCAACTTACAAAATCACTATTCATCCACCAAATTACTATGCACGTACAGGAAACACTATGCACGTACGGGAAATACTATGCACGTATGGGAAACACTATGCACGTACTCATTTCCCTTCAAGGATCCATTAGCTCCTTCCTGGATGGTAGATTATTCTTATCTAGGTTCTCAACCATCGAATTACTCTATTCTGACAATATACCAATGCATCAGGATCATTGTCCAAAGCAATATCCATTCATTACAATCATTGTTCTTTGAAACCACCATTCATTAGAGCTGGTGACCTTGTTGTCGGAATCATTGTTCTTCATTTTATCATTACTTAATAAAAAGTTTTAATTATATCCAAAATTTGGGGTTCTTACAAGGTCCATCTATCAAGTCCATATATAAGGATGAAGGCCCATTACCGTAGAAGCCCAAGATCAGTGGAAATAACGGTCCAATCATCTTCAACGGTAATCTGACCATGTCTCTCCAGTAGTGGGATAGTAATGATACACATTCCCCACTTTTGTGCAACGGTCAGAAATGTGGGACACTTCATTCCACCTTTTCCACCTCCCAATGATTCACAACCACACTATAAATAAGAGAGGAATCTATTCAAGGAGGGGAGATTACAACTTAAGTATTCTCTAAACAAAAACACTCTACGTTTACCTATATGTCTCTAAAAGAACCGGAATACTCATTCTTACGCCGGAGGTGAATCGGGGGTTAACACCCTCGCATTATTCTTCTTTTGCAGGTCCAAATAAAGGATCCACCTGGCAGAAATCTGGTTCCAACATTTGGCACCGTCTGTGGGAACGTAGAGATACTTTTGTGTTGAAAATCAAAGCCTGCCAACAGCTTGGCTGATGAAGAAACTTCGGGATGAACAGCCGGAGCCGAAGTAAGAAGGCTATGGCCGAAGGAAGAAGGCTGAGGCCGAAGAAAGAAGGCCGGAGCCGAAGGAAGAAGGCTTAGGCTGAAGGAAGAAGGCTTAGGCCGAAGGAAGAAGGCTGAGGCCGAAGGAAGAAGGATGTGGCTGAAGGAAGAAGGCTGAGGCCGAAGTAAGAAGGCTGTGGCCGAAGGAAGAAGGCTGTGGCCGAAGGAAGATTAAGCTGAGGCCGACCGAAGGGATTTGGCCTAAACAAAGGAGTTAGGTCGATCGAAGGGATTTGGCCGAAGCAAAGGAGTTTGGCCGACCAAAGAGGATTTGGCCGAAGCAAAGGAGTTTGGCCGAAGCAAGCTCAATCATAGAAGATTAAAGCTGAGACCGACCGAACGGATTGGCCGACTAAAGGAGTTAGGTCGACCGAAGGGATTTGGCCGAAGCAAAGATAAAGCCGAATGAAAGAACAAAGCCGAAGGTAGGAGCTCCGCCAAAAAAAAAAATTGCATAAGGATGAAGACAAGTCCAGAGGCTCCGAATCACACCCCCAAAAAGCTAGGACGAGAACTGCTGCCACGTCCGACTCCAAAGATAAGGAATATGAAGCACCCAAAGGGGAGAAAAGAAAGAGTCTCCTGGCGAATCAAGCTAGCTGGGAACATACAAGCTTCGGCGACCCTACCGGTAAACGTACTGAACGCCCCCAATTTCATATTTAAATGTGTTTTCAGTTCGCCTAAAGTATAATTAAATGTTCACAATCTAGTACGAGGCTTAAACAGACCCGTACTAGGGGCCGACCGAACAAAATATTTGTCCTTTTTAAGCATTTAGCATTCAAGGCACTCATAATTTAAAATAGGTGAACCACTTAGATTAATTCATCCCTTAAATACTGGGGGAAATATGCTATGTATCAAATACCAAAGACGCATAATCATGCTAGGCTACGGCCGAAGACGCATAGCCATGCTAGGCTACGGCCGAAGACGCATAGTCATGCTAGGCTACGGTCGAAGACGCATAGTCATGCTAGGCTACGGTCGAAGACGCATAATCATGCTAGGCTACGGCCGAAGAGGCATAGTCATGCTAGGCTACGGCCGAAGATGCATAAAATTAAGAAGAACGATGCATAGGCAAGCCGAAGCCGAAGATGCATTACTATACAGAAATTATGCTAATGGAGCCTCCCGAAGATGGACCAAAAAAGGTGGCCTTCATTCTAGCAAAGCCCGGGGACATGTTGGAGGTCCATCTATCAAGTCCATATATAAGGATGAAGGCCCATCACTGTAGAAGCCCAAGATCAATGGAAATAACGGTCCAATCATCTTCAACGGTCATCTGACCATGTCTCTCTAGTAGTGGGATAGTAATGATACACATTCCCTGTTGGTGTATACTGAAAATATTTATTTGAAGTATTTACATTTATTTCTGGCCGGTTTAATTGAGAATCATTTAAATGTTTACATGTTGTCTAAATATTATATATTGTGAATAATCTAGTATCAAATGGGATACAGAATATTAGATTATTAAATACGGTTCACAGCACAGGTGGTGTTAGACAATCCACTGGAATGGCTGTAGTATTATTTAGATTAGTTTATATTGACTAATAAATAATACTAGTATACTTTGTGTATATTGAACAGGATCAAATTTAGAATTGTTCCCTTATACTGATTAAGAAGGAGAACTAAGATTCTATGTTATTATTAATGCTTAGGTTCTTAATCCAGATATAGTAATTGACACGTGTATATTATTTACATGCTTTGATTTATATATGAAATAATTCTTTTGATTTATTTCATTATATTTTGGGTGATGATATAATATATATGGTGGGATATTATTTATTGAAGGAATCCATGTCCTGATAATATTCGGGTTAATGATGTCCCTTTGAAAGCTCAAAAAGATTTAATTATGTGAAACCCTGCAGGTGGATTTATTCCAGCATAATTAAATAAAGGTTGAGTGGATGATCAAGGATAAAAGATATTAATTAAATGAATTATCAGTAATTTATTTAATTAATGGACATGCGATATTTTAAACATGGGGAATTTAATAAACAAATAATATTGGAACCGAATTAATTAATTAAATTACGGTATTAGGAAAGGTAGTGCAAATATTAATTCTTTAGTGGATTGAATTAATATTTAATTACATTGGGCTAGGCTCAAGATGTAATTAGAAGGCCCAACCTAATTATCCATGATCCCTATTGTAGCCTATATATATTCCTATTCTCTTCTTGCTGGGGGCTGGTTGAAAAAATTTGGTAGCCACCCAGGAGCAAGAAGAGAGGATAACTTGAGAAGACGAAGGCCACACTTCGCTCAAGGGAATTTGGGAATACAATAGAAGAGCGTGGAATCAACCGTTAACAAGGTGATTTTTCTATTCGTACTCGTTAATTTAGTGTATCAAAATTCGCACTGCCAAGATCTGATTGTCCCAACATTCCCCACTTTTGTGCAACGGTCAGAAATGTGCGACACTTCATTCCACCTTTTTCACCTCCCAATGATTCACAACCACACTATAAATAAGAGAGGAAGCTATTCAAGGAGGGGAGATTACAACTCAAGTATTCTCTAAACAAAAACACTCTACGTTTACCTATATCTCTCTAAAAGAACCGGAATACTCATTCTTACGCTGGAGATGAATCGAGGGTTAACACCCTCGCATTCTTCTTCTTTTGCAGGTCCAAATAAAGGATCCACGTGGCAGAAATCTGGTTCCAACACCTGGTCAAGCAAAAAAACGTCGTGATGAGTGTAGAATTTGCAGCAACAAATTACTATTTAAAGTTCATAACCGCCTCAGCATGGGACAATTATACATTTTCACTTTCATGAGATGGCCTTTGGATCATTAAATCTCATTCATCACGTTGGAAGCCATTCACCGAGAAGAACACGTTTCAATCAAGATCTATTATAAACACATAATAGTTCAACTTAAAATTGAGACTCAGAATGACACTTCATGCGCTAAAACCACACATTATCTAATGCAAAAACCTTAAGGCATTACCAGGAAGGCACTGCAAGATTGAGAATAAACTATCTAGCAAAGTCACCACTGATGCCAAAACAATTTTTTTACTCTTCCTCCCTAAAATCTTTACCAACGTTGCAAGAAGTATGAAGATCGTAACATCAGTTATGAATAATCAGAATATTATTAATGTCCTGTGCTCACTAAGCTAGCTACTGCTCTTCTTATAATGCTAGAAGAGGAATCTATAGAAAGACTAAAACAACATTGGACTAATAACAGACCCATAACTGAAACTAATCTATTTACTAACCCATAACTATTTAAAGTAGCTTCTGACAGAATATTATAAAGTAACTATTTACATAATATTGCAATAGCCCCCCCTCAAGCGGGACTTGGTGAATGATCAACAAGACCAAGCTTGGAAGAGAAAAAATGGTGCTGATCAGAAGGGACAGACTTGGTGAGTAAATCAGCAAGTTGAAGTGAAGACTTGACATGATGAAGCTTAATGAAGTTAGAATCCACATAATCCCGAATGAAGTGACAATCAACCCTCAAATGCTTGGTGCGTTCTTGGTAAACATGATTCTCAGCAAGGTATTTAGCAGCATTATTATCACAGAAGAGATCAATAGGCGAGGAGGTAGTGACACGAAGATCAGTCAACAAGTCTGCTAACCAAATCAATTCACTAGTAACATGACTGATGGCTCGATATTCAGCTTCACAAGTACTTTTCGATGTCGTTTTCTGCTTTTTAGTCTTCCAGGAAATTAAGGAATTACCCAAGAAAACAGTATATCCAGTAAGAGATTTGGCAGAAAATGGACAAGAACCCCAATCTGCGTCACAATAGGCCTTGAGAGTAAAATCAGAGGAAGCTGGATAGAAAAGACCCTTATTTATAGTCCCTTTCAAATATTTCAGCAGATGCAGAGCAGTGGAATAATGAGATTCAGCAGGAGTATTTAGAAATTGGCTTAGTTGTTGGACAGCATAGGAAATGTCTGGCCGGGTCATGTTTAAATACAAGAGTTTGCCAACCAAGGATCTGTATCTTTCAGGATCAGAAATATAAGAGTGATCTTCAGTAGTCAAATGGAGTTTGGCAGGAAAGGGGACAGAAACAGAGTTGCATTGATCTAGATTATGATCGTGAAGAAGATCCAAAATATATTTTCTCTGATTTAAGAGAATACCAGAGGAGGTTCTGGAAACCTCAATGCCCAGAAAAAATTTTAGAGGGCCTAAATCCTTAATAGTAAAAGCCTCATGCAAGGAAGTCTTGACTGAGTTAATGATTGACAACGAATTACCAGTCACCAGCAAGTCATCGACATAAGCGAGCACAGCAGTGAAATCGCCATTTGGGGCTGTTTTAACAAACAAAGAGTAATCTTGTTTAGATTGAGTAAAACCAAGCCTTAGTAAATGCTTTGTGAGTTCAACATTCCATTCGTAGGTAGCTTGCCTTAGACCATAAAGAGATTCTTTTTAATTTTCAAAACAGACCAGGAGGAACGGAAAAACCAGGAGGGGGAACCATGTAAATGTCTTCTTTAATATAACCATGTAAGAAGGCATTATTGATGTCTAATTGTTGCAATTCCCAATTGTTTGCGGCAGCCATTGCAATCAACACTCGAACAGTAGTAAATCTAGCAACCGGACTGAAAGTATACTTAAAATCCTTGCCTTTAATCTGCTTATCTCCCCTTGCCACAAGCCTGGCTTTGCGCTTATTTAAAGTCCCATCAGGATTAAATTTGGCCTTATAAACCCATTGACTGCCAATAGGTTTGCATCCTGGAGGTAGAGGTTTCAGTTCCCATGTAGAATTGTTTGTTAATGCAAGTAGTTCATCATCCATAGCTTGTTGCCAATTGGGATCAGATTTGGCTTGAGCATAAGAATTTGGCTCAAACACACTCAAAACATTTGAGAGACTAGCTAAATAATCTTTGCTAAGAAAAGACAAATCAGATTGAGCCAGGACAGTAGATACATTAGCAGAAGGATTGATCGTATATGGAAGAACAAAATCAGAAAATTTCTGAGGTAGAACAGTAGTTCGAGATGACCTTCGGAGAGGAACAATCTCAGGAACTATGGGAGAAGAATGAGAAGTAGAAGGTGATGAAGTATGCTCAGGTGGAGGAGAATGATGGGAAGAATCAAATGTAGATGTAGGAGTGTAGAGATGTGGAGGATTAGTTGTTGTGGAGGAAGGTTGAACCGATTCATCAAGTAAGGGTTCATTATCAGGACAAAATGAAGGATTAACTTGAGATAAAGGGAACAAAGTGTTTGAATTAGGTTGTGTTTGCTGAAAGGGAAAAGTAGTTTCCTTAAAAACAACATCCCTACTAACAAATACCTTGTGAGAAAGCAAATCATATAATTTATAACCTTTTTGAGCATAAGGATATCCTAAGAGAATGCATTTTCGAGCTCGAAAAGCAAACTTATCAGGACTTTTGATAGCAGCGTAACATAAGGAACCAATGACTCTTAAATGACTATAGTCAGGTGTTTCCTTAAATAAAATTTCATGAGGAGATTTCCAGTTAAGAACTGAACTGGGCATTAAATTGATAAGATATGTAGAAGATAGTAGACAATCCCCCCAGAATTTTATTGGAAGATTAACATGAATCTTAATTGCCCTAGCAGTTTCAAGAAGGTGTTTATGTTTTCTCTCAACCCTACCATTCTGTTGAGGGCAGCTAGGAACACTTCTTTGGTGGACAATTCCTTTTGAAGAAAATAACATTTGACAAAATTGTTGAACTATCTCGGTGCCATTATCACTTCGAATGGTTTTAATACGTGTGTGAAATTGTGTTTCCACACAAGAAATGAATGCAGAGATGATTTCAAGGACTTGAAGTTTGTCATGAACTATATAAGTCCATGTGGTCCTAGAATGATCATCTAAGATTGTAAGAAAATATCTTGCACCCGTAAGAGATGGAGTTCGATAAGGACCCCATAGATCAATGTGAATCAACTCAAAACATGCAGATGCAATAGATGTAGATGCAAGAAATGGCAATTTGTGATGTTTTGCTAACACACAAGATTCACAATGATAATTGTTGATTTTACAAGCTGAATACTGAGAAGGTAAATACTGAAATTTAGAAATGGCCATATGCCCAATTCAAGCATGAAAAATATCAGTGCTAGGAATACATTTTGAACTGATACTTGATACAAAAGGTTGAAATGGAAAAACAACAGTAGGATTGAAAGATGTTGGAATTTGGAGCCTATATAATCCGCCTTGTCTGATGCCAACAGCCTTGACAGATTTAGTGATAGGGTCCTGGAAAACACAAGAAGAATGTACAAAGTAGACAATTAATTTGTCACGATCCAATAATCTACCCACTGATAGCAAATTGTGTTTGAATTGAGGAACATGAAAAACATTATAAAGAGTAAGAGTAGGAGAGATTTGTACAGTGCCAATGGTGTTGACATATTTTAAGGATCCATCAAGAAGAAGTATTTGAACAGGATTTTTGTAAAGTTTGTGTGTTAGTAAAAAAAGACAAATCACAAGCCATATGATCACTTGCACCAGTATCAATAATCCAAGTAACTTCAGATGCAACATTGTTGACAGAGACAGTGAAGATACCTGCAAAGTTGACTGCAGGGTCGAAATTTCCAGAAGCTGAAGGTTGTGTTGTCTGAGAGGAGGAAGGTAGAGTTTTCTGAGGATTCTGTTGCTGCATCATTTTAAAAAATTCCTTGCACATTGTAGACATCATGTCAGAATCAACAGAAGTGATAGAATCATAAAAGGAAAATGGGTCTTCTCCAAGAAATATTGCATTAGAATCCTTGTGAGAAGCCAATGGAGATGAGCCCAGCAAACCAGAAGAGGAGGGCTGATGAATACTTGTAGCAAACCGTGGGTTAGTTTGAGTGGATTTTCCTTTAAACCATTCTGGAAAACTAATGAGCTTAAAACATTCATCCTTGAGATGACCTTTTCTTTTACAATAGTCACAGAATCGATCAGATTTCATTTTCTTCAGGTCTCTAAAATCATTTCTCTGAGCAAAACCTTGTTTAGGATTCTGATTATGGTAATTTGATTTGGTAGAGTAGAAGGCACTCATTTCGACAGGTTGAGCAGAAAGATTAAGAGCATTTTGTTTTTCTATTTGTTGTAACATATGATAAGCTCTATTGACACTAGGCAATGGATCCATACTAAGAAGGTTGACTTTAGCTTGATCATATGTTTTATTTAAACCAGCAAGAAATTGAATCAGTTTTTTTAATTCATCAGCTTCAAGGATTTTTGACATGAGGTTACAGGTGCATTTAAGCATAATGCCACAAGTACATTGAGGGTGTGGTTCCAGTGTGTTTAATTGATCCCAAATGCACTTCAACTTAGTATAGTAAACAGCAATAGTATTATTATTTTGCGCAACGGATAATAATTCCTTATGAAATTCATATAGCTGAGGTGCATTGGAATGACCATACCTTTCTTGAATCTCAATCCACAGATGCCTAGCAGATGGAGAGAAAATAAAACTCTCCGCAATAGATTTTTCCATAGAGTTCAGAATCCAACCTGTAACCATGTAGTCATTTCGAATCCATTTCTGTAAATCTGGAGATGCATTATCAGGTTTAGAGAGGCTTCCATCAACAAAGGCTGTTTTGTTCTTGGCTCCAAGAGCAAGGAGCACACTTCGATTCCAGTTAACATAGTTGCTTCCGTTGAAAATAATCTGACCTAACTGAGAGTTTGAATTATCTCCATATGAAAGGAAATAATGATCATTATAACTGATGCTTGTATTTAAGATTTGTGATTGAGATTGAGGTGTTTCTGTTGATTGAGGTGATATTGCCTTAATTGTGTGAGCAGAAAATATGAAGAGAGATTATGTAGATAAAGAGGAAGGAGATTATGAAGGAGGTTGGAAAGATTTAAGAGGAAGGAGATTATGAAGCATAGAAGAACATATCTAGCTTTGATACCATGAAGATCGTAACATCAGTTATGAATAATCAGAATATTATTAATGTCATGTGCTCACTAAGCTAGCTACTGCTCTTCTTATAATGCTAGAAGAGGAATCTATAGAAAGACTAAAACAACATTGGACTAATAACAGACTCATAACTGAAACTAATCTATTTACTAACCCATAACTATTTAAAGTAACTTCTGACAGAATATTATAAAGTAACTATTTACAGAATATTGCAATAAAGTATGTTATATGAATATATATTGCTAAATAATATAGGTATATTATATGTTCGTTTAATCTGGGATACATAATTCAAAGTCAAAGAAAATTAAATACAAAAGATGCAACAACATCAAAGTTGAACAATTTAACAAAAACCAGTAAAATCAAACATGTATTAACTGATCATCGTGGATATAAATCTGTGCTTGAAGCATTGTCAAGAGAGTAATCAGAAGATTTATCTTTGGCTTTACTAGATTTGTCAGACACTGTTGAATTAATAGTATCTTCGGGAAAAGACACTTCTGGATCAAGGCTGCTGTGCATGATAAACGCGGGCTCTGAAGGTACTCCAAGAGTGAGAGAGAAGCTATTTAGCATAAGCACCACCGATGCCATGGTAGGTCTTGCAGCAACATTTCCTTGTATACATAGAAGCCCTATGTGAATACATCTTATCATATCATGCACTGATTCAGAACTGTTTCTTAGTATTGGATCTATAATATTAGTTGCATTCCCTTCTTGCCAATTCTTCCAAGCCTGAAAGAACAAAACAAGATCACATGCGATCATTAGTTCAACCCACTGATATATTAGAAATGAAGCATTAGTGTAAGCAAAAAGCATGATTGTACTTAGCAAAAAAAAAAAAAAAAAAAGCATGATTGAACTTACAGAGCTGGCCAGATCCTCAACATTTTCACCATATCGAAAGCAGTTGTTTCTCTGACCACTTACTATTTCCAGAACTAATATGCCAAAGCTGAATACGTCTGACTTAACTGAGAACTGTCCATACATTGCATACTCTGGTGCCATATATCCACTGAAACGCATGGTTACAGAATTTATTGTAAAGTAAATGGACTTTAGGACAGTGATAAATAAATATACAATAGCATATGATCCTTGTGCTTTGAGTGAAAAGTGCCTAGTTATATATAATGCTTAGATATCTTACTATGTTCCCACAATTCTACTAGTATTTCCCTGGGTTTCATCAATGTCGAACAATCTTGCCATGCCAAAATCTGCAATTTTAGGATTCATGTCGGCATCTAGCAAAACATTGCTCGCTTTCAAGTCACGATGAATAATACGCAGTCTAGAATCTTCATGAAGGTAGAGAAGTCCCCTAGCAACTCCTCCTATGATTTTGTATCGCTTTGTCCAATCCAAAATTGAATGCTTGCTCGAATCTACAGTAGAAACCAGTCATCTTATTTTAATTTAATTATGAAACAAAATAGGGCATCACAAACATGTAACAGTTGGGGAAACAAGAGTACTTAAATACTGTCAGGAATAAAATAGGAAGATAAACAAAGAACGAAGAGGTAAAATTACATACCGAATATGAAGTGGTCAAGACTTGCATTGGGTACAAACTCATAAACTAGAAGTCTTTCAGTGCCTTCGTAGCAGAATCCAAGAAGTCTAACTAAATTTCTGTGTTGCAGCTGTGCTACTAACGAAACCTCGTTTTTAAATTCTTGTTCACCTTGATTTGAACCTCTTGAAAGACGTTTTACAGCCACTTCTTGTCCACTTTTTAGCATACCCTATTACATTAGAAATGAAAGACAAGATAAAATATCTGAAAAGTAACTTTATTAGAACACAGGTATGTGGAGTGACAGTAACGATTAGCAATTTTTCCCTTAGTATGACAAGTTTGAACAAATTGTTATAGAACTCGTCTCCTTTCTTACCTTATAAACAGCTCCAAATCCACCTTGACCAAGCTTATCGATAATAGGTCTGCTGTAGATCTAGCCAAAAATCCCGTATTCCATGGCAGAAGTAAACACATAGATGTCCGGTATCATTTCATTAGAGAGTGTATTGAAAAGGGGTTGATAGTGATCAAGCATATTAGCACAGGAGAACAACATGCTGACATTTTAACAAAAGCTCTGTCTGCAATGAAGTTTGAGAAGATGAGAAAGCTACTGGGTGTTGAAGAAACTACTGGAGAACGATCAGCTTAATTATGTTGGATTAGGGGGAAATATGTTGGATTAATAATCTAACATAATTAATTTATTTGCTACGTTTTTGTTTAAATAAAAATGTTTGTATTCTGTTTTAAGTATACAAGACGTGATGAGACTTGGTCTTAGTTGTTAGAAGATTGGTGGAGGAAAATCAGTAGTTAGTTCCTGATTTTTTGGTTTGTTATAGGTGATAGTTTAGTATAAGTATCACATGTATTTCTTTCAGTCAATCTATCAAGTACGTAGGTTATCCAATCGAGAGTTATCTTCTAAATATTTCTGCATTGTTTCTTGTTTGGCTTTAATCTTTCGCTTTATCTGCCAATGTGTAACCCTTTATCCTACACAAGTTTTATGATCTTTAGCAACACAAAACTTACTCAGGGATGTCTCGGTAGCACTCCTGTGCTTTGCCTTTCTTTTGTAGATGCAAAACAAAATAAGGAACAGTATACAGGAACCCACTATGACGACAACTATAATTATCGTCCGCGCGGTATTATCATCTTTGCCTGCACAAAGTTTTTTGTAAGTAACTGAGATACAATAGAGGGAAAATTCTGGGTCTGGGACTGGTCCATAATTCAAAATTTTATTCTTAAAGCAGTGTGGAACTCGCTAGGCGTGGCTCTTTCTTAATCCCGGCTGGGTGACTAGCTATGTATGTATCTTAATCCCGGCTGGGTGCCTTTTAGAAAAACATTGGAAATTTTGGAAGATCTTAAATAAAAACTATTTAAATTTTTTGTGAAATCAAAGAGTGGCAAACCATCAGACTCCACATACCAAGGCCAATACATATGAAATACAAGTCTACAATATAAGGGTTCAGGGATATAAATTAATCTGCCATGGAAATCTCTGAGCAGGAAATCAATACCAGGAGGAGGCACTGATGACGGTGGTGGAGGAACCTGTGGCCGAGGTGGTGGTGCATTAACAGTAATGGTCTCGTTATAAAACCGTACAACCTCAAACCTAAGCCTACAACTAGGTTTCATGACTTGGCCCCCTACTTTTCCGCTGCAACAAAATGAAAGATCTCTCATAGCCTCATCAAAACAGTCGCTACACTGCGTCGAGGATAAATCAGGGGTGCACTGCATAAGCCCGTAAATAGTCAAAAAATCCGGTCCACTTATATTCCCTGTGGCAAACTTCTTTTGAATAGCTCGTCCTTTCAAATCATCCAACAAATTTCTAAGGTCTTGATTGAACTGAACCACATCACTTGCATTATTCACATTTAATAACGCCCTAGTTGGGTTAGTAACTAGGTTGTTAAGAATCGAATCATTAGAGTACCTTAACATGCACTCATCGTACCACTCAACAGCTTCCTTTTGGTTGGGACATAGCTCTCTTAAGTTGTTAATCGAGTCTTTCACACAGCTTCTGCATATATCCGGTTGAACGTCACCCCTACATAGCACGATCGCGTTAACTCTGTTCGAATCTTGCCCCGCGGAAACATTGTAGAAACCGGAGTTGCTAGTGTTTGCTGCAAAGGAGAGGTTGGCTAGAGCGTTGTCCAGGTTTCGATTGTAAATACTGTTGCTTGTATAGTTACCATTAGTTCCACAGACTTTGTCTACGAAAGCGGTCTGGCAAACAGAGATGCTGCATGCAAGAAGACTAAAAATGATTACAATTGCAACACGAGAGGCCATTAGATCATAGAATTATTATTAGATCATTGTATTGGTTCCAAGTTTTGTAGTAGTGAATTAGGCCTCTTTGATCGTCAGGCCTCTTTTTTTCCTTTTTTTTTTTGTTTTTAATCCATCACTTTGAAATGGCTCACATGTTCAAGATCATGGAATTGAAGTCAAACTTTGCGTCATTGCACATGAAATTGTAACTTATATAAGCTGCGGACGATTAAATAAAAGTCACAAAGCATAAATGCATGATGGGCAATGCACCAAAAACAGAGCATGATGCGCACGTTGTTCCTATCTTTATTTTTGAGAAAAAAGATTCTGACATTCATTTCAGGAAAATTTATTAAGATACTTAAAAAGTAAGTTTTAATATTTATTGGACTCGCATGGCTAATTAATTAATATTGAAAAATTTTAAATGAATTCTGATTTTACAAAATTGCCCACACTATATATGCATATAAAATTTATGTATCTTAGTAAACTTACCTAAAACATATCTTAGTTTTCCTAATCTCTTTATTTTTTCTGAGTCTTTACTTTGATTTATGTTATTTTGTTTTATTCATTTAAATATTATATTTTATTTTAAAGTATAAAATATCATTTGTTCCTCAAAAGAATTTGAGAATCTTTCTAAAGATATATTATTAAATGATTGTTCAGCAACTTTAAACATTCTCGAAATAATGTTTTAAAAAATATTATAACATGATCCTTTTTATTTGTCAGCAAACATTAAACCGTCCATCTAAAATCGTAGTCCTTTAAAAATATTTTGATCCATTAAACTATCCAATTTCATGTTTATTTTGGAGGAAAACCTATCTTTTAAAATTTTTAATTGTAAATTTCTAATTGTGTTAGGGGATTATAGTAGGTGCTCACCTATTATTGATGATATGACTAAGATACCCTTTCTTTTCTATTTTCCAACAATCCTTTTTGACCAATTATTTGCGTAGTTTGCTAAAAGCTTGAACCGAGAGTATTTTCAATGATATTTGTTAAAAATGATTGATTAAATTATATAAAATATTGATTATGTAAAATTTATTAACCTGTAAAATTTGTTAACCTGTAAGACATTGTGCTCCGAGAGAATATGTTATTAATATTTTAAGCTTTTATTAATGAAAATATTATTTTAATATATAAATAAGTGATGTAGATATAAGCAAGAGATGGTTTGATATGGTGGTTGTTAGGGAACTTTCATTTGAACTTCTATACTAAATCTCCGCGTGTTCTAAGAGATCTTTCATTTGAACTTCTATACTAATCTTTGCGTTATACTAATCTCTGGGTGATGTGATAAATATATTTTATAATTTTTTTATATACTACTCCTTCCATCTTATGTTATATTCCACCGTTGCTTAGTCTATGGTTAAATTGAACAAATTTTTGATTCATAATTAAAAAATTGTTTAATTACTTTTAAAAATTAAAAAATACATTTAAAGTGAATTAAATGTATTTTCTAATAACATAAATTTTAAGATTATCTTAATATAAATTATGTGTAATTTATGGTCAAATATTGCATGTATTGTATTAGTTTTCTTCTCTTTACTTTTAGTTCTGACAGTAACATGTATTATATCAATTCAGGAATTTCATGTTCAAGATTTAAAAAGTTTTGAATGATGAAAAATAATATAAATTAATTTTCTACGCTAAACGTCATTTCCATTATCATCAAATTAAAATATAAATTTAAAATGAATCGATAAGTAAATGTATAGTCGAGGTTTTTAAAATAAATTTTTTTTATGAAAATAAATTAAATTTTAAAATCAATATTTAATTTAATTTAAATATACAATCAAGTATTTTATTTAAGGAGAAACATATAAATTAATTTCGAAGATTGTTACATCGATAATTAAACATGGAAGTGTGATGTAGAGATATTTTAGTCCAAATCCTATAAAAATAAGGTGGGCACATACAAGCTCTCTTAAATAATTGGGATTACTATTTTAAAGGATTATAATTTTTAATCTAATTCCAAACGAATTTTAATAAATAAATATGGATTAAAAATTTTAATGGATTATAATCCTATCCCGTTTTTAATCATACAAGCTTAAAAATAGATTTTTTCAATGCTTCATGATTTCTCTAAAAGCAGCTTTTCAGCCAAAAGCACTTATCATAAAAGCTGCTTTTAAAATTTATCAAACATCATTTTACATGCTTTTCAGAAATAAGTTGCTATTGAATTTGGACATTTTTAAACATTTTTTAAAATTTTTTAAAAAGGTAATTTTGTGCCTTATTGAAAAATTTTATTGTTTATAATAAATAAAATAATTTTTTTAATATAATTTTTTAACTTGTTATTTTTAGGAAGGTGATAATGACCTTACTGATAAATTTTGTTGTTTATAATAAGTAAATAAATATTTTTAATATAATTTTTTTAACTTATTAGAATTTTTTTGTAAGGTAACTAACTAACCAAATATACCTTATTTTGTTTATAATAGTATAGCATAGATAGATAATAGATTATAACCGTGCGATGCACGGCTTTCTTAAATTTAAATAATATTTTATTTATATTTTATTTATTATATATCTCATTTATATTATTTAATACAATATTGACATAATATATATTATTAGATAATAATCGTTTAATTAAATGATATAATATTCCAATTATGTCTACATTTTATTATAATAATATAAATATTAATGGAAGTATTGTATTCAAATTATATTCAAATTTTTGTTGATATTATTATATTCAAATTATGATTCTATAATAATCCATAACGTAATATTTGTCTAAAATAGAATTTAATATTAATGTGTAATTGTGTGAAAATTTTATTGTTTATAATATAATTTTAGATTATTTTCACTTTGTTGATTTATAATTTTTTGTAATTTTGTGAATAAATATGTGATTTTAATTCAACTATAATTGAAAGAGTATGTAATTGAATAATAATAAGAATATAATTAAAAGAATTTGTTATTAAGTAAAATATGTAGTTTAATTTTTGTAAAATAAAATTTTATATGCATTTTAACTATTTTTTTGGAAGGTGTTAACAAACTTTTTAGGAAGGTGTTAACAGATCCACCAAACAATTATACCCTGTTTGGATATTGTGTTTGGCTTATAATAGTATTGTATAGATAGATATTCAAATTTTTGTTGATATTATCATATTCAATCCATAATGTATTATTTGTATAAAATAGAATTTAATATTAATTTGTAATTGTGTGAAAATTTTATTATTTATCATATAATTTTATATTGTTTTCACTTTGTTGAATTATAATATTTTATAAAATTGTTAATAAATATGTGATTTTAATTCAAATAGAATTGAAAGAGTATGTAATTGAATAATAATTGGATTATAATTAAAAGAGTTTGTTATAAGTAAAATATGTAGTTTATTTTTTGCAAAATAAAATTTATATGCATTTTATTTTATTTTTTATTTTTTGGAATGTGTTAACAAACTTTTTAGGAATGTGTTAACCGACCGACCAACCAATTATACCCTCTCTTTAGCTTTATATTAGTACTAGCTTATAACCCGTGTTTAATATGTTATAAAATTTATTTTATGCTATAATTATATTTTTATATAATCATTATTTTGTAAATATTATTTTAATATTATTTTAATATATATAAATTTAGTTAATGATATGCATGATTAAAAATTTATATTATGAAATTTTAAGTTAAATATGTCGTTGATGGGATTCGAAACTTGAATTTTTAGTAAAGTACTTTAATCATAAAATATACTTCATAATTACATCTAACAGTTCTTATTAATTACTAAAAATCTAACAGAAAAATGGAGTAATATTTTTGGGTATACGTTAATGATTGCAAAATTATGTGGTTTAAAACTTATATTATAAATTTTTTTAAAAATATGTCGTTGACAGAATTCGAACCTTGAAATTTTAGTAAATTAATTTAAACATATAATATATCTAATCATTAGATCTAACTGTTCTGATTTTTTACTAAAAATCTAACGATCATTATTCGTTGTATACAGAATTCTGTTATATTTCGTTATTGATTAGACGATATAGTGTTATATTTTTGGGTATATATTAATTATTGTAAGATTATATTTTAAATTAAAAGTTAACGTGTTTTATTTATAAAGAAGTATTATTGATTGGAAGATAAGATATTTTAGGTGTTTATAAAAGGTAATATCATCAATCAATTAAAAGTAAACCTCTTTTAATTAAAAAAGGCAATCGGCTAATTATCACTAATTATATTATTTTACTATTTATTTTAGTAATAGGATGACCGTGCTGAAAATCGAACCGAAAATGGTAATCGATTAATTACCATTAGTTATATTATGTTATTATTTATTTTAATAAATAGGATAACCAAACCGAAAATCAAAACTTTCAATGTTTCGGCTTTAATATAATACTATAGATAGTATAGATAACCTTACGGATAAATGTTGTTGTTTATAATAAGTAAATTAATATTTTTAATATAATTTTTTTAACTTATTATTTTTAGTAAGGTGTTAACAATTTTTTGGAAGGTGTTAACCAACCTACCAACTAATTAAATATACAAATAGTATAGTATACATTGATAATAGATTATAACCCGTGCGGTGCACGATTTTTTTTTAAATTTAAATAATATTTTATTTTTATTTTAATAATTATACATCTCATATATAGTATTTAACACAATATTGGCATAATATATATTATTAAATAATAATCATTTATTTGTATGATATATTATTCGAATTATGACTACATTTTATTATAATAATATAAATATAAATGAAAGTATCGTATATACTTATATTCAATTTTTTATTGATATTATCATATTCAAATTATGATTCTATAATAATCCATAATGTCATATTTGTCTAAATTAGAATTTAATATTAATTTGTAATTATGTGAAAATTTTATTATTTATTATATAGTTTTAGATTGTTTTCACTTTGTTGATTTATAATTTTTTGTAAATTTGTTAATAAATATGTGATTTTAATTCAAATATAATTGAAAGAGTATGTAACTGGATAATAATTGGATTATAATTGAAAGAGTTTGTTATTAAGTAAAATATGTAGTTTATTATTTGTAAAATAAAATTTTATATGCATTTTAATTTATTTATTTTTGGATGGTATTAATAAACTTTTTGAAAAAGTGTTAACCAACCAACCAATTACACTCCATCGCGCTATAAGTATAGATGCAACAAATATGACCTAAATGTATTTTTATTTTATATTCTAAGACTCTAAAATCTGGATTATTCTTTCTTTTTCTTTTTTACACAATTTTTTGGTCTAACTTGTACAAAACGCACGTATTATAATCATTTTATTCTATACATAATTAGCGTAAGAAGGTTAGATGGTCATCGTTTAGTCATTAGGGTTAACAAGTTAATATTATATCATATATATATATATATATATATATATATATAAAGTAAATATTATATATCTTATATAATATCCTATATATAATTGGTGTAAGGAGTCAAGCTATAGGAAAAAGAGTTGTAATAGCACAAAACTTACATAGAGTTAAGTAATGATAAAATAAAATAAGTCACAAATTCATTATTTGTATATAATAAACAAGTAAACAAAGCATCATATAACTAAACCTATTTTTTGTTGTGATTTTCCTTTTCTGAATTAAAATATTCAGTATATATAATTTATTTACAAAAAAGAGGTTAAAGATAATGATTTAACTAAATTTCCACAAAAAAAAACTGTAAAACTTTAGTGTGAAAATTTTATTTGACTGTGACCATACCTCAATTTTAATAAGATCAGAATTTCAATTCAAATAATAATTTTTAAATAAACAAGAATTTACATTTAATTACAAATTTTTTTTTAAGAATATATATGGTAAAACAAGATATTAAAAAAGTAATCAAAAACATGTCATAATCGGAAATGACACCAAAATTCAATAAAAATTAATTTACAAAACAAACGCTAATTCAAAAAAAATATATTTAAATTTAGAAAACTAAAGTCAACAATAAACTTTAATATAATGCACTTAAAACAAAAAATAATTTTTTGAAATACAAGAATTTACATTTAATTACAAAACAATTTTTTTTAAGAATATATATGGTAAAACAATATATTAAAAAAGTAATCAAAAAACATGTCATAATTTGAAATGACAACAAAATTTAACAAAAAATAATTTACAAAACAAACGCTAATTCAAAAAAAAAATATCTAACTTTAGAAAAATAAAATCAATAATAAACTTTAATATAATGCACTTAAAACAAATATAAACCAACACAAAAATATAAAAGATAGTACAAACTTTCTTTTAGGGAAAAAAGTACAAATGTATGTGTGTTCACATATATGTTAAATTACAATAAGTTCTCGCATGTCTAAAATATATTATATATATTCTAATAAATAGAAGAAAACACGCCAAAAAATATGAAACATTAAACTATATGTTAGGCTAAACCTAAAAATATAATTTACAAAAAAATCATTTACCAAATAAAAGTGCTTTAAGAAATACATTATTTTAATAAAAATCATTAAGATTCTATTTTTAGCTTTGACAACGTATGTTTCTAAAATAAACAAATAAGGACAAAATAGCAAAAAATCATAATTAAAAATAAGCTGCAAATTCATTATTTATATATAATAAATAAGTAAACAAAGCATACCATCAGAATTTCAATTCAAAAAATATTTTTTTAAAAAATAAGAATTTACATTTAATTACAAAATAAAAAAAAAGTCTTTAAGAAAATATACGGTAAAATTGGATATTATAAAAGTAATCAAAAAATATGTCATAATTGGAAATGACACCAAAATTCCACAAAATATAATCTACAAAACAAATGCCAATTCACAAAAAAATATCTAAATTTGGAAAACTAAAATCAACAATAAACTTTAATATAATGCACTTAAAACTAATATAAACCAACACAAAAATAAAAAAAGATTTTACAAACTTTCTTTAAAAAAAGTACAAATGTATGGAGTGATAATCAAAACTAAATAGTGATGGCCCAAAATATTGAAAAGCGGAACATCGGCCCTTTTTACCGACTTAATACGCTATTGCGTGTACCGTGTCCTGAGACACGCTATCGCGTGCTCCGTATGCCCAGGATACGCCTCACCATGCAACGTGATATACCCAGGATACGCCTGGGGTAGTAGTGTGTGAACCCATAATACGCATTTCCTTACAGCGTATCGCATATCACGCATCTATGACATGTGTGATGACGTCATCTGACGTTATCGTCACTTTTGCTAAGAATTTACACGAGCTTTTCCCGCTGTGGCGATTTGAGGCGATTTTCGCGGTAAAACAAATATCCTCCGTTCACCACCCTTCAGATGTTTTCCCATAGCGTAATATACACCAATAAAATCGTCTTTAGACGATCTACATGACTACACCAATTTCAAACCATTTGTTTCGTTAGATTTTAAGCCCCCAATTCGAACCCCATCTCTCTCCCTCGAATTTCCATCGACCTCGTAGATGTCCCTACGGGGCCAGATTTCAATAAAATCAGTTAGGGAAAATGGAAAGGAAGGTTTAGTAATGGGTTTGGTATGCTCAAAAGAAGTGGAGGTGGCCGGAAAGAGACGAACGAGGCGGGGAGAGTTCGGAGGGATTGGGAAAGATTGGAGAATCGAGAGAGATGGGAGACGAGAGAGACGCTACAGTACTAAGACATGAAACACGGTACTCCGTGTTAAATAGAGGACACGGTGGACGGAACAACGTATCCCGTAGGTAAAAAGAGGCACAATTCCGCTTTCCAGTATTTTGGGCTACTAAGTCTCAAAAATGATATTTTGGTAATTTTCTCAAATGTATGTGTGTTCACAATTACATAATCATGTATTTATAAAGAATAGTTAAACCAATAAATTCCCATATGTGTAAAGTATATTATATATATTTTAATAAATAGAAGAAAATGTAACGCCCCCAGATCCGCCCGGACTGGGGATCCGGGTCGTCACATTGTCTCAATATCCTGCAGCACACGTTAACGCAATAATAAAGCAAAATATTTAATACAACGAAGCATAAGTGTCCCACTCCACAGATCCAAGATCGGTCTCACAAAATATTACAATACGACTTAGTACATCTTAGGATAATATCTTACAAACGTTCACAAAAGTATAAATATCAAGGTTCCAGCTGGATAATCTAGTTCTTGTCGGCATAGCCCGGAGCTTTTCCCTTTCCTCTGGATCCCTGGCTGGACGTCTCGCCTCTTTCCATCTTGACAGCTGAATAAAATGTTGTAAAGCAAGAATGAGCAACTATGGTGCTCAGCAAGTTCTCTCCTTGCTCGGTAAATAAATATAAAAAGATTTACCAAAAGAAATACTCGAAATTTTAAAATCGGATATCACAATCTGGCATTGACTCAATACTCATCTCGAAACTGATTACTCGAAAGACTCAAATTGATATAACTCTGGTGACTCATGATTTAAGAATAAACTGGTCTTCCACCTCTCGGTATCTCGGTGGGGCGATCAACTATCCGACCGGGAATACCGTCCTCCAATGATATCGCACTTCGCCCGATCACGGCTACAATACGTTATCAATAATATAATATAAATGTATGAATGCTAGCATCATAGGGGTTATTAATTAAACCCTGGCAGCATAGTGCCAATATATCTCGTGTCCGTATAACGGTACACAAGTCTCTCTTTCTCTAAAATGGGCCTCTTTCCCAAATTTGACCAGTAGAATACAGAATTCCCGAATATTTGTTGAACAGATGAGATAAAATAACACTTCCAGGAAAGTAATTATAAATCTGGCGGGCTGCCAGTCTGACTCAACTGTCCCACCAATCCGAACAATGGATTGAGGTAAATTCTCAACAATAATATTTTATTGGTCGACACGAACGAAATGCCAACCCTCGACAATAAAGTCAACCATCTCGAAATATTAAGGATAGTCTTAAAATGAAGTAATTGGGAGTCGTACTGTACAAATAGTACTTCTCGAATATTTATAATACTCATAATTGATGAACGTTTAAATAGAATATTTTGCACTTGATCAACGAGTAAAACTCTAACGATCCTAATTTTTATAACTCTTATTCGTTGATTCGAGAGATGAACCAACCAAAAGATAATCAATAACTATTGTCGAATTTGTACAATAAGTTCGACTGAAAAAAATAAATTTAACTATCTCGAACGAATGAGATTAGTTTCACTGAATCACAATAATAGTCGTCTCGAATTAATGAGATCGACCCGATAGCAACGAAATTGATACCACGCTTATAAGGGATATAATTCGCAAGTAAAGTAACTTTAACCGTAGCAAAATATCGCGACGAGAAAATAATGATTATTGCATCATAAGGAGCCACAGATAAATCTCATAATTGATAGCTCAACAATAATTAACGAATGAAATAATACGAACAGAAATACAAGTCTCTAAGAGTTAGGGTAGGAAGGAACTTGCCTCGATCTCGAAGTGCAAATGAATGCAGATAAAATTTATACTCTACCCGTGAACTTGGCTTCGATCTACGGCTCGGGAAATATTCTCTAAAAATGGCATCCAGAAATACGTGAGCGATTCGTCAAAAGAAAGTATCCCTGATCCAATAATACAATATTTAAATATAATAATAAAATATCTCTCAAAAAACTCTACGATAACTAACGGAAAGTAATTCCCGGATAAATAAATCTCTCTTCGAACTCATGAATGAAATCTAGAAAATATATACTATTTTAATATCCGTAAATCCCACTTTAAAACGAAAATAGGGGGGTTACCGATTATAACGGGAATAATCCATTTTTAAATCTCGTAATGATATAATAATCCGATTTTAGCCTCTAGATAATCTGGTCCGATCCGGTTAATTATAATAAACCGAAAACGATAAATATAAATCTCCTAAAATTATATAGCTTTTTAATCCTATTTAATCACATTTATTCCTCCTTTATCGACAAATTAATAAATCTCTAATTTTCGTCCAAAAATCATAAATTAACTCTTTTTAAATAATTAATAAATTAGTCCATTGTATTAAACTCTTTAGTTCTCACAATTTTAATAGTATTAAAATTTTATAACTCCATTTTATTAACGAATCATTAAGTCTCTAATTATAACTTAAATAATTGCTAATTATTTATTCACTCGAATCACATTTACGTTAACACTTATAAAGTTCCCAAAATTTTCTCCAAGTCTCAAAATAAAATAACTCATTTTACACTAAATTCTAATTTTATTATAAATTACTCCTATTTTATTTCTCACCGTTTTATAATAATAAAACAATTATTAAAACCAATTTTAAAACATTCAACCATTTATTTCATATTTTTTTTATGGGTCAAAAACATAATAAGTCCAATAATCATCAATACTAAAAAAACATAACAAACAAAATAAAAATCAAACTCCCCCGAAATCTCTCTGCCTCACTCTCCCTCTCGAAATCTCTCCCCGGAATCTCTCTGCTTCACTCTCTCTCTCACAATCTCTCTCTCCCTGTCTCTCCCTGTCTCTCTCTCCCTCTCTCTCTCCCTCTCTCTCCCCAACTCGGTATGAGCCGAGTCGACTCACTCTCCCGACTCTCTATCTCAATCTCACAGCTATCTCTCTCCCTCCTCGATCTCCTCTCTCTCTCTCTCTCTCTCTCTCTCTCTCTCTCTCTCTCTCTCTCTCTCTCCTCTCTCTCCTCGATCTCCTCTCTCGTTCTTCCTTCACTTCTGACACCCACAACAACACCGTAGCCTCCTCCCTCCTCCTTCTCTCGCTATCTCTCCCTCTCCTTCTCTTCTTCCGCCTCTAACACCACCAACACTGAACCACCACCACCACCACCAATCGGTGGTGGTTACATCGACAAACAACACCAAGACCCACTCGACGACATAAACAATTCAAGCCTACCGGAACAAGAAGCGAAATCGGAAAAAAGAAAAAAGAGTTTAACAGGAACAAAAAGTAAACTACCTGCAGGTTTCTCTGTGTTGCAGAGGAGGTGGGAAAAAAGAAATAAGAAAGAAAGAAATAGCCGATTCTGTGTTGTGTTTGTAGAGAAACAAATAATGGCCGTGTATCCTGTTTAAACAGTTCTGTACTAATAATTTATGAACGAGACAAAACGTGGGGGAACAGAAAAAAAAGAATGTGCCGGAATGTTTCGTGTCCTGTAAAAGAATACTCGTGTTTTGAGAGAATAAAACTCGTTTTTTGCGATTCGAAAAATGATGTCTCCTTGTCTCTACCTCGTGTTTAACGACCCGATTAATTAAAACAGTAATAATAATCTCGTCGTTTCCTGTTGGCTAATAATAAACGGGACCCAAAATTTCGTTCTCTAAGATAATTTCGCGCTTTAAAATTAAAATCAAACCAAAAATTAAAATCCTATTTTCCTAAATTTTCTAATTTTAATAAATACCTAATAATTATAACTAAATAGATATAATATAATATTTATTTACATACAAATATAAAATTTTAAAATTTTACCGAAACACGTTATTTAAATATATTAATGCATCGACCTTAAATAAATTTAAATAACGAGTAGAAAAATTTTATTCAAAATTCGCGGTTATTACAGTCTTCCCTCCTTATAGGATTCCGTCCTCGGAATCAAAACTACGCACTAAACAACTCAGGATACTTCCGCATTTCGCTTTCTAATTCCCACGTAGCTTCTTCCACTTGATGATTTCTCCAAAGTACTTTTACCAAATTTACTTTCTTAGTTCTTAACTCTTGCACCTTGTAGTCTAGAATCTGCACTGGCTGCTCTTCGTATGTCAGGTCAGGAAGGATTTCCACTGGTTCATAGGTTATGACATGTCTGAAATCGGAATGGTATTCTCTTGACGCAGAAACATGAAATACGTCATGAATGTGCTGAAGGTCTGGAGGTAGGGCCAACTGATAAGCTAGTGGTCCTATCTTTTTGAGAATCTCAAAAGGTCCTATATATCTGGGACTCAACTTGCCTTTCTTTCCGAATCTCATAACTCCCTTCCGAGGTGAAACTTTCAGCATCACTTTATCTCCCACTTCAAATGCTTTGTCTTTTCTCTTCTGATTCGCATACTTCCTCTGTCGATCCTGAGCTGCAACTAACCTTTTTCGAATCACTTCGGTTGCTTTCTTAGTTTGTTGAAGTAGTTCTTGCCCTAGTATCTTTCCTTCCCCTACTTCATCCCAGTATAACGGTGATCTACACTTTCTTCCGTACAGTGCTTCGTATGGTGCCATACCTATGCTGGAGTGGTAACTATTGTTGTATGCAAACTCAACCAGGGGCAAATGATCATCCCAACTTCCCTTGAAATCCAGTGCGCAGGCTCTTAACATATCCTCAACTGTTTGAATTATCCTCTCGCTCTGTCCGTCGGTCTGTGGATGATATGCAGTGCTCAGATTTAACTTCGTGCCTAGACATTCCTGGAAACTTTTCCAAAATCGAGAAGTAAAACGGGCGTCTCTATCAGATACAATTGAAACAGGCACTCCATGGCGAACCACAATTTCTTTTAGGTATATGCTCACCAGCCTTTCAACTGAGTACTTATCACTAATTGGTAGGAAATGCGCAGATTTAGTGAGTCGGTCGACAATAACCCAAATTGCATCATGGCTAGCTCTAGTTCGGGGCAATCCCACGACAAAATCCATGGTGATATGTTCCCATTTCCACTCGGGTATCTCTAAGGGTTGTAAAAGTCCACTTGGTCGTTGATGTTCGGCTTTCACTTTCTGACAGGTCAAACACTTGCTTACCCATTCTGCAATCTCTCTCTTCATGTTAGGCCACCAATAGTTCGGCTTGATGTCTTGATACATTTTTGTGCTCCCTGGGTGAATGGAATATCTCGAGTTATGCGCTTCGCTCATAATCTCTTCCTTCAGCTCTGTAACATTAGGAATCCATATTCTTGATGCAAATCGCTTAATTCCCTTATCATCCTTTGAACTCAGAACTTCTTCTCCGGTCAACTCTGATCTCCTTTCTTCCATTACTTGTTCCTGACAACGGCGGATCTTCTCGAGTAGCTCTGGTTGAAACTGAATGCTATAAATTCTTTCATTGTTTTGGACTGGGACCTTGCCCTCTAATTCCATTCTCTCAAATTCTCGGACCAATTCTTCTGAGGTTGTCAACAGGTTAAGTCTTTCCTCTCTACTTAAAGCATCAGCTACCACATTAGCCTTCCCTGGGTGGTAGTTTATCGAGCAATCGTAGTCTTTGATCAATTCCAACCATCTTCTCTGTCTCATGTTTAATTCCTTCTGTGTGAATATATACTTTAAGCTCTTGTGATCCGTGTAAATCTCGCATTTCTCTCCATAAAGGTAATGTCTCCAAATCTTGAGGGCAAAAACAATAGCAGCAAGTTCTAAATCGTGAGTAGGGTAACGGGACTCATATTCCTTCAATTGTCGAGAGGCGTAAGCTATTACTTTCCCATGTTGCATCAGAACACATCCTAAACCCTTGTGAGAGGCATCGCTGAAAATCACGAAATCGCCTTTCTCATCGGGTAAAGTCAAAACTGGGGCAGTAGTCAATCTCTCCTTCAATTCTTGAAAGCTGTCTTCACATTTGGGGGTCCATTCAAACTTTTCACTCTTTCTGGTAAGTCGAGTCAGTGGCGTAGCTATCTTTGAGAAATCTTTCACGAATCTACGATAGTATCCGGCCAATCCAAGGAAACTTCTAACCTCTGTTGGAGTCTTGGGTCTCTCCCAATCTGCTACAGCTTCTATCTTTGCGGGGTCTACAGAAATCCCTTCTCCGCTCACAATGTGTCCTAAAAATTGAACTTCCTTTAACCAGAATTCACACTTCGAAAATTTTGCATATAACTTCTCCTTCCTCAGCGTTTCCGGCACCAATCGGAGGTGTTCAGCATGTTCCTCAGGAGACTTTGAGTATATCAAGATGTCATCAATAAATACAATCACGAACTTGTCCAAGTACCTCTTGAACACACGATTCATCAAATCCATGAAAGCAGCCGGTGCATTCGTCAATCCAAAAGACATGACTAGGAACTCGTAATGTCCATATCGGGTCCTAAAGGCAGTCTTAGGAATATCCTCAGGCTTGATCTTTAGTTGATGATAGCCGGATCTCAAATCGATCTTCGAAAAATATATAGCTCCCTTAAGTTGGTCAAACAAATCGTCGATCCGAGGTAGAGGGTACCTATTCTTGATAGTCATCTTGTTCAGTTCACGATAATCAATACAGAGTCGCATGGATCCGTCCTTCTTCATTACGAACAACACTGGAGCTCCCCACGGGGATACACTTGGTCTGATCACACCTTTGTCCAGTAACTCTTGCAGTTGTGTTGCCAACTCCTTCATTTCCACTGGTGCCATTCTGTACGGCGCCTTTGAGATTGGTGCGGTTCCTGGTGCTAGGTCGATTGTGAATTCTATCTCTCGATCCGGTGGCATTCCCGGTAACTCGTCAGGAAAAACATCTTTAAACTGATTAACTACAGGGACCTCTTCGATCGTAGGGGTCTGTTTCTCGGTATCTATCACATGATCCAGATAGGCTTGACATCCTTGCCGAAGTAATCTTTTAGCTTGAATTATTGACAGGAAATCCTTAGTCGATTTCCATCCACAAAACGGAATTCTTATACCATTAGTTCCCCTTAAGCTGACCCTCTTACGGTGACAATTTATTTGAGCATCATAACATGATAACCAATCCATCCCTAGGATTACGTCAAATTCCCCTAACTTAAAAGGAATTAGGTCTGCATCAAAACGTTGCCCATGTATCTCTATAGAACAATTTGGACACACTCGGTTTACTGGTATGACTTCCTGATTAGCTACTTCTATGTTCAGAATTCCCTCTAAGGGCACAAATTCAAGATTCAACTTATTCATGAAGTTTTCAGAAATAAAGGTTTGGTAGCTCCAGAATCAACTAGAACACACGCATCCTCAGAGTTTACTAGAAGCGTACCTGCGATCACATCGCTGTCATCGATGGCATCTCGCACAGTCATGTTGAAGGTTCTTGCTGTCGGCTTGTTGCTGGGAGGTGTTGTGAGTCGAGGCACTGGATTTTCCTTCACCGGTTGTCGGTAGTCTCGGGACACGTGACCTTTCCTTCCACAGTTGAAGCAGGTGACAGATTTATCCTTGCAACTAGAAGCATAATGACCCTTCTGTCCGCAGTTATAACAATTCACACTCGCTTGATGATAGGGTCCAGGGTGTTTCTTCCCACATGTCTTGCATTCTGGCAAAGGTGTCCTTCCTTGCATCACACTAACTGTCTGTGGCTGTTTGAACCTCTGGTTGCTTCCTCTGGTGTCATGATTCCCAAACCTCCTTGTATCAATGCTTCTATGCTCCCTCCTCACAAATGGTTTCTTGTCGCTCCGATTATCAAATATTCTCACAAAGTTACTTCCGCTGCCCTGAAACTTCCTCTTCTTTTCATCCTTAGGGTACAGTTCACTCCCACTTTCCACTATAGCCGCCTTCTGAACTAAGGTTGCATAATTGGTGATTTCAAACACTACGACTCGATTCTGTATCCAGGGCTTCAATCCTTGTTGAAAACGCTTTGCTGTCTTCTCCTCAGTGTCTACATGATAGGGTACAAACCTCGAGAGTTCTGTAAACTTGGCCTCGTAGTCTGCAACAGTCATCGTCCCTTGCTTGAGTTCTAAAAACTTAATTTCCATCTGATTGTCCAGATACTTGGGGAAATACCTCTCTAGGAACAATGTTGTAAATCTGGCCCATGGTATAACCGCATTACCTTCCATAGTTCTCTTCGCTTCCCACCAGTAGTTAACTTCACCTTTTAACATATACGCTGCAAACACTGTCTTCTTATCTTCTTCCACCCCCACAATCTCAAAAGTCTTCTCTATTTCTCGTAACCAGACTCTAGCCTCCACTGGGTTAGTGGTACCTTTAAACTCAGGTGGATTCAAAGATTTGAACGATTTGAAACTCACTGTAGCTTGAGTCAGTTGAGCCAGAGGTGGATTTCCTCCTATCGGATTTTGGTTCTGCTGAGGTTGAGGGTTTTGAGCATGTTGAAGAAGAAAGTTCAGAAGTAGGTTCATCGGGTTATTATTCTAGTTGGGATTTTGAGCGGGCTCTGGTCCTGGGTTTGGATTTGGGTTCGGAACTGGGTTCCGAGGTGGAACCTCCTCATCTCGATTCGCTTCAGGTTGAGGACGAGGATTTCTTGGGGGTCTTCCTCTCTTTGGCGGCATCTCTTTCTATAAAGAGCGAAAACAATAAGGTATATTATATCACAGATATGCAGTTATAAGACACCATTGCTGGCACAGTTATGAAAGGTATTCATAAATAATTACTCGATCAAATTCCTGGTTTCTCAAAATAAATCATACTCAAATTCATGACTCTCTCTTGTCTCTTTATAACAATTACTCTTATTCCTTGATATAAAAAGGGTTTCCGATATTCGTAAGGATCTATCCCAGTTTAAATGGCGATTCTCAGAAAACCTTATAAGTTCTAAAATTCAATTGTCATTAATCCTTGGTTCTCGATTTTTTTTTAACAGGAGTGCTATTAATAAAGCGCAACAATAATAAAATCTGATACAGATAAATGCGCAAAAGTACGAATATCAACATATAATCCCAAATGGTACATCAGGCAAAATCAAAGACTACATCCAAAATCCTCTAGTCAGCTAGTACATCAAACTACTAAATACACAGAGTGCGGGTCTATTTATGACAACCTAGATACAAACATAAGCACTCTAAACAGAAGTCTATCCCCCAAAAATAGCAAAAACCCGAACTACAACATCAGGAGTGGTCTCAGCGACCAAACATCTCGATAACACGCCTGCGAAACTTCTCAATAGCTCAAGTAATCAGGTCGGCAACAGTACTACGGTCCACAGCTCCGGTACTGGAAGATGGTAAGGCTGTAATATCAGTCTGCAGCCCTGTCAGGATAGAGATAGAGATCTGATGTACAATCTCCATGGATACATCCCTCAAAAGTAGGCTACCACCCCCATGAACTACAATAGGATCAACTGACAATAATCGCAGAATAGCATCCCTCGTAGCAAAAATCTCCTCGTAGCGCATCCATACCCAGCGAAACTGCTGGTAAAGGTGATCATGTACAATCCAAGGCACTGGCTCTCGACCTACTATCGGCTGTGTAGGCATACCGACTAGCTGAACTGGAAAAGGTGGAGCAGATGAAATCATCACCACTGGAGTAGGGATATGGATGGTAGGTGCAGATGGAGCAGTGTCACAAGCTGGAGCATCACTGACTGATGGAAGCATGTAATCGGGTATGGTAGGAACTGCTGAAGTCGTCACATAGACTGGCCCAGAAGGAGAAAACATGTCAATGGGAGCTGCTACTCCGGTGCGAATGGGCGAAAGCTGGCCCTCCACAATCGTCTCGGATAGAAAAGGCTCAGGTGTCTCCTGCCTGTACATCTCAGGAGCTGGAATCTGAGCTAGCTGCTCAGCCTCAAGAGTAGGAGTCTCTACATCAGTGACCGGAACAGGAGAATCGACTACCTCGATGACCTGATCAGGAGAATCTGCTAGGTCTATCACCTGCGGAGGAGAAGGTGTAAGAATCTGAACCGAAGAATCCTGCGAAACACTATCAATCGGAATGTACTCCTCTGACGGATCACTGTCCGAACCCGAACTGGAATCTAGTGGTCCGTGCGGGTAAGGTGTAGGAGATCTATCTCGGATAGAACGAGTGTCAGCTGGTTCGGATGTAGACATCTACAAAAGTACGAAAAGTCTCGGTTACAACTAGGTTCCAAATCGATTAGATAAAGGTATAAATATAACGGTGTAGAGCACTTAGTGCTAAAATATCAACGTTGTACTATATCTCTAAATTCTCACGTCGCGTTATAATTCTAGGCTCGTACGATTCCTAAAAATATAACTAACGCTCTGACACCAAAACTGTAACGCCCCCAGATCCGCCCAGACTGGGGATCCGGGTCGTCACATTGTCTCAATATCCTGCAGCACACGTTAACGCAATAATAAAGCAAAATATTTAATACAACGAAGCATAAGTGTCCCACTCCACAGATCCAAGATCGGTCTCACAAAATATTACAATACGACTTAGTACATCTTAGGATAATATCTTACAAACGTTCACAAAAGTATAAATATCAAGGTTCCAGCTGGATAATCCAGTTCTTGTCGGCATAGCCCGGAGTTTTTCCCTTTACTCTGGATCCCTGGCTGGACGGCTCGCCTCTTTCCATCTTGACAGCTGAATAAAATGTTGTAAAGCAAGAATGAGCAACTATAGTGCTCAGCAAGTTCTCTCCTTGCTCGGTAAATAAATATAAAAAGATTTACCAAAAGAAATACTCGAAATTTTAAAATCGGATATCACAATCTGGCATTGACTCAATACTCATCTCGAAACTGATTACTCGAAAGACTCAATTGATATAACTCTGGTGACTCATGATTTAAGAATAAACTGGTGTTCCACCTCTTGGTATCTCGGTGGGGCGATCAACTATCCGACCGGGAATACCGTCCTCCAATGATATCGCACTTCGCCCGATCACGGCTACAATACGTTATCAACAATATAATATAAATGTATGAATGCTAGCATCATAGGGGTTATTAATTAAACCCTGTCAGCATAGTGCCAATATATCTCGTGTCCGCATAACGGTACTCAAGTCTCTCTTTCTCTAAAATGGGCCTCTTTCCCAAATTTGACCAGTAGAATACAGAATTCCCGAATATTTGTTGAACAGATGAGATAAAATAACACTTCCAGGAAAGTAATTATAAATCTGGCGGGCTGCCAGTCTAACTCAATTGTCCCACCAATCCGAACAATGGATTGAGGTAAATTCTCAACAATAATATTTTATTGGTCGACACGAACGAAATGCCAACCCTCGACAATAAAGTCAACCATCTCGAAATATTAAGGATAGTCTTAAAATGAAGTAATTGGGAGTCGTACTGTACAAATAGTACTTCTCGAATATTTATAATACTCATAATTGATGAACGTTTAAATAGAATATTTTGCACTTGATCAACGAGTAAAACTCTAACGATCATAATTTTTATAACTCTTATTCGTTGATTCGAGAGATGAACCAACCAAAAGATAATCAATAACTATTGTCGAATTTGTACAATAAGTTCGACTGAAAAGAATAAATTTAACTATCTCGAACGAATGAGATTAGTTTCACTGAATCAAAATAATAGTCGTCTCGAAATAATGAGATCGACCCGATAGCAACGAAATTGATACCACACTTATAAGGGATATAATTCACAAGTAAAGTAACTTTAACCGTAGCAAAATATCGCGACGAGAAAATAATGATTATTGCATCATAAGGAGCCACAGATAAATCTCATAATTGATAGCACAACAATAATTAACGAATGAAATAATACGAACAGAAATACAAGTCTCTAAGAGTTAGGGTAGGAAGGAACTTGCCTCGATCTCGAAGTGCAAATGAATGCAGATAAAATTTATACTCTACCCGTGAACTTGGCTTCGATCTACGGCTCGGGAAATATTCTCTAAAAATGGCAACCAGAAATACGTGAGCGATTCGTCAAAAGAAAGTATCCCTGATCCGATAATACAATATTTAAATATAATAATAAAATATCTCTCAAAAATCTCTACGATAACTAACGGAAAGTAATTCCCGGATAAATAAATCTCTCTTCGAACTCATGAATCAAATCTAGAAAATATATACTATTTTAATATCCGTAAATCCCACTTTAAAACGAAAATAGGGGGTTACCGATTATAACGGGAATAATCCATTTTTAAATCTCGTAATGATATAATAATCCGATTTTAGCCTCTAGATAATCTGGTCCGATCCGGTTAATTAAAATAAACCGAAAACGATAAATATAAATCTCCTAAAATTATATAGCTTTTTAATCCTATTTAATCACATTTATTCCTCCTTTATCGACAAATTAATAAATCTCTAATTTTCGTCCAAAAATCATAAATTAACTCTTTTTAAATAATTAATAAATTAGTCCATTGTATTAAACTCTTTAGTTCTCACAATTTTAATAGTATTAAAATTTTATAACTCCTTTTTATTAACGAATCATTAAGTCTCTAATTATAACTTAAATAATTGCTAATTATTTATTCACTCGAATCACATTTACGTTAACACTTATAAAGTTCCCAAAATTTTCTCCAAGTCTCAAAATAAAATAACTCATTTTACACTAAATTCTAATTTTATTATAAATTACTCCTATTTTATTTCTCACCAATTTATAATAATAAAACAATTATTAAAACCAATTTTAAAACATTCAACCATTTATTTCATATTTTTTTATGGGTCAAAAATATAATAAGTCCAATAATCATCAATACTAAAAAAAAACAGAACAAACAAAATAAAAATCAAACTCCCCCGAAATCTCTCTGCCTCACCCTCCCTCTCGAAATCTCTCTGCTTCACTCTCTCTCTCACAATCTCTCTCTCCCTGTCTCTCCCTATCTCTCCCTATCTCTCCTCTCTCTCTCTCTCTCTCTCTCTCTCTCTCTCTCTCTCTCTCTCTCTCTCTCTCTCTCTCCAACTCGGTATGAGCCGAGTCGACTCACTCTCCCGACTCTCTATCTCAATCTCACAGCTATCTCTCTCCCTCCTCGATCTCCTCTCTCTCTCTCTCTCTCTCTCTCTCTCTCTCTCCCTCTCTCTCCCCCCCCCCCTCTCTCTCTCTCTCTCTCTCTCTCTCCTCGATCTCCTCTCTCGTTCCTCCTTCACTTCCAACACCCACAACAACACAGTAGCCTCCTCCCTCCTCCTTCTCTCGCTATCTCTCCCTCTCTTTCTCTTCTTCCGCCTCTAACACCACCAACACCGAACCACCACCACCACCAATCGGTGGTGGTTACATCGACAAACAACACCAAGACCCACTCGGCGACATAAACAATTCAAGCCTACCGGAACAAGAAGCGAAATCGGAAAAAAGAAAAAAAGAGTTTAACAGGAACAAAAAGTAAACTACCTGCAGGTTTCTCTGTGTTGCAGAGGAGGTGGAAAAAAAGAAATAAGAAAGAAAGAAATAGCCGATTCTGTGTTGTGTTTGTAGAGAAACAAATAATGGCCGTGTATCCTGTTTAAACAGTTCTGTACTAATAATTTATGAACGAGACAAAACGTGGGGGAACTGAAAAAAAAAAAGAATGTGCCGGAATGTTTGGTGTCCTGTAAAAGAATACTCGTGTTTTGAGAGAATAAAACTCGTTTTCTGCGATCGAAAAATGATGTCTCCTTGTCTCTACCTCGTGTTTAACGACCCGATTAATTAAAACAGTAATAATAATCTCGTCGTTTCCTGTTGGCTAATAATAAACGGGACCCAAAATTTCGTTCTCTACGATAATTTCGCGCTTTAAAATTAAAATCAAACCAAAAATTAAAATCCTATTTTCCTAAATTTTCTAATTTTAATAAATACCTAATAATTATAGCTAAATAGATATAATATAATATTTATTTTTATACGAATATAAAATTTTAAAATTTTACCGAAACACGCTATTTAAATATATTAATGCATCGACCTTAAATAAATTTAAATAACGAGTAGAAAAATTTTATTCGAAATTCACGGTTATTACAGAAAACATCCCAAAAAAATATGAAATATTAAAATAAATGTTAGGCTAAACCTTAAAATATAATTTAATCATTTACCAAATAAAAGTGCTTTAAGAAAAAATTATTTTGATAAAAATCATTAAAGACTCTATTTTTAGGTTTGACAACAATTATGTTTCTAAAATTTAAATTAAAAAAAATGTGAGCATAAATCAACAAATAAATAAATTCGTACTTTGCAAAAAAAAAAAAAATTAGCAAAAGTGAACACAAACCAATAAATGAACATATTTTAAGTCAAAAAACAATCCAAACACCCACAAAATAAATTTATATTAATGTCTAAATATAATTCAACATAAAACCCCTAAGATTACTCTAAACAAAAACACATGATAGACACGAAAAATATAAAATTATCATGAAAAAAATAATTAATATTCAAAAAAATAAAAAAGTTTAATAACACACATATTTCCAAAAAAGTAAAAAAAAATACCTTTAAAAAATATAAAAACACTATAACAAAAGATCTAAAATTTTTAAGATAATCATTAAATTACATAATCAAAAAGATTAAAAAAATAAGGTCAAAAGGTCACTTTCCCTACTGTACTATAATGAAATTTCGTATATCCTACTGTACTATCGAACTATCGAAGGCATCACTGTACTTTCCTTTTTTTCCCATTTACCCCACTGTCGTCAGTCAAAAATTTTCTCCGTCTGTTTGACTGTTAAAATGATGACTGGGATGCATTGTTAGTCTGCCACGTACACGCCACATCAGCACATGCCTAATTTTTTTTATAAAAATTTTTCAGAATCTTTTTATTTGTCAAAACTTCCCACTTAATTATTCAATCAACCAAGTCAAAGATACTAATCTCGCATCTCACGTCTCTCCCTCGTCTCACATCTCTCTCTCCATCTCCACCCATCTCTCCCTAATCTCGCATCTCTCTCTCCTCTGTTCCGCCACCACCGGTGAAACCGACCGCCGCCGCCCCCTTTCTTATTCATCTCCGCTCGATCCTCCCTCTACCCACTTCAATTCCAGCCCCCCTTCCCCAATTACTCATCTCAAACATCAAACCCTAACCCCCAATTTACAAACCCCAAACAACTATAAAACCCTAATTTCTATACACAACAATTAGCAACATTTATATGCACAATCATTCAAAATAACAGATTTTAATAAGCATAACAATCAAACTAAAAATAATCACGAGTACAGTAATAAACTCCGTACAGTAATGTTATAGTGCAGGTGTGTGCACGCAGCTCCTGTGTAAGCCATGTATTTATGATTTTTAGTTTTTAGTTGGATAATGGAGCCGAGTTGTTGTTTTTAGTTTTGTACTGAGTTTAGTAATTTTCATATAAATGTTTATTATAAAATCTAATTTTCCGAGTACAATAATTTATGCTTTTTATGCTTTTTATATTTTTTTATAATTTTTAATGAAAAAATTACGATTTTTCTTAAAGTTTTTATAATTTTGAAAAAAAAATATTTTTTTATAATTTTTTACAATTTTTTTGAAATTTTTTATAATTTTTTATAAATTTTGTGATTTTTTTAAAGTTTTTATGATTTTTTTAAAGTTTTTATAAAATAAATTATGGCTGTGCTGATGTGGCGTGTACGTGGCAAGCTGACAGTGCATTCCAGTCATCATTTTAACAGTCAAACTGACGGAGAGAATTTTTGACTTACGACAGTGGGCTAAATGGGCAAAAAGGAAAGTACAGTGATGCCTTCGATAGTATAGTGGGCTATACGGAAATTTCATTATAATACAGTAGGGAAAGTGACCTTTACCCAAAAAAATAATAAATTGTTACACGAATATAGTACCTATATGTTTCAAGTATATCATATCTACTCTAATAAAATTTAAAAAAATCAAAAATAATTGTAAAATACTAAAAAATATGTTAGGCTAAATTTCAAAATATAATTTATAGAAAAACAATTTACAAGAAATAAAACAAATATATACTACAAATCATATATATACTACAAACCATATAACATATGTATTATTATCATTAAAAATCAAAACAAACTATTTAAAATGCTATAAAACTAATTTTACAAGAAAAAATATAATGAATAATGTACTACATAATATTAATAAAACTACCGTGGGTATAAATCTAGTATTTTTAATAATTTAATAAAAAATATAATCCATTTTTTTTGCCACAAATAAAACCAGCTTTCATTAACTTTTCAAATCATGCAAAAGTACATTCTGAAATTCCGAGTGGACATCTCCCACTCTCCAAACACGATCAGCTATTGAACAGCTATATCTCGCCAAGTAGTGAGATACTCTATTCACTGAACGTTTTACAAATCTAATAAAGACATTCTGATCTTTTAACCCTTCCAACAATGTTCTACAATCCTCAATCACTCTCCCTAGATAAGACAGACTTGTGATCGACGATCGAATAGCCTGGACAACCTGCAAACAATCAGTTTCGACTTCCACATTGTGATACCTCGTGTCCTTAATCTAGCTCAAGACTTCTCTGACTCCAATGGCTTCGGCTAGTTCAGGAGCTATTTTACCTTGCAGACACCTCGACCTGGCCTCCAGCAGCTGGCCACTATTATTTCTAACAACGAAAGCATGGCTATAGCAGTTCTCATGCTCAAAGACAGCAGCATCAGAATTAATCTTAACTCTATCATCCCTTGGTAACTGCCAGTGTTCATGACCGTCATCCTGAGTCATGTACCCCAGAAAATGGTCAAACGTTTTATCTTAAACACTCCTCCATTGGTTAACAACAGTTTTAGCTGACTCTACTACTTCAAACACTTCTAAACTGTGCTGATTCCACACTAAGTCGTTTCGACTCTTCCACAGCATCCAGCATAACATAATAGCCTTTTGAACCTCTTCTCTTCTATACTGCTTGAAAACCGACTGTATCCACTGTTTAAAAGATTGACATATATTGACAACTCTTTGTAAACCAGAGGCTTCCCAGCAAGCACCAGCAAACTCACAATCTACCAGAATATGCATTATAGTCTCTGCATCATTTTGACAAACTGGACAGCAAACATTAATATCCACCTTCTTCCTTTTGAGATTATCTTTTGTTGGTAGACTACCAGTAATAGCTCTCTAAGCAAAATGTTTCACTTTGGGAGGTATTTTTAAGTTCCACAATTACCTCCAAAAACCTGAGTTATCATCATTCTGGTTACTTTCCTTCTCATCGCGAATACAACCATAAGAGCTTTTAACTGTATAGTTGCCAATTTTCTCGAATCTCCAGTACCACGTATCATTATCTGCTTTGTTCACTGGAATTGACAGGATCAAACTTGCATCTCTTTCCTCAAAAATGTCCATTACTAAATCATGATCCCACTGATTCTCTGTCATACTCATCAATGATGAGACTATCGCATTATACAAAGATTCACTTGAAGTGTGAACATACGGGCCTTTAATATCTGGAAGCCAAGGATCATTTAGCACTGAGACATCTTCACCACATCCAACTCTACGAACCATGCCCTTCTTAATTAAAGACTGCGCTTCCATAATACTCCTCCAAGCATAGCTCGGATTCCCCCCGATCTTAGCATTTATAAAAGAACCATCTAAAAAATATCGTGCTTTGAACACTTTACTAACAAGAATTTCAGGATTAGTCAGCAACCTCCATGCCTATTTCCCAAGCAATGCCACATTAAAATCACTTATACTTCTAAAACCAAGACCACCTGTACTCTTCTTCTTGCACATATTCTCCCAACTCAGCCAATGAATACCCCTGTTCTTTTTTTGGTTAGATCTCCACCAAAACCTGCACATAATACGTTCAGTATCCTGGCATAATTCAATAGGTAAAAGAAATATACTCATTGCATAGTTAGGAAGTGATTGAGCCACTGTTTTGAGCAATATTTCTTTTCCTCCCTTTGACAACACTTTCTTATCCCATCCTTCGATCCTTTCTTGCAACTTGTTCTTTAAAAAACCAAAGACAACAGTTTTCATTCTATGTATCATACTCGGGAGTCCTAAATATAAAATGTGATTCCTTGCTTCCTGAAAATGAAGTTGTCGCAACAAACTCTCTTTTATCTCCTCATTAGTATTTCTACTAAAAATTACTGATGACTTGTCCACATTAATTTGCTGCCCTGAAGCCTTCTCAAAGGTCTCTAACATCTGTAAAACCTGTTCAGCACTCCGCGATGTAGCTTTACAGAAGATGAAGCTATCATCTGTAAAGAACATGTGCGAAATTGTTGGAGCACTGCGAGCCACTCTTATCCCCTGAATCAACTGCCTTCTTTCATACTCATGTATTAATGTTGTAAAACCTTCAATGCATATTAGAAAGAGATACGACGATAACGGGTCACCTTGCCGTATTCCTCTCTGTGGAAATATAGAGCCAAAAACACGACCTGCATGAGTGATTTGATAATTTGCTGTCACAACACAAGACATTAACAACTCGACTATTTTCTTATCAAAACCCATCTTAATAGGAACTGCCTCTAAAAAGCCCCACTCTACACGGTCGTAAGCTTTACTCATATCCAATTTCAACGCCATCCACCCCTCCTTTCCTGTCGTTTTCCTTTTCATATAATGCATCACCTCGTGAGCTACCATTATGTTGTCCGTGATTAAACGACCCGGAACAAAAGCACTTTGTGTTCCCGAAATAACAGAACCCAGAACTTGCTTCAACCTATTAGCTAATACTTTCGAGATGATTTTGTAAACAACGTTACATAAAAAAATATGTCATAGATCAAGCATGGTTTGAGGAGCTTTCTTCGTCGGAATTAACACAATGTTAGTACTTGTCAACTGAGTAGACAACATACCATTTGTAAAAAACTGCTTAACCACCTGAATTATGTCACCCCCTACAATATTCCAAAACTTTTGATAAAAATCCGGGCTCATCCCATCTGACCCCGGGGATTTGTCGGGATGCATATGAAATAAAGCCTCTTTCACTTCAGTGTCTTCTATAGGAGCCATTAGCTTGTCATTCTGATCCTGAGTGACTCTTTCTGAGATGCAACTCGTAACCTCACTCCAATCCGTATTTGAAGCCATAAACAATTGCGTAAAGTATCCAACCATCGTTTCCTCCAGGCCTTCCCCCCATCCAACTTTAACTCCAGAACTGTTAAGCAAAGAAATATGATTCACCCTTCTTCTGTTCTTTGTGGCTTTATGAAAATACTTACTATTTTGATCACCTTCTCGAAGCCATAACTGCTTTGATCGTTGGCGCCAGAACAATTCTTGTTGAGCATACACCTCAGCTAACTTAACTTTTTCCTGTCGAACCATATCTATAGAATTAACATCTCTACGACCTTTTAAAGTCTTCAAAATGTGTTTACTATGATTGATCCTCTTCCTGAAACTTCCAGTGATTTCATTCCCCCAAACTGAGAGCACCTCTGAACATCGAACAATTTTATTGAACAAAGAAACCTCTGGATCAACATTCCACGCTTCTTCAACTATTTGTCTACACATGGGTTCCCTCAACCAGGCGTTTTAAAATCTAAATCTCTTCACTGGTTGAACACGAACATTCTCACATGGATCCAGCGGAATCGGACAATGATCCGAAGTTGTAACCTCTAAATTTGTGAGCTTTACGTCCTGAAAAAGATTTAGAAAAGCATCTATTACCGATGCTCTATCTAACCATACTTCAACCCAACTATCTGTACCATACCCTTTCTCCCACGTAAACGGATAGCCAACTAAGTTCAGATCAACCAACGCACAATCCTCAACTACCTCCCTGAACCCTTGTACCAACCAACTCGGATAAGGTCTACCTCCCCTTTTGTCCTCCTGAGCTAAGACATTATTCATATCTCCTATCAACGCCCAAGGCATACTATTTACATCTGCTAACTTACAAATCAAATCCCATGTCTCCCTCCTCTTTGATCTGTTAGGCTCTCCATACACCCCTGTTAGCCTGTACTTATGACCTTCCCTACTACTAATAGTAAGATCGATATGATTCCTACTATATGAATTAAGACTCACCTCATCATTATGTCTCCACAAAAATGTAATACCCCCACTATGGCTTTGTGTCTCCACAGTAAAAGCTCCCTCAAAATTCAACGAATTCATTACTATCTCCACTCTACTTTTATTGCATAAAATCTCACTTAGAAAAATAAAATTGGGTTTCTTTTGGAATAATAATTCCTTAAGGAATTGAAAAGCCCATGGGGTCCCAAGCCCATGGCAATTCCAACTTATGACACTCATAACTGTAACGCCCCCAAATCCGGGGTCAGTAGATTTGGGCGTCACACTAACAAACTAAATAATTCTAACAAAAAAAATTGGCCATGATGTATTCGTAAATACAACATAAACCTGCTGAATACTAAACTAAAAAAAATGAAAATCTAAATAAAACTGAAATAAAAATTAAAACTCAATTAAAAGCTCTACTGAAAGTTCTTTGACCCCAACTCACAACTAAGGATCTTAGGTTACAGTTCTAGAAACAAGAAAACCCAAAACCAACTCAAATACAACTCTATATACAAAACTTTATACAGACTTAAATCACTGGTATAACTTCGAATAGAAGTATACCAGGCCAACTAATCAAATACATACTATCACTACTAAAACTATATATACATACAACAAATCAAACAATAATCTAAATACCCTGATCCACGTCAGCTTCCTTCACCTCGTCTTGCTTGCTCTTTCTGAACTGCGCAGGTACTTCTCGCCAATACTTAGCTTACTGAAATATTAGATTTAAAAACAGCAAGGGTGAGCGAAAGAAATGCTCAGCAAGTTATAAAATAATAGCACTGAATAATTAAATGCAATAACTGCAATTCAAGAAGGATTAACTTAAAAAGGAAAATGAACAATAGATATGAGCGAATGAATGCTCACCAATCTATAATCAATACTATACTTGAAATCTGGATTCTTAACTTTAACAGAAGATTAATATTATTTAAAACATTTATAACTCGAAAATCAGAATTTAATAACTGAGAAGGTTTGTAATACTAGATTCAAAACTTTTAATACTCGTAAAATACTTTTTAATACTGTAAAATACTTTAACTACATCTTTAACAAAATCTCCAAGAAATTCTCACTTACTCAAATCTCATTCATGTCCACTAAGCGTTTGCATACCTAGCTGCCTAACCGGCCTGACAATCATGAGTTTGAATAATTAAGAAGATCTCAAGTCATTCTCGGTTATCACTATCACTGCGCAACACATGCCCCAGTGACCGTAATAACCGTGAATTAGTTTTCACCAAGCAAAATGTAAACCTACTCTTACAAAATACTACCTATTTTCTGCACTCATACCCTTTCTCATAACCTAAACACCACCCTTTAATATTCTAACATAACAGTCTTCTATTTACTACTAACCATCTCTGCCCCAGATAAAACTTTGAGAGAAAGAATATCAAGAATTTTCCAATCATTCTTACTCCACTTTCACGTACAATGTTACTTGCGAAGGGAATAACTGAAAAACTTCTATCTATCCTTAATCTCATTATTTTACTGAGGTTTCAACTTTTATCCTATAGACAACAATTTAATCTGAAATACACAATTTCTAAACCGATAATCATTTACAGTAAAACAGGTATATCTTATCAAAACATTCCTCTCATTAAAACTATTCCATCAATAAAACATCAAAACATTCATCTCTTTAAAACCATTCCACAAATAAAACATACTTTCCGTAAAACTTTTTGAAACATTTAAATTGATTTTATTATTCTTCTGATTACGGACAATACGGGTGATCAGCCACGTAAAGTCTTCCTTTCTTTGAAATTGGGTTCTCAATTAGGCAACACATTGGCCTTTAATGCTGGACTAGGACCACCCTAGCCTCTTACGCTAAACAAAGGTGCTGGACTAGGACCACCCTAGCCTCTTACGCGTGCTGGACTAGGACCACCCTAGCCTCTTACGCTTATCCAACTTATAAAGCATCTTATTAATACTTTAAAACATTTCACTTTTCAGTCCTTTATACTCACTGGCAAAAGACCAGCCCAGTATAAGGAAATTTTAAAAACATCTTTAATTAATAACCATTTTAGGAAGCAATACTAAAAGATTTAGAAACATAGAAGCATTCGATATACGGAACAAAATACATCCTTATCAGTAATTTGAAGGAGAGGATACTAACAATAAAGATTTGAAGGGAAATACTTATATTGAATAGAAACATGTTTATCTCGCTTGAACGATAAGCGAGGGTTAGTACACTTGCCTCGTTCCACGCGTCGATTCGCTACTTACTTAACCTCGATCCTTATTCGATCACGCATGCATCTTTTTTCAATAATCCGTCAACATGTACACTGGCTCTATATCGAATCCCTAATCATACTTGAAATAATAGTAAAGTACTATTTAGTACATACACACCCAATTTGATAATTACTACTTATAACTCGCAAAGCAATACATATATAAATATATATATTCACACCTCATTAATCACCACATATGTACTTAAACACTTATACACATTTATGCCTTTAAATCCTTAAATCAAATAATTTAAATAACTTAAAACGCAGGGGATTTTTAGAAAATTTCGGCATGTAGTATTCGTTTATCGGACTATGGGCTCAGCCCCTCCATGCCAAACAAAACAATTTATAACCCTGCTTTTGATAAAATAAAAGCCGCCTCAATTGCAGCAACATAAAGGTAAACAAATAATGAAAAGTATCCGCCCAGACATGCGGCAACTAATCACATAAAGAAATTTACCCGCCCAGACATGCGGCACCTCAACACGTAAGAAAAGTAAACTACATTTATCCACATTTAAGCCAACACCACGTAGTTGGCACTTATACTTTCAACATATACTATAACCTGATTTATACCATTTAGCACATAGCCAATTAGCCATTCATATACTTACACCTCCTATAACAATAACAATTCAACTTTCTACCCAAAACCATTATCGATAATCATTTGACCAATTGCAAACAAATACCAAGTAATTGAAAATTATGAAGTTCAGCAAATACTCTAACTTGACTTACAGCACTTAGCACGTAACCTTTACCGACACCACAAACTACTAGCAATTAGCACTTAACATTTAACAACTACTCGTTGTTAAACACAACATTTACTCGGACTTGCAATTAGTCCTCCACAATTATAAATTACAAGTATCGACCCTCCGAATTAAATCTCGGAAATTAATCAAATCACAAAAAAAATTGACACATTAACTCACGAACTAAATTTAATTACATTCACAACATTTAAACAATACTCGCAATTTCACAACTAATTAAATTGCAACAATACTAATTTAATAATTAAACTACTACAATTAAGCTATATACTCACAATTTAACTCCAATTAAATCACCACAATTAAATAGCAATTATACTCCTCCGAATTAAATACGGAAATTCAACTAATATTCTTAATTAACAACATTCGTCTAATTATGAAAATTAATGCATATAACTCGCAATTATATCTCTCAATCCACTATTCACATAAACAAGACAATTTCACATTTGAATCATATATTAACAAACAACTTAAGATTTACAATTCACTACTCAACTGTAACCTCGAAATATAACACTGGTTATAAAAGAAACCAACCTAAAATCTTTAGCATATAAACGCCAATTCAATTATACATATTAATCCATTGTCCGCTTAAATTAAACATATGAGTCCCATTTATTCCTTAAATTAAACTAACAATTACCAAGGTAAATTAGTAACCACCTACTAATCAATACCAAGTACTCGACAATTACGAATTTCGATAATTACTCAAACTCGACTTATATCCAAAATCCTCAAATTCCACTTCCGAAAGTATTACCCAACAACAACAATTAACCATTAATAATCATCAAAACATATACTCAAACCCACAATTAATCTCACAATTCATATCAATTTAAATTACCACACTTATTAGTTAAATTACCACAATTAAACAATATATAAGAAATTTACCATACTAATATAATTACTACCATTAGCACAAGGGCAGATTCTCCTGTACCAATCACACTCTAGCATTTTTTAATAAATCGAAAATTTCATATTTTTGTGCAAATCTTTTTCTGGAATCTTTATAATTCCTTCCTCTATACTCAGTAAATTTTTCAACTTAAAAGAACAAGTTTAACTAGGTGAAACAGACTTCCAAAGTAGCAATTCCCGAGAGCAGCGAAGTTTATGAACAGCAGTTACTAAAACAACGTTTTCTCCTTGCTCGTTAACTCAAACTACGCACCGTTTTCTCCTACACAAACTAGAAACCACAAGCCATAATTCATCTTTTATAGCCGAGACCAAATAAGGTCATTAACTGTCTCGAAATTACAGCACAAAACAGGGCAGTTGCTGGGATTTCATAATCAAAACTAAGAATCATGCTTAACTTCTTTGAGACAATAAATCAAACAACTTGTAGGCATGCTTAACTATATAGAATCTGAATATTAAGAAAGAAAAATCAAGCTATACCACATATAACATTGACTTGATTACACTATACATCCACCCTTTAAACAACCTATAATAATTATGACAATCATTAACACTCAAACAATTTATAAAACTCAACTCTTAACAAATACAATTCAAATTCAAAATCAACAATCACACTTAAATATATAACACACGCACGTGCATAACATAGCTTCACTCCTTACTTTTATACTACCTCGTGACTGTCACTGCACCACCGCGACACCACTGCCACGCGCCGCCAGCACCAGCATCGCGTCGCCACCGTCGCGAGCTCGTCGCCGTGCCTCCGCCTCTTCTCCTGCTCAAATCAGTTGCCTCCCCTCAACATACACGCACAGCCCCGCTCGTATACACACATACATACGCGATTCATATATATATATAAGTATAGATTCAATCCCCCCAATTCAATTTCATCAAATCCCTAATTCCTCTTCTCCCCCTCCGATAATAAAATAAAGATTTTTGAAGATCAATAATACTTGATTTAAATATTTTTAAATCACTAAAAATACCAATAAAATACTGGAGCACACATTGGCACACATAACTCAATATATACTCATATAAACTCAATACTAAATATCGTTGAATTCCACAACGATATTCTCAAATCCAATTCCATCATTTAAATACTAATTAACATAATTAAAAACAATAAAAATAATAATAATAAATCCTAAAATAATCCGGGATCTTACATTCTACCCACCTTAAAAGGATTCCGACCTCGGAATCAGGTAAAGAAGGGTTACTGAGGTTTACTCTACCAGCTCGGGTTGCATCCGCAACTCTACTAATCTGAACTCTGGATACTTATTTACTATACTGGGATCCCTACTGATCTCTCTATATAGAACTCTAATCGCAGTACTATACGCCACGCGCTACTGGCATTCTAAACTTGATTGGCATACGCTGAAGACTACTCGAGATATTATGATTCAAGATAATTGAAGAGAACGATTTCACATCGTAGCAAAGGTTCCACAATTTTAGAATTAATTTATGAGTTTTCAAACAAATATTCTTGGAAATGAAAGATTACTGAGTGATCAATATGATCAAATGAACCTTGTTGCGTGCCTTATTCAAGACATGACTAAAGGTAATTAACCTTCTTGTACTTCACAACACACAAGTGATGGCGTCCCATCAGACTGCTATCACACAGACAAACAATCCTTGTGTCCCCTATAAATAGGGTTGTTCACCTCAGTTGGAGTAAAGAAACATAAAAAGATTCGAACATCGAATTAACAATCAATTGATGAGAAGTTCTCAGACATACCCCTGGATTACAACTAAACGGATTCCATGGGTACTACTTCAGAAGAAAAGAATAATCAAGAAAGAAACGACTTGCAGAATACTAAGAGATAATGATTTATCAATAATCGAATCATTCACTGATGAAGAAAATTAGAAACTCAAATATCACTTGACAGGGTTTTAGAAATAAAGGAAATAGGCATCAAAACAACCTCTGTCATAACTGGAATCCCAAATTCGGGGAAAGACAATTGTCAAAATAACTCAACAAAGGAATATTTATCAAGAATAAAGGTATTGCCAAGATCTCTACGCTGGCTCGTAATCCGCACTAAACTCTTCTACTATACGTCCTAAGGTCACCTATTCTATACGTCGTCGTCACTCGCACTAAACTCTTAAGGTTCCACTACCTACAGCCTCAAGGGATTCTACCCAACTCCGCTCAACTATCTGTCACCACTCACATCTTAACTCATTAACTGGTACTATATCCAATAGTCCAACACGAGTCCTATATGAACTCTGACGTTCCTTACTTAACTATACACACTCCTACACACTCTCGTTTCCAGTTTACTATAACCTACGCTCTGATACCAACTTGTAACGCCCCCAAATCCGGGGTCAGTAGATTTGGGCGTCACACTAACAAACTAAATAATTCTAACAAAAAAAAATTGGCCATGATGTATTCGTAAATACAACATAAACCTGCTGAATACTAAACTAAAAAAAATGAAAATCTAAATAAAACTGAAATAAAAATTAAAACTCAATTAAAAGCTCTACTGAAAGTTCTTTGACCCCAACTCACAACTAAGGATCTTAGGTTACAGTTCTAGAAACAAGAAAACCCAAAACCAACTCAAATACAACTCTATATACAAAACTTTATACAGACTTAAATCACTGGTATAACTTCGAATAGAAGTATACCAGGCCAACTAATCAAATACATACTATCACTACTAAAACTATATATACATACAACAAATCAAACAATAATCTAAATACCCTGATCCACGTCAGCTTCCTTCACCTCGTCTTGCTTGCTCTTTCTGAACTGCGCAGGTACTTCTCGCCAATACTTAGCTTACTGAAATATTAGATTTAAAAACAGCAAGGGTGAGCGAAAGAAATGCTCAGCAAGTTATAAAATAATAGCACTGAATAATTAAATGCAATAACTGCAATTCAAGAAGGATTAACTTAAAAAGGAAAATGAACAATAGATATGAGCGAATGAATGCTCACCAATCTATAATCAATACTATACTTGAAATCTGGATTCTTAACTTTAACAGAAGATTAATATTATTTAAAACATTTATAACTCGAAAATCAGAATTTAATAACTGAGAAGGTTTGTAATACTAGATTCAAAACTTTTAATACTCGTAAAATACTTTTTAATACTGTAAAATACTTTAACTACATCTTTAACAAAATCTCCAAGAAATTCTCACTTACTCAAATCTCATTCATGTCCACTAAGCGTTTGCATACCTAGCTGCCTAACCGGCCTGACAATCATGAGTTTGAATAATTAAGAAGATCTCAAGTCATTCTCGGTTATCACTATCACTGCGCAACACATGCCCCAGTGACCGTAATAACCGTGAATTAGTTTTCACCAAGCAAAATGTAAACCTACTCTTACAAAATACTACCTATTTTCTGCACTCATACCCTTTCTCATAACCTAAACACCACCCTTTAATATTCTAACATAACAGTCTTCTATTTACTACTAACCATCTCTGCCCCAGATAAAACTTTGAGAGAAAGAATATCAAGAATTTTCCAATCATTCTTACTCCACTTTCACGTACAATGTTACTTGCGAAGGGAATAACTGAAAAACTTCTATCTATCCTTAATCTCATTATTTTACTGAGGTTTCAACTTTTATCCTATAGACAACAATTTAATCTGAAATACACAATTTCTAAACCGATAATCATTTACAGTAAAACAGGTATATCTTATCAAAACATTCCTCTCATTAAAACTATTCCATCAATAAAACATTAAAACATTCATCTCTTTAAAACCATTCCACAAATAAAACATACTTTCCGTAAAACTTTTTGAAACATTTAAATTGATTTTATTATTCTTCTGATTACGGACAATACGGGTGATCAGCCACGTAAAGTCTTCCTTTCTTTGAAATTGGGTTCTCAATTAGGCAACACATTGGCCTTTAATGCTGGACTAGGACCACCCTAGCCTCTTACGCTAAACAAAGGTGCTGGACTAGGACCACCCTAGCCTCTTACGCGTGCTGGACTAGGACCACCCTAGCCTCTTACGCTTATCCAACTTATAAAGCATCTTATTAATACTTTAAAACATTTCACTTTTCAGTCCTTTATACTCACTGGCAAAAGACCAGCCCAGTATAAGGAAATTTTAAAAACATCTTTAATTAATAACCATTTTAGGAAGCAATACTAAAAGATTTAGAAACATAGAAGCATTCGATATACGGAACAAAATACATCCTTATCAGTAATTTGAAGGAGAGGATACTAACAATAAAGATTTGAAGGGAAATACTTATATTGAATAGAAACATGTTTATCTCGCTTGAACGATAAGCGAGGGTTAGTACACTTGCCTCGTTCCACGCGTCGATTCGCTACTTACTTAACCTCGATCCTTATTCGATCACGCATGCATCTTTTTTCAATAATCCGTCAACATGTACACTGGCTCTATATCGAATCCCTAATCATACTTGAAATAATAGTAAAGTACTATTTAGTACATACACACCCAATTTGATAATTACTACTTATAACTCGCAAAGCAATACATATATAAATATATATATTCACACCTCATTAATCACCACATATGTACTTAAACACTTATACACATTTATGCCTTTAAATCCTTAAATCAAATAATTTAAATAACTTAAAACGCAGGGGATTTTTAGAAAATTTCGGCATGTAGTATTCGTTTATCGGACTATGGGCTCAGCCCCTCCATGCCAAACAAAACAATTTATAACCCTGCTTTTGATAAAATAAAAGCCGCCTCAATTGCAGCAACATAAAGGTAAACAAATAATGAAAAGTATCCGCCCAGACATGCGGCAACTAATCACATAAAGAAATTTACCCGCCCAGACATGCGGCACCTCAACACGTAAGAAAAGTAAACTACATTTATCCACATTTAAGCCAACACCACGTAGTTGGCACTTATACTTTCAACATATACTATAACCTGATTTATACCATTTAGCACATAGCCAATTAGCCATTCATATACTTACACCTCCTATAACAATAACAATTCAACTTTCTACCCAAAACCATTATCGATAATCATTTGACCAATTGCAAACAAATACCAAGTAATTGAAAATTATGAAGTTCAGCAAATACTCTAACTTGACTTACAGCACTTAGCACGTAACCTTTACCGACACCACAAACTACTAGCAATTAGCACTTAACATTTAACAACTACTCGTTGTTAAACACAACATTTACTCGGACTTGCAATTAGTCCTCCACAATTATAAATTACAAGTATCGACCCTCCGAATTAAATCTCGGAAATTAATCAAATCACAAAAAAAATTGACACATTAACTCACGAACTAAATTTAATTACATTCACAACATTTAAACAATACTCGCAATTTCACAACTAATTAAATTGCAACAATACTAATTTAATAATTAAACTACTACAATTAAGCTATATACTCACAATTTAACTCCAATTAAATCACCACAATTAAATAGCAATTATACTCCTCCGAATTAAATACGGAAATTCAACTAATATTCTTAATTAACAACATTCGTCTAATTATGAAAATTAATGCATATAACTCGCAATTATATCTCTCAATCCACTATTCACATAAACAAGACAATTTCACATTTGAATCATATATTAACAAACAACTTAAGATTTACAATTCACTACTCAACTGTAACCTCGAAATATAACACTGGTTATAAAAGAAACCAACCTAAAATCTTTAGCATATAAACGCCAATTCAATTATACATATTAATCCATTGTCCGCTTAAATTAAACATATGAGTCCCATTTATTCCTTAAATTAAACTAACAATTACCAAGGTAAATTAGTAACCACCTACTAATCAATACCAAGTACTTGACAATTACGAATTTCGATAATTACTCAAACTCGACTTATATCCAAAATCCTCAAATTCCACTTCCGAAAGTATTACCCAACAACAACAATTAACCATTAATAATCATCAAAACATATACTCAAACCCACAATTAATCTCACAATTCATATCAATTTAAATTACCACACTTATTAGTTAAATTACCACAATTAAACAATATATAAGAAATTTACCATACTAATATAATTACTACCATTAGCACAAGGGCAGATTCTCCTGTACCAATCACACTCTAGCATTTTTTAATAAATCGAAAATTTCATATTTTTGTGCAAATCTTTTTCTGGAATCTTTATAATTCCTTCCTCTATACTCAGTAAATTTTTCAACTTAAAAGAACAAGTTTAACTAGGTGAAACAGACTTCCAAAGTAGCAATTCCCGAGAGCAGCGAAGTTTATGAACAGCAGTTACTAAAACAACGTTTTCTCCTTGCTCGTTAACTCAAACTACGCACCGTTTTCTCCTACACAAACTAGAAACCACAAGCCATAATTCATCTTTTATAGCCGAGACCAAATAAGGTCATTAACTGTCTCGAAATTACAGCACAAAACAGGGCAGTTGCTGGGATTTCATAATCAAAACTAAGAATCATGCTTAACTTCTTTGAGACAATAAATCAAACAACTTGTAGGCATGCTTAACTATATAGAATCTGAATATTAAGAAAGAAAAATCAAGCTATACCACATATAACATTGACTTGATTACACTATACATCCACCCTTTAAACAACCTATAATAATTATGACAATCATTAACACTCAAACAATTTATAAAACTCAACTCTTAACAAATACAATTCAAATTCAAAATCAACAATCACACTTAAATATATAACACACGCACGTGCATAACATAGCTTCACTCCTTACTTTTATACTACCTCGTGACTGTCACTGCACCACCGCGACACCACTGCCACGCGCCGCCAGCACCAGCATCGCGTCGCCACCGTCGCGAGCTCGTCGCCGTGCCTCCGCCTCTTCTCCTGCTCAAATCAATTGCCTCCCCTCAACATACACGCACAGCCCCGCTCGTATACACACATACATACGCGATTCATATATATATATAAGTATAGATTCAATCCCCCCAATTCAATTTCATCAAATCCCTAATTCCTCTTCTCCCCCTCCGATAATAAAATAAAGATTTTTGAAGATCAATAATACTTGATTTAAATATTTTTAAATCACTAAAAATACCAATAAAATACTGGAGCACACATTGGCACACATAACTCAATATATACTCATATAAACTCAATACTAAATATCGTTGAATTCCACAACGATATTCTCAAATCCAATTCCATCATTTAAATACTAATTAACATAATTAAAAACAATAAAAATAATAATAATAAATCCTAAAATAATCCGGGATCTTACAATAACCCTAGGCGAGCACCCTTTTGAGTACTCGCCTCTTTCCCGTTTTTTGGATCATTTGTTTTTTCTTGGCCGTTTTCAACATTCATATTATCCTCCTCATCCGATCCTATTCCAATTTCTGTATTCAAGCCCAACTCTGCATTAAGGCCAACTCCACTATCTGTCCTCCTTTTTTTCATTTCTATCAATCTGTTATATCCCTTAATTCCAGCTTCCGTATTATTCTCCTCCCTCATTCCTGGATTCACGTCATTAGTTACATTTTGAATTGTTTTCCCTCCAACTCTAACTGAACTTGTACCTGCTAACGTATCATGTGGAGAAAAAACCGGATCTTGATTATTCCTTCTATTGCAAGAATTCCATCCTCCAGCTTCATCCTCTATTTTCCAGTCAGCTCCGTCAATGCCACTACGAAGCCATTTAGCACCTATCTGTTTAACCTGACGTTTTAACGGTGCACGCATCCATGCCCCGTAAGGTTTAACAATTTCATTTGCAGGAGTATCAAACAGACGGGAGCAAAATTTTTCAGAATGACCTAGTAAACCACATATAAAACAAAACGTAGGGACATTCTCATACTTAAATGTTATCCAAAACCAATCGTCTCCAGACTTTCTCACCTTCATTCTCCGCTTTAAAGGTTTGCATATATCAATGGTTACTCGGACTCGCATATAATCTCGCCATACATTCATGAAGTTTGTTGAGCATGATTCTACATAGCTACTAATGTAGTTGCCTACCTCCTTGATGATTCTTTCTGTCATAAAACCTGGATTGAGATCATGTATTTGAACCCACAAATCCATCGAATTTAGGCTGACACTTCTTGGATTCTCCCCTTCCTTCAAACGTGTCATTACCAATGCTCTTCTGTTGAACGACCAAGGACTACCATCAAGAACTCTTTTCACATCCAATTCATGATAGAACTGAAAAAGATATAAATTATTCTCCAACTCCTTGATGTAAACACCTTTTCCAGGTTTCCACAGGGCTGCCAACATTTGCTGTAATGCCTGAAACTCTACATTACCATCTGTTATGAATCGAGCCACCACACATAGTTTAGCATTGAACCCAGCGAAAGTACCATTATTACCTTCTTCCACCTCTACAGCTGATAGGTCCATAATTAATCATATTTTTAATACCTATTTTATGTCCGTTTTCGTAATTTTATTAATTAATAAATTGTTTTATTTTGTTTTGTAGGAAAATAAATAAAAACAGATTTCTAGCAGGAAAAGGTGCAAAAAGGGAAAGGAGGTGGAAAATTCTTGAAGTCAAAGAAATTGGAGGAAAAATCGAATACTTATCCGAGAAGAAAAGGAAATTGAAGAAATTATATTCAAGATTGGATTGTAATCAAAGGGGCCAAACCTATTATTTTTCCCTATATATATGGCCTTCTCTCTTGTAATTTAGACACCAATTTAGACACCAACCATAGATCTGATAATTTAGGAGTAGAATTAGATTTTAATTGTCTTTCCATACAATCACTTTTTATTTTGTTCAAACACTTTTTCTATTATTTAATTCAGCAAGTTTAGTTCGTTCAATTTCTTCTGGCATTGGCTTATTTACTTGATGACAGCGGGTTACAATTTCCAATCGACCAGGAAGCATTCGTTACTTTATAACATTAGTTTGTCCACTCCTGCTTTATAATTCGTGTGCCATGTTTTCTGTTAATTAAATAGTAGTCATTAATTACTTTATTTTCTTGTTGTTAACGTAGGTTGATTTATAATATTAGTTTGATTAGTTGTATCATTTAAATTATATCATGTGTAGCTAAATCTTTTGTGCTAGGATGAAGATGAAGTTAATTTAATTGCTCTTGATTTCTTCTCGTTTCTATTAATTGATTCTCATAATTTTTCTTGGTGCTTAATTATTCAATTGACAAAGTGATTTTGATATATTATTGTTACCGGATTTGTTTTTCATAGCCTATGCTTGCTCCTTGAAGTTTTGATAGGTTATTGTTAGATAACAAGTTTCATAGTATATGCTTGTCTCGTTGATTGATATATCTTATTTGTGAAGAAAAGAGAATTGATTTTAGGGCGAGTTGATATTAATTGTGATTGATTAACGGATTCGGATTCCTAGGTTTTCCATATTATTTGATTTTATTTGTTAATTAGGTTAATTAAAACTCATCCACAATTTTATTGTCTAGTTCGCCTGAATTAATTATTAGGGTTTTGAAAATTCATAGTCTCTGAGGATCAATCTGTGATTGCTACAACTAAACACTGTGCGCTTGTAGTTATTTTACACATCAAAGCCTCCATCCTCCTCATCTTCTAATGTTATATTATTCATAGCATCTATAATGGTAGACGCCATAGCAGATTATGATTGAAATGAAAGAAATGATACGATAAAATTGACTAACAGACTAATAACAAAACATATCAAACCATGTCAAGAGACAAGACCAAAAATATTATTAGTTAAATTTACATTTTTTTAGCTCCGCGCGGATCAAATGCTCTCCATCAAGGGAATCGAACCATGCAAATATACAATTATACTAGCTTATAGCCGGTTTCTTTTGATATTTATAAATTTTATTTATGCTATAATTATGTTTTTATATAATTGTTATTTTTAAAATTATTTTAATATTAATTTAATATTTTTAATATAAGTTTAATTAATGATATGCATGATTTAAAATGTATATTATAAAATTTTAAGTTAAATATGTCGTTGACGGGATTCGAAACTTGAATATTTAGTAAAGTAATTTAATCATAAAATATATCTTACAATTACATCTAACGTTCTTAATTAATTACTAAAAATTTAACAGTGATATGGTGTAATATTGTTGGGTAAACATTAATGATTTCAAAATTATATTTTAAATGATAAGGTAATGTATTTAATTAGAAAAGAAATATCAATAATTGGAAGATATGGTATAATTGATGTTTTTAGACTAAAAGTAAACATGAAAAAGGTAATTGAGTAATTACTATTAATTATATTATTATATTATTTATTTTATTAATTAGGATAACCAAACCGACAAATTTTCAATTTTTGGATTTTAATATAATAGTATTAAAAGGTAATGTATTTAATTAGAAAAGAAACATTAATGATTGGAAGATACAATGTTTTTAGATGTTTATAAAAGGTGATATTAACTAAAAGTAAACTTGAAAAAGGTAATCGAGTAAATACCATAAATTATATTATTATATTATTGATTTTATTAATTATGATAACCAAATTGAAAATCAAACCGACAAACTTTCTTTAATATAATAGTATAAATATATAGGTTTTCACCATCACGAGCAAGTTCCCCTTCCAAATATTTTTATGTCAAAGTCGAATTTTTAAATTTGTATAACATAAATTAAATCATACCAATGAAGGTAGAGTTATTCATTTCTATTAACCCAAAATTTTAAGTAAAAAAAATTTTCATACTTAATTTCATATATTAACTGAATCTTGTTCGCCTGTCATCATATCATGCACATGCACTACAATATATTAATATATTATCTGCACAAAAATTTCATAAAGAAAGTAGGTAAACTTAAGTGAGTTTTGTTATTGTCTCACCGTTTGTGTGAGTTTGCTTGTGTGTTTTTGGGTGCTTGCTCATATGATCTTGAAGGATGGTACGATTATGAATTTGGATAAACACTGTGATGAAGTGTTAGTGTGTTACACACATAGGTCTGCGAATATTGTAGCTCATAGCTTAGCTAGGGTGACATATTCTATGTCAGGTCTTACGGAATGGAATATTTCTGTTCCAGATTTTATCATCTGTATGCTTGATTCTGAGAAATTTTAATGCAAGTACGATTTTATCAAAAAAAAGTGAGCTGAAAATATTTATCTCTTAGTCGAAGAATTGCCAATGTTTTTATATATTTTCAAGATAAATATCTACATATATAATTAAGTATCAGGTAGTATAGATGTTAAAAGATAAAAAAAATAAAGGAATAAAAAAATCTTAATCGAAATTTATAAAAATTCAAAACTTAGGAAGTCGTTTTCTAAGAGAATTATTAATATTATCCATAAAATTTTGCGAAATTGGAAGTCATTTTCTAAAACAGTTATTAATATTATCCATGATTGTCGTAATGGATTAGAAAAGATAATCAGTGACAAGTATAAGAGTGATTACCCCGAAGTTTTGAAGATCATAGTAACAGGAGTAACTCATCAGATATTATTTATATTGATAAGCAAAAAAAACGGATGAGTGTCTTAAATAACCACTTTTTATTGTTTCATAACCAAAATATTTATTTTGCGCATTGCGTGCCCTAAATACCTACAGAATACGTCTTTGAAAAAGTAATATCCGGGGTCACGCTTACAAAACAAGCCCAAGTCGTAGGTCACGTCTGCACAAAAAAGTAAGTGTAAGTGTTGGGATCCAAGCAACGCATGTAAGAGGATATGTCTATACAACCAGCGTATATAGTACATGATACGTTGCATGTAGAGATTGAAGGGCGATTTTTTGATGTGTCAAATTATATCTAACCGTAAGCGCACGATGTCTGCTAATATAGAATGGCAAGCGGGTCGTATCCACAAAGACAGGTTCTATCGATTCCGATTCAATTATTGTAAATTGTTTCAAGGACAAACGATTATTTGAGGATTTTAACAAACTAATAACTATAACTGAATTAAAACTTACTAAATGAATACTAAACTAATGAATTTAAAATCTAGGGCAATCAGGTCCATCATGCTTGCAAAATAACTAGCTCCGAAGCTAAAGCAGTTAACGTGGTCAAGTAAATAGAGTTTGTCATTCTCTCTCAAGTAATAACACTCTCGAAACATGCTTACACAGTTAATCACTTTTAGTAATTCAATTAGTTAGGTAATTAAAGCAATGTTAATCTCTCTCGAGTATTAATGCTCTCAGAAATTCAATGATGCTCTCACACTTAAATTCAATTCTCAAATCTCTCAAATCACACAAGTGTATAGGTGATGTGTATCCGTTCAAGTTCGATCAATAAAGTCATGTGCTACCATATGCTTGGTTGTCCACCAAATCTACACTGCTTTGTATACATGCACGTACAAATCAAAAGGTCTTTGTTTAAGGTTGTAACGTGCCTAAGGTGAAGGGTAGGGAATCAAGAAAAAGGCTAGCTAACAAGTGGCTAACTCGACAAACTAATAGAGCATACTGTTCATTTATAATTAAAACATCCAACATGAAATTTTGATCATGTAAAAGCTGAGCAAACTATCACAAGTATTAAACCCCAAGCACATATTACCATGTACTTTTTCACTCTCATATTGCACAAAACCATGAACACAAACTCTAATTAAGTAAATATTGAACTAATGAATATAAAACCCAGGGCAAATAGGTCCACCATGCTTGCAAAATAACTGGCTCTTAAGCTAAAGCAGTTAACGTGGTCATGTAACTAGAGTTTGTCATTCTCTCTCAAGTAATAACACACTCAAAACATGCTTACACAGTTTATCACTTTTAGTAATTCAATCAGTTAGGTAATTAAAGCAATGTTAATCTCTCTCGAGTATTAACGCTCTCAGAAATCCAATGATGCTCTCGCACTCAAATACAATTCTGCTAATCGTATGTGTGCCTCTAGTGAGTAAAATCTCTCGATCTATTACTCCTATTTGCATAGAATTAATTCATGATATCGGCTGATTACATAAATCAAACATCAAAACATAATCAATTAGAATAACCACAACCAATCAAACCACTGTGAAAATCATGCCAATATTATAGCGCAAACATGGCTTCCCCTTAACGCAGTAGAAATGACTACTCGCTAATAATTAAACAAGTAAAAGAACTCATAAAACAAAGAAGCATAATTAAACTAATAAGAATTGAGAAGAAATTCAGATAAGAAAACCTGTAATCATCAATCTTGTCACAAGATGAAAATCATAGTCTTTCTCTTAGTTTCTTTGTAAATAAAACCTAACTAACCTACGTACTCTTTAATCTCTCCCTCCAAGCTAATAATAAAACTAATATCTCTGATCTTGTATTTAATAATAATAAAAGTCTTCTAATATTTTAATCATATACAAATAGATATCCATAACTAAATAGGACTCTCATGTAAAATTCGCAACTAACTTTGCTCCTCTGTTTCTGGGCTTTTCCAGTTGGACTCTGCTCTTTGGACCACCTCAGAATTAAAGAAAATTCTCCAAGCTTCACGTGGACTGTAAGATCATTAAAATCCGACTTCCGGAACTCAAGATAGGGCCTAAACAGTGTAGGCAACCCGTGTAGCCCAATAATACGAATTTTCTTCTATTTTAACTCCAAAATAGCTTTCTTTGCTACAAATCCTTCCAAGTTATGAATTCCTTATTTTCTAAAATGAAACAATAAAATCTAATAAATAAATATCCAAATCAATGCAAAACACAATAAATATGAGAATAAAATCATCTAAAATACATATAAAAATATATTCTATCATTTTCCGATGAATCCTTTTCATCTTCGCTCAACCCTCTCCAGTTATTTTCCGTTCATGTCCTATATACCATTAGATTCGCCTTTCAAAACTCTACAATCGTATACCAAAGTTTAACCAGTTCTATTGCCGGATTGTAAACCCCAAATTCTAATCTAAAATGGTGCTCTTTCCGGCTAACTATATTGCACTTCGTTCGGCTACTTCCGAGCATTTTCCGTTGATATTCTACATATCATTAGATTCGTCGTTCGACGATCTACAATTCTATACCAGTTTCATACAATTTCTAATGCCGGATTTTAACCCCCAAACGGCAAAATTTGCCAGAGAAAGAGAGATACGGGAGAGAGCAGGATACGCCTTATGAATAGGCGTATCTGGTGGATAAAAAAAATCAGTAAATCCTAAAATGGGTATTTTGGGCATTTTTTCCAAGGAAAATAGGAGCGCATTTAGGCAAATTATGATTTAAAGATAACTAAAATAAAAATAAAAGTTTTAATTTAAATTAGTTTTTATATGAATACTTTTTTTACAAAATGTAATTTATCAGTTATTAAAAACTTAAAAATAAACTTATAAACATAGTAATAATAATTATAAAGTAAAATTTAAGGATAATCTAAGTTGGTCAAAAAATTGTCGTGTAAATTTAAAATATAAACAAAATTTTAATTTGAAGCCCAATTTTTTAATTTACTACACAAATAGGTAATTTTTAACCTTTATTAACAATCAAAACTCCTCTACCAAATTTGGTTCGCGATTTTATCCCTAAAACCTTATTTCCCCAGGAATTTTGTGTTGTAAATCCTTTTATAATAATAATTCTTTTTTTATATAACTTTTAAGTAGAATCCTATTTTCCATATAATTCTATGTTGAATTAAAAATAGAATTTTCATAATAAAAATAATTTTTTTATTTATCTTTACTAAAAAAGGATTACGGGCAAAAAATACCAACACACATAGGGTAAAACTAGATTAATAATTAAGTGCAACCCACAGTTGGTTCCACCTTTATTTTGTTTTCAGATTCCTACAGTCTCTGTTATGATAAGAATCACAAATTTTAACAACAATTAAGGTTAACATATCGAATCCAACGCATCTCAATTTAAGAATCAAATGTTACATAGAATCCAGTATAGAATCTTATATATATTATTGTAACAATAAATTTAAGTGTAATCATGTTATATTTGATCCTAATTTTTTATTAGATTCTATTTTTATTATAAAAACCCATTTTTGATGTGAAAATTAGAATCTAAAAGCAATTTTATGTAAGATTCTATGATGTTCTTTATATAAGGGTGTTTTTCATGGAACAATGGTCTATATATATGGGTTTGTCTAGTGTATGCCCAAGGACACATGCTAAGAATTCGTGTTTGATGAGTTGACAAATTTTGATTAGTGGAGATTTTTGTGTATGCAGGGGGTCCATCATTATTAATGAAATTTCTACCAATCAAAATTTGACAACTAAGCGAACACGGATTCTTAGCATGTGCCCTTGACCACACACTAAAAAAACCGTATATATATATAGGGGGCTACTCAAATGAGACCCCTCTTATAATGAGAATTGCACATTGGGCCACAAACTAAGCCCAATAAACCAAACACGTGTCTATTGAACAACCAGCTTTTCTTTTTTAAAGTTGAAAGAAAATTTCAGTCAAAACAAACACGATTACTAGATTAACCACTGCTACATCCTAACTTCCAAAGCATCCGGTATGACCAAAAAATTGTCGAATGATTCACTACAATATATTCTAGAAAAATCACTAGTATCAAGCACAATTTACCGAATTTCAACACAAATTACCGAATTTCAATTCAAATCACTAACAATTTAACAGCACAACACCAAACTTTTAAACATAAATTACCAAAAAATTCAAATCATCAAAAATCTGAACGTAAATTCAAAGCAAATCACCAAAAATTCTTATATAAATCACCAAATAACACCATCATCTCTGTCTTACCAAAACCAATATCACTATCACAAATCACTCCACCATCCTAAACTCACCACCATCACAATCACTGTCACTAAACCATCATTATCACCAATCTGCCACCTACGGAAATCACCATCAGATTGCTACTATTATCACAACATACAGAATCACCAAAATTCTGTCCAAATTACTAAAATTTTAACCCAAATCACCAAATTTCGATACAAATCACCAAATTCTTTTAAACAAATCACGTAAAGCGCTGCCTTCACCATACCTACCTCCACCATACATCATTCATCTTGCCCATTACAGACGTCGCAACCACCATAACTACCACTAGATGAGAGAAATCAGATCTAGATGAAGAAATCGGATTTGAAAATTTTAAATCTAAAGCAAATCTACCTGATATGTTTGTTTTCCCGACTAAATCTACCTGACATCATTGCGTAACAAACTCCAATCACCACACCGTCTTTCGATGACTTCATCTTCCAAATTTCCACCATTAGTTATGCATATTTATTTGTTTCTTGCCCCAAAATCGCACACGTCTTCAAATCAGACTTAATATTCGACACCGTTAACACTTCAAATCTTCAAGGATGTCACCGGAATAGTGTTTAGATGAAATTAAAAAGTAGATCTGAAAAGAAAGTAAACTTAGATAAAAAGATGAGAAGAAAAGAGAGACAAGCAGGAAGAAGAGAAAGAATGGAAGATGCGTGTGTGTGGGGGGAGAGAGAGAGAGAGAGAGAGAGAGAGCTAATTTAGAAATGATTGAGAAAGGAAGAAGATTAGACCAGGAGAGAATGGGTGGAAGATGGATGAGTGATCTAGGAGGAGAGAGAAACACTATAGATACATGTTTATGTTATTATACGTATAAAAGTTAAATAGGAGTATGCGGTACAGATTAAAAGTTGTTACAAAAATTGAGTGGTTCAGATTAAGTCTCAATTCTCACTATAAGAGGGGGTCTCATTTGAGCATCTGCCTATATATATATTTTATTTTCTTGATTGTCTTAAAATTATGTTAAATAAATAATAAATAAAATATCATAATAAAATAAGTGAAATTCCATTTTAATGGTACTTCTCCTAGATTCGCACCTCCTAAAATTTTTGGAATTCTATGTAATTACATTGTCTTGAATAGAAGCATTTGTTAACTCCAACATGAGGTTTTTCATAGGTGTATCAAAACATAGAGAAATGTAATACTCGAAACATTTTCAAAACCGTTCTCAAATACTCAATTTACATGATCTTATTGTATGTATAACTTAAAAATGAAGAGGACTCATGATAAATATGCTCTCAACTAATTAAAGCACAATACTTAGCTTTGGGAAATTAGAAGAACTAGTCGATAACCCGTGTGAAGCACGGATCGTAATAAATTATCTTAAATTTTTAATTTTTAACTTTTTTAATAAAATAAAATCTTAAAGCACTAAGTTGTATATAATACTATATTCTCGACTTTTATTTCGATTCCTAGTTAATACTTAATAAACTCCTAGTATATAACTTCACTATTAAATTAAATTAATATTTAATATTATTATTTTAATTAATTAAATTTACATAAATTCATTCTGGTAATATAATATAAGAGTAGCTATATTATTAATTGTATTTATTATTAATCTATTATAGATACTTTTAAATATTAATTAAAGGAGTCATAAGTTCTATTTAATACTATATTCATGATTTTTATTAATTAAAGGAGTCCTAAGTTCTATTTGATACTATATTCATGACTTTTATTTCAATTTTTAGTTAATAAACTTATAGTATATAATTTCATTATTAAATTAAATTATTATATAATATTACAATTTTAATTAATTAAATTAATTAATATTTAGTGGCATACCGTGCATACCGCGGTATACATGGCATACCATTTAAAGGGGGTTTCTGCTTTTAATAAAGAGTATAGATTTGACCATTTAGTTGCATACTTGCCGATAACCCGTGCGAAGCACGGATCGTAATAAATTATCTTAAGATTTTAAGTTTTAACTTTTTTTAAAAAAATAAAATCTTGAAGCACCAAGCTGTATATAATACTATATTCTCGACTTTTATTTCGATTTCTAGTTAATACTTAATAAACTCCTAGTATATAACTTCACTATTAAATTAAATTAATATTTAATATTGTTATTTTAATTAATTAAATTTACATAACTTCATTCTGGTAATATAATGTAAGAGTAGCTATATTATTAATTGTATTTATTATTAATCTATTATAGATACTTTTGAATATTAATTAAAGGAGTCATAAGTTCTATTTAATACTATATTCATGATTTTTTATTAATTAAAGGAGTCCTAAGTTCTATTTGATACTATATTCATGACTTTTATTTCAATTTTTAGTTAATAAACTCATAGTATATAATTTCCTTATTAAATTAAATTATTATATAATATTACAATTTTAATTAATTAAATTAATTAATATTTAGCGGCATACCGTGCATACCGCAGTATACATGGCATCTATACTCTTTATTAAAAGTAGAAACCCCCTTTAAATGGTATGCCATGTATACCGCGGTATACACTGTATGCCACTAAATATTAATTAATTTAATTAATTAAAATTGTAATATTATATAATAATTTAATTTAATAATGAAATTATATACTATAAGTTTATTAACTAAAAATTGAAATAAAAGTCATGAATATAGTATCAAATAGAACTTAGGACTCCTTTAATTAATAAAAAATCATGAATATAGTATTAAATAGAACTTATGATTCCTTTAATTAATATTTAAAAGTATCCATAATAGATTAATAATAAATACAATTAATAATATAGGTACTCTTATATTATATTACCACAATGAAGTTATGTAAATTTAATTAATTAAAATAACAATATTAAATATTAATTTAATTTAATAGTGAAGTTATATACTAGGAGTCTATTAAGTATTAACTAGCAATCGAAAAAAAGTCAAGAATATAGTATTATATACAACTTGGTGCTTCAAGATTTTATTTTATTAAAAAAAGTTAAAAATTAAAAATTTAAGATAATTTATTACTATCCATGCTTCGCACGAGTTATCGGCTAGTACCATTTAAAGGGGATTTCTACTTTTAATAAAGAGTATAGATAAGAGCCTGTCCTTAGTACTCGCCATCTTTATCTTGGCTTCCAAATCACCTTATTGTTTAGTATTCTAACTGTGTATTCAATTCTCTTTACGTAATCTTAGGCTTGTGAGTCTGACACTACATCTTTTCATGACACATATACTTATGCTAAAATAAATCACATATTAATTGACATTAAATAAAACTCGAGTCAAACTCAGATTAAATTTTTGCTTAGGAGTTTGGCATGGACTTAGGGATGACAACGGATTGGATCGGGTTGGATATTTGTGATATCCAAATCTAAACCCGAATTTTTAATCCAAATCCAATTGGATTTAGAAATTCAAAATCCAAACCCGATCCACCGAATTTGGATCGGGTTCGGGTTTATCCAAACCCGAATTTTTGAATTCTTGTAAATAAGTAGTAATATATTTTTTAAAATAATATTTCATAATAAATAAAAATTAAAATTTCATAAATTGAATGGGTATTTATTTATAAGGAATAAGGAATAAATTATTATATATATATATATATATCGCGTTTTTTTCGGGTTTTGATCGGGTTTGGATCGGGTTTTGGATTTCAGGTTTGGATCGGGTTGAATTTGGCTAATATCCAAATCCAAATCCAAACTCTTTCGGGTTTAAAAATCAAATTCAAATTCAAATCCAAATCCAAAAACTCGGGTTCGGTAAGATCCAATCGGATCGAATTGGATCGGGTATCCATCGGATCGGTTATTTTTGTCATCCCTACATGGACTCGGGCAATGACATTCCTCGCTCAGTACTTGGACTTTCGAAAAAAGTAATTCTTTCCCCAATTTACGAAGATTAAGAATTGTTCTTCCATAAGTTCAACTTATGAAAGATGCACATTATGTGGCTGGTTTCCTTGTTCTTGTTTTTCACTGTATTTATTTTTGGCTGTGACTTAAATCCTACTTGTCACTTGAACTGCCTGTTTCAGACCTAAATGCAGCAATATAATTTTTTCTTAGAGCCTGTTTGGGTACTGTTGCTTAAAGCAAAACGGAGCTTTAAGTTGTTTTGGCTGTGTTTGGCCATAGGGGCTTTAAGCCCGCTTTAAGTTAAAAAACTGCTTTAAATCATAAGTTCAATTTAGGTACTTTTGACTTATGACTTATCAAGTTTTTTTTTTTTCACGATTCTTGATTCTTGTAAAGTTTAAATATTAAGAATTTTAAATTTTTTTAAGTCAAATTTCACTTTAAGTCAAAATTATTAAATTCCCATTTAACTTTAAGTAAAATTACCCAAACACTTTCATTCAACTTAAAATAAACAACATCACTTTCTCTTTTAAGTTAAAAACACTTACATTAAGTCAAAAGTAACTTATTTTAAGTAATCCCAAACACCCTACCTTAGAGTAAAATTGTTTACATGCGATTACTTAGAGCAAGTCCAACAATGTCCTAAATATTGTCCTAAATCAATATTTAGGACATTTAGTCAATTTTTGTGCTCCAACAATGTCCTAGTGGTGCCTTAAAACACTAGGACATCCATCTCATTCCCTACTTTTAAGGCACATCTATACTTTTCCTAAATCATTTTTAACAATAAAAAATTAACTTCCCTTCTTTTCTATACTTCTCTCTCCTCTCTTTTTTCCCTTCCCTCCAATTCTAATTCAAATATATTATTATTTTAATTTATAAGACACAAGTATAAGGCATATTGTTGGAATTGATACACAAAAATCACGACTTAAATCACTAGTACACTATATTTTATTATATTTATAGGGCACCAACTAGGACATTGTTGGACTTGCTCTTAATTATTGTATGGCATGAATACTCAACATTGGATACTGATGCAAAGCAAGAAAAGCAAAAAAAAAAAAAAAGAACTTTGTAGCATGTCGGATTAATTAATAGAGTCACTGAATTGTCTTTGTCCGAAGCAGGATTCACCCTCTTCTGCAACTTCCAAAATTTTTTAAGCACTCTAGTTGCAGCAAATTATCTTTACCATGGGGTCGTTTATCCCTGAGATTGTAACCGGATTAATGAAAATAAGAACGAGATTTCGATATAAAAATATATTGAAATCCCATTATTCAATTATCAATACCAGCCAGGCATGCATAGACAAACATTACTTTAACTTTATGTTATCACTACTGACCAAAACGATTCACCCAACGTTAGCTTTTGACAAAGCATTAGCAATCACCGAAGCATCTTTCTTGGACACAAAACCAACCAAAGTAGTAATCAATAATCCCATTTGTAGATCTCGGCCTCCTTGAAAATGAGCTCAACCCTAATACCCCTCATAGGCTCTCCTCCTATATATACCAACACTCTTGATAATGTTCAGTGTCAAAGTTTCTACTTAGCACAAGGTCTGAGCAGATTTACCCAAACAGATAAATCACCATAAGGAAAAGTGACACCACTCCTAGTATGAATGGTTGGTACATGTGTTTATTGTCTTTATGGTGATTTATTTGTGTGGGTAATTCTGCACAGAGAGTGCTAAGTCGATGTAGAAGGAAGCCATTTTATTTGTTTTACTAGTGGATAGAGAACTGAAGCCACTTCTTATATACAGCTTTTGAGCTATGGATCCACAAGAGCTGTGCTTTCTTGTTGTTGAGTTGTCTTGACATCTATATATATTCTTAAAAATAGAGTGAGGTATGCGAAAATCTTCCTTCCATGAGACTGTTTTTGTTAAATTATACAGTTTGGTTCAAATTTTATGTGAATGCAAATGTGCTTATTCACTCTCGGCGTTCAGTAAAGTTAGCCGAGTGATTTTCATCAGTAAAGTTCGGGTGTGATAAGCGGGAACATTCAAAATGAGGTGGGTCAGAGTAACGTAAAGGGGTATGGACTAGTCAATGAGGAGGAAATTGGGCTTGATATTGAAGATAGGAAAAGGCGCAGAAATGGGCCTGAGTCCAAAGGCGTTATGGACACTGATGAAAATATGATATTATTGGGTTATACTAAGGATAAAACGTATACAGAAGCTGGGCTTTCTAATCTGGATTGTGCAGCATCTTCAACAAAAGAAATGGCTACGCTTGCGGTGCAAGCTAGCCAATCGCCATGAATCTTCTCAGCTGGAACTGTCGAGGTGTGGGAAACCTGCGTACAGTTCGTGTCTTGGGTGACTTAATAAGGTCACTTAATCCCACTTTTGTTTTTCTTTCTGAAACAAAAGTAGATAGTGATAATATTGCGGAACTTTGTACGAAGTTTGGATTTGCAGACTTTTTTGCAGTAAACAGGGTAGGGAGAGGTGGTGGGTTAGCAGTAATGTGGAGACATACAGTTGACTGTAAAGTGATGCATCATTCGAATAATCATATAGATGTGTACTTCTTCGAAAATGATGATCCGGTGTGGAGATTATCTTGTTACTACGGGTTTCCAGAACGAACTAGGAGAAAGGAAGCATAGAATTTTCTTAGGAGGTTAGTAAGAACAGATGGTATCCCATGGTGTATCCTTGGAGACTTTAACGATATGTTGTACAGTACGGATAAAAAAGGGGATCATCCTCATCCTCTTTCTCTTCTTCAAGGATTCAGAGAAGCTGTTGAAGATTGCAATCTCGAAGAATTGGAGCTAAAAGGTGGAGATTTTACCTGGGAAAAGAGTAAAGGCAAACCTAGTTGGGTTCGGGAGAGATTGGATCGGGCTTTTGCAACTGAAAATTGGTGGAGGAAATTTCCACTTTGTTCGTTAACAGTGCACCACACAACAAGCTCTGATCATGATCCGATTTTATTGCAGCTGGCTGATGTGACAGTCTCAAGGAAGAACTTTCGATTCAGATTCGAAAATACCTGGTTGAAAGAACCTGGTTTCGCAGATGAAGTAACCACTTATTGGCGAAAGCTCCCAGTCTCAAGCATTTTGCCAAAGTTGTTATCTGTGTCGGCTTTCATGGCTAAGTGGGGTCGAGTTTTCTTTCATAAATTTCGAGACAAAGTTAAGAAGCAAAAATTAGTTCTAAGTAGCTTGGTGAATAGAGAAGATGAAGAAGGAGTAAAAGAATATTTTGTCGAGAGAGCGAAGTTTAACGATTTATTACTTCAGGAGGAGGTGTATTGGAAGCAACGGGCCAAAACCTTCTGGTTGCAGGAAGGTGATTCTAATTCAAAGTTTTTTCATGCGCAAGCCTCGCAAAGGAAAAGGCTGAATAAGATCACTTATTTACTGAAGGAGGATGGTACTCGTGTTGATATTCAGGAGGACATGAATGCGCTAACGAAAGCATATTTCAAGAAGGTGTTTACTGATACAGAATTGAGTGGGGAGTATGAGCGAAGCACAGAGCACCAAATCTTAACAGACTGCCATAATGAGGAGCTGACTGCTGATCTTTCTTTTGATGAGTTCACTATAGCAATAAAACAGATGCATCCCGAAAAAGCATCAGGCCCTGATGGTTTCAGTCCGGCGTTTTTCCAACATTTCTGGACGCTTGTGGGTAAAGAAGTGTATAATTGCTGCAAAGGTTGGTTGGAAAACAATATGTTCCCAGCTGATTTAAATTGTACCAATCTGGTTCTCATACCAAAAAAGGAAAATGTGGAGACGCTTGGAGATGTTCGACCTATTGCTCTATGTAATGTACTATACAAGATCTTGGCAAAGGTTTTGGCTAATCGTCTCAAAAAAATTTTGCCTGTGACTATTTCAGAGAATCAGTCAGCTTTTGTTCCGGGAAGGAGCATCACAGATAATGTTTTAATTGCTTTCGAGATGATTCATTTTATGCGAAGGAGGAAGAGTAGCCAAGATGGGAAGTGGCTTTAAAACTTGATATAAGCAAGGCTTATGACCGAGTGAGATGGAGTTATCTCTGGAATAGAATGAGGATAATGGGATTTAGCGAAAAATGGATAAAATGGATGAAGCTCTGCGTAACCACGGTTCAATACACAGTTTGCTTAAATGGTGATAATGTTGGGCCAATCTTTCCAAATCGAGGCTTACGACAGGGGGATCCACTCTCCCCGTATCTATTCCTTATTTGCGTTGAAGGGTTGTCTAAGTCCATGGAGAATAAAGCAGCAAATGGTGAGATAAATGGCTGTCGAATTAGCCAATCAGCTCCAGCTATAACACACTTGTTATTCGCTGACGATAGCTTTTTATTCTTTAAAGCAACAGATGAGGAGGCTACAACAATAAAAAATGTTTTGAACTCTTATGAAATTCATTCAGGCCAGGCAGTCAATTTTAACAAGTCAGGGATTTTCTTTAGCTCGAATGTTAGAAGGGATAAACAAAACAAAATTGCTGAAATTCTTGGAGTGCATAATGCGCTTGGGAGCAGCTGTTACCTGGGATTACCCTCGCTAGTTGGAAGATCGAAAAAAACAACATTCAATTTTGTGAAGGAAAGAGTGTGGAAACGAGTCCAGGGTTGGCGTAATACTAAGTTGTCGAGAGCTGGCAAGGGTGTAATGATTCGTAATGTGGCACAATCCATCCCATCTTACTGTATGTCATGTTTTTTGCTACCTAAATCTCTAGTTCAAGATATTGAAAAAATGTTAAATGGTTACTGGTGGAAGTCAGGGAATAGTAGCAGAGCAAAATCTCGTGGGGGGTTGGGGTTTAGAAGTTTACATGGGTTTAATATTGCCCTTCTAGGAAAACATGTATGGAACTTCTTACAAAATCCAAATGCCTTGGTTTCGAGGGTATTTAAAGAGCGATATTTCCCAAACTGTCATGTGTTGCAGGCTCAGAAAGGTGATGGCGGCAGTTTTCTTTGGGGGGTATTTGGCAGGCGAAAGAGACTCTAAAGAGAGGGTTCAAGTGGGTTCTTGGTGATGGGAGAACTATTAATATTTTTGCTGATCAATGGCTGAGAGGGAAGGCAAATTTCAGGGTGGAAGATCAACCTCTGAACAGGAACAGAAGTGACAAAGTTTGCGAGTATTTCCGTCCAAACACCAAGGAGTGGGACGTGACTAGAATACAACAGGCCTTTCATGAGATGGATGTTCAACACATTCTGCAAACCCGTATTCCTCAGAATAGCAGTCGAGATAGAGTGGCATGGATGGACACTAGTACTGGTATTTACACGGCGAAAAGTGGGTATCAATTTTGGTATAACAGTAACCATGACAGGAGAGAGACAGAGCTGGAAACTGGATGGAAGAAATTGTGGAAGCTGCAGATTCCCCACAAGGTCAAGTATTTTTTATGGCGGTTGTGTAAAAACAATATTCCAACTCGCCAGTTATTGCGAAGAAAGGGAGTGCAGGTAACAATGGCTTGTCCTTTTTGTATTACTGATGTGGAACATCTGCGGCATGTATTTGTAGAATGCCCGTTCGCAAGTAATTGCTGGCAGCGTTATGGAGAAGATATAGAGACAAGTGACATTGAGGAAGTCCCAGTTTGGCTGTTATCTCAACTTCATTCTAGACCAGCATCTCAGATGATTAGAGTAGCTTCGATTCTGTGGGGAGTATGGCTAGCACGAAACAAATTGGTCTGGGATAACAAGAAATTGGAGCCTAGTATAGCAATGAACCTGAGTTTGAGGTTGATTAAGGAATGGCAAACAGCTCAGAAGATTCATGTTGTGGCTGCAGGAGTAGGTACTCAGGATAGAGCTAAAGGTCAAGTGAGATGGTTTCCTCCTGATGAAGGCTGGCATAAAATGAATGTTGATGCTTCAATTCGAATGGGACAGTCAAAATTTCAGGTGGGCATGGTGCTAAGGGATGACAGAGGACAATTTAAGTTTGGTATGATAAGAGTTGAGAGTGGCAATGCGTCTGTATTGGAAGCGGAAGCCGTGGGGGTTCTGGAAGCTCTCTGATGGATTGTAGGACAAGAGATGACACAGGTTGTGGTGGAAACGGATTCTCTTATGGTTACAGATGCTCTATCGAATGGTACTGTGTATCATCATGAGGTGGGTGATATTTTGGGTGCATGTCGCAATATCCTTATGGAACGTAGGGATTTAGTTGTTAAACATATCCGTAGACAAGCTAATAGAGTAGCACATTGTGTACCTAGTCTTACTTGTTTGTCTGGAGATGTAGTAGAATTTTATTCTCCTCCGTCAGGTGTGTTGGAGAGGTTGTTATATGATGTTGAGTTCTAATGAAATTTTCCTTTTCAAAAAAAAAAAAAAAAAAAAATTCTCTCTCGAGCCTTTGATCTGTTTTTTTAGATTACAAATTCCATCAATATGTTTCCATTAAATAAAGTTGTGACTATTATGATATATGATACGTATAAAATCATTAAAATATATTTGTACCATCTTGAAATATAAATTATATAATCACTTCACAATTTTATATCGCATTTTTGAATACAATCGTTTAAAGAAATATTATTTTTGATAGAAAACGTATAAGGGATTGTGATTTGACCTATAATTTAAAGTTGGGGGATGCAAAGTGCAATTTATTAAACTATATATACATAATTGAAATTGGAGTAAAGCTAGGGGATGCAAAGTGCATTTAACTCTTTTTTATAATTAACAAAAGTTGATCAGAATACCCCCTACCACTTGCATCTCAGTACTAGATAATTCTGTGCAGGCCATCGAGTCCAGAGAAGCCATTTCTTGGGGACAGTTCTAAGGACCAATTTTAATGTCTACCAATTAGCCGAACCAGACCAAACATAAAGCAGGCACAGAGTAGATGCACAATTTTATACAGTGATGGTCTTAACTCTTAGGCACAATGCTAAGGAGTAAGGACCAACTTTGGTGCGCTTACTGTCCGGAAGGATTATAAAAATAGGAGATATGTGAGGTTTAAACAGCCATGCTATGGAGAACATTGTATAGAACTGTACCCTCGTTGTATGATATTAATAATATTTCTTCAAACTCTGATTTTTAACAACTTACAAATCTATGGTTTTTAAAAGTCCCTGCCCTCAAAATTTTCCATAAATTTTTTTTTTCCGTCGGTTTAGGAATCCTAGTTCTGCCATCGGATGCGAGTAGCTGAGTACCAGTTCTAATGTTTACCAGTTCACCAAACCAGACCAAACATAAATCAGACACAGAGTAAATGCACAATGTACTTAAGAAATTCAGACTACTAGACTAGTCACCCTTCTGAACTTTAGCCCTAAATTTATCTTCAGACTTGAGGAAAATTAGTTTATCTTCATTAGACTCAGAGGAAAATCATTAGAAAAAAAAGGGACAAAAATCAAGTTCAGCTACTAAGTGTACATAAGAAATTAGTTATCAGTATCTCCTACTGGTCTACGACATTTTGCAAAGAAGTAAAACATAAGAAAAAACCAAAAAAAAAAGAAAAGAAAAGAAAAGAAAAAGAATAATAACGAGATAGTTCATCCAGTTGCTTGGGTAATTTTAGGTCCACGGGTGGGATTTAACATTTAGGCTACTGGAGAATGGAGTACATGATCCTGTGTTGTGTCCACTGCAGCAGGGGGTGTAAATTGCCACATGGGAACTCCAGGATAACCCACAAACGGCACCATCTTGCCACCAAAAAATTGACCAGGGCCTGCAAATGGCGAAGGAACTACTGCAGAGGGTAAGAAGCCTGGCTGAGTGTGTAAGCTTTTCACTTGCTGTTCAAGTTTCTCTTTCTCTGCCTTCAGCTTCTGCTTCTCGTCTCGAAGTTCATTCTTCTCAGCCTACATAATAAATTCAGCATGACTCAGGAAGAGGATGCACATGCAGTTGTCATTTATTAAAAAATCAGAGTCACCCAATTTACTTCTATAAGAAGAGGAAATTAAATTCTCAAACTATAGGCAAAACAAATTGTAAGCAAGCGCACCTTTAACTCATCTATCTTATGTTGCAAAACATCATGCGACTCCTTCAGCTTCTTAGCTTCATCCCTCAACTGATTAACCATTCGGATGGCATCACTCAATATGATAGCCTTGTCGGTTTTGGGTGTCCTTCCAGGTTCCAGTGTAGAGCTTAATTCTTGGAACCTTGAGACAATACCAAAGGTCAAGTTCACATAGTGATCATGCAATTGAAGCTCATAGGAAAGCGTCATAATGCTTACTTATCATTTAATCGATCTCTTCTCATTTTTTCTCTACATGCTTTGGAGTTGGATACACTGCACGATCCAGACGTCATCCTATATAGATTATAAATAAATTATAAAGACAAGTAAATCAAATTTGAGGCAGAGTACAAAGTGATCTAAATTATCCAAAGGTAAAAATCTAATGATACTATAGATAATATAATTCAAAAAATCATCCCAAATCTTATCATTCTCTAACAAAAGTAAGGATACGGATAAGTGGGTGGTTAATATGGATAATTGGGATACATACCTCTTTCTGGAGCCATGCTCCTTAAATCCATCAGAACTTCCAAGTGAATCACCAAAATCTGCACTGAGAATGACAAGTAGTCTTAGAATGCATATACGCAATGATCTTCTGCCGACATTATATAACTCTGTTTTAGCCTAAAACTGATGCTATAGTGTAATTAAGAGTAGAATATATTGCCAGCACAGCAGATCCGTCCGCCCTCTGACAATATTGGGTATATAATTTAAGCTGTATCCCTTGACTTATAACTTGTCAAGACAGTGATTGCAAAAATAGAGAAACAGATACAAGGGAAATGAAAAGATATGAAATTGCTCTTATGGTCTGGCCTTAACTCTTAACACATCATTACCAGCATACTAGAACGTGATCAAGGTTTCTGCCAAATGCCAACCTAATTGTAGATGTTCTTGTACCAGTATATTGTTGCCTAACCACATAAAAGATGTGGCAAATGTAACAGTGAAGTTTTCAAGTTTTAAAGCCAGAATTTAGTAGGAATAGCTTTAAAGCAAAATGTCAAATAGTCTTGATATAAGATTTACTGCACACTGCAGGACAGCATAATATTCCAAGCACAATAAAAAAGATAGCATCAGATTCATAGCTCAAAAATGTATATCAACAACTTAATGAAATGACTGATTCAAATCGGCCTCATGCATTTTGTCGAATCTAGCTATCATGCTTACATCTTAAACAGCTATATCAATAAGAAACCAAAGTCAAGCACCAAATTTTAATCTCAAATGGTAAAGATCATTGCATCCGACAAAAGAAAGAAAATCTATATTGATATGGAAATAAAAGAAACAAGAAAAGAAACCTTAGTCCAATAGTATCCGGAAACGCATTGGCAGGCCACTGAAAATGAGTTTGAAGAGAAGGTAGATCACAACCTGGAACAGGAACAGTACTGTCCAGCAATTCATAATCAAACATCCAACTTGAATTATTCTCCTCTGTCGACGCCATTTTTTCCTGCACGCTATTCCTAGAAAAATCTAAAGAGATTTCACCGGAGGATCAGAGATAAATTATAGGCAAGGCAAAATGAAGAATAATATATGAGCTGAAATATGTGTTATGGTGATATGATGGTGGGAGGTTGTTTGGATGGAAAAAGTTGAAAGTAGGTTTTGTAGTGCTGCTGGCGGGCGCTGCTCCGTATACGTTCCTTTAGTTTATGAAAATTAAAAATTCTACGTGAGAATACTTGCTCTGCATTCTTGACGTAAATTATGACTTCTATATTTTCACTAAAGAAACGTAATAAGATAAGAAAAATAATGAAAAATGAAAATGTCTTCCCCTTAGTATTAGATGTATAGAAACGTTGAGGGAGAAACACATATATGCAAGTATGTTATAGATAATGTACAATATTTGAAAGTAATACAAAATTACAATTAGTAAGCTTTTTGTGAATCAGTTGAGCAAAGCTGACTAAAGTTGTAGATGATGTGTGGTTGGACTTGAGAAAGCCACACATTGTTGAATAATATAATAGAATATCACATGCAATAGGACCACGATGCAAATACAAGTTACTTATTCGTTTCACGACAAAAATGCAGATCTAATTTCAGAGCATATGCGATATGTTTGTCTCAAGTCCTACTGATGGGTATAAAAGATTTTTCTTCGAATTTCTAAATACAGGGTCCAGTTGATTGACACAGTCATTTTAGGGGTTTACCATCTCAAGAGCCACGGAAGAAGAAGTAAGTGTATTTCCATGCTCGGTGAGTATGAGTGTGTTAGCAATCCTCCGGATTAGTCGATGTGTGCAAAAATTGACCCCAAAACCGAATTATCAAAAAAAAAAGAAAAAGTATAGTGCATACTAAAACATAGGTATGATTACCAATAGTATATCACAATCAATTCGAGTTGTGCTATATATTTAAGAGCAAAACCAACAACTTGTAATCAAAACCACAGAGCAGGAATAATTAAAATGTTTGTTTAAGAAGCCAATATCGTACTCGCTATGAAGAGAAAGTTTGCATCCTATGCGGACCATAAAGATTGCGCTAAAAGGGGATGAAATAAAAATGGACAAGCAAAAAGAGATTAAACATAAACGATTATTTTCTAGGTTGAGCCGTGGCCTAGCCTTGGCACTCGGTTGCTCTGTGGGGGGGATTCTATTCTGGTTGCATGCCTTTCAAACGTACAAGGCTATGTTGGACTGGACACAGTACATCCACAATTTTATGACCTTCTTTCCCTAGACGTTCCGTTTTTTCTTCTTCTCCAGCTCTTACATTGTAGGAAATGAACATCCTGTCTTTCACCCAAAGCCGCAACATCTCTGACTGATCAAAGGAATGAGGAGTAATTTTGCCATGCTCGTCTTCGAGAGTCTTCATTGATGCAGACGGAATTAAAGGTTTCCTTTTGCCCCATTTCTGTTTTTTATAATCTTCAAGCACCAATACACAAAGATCCCCTTCCATTCTATCAACCAAAGCTAGCTTACCCATGAAATTTAAAGGCCAAACCTTCTTCCATCTTTTGTATTGACCTCTAGGAATATTTGTTACAAAAAACTGCTCAGTTCCTAAATCGAGGGATACTACTTCTTCAACCATGATAGCCCCACTTGCAACTACGCGAACACAGTGAACAGCATCACCAGTTGACACTACAGTTAATTTCGTTCTATTTCTATTAGGATCATCTCTGGTAGGCATATTGAGAAGCCTCCAAGAGAACTCATTATGGTCAACAGAAAAAACCTCACAACATTCAGTGCTGCTTTCATCATATACTGAAACAAATTTATAGCTACTTGCAGAAGGGACGTAAGAGAAGACGATACCATGGCTATCTTTGTGTGGATCTGGTAATTCAAGAACTTGTTTGGTGGTTGGGTTGCGAATGCAGTACTTGTTTGTGACTCTATGCTTCTGAAGATACAGACCGTCACAAGCATACACATGTACATAATCCTCAAGCTCAGTTGGTACATTAGGTATATAATAGAAGTTATACAATTTGGGAGCCCGGCTCATATTCTTTTCTATGAAGTGGCGATCTTGTATTAAAGCATACCACTGCTTGCATACAAGCATAACTCTGCCATGGAATTCCACTGGCAACCAACTCAATATCTCGGTAATAATTTCAGGGGGGAAGAGTGAATCTGTGACAACATTATCAGTCTTCTTTCCCTTTTTAAGTTTTAATGCCAGAGCTTTACGAATTCCACAGGACATGGAAGAATTCATGTTACCCATATATATCTGTTCTGCAGGATGCATGCGATTTCATAAGCAAAATTAAGTATAACAAACAGAGAAAATTCATTATAGCAGACGCTCTTTAATCAATTAAACTGAAACACCACAAGGAAAAGATAGAAACACTATCTTTGTCAAGGAATCTGAATTAAAGCCAAGGACAAACTACCTACACAAGCAGTGAAAGTCAAATTAGATTATAACGCTTATAGTTGAGATTTGTTTGTTTGTTTTTTTTTCTTGTTCTGGGTATACAACTAGAACCTAACCTGATGATCACCTACCTACTCATGCCCTGTGCAATTGTATGCCTAGAACCTACCCTTGCAAATGATAAACAGCTACTCATGCCCTGAGCATGCTCAAATCAGAACTGAACTTCACCAACAAGTTGTCGATTTTAACATTAATGACTAGTTTAATAAATTGCTTTAGTTTGGGCAAGTAAATTGTAACACAATTTCCGTAGAGGAATATTGATTATTTCCATTCTTTGAACCAAGACTATAACTTGTTTGGTAATTCAAGAACTTGTAAACTGATAATTTAGAGATTAAAAAAACATGATGACTGAAAGTATTTTGCGGCATAAATTTTATAAAATTTGGAAGAATTTGAGTCATACTCTGCATAAATTTGTGAGACTCTTTACGATATTTTAAAAACCATGTATTATCAGCAACATACTAATATTCAAAATCCGAATCGAATATGCCACTAGAAATATTTGAAGGTTCAATATTATTAGAAAAACGTATCCATCAATGTAGGAGTAGATATTCCACTGGGTTTGGCACTCAAACAATTTCGAAAACCTTCAAAGATATCCTAAATTATGTAGAGGCCAGATAGATTGTTACGTACAAGGACTAATCCTAAACAATGTAATATGAACAAACAATAACAAAATTATAGATCAATGCAATAAAATCATGGCTCAGTTTGAGTTTCAGCACTTACTGATCAAGTAGAAGCTATCAGAGTTGAGATTTACTGATACACCGTAATGTTAAAGCTTTGCCTTTGTTTCATGCTAAAGGGTTAAGATGATTTTATACAAGGATTAGGATGAACTGTTCTAGTTATCTTCTAACTCTAAGAGCCAACAAACCCCTTATATCATCTCGTGTGATCTTGTAACTTAAATTATAAGGGCATTGGATCTAAAATTGTATTCCAACGGTCTCTTAATTTTTCCTTAAAAAGGTAACTTTTCCTTAAAAAGGTAAGAATTCTCTTATTTTACTTTTATTAATAAAATATTATTTTCTCTCCTTTTTCCAATTATTTCCTTCTTTTTTCGTTCTTGCTTCCCTCTTTTTTTTTTATTTAACAATTATAAGAATCTACTAGCTTATAACCCGTGCGAAGCACGGGCTTCTTTTGATAGGTTATAAAATTTATTTAACATTATAATTATTTTTTTATATAATCCTTATTTTTAATAATTTTTTAATTTTAATTTAATATAAATTTATATAATGATATGCATGGTTTAAAATTTATTTTGTAAAATTCTAAATTAAAAATGTCGTTGACGGGTTCGAACTTTGAATTTTTAGTAAATTAATTTAATCATATAATATATCTTATTATTAGATCTAACGATTCTTATTTATTACTAAAAAATAATGATTTGAATATATGGTGAGATATTTTGAAGGCAAGATTAATTTTAAATTAAAAAGTAACATGTTTTAATTACAAAAATTACAACTAAAAATAATTACGGAAAGATATGGTGTGATATTTTGGATATATATTAATTATAGTAATATTAGTTTTAAATTAAATGGTAAAGTGTTTTAATTAGAAGTAAAATCTTTAGAAAAAATGGGTAATTGAGTTGTTGGAGTAGAAAAAAGAGTCCAAGTAGAAGTTCAATGTTGATGAAGGAATTTTAATCGGAATATAATTACGTTAACATGAGTAATTAGCTTTTTGAGTTGTTTTTGTAATTTAATTATTTATACTTACCCTTTAATGATATATATGGTATTGCAAAAGAAGAGAAAAGCCGAAGAAACTTGTGCATTGAATTGAAGGTGTAAATTAGGTTTAGAAGAATAGAGTTCTGTGCGCAGTGTTCGTGAAAACAACGGAGGTTTTAAGTTTAGCTGTATTAGTAATGGTGTAAATATAAAATACTACTGTGTCTTTAGGACTATAGCCAATAACGGATTAAAATTGATTTATTTTATATTTAAAATTAAATTAACCAAACCGAAAACCAAAATAAATGGGATAACCAAAACTTAGGATAACCAAACCGAAAACCAAAACTTTCAATGTTTCGGTTTTAATATAATGCGAAGCACGGGTTTCTTTTGATAGGTTATAAAATTTATTTAACATTATAATTATGTTTTTATATAATCCTTATTTTTAATAATTTTTTAATTTTAATTTAATATAAATTTATATAAAGAAATGCATGCTTTAAATTTTATTTTGTAAAATTCTAAATTAAAAAGGTCGTTGACGGGTTCGAACTTTGAATTTTTAATAAATTAATTTAATCATATAATATATCTTATTATTAGATCTAACGATTGTTATTTATTAATAAAAATAATGATTTGTATATATGGTGAGATATTTTTGGGTGTATATTAGTGATCGCAAGATTAATTTTAAATTAAAAAGTACTCCATGTTTTAATTACAAAAATTACTATTAAAAATAATTGGTGTGATATTTTGGATATATATTAGTTATTGTAATATTAGTTTTAAATTAAATGGTAAAGTGTTTTAATTAGAAGTAAAATCTATAGAAAAAATGAATAATTGAGTTGTTGGAGCAGAAAAAAGAGTCCAAGTAGAAGTGGATGAAGGAATTTTAATCAGAATATAATTACGTTAACATTAGTAATTAGCTTTTTGAGTTGTTTTTGTAATTTATTTATTTATTTTAATAATTAGGATAACCAAACTAAAACCAAAACTTAATTTAATATAAATTTATATAATGAAATGCATGGTTTAAATTTTATTTTGTAAAATTCTAAATTAAAAATGTCGTTGACGGGTTCGAACTTTGAATTTTTAATAAATTAATTTAATCATATAATATATATTATTATTAGATCTAACGATTGTTATTTATTAATAAAAATAATGATTTGTATATATGGTGAGATATTTTTGGGTGTATATTAGTGATCGCAAGATTAATTTTAAATTAAAAAGTACTCCATGTTTTAATTACAAAAATTACTATTAAAAATAAATGGTGTGATATTTTGGATATATATTAGTTATTGTAATATTAGTTTTAAATTAAATGGTAAAGTGTTTTAATTAGAAGTAAATTCTTTAGAAAAAATGAATAAACTAATAATATTATAATTAATAATAACTAACGGAATATCTTTTCGAGATAAAAGGTAATATCTTTTCTAAAATATCTCATTTTCTCCTAAATAATAAATAACCAATTACCTTTTTCAGCTATTACCTTTTTTAAATTTTCTAACTATAATCTTTTCCTTCCAAAAATATAGTCGTTCTAATTAATGAAATAAACAAATAATATTATATTTACTAATAACTAACTAATTACCTTTCCAACTAAAAGGTAATATCTTTTTTATATTTTTTAACCGAAATATCTCATTTTCAAACTTGATTTTTTACTTAATTATCCTTATTTAAATCTATACTATATGTTAGGGAGCAAAACCCGAGATAATCAACTAATGCAAAGCACACACAATAAAATTATATGACACGGAAAACCCGCCTCCCAAATTGTATTATTAATCCAAACAATAATCAATAATACAATCAATCTCACCAAACGGTGTTTCACTCACACGATACTTAAGCCAAACAATACTCAAGCATACCTAACAAACATAATAGGACTATGTATATATAGCCATCACAAACTTAGCCACCAAGATATCCTAATCATACTTGGTTTCCAATTACAATCCTTATCATACTTGGTATCTAAATATACCATCTATAATAATTATCTAAACATATAATTATTACCCAATCCATATATGTTTTGGATCACCAAAACCCATACTATTGTATTGGGCTGAAAACCCAACAATCCTCCCCTTCAACCCAATACAATTTCATAACCGAATTAACGGTCACCATAACGGTATCAAGCCAACGACGTCCATCCGTCAATGTCTCCCCTTGAACAATAACCTCTCCTTCTAGCACAAAAAGATTCCTCTTGTCCTTCCAACCTTTGAGTATCTCTAAATCCTTTTTAGTGACCTCCAACATACCGTTCTTCATCATAACAATATGTCCCAAATCAACTAATTTACCCAATGAAATTAGATTTCGATTTAACTCCGGTACGTACCTTACTTGAGTTAACCTCCGAACACGACCATTGTGAAGTTTCATTGTTACCTCACCAATGCCATCAACCTTTACCCTTTTACCGTTTGGTAAAGTTACCATCTTTCTCTCACACTTCTCGTAAGACGAGAACCACTCCTTCCTAACACATATGTGATGAGAACATCCCGAGTCAAGCACCCATTCTTCTTTCGATCCCTTATCTTCTTGAACCAGAAGAGCATCTTCATCAGCTGCTACAAGCGAAACACTACCCGCTCCTTGAGTTTTCTTCAACTCCTTCAAATCTTCTCTTACTTGTGGACACGTGTATTGTACATGACCCAATTCTCCGCAATAAAAACACTTGATATTAGGATTACGTTTCTTAGCATACATCTTATTCTTGTCACGCGCATCTACCACAAGTGCACTTCCATCAGATACGTCACTCGATCCTTGCTTCATCAATCTTTCGGTCTCTAAAAGAACGACAATGGTCTCATCCAAATCTAACATCGTTTTCCCAACCAATAAAGAAGTAATCACAGTACAGTACTTCTTTGGTAGAGACAAAAGTAGAAGAACAACTTTGTCCTCATCCTTTAAATTTTTATCCAAATTATTCAGCTGGTTAATCAATCCATTAAAACGATTCAGATGATCTCTTAAATCTCCATCTTCTTCCATCTTGAGCCGGAACAAATCTTTCTTGAGGAACAACTTGTTGGCCAAAGACTTTGAGTGATATGTCTTCGTCAACTTCTCCCACAAATTCTTGGGGTTATTCTCCTCAAGAACATCATACTTGATTTCCGGTGCAAGGGCCAACCGGATTGTCGATGCCGCACGTAACTTCATGTCTTGCCACTTTGCAATTTCCACATCAGTAGGCTTCTTATCTTCAAGAGTCGCATATAACCCTCGTTGAATTAACAGATCTTTCACTGTGCTCTGCCATAACGTAAAATTGTTTCTTCCATTAAACAATTCAATCTCGAATTTTCCTCCACCCATATCCATCACGAACCTTGGCTTTGATACCACTTGTTAGGGAGCAAAACCCGAGATAATCAACTAATGCAAAGCACACACAATAAAATTATATGACACGGAAAACCCGCGTCCCAACTTGTATTATTAATCCAAACAATAATCAATAATACAATCAATCTCATCAAACGGTGTTTCACTCACACGATACTTAAGCCAAACAATACTCAAGCATACCTAACAAACATAATAGGACTATGTATATATAGCCATCACAAACTTAGCCACCAAGATATCCTAATCATACTTGGTTTCCAATTACAATCCTTATCATACTTGGTATCTAAATATACCATCTATAATAATTATCTAAACATATAATTATTACCCAATCCATATATGTTTTGGATCACCAAAACCCATACTATTGTATTGGGTTGAAAACCCAACACTATATACTATATTATAATAGCCGAAACATTAAAAGTTTGGTCGGTCGGTACGGTACCTATTGATTTTACCTAATTGCCCTTACCTAATTACATATAAAATTCATTATAATAACTAATCAATTTCCTTTCTCAGGTTAAACATTTACATTTTCTTTTCAATAACTAATTAATTTCCTTTTTCAGGTAAAACACAATATCTTTTATATTTTATCTAAATAAAATTTCTCCTTTTTTAAAAACTCTACGAGCAATTTTGTTTAATAAAATAACATAATTATATTATAATTACTATTAACTAATTAATTACCTTTTTCAGCTAAAACAAGTTACCTTTTCTATTTTCTTTAACTAAAATATCTCTTTTTCCAATTATATTTCCATTTAATAAAAAATAATAATATTATAATACTAATAATTAACCTATTAACCTTTTTAACAAAAACATATCATCTTTTCTATATTTTATAACTAAAATCCATTTTTTCTAGAAATATCACGGGCAACATTAATTTTTGCTTTTCTAAAAACACTACGAGCAATTTTATTTAGTAAAAATAACATAATTAAATTATAATTACTATAAACTAATCTATTACCTTTTTCACCTTAAACATGTTGCCATTTTTATTTTCACGTTACTTTTTCTATTTTCTCTAACTAAAATCTCTTTTTTTTTTCCAATTATATCATGGGCCATTCTATTTAATAAAATAAAATAAAATAATAATTTTGTAATACTAATAATTAACCGATTACCTTTTTAACCGATTACCTTTTTTAGTTGAAATGTATTATCTTTTCTATATTTTCTAACTAAAATCCTTTTTTTTTTCTAGAAATATCACGGGCAACATTAATTTTTTCTTTTCTAAAAACACTATGAACAATTTTATTTAGTTAAATAACATTATTAAATTATAATTACTAAAAATTAATCAGTTGCATTTTTCACCTGAAACATGTTACCTTTCTAATATTATCTAACTAAGATTTTTCTTTTTCCAATTATATCACGAGCGATTCTATTTAATAAATTAAAATAATAATTTTATAATTAATAATAATTAACCGATTATCCTTTTCAACTAAAACCTACTTTCTTTTCTATATTTTCTAACTAATATCCTCTCTCTAGAAATATCACGGATAACATTTATATAATTATTATCAAATCATCTCATTTAAAAATTTAAGCTTCCGAAAATCATGTCTTAAAAAAATTAATTCATATTAATGAAAAAAATTATTTAAAACTAAAAAGTCCGTGCTTCACACGGGTTTTAAGCTAGTTTATGTAAAATAGTAAAACACATTAAAAGGTACACGAGAAGAAACTATGAAACATTATCTTTCTTTGTTGCATAGTTACAGAAACACCCAAAAATGTTCTTAAAAAAAAGAAAAGGAAGAGAACCAAATAGCCAGGAGAATTGTGAAATGCTGCAAAACAAAAGCTGCAGGATCACTGTACACAATCCTCTTTTAATAATGTATATGGTTCTACACAATTTTTTTTTGATAGGATTCTGCACTAATAATATGTTAGCATCAGAGTTTAGTATATTTCAGAAAGAAAAAATAAATCAAGGAAACAGTAGTTGAAAATGGACTACTGCTAGGAGGCAGGGGATGGAGAAAGTATACAACTCTTGGCTATCCCCCAATCCTCCATTAATATAATATGAACAATCAATAGCAAGTTATAACAAGAGTAAAGGTTAATGCAAGTTAAATCCACATCATTTGAGTTTCAGCATTGAGAGAACAAATCCTTCGTTTCCAGAAGACAAATAAAAGCTTCCAACTGAGTTCTAATATGTAATTTAAGGCCAACAAACTGGATATACAAACTGTTTCTTGCATCTTTCCGTAAAATTAATATATAGCCACCTTCTAATTAACACAATTGATTGACCATTGTAGTTGAGAACAAACCAAGAAAGTTGTAACCAAACCACATGACTAATGATATTTTCAATATTGCATGAAACCATCATGATCGAGGAAAAAGAAAAGAGTACATGCATAGAATCACAAAGATCGTGCCAGAAAAAATAGAATCAAACAAAGATTCATAACAATATAAATAATATGTCAATATCTTTGAGGTGGCCGAGCCAGTGGCGTGTGTGTCTTTATTCTGGTTGCATCCCTTCCAAACGTACAAGCCTATGCCAATGAACACACTTTGAAAAAATACGTCTAGTCTTAATATCATAAGAAATAGGCTTCCTGGCTTCTTTCACCCATAACCACAATGTCTCAAATCGATCAACAAAATAAGGAAAAATTCTGCCATGCTTAACTTCAAGTTTCTTCATTAATTCTATCGGAAATAAAGATTCCTTTTTGGCCCATTTTTGTTTTTTTTGTAATTTTCCAGCACCAACCCGCAAAGCTCTGCTCCTACTATATCAACTAAAGCTGGTTTGCCCTTAAAATCTATCAGCCAAACCTTCTCCCAGCTTTTGTATTGACCTTTAGGCAGATTTGCGACAGTAAACTGCTCAGTTCCTAAATCAAGCGATATTACTTATTCAACCATTTCATCCCCTCTTGCAATTACACAAACACAACGAACAACATCACCAATTAACTTCATAAAAAATTCCTTTCTATTTCTTCCAAGATAATTTTCAATGGGCATTTTAAGAAGTCTCCATGACAACTCATCATTTCCAACGGACAAAATCTCACAACATTCAATGTTGTTTTTATCATAGTATATTGAAACAATTTTATAGTTGAGAGTAAGAGGGACATAAGCAAAGAGGATATGATAGCTACCGTTGTGCGGATCAGGTCATTCAAGGAATTGTTTGGTGGCAGGGTTGCAAATGCAATACTTCTTTGTGGATGTACTCATCTCATGTTTCAGGCCATCATGAGAATAGACTTTCATACACCCTTGTCTGACATTAGACTCAACAAAGCTAAAATTCCGTCTCATATGCTTTTCTATAAAGTGGCGATCCTGGATTAAAGCATACCATTGCTTGCATACAACCATAGGAGTGCCAAAGAACTTTACTGGCAACCAGCTCAATATCTCCATGATGATTCTGGTGGAAACACTGAATCAGTGACACAATATTAGCCTTTTTCTCTTTATAAATTCATTGTTTTCGTTGGTTCCAGTTTCTTGATTTTTTAACCCCTGAACGGCTGGGATCTTTTGATATAAGATCTTCCAACATTCCATCTTTTCTAGCAATTCTTTTACTTGCCTCCACAGGAAGGTTTTTCTTTGGCTTAGGACTACGAATAGCAGGGGAAGCCTCTTTCATCACAGAAATGTTTTTCATTGGGTTAGGAATTTGAAGTTTGAACAGTAAGGGAAGCTTCTTTCTTGACAAGAATAATTGTTTTTAGTTTTCTAGATTTGGCTTCAGCAAATTTCTTCTTAAAATCTTTCTTTCCAGATTGATCTCCTTTCTTTGCACTATTTAACCTACGTACCCGACTGCTTCTAGTTTCTGCACCCTTATCCATTTCATTCCTGTTCATCACAGCTTTTAATTTTTTCACTCTACTTTCAGCAACTTTCGTGTTCCCGTCATCTACCGAAAATTTTCTCTTCGCAGCATTTTTCCCATGGCTTTTAACATAGGATCTTCCGACATTCCACCTTTTCAAGTAATTCTTTTACTTGCCTCCGCAGGAAGGTTTTTCTCTGGCTTAGGACTACGAATAGCGGGGGAAGCCTTTTTTTTCACAGTGTTGGAGGCCCATCACCTCAGTGGGACGAACCGAAAACCCAACACCATAGATCGAAGGAAGCCCATGATCGTTCAGCCCATCTGTCTACAACGAACCAATCAGTTATACCATCCTCAGAACGTGGGACACGTCGCCCTACTTACACCACTCTTCGGAACAACCTCCACGATGTAACAGAAAAAAGGTAGACTGGTCGGTTTGAGATATTCATTCAATCACAACTTACCTCACACACAAACACTCTACGTTCATAATTACTCACCAAAAACCAGTTAACTTATTCTCATATCGGAGTGAATCGGGGGCACAACCCTCGCATTCTTCTTCATTCGCAGGTCCGACCGAAGGATCCACCCGACAAAAACTAGTTCTAACATTTGGCGCCGTCTGTGGGAACGTAGAAGTAAGTTTGTTGCTGTGAATTAGTGCCTACTAGAAGCTATGTCGAACGAAGAAACACCAGAGAATCAGAACCCTCCCATCATGCCCAGAATGCTGGTCTTCGATGAAGAAGGACCTATAACCTCTCCTGAAGAACAGAAGGAGATACTTTTGAAATGGCGAGAGGAACAAAAAGCTAAGGGGAAGCAGAAGGAGAAGGAAAAGGAAAGAAGCAACAAAGACGCAGAGAGATTGGCCAAGCAGAGGGAGGCTGACCGTTTAAGACTACAGGCCTTGAAGCTCCAGAGAGAGGAGATTGAACTCCAGGAGAAAGTGCTTCGTGAAGCCCTGGAGACTGAAGTTCGGAATATGAAACCCGAAGGGAGAAGGGACTAGAGACGATCAAGACGAGTCTTCTAACTCCGAATCGTACTCACGATGATCCCGGTCGAAGGTAAATTACACCTCCGATTCGGAGAAAGATGACCCGCATGTTGGGGACAGAATCAAGAGGATTGAAAAATACATGTGCGGAGAGAAGAAAGTCAGCCATGAGCCTGTGGTGACCGAAGATGTGGAGCAATGCCGACCGCCCCCAGGGAGGCAGTTCCCGAAGATGCATGAGTTCAACGGGAAGGGTGATCCCGAAGACCATTGTGAGAAATATGAATCTCTCGTGACTGGTATGGGACACTGTGATATTATTGTTAGGTCCAAATGTTGTAGAGGGGGGGGGGGTGAATACAACTTTTCGAATTTGATAAGCAATAAATAAGATGCAATAAATGAACACACAGATTCAAGGAATATATGTCTTATATATAACTTGAAGTGGTTGCTACAACATTCATTACAAAGTATAACAGAAGTTCAGAGAGTAGTGAATGATACTAAGCTCTGTGAATACACTCTCTCTCTTTTACATGTGTTTCTCTCAAGAATTGCACACTTAAAACATTACACAAGTACTTATATTTATACTACATGTAATCTATGTCCTGTAGTCTTCAAAGACTAAGATATACGTGGCCCAATGATGTCCACATAAATCTTGTCTTATCTTGAAAGCTTGGAAATCTGCCAATCAGAAGATTCCATGTGTCATGTTGAAGCTGCACTCTAAGTAGAACTTCTACTTGAGAATTTCTACTTAGCCATCTCGAAGTTCTAAGTAGAACTTCTACTTAGAAACTTCTACTTGGCCATCTAGAATATTTAGTACTTAGAAAATATTCTGGTTTTCAACTTGAAACTTCAATGCACATCTTGAACTTGTGATATCTTCATGTCTTCTTTATTCTTCACCAAGCTCTTGAATATGGATCTTTATTACTGACATAAACTTGCTATCAATGTCCTGACACTTGATGCACTGGTCTGGTTCATAAGTGACTAGTCTTGATAGTGTTTTTGCTTCTTGAATAAATTACCATATTCAATTAGTAATGTGGCTTTCCAATGTTAGCTTTCCTTCTTGTTCACTTGAAATCAATTTGTCTTATTGATACTGATAGTTATGATCTTGATTCTTGGCTTTTCAAATCACTGAGGCATGAACAACTTTGACTTGAACTTCTCTCAATGATTTCTTCTTGGCTTGATCATAGTTAACATGTTGAATTGTATAAATTACCTTGTCTTCATTTAGTGTTGATTTCTTTGTGGCTTCTTGTTCTTGATTGTCTTCTGGTTAAGTATCTTTTCCTTTAGTTGAGTTACATTAGTTATAGTGTTACAAGTTTACACACTCTGCCTTTCAATCTCCCCCTATTTGACTGTCTAACAATGACATTCAAATTAATGAAGTATAACTCAACTAAACAATGAGACGAAAAAAGATAACTAACATTAAAGTCTTGAATAATTTACAATTGAAATGTACTTGGAAAACAATACAAAGAACTTAAACTAGAAACAGAATTCGAACTTCGAATTAAAGATCATTTGAGTAATTCCTATCACCTAGATTATTTCATACCTTTTAGTCAAACTTATATCACCTTATTGGATCCACTCTGAGGTGAATTTTCCTCAAGTGAGTTAAAGCAACCGAAAGACATGAAGTTTTTCCAACTTCAAGTTCACACCACTCTGACCTTTAATCCTAATTCCGTTTCCTCTTCCTAGCTTCAGCAGTTTGGCGCTTCTCCTCTTTCTACTCTCTGCGCTTCTCTTTCTGCCGCTGTTCTTTCTTATATACTGGATCATGAAGCTGCTTCCACCTAGCATTCAATAAACTTACTGCTTCCATTTCTAGAGGATTCTTTGGCTCTGGCTAAGGATGTTTGAAAAGCCTTCTGAGTTTGTCCACTTCCTGAGTAGTCCTGATCTTTGGAATGTCCTCAAAGTTCTTCATTATGAGCTGAGGTTTCCAATGTGCTTTATCAGCTTTAAACTGACAATAGATCATTTTGGGGTAGCCTTTGACACGGTTAGTATTGTGGACACTAGCCGCATCTCGCTCCATCCGCTTCTTTTCCACCACTACTTCAGACAAGTAACTCATGAGTCTCTGCTTTTCTTCCACATACTCATTCTCCACTTCGCTCCATTTGAACACATATAAAACTCTCTCCAAAAATGCAGCATCTTGAGTCTGTAACAGCCATGTTCTACTCATATGCAAGAGTGTTTGATTCTGGTCTGCGTCTATGAATGCCAAGGCATCAGCTGTGTCATCGACATATGCGTGTATCCAGTATACACTATCTCTTCCTGGAACACCAACTGCCTCCCTTATCTCTCCTTGTTCCAGTGATCCAGACGGAAGAGTCAGAGCTTCATCTACATTTTTCATTGCTTGAAGAATATTCCATTTCTTCTCCATTAGCTCCGGCTCAACCTTCACATTATCTAGAGGGTTTGGAGCAATAATATCACACTTCCATATTTCATTGCTCTTCTTGAATATGATTCTTTCAATGACCTTCACCGATTTTTCTTTAATTTCTGAGTAAAACCCCTTACTCATCATTTGTCTACAGACAGCTTTGAGAGATTCCACTGAAAGATCCATTAAATCATTTTCTTCCATACTTACCCTCTTCATCTTCCCATCTACTACCATTCAGACAACATCAGGATATGCTGAGAATTCTGGACCCTTGTCCTCTGCTAGCTGCATTAACTGATCCCTATACAGAATGTTGAGCTCCTCAGATTGAGAGTATTGAATTTTTGTTGCTAGCAAGAAAAACTCTGACGCAGATCTTCTCGTGATGAATTGATCATCCACATACAGGAAAGACGTCGGGATTCCTTCAACTAAAGACAAGATAACCTGCCACTCCTTAAGCATCGCATTGTATTCAACCCTGACTTTCGAAATTATGCTCTTCAACGCATTTATGTAGTTCACAGTCAGTGGATTCTGCATGTTCAAGTTATAGAACAAGTCATCTGCCTCCTTGTTGTTAACTCCTTTTGCACAAGGTCCCATCAAAATCTTCCTTGCATCATCCCACTTTTGTCCAATCCTTCTCTTGTCCAAATCAACTTGAGGATCAGCTAGCCTTGCAAGCTCATGATCATACTGCTTCCCTTTGAGCTCTACTTTCTTTTCAAGGAACGCAGCATGTTCTTGCATCATCTTCATTTTATGGAACTGAGCTTGTTCCAAGGCTAACTGTTGAGATTTCAGAGTCTCCTCATCAGCAGGAATTTCTTCAGGCTTTCCGGAAGACATCCCAGCACCTCCACCTTGTTCCTTCAAAGATCTATTTATTGCATGTGCTAAAGATACGTCCTCCATGTCAGAGTCTGAATCAAGTACCTCCTGTACTTTTTCTTGATGATGACTTAGGTCAATGAATGGTTCATCTTGCTCAACCATCGTCGCCTTACCCTTTCTCTTCCTCAAAGCCTCTTCATGACCAACCGGCTCACTTTCTATTTCTTTGACAAGATCAGCCTGTTCTTCAATTTCTTCAATTTCTTCAATTTCTTCGATTTGAACTCCCTACTGTCTCGTCTCCTTTCCATTCTCCCCCTTAGGTGAGTTATCCTGAACACCACCTTGCTCTCCAAAGCCACCAGCATAGGAACCACCAAAACCAGAACCGGAGGCTCCAGCTCCACTAGCACCACCAGCACCATCATCGGGGGGAGGTTGATTGTATTGCGACTCGAAACACTCTAGGGGCACAAAACTCCTGACTGCAAACATCATTTTACTGATCTCCATCGCCATTGTATGCATTGTAGACTCCATTGCTCCCATTCTTTCATTCAGAGTGCTTCCCAAGACACCACCAGCATGGCCCAAGTCATTGATCTTGTTTGTCAAGACATCGAATGCTGTAGCTTGACTTGCCATTCGTGCTGCGTAGTCATCAAGAGCCCTTTGATTATCTCCAATATTGATCCCTAACTGCCCCATTGATTGTCCGAACTGCCTCATTTGATCTTCCATTGATGTCATACGTGTTTCAAGATTTTGAATATTAAGGGACGGTGTTTGGCTTAGGTGACCTCGCTCTAATACTGGTTCTGATAGTATTTGGTGCTCATTTTCGGGCCTTAAAAATGAAGGTCCCTCTCTCCCTAAACGCTCACACACACTCCCTGTCTCACGCTCGTGTATGTCTTCAATAATAGATCCAAAATAAGAAGTAATACCTGCAGAAATTGGATAAGAAAAATAATTTGCAGTTATGGGATCTGTTCCTGTTGTTTCCTGAGTTGGAATCTCAGGCTGAGAGGCTGCAAAGTGTTCTTGTACAACATCAGAACCGACCATCTTTGCAGCATCAGTACGTACCGGTGAAGGTACTGCTGAAGTTCGTAAAGCTTCATGTCCTTTTGAAGCAACAGTATCTTCAAAAGGTACAAATTCCTCACCAAAATCCCTATGTGCAGACTGTGCAAGGGGAGAACCACTCACGTGAGTTGGAGTGATTGAGTGCGACACACTAGGTTTGGACTGGGCTTTTGAAGTGGCAGCATAAAAAATTTTGGCTTTCTTCCGAATAAGTGGTTGCACTTCGGGGTCACTCTCAAAATCATTTCCTAAATCTACAGGTGCTGGCCTTTTAGCTTCCGTCAACAGAGGTGAACGAGAATAAGAATGTGTGTCAGACTCAGAAATATAGCTCTCACCCTGGGATAGATCCTGCGGGCTAGCAGTCTCTTGGGTCACGGAATCAGATATATAGGAAGAGGTTTGAGTAGTATGCAGAGAGATTACCTTCTTCATTACCTTGTTCATCATCACTTTGCTCATTAGGAATCCCTTCAAATGCTTCAGCATGAGCAGACGGATTCTGAGCATATGACGATACTTGCGATGATTCCGCCAAAGTAGTAACTCCTGCATCATACGTAAGCCACAGTTGAATGTTGTCAGGAATTGACATCGGTTTACCTTGATGTTTATCCTGATTTGCAATTGTAGTAAGTGACTTAGTGCCTATCCCTAGCGATGCAGATGTTGTACTTCTGGCAAATCCCTGTCGAACAGCAAGAGCATCCCTCGGTGCTAAATGATTAATAAGCATTTGTAAGAAACGAGGATACCAGCATACAACATCAGTTGTAGTAAGGTCTCTGCTTGCAGGAGATCCCATTGTAGCCACTATCTTGGAGAGAACTATGCGTCCATAATTGATATCCAGTTCTCGTGCTAGGGCAACTCCAAAGATTTGCATGGGAATTGGAATCTGATGAAAATCTCTTTCGCGTGCCTGAAAACATCTTGTGATGGCCTCGAAAATTAATTCCATTCCACATGAAAGAATTGTTTCTGGACATTTCCAGTGATCCGGCCAGTCGGAGGATAACATCCTATTTCTTCAAAGAATGTGAGGCGTTCTGCCGCTGTAGGTTCGGGATCATAAACATCTTTGACCGGGAATTCCAGAACCCTGTTGAAAATTTCCTCTGTCACCTCATATTCTTGACCCGCCAAGGTAAACCTGAAACCATAGGGGGTAGATTTGCTCCCAAAGGTAACTGCACTAGTCCATAATTGCTGTAAAGCATCATGTACCAGTGTGGGTTTAGCAGTAAAAGCAAAGCTAGCCTTGGAATACAAATTAAGAAATCGTACCCAAAACTTAAAGCGCGGGAGTTGATCACCAATTTCCGTAGAGATGTTATAAAAATTATTTTTGGCAAGTGAAAATTGATGAGCCATTTTAATTAAATGTTTTTCCTTAAAAAATGTGATAATAAATTTTTTTTTTTGTTTTTGAAAAACAAGCAATTAAAGAATCCAAAGTTATAGCCCTTTTAATTTATCGAGAAGACCAAAAGTCACTCTGAGAAATTAAACTACGGGATATAAACAATAGCCAATTACTAAATCTGTAACAGTCAATGGAGATGTATATGCGTGTGTGTATACCAGTGAAATCGTGTGTGTATATATATAGATAATAGGGAAATCGTGTGTATGAACAGTTACACAAACACACAAACACTTGATGTTCGTGTGTATATATATGCATGTGTATATGAACAGTTACAAAACACACAAACACAGAGATTAATGATCACACACAAATAATAGTAGTCTAAAATTGGCAGTAATTCGTGGTCTGTATGAGTTTAATCACAAAAACAACGAATAGAGGTTTGCAATTTTGAAATCGCCTTGTTTTTGTGTGGAGGCTGCTGTAAAAGTGAAATTAGGTAAAAGTGAAAGAATCATCGAGTTAGAGATGTATATATAGACATGATTGTGAAATGACAAAAGTGACCCTGTTAAAAAGAGTGAAACACTAAGTACATACAGGGAAGACCTAAGTCGAACATTATCTCGAACTTCGAGATGAAGTTCGAGATAGATGCTAACTCGAACAAACACACTTGAACCATGTAAGCAGCAAAAACTACCAGGGAAACCTATCTCGAGCTTCAAGTCGAAATTCGAAATAAGTTTCGAGTTAGGAGTTAACTCGAAAAATCCCTGTAACCAACTGAGAATTCTATCTCGATCATCAAGTCGAAATTCGAGATGAGTTTCGAGATAGAGATTAACTGGAAGTTATTCTCAGAATTGGATCTTTTCAAAATATCCCCTCAAGTGGAACCTCATCTCAAACTTCGAGATAAAGTTCGAGATAGACCTTATCTCGAATATTTTGAAGATGAAACTAGGCATACTGGTAACTCGAACTCGAACCCGAAGTCGAGTTTCGAGATGAAGTTCGAGATAGACACTAACTCGAAAATCTTCCCAGACTTAGAATTTTTAAAACTTCACTCCGGAAGCCCAAATCGAAATCCAAGACGAATTTCTAGATGAGTTTCGAGATAGAAACTAACTCGAAATTTTGAAGATACTTAGATTTCTCAACAATTAAATTTCCAAATTAATATAAATATCAATTCAAGGATTTTTAATAAGTGACATAATTAAGACATTCCTTGATAATTCTAAGGCCTCTAATTACATGAAAAACATAGGTAAATTCATCAAAAATCATGCAAAATTTAGAATATTATGAATTTAACTCCCCCTATGATCATGCAATCTAACAAGCATAAATTCAAAGATTTGTACTATTAAATACACTTAAAACACAATGAATTCATGTAAAATAACACTATATGCAACCTATAACAATCATTAATTAGGCATTTTTAAAGTCTAAGCACATAATGATTAAATAGCTTGCACACAAAAAAGAAAATTTTGGATTTTACAGATAGGAAGTTTTACTAACTTGTGTTAAGCATTCCCAATTCACCAACCAATCTATTGAATGTTACTTCATCAAGAGGTTTGTTGAATATATCTGCAATTTGTTGCATTGTGGGCACAAAATGTAGCTCCACATTCCCCTCCTCGACATGTTCTCTTATGAAGTGATACCTGATGTCGATGTGCTTGGTTCTTGAGTGATCTACAGGATTGTTGGTTATGGCAATGGCACTTGTGTTGTCACACATAATTGGAATTTTCTTGTGCTCCATGCCATAATCCTTCAATTGGTTCCTCATCCACAGTATTTGAGCTACACAGCTTCCAGCAGCAATGTATTCAGCTTCAGCAGTAGAAGTAGATACTGTATGTTGCTTTTTACTTTGCCAGGACACCAATCTTCTGCCAAGAAATTGACAAGCACCAGATGTGCTTTTCCTATCAATCCTGCAACCTGCATAGTCTGAATCCGAATAGCCAATTAGATTAAAACCTGTATCTCTTGGGTTCCAAATCCCTAGATTTGGTGTGCCCTTGAGATACCTAAAAATTCTTTTGACGGCTACGAGATGTGATTCTCTAGGATCCGCTTGGAACCTTGCACATAAACAAGTTGCGAACATTATATCGGGTCTACTTGCAGTTAAATAGAGAAGTGAGCCAATCATACCTCGATAGCTTGTGATGTCAACTGATTTACCTGATTTGTCTTCATCAAGCTTCGTGGCTGTCGCCATGGGAGTCTTAGCTGCTGATGCATCTTCTAGATTGTACTTCTTGAGTAAATCTCTGACGTACTTGGATTGACAGATAAAGATACCATCTTTTCTCTGACTGATCTGTAATCCAAGGAAGAAGGACAGCTCTCCCATCATGCTCATCTCATATTTTTCCTGCATTAGCTTAGCAAATTTCTCGCACAAGCGCTCATTAGATGACCCAAAAATAATATCGTCCACATAGACTTGAACAAGTATTAAATCATTCCTTACATTTTTATAGAACAATGTTTTATCAATTACTCCCCTAGTAAAACCATTTTCAATTAAGAATAAGGATAGGGTTTCATACCATCGCCTTGGGGATTGCTTGAGGCCATAGACAGATTTGAAGAGAAGATACACAAAATCTACAAGTTCTGGATCGATGAAGCCAGGCGGCTGTTCCAGATACACTTCTTCTTCTAACTCTCCGTTCAGGAAGGCACTTTTCACATCCATCTGAAAAACCTTGAAGTTCTTATGTGCTGCAAATGCCAAGAACATCCTGACTGCCTCAAGTCTTGCAACCGGTGCATAGGTCTCATCATAATCAATTCCTTCTCGCTGAGAATAACCTTTTGCAACCAAACGAGCCTTGTTTCGTGTTACAAGTCCGTTTTCATCCAGTTTATTTCTGAATACCCACCTAGCTCCAATTACTGATATGTTCTTTGGTCGGGGTACCAGTTTCCAAACTTTCTGCCTTTCAAACTGATTGAGTTCCTCTTGCATTGCAATCACCCAATCAGCATCACCAAGAGCTTCTTCTATTTCTTTAGGTTCAAGCTTGGATAAGAACCCAGAATATAAGCAAATATTAGTCAGGTCAGCTCTTGCAGTTCTTCTAGTAGTCACACCAACATCTGGATCACCAATAATTAATTCAAACGGATGATCTCTATTCCATACCCGTTCTCTTTGAAATTGTCTTGATGATTCAGCTTGACTTTCTTAGTTGTGGTGTTGACTACTTTGATTATTTTCACTAACTCCCCCTGAGTTAGTGCCAGCTCCTACAGAACTAGTGTCAACTCGTCTCGAGCCTTGAACAGTTGTCCTTGAGCTGCTATTTACCCCCCTGAGTTGTTGCCGGTTCGTACTGAAGAGGTCTCTTCTGATCTTGTAGAATTAGATTGTTCACTAGACTCAGGTTCTTCACATGCACTTGGGACATTTAATGGGACAACTAACTCAGGTTCATCTTCAAGTTCATCTAAGTCCAGATTCTGAAATTTTAGGGACTCAGGTTCACTAGAATCTCTAGAAATTGATGGGAGTTTGGTATCGTCGAATCTGACGTTGTAGCTTTCAGTCACTTTTCGATCATTCACTAAGAACACCCTATAAGCTGCCACCACATCTGTGGTGTAACCAACAAAGATTCCTTCACGAGCTTTTCCTGCAAACTTGCCTAGATTTTCATCATCTATAAATACATAGCATTTTGCTCCAAAGACATGAAAGTATTTGATTGTTGGTCTTCTGTTGTTCATTAGCTCACATGGTGTCTTTTCTTTTTCTTTTATGATCAAGGTTCTATTTTGAGTGTAACACGCGGTACTCACTGCTTCGTCCCAGAAGTACAGAGGAAGTTTCGAATCATACAACAAAGTTCTTGCTGCTTCAACCAAAGTTCTATTCTTCCTTTCAACTACTCCATTTTGCTGTGGAGTTCTCGGGGCTGAATACTGACGACGTATTCCATTAGATACACAGAAGTCATTCAGCACTGCGTTTTTGAATTCAGTGCCATTGTCTGATCTAATCGTCTTCACAGTAAGTGTTGAAACATTCTCGATTTGAGTGATGTGATCAATGATTAGGAAAGGTACTTCATCTTTCGTCATTGCGAACAATACCCATGTATACTTGGAGAAGTCATCCACGATCACCAATGCATATCTTTTCCTAGACAAAGATAAGACATTCACTGGGCCAACAAATCCATATGAAGAAGTTGCAGAGGCTCAGTAATACTAGAAATTTCTTTGCTTTTATGCGATGCTCGCTTCGACTTTCCCATTTCACAAGCTTCACAGAGTCCTTTCGGAGCGAACTCCATTTGAGGTAGATCTCTCACCAATTCTCGTCTCGCGAGAGCATTCATCGTTTTGAAGTTTAAGTGAGATAGCTTTTTGTGCCATAACCAGCTTTCATCATCCGAAGCTTTGCTGTAGAAACAGGTGACCTCATTCTGATTTGCTGAATCCATGTCCGCAACAAAAAGATCTGCCTTTCGAACTCCTCTCAAAGCCAATGAGCCTTCCTTGATGTGAGTAATTGATACACCTTTCTTGTTGAAGACAATTTCGTAACCTTTGTCACAGAATTGACTGATACTCAACAGATTGTGCTTCAGTCCCTCAACATAGGAAATATCTTCAATGATGACATTACCCGTCTTCAGTTTGCCATATCCCTTTGTCACACCTATGCTGTCATCTCCAAAGGTAACATAAGGGCCAGCCTTCATAACCAACTCTGTAAGCAGGGACTTGTTTCCAGTCATATGTCTTGATGCTCCACTGTCTAGCACCCATACAACTTTATTTCTATTCTACTTAATGCCCTGCATTGACAGATTGATTAGACTTTCTTCGGAACCCAACTTTGATTGGGACCAGCTTTTCTATAAGATCGAGAATCAACAGATTTAACAACAGGAGATGCACTTTTCTTAACATTACTAGAGCTTTCGACTTTCTCCTTTCCTTTCTCAGACTTGATAGATTTGTCAGTCTTAGGAGAAGGTTTGTCACTCCTAACTTTAGGAGGACTGACAGTCTTGGCTCGCACATGCTTCTTTTTGATGTTTGAACTAGCAGCAGTATTTGAGCATGACTGGCTAGATGCATTCATTAAATTCACAAAAGTTTGCATGATGTTAATAGTGCATGGCATACAATTAGGTTGACCACACTGTGCATGATTCTGATACAGATTATTCATTGTATGTGTGGCAGGCATGGCATGTGCAACAGGAACATTTATGTTAGCTTTACATGCATAAGAAAGATGTTTAGTAGATTTACAGTGATAACATGCTTTCTTTATTCGTTCAGCCTTAACCTCTTTTATGCCTTTTTCTTTCCTACCTTGTTGTTTAACAACCTTAGCTCCTAATCCTGCTCTAGATTCATCTCTAGGGCAATTGATTTTAACTTGTTTGGTAGGAGTTATGGGTTGTGCTTTCTGGCGATCTTCCATCTCAATCTCATATCTAGCTATTAATTCAGTCTCTTCTTCTAATCGAGGAACAAGGTGTTTGAAGATAGGTTTGACAGCTAATTTAAGAGGGCTAGGAATTTCCTTTTTAAGGTCACTAGAACAAGTGTCGATAGGTCTCTTTCCTTCTTTCTTAGGTAAGTTAGAATAGTCAAGTCCTATACCTATTCCAGTTATTTTCTTAAATGTGCCATTATCTACATACACTTTACTAGCAGCTAGTTTGTAAGCTTCGCATTTAGTTTCTAACTCAGATAGGTCGTTCCTAAGACATGCTTCTATTTCTTCCTTAATGATGAGCTTGTGTTCCAAAGATTTAATAAAGTCTCTTAGGGAAGTATCTACAGTGCAAGCAGCCTCTAACTCTTCCACTTTTGCCTCAAGCATTCTTCTTTTGGCGACAAGTGTTTTCTGTTCCTTTTGAGAAGTGTCTAGGCTTTTGCACAACATATAGATCTCTTCACTAAGAGCCCCGTTCTGTTCCTTATACTCATCAATGGACATTTCTACTTTAAAGGTTAGAACTGGTACCTCTGGTTCCTCTGATGTCTCAGCCATGAGGGCAAACACTACACCACAAATGGTCTATGGCAACACCAAAAAAAAGTGTTAAAAATGCTGAAAAATGTTACCATAGGATTTAAGGCAACACTTTTGTCAATTCTGCAGGTGTTGGGAATTTGCATGTGGGCTTAGAGGTTAAGCCAACATATTTGTCAAAACTATGGCAACATCAATATGATGTTGCCTTAGGCACTTATGCCAACATTTCATGCAAAATAGCAACACTTTTTCTAGTGTTGGCATAAACTTTTTCTAGTGTTGGCATAGTTTTAGCAACATTTTTACAAGCTATGGCAACATCTTTAGTAATAATTTTGTAATAGCTTGCTTCCTAAATGAAACATCCTAATATAAAACATAATTCATCCCAAAAATCAAGCAAAGCCAATAACATATGCAACTTTATTATATATAAATAACTTCCAACACAAATTTTCAGTAATACTTAAACCAACGATTACATAAACAAGTCAAATATTGTCAAACATAGTTAATAGTACCATGAATTTAAGTTCTTCATAATGTATCAAAAGATTTTATAACTACTAAGACAGAAGCATCCAGAAGTATCATTGTCAGCTTCACTTGCATCACCGTTGTTAGGTCAAATATTGAACACTATCCTGGAGTGCCATTGTCTGAGCCTAAAGAACTTAAGCACGACCGTGAGAGAATACATGATTCCTTCCCCTGTCTCGATCTCTTATCATTCCATGAGAAACAAGATACGTCTGTGGGATTTCTCGTACTATAAATACATGTCTGAGAAGAACCAAAAGATGCAGTTGGACCGGGCATGAGACCAAGCTTTATGGACCTGAATTTAAAGGATACCAATCAGAAAATAATTCTCAATAAACTGGACAACATTCTCACTAAATAACTGCACAATCAGAGATAATTTAACCAAGTAATATACAGGGGAAAAACAACCAACAACATCCAATAACCCCTTGCAGTTGGAATCTTACGGGGACTAGTTGTTTAAAGACTTTCTTCTGAAAGCAACTCTTCATAACATACCAAAGTTGGGAAAAAAATTAAAAAATCAACATGAGGCAAATCAGGATGAGATAGGATAGATTCTTTGAGATAAATTATTGGATTAGACTCTTTGAGATAAAATAATGTGGTTGTCATATTACTGGACAATTCATAAGAGAAGGAAAAGAAAATTGAAGACAAGATCGGTTAAGGAATAAAAAAATGCAGACAAAGAACATACTTGATCACCCTGAGTTCCCAACGAGGCTGTGTGGCACAGCAGCAGATTCAGAAGTGTCAATTTTTTTTATCAGCATTTGCCTTGTCCGATGATTTTTTCTTCCAAGGCCAGCTCCTTTTGTCCACCTTTCGTCCATTTTACTGCATTCTCACCTGTGGTACTCATCGTAATCAAAATCATAGCCTATAGCCTGCATATAGAAAATTGTAGGACTTATTGTTAGAAAGAAAAGAAAAATATGTACATGAAACAAAATTCAATTTTCTGAATAAATACTAAACAAGACTATATTTACGAAACCATACCCTAAGACCTGCCATAGTTGTGCCATAATTCTTATACAGCAAGTTACCTAGTTCTGCAATTTTGCTCCTATCAATACCGAGTTTTTCAACCATATAATCTGAAAATATTACCAAAAGCAAGATCAGAAATTAAATTTTATAGAACACGATAAAGGATATTATAATACTGGGTGGAAAATGTCCAATACCTTTGATATTATTGCCACACGCAGTTGCCAAACCAGAACTGTATGGATACAGAGTATCATCCAAATCTGAAAGTTCATGATCATTGTTAATTACTATTTGCAATATTAGTCTATTAGACAATTAATAAGTAATGCAGTTTTCAAATGTCCTTTAAACAATACTTACCAAAGAGAAGGCAGTCATACTTTGGTCTTTCAACCTGCATGTACCGGTTCTCGAATTCCATCTTAATTCTTGAATAAACAACAAGAAATGTAAGCAATGCGGATCGATATAAGTTAATAGTATTAAAATTAATTAAAAATCCAGCTTTGTTCTAGATTCACAATTTGTTTAACTGCAATCAATATAAGTTAGTACACGTAAAACTATTCTTACTTATCATAATGAAGATGTCATTTTAGTTTGACACCTTACAAATATCCTCGACTACTCACAATTTTGTGGCTAATTGAGCTTCAATGTTTCTGGACATTATCAGTGAATGAGACCATTCACATCCACAAACACATAGTGTACATTGAAATATGTATTGAGTAACAAACAGTACTTAGGGGTAATTTTAACATTATTTTTACTAGGAAAAAAAGAGTGGACGTATCTTGGTTGTTGAACAAAATTGCATACTCATATGTCTCACTCGGAAGTAGAGTATGGTCTATCATGATGTATGCAACCTTATACTACTCCCATGATGTCGAGCTTACATGTTTTCGTTAAAAAACAATGTTTCTACTAGAAAGTGCTGACACATAGGAAATTAAAGTTTCGGGTACTTAAATTTCTGCAAACAAACATTTTCCATAACCAAACATCGAAAAAAAAATGCTTTTTGGGAGACAACCGCAATTGTAAACAAGGGTCATTACAACTACACTATCTTGGAATCTTTAACACAAAAAAATCATAAAGAAAACACAGGAACATATGCATGTTAACAAACTTATATAAATGAAACTGCACCTGTGAGAGATAGGAATTTTGTGTAAGCCTCCACCTTAAATACAGAAACATAGATGTTACTATGTTATTATGTTAGAATAGAATAGTATCTGTTCAGTCAATATTAAGTACGGCTTGGATCTTAAACTGTCATGAAAATAAGGGCAAGTCTCTAACTCCTCGTCATGTATGCTTAAAACATTTTCCAAATAATTCACCAATATAAAAACAAACTGTAATTCAAAGTTCAGATTCAGGGCCTGATTTCTACAAACAATGGAAACGGAAAATTGAAACAAAGCATATATAACCATTTACTCAGATTAGCGGAAAACATCATATTCTATTACTCAGTAAGGAACTCTCAATCTTTGCGGTTCAGGACCTGCTACCATATCTTCCCATAGTATGTCCAAGAGCCCCATTGTCAATACTCCAACATTTCCTGCATATGCAATGTTATATATAAGTCTTCCATTACACCACCTAGTTGAAGTCATTAGGAAATAAACTTGAGAAATAAAATCATGCATAATCTCCGATATAATCTTACAAAAAACTGTAGCCTATTCATCCCAAGCAAATCCACAATAAAAATTTATTAAGATTAGCAACCAAACTCATAAACTATATTATTGGTCATAGGTGCTGAAAATGCGAGTGAATAATTCAGAATTAATCTTACGAAGGAGGCAAGTGAATTGGAGAGTGACATGAAGTTATGGTCCTCTAGACTTGTACCAGGACAAGGTGACATTCCCAAGATTGCTGGTAATTACAAGGTTGAAGAGCAAGAAGGTGCCAACGAAGAAGTATCTTCAACGGTTCCTACAAACATGAGACATATTGTTAAAGCTTTTTCTAGAAACACAACTGTAAAATATTTCCCAACAGCCAATAATTCTTAATGGTTTGGTAAGAAGTCTAAAAATATTGGTAAGATGAATGTGATTACCTTTGATCCTAGTGGTTATGAGTCAACAGATGTATCCAAAATGGTTAATGATTTGAAACCTGGGCAGTGGCAAGTACATATTAGTTCGAAGTTCTTTGAAATAGAGCTGGAGCACCCTGAAATTGTGGTCATGATTATAAATTCAGTTATAAATGTGGTCATGATCTATATTATCTTCATTAAAATGGAATAACACATATGCATATTATCATATGCTAAAATCACTACTATTGACAAAGCATTCACAAGAAGCTAACTTAGAAATTATACATAGAACTTAATCATACATAGAACTCAGTAAATTAATCACTAATCATACTGATACAAATCACTACTTGCAATTACAGAACCATCTTCACACACTAAATTACTTACACTACTGAATGAGTTTGTATTTTAGAAAGATATTCTATTTAAACACGCTTATATCTATATAGACACATACACATACAAACACAAACAAAAGCTCCTGTTAGAGCAAATCGTTTATATATTATCTACACCAGTGGATTACATAATAAGTAGTTGTGATGCGTTTGTACTTTTTTGAATGTGTGAACGTAAAAGACACTCATTTAGAGTGTAAATCAATCCACCCTCTCTTCCGCATTCTGCTGGTCGTGGAGGTTCCATCTCTCTCGTGATATTGGTATAAATTATGTGATATGATATTACCAATGCTCAACAAATCCCCTGCTACAAAGTTCAGATACCAAATTGTTCAGCTTTGTTTTGGATTCATATAAAAACACTAACATACATATACTATATATTTATAAATTATCTACATATAAAAAACACTAAATTAAAAACCCCCAAACTTATAATTCATATACTATACACATACATTAAAAAACCCTAATTAAAAAATCCCCAAAAATTAGGGTTCATGAAACCCCATAATTAAAATTATGGTTTATGAAACATACCTTACGAATCAACTGAGAGAGATGGCGGAGATGTACAACGGAGAGAGATGAGCACCGGAGATGTATAACGGAGAGAGATGAGCACCGGAAAGAGATAGCGGAGAGAGATGGAGAGAGACAGCGGAGAGAGATGAGTGAAAGGCGAGATGAGAGCGTGAGATTTCTTATTTTTTTTTGTTTTGATTTCTTATTTTGTTTTATTGAGTGAGAGATGAGAGCGGGTTTTTTTTTTGGACTAACAGCGAGCTTTTCAATTTTTGGTCAAAATTTTAGCGGGCATATTCAGTAAAAGAGGCAACATTTTTAAGGTGTCTAAGGCAACACCAATTATGTGTTGGCATTGAGAACTAAAAGTATATCTAAGGCAACATGAAGGGCAACATCCGGTTATGATGTTGGCTTATATCTAATTTATTCAATTTTTAGCATCTAAGGCAACATTTAACGTGGCAACATCGGTTTTCAGTGTTGGCAAAGACCATTTGTGGTGTAGTGAAAGTTTGCTACATGAGTAACATCTTCCTCATCTGAATCATCCCAAGCTCTTCCTTCTGTTACTAATAAAGCTCTTTTTCCATGTCTTTCCTTCACCAGCGATTCATACTTGCTTTTGAGGGCTTCATATGTCTCTTTTGGATAAGTCTGTTTAGGCTTTTTGCAGTCCGTAGCAAAATGTCCAGCATCACCACAGTTATAGCATTTGAACTTCATTTTGAAATCCAAAGGAGATTTGTAGCTGGTACTCTTGCCTTTACCTTTGTAGCCTGACGAACTACCACCACCACTAGCAATCCGATAGTAAGATGAAGAATTTCTCTGAGGTCGGTTGCTCTTTCTGAATCTCATGTTGCTGAACTTCCTTGCCATGTATGCCACGACACTATCGTCCATGTTGTCCAGCTCCTCTTGGGTGAAGTAGTCATCATCACTGTTAGATGTGCACTCGTCATCATTATTAACTTGATGTGATGCAGGTGATGATTTAGACTTTTCTGCAACTATTGCCTTCTTAGACTCTTCCTCATCAGCAACTAATCCTGATGCAGTTTCTTTTCCTTTTGAATCATTGTCCCATGCTTGATCTTGAAGTGTCTCCAGCTCATAGGTCTTTAGTATTCCATAATATTCTTCCAGAGAAGTTGTATGCAAATCTCTGGTTTCTCTTACAGCGTAGACCCTATGTTCAATGCTCTTTGGCTGGTTCCTCAGATATCTCGTATTGGTCTCAACCATGAGGAGAGTTACACCTCTCAGATTCAAATCCAATACCAACTGACTGAATCTTAGATAGACGTCTGTTATGCCTTCTCCTTTTCTTATTCTGAAGGTGTCATACTCCATCTTGAGTATGAGTGTTTTGTTGCTTCTAACCTCTGCAGATCCTTCCATGACAACTTCTATCTTGTCCCAAATCTTCTTTGCTGTATTCAGACCTTTGACTATGTTGAACATTTCATGATCAAGGGATTCCATCAAGGTTTGTCGTACGGAAGTATCATAAGCTATTTGCTCCTTGTCAGCATCTGAAAACTCCGATGCCTTTTTAGGCTCAGACCGAGGTGGTATAACCTCCTTTCCTTCCGTATGCTCAGGAATAATCACCATTAGAACAAATTTACCCTTGTCAAGGACTTCCAGATATTCAGGGTTAACTGTCTCTAAGTAGAGTCTCATTCTGAAGACCCATCCTTCATAATGATCTCGGTTGAACATTGGGATCTTGAATGCATCTTTAGGAGCCATTTCAATTCTGGTCACCAAAAGTTTCTAAGTACCCAAGACTCGGCTATGTAGAATATATATGTAGAACTTCTGCCTAAGTCGAAATTTCTCTAAGTAGAAATTTTTGTTCAAGTCGAACTTCACCAAGTAGAAATTATCCAAGTCGAATTTCTATGTAGAAAATCTCAAGTAGAAACTCTATGTCGAACTTTTGTCCTTGGAATAACTTTGCTGCAGATTACTTTAATATTGAATAAACAATATTATCTCTTTAACACCTTTTTGACTTTTGAGGCTTTACTCACCTAAATTACCTAACCCACGTGCTAGGTACTGAGTATGTTCTGCTATGCTTTCTACCGTGAATAACGCACATCAAAAGTCCATAAACACCTTTTTTTTTTTACTTTTTATCTTTTTGAGAAGGAAATCAAAAAGTTGCTGGGTTGTCTTCTTTAATAAGAACAAATGATGAACACTCAAGAACACCAAATATCAAAGTACCCAGATTAATTCACAAAAATTAATTCAAATACACCCAAGCTAAATAATAACAATAATAACACCTGGAGTATTTAAATAATTTTCTTTGAATGAGTTTTCACTACAAACGAATTAAAGCTCACTTTTCTAGAATTTTAGAAAAGTAGATCTAGAAAATGAAAACTCACGATTCTTCTACCAAACACAAGGATCTGTGTTTTGTGTGTTAAACATATAGCTCTGATACCAATTTTTAGGTCCAAATGTGTTGTAGAGGGGGGGGGGGTGAATACAACTTTTCGAATTTGATAAGCAATAAATAAGATGCAAAAAATGAACACACAGATTCAAGGAATATATGTCTTATATATAACTTGAAGTGGTTGCTACAACATTCATTACAAAGTATAACAGAAGTTCAGAGAGTAGTGAATGATACTAAGCTCTGTGAATACACTCTCTCTCTTTTACATGTGTTTCTCTCAAGAATTGCACACTTAAAACATTACACAAGTACTTCTATTTATACTACATGTAATCTATGTCCTGTAGTCTTCAAAGACTAAGATATACGTGGCCCAATGATGTCCACATAAATCTTGTCTTATCTTGAAAGCTTGGAAATCTGCCAATCAGAAGATGCCATGTATCATGTTGAAACTGCACTCTAAGTAGAACTTCTACTTGAGAATTTCTACTTAGCCATCTCGAATTTCTAAGTAGAACTTCTACTTAGAAATATTCTACTTGGTCATCTAGAATATTTAGTACTTAGAAAATATTATGGTCTTCAACTTGAAACTTCAATGCACATCTTGAACTTGTGATATCTTCATGTCTTCTTTATTCTTCACCAAGCTCTTGAACATAGATCTTTATTACTGACATAAACTTGCTATCAATGTCCTGACACTTGATGCACTGGTCTGGTTCATAAGTGACTAGTCTTGATAGTGTTTTTGCTTCTTGAATAAATTACCATATTCAATTAGTAATGTGGCTTTCCAATGTTAGCTTTCCTTCTTGTTCACTTGAAATCAATTTGTCTTATTGATACTGATAGTTATGATCTTGATTCTTGGCTTTTCAAATCACTGAGGCATGAACAACTTTGACTTGAACTTCTCTCAATGATTTCTTCTTGGGTTGATCATAGTTAACATGTTGAATTGTATCAATTACCTTGTCTTCATTTAGTGTTGATTTCTTTGTGGCTTCTTGATCTTGATTGTCTTCTGGTTAAGTATCTTTTCCTTTAGTTGAGTTACATTAGTTATAGTGTTACAAGTTTACACACTCTGCCTTTCAATTATGCTATGTAAGATGTATAAAATTTACCTGAAGGGACCGGCATCCATGTGGTACCGTTCGCTGAGGCCCAGGTCGATCAGTTGGTATGAACAGATAAAAAAGAAATTCTTGAGGCACTACTCTCATCTGTGCCGAAGAGAGAATGACACAGAGGCCCTGATCCATTGTAGACAGAGGTCGAATGAAGAGCTTGGGGATTATTTGGCGGGGTTCAAGGAGGAAGCGTGGATGGTGACCAATCTAGACAAGGTCAAAGTAGCTGGATTCCTTGCCGCCGACCTTGATCCCATAAAAGGTAAAAAAAAAACTCCGATCTTCACTTTATGACATGCCTCCAAAGTCTTTAAATGATATATATCTGAGGGGAGAGGCTATTAGAAGGAAGATGGAATCTATTGGGAGGTATAAGGAAGGTAGAAAAAATGATTCAACCAGGGATGACAGAAGGGACGACCGAAGGGGTCGTGAAGATATTAGGAGTAGGTTGACTGACACTAGGTCTGACAAGGGAGCCGAACGAAGAAGAGATAGAGATAGCACTGTGTTTACACCTTTAAACACTCATATCTCGAAGATTCTCCATAAGATTAAGGGTAAGCCGGGGTTCGTTCGACCGGCCCGGCTGAAGACCCCTGAGCATAAGAGAAATGAAAACAAATACTGTGACTATCATCAGGATAAAGGTCAAAACACTATTGAATGCTATCATTTGAAGAAGCTGATTGAAAGGATGATTAAAGATGGGGAATTAACCCCAGTTTGTGGGGGACTTGAGGGAAAAGCTTGAGTCCAAAGAAAAGAAGAAGGAAGCTGAAGGATCGGAAAAATATAGGGGTGAAGTAAGGATGATATCTGGAGGAACGGTTTTGGATCGGGATAGAAAAACTTCCCAAAAAAGTATGCTAGGCAGGTCTACAACTTATACCAATCCAGCTCGGTGAAGTAGCCATTGCCCATATCTTTTACTGAAGATGACTTTGAGGACGTAATTTGGCCACACGAAGACCCACTTGTTGTCAACCCCATCATAGGGGAAAACAAGATTTGGAGAGTGTTGGTAGACGAGGGTAGTTCGGTAAACATTCTATACCACCGAACTTACTGTAAGATGAATCAGGGAGGCTAGCAACTGGAACCATGCCACGAGGCACCCTTATATGGCTTTGTCAACCAGCCAGTGTTGATTGAAGGAACCATCACATTGTCTGTTTTGTTGGGAAAAGCACCATATACTGTAGCGAAGGAAGCGAAGTTTTATGTGGTTCGGGTAGATAACCCGTACAATGGAATTCTGGGGAGGCCAGCCTTGTCTCTGTTCCAGGCCGTGTCTTCCATTCCTCACCTAAAGTTGAAGTTCCCTACTGAACATGGGGTAGGAGAGATGAGAGGCGACTAGATGGCTGCTCGAATAATCATGTTAGAGGATTTAGAGAAAGACAAAGATGTAGAGATGGTCGAGGCAGGCAAAAGGAAGAGAAGCGAGAATGAGGGTGGGGGCAGCCATCAACTGTTAAACATCGATTTGGAGAAGTTTGGGGCTGATCTGTCTAGCCCGATCGCCGAGCCAGTGGTAGAGACCGAAGAGGTTGAGTTGTTTGTTGGTCAATCAGGAAAGATGGTCCAGATAGGCAAAGATATGGAACCTGAGCTGAAGGAAAAAGTTATAAAAGTCCTTCCTTGGAAATAGTGTCTCAGTTTCAGGCTCCATATCTTTACCTATCTGGACCATCTTTCCTGACTGACCAACAAACAACTCAACCTCTTCGGTCTCTTGCGCTGGCCCGGCGATCGGGCTAGACAGATCAGCCCCAAACTTCTCCAACTCGATGTTTAACAGTTGATGGCTGCCCCAGCCTCATTATCTCTTCTCTTCCTTTTGCCTGCCTCGGCCATCTCTACATCTTTGTCTTTCTCCAAATCTTTCTAACATGATTATTCGAGCGGCCTTCTAGTCGCCTCTCAACTCTCCGACCCCATGTTCCGTAGGGAACTTCAACTTCAGGTGAGGAATGGAAGACACAACCTGGAACAGAGACATGGCTGGCCTCCACAGAATTCCATTGTACGGGCTGTCTACCCGAAACACATAAAACTTCGCTTCCTTCGCTACAGTATATGGTGCTTTGCCCAACAAAACAGACGAGGTGATGATTCCTTCAATCGACACTAGCTGGTTGACAAAGCCATATAAGGGTGCCTCGTGGCATGGTTCCAGTTGCTCGCCTCCCAGATTCATCTTACAATAAGTTCGATGGTATAGAATGTTTATCGAACTACCCTCGTCTACCAACACTCTCCAAATCTTGTTTTCCCCTATGATGGGGTTGATAACAAGTGGGTCTTCGTGTAGGCAAATTACGTCCTCAAAGTCATCTTCGGTAAAAGATATGGGGCAATGGCTGCTTCACCGAGCTGGATTGGTATAAGTTGTAGACCTGCTTAGCATACTTCTTTCGAGCAGTTTTGCTATCCTGATCCAAAACCGTTCCTCTAGATATCATCCTTACTTCGCCCTTATATCTTTCCGATCCTTTGTCTTCCTTCTTCTTTTCTTTGGACTCAAGCTTGTCCCTCAAGTCCCCCACAAACTGGGTAAATTCCCCATCTTTAATCATTCATTTAATCAGCTTCCTCAAATTATAGCATTCATCACTGTCGTGACCTGTATCCCGATGATAGTCACATTACTTGTTCTCATTCCTCTAATGCTCAAGGGTCTTCAGCCGGGCCGGTCGAACGAACCCCGGTTACCCTTAATCTCATGGAGAATCTTCGAGATAGGAGTGTTTAGAGGTATAAACATAGTGCTATCTCTATCTCTTCTTCATTCGCCCCCCTTGTCAGGCCTAGTGTCAATCAACCTACTCTTAATATCTCCACGACCCCTTCGGTCGTCCCTTCTATCATCCCTGTTTGAATCACTTTTTCTACCTTCGTTATACCCCTCAATAGACTCCATCTTCCTTCTAATAGCCTCTCCCCTCAGATATATATCATTTAAAGACTTTGGAGGCATGTCATAAAGTGAAGATCAGAGTTTTTTTTTACCTTTTATGGGATCAAGGTCGGCGACAAGGAATCCAGCTGCTTTGACGTTGTTCAGATTGGTCACCATCCCCGCTTCCTCCTTGAACCTCGCCAAATAATCCCCAAGCTCTTCATTTGACCTCTGTCTACAATGGATTAGGGCCTTTGTGTCGTTCTCTCTTCGACACAGAGGAGAATAGTGCCTCAAAAATTTCTTTTTATTTGCTCATACGAACCGATCGACTTGGGCCTCAGTGAACGGTACCACATTGACGTCGGTCCCTTCAGGTAAATTTTAAACATCTTGCATAGCATAATATCACAGTGTCCCATACTAGTCATGAGAGATTCATATTTCTCACAATGGGCTTCGGGATCACCCTTCCCGTTGAACTCATGCATCTTCGGGAACTGCCTCCCTGGGGGCGGTCGGCATTGCTCCACATCTTCTGTCACCACAGGCTCATGGTTGACTTTCGCATCTTCGGGAACTGCCTCCCTGGGGGCGGTCGGCATTGCTTCACATCTTCTGTCACCACAGGCTCATGGCTGACTTTCCTCTCTCCGAACATGTATTTTTCAATCCTCTTGATTCTGTCCCTGACATGCGGGTCATCTTCCTCCAAATCGGAGGTGTAAGTTACCTTCGATCGGGATCACCATGAGTACGATTCGGAGTCAGAAGACTCTTCTTGATCGTCTTTAGTCCCTCCTCCCTTCGGGTTTCATATTCCGGAACTTCAATCTCAAGGGCTTCACGAAGCACTTTCTCCTGGAGTTCAATCTCCTCTCTCTGGAGCTTCAAGGCATGTAGTCTTAAACGGTCAGCCTCCCTCTGCTTGGCCAATCTCTCTGCGTCTTTGTTGCTTCTTTCCTTTTCCTTCTCCTTCTGCTTCCCCTTAGCTTTTTGTTCCTCTCGCCATTTCAAAAGTATTTCCTTCTGTTCTTCCGGAGAGGGTATAGGCCCTTCTTCATCGAAGACCAGCATTCTGGGCATGATGGGAGGGTTTTGATTCTCTGGTGTTTCTTCGTTCGACATAGCTTCTAATAGGCACTAATTCACAGCAACAAACTTACTTCTACGTTCCCACAGACGGCGCCAAATGTTAGAACCAGTTCCTGTCGGGTGGATCCTTCGGTCGAACCTGCGAATGAAGAAGAATGCGAGGGTTGTGCCCCCCGATTCACCCCCGATTCACGGCTTTTAATTTTTTAACTCTACTTCCAGCAACTTTTGTGTTCCCCTCGTCTACCGAAAGTTTTCTCTTCGCTGCATTTCCAGTTTTTGCAACATTACCATTCTTTATCTTTCCACTTATCGCAGACTTCTTGGCCTTATCATCAACGTTCACATTCATTTTTCCCTTGGCCTTTTCTCTAACTTTTCCCTTTCCAGAAGTTGTTGCTCTTGGCCTTCGAACCGTGGTGAATTTGGTTGCAACAGATTCAATTTGTTTCTTCTTAGCCATGATTAGAATGCCCACTGGACAATCAGTGAATGATCCACTATTACGAAATGTTCTGCAACATACATGGAATAATCAGGACTACTTGTAAACATCTTTACTATCGCATAAACTTAAAAAAAAACAACATACAGTCTCTAGACAAAACATTTGAACGTCTAAAAAATTATAACCACCAAGCCAATAAACACCAGATTATCATAAATACATCTACGTAAACCAAGATCAGAAGGCAAAAAATGCAATCATGGACATGGAAATTCTGTTTCGAAAATTTAAAATCCTGTGGGTGCCAAAGTTTTTCATTGTGCTTAATGCCAGAACTTAGACACACATTCTCAGTGATATATTTTCGAAGCAAAACAGTTAGTAACTAGACACCAAATATATAATCAAACTTCTGAATATATTTTGTAAACCACTTTGTTCAAGAACTACACACAAATAATGATTGCAAAATAATCTAGAATTTTTATTTAAGAAACACATGCATATTTCAAACCAGAAGCTAATTTAATACATGAATATATATCAACTAACAATGATAATCTCGATTTACAGAAGTCCAGCATGATAAAGATAATAATTACCGGATGATGTTGGACATGTGACTTGACAGATGGCATGGCTTTTCCAGCTGGCATTTGTTTTTCTAATTAGTTTGTACAGATTAATTAGTATGCAAAATTCAGTTTAGTTTTATAACTACTTTTCCCGCCAGTTTTCATACTTGGCTTGTATTTAAACCTTCTCTTTGTACATTCTAAAGTAAAAGTAATACAACTACATTTTTCACAGCTCAATTTCTTCTCTCTCTGTATATACATACATATAGATACAATGTGTAGCTTCATCAGGTTTTACATGGTATCAAAGCAGGTTACTTGATTAAGATCTTTGTTAATGGCGTTTTCGCACGATTTTTACTTCCGCTTCCTCGATTCTGGTTTGATTATCATCTTTTATTGTTGATATTTCATTTTCGTACAAATTTGTTTCCGTACAGTTTTGTTACTCGATAATTTTCGTCATCTTTCAATCTTCTTTTCATCGATTTGTCAGATTACTTGAAGTAGTCTGTAATTTTCTTGTTTCTTACTTGAATTTCATCATTAAACTCTCAAATTCTTGCGTTTATGTGCTTTAGATTACGTTCTTGACATCGATTCTTCGTTCGATTGATGTTTTAGATAGTTTATTAGCATTTATCTTACAAAATCATCATATTTCATTCTCATTTTGTTACATACACAAGGTGTTTGTAAAAATTCCTCTTAGAGATTTCTCTATCATGATTCGGTTATCTTAGTATATCATGACTTCTGTAAACACTACAAATCATAATGAGACATCTAATGATGATACTCGTTCACTCTTTGATCTCTATCAATCTCTTTCGCATAACTCGACTTCGATGAATTTTGACAATCCTTTACACCTACAATCATCTGATAGTCCTGGTATGAAGCTAGTCACTGAAGTGTTTGATGGCACTGGTTTTGGTAACTGGAAATGATTTATGCTTATTGCTCTTTCGGCTCGTAATAAATTATGTTTCGTGGATGGATCTTTACCAAAACCTATCTCAACTTCAACTTCATATAAGAGTTGGTGTCGTTGTAACGACATGGTCATATCTTGGATTCTTGGTGCCTTATCTAAATCAATTGGTAGAAGTGTCATTTATGCAACCTCTGCACATCAAATGTGGCTTGAGCTTGAAGAACAATATGGTGTGTCAAATGGTGCACAACTGTTTGGTTTACATAAAGCACTCTCTGAACTTTCTCAAGCAAATCTCAGCATTTCTGATTATTTCACTAAAACAAAGATGTTGTGGGATGATATTGAATCATTATCTCTCGCTTCTGTCTGTACTTGTGATTGTACTTGTGGTGCTACTGGAAAACTTGTCCAGTCTTAGCAAGATCAGAAGGTGATTCAATTTCTCATGGGACTGAATGAATCCTATAATCTAATAAGAGGTTCTATATTGATAAGGTCTCCTTTACCGACTTTAGGACATGTTTACAGTCTGCTCTTGCAAGAGGAAGCACAGAGAGAAATACATTCTTCTGTACACAGCTTATGAGCATGCTTAAGACCATTCAACAATCTGATTCATCAAAGACACCTTCCTCTGCAAATTTTGCAGGTACTTTTTCAGCCACTTCTCACATAGCTTGTTTCTCAAATTCAAATAAAAGTGATTGGATTCTTGATAGTGGTGCAAGTGATCACATGGTTTTGATAAAGCACTCTTTACTTCTTTAGTACCTTTGTCTACACCTCTCACTGTGTCACTACCTAATGGCCATAACTTCACTATATCTAGTATAGGTCAAGTACCTATTTCTTCTAGTGTTGTTCTAAGTGATGTTCTTTATGTACCTCCTTTAAAGTACAACCTTATTTCCATCACTAAATTGACTAAAACATTTCAATGTATAGTCAGTTTTTCTGATAATGCTTGTTACTTGCAGGGCTCTTCTCTGAAGAAGCCTTTGGTTCTTGGTAAAGTCCACAAGGATCTTTATTTTCTGCACACAGCTGCTTCTCTTGATAAATCTACTGCTGATTGTTCCAGTTGTAATGTCAATTCTTCTGTTTGTAATAAAGATGTTTTACTTTGGCATTGTAGACTAGGACATCTTCCCTTGTCTAAACTCAAATCTCTGTCTTTGTGTAATGTGAACAATACTTGTGATTCTATGTTGTCTTCTTGTGAAATATGTGCTAAAGCTAGGCAACATAGAAAGCCTTTTCCACATAGTTCAATACATACTGTTTCTAAGTTTCAACTTTTACACATTGATTTGTGGGGACCTTATTCTGTCCTTACATACAACAAATACAAATATTTTATCACCATTGTAGATGATTTTACCAGATGTACTTGGACTCATTTACTCAGTAGTAAAAGCAATGCTTTTGAATTCATTAAATTCTTTGTCATAATGGTTAAGACTCGGTTTCATTGTAATGTTCAAAGCATCAGAACAGATAATGCTTTAGAACTTGGCTCTTCTACCTCTGCTACTACCTATTTTCTATCCCAAGGAATAGCACATCAAACCTCTTGTTCTTACACACCCCAACAGAATGGGGTGGTAGAGAGAAAACACAAACACTTGCTAGAAACCTCTAGAGCTTTACTTTTTCAATCCAATTTACCTTTACCTTATTGGGGTGACTGTGTTCTTACAGCCACTTATCTCATTAATAGATTTCCATCTAAGTTGTTACATGGTAAATCTCCCTATGAACTATTGTTTGGTGTTAAACCTTCTTATCTTCATCTCAAACCTCTTGGTTGTCTATGTTATGTTTCTACTACAAAACCACATAGAGACAAATTTTCACCTAGAGCTTCAACCTGTGTTTTTCTTGGTTACCCTTATGGCAAGAAGGCTTACAAGGTTTTGAATATCAAAACAAATCAAATATTGTTTTCCAGAGATGTTCAATTTTATGAACATATATTTCCTTTTCTTCAACAACATTCACCTCATTTCTTACCAATAGTTGTTCCAGAAACAACAGATGGCTTTTCCAGTGATAATTCTAATCCAGACACTATATCTGATAACACTGATCATACTACTAATCCTACAGTCACCACCAATGATCATACAGATTCACCATCACAGTCACCATTTCTTCACACATCTTCAACTACTGTACCAACTACTGATTACATTTCAGACTGTCATCCTCCTATTCCCATACCAGCTAGACACTCCACTAGACAATCTAAGTTGCCTAATTATCTTCAGGATTATGTACATCCTTACAGCTCTTGTAACTCAGTAATTTGTGATCATACTATTACATCCATTTGCATACAAAATTCTTCAACACCTATAGTCAAGTCAGTATGTTGTTCAGTTAACACCTCTGCTTTACTACCACCTGCTGAACCATCTAGCTATGAAGAAGCTTCTCAATATCCAGAATGGCAAAAAGCTATTGCTAATGAGTTTTCTGCACTAGAAGCTAATAAAACATGGGCTTTAGTTCCCCTACCTCCAGGAAAGAAAGCAATTAGTTGCAGATGGGTTTTTAAAGTCAAACACAATTCAGATTGTAGTATTGAACGATACAAGGCACGTCTTATTGTAAAAGGATTTACACAAAAGGCCGGCATTGATTTCACATAAACTTTCTCCCCAGTGGTCAAATGACTACAATTCGAAGTCTCATTGCTGTAGCTGTCAAGAAAGGTTGGAAAATGTTTCAACTTGATGTCAATAACGCTTTTCTTCATGGGGACTTACATGAAGATGTTTACATGAAATTACCATCTGGTCTCTCTGTTTCTGACACTACTCTTGTGTGTAAGCTACTAAAGTCTTTATATGGGCTTCGACAGGCTTCTAGAAATTGGTTTGAAAAACTTACTACATCTCTACTTTTATTGGGTTATGTGGCTTCAAAGAATGATTATTCTCTACTCTATAAAAAATCTGGTTCTTCAGTCGTTTTTATAGCCATCTATGTTGATGATATCCTGATAGTAGGAAATGATGATGCAGAAATCACACATGTCAAGCAGTTTCTTGATTCTACATTCAAAATCAAGGATTTAGGCACACCTCATTATTTTCTGGGCCTGGAATTTCAGTCTGTTCCTAATGGTGTAGTTTTATCTCAACAAAAATTCACTACAGATCTTATTACTGAGTTTGGTTGTGATAATCTCAGCCCAGTTGTTTGTCATCTTGATCTCACAGTTAAATTACAGTCTAATATTGGTGACTTGCATTCAGATCCTTCCCTTTATAGATAGCTAGTGGGTAAGTTGAATTTTCTTACAAATACTCGTCCAGATTTGGCATTTGCAGTTCAACATTTAAGCTAATTTATGTCCTGTCCTCGCATACCTCACTGGACTGCTGCTATTCATGTTCTTCGTTATCTCAAATCTAATCCATCTCAAGGGTTATTCTTTGATTCATCTCCTTCATTTGCTCTTAAGGGTTACTGTGATGCTGACTGGGCAGCATGTTCTAAGACACGAAAGTCAGTAAGTGGTTATGCTATCCTTCTTGGAGGAACACTCATATCATGGAAGTCCAAGAAACAACACACCGTTTCTTTGTCCTCGGCTGAGGCTAAATATAGATCAATGCGTAGAATCACTGCTGAACCTGGTTGGCTCTCTCGACTCCTTACTGAATTAGAGGTTCTTGATGTGATACCTGTTCCAATCAAGTGTGATAACCAGGCGGCAATTTATATTGCTAAAAACCCAGTTTTTCACGAACGAACCAAATATATAGATCTTGATTGCCATTTCGTTCGAACCAAGCTACTTTCAGGTCTCATTACATTGTCCTATGTTCCCACAACTCAGCAACTTGCAGATGTATTTACAAAACCTCTTACTGGTTCTCAGCATCGTCATATTCTTTGCAAGTTGGGATGAATTCATCCCCCTCAAACTTGAGGGGGGGGTGTTGGACATGTGACTTGACAGATGGCATGGCTTTTCCAGCTGGCATTTGTTTTTCTAATTAGTTTGTACAGATTAATTAGTGTGCAAAATTCAGTTTAGTTTTATAACTACTTTTCCCGCCAGTTTTCATACTTGGCTTGTATTTAAACCTTCTCTTTGTACATTCTAAAGTAAAAGTAATACAACTACATTTTTCACAGCTCAGTTTCATCTCTCTCTGTATATACATACATATAGATACAATGTGTAGCTTCATCAGGTTTTACAAATGATTTGGGTTTCAGATTTTAGTGATGAAAGAACATTACTGCGCACTCTCCACACTCCAGACGACAAATAAATGCCGAAACGCCTGAGGTGTTTACTCTGAGATGGTAAATGTTAAATATAATTGATGTGGTTAATATCAGTGTTTAAGCTTTACAGGGAAAAACAGAGTTTAACTTGAAACAAGAAGTAGTCAGAGTTTAATTAAACTCTGACAGTTGGAAGCGTGACAGAGTTTGCTATACGCTGACATTGGAAGCTCGACAGAGTTTAGTTAAACTCTGTTTGGAGGAAGCGCGTCTCCAGTCAACAGTGATTAAAGATTAATTGAAGATAATTATGGAAGCAATATCTTTACAGATTGGATAGCTGTAAAAGAGATTGAGTTGACTTAGGAGATGTGTAGCAATCATAATTGATAACATTTGTATAGCTGATTTATAGGCGAATCAATTATCGATTGTACGTAGCTGTATATCTTTATAAATACAGTTAGGTTAACCCTAGAAGGGTGTCGATCGTGTAATACAATATCTTTCATTGTAACCTAAGCAGCTCTCTGTGATATTTTACATCACTGAGAGAGAAGTTAATTCCAAACAGTTTTTAAAGTTATTTAAGAACTTATTGTTATTCTCTCACACTTAGTTGATTATAATCTGTGTATTCGGCCTAACAGTAAAATGTGTTGTCCTCTAGCAAACCTATTTCTACTGAGACCCTAGATGCATAGACTCTAGAGTCGGTCAAATTCTGGTAACTTCATTATTTAATTAAGAGTAAATTGTAAAGTGGTGACTGAACAATCGCTCCATTTACATATTGATGATCGTAATTCGAATTTTGCAATATATTGATCATATATTTTTTTTTTTGTATTTTAAAACCGTGATTGCGTCATTACGGGCCACTTTTTTGAACTATTTTTTCTTAAAAAAGTAACACTTAACCACTCTTTTAAAATATAAAAGCAATATATAGTCAATATATTGTAAATTTCAAACTTTTACCATTAAAATGCAAATTTGGATTAAGTTCAGCCACAACTCTGTAATTTACTCTTTAATTAATTTTTGTACTTCTACTATTATATTCAAATTTAAAATGTATTTTAAAAGAAAAATGATTTGAAATTGAGAATTAAGTTTGTATATACATAAAAATTGTTATATATATTGATTAATATTGTGGATCTAATTTTCCAGAAATGTTAAACTTGAAGTAATTAAAAATTTCGACGAATTTCTATATTTCAAATACTAAAATATTGTAAGTGGTACATGTGCTTTATCTAATCAAATTTATTACCAATTTAATTAAATGTTAAAATTTTGCTTATCGTAAAAAACGTATAACTATTTGAGTTCAAAGAACTATTTGAACTAAATTATCTATCTATCTATCTATCTATCTATTACTATATATAATATGAGAACACAAGGGTAAAAATAGCCAATAAAATGGCTATGAAATGTCCATTTTACCCTTTCAAGTTAAAAAATTACAAAAGTGTCACCATTTTATAATTTATACTAAAAACATGTTCCTTTGTGTATTCAATGAGAATCGAACCTTTAACCTTCGCTCAAGAATCTCATGTCATAACCAAGTGTGCTACATTAATTCTTGAGTTTACTTCAAAAATCTTACTAGATTAATCACATCCTCTTCTTTTCTTCTATTTAATTTTTTTGTTATAACTTTTGAATAAATAAAATATTTGTTTACATTATTTATGTAATTCCATTTTTTCCCAATTTCCGTAATTTTATATATAACTATATAAAATATTGGTTTATATTTTTATATAACTCCCTTTTTTTAGTTTGTGTATATAATATAACTATACATTCAGTCATTATTATAAATTTTTAATATTTTGTAGTTTTTTACAATTCAATGGATATCAATTATGTTACAATTGTTATTTTTTATATTTTTAAATGAAACTGTATCTCTTATTAAACTTAATACAAAAATGCAAACAAGAATCACATTCTCGATGAAAATCGAACACAAATCTATAATAATTAGGTTAATTGAATATATCGAACTCGCAGAACTTAAAGATACAACAAATCTATTATCTATTAATTCTAGAGAAAATGACCAAAATACCTCAAAATGAGGTACCCATGGCCCAAAATACTGATTTTAGGAAGGACCGGCCCTGACTACCCACGGGACACGCTGTCTGAAGTACTGTAGCAATCACTGTGCCTCTCTCATCTCTCCTAGCTCTCTCGAATCTATCCAATCTCTCTGCCTCTCTCCGGACACCTCCACCGTATCTGAGCACACCAAACCAATCACCACTGCTTCCTCTTCGTTTTACCCAATTTATTTTATCGAATCTGGCCCCGCAGGGGCACATACGAGGTCATCGGAAAAAATGAGGGAGAAGAGATGGTTCAATTTGGGGGTTTAAATTCCGACAAACCAAATGATTTAAGATGGGTATAGAATTGTAGATCATCGAAAGGCGATTCGAATGATGTATAACACGTTATGGGAAAGTACCTGTACGCAGTGAACGGAGCATTTCTGTGATTTTCGCCATCGGAATCGCCAGCTCGTGTTTCTCTGATTTTGGAGAAGACGATGGATACGCAACTGGCAAATGCGTATCTTAATATGCGCATTTAACAGTTGCGTATCTCAAGCTACTGTTCACCTCTACCCACCAGCGTGACCAAACATTACGCCTTCTCCACCAGCGTGTCTAAGCGACACTACACTCCCAGTAGCATGTCTGAAGATGCTCCACCACCAGTAGCGTGTCCCGTGGGTATTTAGGGCCGCGCTGACTGGCGGTGGATATTTTGGTTATGTGTATTTAATTTGTGGGTATTCTGGGCCATCACCCTCTTAATTCTATCTATCTATCACTAAGATTATGTTTCAATAAATATTTATATTTTATTTATAAAATCAAACATAATTATAAGTTGATCGTATAATTTTAGGTTTACAAAAAATTAAAAATATGAGTTAAATTAGAGATTTTGGTCGACCAACCATTTAGGCTTTGAACGATTTAATATATAATTGATATAAGAAAGATAAAAATTTAAAAATGTAGAAAAACTTTTGAATTTATGTTTAAAAAGAAGAACTTTAAAAATAAATTTATGTTGTTTATAAAAAAAACGTGATAAATATGTAATGTTAGATGAAAATAAGATATGATTTTTTAGATCATAAATATTATAAAATTATTAGTTATTATTAGTAATAACCCGTCGTATTATTACTTGACTATAAATTATGATACTACATATTTTATATAATACATTAAAATGATGCACTATGTCATATAATTTAGATTGATAAATGAAACTTTAAATATATAGACACTACTTAACATTTTAAAAATTATCATTTGTAGTCTTGTATATTACCTTTATATAATTTTTTAATTATGAAAAACAGTATATTTGTCCATATATGTTATAATCAATTTATAAATTATTAATCGGTATTGTGAAATTATTAAATTATATTAAGTAATATACATTAATTTTCAAAAAAGCATATAAAATAATGGAATTTTAGTCAAAAATGAGTTTTCATAATTTAACATTTCAATAATATGTAATGATTGAGTTATAATATATATTTAGATAAATGTAAGATGAAATCAAAAGGTATGATCCTCTCCCGATTCATTACAATTTTTAAAGATACAATTAAGGGTTCGCGACTTCCTCAATCGTGTTAAGCACTCAACAACAGATTAACAGGCAGAGAAATCATAATATAACTACACAAGCATAGTAATCATTGAATACTACCTAATTCCCGGATTAGGGAATTAGTTACTCATAATAAATGAAACAATTAAGTAATATATAATCTACTTTTGGACATAAGATAAACATAACTAACATAATATACTTCTTTCAAGTTGATCTGATGTAAAATGATATGAACTATAATTTTATTATTTATTTATTTCTCATTTTTTTTTAATTTTTCTTTGCAACCTCATTCTATTTTCTATAGAGATTTTGGTTTTATAGGTTCAAGACTGGTGTGAGAACATTGCATTATAGACTTGCAATATAGATGATATTGACATATTTTAAGGGAAGCAAACTTATAGTTAAATCACGTCATTTTCACTTAACATATTTTAATGAGTATGTTATCGCTTGCGGCTAATTGTGGACGATTATGTTGATATGAAAGCAGTGTCTATCACTATGGAAAGATAAAAATTATCATCTTAATCTCTCAAATTTATAATTACACGGTCCCTGTTCATAAATCAGACTTGTACATTATACCCAACAATATTATTATTGGCGTCTATATACAGTCCATATTGGCATTCACTATTCATACATATCAATACTCATATTACAATTTCATAATTGAGAGTTTCCATATCAGAAATTATCAAACCACCCACTACCTTATTCTTTAGAACAAAATTATAGATATTTATATAGAGGCCCGTGCCTTGCACGGGCTGTTACGCTAGTTATAATTTAATGATCAACTCATATAGATTGCGAGTCATTTGATAAATCTGGACCATATTTTTTGAACGAAACAAATTTCTAAACTGATGTACCTTAATCATTTGATAAATCTGAATCACACCAAAATATTTTATTATTAGGATTATATATATTCTATACATTTAATTATTTCAAGTATAATTACATGTAAAAAATAAATTGTTTCATAGGAATATATATTTTGTGACAATATGGTTTATCTAAATTCAACAACAATAGTGATAATTTTTTATGCATTACTAAAATAATTTTAAATGATTAATATTGTTAAACTATGAAAATAAATGTAGAAAAGAACATGTGGGTAATTTAAAATAAAAGAAATAAAAATGATTTGCACAAGTGTCATACTCATGAATGGTCTAGCGAGAGTTTTTGAGGTGATTCGTCCAGATGATTACGGCTTCGTCGAGACACAAAATGCCTGTCGTTCATTACTTCAAAAAAAATAAAAAAAATCATGTTCATTTCCATCTATTACCATTGAGTTGTATCTAATAATGTGTCTATTTATGAAAAAGAATCCAAAAATAATGTTGTTAATGAGCTTGTTAGAATATCATACAATATAGAAATTGTAGTTATTTCAATTCCAAATTTGATTTTTTAATGTAATTCAAATAGAAAAATAGAACCGACTTATAACCCGTGAAGGGCAAAGCGGTAATAGGAACATTCATCGTAGGTGTAAAAAAGGTCATTTCCATCATTAATCTTTTTTTAATTATAAAGTTTTGGCCAAGAAAAATAAATGACACATAAATGAATTTAAGTACATATTAGGGAAAATTAATTGAAACGTCCTTGAACTATTCCAGTTTTTTAGTTCAGGTCCTTGAACTAAAGATTCCCTATTTCAGGTCCTTTAACTTTTCCGTTATTTAATTCAGGTCCTTCCATTAATGATCCGTTAGAATCTTGCTGACGTGTCCGTTATTTTTTACAGGTCATCTTGCTGACATGTCATCTTGCTCTGTTTGTGATTTTTGGTCTCTTTGTAAACAACGTGTATTCAACTTATGCTCAATGTAATCAGTTTACTTGTAATCAAATTTTTAAATGTAATCAATTTATGTTGAATGTAATTAACTCAAAAAAAATTGTTATACATATGAAAGTGAAATTTAATGAAATTAAAAGTGACACTTGCATTACTTGGTCTAAATAGATCATCCAAAATACAAAAGTTTCAAACACCGAACATGTTTTTGTAATCAAACACTTGCAGTACTTTAAATTACACCAAAACTAGTTCAAAGACTAGGACAATCCAAAAGTAGTTGACAAAAACATGAATTAAACAGTAGATGAGTTTATGGCTGGGTTGAACTCTTCCCCTTTGACCTTCTCTGGAAAATGTTCAAGCTTGACTTTGGAGGTGGTGGCTGTGAACTTAAAATTGGTGGCTTTGGAGGTGGTGGCTGTGAACTTGACATTTTAACTGTGGAGCCACCAATTATTGAGAAATATGTATGCCCGTCTTTATCATTTGTGTATACACCAACACCAACTGGTGACACCTTTGGTGGTGGTTCTAAAACCTGCACATTTTAACTTATGAATAAATTTTATTCATAAGTTGGAATGGTTTTTGAGTTCCGTGTAACTGAACCTAATAATATAATGGGTCAGGAATCATTTATCCAACAATCAGCTTTTCAAATGTTGGTTTAAAATTTAATGGCTAGGATTAAGAGAAAAAATTAGACTATCCGTTATAATTTTTTGCAGATGGGTTTTAGACTATTCGCTATAATTTTTTCGCGGAAAGATAAATAATTTATCTGCGGAAAATTATAACGAACATCTTAAATTTTTTTTTTTAATCCTAATCATTAAATTCTTGATCCAACATTCAAAAATTGATTATTGAATAAATGATCCCTAACAATCAGACCCTAACATAGTTACCGTTCAAGAAGTAACAAATACCTGATTGTGCACTTAAGAACCTAGTATTGGAAGTGTTGCCTACTTTTACATGAATAATATTGTAAAATCCATTTAGTGTTTTTTTTAAGAACCATTTGGTGTGTTTATATTTATAATCTTTTATATATATTATAGGCCAACAAGGTCTTTCAAGCCTATTTAGTAATTGACTAATTTTCCCTTCTATTATATTAATATTAAAAAAAAAATGTTTGCCAGGAGAATTGAACCCATGACCCTTATGCAAAGAGTAAATTATTTTCGCATCTCCAACCACTACACCAAAGAAATTTTTAAAATCTTTTTATAACTCATTAAATACATACTCCAAGAACTCATTTGTTATAATGTTCAATATTTCTATTAATTCATATATTTTATAGTCAAACCCGAGCCGAATTGTTCATATTCAAACTTTTTTTGAAATAGGTTCGATTCAAATTTTCGAGTTACTCGATCTCGGGTAATAAAATTTTTGAATTCAGTTTGATAGTATTCGAGTTAAACTCGAGATTTTGCTATTTAAGTACTTTACCGAGAGGTTCGCGAGAATAATTGGACTTTTAATATTTAAAATTTTTAAATATTATAATTATATTTCAATGTAAATGTTCAATATTTTATAAAATTCATATATTTTATCAAGTTAAACCCGAGTCGAACGCGAGTCGAACCGTTTATATTCAAACTTTTTTCAAATAGGTTAAATCGATTTGAGATTTCAAGTTTTATGAGTCAAGTTTCGAGGTTAAAATTAAAGGAACAATTGAACTTGAGGTCGAGTTCAAGCTTCACGGAACTTTATAGCCGAGTTTGAGCTCGAGTGTGGCAATGTTCGACTCGACTCGATTCGATTACACCCCACTCTCATTGCTATTGGGCAAAATATTTTGATAGACTAGAAAAGAAATAATTTAAGGATAACAAAACAAAATTTATTGCAAATGATTTGAACTTCATATTAATTATTAGATAAATATTTAGATAAAACACATAGTTAGGTCAAAAATATTTTATTACAAATAGATTATAGATACTCTTTTAAAAACAATAGATTTAAAACGTCTAATTGTATGATTGAAATATGATACTTAGTAGATAATATATCACAATGTACATGAATACAAACCAAAATTTTAGCTAATTTTAATATAAATTACAAGAATATTAAATCACTATCACATGACCACTGCCACGCCACCACTACCACAAGAACGACATGCACCACTACCAAAATTACCAGAATTTTATCTATAACAACATGAACACCACCAAGATCACCAATATCAAAGAAAAATCACTAGGAATTCAACTAAAGTTACCAAAACTTAAACGTAGATCCTTAAAAAAATTGAACACAAATTACAAAAATATTCCATATTTAGAATTTTGTTAATATTAGAAGTTGTTGGTAATGGCATTGACAATAGTAAAGTGAGTAAAAATGCTATCGATCGACGTTACAAACTTAGATCTATTGCGAGAGGGATGAATGAATTAATGGAGGTGTGGTCAGGAATATGACTGGAATTCGTGACAAACATGTTCATCAGTTACTTTCGGAGTGATGGTCGATTTGGTAACAAAAGATCGTAGGATGGTTTATACACACTCCCTCTACACAAACACATTATACATATGTGTGTGTATATCATGAAAGATGATGACAAATGGAATGAGGTGGCGAAAACGACGGTGTAAAGCAAGTGATGGTATCTAAGGTTGCCGAAAATGGAAGGGGCATGAGTGGATGTTGGTGAAGGTTGAGATGTAAATTAGATTTGAATGTGTTGTTATGATTAGTTTTCGATTCTCTTATTTGTAAATTATCTTATTTAGCACTTGTCTATATATAAACACATAAGTCTACTAACTCATGATTAGATTTTTTAATTACATAGTGTTTAATCATTCCAAATTATGGTTTTTAAATTGTTAGATGTGATTGTATTGTTATGATCATATATGAAATTCAGGTAAGAAATTTGAGTTATTGGTAGTGTTCATAAAACATACCACACTAATCATGTACACTGTTTCAAAAATTAGAAATCGTCTATTTAAAAAAATCAAAACAACAAAATTTCACGAATTTAAATAGTGTTCGTGCTTTGCACGGGTTTTCATGCTAGTTATAGTAATTAGAGAGAAGATTAGGACGGAAACTAGTATCGAAGCAAAAAAAAAAAGAGAAAACTTATAAATAAGTAAGGTTATTAAACAAATTTGAAAGAATGATTCTTTCGTATGAGTTGATCGGGAAGCGAAGATAGTTGGGAATTATCGGGTTGATTTCCACATGATTTATTGTAGATGTCAGGACTCGATTTATGCCTCGGCCAAACCTATCCTCGGTACGCCAAGAACAGGTTTCGGTAGTTCCTGCAAAGAGAAGAATGCGAGGGTGTTACCCCCCGATTCACCTCCGGTGTGAGAATCAGTAAAAATGTAGTGTAAACGTAAACGTAAAGCTTATGTGAACCAGTGTATCTCAGTGTGTGTGATTGTGTTTATCACCTGATAATTGTGTCTATTTATATTGTGTCTATGAGTAGTACCGTTGACGATCCTCTTGATTCTCAGTTATGGAGGGCGATAAATGGTAAGGCGTTACACTGGCAACGGTCGACCGTTTTTACTGTCTTCATCTGGATGATTCGGATGGGCCTGGTCCAATCATATGGTTTTAACGGTTATAATCCCAAAGGTTTATTGGATTGGACCCCCAAAGGCTTATTGGATCGGGTCCTCTAACATGTCCCCAGGCTTCGGTCGGTTTGGAAATAAGACCGAAGTCTATCTTGGCCGAAGAGTCTAGTCGATCGATATATCTCCCTTGAAGGCGCATCTTTTGAGGCGACAGTTGTATTCAATTTACATCCCTTTTGTTTTAAACGGTCCTCCACATGTCGTTATCTGGGACAAGGGTATTGAACCGTCTATACATCTCATCCATTCATTTCTTTATATATATTTACGTCCTTGTATCTTGCTTACTCTATTTGCTTTCGGAATTCTTTTTGTGCGAGACCTCAGAGCAATCAACGGACTTTCAACTTCCAACATCGACAACTCGCTTCAACAAGTAAGTCCCTTTCTGCCGTATTTCTTTGCATATCTTTAATGTTTTTCATTCTCTTTGGATAATGTGTTTTAATTTTTCCAACATGTAAAATCTCTTCGAGTGTCCGACTTCTCTTAATTCTGAGTACAAGAACTTCCTTCGCCGTAATCCCCTTTTTCTTTGTCTTTTTCAATTTATCGTTGGTCTATTCATACTCGGGGATTTCCTTCGGCTATAGTTTATTATTTGATTTTTGTCTTTCTGTCCCCGAGTATTGGACTAACGACTCAACTTTCTTTTTCCAGATTCAATGGAAAACCCGGAAACAGGTCCTTCGGGGCATGCCGTGGGCCATGTTCCTGCTTTGCTTTTTGAGGATGGCACCGTATATGCTGCTGCTAATCAATCTTCTATTTTGAAACAAGAGGACTTAGATACTTTTAGTGTCAAATTCGATTTTCCCGAAGGTTATCGTTGTTTTTACACGATTCTACCGATCGTATATTGATAACGTGTATTTTATACACGTTTTGTCTTTTATTCTTCTGCATTTTTGTTAGTTTCGCATGTTGTTTTATTAGTATTTGTTATGTTTTTCATCTTTCAGTGCCTCGTGCTTAATTGTTGAAAAGATGGCTTAATTTGGGCATGAAAGCGAAGATTATTCAAGGGGGGAGTTAGAAGATGAAAGCTCGCGATGTCGGGAGGTGTTTAATATATTATCTTGAAGATTTTATCTCGTATGGGCTGATGTACGGCCGTTCGACAGGCCGTTCAAAGGAGCAAATTTCTGTAAGGGCAGCTGTACGACCGTTCAGCAGGCCGTACAGAACCTGCTGTGTAATAAATGAGAAGGCTCATGACATAACTTAATCTTAACCTAACATCTTATTTTTCCTCTCGAACCTAGCCTCTTCAAGAACATTCAATTAGGGTTAGTAGAGTAGAGAGATACATCAATTACTCATAATCTAGCATTGATTATGAGTAACTAACTCCATTTATTTGGCTCAAGGAGGAATTCTTCTACAAAAACCAATTTCAATTTAAGTAAGATATATTTCACTCTATCTTGAATTCTTGAGTTGTATTGTTTATGATTTTGCTTGGAGAATTGTAAGTTGCTTCAATTTGCTCTTCTTGTAATATCAATTGCTAATTGTTTGTGCTAATCCGTAATTGTTAGTACATTCATTATAGTAGCACAAGTTTAGTGTATCTAAATTCTCAAGATTCAAGTGCAAATATCTAGGTTGAGCTTCTCATCCTTGGGTTTGTCCTAGCCTCTCTTTGTTTAATTCCTTGACTTGGTTAAATTGGTAGTACTTCATTATTGGTTGCTAGTGTCAAGAGAACTAATTTATGTGCTTCACTAAATTAGTGTTTATAATAGAAGAGAAATAAGTGATTGTGTGCTTCACCAATTATCTTGGTTAGGTAGAGTTAGATATAATATTTTGCTTGTTTGTTGGGTTGAAGTGCTTGAGTTGCCAATATCCTTGGGTCAAATACCTCTATCTTGTTAATTTGATCATTGTGTTGTGTTGGTAAATTTGGATATTTGCTATTAACTTAGTTGTGTATTCTCTAGCAATTTATTTCTAGTAGACAAGGTGTTTGATAAATCACCTCAACCAAACTCAAAACCCCCCATTTACGCACTTCTAGATTATAAAAGATAATATGCTTGAAAACACTATTGATAGTCCTTCCCTGTGAACGAACTACGAAAAACACTACCTTCAAATTGGCGCCGCTGCCGGGGAAGGCAACAATATTAATTTTGAGTTAATTGTTTCTTATATTTAAATTTTATCTTTGTATATAATTTTTTTCTTTCTTTCTTTGTTGTTGTTATTGGTGTGTCTTCATGTTTATTGGATATAGACATGAACTAACTCTTTCAGGAGACAATGGAGAATTATTTTGGTTGGAATAACACTCAAGATTTCACCCACGATCAAGAACGATATCAAGATTTTAATTCTTTTCAGAATTTAAATGCGTATCAGGTGAATTCTTTATATTCTACAAACTCATGCTATGCTCCTTACCCTCCTAGCATCAATTATTCATATGCTTTTGAAAATCAATGTTATGATCTGCATTATAATTCCCAAGACTATCAAGGGTCTTCTTCATCTTCCTTATCATCATTAGAGGAGATGATTAAACAAATGGCGGCAAACAACCTCCAATTTGCTCTTGAAAATCGATGCTATGATCCGCAATATAATTCCCCAGACCATCAAGGGTCTTGTTCATTTTCCTTATCATCATTAGAGGAGATGATTAAACAAATGGCGGCAAACAACCACCAATTCCAAAACACCACTTATCAAAGTATATCCAACTTGGAAAAGAACACTTCTCAAATCATATCCAACTTAGAAGAGCAAATAAGTCAACTAGCCGAAACCGTGAGTCGATTATAGGAGGTCAATTCTCCTACTTATCATGATTCTTGTTTTGTAATTGATGAAAATGTTGTGCATGATGAATTTGCTTGTTTAGTTGACGATTGCCCTAGGCCTAATGATGATAAATTGGATGCAGTTGAAGATCTACCAAATTTAGAAAATACTTTTGTGCTTAATGAATTGGTAGATGAGATAAAAATTGATGAATGTCCAAATAAAATTGAGAAGGAATTTGAGCTTAAGATTGATGAGGTTGAAATTTTTGCTTGGGTATATAAGGATCCAATTTGGGAACATTTTTTGAGTCGTACTTGTAAAGATTATTCTGACAATTTTTCTAGCTACTTTGATTTTTCAAGGTCTCTTGAAGATGTGAAGATCCTAAAAATATTTTTATATTTTTATGGATCAAAGGTATATTTGCACACCTTATTTTTATTATTGATTCGTAGGTATGTGCATTTATTTGCTTTTTCACCTCAATAGTTATAATACTTGTATAAATAAGTCGAGCCAACGACAATAAACAAAACGTTTTTTGGGAGGCAAACCAAGGTACGCATGTATTTTTATATTTTTATGCGTGTGTTAGATTTTGTTCCTCGCTTGCATTTATGTAGGGTATTATGCTATTGTGAGTTTGAAGATTGATCTAAATATTAGTGAGTGGGGATTCCATTTTTCATCTATTTTAATTCTAAGAAAATAACCCCAAAAAAAATTATGTATTTTTGTGGTGTGACTAATGAATTTTATAATAGAGTTTTAAAAAAAAATTATTTAATAATAATGTCCCGCTCAATAATATTTAGTATCGTTAATTATAGTTTTTATAATTTTTAGATTTGTTTCACACTTGCCTTGATGTGTTTGTTTCATGTTTGCAGGAATTAATATTTTATTCAAGCATTCAAGGATTTGTGGGAATTTTCTGTAAAAAAAAAAAATAGTTTTTGTAAAATTTTTGGGGCTACACGGGCTGTCGTACGGGATGCAAACCGTACAGCAAGCCGTGCATCAGCCCGTACAATTTTGTTCAGCTTCTGCCAGAATTGTAGTGCAAAATGAGTGGAATTTTTAGCACTCCACCCACTTGTTGTACAGGCTGTGCAGCTTTGTCTAAAAAAAAAAATTGCAAACAGAGCCGTACAGCCTCCCATCACCACTCCACTCTCCTCCATTTTTCCCCCGCCCCATTTCAAATCGCCAACCCATGTCCTCCCTCCACCATCTCCGTTCTTCTCACCGTCTCACCCCACCACTGCAGCATTCTATCACCACAAAACAATCTATCCCACCTGTCTTCCACCGTACCAGCCTCCACCACACCCCTTCTCCATATCTTCTCTACCTCGTCCATAGCAGCCTCCATCCACCCTTTTCCCACCTTCTTCAATTCGCGCAATTCTACCTCTTCCAACCATTCCGTTGCTATTCAACAACACCTCGCTTCGACCTCCTTCCTCACATCAAGCCCACACATCTCCTCCCTCCTACAAGCAACCAACGACTTCCCCCCCCCCATTTCCTAAACTGTCACGACTCCCCCCCCCCCGTGTTTTCTAAACCCAGCCCTTCTTTAGTTTAGTTTTTTTTGTTTTTGATTTTATTTTGTTTCATTTTTCTTTTTAATTTGTTTTAATTTGTTTTACTTTTATTTGTTTTATTTATTTTCATTCCCCTCTTTATTTTTAATTTTGTTTTTCTGTTTATACTTTTCTAACACTAAACATATTTTATGAATTCAGAAATCAATTTAAATTCACTTTGAATTTGATTTTCGAATTTTTGATTTTATTATTAATTACTTAGTTATTTTATTTTAGTTTTAAATTTTAATTTTGATTTTATTATTAATTTGATTATTACTTTAAAATTTAATTTTTGATTTTATTATTAATTTTTAGTGATTAATTTTGTTTCATTTTATTTTATCTTTAAAAAAAAATTAAAAACCAAAATTTTAATTCTTTTTAATTTTTATTTTAGTTTTTCATTTTCTAAAACTAAGTAATTTATATAAATTCAAGAATAAATTTTATTTCACTTTAGAATTTGATTTTGATTTTATTATTAATTTGTTAGTTATTTTATTTTATTTTAATTCTCAATTTGATTTTTTTTACTTTTTTTATTTTATTTTGGTTTTAGTTTTAAATTGGATTTTTGCTTTTATTATTATTTCAGTTTTAAATTTGATTTGATTTTTATTTAATTTTTATTTAATTTTTTTTATTAATTGGTTTGTTATTTTATTTTATTTTATTTAAAAAAAACAAAAACAAATATTGTTATTTTATTTAAAAAAACAAATATTTTTATTTTATTTTATTATTTTATTTCTATTTCCTTAATTAGTGTATTGCAGGGCTTTGTAGGGTGTTGGATTTTGGCTTGTCGGTTATTTTGTTGAGTTGATTGTGGTGCTCGGCATTAGCTCAATTCTTGGCGTGCAAATTTCGGAGTTGGATTTGGGCAAATATGATGGTGCTCCCGATCCTAGTTGCTTATTTTTAGGGGAGTTTTCTTTCACTTTGTTTCTCCCTCATTTTTATTTGTCATACATGAGGACATGCCTTGTTTTAAGTGGGGGGAGGATTGTTTATGTTCATTCTTGTAGCATAGTATGTAGTTAGTGTTAGTATTCTCTTTTGTTTCATTTGATGTCCGTTTTGTTTGCATTTGGAAAATAAGTTTAGTCATGAGTGTGTTTACTTGTTTGTAAAATTTATGACATTGTGAGCTTGTAGCCTTGTTTTCTCCTATTTCGTGCCTAGCATTACCAATTTGATGTGAATCTATAAGTTTGATGCACCTCTTTCGCACACGCACACACTTGAAATGGCATGAATAGTCTAGATGTTTGTAATTAAATTGTGAGCATGACGGTTATCTCTTAGGATGCATGGAATCAAATCGAGAAGATGTTATTACAACTTAAACCTTGTGAGGCCTTGAACGATGATTCTTTTGCTTGTGTGTTGCTCCCTCTTTATGTGTGTTTGTTGCTCTAGGGCTTCCATTAAACCTTCATTCATGGATGCACCATAATAAGGAAATTCTATTTAGGATAACCTTTTTGGCCTTTTTAGCTTATGAACCATGAAAATGATCCCTAGTTACCCCCTTTGAAGCTTATATCCATATTTTTCTTCGTCACTCTCCCCTTTTATACATGAGCCATAGCCAAATACTTCACTCTCGACCTAGTTGAGCTAGTTGAGTCTTGGAAAGAATTGATTGGTGAGCATGTGAATTTGGAGATGTTGTGAAGAAGAAGAATTCTATTTATTGTAAGTGGGAGCTAGTGTAATATGCATGTTAGATGTGGTTCAAGCTTCTTTGTAATAATTATATATGTAATGCATCCCCTTTGCTAAAAAAAAATAAAAATTTAAAGGGGTATGTAAAAAAAAAGAAAACAAGAAAAGAAAAAAAAGCAATAAATCTTTGTACTTTATTTTGTTTAAATTTTCTTGGTAAATGTGGTTGTGTTTTGTAATTGTAAATGAGTGGAGATCTTTAGTTGGAGAATTTGGTGTATGAAGAAAGCAAGCGTCATTTGACTCAACTAGCAAGACTTTTACACCTTCCTTGAACTTAAATTTTCACACCTTCACCGTAGCCTCATTACAACCCATTTTATGAATTCCTTATTTTTGGTGCAATCCGGAATTTAGGTGAACATGCAAGGTCAAGTAGAGCGCATGCATTTAGACTTGGAGTTGAGTGAAATCTCTATCCCATACTTATGTGATTAATAATTGAGAGATGTGAGATTTTTTACCATACAATTTCATCTTCTTAATGCGACGCCATGTATGCTTTGTGATCATCTTGTCTAGTGTTCAAGATTGAAGTGCATTCATTCTATCTTTAATGTCTTGGTTGCATCTTGCACGAGGTGTGTTATCTTGATTCTTGAATTGGTTAGCTCGTTTTAGTGGATGACAAGGTGAATAGCTCTATATGTTTGATTTTAGTTACAAGTAGACGTCTCGGGCATGTGAGTGTAGTAGTTAGTTTAATTAGTAGGTATTGTTAGTTTTTTGTTTGTTGGTGATTTTTGTGATTTTGTGGGTACATCATCTATAAACCCTCACGAGACCTCACTCGTCCACTAGGGCTACCTAGGGGTTCCAAGGGCTTGTTGCATATGCCAAATGCAACCGTGATCACCTACGGAAGTGGTACTAGTTAGGAGTATATGGTTATGTTAATTTTAGTTTGCTCGGGACTAGCAAAGTTTAAGTGGGGGAAGATTTGATAACGTGTATTTTATACACGTTTTGTCTTTTATTCTTCTGCATTTTTGTTAGTTTCGCATGTTGTTTTATTAATATTTGTTATGTTTTTCATCTTTCAGTGTCTCGTGCTTAATTGTTAAAAAGATGGCTTAATTTGGGCATGAAAGCGAAGATTATTCAAGGGGGAGTTAGAAGATGAAAGCTCGCGATGTCGGGAGGTGTTTAATGTATTATCTTGAAGATTTTATCTCGTACGGGCTGATGTACGGCCGTTCGACAGGCCGTTCAAAGGAGCAGATTTCTGTAAGGGCAGCTGTACGACCGTTCAGCAGGCCGTACAGAACCTGCTGTGTATTAAATGAGAAGGCTCATGACATAACTTAATCTTAACCTAACATCTTATTTTTCCTCTCTAACCTATCCTCTTCAAGAACTTTCAATTAGGGTTAGTAGAGTAGAGAGATACATCAATTACTCATAATCTAGCATTTATTATTAGTAACTAACTCCATTTATTTGGCTCAAGGAGGAATTCTTGTACAAAAACCAATTTCAATTTAAGTAAGATCTATTTCACTCTATCTTGAATTCTTGAGTTGTATTGTGTATGATTTTGCTTGGAGAATTGTAAGTTGCTTCAATTTGCTCTTCTTGTAATATCAATTGCTAATTGTTTGTGCTAATCCGTAATTGTTAGTACATTCATTATAGTAGCACAAGTTTAGTGTACCTAAATTCTCAAGATTCAAGTGCAAATACCTAGGTTGAGCTTCTCATCCTTGGGTTTGTCCTAGCCTCTCTTTGTTTAATTCCTTGACTTGGTTAAATTGGTAGTGCTTCATTATTGGTTGCTAGTGTCAAGAGAACTAATTTATGTGCTTCACTAAATTAGTGTTTATAATAGAAGAGAAATAAGTGATTGTGTGCTTCACCAATTATCTTGGTTAGGTAGAGTTGGATATAATATTTTGCTTGTTTGTTGGGTTGAAGTGCTTGAGTTGCCAATATCCTTGGGTCAAATACCTCTATCTTGTTAATTTGATCATTGTGTTGTGTTGGTAAATTTGGATATTTGCTATTAACTTAGTTGTGTATTCTCTAGCAATTTATTTCTAGTAGACAAGGTGTTTGATAAAACACCTCAACCAAACTCAAAACCCCCCCATTTACGCACTTCTAGATTATAAGAGATAATATGCTTGAAAACAATATTGATAGTCCTTCCCTGTGAACGAACTACGAAAAACACTACCTTCATATATACGACACCCCGGGCATATCAGTCAATGATCAACACGAAGAGATCGCCACAGGTGTATCGAAGACTGCCTTCGTATGTCGGCTCTGATTTCCTTTGTTGCCCATTATAAAAGTTCTTCTGAGGGACATGGGTATAGCGATCGATCAGCTAGACCCGAATGGTTTCATTCACATGAACTTTTTCCAATACCGATGTTTACAGCATGAAGTGCCTCCTTTATCAGTTCTCTTTTGGCACCATTATGAGTTTCGAAAAAATGCCAAGTCTCCGGGTTTTTATAATATTACCCGAAGAGTGGGTCGTTCCAATTGGGCGGCCACTAATTCAAGCAATAAGAAGACGCACAATCACTGGTGCTATGTTACTGGCCCTGGTCTTCATAGATTTTCGGAGTGGAAGGAAGTTGAGACTGATAGGGTCAAGCTTAAAGCGCTTTCCGATGAAGAGAAATTTCTTTATCGAAAACTAAATACTCCCTTGATTCCCGAAGACAAATTCCCATTGTCTACTACTAGAGATGGGGCTTGGCTGAAGAGCATGATAGGTACTTTTAGTATTATTTTACTTGCTTCATGCTTTTTAATAGCTAACTCCTTTTATTGCTTTTCTTTCAGTGTCTGCAGTGGCCGATATGAGGAGGAGAGCGGCCGAAAGGAAGGCTTTGTTGGCTGGTGGATCTTGGAGCACTTCTCAAAGGAACGTTGCTTCGACTCCACAAGAGGTAGAGGCTCCCCTGGTTGTGCAAGAAATTACGCCAATGCAGGCTGAATAAGTAGAGTTTCCTACCAGTAATATTGTTTCTGTGATCCCTTCGGAGTCTCCTGCTTTGGATGGAAATAAATCTGAGAAGAAGAGGAGAACCAATGAATCCATTCCTGTCTTGAAGACTTATCGACCTTCATGGGGTGTAGTGGACACTGATTCTTTCGGTGCTCCTGCCCCGAAGCCTGTCAAGGAATTATGCCAAGACTTGTGCAGTTCTTTTATTCTTCCGGCCGATCGCTCGGTTTATGATGCAGCTCCTACTGTGGAGGCTTGTGAGAACATGCTAGGGCACCTTAGTTTGGTAAGTTCCCTTCAATAGACATATATATTTTTCCTTTGTTTATCTCTCTCCGTCTTGATGCCTTTTGTGGTGCATTTTCAGGCCGTCCCTTGGGCCGCAGCTGTGACCGAAAAGGTCAAAGATCAGGCTGCCATCATACGGGGATTTAACGCAGAGATTGGTTCTCTAAAGGATAAGGTTAATCCTTTGGAAAATCAGGTAAAGAAGCTTGAGGATCTTCTGGCGAAGTCTCAACGAAAAGAAGGCCTTCTCCAGCAAGAGAAGAATGATCTTATGCTTCGGAACGACGCCTTGATCGAGGAGAAGAAGAAGCTGACCGATGACAAGGAGGCCAATCGATTGGAGCTGCGCCGTTTGAAGAAGGAACTCAAGAAGGCGAGGAAGACCATCTTCCGATCCGAAGATATGGGTTTTGCTGTGGGATATGATGATGCTGTCATTGCTGCTCACAAGGCAGGTTTTGACTATAAGCAAATCCTTTTCAACCCTGAAGATGATCCAGTCCTTCGATAGGAGGTCCCTGATGTGCCTTTAGTTGTTTCTTCTGATCCCGATTCAGAATAAATTAATTTTTTTGTAATGAACTTATGCCTTCGGGCCTGTAATGTAATTTTGCCTTCGGTCTTATCTTGCAATGAACTTAGTAACTGGTTTTTAATGTACTTTTTGTAGTTTCTCCGATTACTTGTAGCTGCCTTTGGTCGCCTTATGCCAAATAATTATTGCTGTTTCCGAATAACATGACTCTTCATATAGTAGCAAATCTTTGGTAATCTTCTGAATAATCTCCCGATCATTAATGAATCCCACTTGAAATAACTCGTAAACATTACTCCAAGTAATTTCCGGAATTTCAGGTTCCTTCGGTCCATAAGCTCATTCCTATATTCAAAGTTTTTCCCTTACTTGGGGTAATTTTCGGAATTTCATCTCTTCGGACCGAGTCACTTCGGACTACAGTACCTTGTTGCCCCCGAGTCGCAGTTCGGCCGAAGGTTTCTTCTTTCGGTTTTGGGCGAATCCTGCCTCCCGAAGACCTTGGGGCGAACTGGGACTTAGTTACTTGTGCCAAATATCTTCTCTCTCTTTTTTTTTAATGTCGAGACTTTTGGTATTTCCCCCCATTTAATGGCAGTTTGACCGCTCCTTTCTTGGGGAGAAACGTGCCTTCATCTTAGGTAGGGATTGCTCAAGCGGAACTTCATCAGGGCCGTTTATTCTCTCTATATATATACTTGTAAGTTTAATCGCATATTACTCTATCTTCAATTTCGCTCAAGACTTCTCCATCTTTTCTCTAATTTCCGTTGAACTTCAATCTCTTTGAATTTGTGGATAATCAGTAAGCAAGATTGCTTGTTCGTTTCTTTCATCTTGATATGTGATTAATCTTATGTTTTGTAGTGATTAACGCTTTTTCCTTCTGCTCCAGTGTCGAGTCGATCAGAAATGAGAAGGAGGGCAGCGGAGAGACGCGCTAAGAATACATCAGTTGTTGGTTCTTCTGTTCCTCATTCCTTCCCGAAGAATGATCCTCCGAGCATTTCGGAAAAGAAAGGCCGTATTGAGGGTACGAAGTTTAATGTAAACTCTTATCAACCTTCATGGACCGTGATGGAGTCGGATTCTTTTGGAGCTCCTGCTTCGGCTGCTTCAAAGAAGATTGCTGGGGATATGTGCCAGTCCTTCATTCTTCCGAAGGACCGTTCCCTTTATGATTCTGCTGACACGGCTGAAGCTACTGCCAATCTTCTGGGGCATCTTACCCTGGTAAGGAGTGTTTTTTCACCGAAGTTGCCCTTTTTGTCTTTATATAGTTTTTAATTTGCCTCTTTTTTTTCAGGCTACCCCTTGGGCCGCTTCCGTATCCGAGAAGGTGAAAAATCTGGATATTCTGCTTTATCACCAAGGAAAGCAGATTAATTAGACGATTCCTTCGCTGGAGAAGGAAATCAAGGAGTTGAAATCCAAGCTTTCTTCTGCTTGGGCCGAAAATGCTGCGCTTCTCAGCGAGAATGATGCTTTGTGGCAGCAGAATGACAAGATGATGGCTGATACAGAATATTTGCTAGACTGGATGGAAAGCCGAAAGGTCGAGCTAAGTCAGATGAGGGACTCTGAACCGGAGGGTGCGATCCCTTAGCTTGTATTTTCCTGCCTTCGGGCTAATTTGTAATTTTATTAAAATATAATGGAATTACAGCCTTCGGGCAATTTTCTCTTTAATTGTTTACTGGGCAATATTTCGAATTTAAGTTACTTTTCATTTCCTATGCATATGCAATCTTCGGATTTTTAAGTTACTTGTATTTCTTTTGCCTGAACAATTTTTCAGTTTTTTGGCCGTCCTCTTAGAGATTTTTAGGCTATGTGTTTCCTATACTCGAAGTAATATTTGGAAATTTGAAACATTTAGACATTTCCCTTACTTGGGTAATTTTCGGAATTTCATCTCTTCGGACCGAGTCACTTCGGACTACAGTACCTTGTTGCCCCCGAGTCGCAGTTCGGCCGAAGGTTTCTTCTTTCGGTTTTGGGCGAATCCTGCCTCCCGAAGACCTTGGGGTGAACTGCGACTTGTGTTTCGGGGTTTTATAATAATTCCCGACCGGGGACTAGTGCCTCAGCCATTCGGGTAGTTCGTCCGATAAATAAATACAAATGAGGCGAAAAAATTGAGTTTTTATTGATAGTTGAAATTGAAATTTTTCTTACAAAAAGCTTATTGATAAAACTTGCGTAGTCGGGAAGCATGCCACGTGTTTTTGATCGGACTCCCATCTAGCTCAGTTAGTTTGTAAGTCCCTGGTCGTACGACTTGAATAATCACATAGGGTGCTTCCCAGTTTGGCTGAAGTTTCCCTTGCTTGTTTGGCATCGAAGTTGCTAATTCCCGAATAACTAGATCACCGTCTTTGAAAGACCTCTTCATTACACCCGAGTCATAATATTGAGCAGTTTGCTGTTGATACTTGACATTTCTTAGGTATGCCACTTCCCTGGCTTCTTCTAACAAGTCCACATTAGCTCGGAGACCCAACTCGTTTGTATCGAGATTAAATATTTTGCTTCTCTTCGGATTGATCCGCATGTATTTTTTCTTAGCGTCTCGAAGCACTCTCTCAAATCATCGGCATGATCTCGAAACAAAGATTTTACTATCATGTCGTCCACGTAACATTCCATATTTCTCCCGATCTGGTTTTTAAAGACATTGTAGATCATTTTCTGAAAGGTGGCCCCCGCATTCTTCAAGCCGAAAGGCATGACAATGAAAGCATATGTTCCTTTCGGGGTGATGAATGCCGTTTTAGGGATGTCTTCAGATTTCATGGCGATTTGATTATAACCTGAGAATGCATCTAGGAAGCTTAGGATTTCATATCCTGATGTAGCATCAATGAGTTGATCGATGTTGGGAAGTGGATAATGGTCTTTCGGGCAGGCTAGATTGAGATCGGTGTAATCGACGCACATCCTCCATTTGCCATTTGCCTTTTTGACCACTACCACATTAGCTAACCATTCGGGGTATTTGATTTCTTCAATAAAATTTGCTTCCAATAGCTTTTCCACCTCTGTATGAATCACCTTTTGTCTTTCCATGGCGAAATTTCTCTTCTTCTGTTTGACTGGCTTGGCCCCTTCTTTCACATTTAAACTGTGTTGGGCAATGCTCGGATCAAGTCCGGGCATGTCTTCAGGACCCCAGGCAAATATGTCGTGGTACTCTCGGATCACGGCAATCACTTTCGCTTTTAGATCATCGTTCATGTCTCTCCCGATACGGATCATTCGACCCGAAGTGCCTGCATATAACTCGACCTCTTCGGTTTCCACCGCTGGTTCGGCTATAGGGTTTGAAAGATTGTCCCCAAACTTTTCTAGCTCGATGTTCATCATGCAGTGAATGCTTCCGGCCTGATCGTTCATGCGCCTCTTCTTTTTACCTTCATCTTCGGTTCCTTCTTCGGATCTATCTAGATCTTCTAGCATAATGATCCTGGCTGCCTTTTGATCTCCTTTCATTTCGCCGATGCCATTATCGGTAGGGAACTTCAACTTCAAATGGGGTATTGAGGCTATAGCTTGGAAAGCCGTTAAAGTAGGACGCCCGAGGATGCCATTGTATGGGCTATCCACTTGGACAACATAGAATTTCACCGGCTTTTCCACAATGCAAGGAGGTTTACCCAGTATCAGGGACAATGTGATCGTTCCCTCGATCAGAGCCGGTGAGTTACCAAAGCCGTAAAGTGGGGGTTCATTGCAAGATTCCAGCTGTTCTCCTCCCAGATTCATTTTTTCATAAGTCCGGTGATACAAAATGTTGACCGAACTACCACCATCTATCAGTACCTTCCATACCTTATTTTGGTCAATGATCGGATTTACTACCAAAGGATTCTCGTGCGGCCAAATGACATCTTCATAATCTTCTTCAGTAAAAATTATGGGCAATGGCTGTTTGCCCTGTGTAGTATGTTGATATAGATTGTATACTTGGCGAGCATATCTCTTTTTGGCCGTTTTGCTACATCGATCCAGTACTGTACCCCCCATGATGGTTCTTACCTCCCCTCTATATCGAGGGGCTTCGTCTCTTTCCCTTTGCCTAGGGTTATCATCCTCTTCCTTCCGATCTCTGGTTTCTTTCGGACCTGAGTCATTCCTTTATGGTTCCAAACGATCCCTTAAATCTTTAACAAATTGATTTAGGTCACCTGTTTTTACCATTCTCTCTATCAATCTCTTCAGATGAAAACATTCGTCTGTGTTGTGGCCTTTGTCATGATGGTAATCACAGTATTTATTCCCATTCTTCTTATGATCAGGTACCCTCAGCTTCGCCGGTCTACGGAAATCAGACCTGCCTTTGATTTCGTTCAGTATCTTTGAGATGGGAGTGTTTAGTGGAGTTAACACCATGGGCTCCCTTCCCTTCTTTGAATCATTTCTTCTATCATCCCTTCGGTCACCATCTCGCTTATCATCTCGCCGGGAATCATCTTTCCTTCGATCGTTCTTCCCCAGACTGCCCTTTCTTCGACTGTCTTTAGACGATTCTTTGTATCCATTGATAGACTCCATTTTTCTCCTGATACTTTCTCCTCGGATATAGATGTCGTTGAGTGACTTCGCGGGAACATCATATAAGGACGACCGAAGCTTTCTTCCTTTAACTGAGTCAAGACCAGCGGTCAGAAATCCTGCCGCCTTGACCTTATCCAGGTTGGTCACCATGCCAGCTTCTTCCTTAAAACGGGCTAGGTAATCACCCAATTCTTCATCAGATCTTTGGCGACAATGAATAAGAGATTCGGTATCCTTCTCTCTTCGACACAGGTGGGAATAATGCCTCAAAAACTTGCTCTTCAGTCGATCATAAGAAGGTATAGACCTAGGTCTCATCGATCGATACCACAAAGAGGCCGAACCCTTTAAATAGGTTTTAAACATTTTGCATAACATGATATCGTCATGACCCATTCCTGTCATTAAACTTTCATATTTTTCACAATGATCTTCTGGGTCTCCCTTGCCGCTAAATTCGGTCATTTTCGGGAACTAATGACCTGGGGGTGGTGTATATTGTTCAATTTCTTCAGTTACAACGGGCTCCCGACGCATCCTCTTCTGGTCTCCAAACATACATTTCTCCATTCTTCGAAGCCTATCTTTCCATTGAGAGCCTGCTTCTTCTTCCTCTAAGTTCGAAGGATCTTGGGACGGGTGTGAGGAATGTGTTTCGGATTCTGAAGACTCCTCCTGGTGAGGTCGGGACCTTTTTTCTCTTCGGCCCTTAGAGATTGTTTTTTGAGGTTCGCTCACGGGATCCTCTTCTCCAGTTTGAAGGGCTTCTCGCGCCATCTTTTCTTCCAACTCAACCTCTTCGCGCTGGAGTTTTATGGATTCCAATCTTAACTCGTCTGCCTTCTTCTGCAAGGCTCGTCTTTTTGCCCCCTGGGATCCTTCCTCTTCAGTGGCTTTTCCCATGACATTCTGTAGCCTTATTTCTTCGGAAGTAGGAGTTTCTATATTGAGATTTTCAGAATCCTGAGGTAACATGATTCACAAAAGAAGCTTATACGTTCCCACAGACGGCGCCAAATGTCAGGACTCGATTTATGCCTCGGCCAAACCTATCCTCGGTACGCCAAGAACAGGTTTTGGTAGTTCCTGCAAAGAGAAGAATGCGAGGGTGTTACCCCGATTCACCTCCGGTGTGAGAATCAGTAAAAATGTAGTGGAAACGTAAACGTAAAGCTTATGTGAACCAGTGTATCTCAGTGTGTGTGATTGTGTTTATCACCTGATAATTGTGTCTATTTATATTGTGTCTATGAGTAGTACCGTTGACGATCCTCTTGATTCTCAATTATGGAGGGCGATAAATGGTAAGGCGTTACACTGGCAACGGTCGACCGTTTTTACTATCTTCAGCTGGATGATTCGGATGGGCCTGGTCCAATCATATGGTTTTAACGGTTATAAGCCCAAAGGTTTATTGGATTGGACCCCCAAAGGTTTATTGGATCGGGTCCTCTAACAGTAGACAATTTTTTTTAAGCTATTGTAAACATTTAATCAACCCGATGGATTTTCAGAATATATAGATAAGGATTTTTCTTCAAAGCGAATTTTCCGCGCAGTTCTAACATAATAGATTTTTTATATAGATAAACATTTTTACTCAATGAACTTTCAAAATATGTAGGTAAGGATTTTTCTTTAAAGCGAATTTTTCGTGCAATTTTATCATAATAGATTTTTCATACCAATCTAAATAAATGAATCAACAAGTGTACCAAATTTCTCGGCTTCTCTTGCAATCTGAATATCAGATGGTCTAAAGTATTCGAATTTCAACTATTTCTTCTCATTAAATTACTACTACAGTAAAAGTACTTCGAGGTTTATTGTCTTGTCTTTTGACATGATCTTGTCATTTGACATGGTTTGAGTTGTTGTTTATGTTAAGAAGTCTTGTCTTTTGACATGATCTAAAGACATTACATTAAGTTTTTGCATCATCCTCTCAACCATTTCTTTTTACAAGCCAGTTCGTTTATCAACCATCTGTTTTCAAGCCTTTTCGTTTCTCTCATTCATTCCATTTCTAAACTTTTCTGGTTACATCCATTAGTAATATAATGGCCAACCCAGAAACATTGGTTCAAAGCATGAATTTGGTGACTCTAGAAGAGGAGGAAGATGCTGGATATGAGGTAATCGCAGAAGAAGAAGAAGAACATGATCAGATCATCCAGGGTTTTAATCCAAAACTTTGTGTGGTGGGAAGATTTATTGTTGAAGGGAAGGTTGATTTTCTTGCATTACAACATACGATGGCGGCAATATGGAAACCTGGTAAGGGTGTCTACATGAAGGAGTTGGATTCAAATTTATATCTCTTTCAATTCTACCATGAACTAGATATAAAAAGAGTAATGGAAGGATGCCCTTGGTCCTTTAACAGGCGACCCTTACTTATGGCGCGTCTCAAAGAAGGAGATAACCCAAGATGCGTTCAGTTAAACTCAATGGAATTATGGGTGCAGATTCACGACTTGAGGCCGGGATTTATGTCAGAAAAAGTATTGAAGAACATAGGTAACTTCGTAGGCCATTTTGTCAGCTTCTGCCCAAGTAATTTTAAGGGGGTGTGGAGGGAGTATATGAGAATAAGAGTAGCCATAAACTTAAACAATCCAATCAAACGACGAATGAAAATAAAAATGGCTGGAGATGAGTGGTATTGGGTCAACTTCAAATATGAAAACATCCCCCAGTTCTGTTTCATTTGCGGAGTTATTGGTCACTCAGAGAAATTTTGCAGTAAATTATTTGAGACCCCAGAGGAAGACATAATTAAGCCATATGGATCATGGATGAGAGCACCCCTCAGAGGCCAAGTTAAACCGATAGGTGCCAAGTGGTTGAGAACAGAAATACACGATGGAGCAGCAAGTTCGAAACCGGCGAAATAGGGCGATGAAGGGAGAAAGGAAACCATGATTCTCGATCCACATTTTACTCCGGTCAATCAGGAAAGTAGATTGGAAAGAGAAAATCAAGATATTTTGGAATCTCAAGGTAGAAAAGCAAGGGCGGGAAACATTATAGATGAAAACGCGGGAAAGAAGTTAGATGTTGACTCAAGGCCTATCGCTACAATTACGGAAAAAGAAAATAACAAAGAGGACTTTACCACCATAGAGTCCAAAAAGCGTCGAACTGGAAATGGGCTGGATTCACTTAATAATATGGGCCGAAATAAAGACGTTATTATGGAAATCACTGACGAAACAGAGGAAGAGCAGCAAACAAGTCGAAGAGAGGAAAATGGGTCAAAAAATGAGCTAAGGGCGAGTATTCAACAGGATGCTTGCCTATCATTATGACAACTTTGAGCTGGAATTGCCACGGGCTTGGGACCCCGTGGGCTTTTCAATTCCTAAAGGAAATTATTATCCAAAAGAAACCCGATTTTGTGTTCTTAAGTGAGATTATCTGTAAGGAGAAGACAGTTGAAAGACTGCAGAATTCAATAAATTTTGAAGGAATGGTTACGGTAGAGACAAGGGGCCTTAGTGGAGGCATCGCTATGTTATGGCGGTATAAAGAAGAAGCAACTCTAAACTCTTTTAACAAGAATCATATTGATATAAAAATCAAGAACAAGAGTGGGTCTGAGTATAGATTGACGGGAGTTTACGGTGAACCTGACAGAAGAAATAGACATGAAACTTGGAATATGCTGCGTACTCTAGCAATGAACAACTCCCTTCCTTGGTGTCTCATTGGAGACTTTAATAACGTTGTGTCCCAAAAAGATAAAGCAGGGGGCAGACCTTACCCACAAAGCTTAATCCAAGGCTTCAGAGAAGTATTGAACGATTGCAATTTGATAGATATGGAGATAAAAGGTTATCCGTATACTTGGGAGAGAGGTGCTGGGACTTCAGATTGGATAGAAGTTCGACTTGATCGAGCTATTGTTAATATCCCTTTCCTAGATGTTTTTGCAGATGCAATGCTTACCAATCTAGAGATTTCAACTTCAGATCATAGCCCCATTTTGTTGGAGCTTCAGAAAATCAGTCAAGAAATTCAAGTAAAAAACTTCAGATTCGAGAACGCTTGGCTTCGTGAGCCAATGTGTCAACAAATTGTTGAAGAAGTCTGGGCAGAGAATGAAAATAAGACGTTGTTCGAAAAAATTGAAAAGTGCTCAAGCATTCTTTCAATATGGGGCCAGGAAATTACCGGAAGTTTTAAAAAGAGAATTCAACACTGCAAAAGAATTCTAAAGGCAACGAAAGGCAGAAGAGATAAAGATTCAATCTTAGTGAACAAAGAAGCACAGAAGAAATTATCTGAGGTCTACGCACAGCAAGAAGTGTTTTGGAGGCAACGATCTAAACAGCTTTGGTTGAGAGAAGGGGATAACAATACCAAATTCTTCCATGCCTCAGTAAAAAAGAAGCGAGCAATAAATAAAATTTGCAATCTAAAGAACAATCAGGATCAGTTTGTAGATTGGAATACAGGGTTGGAGAATGTAGTAACGGATTATTTTACGGAACTATTTACCAAGTCTCATACAGAATGGCAAGAAGTTATTGAATGCATTGAGACTAAAGTGAGTAGGGATCAAAACGTTATGTTACTCGAACCTGTAGAAGAAGCAGAAGTCAGGGCTGCGTTATTTCATATGCATCCGGACAAAAGCCCAGGGCCAGACGGAATGACTCCGGGGTTTTACCAAAAGTTTTGGAAAATAGTCCATAAAGATGTGGTGCAATCAGTTAGACAGTTCTTCGAAACTGGCCGTATCGATAATCACCTGGTGGATACCAACATAGCCTTGATTCCAAAAAAAAGACATCCTCAGACTATGAAAGATATAAGACCAATCTCACTCTGCAATGTGATATACAAGGTAATCTCAAAAGTACTAGCAAATAGACTAAAGAGAATTATCGACCTGATTATATCTGACACTCAGAGCGCTTTTATACCTGGGAGAATCATTACGGACAATGTTATGGTAGCTCACGAGCTGATGCATTTTCTAAAAAGAAAGACAAAAGGTAAGCAAAGTTGGATGGCTTTAAAAATAGACATGAGTAAGGCCTATGATCGAGTGGAGTGGAATTATTTGGATGCAGTTTTAACTAAACTGGGCTTTGATAACAAAATTATCAAATTGTTCATGGCATGCATCTCTTCTGTCAAATACAAAGTCTCACATGCTGGAAGAAATTTCGGCTCAATAACCCCGTCTCGGGGCATCAGGCAGGGTAATCCTTTAAGCTCTTATCTGTTCCTTTTATGCATTGAAGGCTTTACAGCCCTTATTCATAACTTTGAATCGAGAGGATTAATTCAAGGCATTAAAGTCGCACAAAGGGCTCCTTCCATCTCACATATTCTTTTTGCGGACGATTGTTTTGTTTTCTGCAAAGCAAGTATAGAGAGTGCCAACCATGTTATGCAAATGCTTCATAAGTTTGAAATTGCTTCTGGTCAACAGGTGAATATAGACAAATCCTCAGTGTTCTTTAGCAGAAACTCTAGTGCAGCCCTTAAGCAAGAGCTAAAGGATACATTGAGATTTATAGAAGCAGATGAAAAAAGCACTTACCTGGGCTTACCTAGCCTTATTACAAGAAAGAAATCAGTGTTGTTTGGCTGCATTAAGGAGAAGCTACAAGATCGAATAGAAGGCTGGGACAAAAAACAATTATCAAGAGGAGCTAAAGAGATTTTGATCAAAACAGTTGGTCAAACATTACCAAATTACACCATGAGTGTGTTCTTGTTACCGATTGAAATTTGCAGGGATTTGGAGAAGGTCATGTGCAAGTATTGGTGGAAATCGGATGGGAAAAAAGAAAGAGGTATACATTGGATTTCGTGGGAGAAAATGTGTTCAAGGAAAAACGATGGAGGAATGGGCTTTCGCAATATTAGAGACTTTAACGTCGCTCTCCTTGCAAAGCAGGCATGGAGATTGATACAATTTCCAGACAAATTGGTGAGTCGGGTTTTTAAAGCCAGATATTACCACGCAGGATCCTTTTTAGAAGCTCAACTCGGTAGCAATCCGAGCTTTATATGGAGAAGCGTTCTATCAGCCCAAAGTATGGTTAAGCAAGGAATTTCATGTCGTGTGGGAAGGGGAGATAGTATAAACATCACAGCGGATCCTTGGTTGCCAGATGATCAAAACCCATATATCCAAACGAGTAATGCAGCCATAGAAAATCAAAAAGTCTCATCATTGATGATCACGGGCGAAAATAGATGGGATACTGAGTTGATTGTTGATGTCTTCGATCAACGAGATGCAGAGCTTATTGTTAATATCCCTCTGAATGATCAAGTCCAAGACAATTGGTATTGGAGGAAAGATAAGTTAGGCCAGTACTCAGTCAAGGGAGGATATTTGCTACTCCAAGAATTAAAAGAAAACGTCACAGGGCATAGCAATTCTGGCTTTTGGAGAAATTTGTAAAATCTAAAAATTCCTCCAAAAGTAAAAAACTTCTTATGGCGAGCTTCGAATAATTGTCTTCCCACCAAGGATAGATTACGTAGTAAACATGTCCCAGTGAGCGAATGGTGCCCAACCTGTAATGCAAACCCAGAAACAGTCATGCATTCATTAGTAATGTGTTCTTTTGCTCAACAATGTTGGAGCAATTCAGCCTTGAAAGCCATATCAGGTAATCCCATCACATTTTACGATTGGCTACAACAGGTGTTTCAACAGAGAACCAAATCAGAAGTTCATATTTCAGCAATGCTAAGTTGGATGATTTGGAAGAACAGAAACGATATAGTGTGGAAGCAGAAAGGCACGGAGTCTTCAAACATAGTTACATCGGCAATGACAGTCTTTAACCAGTGGAATTTTGTTCAAGATAACACATTTAGCATCTCAATGGGGTATATGACCCAAGAGGATGGTGTAGAACAATGGCGACCTCCAACAGTTGGTAGTGTTAAAGTTAATTCCGATGCAGCGATTTTCGAAAACCCAAGCACCTACAGCTACGCTTTCGTTGTTAGAGATCACGCGGGTAACCTCATTGAGGCAAGGTCAAGATGTTGTCAAGGTTCAGTCACTCCGACGTTAGCAGAAGCACTGGGAATTAGAGAAGTTCTCAGTTGGATCAAGGCAAACAATCAGAATAATGTGGAGGTGGAAACTGATTGTCTGGAGATAGTCCAATGGCTACGCAGTTGTTATACAAGCTTATCATATCTAGGACGCGTAGTGGAAGATTGTCGACAGTTACTAGCAGGAGTACAAGGTCAAAACATAATGTTAAGATTTGTAAAACGATCTGCAAATAGAGTAGCTCACTATTTGGCGAGATATAGCTATTTACCAGCTGATCGTATTTGGCGGATGAGAGATGTTCATCCAGAATTCTATCATGTTCTTTGTAACGATTTGAAGTAATATAATTTCCTTTCAGTGGCAAAAAAAAAATAAATGAATCAACATAATAAATTTTATAATACCAGTTATCAATCGAGTTACTGATTCCATGCAACACAAGATAATGTACGTAATAAAGCTTATTTTGCTAATTTGTACATGAAAATTTTAGATGAAATTTAAGTGAGATTTAATATACATTAAAAAAAAGAGATTTGATAGAAAAATAAAAAATTATTAACCAAATCGTTAAGATGTCAAACAACAAATAGAGTAACAGTTTATCAAAAACGGCATCGTATTTAACGGATACATCTGACGGTGCAGAGAAAATGAAGAAAAGAAAAAAATAGATCGGAAGAAAATAATGCGCTCGTGACTCATTCCCTTTTTCTATTTTCCCCCTCTTCAAATCTTCAATTCTATATATACACTATACACACACATATACATACAGATTGATCGAACAAAAATGGCGAAGAAGAAAGCAACTATGACTCTCAAAGACTTTCACGGCGGTTCTATTCCTTCTGATCTCCCTCTCCCCTCTGCTCCTGGCGTGTAAGTATACATTCATACATACATACAAACATTTAATTAATTTTTTTATCTGTTAATTTATGTGATTGATTATTTTGGTTAGATCTGTTGTTAATTTGTGTGTGTGTGATTAGGATTGTGAGGCAATCGGATCGGGTTGGATTCGATAGGCCGAATGTGTGGGGAAACCCGATAGGGAGGCCTGATCATAGATTGAGGCCGGGTTCGGCTGGTTCGGTTAGGGTTTATGATGATAAGACGCCTTTTATGAGTCATGTTAGTCACATTGGTCGTAATTTCGATGAGGATGAGCGGACTCCGTTGGATGGAGTTTCGGGGCCACGTAGGACTGTTAGTGATGAGAGTATTCGTGTTCCGGTTGTTGGAGTGGAGAGTGGGTTGGATTTTGGAGTGGAGAGGAGTAGGCCGGTTTCCAATCCGGGGGTGGGTGTTGGTAGGTTTGGGGATGGAGAAAGTAGGGTGGGGAGTAGGGCGGATGGGAATCCGTGGGTGAGGAAGGAAGTGGTGGGGAAGGATAGGGGTGTGAGTTGTTGGTCGGGGACGGATGCGGTTACCAAGTTAGCGCATGCTAGTGCGCTAGAGAAGGTATCGTCGGGGAGGTGGCATTCAAAACAGGTAGCGGATGGGAATAGGGTTGATATTGAGGTCATTTCGCATCCTGAGACGCAGATTGGAACACGTTTTGAGGGTTATGGTGTGTTTGATCGGCATGTGCATGGTAATGTGGATGTGGTTGATAGGATGGATTTGCATGAAGGAGTTTTGGGGAGGCAGATGGAGAAGAGTTTGATGGTTGATGATGGGATCCATGACGGTGGCAGGGCATTACCAGTTTATGAGAGGGCTGTGCCATCTTTTCACTCGGATGTTCAGGAGAACCGAATTTATGATGAGGGGCATCAACCGTCTCGCGTCGTTGGAAATTTTGTTAGATCAGAATTGCAACAAACATTGCAGCCAGAATTATCTGAGAGGCCTAAATTGAATCTGCTACCGAGGTCCGTACCATCAGAAACAGTGGAGCCGCCTCCGACTAATTATAAGCAGGTATGTCATAATTAAACACTAGTCTTTATTTTTCTTCACTTTTGTTTGTGTATGCTCATGTAATCCTTCATACTCCGTATGCAGACGTATCAAAAGCCCAGAGACCCTGGTCATCAATCTCAAGTTAATGTAGCATATGAAAGGGTTAGCACCTATAAGTCAGACCCTGAAAGTGGCAAGGGGGTACAAGATCGTCCAAAACTGAACTTGAAGCCCCGTATGCAGCCTCTTGATCAATTGGAAAGAAACATTGAAATAAAAAGGTTTGTAAACTATTCTAATAACCCCATATCGAGAAATCTAAGTTACTTTCTAGACAATGACTAATTGCAATATGAGACTGAGGCTAGATTATATGTTCTGTACTTTGATTCCATTTCAATGAAAAAACTTTTTATAATGATAAACCAAAAGCTTTTCTATATTCCTCACTCTGTCGACTAGATTGAATCTGTATTGGGGGTCATGTTTTTAGTGTTCGAATCAAGCCTATAAGTTTTAACCCCTCAAGTTTTCCTTAGAGCAACTGTTTTTATATGTTTTCCACATCTTGTATACTCGGTGTCTCGTTGAGATTGTTTAAGGATGTGACTTTACTCTATCTATATAGGAAAAACGATTATCTTTTCAGAAGTGTGGGTTGTTGCTTCTCTTTAGCTTTATTGCCAAAGGATTGTTAGTCTACTTCTTCGTGTGTTTGTGATACTGACTTTGTCATGCAAATTTGGCCTGTCACCTCATGAGTACTAATAATTTTTTCAGGTGACCCTACACTTCATCTTAGTAGATTTGCACTTTGACAAATTTTAGTACTTCATATATGACTGTTTTATTAAGTGTCAGAAGCTGGTTCCTGGTAGAAACAAGTAACGGCATAAAGGTTAAGTAAATATTAAAAATGTATGGATGCTTTAGATCTAAAAATGTTAATGATCGATTCTTGATAGGAAAATCACAAAAGTAAGTGGATTAGTAGTGACAATATAAATGTATTAAGCTTTTCTCGTGCTATAGATCTGAGACCAAGAAGTAATATGAGGTGCATGCGTCACACGTTTGACGAACTGGTAGTTTCATGTCAGTTGGTGGCTGTCTTCTCCATCTTTTTTGGAATTAAATCCAAATGAGAAATGGACTATATAATACATTAATACCTAATGTCTATACACTAATGTTCTTTCTCTCTAGCATGGCATTGTACTATTCTTTGACCTTCCCTTCATTTGGTGTCGTATCATGTTGCAGGAACACGTTGTTTGGTGGCGCTCGCCCGAGGGAAATGGTAAGTGTTTGATCCTGACATGTATTTGATAAGTGACGGAATTATTCTAAAGACTATGTAGTTTTTCCGTTCCTGCAATAAACTTGTCTTACTTCTGATCAAGTAATTAGCCACTTGTCATCTTTACCAAAAGAATATATGTATTTCATTATTTAAAGAAGGGAGAAGAAACAGAAGGGAGGAACAACATCGCTTTTGAACGACCAATTTAGCCAACTCTACTAGCTTTGATTTTATTTTTTTAACTTATCTTGGCTATTATAATGCAATCATGTTTTATGTTTCCTGATTGACGTGCTGAGCTGCTGATTCTTCTTCCAGGTTTTGAAAGAGAGAGGCATTAATGATGTTGATTTCAACAATTATGATCAGGTCAATCCTTCAAACAGGTATGAATAGTTCAAATCAACTACTTGCTAGCTAGCATGCATAATTAATTTTCAAGTTTTCCTAGTTTAAGTCCAACTCTCCAGTATTATAGGTTTTGATGTGTTGGTTGACAAATTTTTATGCATATTGTTTCTTGAAGGGTAAAGCAAGATGTGCCCAGAGGTGAAATATTGCCGGTGCGTTACAGTGGGAAAGCTGAAAATGCCCCTCTTGATCATAGGATCGGAAAGAGTGTTGATAGGCGAGATCACCGTGGAGATGTTGAGAAGTCAGATTTGCAAAGAAAGAACTGGCGTAGTGAGAATCGAAGGAGTAGCAGGGACCTTGAGAAAAATCAGCCACCAGCGGAGAGAGCACCATCACCAGAAACCTGGCGGAAGCCTGTTGAGCAGCCATTGTCACCTACTGGTATACGTTACGGGAAAGCAGCTTCTGCAGTTGAGCTTGCCCAAGCCTTCTCAAAATCAGTCTCTGATCCAAAGACAGCTGATCGGTTATCTGGACAGAGAGGCCTTCCTGTCCGTGGCCAAATTCCCTTTTCTCGACTCACTGGTCCTCAGTCAAGGCCTCAGATAAATGGTTACTAGTATCGGTGATGGCAGCAATGAGAAGACTATAGTGTTTGATTGTGATCCAACCAGCGACACTTTCTGGTGCCTGCATCCCAAAAAAAATCAGCATGCATAAGTCCCATACATGATAGATCACTACATGATACTCATCTGATTGGATATTACTATCCATGCTGTATTCCTTTGCCTCTCTCAGAGTTCGGAAAGCATGAAAAAATACATTAGTCTTTAAAGCAGAAATTTTTCTGTTGGCACTGAGCAGACATTTGTCTCAGTTTTCTCTAAGGAAAAACGAAATTAATGTTGCTCATCAGATTTTTTTATCATGCGTTTGGATGAAAATTAGGTTAAGAATTCATGAAGTTGTTACTATGTGATATCTATGGTATGGTTGCCCGTTTGTGTGTGATGGTAAAGTTGTGCTAAAGTTTGATTATGGAATAACGTTCTTTTTTAAGGGTTATGGAAGTATAATTTAAATTTCAGGTCCATTGAGTATAAATTGCAAAACTGGTTAGAAAGTTGAAATTGTTAGACAACACCGATATTTTCACTCGGAGTAAATTTAATTGTTTACAACAGAACAGAGGCGTTACCTTTAGACTTACGGTCACTAAGTCCAACATTTGAAAACTCACAACTTCCACCTTTTAACTCATCTATGGGGTGTTTGGGAAACTTTTTTTCAAAATAAGTCAACTTATTTTAAGACAAAGTTAGAGATTCCTAACTTTCCAACTTATTTTTCAACTTATTTTTGCAACTTATTGAATCTCAAACATATATTAAATACTTGTATAAAAAAAATAAATTCAAAATATAAAATTTTTACCCGAAAATAAGTTTATAAGTCCGTAAAATAAGGTGAGGCAAACAGGCTCTATATTAAACACATATAAAACATCAATCATGTATTTAAAGAATTTTAAATCATAGGGCTTATATCTGATCCCTCAACTAAAATATAAAGGATTCTTTCCCTTAACACTATCTATTTCATGATGTAACACTATGCTAAGTAACATTATTCTATAGAGAATTAGAAAAATACATTCAATTAGGACTTAGGACATTCCAATGTTACTAAATAACATTATTCTACGGGGAGAGAAGTACATCCAATTTGGACATTCAATTTGAATTGATTAAGTATATCTTTCGGGTAAATGATAAATTTTCGGATAGATGATATTGAAGAAAGAATGTCTCTTGTCCCTCCAAATTATGTATTTTTATCTTTTAAATGAAATCGTTTCATTTACGCAAAAAAAAAAACTGCTATCTATGCTATAATAAGTAAACTGTAGGATAGTTTAATTCATGTGATTCATGGTTTAATCATAAAATAAATAATGATAATTATATTTTTAATAAATAAATGAAGTTGTTTTATCTAATATCAAAAAATATTGTCTATTAAAATATTTTACTAAAGGATCAAGTTTCAAATCCCATCAACAACATTTAAATTCAAATTTTATAATATTATTTGTTAATTTTAAACAACTATTATTATCACTAAAATAAATTATATATATCTATACTATATTATAATAAGTAAATTAGAGGATAATTTGATTCATGATTAACTATAAAAAGAGATTTTTGGTAAATATATGAGAGCCGTTAGATCTACTATTAAAAAATATTCTTTTCAAAGTATTTTATTAAAAGATCAAGGTTCGAATCACATCAATAACAGATTTAAATTTAAATTTTATATTATTTTTGAATAAATCGGCTTATACTCCTTACAATTGAGTACCTGTTCTTAAGAAACCTCTAATCTATACTGTACTAGGAAATTAGCGGATAATTTGGTTCATGATTTAACCATAAAAAGAATAATAACCGTTAGTTTTTTGGTAAATAGATGAGAGACGTTATATCTAATATCAAGGAATATTCTTTTTCAAAGTATCTAATGTGTATATATATATAGGCTAGCGTTCAAATAGAAACCAACCTTAGAATAGAAACTAGAAACCTACACTAAATAAATTATATTTCATTTATTTTAATGGCCCCGCTAGGAGCACCTTCACAAAAAACGTTTAAAATTCTTGACTCTATTCAACAAAAATATAAAAAAAATAAAAAAAAATTTAAAAAAAGTTACTGTTCACGTGCCACGTCATCGCGTGAACAGTAACTTTTTTTAAAATTTTTTTTATATTTTTGTTGAATAGAGACAATAATTTTACACGTTTTTTGTATTGGAGTACCCCTAATTTGGTCATTAGATTAGCTTGAAATATTTAATTTAGGTTTAGTTTCTAGTTTCTATTCTAAATTAGTTTCTATTAGAACAAGATCCTATATATATATATATATATATATATATATATATATATATATATTATAATTCCAGGAGCCTGCATCAGAAGCGTTTAAAATATTTTTCTTTAAGTTTTCATTTTTTAATTTTTCTATTAAATTTCTTTTTCTTACATTAAATGGCATCTTAATGACATCTTAATTAGTCATTAATTACATTTATTAAATATATATTAAATTTACTTCATATTATTTACATATAAGATTAACAAATTTTATTTGAGTATTATAATTATTATTTCAATATAAAATATTAATTATATGTATAAAAATAATATTATTTTTAGGTAAATTGACGACTTAAAAGATTGTTCACATTGCATCATTTTTTATTTCATATTTAAGATTGTTACAATTTTTTTCGGACGATTTTAGGATAGACGATCTTAACTTATCAAGCAATTTTTTTTATCAGTGATTGTGGGAATGTTATAAATTATGTAAATATATAGATTTTTTGGTTAAAATATAAAATTTGTATACAAATAATACTGATGAGTTTTTGCTCTTGCACATAATAAACCCAACCATTTTAGTGATGGATTAAATTGATAAAAAAGTTATATACAGCATGTTTCATTATATTGTGTCAAATTAAATTAACATTTTAATTAAATATATTTTTATAGTACTACTGAGCATGTATGTTATGAAAATGAAGTATGTTATGTATTTATTATTATATATAAGCATGTAGGTTTTGAATAATTTTTATTATTCAAGAAAAATAATTGAAATGTCTATTAAATAAATATGTAATTTACCTTATTTTATATATAAAAATATGGAAAAAGTTATTTAAACATCATAATTATTATTTTAGTATAAAATATTAATTGTTTATAGAAAATTAAAAGCATTTTCGGATTTTCCGGTAAGATGACGACGTAAAATTACTTATATAACCTCATTTTCAATTTCTAATTCAAGATTACTACTATTTGAGAATAGACGATTTAACTTTTCATATAATTCTTTATTAGTTATTGTGGCAATCATATAAATCGTGATAATTTATGAAAGTATAGAAATTTTTATTTAATATTTAGATTTGATACACAAGTAAATCGACAAGTTTGCTTTTTGTTTTTGTATACGAATAATGTCCAACTCAATGAAATTTAATAATTATATTATACTGTGTTGGAATAAATTAATATTTTAATTAAGTAATTAATACACTATTAGTGTATATGTTTGTTACGAGAGAGATGTCGGCTTTTAAGAACGTGATTTATTTATATTTGATATTTATTATTTTTTATCATTATAGTTACATTCATATTGAAATTACTATATTAGGTTTTATATCAAAGTGGCCACTCCATTCGTCAAAAACTATAACTTAACCCACCGTTCTCATCGGGGTCTCATTTAAACCACTAAACTAAGAAAATATATCATTTGCCCCCACTGCATTCACAAAAATAATACAATTTATGGTGGTCTAAGTGATATATAGGGGGGCAAATGATATGTTTTCTTAGTTTAGTGGTTTAAATGAGACCCCGATGAGAATAGTGGGTTAAATGATAGTTTTTGACGAACAGAGTGGCCACTTTGATATAAAACCCTTATTATATTTCATGTTTCTGATTTTTTTTCAAAATTATTTAAATTTTAGATGTACTATGAGAATAGTATTCTAACTAATAATTTATGCATATTATTTGAATCAATCTTTATAAGAAAACTTTTAAAATAGTTATCAATATTTTTATAAATAAATTTTAGTATTTTAATATTTATGAAATATTAAAAATAATTTTTTGAAGCTATCCGATACAATTACCTAGTTTTACTAAAGGAACAAATTTCGAATTTCATCAATAACAAATTTGAATTAAAATTTTATATTTTTAATTGTTAGTTCTAAATAATTATTATCAGTAATAAATATAAGTAATATTATAATCTTATAAATCAATTATTTTAATCAATATTAATAATGTAAAAAATAACTAACTACAATATGTTAAAAAAAAACCTCGTATATCACGCGAATTATAAACTAGTTTACTCTAATAATATAGGGTGAGTGCCCTAAATACCAATTTTTTCACTTTCTCTCACCAAAATACCCATATTTGGATGGGACCGTCCAAAATACCCACCACATACGCCAACGGTATGGGCGTATGTGGTGATACGCCACTTGAAACAGCGTGTGTGGAAGACACGGCTATGGTGTAGGAGTTTCGTCCACTAGACACGCAACAAACATAGGCGTATCAATGGTTACGCCGTACACAAACGCACATCGAAGCTTCGTTACGCCGAATGGAAAGATGCATGCCCCTGCGGGGCCCACAACAATAACAACGAGCTCTGGCGATAGCTATGGCGATTTTTCGACGGATCCTTTACAGCTCCGTTCAATCCTCTCCGGTTACTTTCCGTTAAAGCCATATACATCATTAGATTCGGCTTTCAAAGCTCTACAATCCTATATCAAACTTAAACGAGTTCTATTGCCGGATTGTGAACCCCCAATTCGAACCCAAAAACCTGATTTTCCGGCAAACAAATATTCACTCCGTTCGACCATCTCCGTTAACCTCTGTTGATGTGGTATAGCCAATTAGATTCGTATCTCAATGGTCTTCAATCCTATATCAGTATTGTAATGTTTTATTGTCGAAATCACAAACCCCCAATCGGACAAAGAGACGTCGGAAAAGTGAGAGGGAGACGGGGAGACGAAGGTTGCTACAGTAAACGCAGATACGCCCATGGGAGTTGCGTATCCCATGGGTACAGATGTCAGGGTTTTCAGATTTGGGCATTTTGGTTAGTGGGTAGTGAAATTTTTGGTCATTCTTTCAATAAGGGTGAGTGTCCTAAATACCCATTTTTTCACTTTCTCTCACCAAAATACCCATATTTGGAAGGGACCGCCCAAAATACCCACCACATACGCCAACGATTTGGGCGTATGTGGTGATATGCCACTTGAAACAGCGTGTATGGAAGACACGGCTATGGTGTAGGAGTTTCGTCCACTAGACACGCAACACACATAGGCGTATCAATGGTTACGCCGTACACAAACGCGCATCAAAGCTTCGTTACGCCGAATGGTAAGACGCATGCCCTTGCGGGGCCCACAACAATAACAACGAACTCTGGCGATCTGGCGATAGCTATGGCGATTTTCCGACGGATCCTTTATAGCTCCGTTCAATCCTCTCCGATTACTTTCCGTTCAAGCCATATACATCATTAGATTCGGCTTTCAAAGCTCTACAATCCCATATCAAAATTAAACGAGTTCTATTGCCGGATTGTGAACCCCCAATTCGAACCCAAAAACCCAATTTTCCGGCGAACAAATATTCACTCCGTTCGACCATCTCCGTTAACCACCATTGATGTGGTATAACCCATTAGATTCGTATCTCAATGGTCTTCAATCCTATATCAGTATTGTAATGTTTTATTACCGAAATCACTGAAGTATTAGACATACAAAAATATGTAATAATATACCTATTTAGGATAAAGAAAATTAGAAAAATTAAGGGAGTTCCAATGTATGTATTGAACAAGCTCTCCTTCTATTAGAGTGCCTTTTACTATAGGATAAAATCCACTATATGTAGGCTTCTTACACCATCTCCACTCCCAAAAATTGTAACTTCCCAATAATGACCATTTATGTATAAAATAAATATATATCAATATGTAACTTATATAAATTAATTGCATCATTAACATATATACAATGTAACTTATACACAATGAATATATATATTAAATCTACTAAATACATTATTCATGTATCAATTCTTTATTATATTTGACAAAATAAGTCAAATACAACATCTCCCACTTGACGATTTTGTCAAATTCTTTTCCAAACTCCCACTTTTCATATAATCTATAACTATTAAATCTATGTCAAATACGCATTCTTATTAGGTCATAGGGTACTTATAATTGCCACAACTTACACATTATGATATCCAATCAAACCAACATCTTCCATTTGACATCTTTGCCAAATACTTCTAGTGACCATCACTTTCAATCAATCTTTGTTGCCACTTTTACCCTTTACAACACATTTAATTAAGTTCCTTTTTTTCAACTTCAACTACACCGAAATTAGATAAATATCCCGAAGTTGAATTCTTATTACCAATATCACATTCGATACTTATATCGCAATAAACTATAACTCCAAGCAAGTCTACTTAATTCACCAATATGTTACACAACGTACTCTTCAAGTTCATGATCATAATCCTCCTTACAACCTCTCACTAGGCTCAAGCAAAATTGCTTCACAATCCATTTACAAAACTGACTAAAAATGTCAAGCCAAGTCAATCGATTACACAACATAAAATATATTGAACTTCTAACTACTTGCACATAATACATTCAGTGGTTCCTTTTCTGAATTAATCATTTTCCCATTACCAATAGGGTTGGCGCCGCACTGCAATTCTGCATCCTAAAACAATTAAACATTTTACTCAAATACCTTTTCTGGCTCATATTCAATCTTCAAATTATTTTTCTTTAATTTGAATTTTTTTCACCCACATTTATAATATCAACTTCTTACTAAGTTCTAACTTAGTTAGTTGAATACTTCCCCTTTTCTTTTTACTAACAATATATCATTAACATACCGATAATATTGTAATCAAACTCCCACTTTTCAAAAATACAAACACAATTGTCTAATTCATTCCCGATAAAATAATTTACGCAAAATCTTTTGCAATTGCACGACCCTCAAATTTATGAACATATCAACAACCTTATTTGTTTTCCAAAATTCATTTACAACCAATGAGTTTTCTATCTTCGACTTGATCACGCAACTCCCACACTTGATTCTTTCAAATAGACTCAAAATCATATTTCATGATTTCTCTATGATAATTCAAATTCCTGCGATTTGATCGCTTCTATACAAGTAGTCGGATCATTAGGATCCTTACGTCCATATGTACCAAAAAAAAAACAAAATAATGCACTGTTATATTCAATGTCAATATTCAGATCATGACGAACATTATGATCTCTTACATCCATCTATACCAAAAATTCCGAAAAACAAGGTAATGCACTATTATATTCAATCCCAATATTCAAAAAATATTATTGTCATAATCACATAAGTGACAACTAAATGTCTTGTATCCTCAAATACAATTTCTTATTCCTCGAAATATTTTTGAAAATAACTTTTCTATTTTCAATCAATCAACAATTTTTCGATCCTTCCCACTTTTAGGCGGGTGTCAAAAATCTTTCCCTTTTCAAGGCACTTGCCCTTATTTCTTTCTTGAGTTCCTCTAACTCAGTTAAATAGATTGTTTGTCAACAAACTTATGCTATGTATTTTGAGTATCACTAAAAATTGAGTGTCATACATTCTTTCATATTTTTGAAATCGAAAATATATTACCAACACATTATTATTTTCTATGCTCAATTTTTTGAGCAACATTAGAAATTTCCTCTAGTACGGTACCATTTTTTTTTAATGGCTTCCAAATTATTCAGAAATAATTTAATTTCTCATTTTCGGATCCAAGCATTACGAATGGGTGTCATTTCTTTTTTCTTTTTTTTTTCGTTAGCAATCAATACAGTCGTGGTCAATATATTTAGCAATTCCGGTAAAATTATATTCTCGTCATTAAAAAAAAAATCATTCTATCGCAGAAGACATACAAGAATACAAAAAAATTAGTACAAGCAGATGTAGGAACTACCAAATAACCAAAAAGTATATCAAGTGATAACCACGTTGGTAAACTAAACAGCAACAAAAGACAATATACATGGATTAAAGTTTCTCACACAAAACAAAATTATACACAAGCTACCAACACTAAAAGAAACGTAAAACAGTAATTAATCACAAAACATAACATTACACAATTTTTTTTTAATGGAGATATCTTATAAATAAAACTGATTGAAACATATGATCGGGAAAAAAAAACACTAAACAAAAAATTATACAAAAAAAATTGAATGCTATCTAAGAATAAATAAAATAAACTATCCAGTTAGTAAAAAACACATCATTCCTATATAAGTCAAGCAGGAAACCGTATGAAAAGCAAAACATTTCTTATATAGCATACAATAATTATAAGAAAAACATGGGCAGCAAAAAGCAAAAAAATAATAACCATATGATCAAATTACATAGAGACAAGGACATGGAGCAAATAACATCTAGATCACATAACCATAATATTAAATGGGTCAATATATAAAGCTAATATAATAGACATGAAAGGAAAAACATAAAAAAATAACAACAAAACACATGACACAGCCACACGCACAAATACATATGCAAAGAAAACAATACAAGCCTTAAAAACGAAAGTAAACAACTATATGTCTGAGAAGAAACCAGTGGAAGCGCCAAAAATCGAGGACCAGAAAATAGAAAAATGGCGAGTAAAAAGAGATAATCCCGTGGAGAATCTTGGACCAAAAAGTTCTGATACCAATGAAGTATTAGACATACAAAAATATGTAATAATATACCTATTTAGGATAAAGAAAATTAGGAAAAATTAAGGGAGTTCCAATGTATGTATTGAACAAGCTCTCTTTCTATTAGAGTGCCTTTTACTATAGGATAAAATCCACTATATGTAGGCTTCTTACACCATCTCCACTCCCAAAAATTGTAACTGCCCAATAATGACCATTTATGTATAAAATAAATATATATCAATATGTAACTTATATAAATTAATTGCATCATTAACATATATACAATGTAACTTATACACAATGAATATATATATTAAATCTACTAAATACATTATTCATGTATCAATTCTTTATTATATTTGACAAAATAAGTCAAATACAACAATCACAAACCCCCAATCGGACAGGAGACGTCGGAAAAGTGAGAGGGAGACGGGGAGAGGAAGGTTGCTACAGTAAATGCAGATACGCTCATGGAAGTTGCGTATCCCATGGGTACAGATGTCGGGGTTTTCAGATTTGGGCATTTTAACTAGTGAGTAATGAAATTTTAGGCATTTTGATCATTTTTTCAATAATATATGCCAAAGCGCAATGCCACTATTAAAACAAACAACAAGCTCATCCAACTTGTTCCCTACTTCACTTTTCAAGTAGGCAAAAAACTACTAAAGGTGTATTTAATTTAGATTTTAATGAACTGATAAAAAATATTTGATTTTAATTTTACTCGAATTCTAGAAATTGATATAAAATTTTGTAGTCTTGCTAATTTCATTGAAAGTTCACAAAAATTCTTCAAAATCTCATGAATTTGAGTTAAATCTCAAAAAATATAAAAAACATTAATAAATTTATCAAAATCCACCATTTTATCAAATACAAAAGAATCCATAGACTTTTGAGTAAATTTTAAAATCTATATTGAATATTACTCCCACTTTCGGTTTTATTTATTACATGAGATAAATTATTAATTTACACCTAATCTATTAGACCAAATATAGTCATGGTGATCTTGGATTCGTATTTGTTAGTACTTTAATACAACAAAGTTTTTATATTTAATACTAATATGAAATTAAAGATATTAACGATCAAAAGTGTGCATTGACAAACGTGTCCAGTCCAAACAAGAAATGTAACATGTGAGGGAGGGAGTACTAAATTTTAATGAACTTTTTAAAATCTAAAATGAATATCCGTAAATTACATTTTAAAATCTATATTTAATACCACCAAATTTTAAAAAAATTCTTTAAAATGCAGGGTTTTAAGCATTCAAAAAATCCTTCAAAATGCGGGATGAATACACCCCCTCAATGAAAACACCCCCTATATGAAACAAATTTACAATGGAATTGAAAAGTTGCTCTGCTTTACTGATAGCTGGATTCATCATTGTGAAACGGTGCTAAATTTGTATCAGACTTGCTCAAATGTAACACGTTGGGGTCTAATACACATATTATGCATATATACTAACATAACCACCACATAACTGACTAACTCGAGAAGTGATCACAAGCACTATTATGCTGCATATACACTCCTTTAGTGAGCCATTCCAGAACGAAGCTGGACATTCTTACCTACTACGGAGCATTGTGCATTGCAAAAACGGGAGTGCTTCACCCAACACATAAAACAGAAATGATCAAAACATCAATTAACCGAAAGGTCCGAAACAAGTTTCAATTAGCAATTTAAAAAGTTTAGAAATAGGCTTTCTTTAAAGCCTTAAACATCTCATGACAATATGAGAATGTATCACTCTGTTTCTGTATGTTCGATTGTATTGTACGGCAGGAGGTTGGGGATATATCTGTGCTATGCTATTAATGTTACAAATACAATCATTTCCCAGAGATGGTATACCAATTGTGAAACTCAAAAAAAAAAAAAAAAAAATTTGCGGCATAATACAGATCTCATGCTTGAACTACCTCAGGCTTGCACATTCTTCTGCTCCACAGTGATGGTTGAACCACCGTTATGCCTTGTGGCACCTGAGGAGCCACCACGAACTTGTACTTTAGTTGAGCTCCCATGGGGCCCACCATCATTTCTGCTGCCACGGCCTTCAGAAACACGCCCCCCAGATTTGTTATTGTGGTATCCACCCCTTTCGTGTGTGGAGAACCTGCCATGGTTGCTTCCCCCTGCATTGGAATATAATCATTCATCTCTTATTATGAGATTAATATACTAAGTATGCACCTTTTTGTTCTTCTAATGTGTTAAAGTGTGCGCATTATGCTAAAGTCAAAATTTTGCCTAAAACCAACGTAAACATCAATTATGCAACATTGCCACACATCACCACAAAATTGAGACGCGTTTTATGGTCGGATTGCTTATATTTATATATTTAATGTATATGTGTTCCATTACTTGACCTGATCACTGACTTCACTCCTCACGCTCAATTACACTTTTTTGAGTTCTCTATTTAAAGGACTACCGCAAGGCGTAAACTTCAAAGCAATGTGCAAATATGTTTATATATATCTAATATTTTATGTATGTAGTATTAATTATTTTGTTGGTAGTTTTTAGAACATAGTTCTTGTGAAATATTGATTTAACGTATATATCAAAAGCAAAATAAAAGGAAATACATAAGCAATCTAAGATTTTATTACCTTGAATGGTTCTTTCATAAACCTTCGCTAATATTTTTCTAAATCTAGATGACGTAGTCTGGGATTCTCATCAGAAGATTGATAATTATATTAATGTCCAAACAATGAGCAAACGGCTGCGAGAAAAGAAAAGGCATACGCTCAGTGCTGAGCGCCCTTTTCCAGTAAACCGTTTATATGCAAGCTAGAGTAAATCAGTAACCATTTACATCGTCACTTTGTAATTTTTCTATATAGAGATGTTGGAATGAATTTGTATATACCCTTCACAGAATAGAGATTAGAAACATGCATATAAAACAAAAACAAAAAACAAAAGTACCATGAACCAAATAGCGGAAGTTCTTGTATAATCTGGAGATAACAGTTACAAAGTAAACATAAAAACTAATGCATGTTCTTCTCTAATCACCTTGATTGGAAGACCGTTTGTACTGTACTCCATAATTCCTTCCCCCAATCAAAATTTCACCACCCTGCAGTTTAAACCATGTGAGGGTTCAAACTTGTAAGAAAACGGGCAGTGTGTGAAAAAAGAACAGAGGCAATATAGAATGTGATAGAGCTTAAGCAATTATTATTAATTGATGTAAAGTTAAAATATATATTTAGAGATATGATCAAAAAGATAAGAACTGTCTTGGTTGATATCTTTATGTTTTTCTACTTTACTAGTCTTGATCAATATAAAGATCCCAACCTCAGAAAAAATTCCACAAGAAACCAACTACAAAAGTTCAAAATCAATCCATAAACAAATGAGAGAACTTAGCTATTAAACTAAAACCAACAAAATGTTAACAAAGGAGAATTGAATGGTAATTAAACTTTGTACCTTTACAGCACAGCTGGCAGCTTTGGGAGACTCAAACTCAACGAATGCATACCTATATCCATCCTTCACAAAATATTCAAAATTAAGCTTGTAAATATTGACATAGAGACTATATGATTTGATTGGAAACTAGACCAAAGTGACTGTGACAGTATAGTGCCATGCACATGAACAGAAACTAGAAGACAGTGATGTGACAGTATAGTGTCATGCACTGTGAAACCATTATACCTCCGGATATTCTCTGATTTGGACACCCCTTGGTTTGACAATACCAAATTTATGGACCACTTTCAATAGGGCTTCTTGTGTGACATCAGGAGCCAAATCCTTGATATGAATCCCCGTGGGTGCTTCATATACAAATGAAAGGTATCAGGAGCAAATACTATGTCAAGAAATTACTATCAGGCATAAAATTCACTGATAAAACAGCTCAAATTACCTTCGGCACTTGAGCCACCAGTTACGCCTGAAGCACCATTGGTAGGAGGCGCTGATGCTTTGGAAGAGGCTGTTAGTGCAGCTTTTGGCAAGACTGTGACAGGAGGCGAAGGTAATTGGGCAGACGTTGATAAAGAAACTTCTTTAGCCAACTACACAATCAATAGAAGATTAGCAATAAAAAAAAAATTAAAATAGATGTTTTGTGTATAGTTGGAACTTGGAAAATTGGAAGAATGTACGCACAATTGACGCATATGATATCTTCTTAAGTTCATCTTCTTGAGCATTTTCAACAGGTTTTGTAACTGATATTTCACTTTTCGTCTTTAGACTAGCAGGAGTACTAATTTTCTTTAGAATTTCAGAAGCCTCCTTTGGAGTTGGGTCAAACCCAGAGATTCTCTCTTCTTCGTTGATAGGAACATCTGAAAAGAAAAGTTATCGATTCAGCTTTATGACATTTAAAAACATTAACAACATGAATCACTTGAACAGAAAATCTAAAACATACCGCACTCTTTAAGTGATAAAGAAGTTGTAGAATCTGGGACTCCCTCGGGAACTGACAATGTTTCTGTAGGTTCACCGACACCCAAAAACATCATGAAGTCATTATGCACGTAAAAGCCACCAATTTCTTGTGGCACCAAAAAGAACGTTTGTGCAAAGGTCCTCTTAGTGCTATCCTTCTCAGACAAACTTCCGGTAACTCCAACAATCACCGAGCCCATTACGGAGTCTTGGGCGTGCACAGATTGCATATCAGGCTCCCACTCTATAAATGTGGAGGACAATATGGCATCATTTATTTCCTGAAACAAGATAAAATATTTGTAACTTTGCAGAATTAAAATGGAAGATAAAGAATGTAGGAATTGATGCTAAAATAAGACAAGGCATCCTTCAAATAATTGAAAAGGCAAGTGTTCACATAAAAAGTGACAAAAATGGTGCAATTACATACTGTCAAATGAGTCCTTTTTGTTATGTTTCAGTTGTTATATAATTCTTAGGATCTCAGTCACTAATATATACATTACTGTTTAATCAATGAAATAGAAGTCATACTTCACACAACAACTGTATTATACTCTGTACATGCGTAAGAGCATTATGCATGCAAATATACATGCAGTTACGTGTTCACAAATTTAATTCTATTAAGTAAAAATTTGAACTAAAGTAGAATTTGGACTAGGATTATAGTGCAAAGAGTAAAAGAAAATATTTGCTCATTAATTTAAAAGTAGCATCTGACGAACTCACTTGCACTGTACTTGCTGACAGCATCATACCCTCAGATCCTGGACGAGCCATGATGCTAGCATCTTTGTAGAACTTATGGACGTGCTCAGGAGATGCACGAAGAATATGGTAGTATTGCATCACAAAAGCATCCGCTACTTCTTTAGCGGACAATTCTGGCAATCGTTGAGATACTTCTGGAGGCACTTCTTGTTTAGCGGACAATGCTGGCGAGTCTAAAGCTGCTTCTCTTTTTATCTCTAAAAATTTGTCAACAAAGCATCTCGTAAGAACATAGAATTTTGTTTTCAGTTTTCATAACATTTATAAACAAGATAGCAATATATCAATACATACTACGGGTCAGAAACAGGAAGTAGAAATGGAAATGTTCTTTCTTGACTTATCCTTCATTCTTAAAACAATCATAGTAACTAACTTACAAAAATTTGTGTCACAGAAAGGAAATTAGAACATTGAGTTCCGCACTTTTATAATCTTTGAATTTTTCACTTAATATAGAACTTAAGCCTATTCTAAAATGAACACACAAACCTTGTGAAAAATATGCATACACAAAATTAAAAGTGTAAGTTGTAAAAACAAGCATAAAAATAAAAGACAGATACCATCCACCTTCAGTCCAACAAAAATGTAGTAAAGAATTTGAAGACCAAAAAGAAAAGAATCATGTGGCAAAACATGATACATTTTTCAAGCTCATTTGCACATATTATTGCTTACTGTGGGTACGAGTAACTAAGTAGGAAAATATATCTGTTGCAACTGTGTTAACTTCAGTAGGGGTCCAAACCAACCTCACAAACAATTGACAATGAAAATTTTAAGCAAATTTATGGGTATAACAGGGACAATGACAGGAAACTAACAAAAATTCCATATTTTATAGTTCCTTTTCTACGAGATACATCTCTTTGCTGTCCTATTAACCGCATGTAGATAGACATGGCATGCTACAATTCTGAGAGGCACTTCACTTCATACAAACAAATAACAAAGACCGGCCAAGGAGAAGAAGGTGCCTCATTTATTACTCTACACATTTGAACCATGTAAAACTTGTGAAACTTTTTGTGTGTGTGTGTGTGTGCGCGTGCACAATAATGTTATTTCTTTGCTTGTACGAGGTTCCTCTATACCCCAACTTCCCATATCTATCCATATGTTTTCTTTAAAGAGTGATACAATTAAAATTTTAGAATATTTCTTCTGCATAAAAATCAACTAATATACGTATTAAAAAGGCAACATATTCAAGTACTGACAAAGTGATACCCGAAATACTCAACCCTTTATGAAAAGATAATAGCAAAACGCAACATTCTTCGTAAAACAAATTTCTGCAATACAATCTACCTAATTCTTATCTATATAAAAACATCATTCCATTCAAGAAAAAAAAAATCAATATATTGGTTCCAAAATTCTGCGTCGACGTACACAAACATGCACACTCGTACGGTCCTACACTTGCGCACGTTAATAAAACTGATCGATTCAATCAATCAGTCATATTAAACAAGTTTTCTAATAATAAAATCTGAATGGCAAGAAGATCAAACAACAAAAATGCCATAAATCAACCAAAGAAGAAAAGGTAAAATGAGCTATTGAGCTCCACATAAAAATATCAACAGAAAAATGAATCCTCTACACCAATTATATACTCAAGGAACATTTACAAGAAAAGAAGATAATTAAACCAAGATTTCATAGCAAACGTAATACACACAAAATAACTATTACACTGGTCCACAAAACCTTACGAGAGCATCAACACACACATGCACACTCGTAAACTTGCCAATTAACCAATCGTATTGATCAGTCAGTCACTAAACAAGATTTCTATGCCTTAAATTTGAGTGACAAGAAGAATTAAACAATAAAAACACAATCAATCAACCAAACAAGAGAAGGGCAACAATAAGAATCAACCAAATGAATTCTCCTATGAGTCGACGTACACAAACATGCACACTCGTATAATCCTACATTTGCACGCATTAATATAACTCATTGGCTCAATTAATCAGTGATATAAAACAAGTTTTCTAATGCTAAAATCTGACAGGCAAATAAGAAAGGTGAAATGTCGAAAATTTGAAACGATTAAAAAAACGATAAAAAAAAAGAAGGTAAAATGAGCAGTTATGTACGACAGAAGTTATTAAAAGAGAAAAAAATACTCTACACAAATCATGTAATCAAAAATGATAAACAAGAAAAGGGGATAATCAAGCAAGATCTCATATAAAAAAAAATACACAAAAAGTAATTATTATACTGCAGGTTCACAAAACCTTAACACACAGATGCACCACTCGTACATTTCCGCACATTTTGTATCTAACTGACCAATAAGTTGTTTGATAAGTCAATCATAAACGAGATTTTTGAGACTTGAAGTTTAGTGATGACAAGAACGAAACAATAAAAACACAATCAATCAACCAAACAAGAGAAGGGCAACAAGAAGAATGCATACCAAACTCATCAACAGATATACCTTTTTATACTTTAAAATCATACAGAAAAAGACGATAATCAAGTTCAATAGAAATACGAATTAATATGAATTATTTCCAAACCAAAATTGCACATCAAGGAGCATACACAGTAAAAAACACACACACAAAAAAAACTTAATATATATCTCGAGCTAAAGATGTGATCTTTATAATCAAAAACAAAATCAGAAACAAATCAAATAATTGTGTAAAGAAAATATTAAAACAAATATATACCATCCATGATCGATCTAGCAACTTCTTGAGACAGTCCAATATCGAACCCACCGAAATCAAAATTCTGGAGAAAAAAGATAAGATAAGCACATCAAAACAGTGAAAATGCATGTCAAAAAACCGAACACCATTAGAAAATCAAAACCCCGTGAATGAAAAAAGAAACAAATATAGGCAAAAAAATCTATTTCTTTTGCCCAAAATCAACAAAAGAGTGAGATGTACAAGGGTGATGTACATAAGTAAAACAAACATAGACTAAAAGGGTGACTAGAAATGTACCTAAGTTGACAGGCCGACAAACAAACTGAATTGGGACCAGACGGCTGATCACAAGGGTACGAGGATAAATAGGTTTTTTTTATTTCTCGAATTTATAGTATACAATGGACTATATTAGCGTGTGCTGCACCTGCAGCCCCGAAACGGGTTGCTAGGAGGGATATTTTAATCAACGGTGTAGATTGATGGAGCGTCGGTAATGTGAGTGTAGACTGGTAGTGCCACGTAGTGACACTAATATTGGCACGTGGCCAACATTTTGGTTAGTTATTTTAATCGTGGATGTGTGACTATGAAGATCTCCGGGGAGAAATGATGTGATGTTGTGATAGGAAATTATGTTGAACTAATTTGTTTAAATTGATTTTTGTGTGGTTGTTATTTTTTTTAATAAGTAGGTTAATAAGTCAATCAGTATATGTTTTCATAAATTATGAAATTTATTATTTGAGTTATTTTATTTTTTATTTAAGAATAGATATGATTAAGTTTTTAAAAAAAGGGAAAATAAATTTTTTTATCACTGAACTATTGATCTTTTAATTTTAATTTTTTACTCACTAATGTTAGGTTCGGTTTTCTTTTAGTCACTAAAATTAGGTTCGGATTTTGTTTTACTCACTAACCTTAGGTTCAGAGTGAAAAGTTAATGGAAGCTTTAGAGGGGTGTATTCAATCCGGATTTTGAAGGATTTTTTTGGATTTTTAAAATCCTGGGGTATTAAATTTGGATTTTAAAAAGTCCTTTGAAATCTGGTGGTATTCAATAAAGATTTCAAAAAATCAATTAAAATTTGGGTGTATTCGTTTTAGATTTTAAAATGTCCATTAAAATATGGGTGTATTCATTTTAGATTTTATAAAATCCTTTAAAATTTGATGGTATTCAAAATTCCATGGATTTTTTTGTATTTGATAAAATGAAGGATTTTGAAGGATTTACTAGTATATTTTATATCATTTGAAATCTCACCAAAATCAATGAGATTTTGAAGAATTTGTCGACCACTCTAGTTAAATCAGCAAGACTCTACGAGATTTTTCATGAACTCTACCGAAAACAACATAGAATTGAAATCAACAAAAATCTTCTAAAATCCATGAATTATTATCAATCCATTAAAATCTAAATTAAATACACCCCTCTTAATACTTAAAAATAATGTATTATAGAGGACAATTTGTTAAACATATAATACTTGAAAATGATGCATTAAACTTTACGTTGTTTTCCAGTTATACACCATAAGATTGTAGAAAGAGGGGTTGAATACAACTTTAACTAAAAATTCTTTCGAATTGCTAGAGATTCAAACAGTTTATGTTAGAGCAGATAGCTAAATTGAAAACACAAGCATATGCCACACGATATTGAAAAATTTCAGGTGGGTTTGTAAGCTCCACGTGAGAATTATATTGATGAAAAGTAATCTATGTAAGAACTACACAGCTGCAAGCTATAAAGCTTAGTGTTTACAAAAAAACCTAATGCTTCTACGTTATGCTTTGTGTTTTCTTCTTCTTTTCTTCCACTAAGAGAATGCCACAATTGGAGTTATATATACTCCAAGTTTACAAAACCCTACAAAAAATACGAATATTACAAAGTCAAAGTAATTGCAGGTTTTGCTGCCACTCCTTGTCTCCATGTGATGCAAATTTGTCTAATTGTCTTGGACAGATTTTCAATAGATTCGATAAGCCAATTTTCGATAAGGAATGTTTCTTTTTCTTCTATGTTTCCAATACTAGCTTACATACTCTTTTTAAGTCTCTCAATCCAACTGTCAGGAATGTCATGTGTAACGATTCGGAAAATTACGTGTAATTTATAATATTAAAATATATTTTTAGTTCATTTTATTGTGTTTGGGTTTCTTTTTAATGCATTTAAATGCGTTATGATTTTTATTAAATAGGAAAATTATCCCGTACGTGTTATGTGACTTCTGTGTAGCATAGAATATTTTATTCTATTTTTCTATAATTTTTATATTTTTAAAATACAGTTATTTCGTATTTTAATTTTCGGATCGAGCCCCTATACTAAATCTGAGGCCTTGTTTTTGATAAAATTATTTTTATATAATGATAAATATTTAAAAATGCATTATTTTATAATTTTTGTAATATTCATAATTTTTGAGAAATTTTGGCATTTTTATTATATTTATTTAAAAATAAAATTTTAAATTTTTATCCCATAAATTTTTTTTTAAGGCTTAATAATTTTACTTAGAGGTTAAAAAAATTTTTGGGGTGTTAATTTTTGATTTATATAAATAGAAATCAGATTTTTTTTAATTTATTAATAAATCATAAAAATCAGTTTTTATATATAAATAAATATAAATATTTATTTTCTCTCTCATGTTCTTGAGGATCAAAGCTGAATTTGAAGGTGATTCTGATATCGGATTTTGGTGTTCTTATACTCGAACCAAAGCTCTTGATCTCTAGTTTCTGAATCTGCAATCAATTTCAACAGAGGATAATTTTCTGATTTTATATAATTTTTTCTTTAATCTCCAGAAACTAGGGTTCATGTTAGAATTTAGGGCTTTTTGATTCTTTGATTTTCCGGTTGAATTGATTGTTTGTATAGCTTCATATTGACGCCAGTAGTTCAATTCCATGTTCAATTTCATCGTTCTATTGCTAGTTTTGTCAATTCAAATTCTAGGGTTCTTGAGTAAAATTAGGGCCTTTTGATTATGAAATTTTCCAGTTGATTTGATGATTCATATAGCTTCTAGAGGTCCTAAGGATCATATCTATGTGTTTAATTTGATTGTTCTAATGTCATATTGTGATATTCAAGTTTGTTAGTTTTAACCGAATTTTTGAAACAACATTTCGTCTTATTCGTTAATTGTTTGTAATATTGGTTGTCAAGATTAATTTGTACGTGTTCTAAGCTTCGTTTTGATATAAAGAATGTTGAGTTTGGTTGAGTTTTGGACGATTTCGAGTTTTTAGTCGGAGTTAGTTTGATTTTTGGCCGGATTTTAACTTCTGGTGATTGTTGGTTCTTGTTGTCGTGTTAATTGGATTGTGGAGTAAATTTGGTACATGAACCCGTAAAAACCCATGCGTTTTGGTGTGTTTTCGACCTTTGAATTGCCTCTCCGGAGTTTGATTCGGTCGCCGGAAATATCCAGATTCCGTCGAACCTCCATTAATGGTGGTTATGTGTTCTTGGTGTTCGATGATGAATGTGTGGAGATGGTGATAAATAGTGCTGTTTGATCCGTTTTTTCTGTAAACTTTTTCAGAAAACTGTTTTTGGATCAAATTTTTATAAAAAATTTCTAAATTTCACAATTCTTTTATGAATTATTATTTTCATTTCTAAAATTAAATTAAATTAGTTAATTGTTTTTAAATAATAATTTAATTAATTTAATTAATTGATTAATTCATTTTAATTGATTAATTATATTAATTAATTATTATTTGAATATATAATTAACTTAAATGAATTTAAATCTTTTTATTATAAAAGATTTTTTATTTTTATGAGTTGGTTAATAAATAATTAATTTGAATATTTCAATTAATTTAATTATTAATTAAATTATTCTTATTAATTGCGTATTAATTGAACCGTTTGTCCGTTTTTAACGAGAAAAGTATTTCTGGAATCAGAAAAATGACCCGGTTCTTATAAAAAAAATTAAGTTCAAATCCAACTTTTAAATTTGGGTAGACTTTTTACCAAACCTTTTTAATAAGTCGGTTATATCCGGTGATTAGGATTTTGAATCGTTTTCTGTTTTTAAAAAATACCGGAATCTTTTCATGATCTGATCTACGAGCTATGTGTATTATATTATTATGTGCTGCAAGTTAGGGCAGTTATTTTTCTTAATTATTTGTGTGCTACAAGTCAGGGCAGTTATTTTCCTTAATTGTTCAGGTGCTGCAAGTCTGGGCTGGTCATTTCCTTAATTGTTTAGGTGCTGCAAGTCTGGGCTGGTCGTTTCCTTAATTGTTTATTTTCTTAATTGTTTGCTGCAAGTTGAGCCTGCTTTATTTTCGTAGTGTATATATAGTTGAATTGTGAAATTGAAAAACAGGTGGATAGTCCAATATACGAATACTTCATGCCGAAATTTTCTAAAAATCCCCTGTATATAGATTTATTTAATTTATTTGATTACAATGATTTGTAGACATGTTTTGTGTGTTAACTGTTTATGTATATATGTGTTAAGTGGTGGTCTCGAGGATTAATGATGTATCTCGAGGATTAATGAATTATTTCGAGGATAGTTAATGTCTCGAAGTTTATTTACTTAATTCGAGGATTAATTATTGTCTCGAGATTTTCTTTATTTAATTCGAGGATTAAGTGCCTTTTGAGGATTATCTATAGATTGAGTTGGATTAAGTTGTATGCATAATTGTTTATCTGGTTTGTATTATAAGATGTCTTTAGGGGTAGACGGCGTTTTCTTTGAGTTATTGACTAGGATTGTCAGATTACTTTTATTTTTACGGGGATTAATTGGTGAGTGTTGACTTAGGTTTGTCGGTGGAGATAAGTAGATGTTAAATGAAGAAGGTGGAGAGGTATGCAGCATTGTTTTTGGATTGCTGGATTTATTGTGAGGTGTTTTAACACCGGGAAAGTATCTATGTTCAAAGGGGATATTCCAAATTATTTTCTTCCGACAGAGATATTGTAGACGCGCGGGCTCGATGTCGACATATCAGACTCGTGGCAGCCGCTAAAGCGTAAACCAAGGCATGATTAAAACAGAGGACATGACGACGTGAGATAGAAGGAAATGATTGTTGTATTCCTTCGGCGTTACGTAATAAGATAAGGACCAGAGACAAGTATTTTCTTGATCATCCTAAACACTTTTTATTTTCTGTTTCATTTATTCATATCATGACAAATAGTTATTGTTCAATGCTATTTGTGGTTCTTAAATATTTTTGTGCAAACACTGTTGCTTGATATTGGTACCCTTGATGTGGGGAATTGTTTAAGATAAACTCTTCACATCTTTATTATCGTAGTAAATAATAGGGATGTGACCTGTATATAAAACTAAGCATTTCCTGTTGAATTCGGAAATTGCTCTATTGGATTGGAAAATAGTAAAGCGTAAGAGGCCACGTCGAGTAGTTGGTCCAGCTATATTTAAGGAGGATATGGTAACCATTCCATCTTCCTATAGGCTAACATTACTTGCTTATTTTGGTACCCTCATGAAATCCGGGTTATACACACGGGTATAGAAATGTACCGGTGGTAGTATAAAGGGTCCCATTGCTTTTGAACCTGATCAGGGGGCAATAGTGTTTCAGTTTTATATCCAATCCATATCGCCGGAATGGCTATTATATATTGTGTGTTGGCAGATGATTTATTTTTATGACATGCCAAATGATTTCAGTTATGGTTTGAATTATATCAAAGTTGCTAATTCAGTTTTCTCTATAAACTGTTTTACATTTCAGTTGATTTTATGCCCCACTTATCCTGGTTTTATATCAAAAAATTTATACGCTTGTTGAGCATTTCTTTCGCTCATACTTGCTGTTTTAAATTCTAACATTTCAGTTAGGTAGTTTTGCGAGACTTATCTGCACAGTTCAGAAAGAGAAGAAGCGTGATGCTATTTCTAAGATGACGGATGTCTGGATTTAGTGTAAGATCTATTTTATATAATTGAGTTCTAATATTTATTATTATTATTATTATTATTATTATTATTATTATTATTATTATTATTATTATTATTATTATTATTATTATTATTATTATTATTATTATTATTATTATGTAATAGACTAGTTGGCCTGGCATACTTCTTATCGAAGTTACACCAATGGTTTAAGATTTGATCAAATAGAATGTTGTTTTTTTAATGGAATTTGGATTCTTGTTTCTAGCCCTATAACCTTAAAAGATCTTGGTAGTTGGGGTCAAAGATGTTATATTTCAATTTTGGATGTCTTTTTATCATGTAGAGTTCGTGTTGGATTATTGGATGTAGTACCAATTAGTAAGTTAAGATTGGAGTACTCGTTTGAGATAGTTGTGCTAAACTGGATATACCGCCTTGCGAATGGAGATGTCTACTGTGGAATCTTCAGAGATTATTACGAGTTGACGATGACAAACGACATCGATATCCTTAAAATGTGGAAAGGAAGAAGCTTAAAATCGAATAACGAGCTATCGAAGGAACTGACAAAGAAGGCATAAGTAGAGACTTTGGCAATACCTTTCCTTTCTATGAATTATTTTGATACCCCTCCTAAAGAGGCATTCTTTAAAAGATATATCTCATCTTCTCAATAGTGACATTTTGAATTTCAACTTTTTTTTTCTCCAATTGTTAATAACTTTATTTGCAATATGGTACCACTTGTTCGGTACTTTCTTTTGGTTGTTCTTTTCAAAAATAACACCTTTGAAATTCCTTTCATATTTCTCTACTCCTACTGAGACGAACTACCCTATTTATAGGGGACACCAGGTATATCTGTCTATGTGATAAAAGTTGGATGGAACGCCATCACTGGTGTGTTGTGTATTACAAGAAGGCTGACCACCTTTATTTATAAATGTCGGAGCTAAGACACGCAACGTCGGGTTCGTGTGATCATATTGATCTCTCAGTTATTTTTTTTATTTCAAATCAGGTTGCTTTAAAATTCATACATTGATAACCACAATTATGGGATATTTGCTATGATATGAAATCTTTTCTCTTCAAAATTTCATAATTTTTGTCATCTCTAAAAGTTTTGAAGGTATTCCAATCAGGTTAGAATAAGTTAACCTCGACACGATGAATCAAGGCTTTGCGAGGGGATTACCACGAGCAAAGGCGGATAAAGATGCGATTACAATACTAGCGACGTATAACGATGTCAGTTCGCTTTCTCTCTATCGATTAAGGTTATACTGTTGAAAAGTTGGTTCAATTTCGTTCGAAAGAAAGGTAGTGTGTTGTGAAACTCCAACGACAACTATGTCAGCTAGAAACCCAGATTTGAACTGAGATTTTGGAGAAGTTGTTTACGAATAGACATTATCCCCAGTTTTGTAAAGCAAGTGTTAATGATGAAGGAGTTAAGGAACCCCACTAGTTGCCTTAGTTGATTCCGAGGACAGAATCATTATAAGGGGGGAAGGATGTATCGACCGGGAAAATTACGTGTAATTTATTATATTGAAATATATTTTTAGTTCATTTTATTGTGTTGTAGTTTCTTTTTAATGCATTTAAACGCGTTATGATTTTTATTAAATATGAAAATTATCCCATACGTGTTATGTTACTTCTGTGTAGCATAGAATATTTTTTTTCTATTTTTCTGTAACTTTTATATTTTTAGAATACAGTTATTTCGTATTTTAATTTCCGGATCCAGCCCCTGTACTGAATCCGAGGCATTGTTTTTGATAAAATTATTTTTATATAATGATAGGATATTTAAAAATGCATTATTTTATAATTTTTGTAATATTCATAATTTTTGGAAAATTTTGGCATTTATATTATATTTGTTTAAAATATTTTGTTTTACATTTTTATCCCATAAAAATTATTTTTAAGGCTTAATAATATTAATTAGGGGTTAAAAATATTTTTAGGGTATTAATTTTTGAGTTATATAAATAAAAATCAGATTTTTTTAATTTATTAATAAATCATAAAAAACAGTTTTTATATATCAATAAATATAAATATATATTGTCTCTCTCCTGTTCTTGAGGATCAAAGCTGAATTTGAAGGTGATTCTTATATCAGATTTTGGCTCTTATACTCGAATCAAAGCTCTTGATCTCTAGTTTCTGAATCTGCAATCAATTTCAACAAAGGGTAATTTTCTGATTTTATATGATTTTTTCTTTAATTTGCAGAAACTAGGGTTCATGTTAGAATTTGGGGCTTTTTGATTCTTTGATTTTCCGGTTGAATTGATTGTTTGTATAGCTTCATATTGACGACAGGAGTTCAATTCCATGTTCAATTTCATCGTTCTATTGCTAGTTTTGTCAATTCGAATTCTAGGGTTCTTGAGTCATATTATGGCTTTTTGATTCTGAAATTTTCCAGTTGATTTGATGATTCATATAGCTTCTAGAGGTCCTAAGGATCATATCTATGTGTTTAATTTGATTGTTCTAATGCCGGATTGTGATATTCAAGTTTGTTAGTTTTAACCGAATTTTTGAAACAATATTTCGTCTTATTCGTTAATTGTTTATAATATTGGTTGCCAAGAGTAGTTTGTATGTGTTCTAAGATTCCGGCGAACCTCCATTAATGGTGGCCGAGTGTTCTTGGTGTTCTTAATGATAACTGTGTGGAGATGGTGATGAACAGTGCTGTTTGATCCGTTTTTTCTGTAAAACTTTTCAGAAAACTATTTTTGGGTCAAATTTTTATAAAAAATTTCTAAAATTCACAGTTCTTTTATGAATTATTATTTTCATTTCTAAAAATTAAATTTAATTAGTTAATTATCTTTAAATAATAATTTAATTAATTTAAGTAATTTATTAAGTATATTAATTATTTATTATTTAAATATATAATTAACTTAAATGAATTTAAATCTTTTATTATAAAAGATTTGTTATTTTTATGAGTTGGTTAATAAATAATTAATTTGAATATTTCAATTAATTTAATTATTAATTGAATTATTCTTATTAATTGCGTATTAATTTAACCGTTTATCCGTTTTTAACGAGAAAAGTATTTCTGTAATCAGAAAAATGACCCGGTTCTTATAAAAAAAATTAAGTTCAAATCCAACTTTTAAATTTTGGTAGACTTTTTACCAAACCTTTTTAATAAGTCGGTTATATCCGGTGATTAGGATTTTGAATCGTTTTCTGTTCTTAAAAAATACCGGAATCTTTTCATGATCTGATCTATGAGCTATGTGTATTATATTCTTATGTGCTGCAAGTCAGGGCAGTTATTTTTCTTAATTGTTTGTGTGCTGCAAGTCAGGGCAGTTATTTTCCTTAATTGTTTAGGTGCTGCAAGTCTGGGCAGATCATTTCCTTAATTGTTTAGGTGCTGCAAGTCTGGGCATATCGTTTCCTTAATTGTTTGCTGCAAGTTGAGGCATCTTTATTTTCGTAGTGTATATATAGTTCTATCCACATTGCTAATCAAAATTCATACATGTACTGTCAAGTTTTATCTTTATGTATGTTAGGCTTGTTATCAGGCATGAAATTGTGACTAAGGGTCTTACTCACAATTTGGGGGAGATTGTTAGTCACAGAGGCATGCCTGAATATATCTAATAACAAGCCTAAGTTGCTTGTAATGCTATGCATTACTTACATGACCTCTTAACTGAGGGAACCTCTAGTTGTAGAGTTTCTACTGGTTTTGTACTTGTAATAGGCATCAAATTCTAGCTGTGTAACTGTACTTATTAAGTCAAGAATAATGCTTGAAAGAAGTTCCAAGGTTCATGCCTCAAGCAAGGAGATAAAGACTGCCAAATAATCACAGTTGGGATTTGAAGAAATGAAGAATTTTCTTAAGTACCAATTCGAGAAGTACATTTGTCTATTTGAGAAGTCTAGCATTCGAGAAGTCAGGGATTCGATATCTCAGAAGACACTATTCGATATCTCTGAATACACTGTTCGATATCTCAGAGATTCGATATGTCTATTACTCTATTCGAGAACTCATGGAGTCAACAAGTCAAAGCATCATTCGAGTTCTCTAAGAGTCAACAAGTCAATGCTCTATTCGATATCTCAAGGACTAAAGAAGCTATTCGACATCTCAGGGATTCGATATGTCAAAATGTTCTATTCGATATCTCAAGGACTCCTAGAGAAAAGAGCTATTCGAGAAGTGATTCGATATGTCAATATAACACTATTCGAGAACTCAGAGTTTTCGATTAAGTCAATTCTAGTTCTCGAATCATTCACTTAGCCACTTCTCGAATACATTCTTGGAGACAAAATACTGAAGAATTGTACAAGTCAGAAACCTGCAACAAGCCAAGACGCTTTATTTGACTATGTACTATAAAGCACATTGGAAAGCCTACAAAGAAGCTTGGAGAGATAAGACAAAGGGACAAGGAGCTAAAGAAGTGGATCTGAACAGGCTTTGCAAAGTCAAATCTGTAGCCGTTTGGACTCTTACTCAAATGAGATAGACAGACTGGAAAGTATTTTGTTTACCTACCTTATGAGTAATAAGTTTTTAAGTTTTTCAAGATACATCACTAGAAATATCTCTCTGAGAAAAACGTAGCTGAGAATATTATCATTTGTATTCACAGATTGTAGCAAAATCTTTATCTAATAAAATATTAGATTAAAGTGATATTGTGTTGTGTTTGTCTTTGTCTTTGTTATCCGCACTTACATATCTCACACACTCAACACATATCTTGCTGCAAAGATTCAAGAACAAAGAAAAGTTCAAGAATCCATTCACCCCCCCTCTGTATTCTTTTACTGTATTCAATACTCAACAAGTGGTATCAGAGCAGACTGTTTAATCTAAATAGAAAATGATCATGAGTTCGAATACACCAAATACTACAGGTACGGTAAAGGTCCCTAAGTTCGACAAGGAGAATTACAACCTCTGGAAAATAAAAATGTTGTTGTTCATCAAAGCTGCCAATCCTCTCTACCCTGACATCCTCAAGAATGGTCCATTTGTACCACAACAAGAAATTGCTGAATCTACAATGGGCACAATAGTCATTCCTAGATCATATGTTGCAAAAGAGCCATCCAAATGGACGGACTCAGAGAAGGAAAAGGTTGCCCTAGACAGTCATCTCATGTTGCTGATCATAGACTCCATGGATATGTCGATGTTTGCAAACATAGCATCATGCACATCAGCCAAGGACATGTGGAACCACATCGAGGTGTTATGTGAAGGGATAGAGGAGGTAAGAGAGAATAGGAAACAGATACTAGTCACACAGTATGAGGCTTTCATGGCACAGTCCAAAGAAAGTATTACTGATATGTTTGAGAGATTTCACAAGCTGGTGACTGAGCTTCAAATGAATGGGAAGGTTTACAGCACTAAGGAATTAAACATGAAGTTTATACTATCTGCACCAAACCATCTAGAGGAAAGGGTCATATCTCTAAGAGAAAGAGATTTGAACTAAGTCACATATGATGTGCTCTATGGGGTTTTAAAGACTCATGAGCTTGAGCTGCTTCAGAAGAGGGCTATCCAAGCCAACCAAGGCAGAATGATAAACACATCCTGTGCCTTGATTGTCAACAAATCTGTTCAAGACCTGGAAGCATCTACAAGTCAGCTGAGAATAGAAGAGATAGTAGATGATGAAGAAACTGAAGAAGAAGTGACTGAACCTGTTGATGAAAAGGAAGAAGATGAGTTCTACACTCTTGAAGAGTTGGATGCCATGGAAAACACTTCATATGCTTTTATGGCTAGAAAATTCCCAAACATCAGATTTAAGAGGAATCAGCCCTTCAAGTCTAAATCTCAAAATCATTCATTCAACAAGAGCAAGGCACCTGTGAAAGCAAACAAAAACAAATTCAAAACCAGCTATATGGATAGGTCATCTGTGAGATGTTATAGATGCAATGACCTAGGGCATTTTGCCAGTGAATGCAAGAAGCCTAAAAAGAAGGATAAGGAGTTTCTTGAGCTTGAAGCTAAGTATGAGGCTCTGCTAAAGAAGCTTACACCAGGTAAGGCCTACATAGCTGAAGGGAAGTGTTGGGATGATTCTGATAGTGATGGAGAAGAACAAGAATTCTACAACTATGCCTTGATAGCCAACTCCAAGGAAGAACCATCTGAATCAGACTCTCAGGTACCATCCCTCACTACCATAGACATGTCTGTTTCTGAATACAAATCTATGGTTGAACAACTATCTGTTGAGATGTTTAATATTCATACTAGTATGACTGGTGCTAATGAAGAAATTGCTAAACTGTCTACTAAGAATGAACTGTTGAACAAAAGAAATGAGGAACTAGAACTAACTGCTATGCAAGTAGAAAACCTTAAACAAGAAATTGAATATCTAGAGAATAAGGTTCTATGTGCTAGTCAAGTTGAGAAAGCTCTTAGGGATGAACTAGCTGAAAATGAATTTAAATTGAAAACATTTAAGAATTCCTCTACTCTATTGCAGTCCTACCACGAGAAAAATCTATCTAGACCTAAGGCTGCCATTGGACTTGATTATGACACTCTTAAACAGAGGAAAGGCTATGTAGTCATTGAAGATGACATTGTTGTTCAAGAGGAAGTGCCTCAGGTTTTGAAAAAGACTGAGAACCCAATATTTAAAACTCCAACACTTGAGATTGATGAGGATGCCTTACTCATTAAGCAAATGTTGGATGATGAAGATAAGGCAAAATCAAATAAACAACAAGCATCCTCTAAGAGTGAGAATGTCAAAATTAAAGCCAAGGAGCCAGTAGGAGGTCGACCTAGACCTGAGATATTTGTGAAGTTTGTTTCAGCTGGGGATAATGAGTTTGAGAAGAAAGTGGCTAAAAAGAAACAAAACAAGAATGGCAAATTAGGGATTAGCAAGGACAACAATTATGCTTATGTGCCAAATGCCCCTAGAAAAGTTTGTCAAAACTGTTTTAGCACTAATCATTTAACTCATGCATGCAAGAAACTTGATGATGCATTGTTGGATCCTGATTGGATAATTGCTATGCAAGAGGAGCTAAATCAGTTTGAAAGAAGCAAAGTATGGGAACTTGTGCCTGCACCAAAGGATAGAACCATTGTTGGAACAAAATGGGTTCTGAGGAATAAGATGGATTAAAATGGTGTAGTCATAAGAAACAAAGCAAGGTTGGTTGCAAAAGGATACTCTCAACAGGAAGGCATTGACTATGATGAGACTTTTGCCCCTGTTGCTAGACTAGAGGCCATCAGAATTTTCTTGGCATTTGCTGCACATTCTAATTTCAAGGTTTATCAAATGGATGTCAAGAGTGCATTTCTGAATGGGGAGTTGGAAGAAGAAGTATATGTGCAACAGCCACCTGGCTTTGAGGATCCACAATTCCCTCACTTTGTCTAAAGATTGCTTAAAGCATTGTATGGACTTAAGCAAGCTCCTAGGGCATGGTATGACACACTATCACAATTTCTACTGGAGAATCAATTCACTAGAGGCACACTGGACAAGACACTGTTTTACAAGAAACATGGTGATGATATTATCTTAGTTCAAATCTATGTGGATGATATCATATTTGGCTCTACAAATGAGAAGCTGTGTGAGAAATTCTCTAAGCTCATGTAGAGCAGATATGAGATGAGTATGATGGGAGAATTAACATTCTTTCTTGGGCTGCAAGTTAGTCAAAGGAAGGATGGCATTTTTATAAGTCAAACCAAATACATCAAGGATCTATTGAAGAAATTTGACTTGGAATAATGCTCACCTGCAAAGACACCCATGGCCACTGCCACCAAGTTAGATGAAGATGTTAAGGGCAAGAAGGTAGATATTTCAATCTACAGGGGCATGGTTGGTTCTCTACTCTACCTCACTGCTAGTAGGCCAGACATCATGTTTGCAACATGCTTGTGTGCAAGGTTTCAATCAAATCCAAAGGAATCACATATGATAACAATAAAGAGGATTTTTAAATATCTGAAGGGCACACCAAACTTGGGGTTATGGTATCCTAAGGACACAGGGTTCAATCTGGTTGGTTATTCTGATGCTGATTATGCTGGATGAAGAGTGGATAGGAAAAGCACCTCAAGTAGCTGTCAGTTTCTTGGACAAAGGTTAGTCTCTTGGTACAGCAAGAAACAACAATCTGTGTCAACTTCCACAGCTGAAGCTGAGTACATAGCTGCTGGAAGTTGCTGTGCTCAAGTGCTTTGGATCAGAAACCAACTTAGAGATTATGGACCTGTGTTGGAAAGAATTCCAATCATATGTGACAGCACAAGTGCACTCTCTATAGTTTCCAATCCTGTCAATCATTCTAGGACAAAGCACATTGACATCAGATATCACTTCATAAGGGAGCATGCAGCTAATGGAACCATTGAGTTACATTATGTTCCCACAGAAAAACAACTAGCTGACATATTCACTAAGCCATTAGATGAAGCCACCTTCACAAGGTTGGTTAGTGAGATTGGAATGCTGAATTCTTCAAATTCTGGCTAGGTGAATATATCAACTAGATTGTTGCAGCAGTAAATACTTACTTTATCAAATGCTCAATATTCTTGAAGTAAGTATTGGATGGAGTATGATTTATAAATACTCTAGAATGCTGTATATGTTGAAAATCATACATCTTTAGCTTGAAATTTCTGTGAAATTTTGAGAGAATCACTATTTAATTTGGTAGAATATTCTTCAGTGAATATTTCTGGTAAATTTTAAAAGATAGTGAAAATTGAATTTTATGAGTGAAAAGTATAGTTCAATAAGTCAGACTTCTCGAATGGTTCATTGTTATGTCATGACTCAAGTTCTCGAATAGGCCTATCTAGAACCCCCTTGAGTTCTCGAATAGTGTCTTTTTGAGAAATCGAATAGCACACTATGAGTTCTCGAATAGAGTATTTTAGTTCTCTAATAATGGAGTTCTCGAATACTGTATTTGAGTTATCGAATCATTTGAAAAGACTGATTTTTCGTTGACACTTAATCGCTTTTTGGATTTATATTCAAAATTTCATTTCGCTCATAAAAACATATTTTATTTAGCTTAGAATTATTTTCTGAGTTAAATAATTGCCAGCTGTGAGTTACAAACTGCTTGAGATATCGAATAAGCCTTTCTTGACTTATCGAATAGTTGTTTTATACTTCTCGAATGACTGACTTGTCGATACAAAACTTATATCTAATCGACAACTCAAGTCACTCACATATATACAATTCCACAACTGTTCAAATCATTTCATTCGATTTCTCAGGCAGCTAAAGTTCCAAAACCTCTGAAAACCCTAACGTCAAAAGCTAAATTTCTTCTTCAACCTTCATTCTCTTCTCATCTCTCTGTGTAACAATGGCAAATACCCAACTGACAATTCCTACCCACACCAATTTCATAGCAATAACCAACGATGTTGAAGAACCCAATGTAAACTTTAAGTGCTTCGTTCGATGGATGGCTGAATCATACATCAAGGATGCACTCTCAGCCAACCCAACTCTGTATCTAGACCTACTAGAACAGTTTTGGAGAACTGCTACTGTAGAGGTAGTGGCCCTAGAGAATGCAATAACTTCATACATAATCTATTGCAAGATTCAGGACAAGGAAATCACCATCACTACTGAAGACATGAATCAAGCACTGGGGTTACAACAAGGAGTGTATGACAGTCAAGCTACTGATCAGGAATTGGAAGACTTCTTTGATTTTATCAACTACTCAGATAGAATCAAGCTTGGAAATTTGAATAGGAAGTACTTGAGGAAAGAATGGAGCTATATCTTTGCCACTCTTCTTCAAGTCTTCACAGCAAGGAAGTCCAGCTTTGATCAAATCAGCACACCTGTTTAACAAATAGGCTATGCTCTAGCATATGGGAGTAAGATTGATGTTGGTTTGATCATATGCAAGATTGATGTTGGTTTGATCATAATGCAATAATTGTATGCTTTATGTATGTTAGGCTTGTTACTCACAATTTGGGGGAGATTGTTAGTCACAGAGGCATGCCTGAATACATCTAATAACAAGCCTAAGTTGCTTGTAATGCTATGCATTATTTACATGACCTCTTAACTGAGGAAACCTCTAGCTGTAGAGTTTCTACTGGTTTTGTACTTGTAATAGGCATCAAATTCTAGCTGTGTAACTGTACTTATTAAGTCAAGAATAATGCTTGAAAGAAGTTCCAAGGTTCATGCCTCAAGCAAGGAGATAAAGACTGCCAAATAATCACAGTTGGGATTTGAAGAAATGAAGAATTTGCCTAAGTACCAATTCGAGAAGTACATTTGTCTATTCGAGAAGTCTAGCATTCGAGAAGTCAGGGATTCGATATCTCAGAAGACACTATTCGATATCTCTGAATACACTGTTCGATATCTCATTCGATATCTCAGAGATTCGATATGTCTATTACTCTATTCGAGAACTCATGGAGTCAACAAGTCAAAGCATCATTCGAGTTCTCTAAGAGTCAACAAGTCAATGCTCTATTCGATATCTCAAGGACTAAAGAAGCTATTCGACATCTCAGGGATTCGATATGTCAAAATGTTCTATTTAATATCTCAAGGACTCCTAGAGAAAAGAGCTATTCGAGAAGTGATTCGATATGTCAATATAACACTATTCGAGAACTCAGAGTTATCGATTAAGTCAATTCTAGTTCTCGAATCATTCACTTAGCCACTTCTCGAATACATTCTTGGAGACAAAATACTAAAGAATTGTACAAGTCAGAAACCTGCAACAAGCCAAGACGCTTTATTTGACTATGTACTATAAAGAACATTGGAAAGCCTACAAAGAAGCTTGGAGAGATAAGACAAAGGGACAAGGAGCTAAAGAAGTGGATCTGAACAGGCTTTGCAAAGTCAAATCTGTAGCCGTTTGGACTCTTACTCAAATGAGATAGACAGACTGGAAAGTATTTTGTTTACCTACCTTATTTGTAGTAAGTAGGTGTATCCATGTCTATAAGGATACAGCCTCACTCCCTTAGCTGATAAGTTTTTAAGTTTTTCAAGATACATCACAAGAAATATCTCTCTGAGAAAAACGTAGCTGAGAATACTATCATTTGTATTCACAGATTGTAGCAAAATCTTTATCTAATAAAATATTACATTAAAGTGATATTGTGTTGTGTTTGTCTTTGTTATCCGCACTTACATATCTCACACACTCAACACATATCTTGCTGCAAAGATTCAAGAACAAAGAAAAGTTCAAGAATCCATTCACCCCCCCTCCGTATTCTTTTACTGTATTCAATACTCAACATGTATATATATGTGTTAAGTGGTGGTCTCGAGGATTAATGATGTATCTCGAGGATTAATGAATAATTTCGAGGATAGTTGCTGTCTCGAGGTTTATTTACTTAATTCGAGGATTAATTGTTGTCTCGAGATTTTGTTTATTTAATTCGAGGATTAAGTGCCTTTTGAGGATTATCTATAGATTGAGTTGGATTAAGTTGTATGCATAATTGTTTATCTGGTTTGTATTATAAGATGTCGTTAGGGGTAGACGGCGTTTTCTTTGAGTTACTGACTAGGATTGTCAGATTACTTTTATTTTTATGGGGATTAATTGGTGAGTATTGACTTAGGTTTGTCGGTGGAGATAAGTCGATGTTAAATGAAGAAGGTGGAGAGGTATGCAGCATTGTTTTTGGATTGTTGGATTTATTTTGAGGTGTTTTAATACCGGGAAAGTATCTATTTTCAAAGGGGATATTCCCAATTATTTTCTTCCGACAGAGATATTGTAGACGCGCGGGCTCGATGTCGACAGATCAGACTCGTGGCAGCCGCTAAAGCGTAAACCAAAGCATGATTAAAACAGAGGACATTATGACGTGAGATAGAAGGAAAAGATAGTTATATTCCTTCGGTGTTACGTAATAGCTAGGGACCAGAGGCAAGCATTTTCTTGATCATCCTAAACACTTTTTATTTTCTGTTTCATTTATTCATATCATGATAAATAGTTATTGTTCAGAGCTATTTGTGGTTCTTAAATATTTTTGTCAAACACAGTTGCTTGATATTGGTACCCTTGATGTGGGGAATTGTTTAAGATAAACTCTTCACATCCTTATTATCGTAGTAAATAATAGGGATGTGACCTGTATTCAAAATTAAGCATTTCCTGTAAAATTCGAAAATTGCTTTATTGGATTGGAAAATAGTAAAGCGTAGGAGGCCACGTCAAGTAGTTGGTCCAGCTATATTTAAGGAGGATATGGTAACCATTCCATCTTCCTATAGGCTAACATTACTTGCCTATTTTGGTACCCTCATGAAATCCGGGTTATACACACGAGTATAGAAATGTACCGGTGGTAGTATAAAGTGAAGGAATTATATGCATACACGGAAGCGTAAATCACAATTTTTTACATATATATCGCATATAGACGCATACGATTAATTAATAAAAACGTAGGATCAGTTTCTAACCTTTAAAAGCGATCCAAGGATGGCGTAAAGACGCTCCTAGCAGCTGCTCCTCAAGTGTGAAGCACTCTACTGGTATCCACCATGAGAGGAATTTAATGGAGGGAGGAAGAGGGATTGAGAGAGAATTAGGGTTGCCTCCTTCTGAAATCTTACGTAAAAACTAATGAGGCTAATAGGGCGTATAACATTGTATTTATAGGGAAATATCTCAGCTGATATTTTTCCTATAATTATTAACCCTATTAATTAATTAATCTCATTAATCAATTAATTAATAATTAAAACTCTTTTAATCGTTAATTCTTTTTCTAAACTTTTTAGAAAATAATTCTCTCACTTGATTTAATTTCTTAAATTAAATCCTTAATTAATAATATTAAGAACTCTTCTTAATTATTTTATAATCAATTAAATCTTATTTAATCAATTATAAAATTGCTAATAAATTATTTATTTCATAAATAAATAATTACTAGCTATTATTAGTTAATTCCTCCACCAATAAATCAGTCTCTTTTATTGTGTGACCCTGTAGGTTCAATATTAAGCCGGTAGTAGAAATAAATAATAATAAAACTATTTTATTATTATTTATATGAAATCTTCTAATTCATTAAATACACTTAATTAAATAATTAATCATATTTATTCTACATCGTGAGGGATACTTTTCAGCTCGCGACTATCCGGATAATATGAATTCACTGCTTAGAATACCTAGAACCTAGTCAGTGAATAGTTATCGTACAATCAATTCCTTCCACCTTACAATATCCCGATTAAATACAAGGCATGGAACTCGTGTCAAGCCTATCAAATTTAATCATATGATTCCTTATTCATAATGCATAGTTCATATTAATGCAAATTAGAAACTCCTTTCTAATTTCATTCACTCTGGCAAGAGATTCCTGAACTAGCATCATAAGAATAGCATAGGATATTCTCTTCCTTTACTGGAAGGGGTAGATCCTTTATTGACCGTTAACTATCTCCATACACAAATCCCTATGCCCATAATAGACCTACTGGGTGTCCTTGAGACTAAGGACTAAACCAAAGCATAGTTCATTATATACAAGATTACTCTAACGATCTCAAGTCTAAGGACACTTGTACAACTATCACTTAGTGAACAACTATCGACACGTGAGTAAACTCCATTAGTTGCTCCACTAATCGAGTCATGTTCAGTGAACTTATTCCCTAATAAGCACCTACATACTAGCTATAGTGTCATCACACAAATGCCTATGAGAACAGACATCCTTCCTAGGAAGCTAGCATAGTATGTACTGATCTTTACGGATTAACTAACTTCCAATTAGTTATCCTATGATCAGGAACAGTTTAAGTCTAGTGTTATCATCTTCTAGATCTCATTATTATAATCTCATTATAATTCTGGAAGCTTTACTCTAAACTATGGAACATCTGATTTAATACAATTTAAATAGATAAAGCCCGTATAAAGACAAATATGTCTTTCACTAATAATCATAAAACCTACTAAGATTTAAAGAAAGTTTATCCTAACTCATCATCCATGATGGGATTTAGGACACTTCTCTTTCAATCTCCCACTTGTACTAAAACCAATCACTTCGGTATCGCATACCTATCTTCACTATGTGAAGATCAAAGTGAGTTTGAGAAACGGCTTTAACAATGGGTCTACTATGTTGTGTATGTCAACTTTCTCAATGTTGACAACCTCTCTTTCTACGATATCCCTAATCGGATGAGAGAGCCGCAATATGTGCTTAGACCTTAGATGGGATCACGATTCCTTAACATGCGCTAATCTGATGCCCTTGAGTTGTCACAATACAACTCAAAGGCTCAATATCTTCGAGGAACTAATCCAACACAGAAACTAGTTTTCCAATCCACTGTTGCAACGCACTTGCAACAAAACACACTATGCTTTCTGATCTAAAATTAATGAGTGTCTACTGCTTGAAACTATTTCAACTCACTGTCTTTCCACTCAGGACTATCAAGTGCCCCGAAATGAATCTACTATCAAAATTATCTTGATTAAAACTTGAGTCTATAAAGACCTTTAGTTTTAATTTAGATCTATCAGAGAAAATAAATATATCGCCATGCCTTCTCAAGTATACTAGACATTTTATTGTCATCTGATCCTTTTCTCCTAGGAGCAGATTGATATTTGCTTGTCATAACAAGAAACATCATTACTTGTACATATCATGTAACACAGAATGGATTAAAATGATTCTTAGAGACATTCCATTCACGTGTCCTCTCTCTCAGAGAGATCTTCTCCTATGTTCATCATTATGAAACATCACTTGGAGTGTCCATGCTAAACACTTTAGCATTCAATCAATGTACATTATTTTGCGTCGACCTCTTATCCTAATCATGATCTATCAACATAGATCATCACCATTAGTTTATTCGAGGCCTGACTCTAGTCCAAGAAGAAATTCTTTGATAGCTTAATTCTAATGAAAACCAAAATTATCAAAGGTATATTTTTCACTAATATATCCACATATATTACTTTATTACATCACTCCCACTAAACTCCTGTACCATTAAATGGATCATTAACCTTTTTGATAAAGTCAAACTCTTTGACTATCTCATCAAAATTAATGTTCCATTGCCGAGAAGCTTGCATGCAAAATCTTCATGGTTTTGATCATGGCTATTCGATAAAGGTTTCTTTAAGGTGATCACATTACCTTCACTTAAACCTTTACAACTAGCCTGGCTATACAGGTCTCTACCTTGCCATCCATTCATAAACTCTCTAGCAAAACCATTATTGATTCCATGACACTCTATCACTTCTCAGAGTCATTAAAACTCAAAACATTGTCGTTATCATTTATAGTGGATATCATATCACCATTCTAAATGATGAAGCCATGATACCCTCCAAGATTACAACAGTGTTGTTGTACAGAAAGTTCAACTACTCAAATAGGTTCTATACTTAATCCACGATGATTTGTGGTTCTTGAACTTCATCAAGTTCACTATAGCTCCCACTGAGCCCTTTAAGGGTAAACTAATTTTCCAAAAAGGTTGAGTATCTACAAAACAAAACACTCCTAGTGTCTGTAAAATAAATACTCCTCACTTAGCAAGATTGCATATAGTTGTCCTAAACTTTGTTTAAGACTAACCACAAACCTTCTTTATTCAGATTCAGTCTCTAACTTATTCAACTCTTGACATAGGTTAGACAACCCCAAATTTCAAGACAATTGAGACTTGTGTTTCCTTAATCCACATCTCATGGAGACTTTAGTTAACGTGTGTTGAGGATACCTTATCGAGTAGTTTGACTATTATACTAAGTCATTTTTTTAACAGATATCGGAATTATTGATATCATTCACTATGAACTGAACCTTGTCTAACAAGAGTCTTTAGTGAACTAATATCATGATATGTGAGATAATTCAGGAACTGACTATTTAAATATTGACAAACCTCAATCTCATTGAATGTTTCCAATACTCTTAAATAGTTCGTTTTCATACCTCAGCATTCATTGAATCTATCAATAAAACTTGGATTTTGTATTTCAACAAATACACATATCCTTATTTACAATGATCATCATTGAATGTGACAAGGTATCAAACCTGATCTATCTTATTATATCTAGTTTGTTCAATATGAAACATACAATCCATAAGTCCAACAGCACGACAAATCAACAAGTTTTCATAATTGAAACAACAACGGTTGTTCTATTTCAATTATGAAGGACTTCATCGATGTCTAGCTATCTACTTGTCCTTTGGTTAAGATTCGTAATCCTTGAACCTAAGTGGTGTCTAATACCCAAGTAGATGATTGACTTATAGACTTATTCATTTCAACTATTAACAAACTTATATTGAAGTTGAGGTTACACTAACCATTTTACTTCCTTGATTCTGTAAGACTTATCTTACGTAATCCAATTCCAATATCATATCCTTATTAAGTGGAAGTCTAATGCCTTTGCTTTCTTGGCTAACAATTATTTTAAAGATTGTGTCTTTTCAACTCACCTTCCTATTCTTATAATAAGACCTCAAGATCACATCTTGACTTTACTCTTACAATGAGATTTCAAGATCACATCTTGAATTAACTATATATCTATCTAAGACCAGTTATATTAACGAACAATCTAATTGATCATATAAAACAAGGTCATTGATAGAAATATTGTTAAACCGTTGGTATCGATAAACAACATCGATATCTTATATCTATATCCCTAACTTACTCATCTAACAACCCTTGTAGATGAACAAAATGAGACATCTCACTCATCGTTAGATACATCTCTCACAACTTGCGAAGATTGGTGAGTTCAAGACGAAAAACAATCTATTTAACTTGTGAAACCTATTCTCACTTTCCTTGTCAACAAGTCATTGACCTAGCATCCATTATGCTATTTCTACAGTGCAGAAGACATCACATTTATATTTAAAATCTTTAAATAAAATTAACAACATAAGTAGATTATTCGATTTTATAATCTTAACACCAAATGAATCGAGTCTTTATTCATTGGCGGCTCCCACTATTTTATCTAAGTTATATAACCCTCTATATGTATAACTGAGCATTCATAATGTTAGTGAGAATAAGGATCCTACTTTCCATCACACAACCCCGGCTGTGGCACGAAGCGCCATGTGATGTTCCATAGGCACACAACTCTTGTCAATTACATCTCATGTTATTCCCTAATAAAACTTTAGCCTCCTGAATCATTAAGTCACGGCTGTGGCACGACAAACTCAATATTCTAAGTCAAGTCAAACCCAACATCTCATTCAAATTAAATCAGATTTCAATAGCCCATGGCTGTGGCACGTAACGACCATTGAACTCTAATTAATTCACGCATCTAATGTAATAGACCAGTACCCCTATTTCAGAAACAAAGCCCTCGACTGTGGCACGAAACGACAATGCCCTAAAATAAGAACCACTTTCTACCATGTTGGAAGGCTATGACCGACACAAGCCCGTTGTGCCTTTGGTCATTTTATCACTTGATATTTAATAAAAGAGGATTTTTTTTTATTTTACTTAGGTTACGAAACATTTTCGTATGAACCTATAAGTCTAACGTGTTTTAAGTTTAATAGATAATCTAAATCTATAATAAAAATACGACAATAACTCAATATTATTAAGTCAGGTCAGAACCAACATCTCGTACAATTAAATCAGATTCCAATAGCCCACGACTGTAGCACGTAACGACCACTGAAATCTAATTTTTTTTGTACACATCTAATGTAACAAGCAAGTACTTTCATGTTGATCGGTAACAAAGCCCTCGGCTGTAGCACGAAACGACAATGCACCGAAAACAAGACACTTTCTATCATGTTGGAAGACCAAAACCGACACAAACCCTTTTTTGTCTTTGGCCAATTACAACTTGACTTATTTAATATTAGAGGGATTATATTATGTTACAATCATAATCAAATTAAAGAGATTCTTCCTTTTAAATTAAATATTTCAAATCAATAATCGATAATTGGATGATTCCCAGATCGGGGGGAGCATTGTCAAGAGGCGTCACTTAATACCCCTTTCTTATAGAACGTAATCCGTTTTTGACAGAATCATCCTTTCTCTCAATATTGAAAATTCATATTTAATTACGTGTTTCACAAACACAAGAATCTCATGATTGCATACATAATATTAATATTAAACTTGTGAAACAATTTCACAAATCCTAAATATGCTAAACTACGCCTTATGCTGATTTAAGTTCACCTAAATCTATCATCGCATGGTAAACATAGGCATATATCACATATATAAACATAAAGGAACATAAAGGTAGGCATGTTATAACTTATAACACAATTATATACATCTCTATGTATCATAATTTGCATTATAAAACAGTTAAACATTTAAAAACATACTTTAAAACACTTTTCAAGCAATAAATAGTTCAAAACTATTTTTATAAAAATATTTGACCACATCATCAGACCCGTCTAGGAAAAACGAATCCAACGATATATTGCACGTTCCAAACGGAGCTACCAAGCTCCCGGAAAAACCAAAAGAATAAACTGAAGCACGCGCGTGCAAAACTACACTCAGAAACGCATCAGACCCACGCGCAGCCGCCCTGTCGCGCATGTCCTATATGCGTTACATGGGTGTAAACCAAAAACACCCTATAACGCATCACCAGGATGCGTTACTAGTCTTTTAGCACGGTCCCACCGCCTTTTCTTGAATCAACCGACAGAGAAGTAATACTCCCTCCGTCTCTTAAAACATTGCTCGTTTGACTAAAAACACGAGTTTTAAGATAGTGGTTAATGAATATTATTTTTTATAGAGTAGTGGGTATTGAATATTGTTTTTAAGGAGTAGTGGGTGGAGTAATGGGTATTGAATATTGTTTTTAAGGAGTAGTGGGCATTGAATATTGTTTTTAAGGAGTAGTGGGTGGAATAGTGAGTATTGAATATTGTTTTATATGGCTTAAAATAGAAAGGGGAAAAGTATTTTGAATGATCCAAAAAGGAAAACAAAAAATGTTTTAAGAGATAGAGGGAGTATTAATTCAAAAGAGACAGGTACGACAATAGACAGCAACGACACAGTACTAGCAGTCAGATGCCAGAAAACAATCGAGCCTTGGTTTTCCGTGCAATCATTCAGCAATTTACACATACATAATTTAAATCAGACATGAATTAATAATATGAAATAACTGAAAACAATTTTCAAAAATTCATAATAATTAATCTACACATCAGAAAATTATGATAAAAATATCCAGTCGATCCACAACAATTGTAGAACCCAGATATCTTGCCAAATATCAAAGCAAAATTTATTTCGAATTAATTCGTAATTAAATCAAAATAAACTTGTAAAATTCATAATAAATTCATACAACATATAAAAATTCTGAAAATTTACAGATGAATCTATATGCATACAACCTATGCTCTAATACCATTGAAGGAATTATATGCCTAAACGGAAGCGTAAATCACAATTTTTTACATATATATCGCATATATACGCATACGATTAATAGATAAAAACGTAGGAACGATTTCTAACCTTTAAAAGCGATCCAAGGATGGCGTAAAGAGGCTCCAAACAGCTATTCCTCAAGTATGAAACACTCTACCGGTATCCACCAAGAGAGGAATTTAATGGAGGGAGAAAGAGGGGTTGAGAGAGAATTAGGGTTGCCTCCTTCTGAAATCTTACGTAAAAACTAATGAGGCTAATAGGGCTTATAACATTGTAATTATAGGGAAATATTTCAGCTGATATTTTTCCTATAATTATTAACCCTATTAAGTAAATAATCTCATTAATCAATTAATTAATAATTAAAACTCTTTTAATCCTTAATTCTTTTTCTAAACTTTTTAGAAAATAATTCTTTCACTTGATTTAATTTCTTAAATTAAATCCTTAATTAATAATATAAAAACTCTTCTTAATTATTGTATAATCAATTAAATCTTATTTAATCAATTATAAAATTGCTAATAAATTATTTATTTCATAAATAAATAATTACTAGCCATTATTAATTAATTCCTCCATCAATATATCAGTCCCTTTTATTGTGTGACCCTGTAGGTTCAATATTAAGCCGGCAGTAGAAATAAATAATAATAAAACTATTTTATTATTATTTATATGAATTCTTCTAATTCATTAAAAATAATTAATTAAATAATTAATCATATTTATTCTACATCGTGAGGGATACTTTTCAGCATATCGCGACTATCCAGATAATATGAATTCACTGCTTAGAATACCTAGAACCTGGTCAGTGAATAGTTACCGTACAATCAATTCCTTCCACCCTACAATATCCCGATTAAATACAAGGCATGGAACTCGTGTCAAGCCTATCAAATTTAATCATATGATTCCTTATTCATAATGCATAGTTCATATTAATGCAAATTAGAAACTCCTTTCTAATTTCATTCACTCTGGCCAGAGATTCCTGAACTAGCATCATAAGAATAGCATAGGATATTCTTTTCCTTTACTGGAAGGGGTAGATCCTTTATTGACCGTTAACTATCTCCATACACAAATTCCTATGCCCAGAATAGACCTACTGGGTGTCCTTGAGACTAATGACTAAACCAAAGCATAGTTCATTATATACAAGATAACTCTAACGATCTCAAGTCTAAGGACACTTGTACAACTATCACTTAGTGAACAACTATCGACACGTGAGTAAACTCCATTAGTTGCTCCACTAATCGAGTCATGTTCAGTGAACTTATTCCCTAATAAGTACCTACATACTAGCTATAGTGTCAACACAAATGCCTATGAGAACAGACATCCTTCCTAGGAAGCTAGCATAGTATGTACTGATCTTTACGTATTAACTAACTTCCAATTAGTTATCCTATGATCAGGAACAGTTTAAGTCTAGTGCTATCATCTTCTAGATCTCATTATTATAATCTCATTATAATTCTAGAAGCTTTACTCTAAACTATGGAACATCTGATTTAATACACTTTAAATAGATAAAGCCCGTATAAAGACAAATATGTCTTTCACTAATAATCATAAAACCTACTACGATTTCAAAAAAGTTTATCCTAACTCATCATCCATGATTGGATTTAGGACACTTCTCTTTCATAAAGGGTCCCATTGCTTTTGAACCTGATCAGGGGGCAATGGTGTTTCAGTTTTATATCCCATGCATATCGCCGGAATGGCTATTATATATTGTGTGTTGGCTGATGATTCATTTTTATGACATGCCAAATGATTTCAGTTATGGTTTGAATTATATCACAGTTGCTGATTCAGTTTTCTCTATAAACTGTTTTACATTTCAGTTGATTTTATGCCCCACTTATCCTGGTTTTATATCAAAATATTTATACGCTTGCTGAGCATTTCTTTCGCTCATACTTGCTGTTTTAAATTCTAACATTTCAGTAAGGTAGTTTGGCAAGACTTATTCACACAGTTCAGAAAGAGAAGAAGCGTGATGCTATTTCGAAGATGACTTGGCTCAGGATGTCTGGATTTAGTGTAAGATCTATTTTATATAATTGAGTTCTAATATTTATTATTATTATTATTATGTAATAGACTAGTTGGTCTGACGTACTTCTTATCGAAGTTACATCAATGGTCTAAGATTTGATCAAAGAGAATGTTGTAAAGAAGGAATACTTTTTTTAATGGAATTTGGATTCTTTTTTCTAGCCCTATGACCTTAAAAGATCTTGGTAGTTGGGTTCACAGATGTTATATTTCAATTTTGGATGTCTACTTATTTTAAGGATTTCTGTGTAATGACCAAATCTCCTGACCCCAGATTTGGGGGGGGGGGGTGTTACATCATGTCGCTGTCAATCGCTAATATCAAGACATTATTGGTTCCAGCATTTATCCGTTGAAGCTGACATCCGTTGATAGGTTGATTGCTATCAGTTGAAGTGCCACATCCGTTGGTGTAGTATCCTTATCAGTTGAAGTACCATATTACTTATACATAATTACATAGCACGACCTATTTATAATTAGGTACCCTATTCTGTATATCCATTGATAGTCAGCATGACTTAGAAGAACTAGCAACTATGACATCAACCGATAACTTATCTGTCGAGACTTAAACAGTATGTTACAAACTTATCCATTGATAAGCTGCCTCATCAACGAATGCTAATAAGCATGTCATCCGTTGATGAGTTACAAAAATGACTTATACAAATATGTTTAAATTTAATAAGATAAAGTCTGCATTAAACTTTATCTTGAAAATAAATCGACAAATTTTAATAAGATAAAGTTTGCATTAAATTTTATCTTGAAAATAAATCGATAAATTTTAATAAGATAAGTTATCCTCTCTAATAATTTATCTTTACAGTTAAACCTCGATGAATGAATATGGTTGAGACCGAAAATTTTTATTCATTAATCGAGATAAAAAATACACTGTCTCTATTATGTTGGGACCGGAAAAAATATTTATTTAACATGGCTATTTGTTTAACAAATATTCATTTATCGATATTTTACTATATCTTGAAAATCTTAATAAGATAAAGTTTAATAAGATATAGGAAGATAAAATTAAATATGAGAGGGATGCTAGAGTGAACAAGTCGATTGCAACTTTAATACTTGAAAATGATGCATTAGAGAGGAAAACTTACCACTTAATACATCATTAAGTTAGACTTTATCTTATTAAACTATCAATTTATTTTCAAGATAAGAGTTTAATGCAAACTTTATCTTATTAAATTTAATCAATTTATTTTCAAGATAAAGTTTAATGCATCATTTTCAAGTATTAAAGGTTAACAAATTGTCCTCTTTAATGCATCATTTTTAAGTATTAAATCTTCAATTGGCTTGTTCACTCCGAGCCTAAGGTTAGTGAGTAAAAAAATTAACATAATGCTTCTGAACATAAGTTTAGTGAATAAAAGAAACCGGAACTAACGTTACTGAGTAAAAAATAAAAATTCATAGTTGAGTGATAGATTTCTAAAAAGTTCAAGATAAAGAAATTCATTTTCCCTTTAAAAAATGGCTCATTTCTCGGAATACATGAGTACTCTATCACTAAAGTCAACATCAAACTAATAACTATTATCGATATTGCTTTAAGATAAAATGTCTACTATGTTGGTATTTATGTTTTAATATTATTAGCTTATAACCCGTGTAATTCACGGTTCCTTTTTTTATTATCATAATTATATTAATTTTTTTAATATCGATATATTATTAATTTACATATCAAAGTTTTGTTAAAATATTTATACGTATAAGATTTTACCGTTAAATTTAATATTTGTGTTATATCTTGAATTCTTAAAATTCGATTTTGACAATTTTACAGCCCACATGAAATTTAAGAATAATCTTTAATTTAGTAATGGTTTAACAATTATTTTCAGTTAAAACTACGGAAAAACAAAATAGAGAAGGAATTTGCGATTTTTTACGTTGAAAATTCTATTCGATTTATAAAATCTACTTATATTTCGTTTTGATTATCAAAATAACCTTTTTATTATTTGAAGATGGTTAGACTAACAAGCAAATATAGATTTAATAATAAGTGTAAGAGGGATTTTATCCAAAATTTTGGTAATCGATAGTAATAGTATGACTAAATAAATGAGAACCGTTAAAGATGAAGACTGTTGGATCTAGCATAAAAAAATATTTAATATTTTAATATGTAAACTAAAAAGTGTATTTATATTGAAATGTGAGAAAGTGCATGTCAATAATTTAAATCATATATATTTAGATTTTTTAAATTGAATATAATTATTAATTTGGGTCTTTTACATTGAAAATGATTATTGTAAAAATTCGTAATTGTAGTTTCTCTTAAAACTGTTTACATTTGGATAATAATTTTTATCATCACTAAATTAAAATTAATTTTATAAGATTCATGTGAACCGTAAAACCATCCAAATATGATTTCTAGATCTCAAGATAGAGTCCAAATAGTAAATATGATTTTTTTAAATATTAATAAAGAAAGAAACAATATAAAATAAAATTCTAGTAAAACCTTTTTTAATTATATCCTTTTTAGATTATAATTTTCTTTTTAAAATTCAATTTTAATATAACCTTTTTTCAATTATATTCTTTTTAGATTATACTTTTCTTTTTAATATGATATGATCGCTTATTTTTTAAAATATTAAATTTGATGGTTAAGATTATTTTGATGATACGGGGACCAAAATAAGTAAATGTAACCAAAATAAATAAATGTCTTTAAATTATTTAATCGAAATAATATGATATATAATTTTATTAATTAAAATTTCAAAATATAAATTTAAAATAATTGAACTTCGCACACATAATCGGTTAGTAATAGATTATTCGTAACTGGAGTGCTCAAAAAAAAAAAAAAAAAATTGAAGCATTCTTCTCGTGACTTTTTTGCCAGCCAACAACTTAACTGAATAACATCTGCAAACAATGGGATTATCTCGTTAAATCCTCAAAATTATTATGATGATTGATTATGCATAAGGTTGACTGCCCCGTCAATCCTAACAAGAAGATCCTCTCTCTCACATACACAGTGCAAAATGTTTCTCTTGTGAGCAAACATGTACAAAAACAAATTTAGCAAATAAAAAAAAATGTACAAAAACAGTTAACGAACCTCATCAATAAACAGTTAACTTCTATTGTATTTTAAGATGGCTGAAGAAGCAGACTTTGAAAGGAAAATGGGTGGAGGCAGGCACTCCGATGATGATACTGAAGTGTACAAGTCCAAGAACCTTAAAGCAGAAAGGAGACGCCGCGAAAAATTAAGTTCAAGACTCTTAGAGCTTAGAGCTTTGGTCCCGAAAATCACTAATGTACGTAACTAGTAACTCGCCCTTGTTAGTAACATATCAATTTTTTTTATTTTTAATGAAACAAAAGCTAGTGAGGATTTATAATTTATTTTGCAGATGACAAAGCCAACCATAATAACCGATGCCATCAGTTACATTCATGAGCTAAAGAACCGTGTACAAGAGCTTAGTGATCAAATTCTTGCTATGGAGGCGACAATTAATGAGCATGAACAACAATTGGAGAGGTCTGAGGTTGATGTTGCACAAGAAATGAAGGACTGGAGAATAGAGGTTATATTCTGAACAATCATAACAATTAAAGTGTCTATGTGTCTGTGTGTGTGTGTAGTGTTCTTGTCGTAGGTTCTATAAGTAGACTGGTATAAGTTATTTATTCTCTGTTTAAAACATAGCCTGAAGTGAAGGTGTCTAAAATTGATACAAATAAGCTATGGATAAAGATCCTTTTCCAGAAGACCAGAGGTGGGTTTACTAGAATAATTGAAGCCATGACTGTCCTTGGATTTGTTCCAGCTGATATGAGTGTTACTACCTCAAAAGGAGCGGTTCTTCTTACTTCACACATAGAGGTATGTCTATTAGAATATTTAAGTAAATTGAGTTATTCATTTACTTTGGCAAGTAAAATTGTGAAAAATGAAGAAATGTCCTTAATGACTTATCAGATATGGAGTAAGTGATCAGTAACACTTCAACTTCAAGCTGCAGTAGTACTGATACAAGTTTGAGCTGAATGTACTCCATATGTATTAGACTGTGTCTTCGGAACCAAATTGATTGCCTTGGGACATTAATGTATAATTTTCGACATATCGTTTCAGGTGATGGACGACGGAATGCAAGGAACTGAAAGAATCAAAGAGTTATTGCTTGAAATCATTACTACCTGTGGCTAGTGGTTCTACAAGAGAAACTAATCTGTTGTTGTGATTATACGTAGCAGTGAAGAACTATATACTAGATGACGGAACCAATTCCATTTGTGTTAAATAAGTAAAATTTTCTACTTTAAACTTTTGGTGTCAATTTTCTGTTGACAAGATGATCATTAGGCAAAATCAGGTCAAATATTTCTAGTTGATATATTAGTAGACTTAACTTTTGTACTGTCATATTAATGTTTAGCTGATAGTGTTAGGTATATATGAACTTGATGTGTGATACTTCAAGAGAATTGAAAATTTTAAATCGAATATTTTTCCCAACAAGAAATTGATATCAATGGATTTCATTGTCGCAAGATATTAATTGATCGCAAAAATTTTGTCACTAAAGTTCTTGACAACACAATTTTTCTTTTGGTTGGTAATATATATATATCAGCGGATTACTAACAAGTTGGTGGCAGAGATTTTGACCATCTTAACACGTATATTTATATATAAACAAATATTAATGATTTTTCGTCACTAGTTATTCAGAGATTTCTTGTCTAATTAAATTTGTATTACTCAACTTAAAGTTGAAATGATCATCACGGTCACTTTAATACACTCCGATAGAGTTTGATAAATTAAATTAACTAATTAATCATCACAAAATTTGTAATTATATTCAAATTACCACAACCTATAATGAGTATTGAAAATATAACATACTATATATTGATAAACATACCTACAGATGGATGCGTTTTGAAAATACATATGATGCTTTGCACACAGTGTTGTTATTCATGTGCTCACCATTGACATCAAGTTTCTCAATTTGAGATTATTTATTTGGTAATGTTAGGTTCCAAACAAGTGACAACTCTTAACTTAGCGAAATAACATTCCAAGAAGAACATTTTTATGTAGAATCACACCTAGTTCTACCATCCCAAGTTTTAAGTTATAACATGAGATAGTAAATAGTAAATCGAAAACACAAAGAAGAAGGATTTTGTTTGGTCAAATGAAAGAGCCTTTTTTCTTGTATATATTGATAAGTTTAAATTTTATGTATACAAGATGACAATCATAAAAACCCGGATTAGTTTTTGGGTACCTAGCTAATTTACTATTGTTTACATATCATATTAACCATGTGCCTAGTTTAAGAATTAACCGCGCTCGCACGGATTGATTTTTGGGTAACTCAGCGATAAATCTGTCGACATCTTGCACCGCTGCCACACTGCAGAACCCGCCACCTTAACACCTTTCAGGAAGACGTCTACACGAATTTGTTTTTGGGTAACTACCAATTATCTCAATATACAAGAGAACTATTTTTTATATTCTGGATGTGGTACTTGAGTTGACACCACCCAACATTATAAATGATACAAATTAAAAAACACCGGAATATTTTTATTCCTTCCATCCCATTCCTTTTTTTAATATTTTCAGTAATTCATCCTATCTAGTTCTTAAAATTTTTTTGTAAATTGATAAATTTGTGTTTCCTAATTTAGTAAATTTTACCATTGTACACATATTTTATTTTATTTTCTCCGTTCTTGTTTCATCTAGATTTTAACGATGTGATGGAACGGATGGAACATTTTTTAACATGTAAAAAAGGTAGTAAGGATGGAGGGAATACAATAAAACCTTGTTAAATTAATACTCGATAAATTAATAATTTTTTTAAGTTAATAATTTTTTCCGGTTCTAATTTGGGTAAGTTCAAAAAATGATCAATTTCAATAAAATAATAAGATTTTTTTTTTTAAAAACCCTATATAAATATATGGTCCCAATAATATTATAAATTAATAATTCCTTTATAATCATAAAAATATATGTATTACCCTTTTGTAAAATATGATTATAGGCTTCTTAAAATTTAAATCTATATGAAGCTCATCTTTAACCATCTTTATTGCATCCAAAAGTTCGAATGTGGTATTTTTGTAAAACATTAAAAAGTTATTAATCAATGTTTTTGATGTCTTGGGTGCTTCTTTACATGAAAAAGGTTCAAAAAATGTTGTTTTATCCTTTATATCATCTAAATGTACATGATTATTTACTTTGAATCTCGCAAATACTCATTAAATTTGTAAACAATATATATTGAATTAATTGAATTAAGGATAAAACATAAGTTGTACAATTCATTTTATTTAAATATATATAATTGGAAATTAATTTTTTTGATGTCAAAAATTTTCTATAAATTAATAATTATTAATTTATCGATTAATTAATACCTCTATAAATTAATATAATTATCCGATGTCAAATATATTAATTTATAGAGGTTTTACTGTATATGGTAACATGTAACTAAGAACTTTTTTGTTGTTATTTTAAAATATTTTAACGAATCCAATTTAACAAGTCATGTGCAACTTGTGATTCTTTGACTCCCAACAACTTTAGACTCAACTCAAGTAACTAATTGTCTCCCCCTTTAAAATAATAATTGTGATGATTTAGGGCAAGGTTTTGACTACCCAACAAGCTATAACAAGGAGATCCTCTCTTCCTTACACACATACATAAAACAAAATGTTTCCCTTGTGAGCGGCATCTATTAAAACAAATTAACTGATCCACGTCATTTAACAGAATTTCTGTTTTACTTTGGTAAAGCACAATCAGGTAGCTACTGTATAGTTCTATCTAAATAAGGTCTATTGTATTACATTAATTTACATCGTTGAAGAAGCAAACTTTGAGAGAAAAATGGGTAGAGGCAGCAGGCAATCAGTTGATCACGACTCTAAATTCAAATCCCCAAACCTAAAAGCAGAGAGGAAACGCCGCGAAAAATTAGGCTCAAGACTATTAGAGCTAAGAGCATTGGTTCCGAAGATCACAGATGTAAGAAATGAATTCTTCTTATTAATTACACATCTATTTGTCTCTTTGATAATGAAATTTAAAGTGGTTGGTTTTATTTTGCAGATGACCAAGGCAGTCATAATAACAGATGCCATCAGTTACATTCATGAGCTAAAGAGTCATGTACAAGAGCTTAGTGATCAAATTCTTGCAATGGAGGCAACAATTAATGAGCATGAACAACAGATGGAGAGGCCTGAGATTGATACTGCACAAGAAATGGAAAACTGGGGGATAGAGGTGATTCTGAAATAGCGTCTAATATCGTACCAATTAAAATGTGTGCGCATATATGCATGTGTTCTAACAGCTTGCAGCCTTGTATGCTCTTAATTACTAATTATTTTACTTTGATATAAACATAGCCTGAAGTAAAGGTGTTGAAAACTGACACAAATAAGCTCTGGATAAAGCTACTTTTCCACAAAACAAGAGGTGGATTTACTAAAATAATTGAAGCCCTGACTGTCCTTGGATTTGTTCCAGCTGATCTGAGTGTTACTACTTCAAAAGGAGCAGTTCTTCTCACTTCACATATGGAGGTATATAAATGTTAACATTAAAGAAGTGAATGTTGTGGTATCAAAAAAAAGTTAACATATTTTGTGGAGTTTTTCTTTTCATGCTAGTACTTTGAAATTTAAAAAAGATCTTTACGTAATGTTATAAATCACATTGGCTTGACTTTGTGTATCTGCAAACAAATTGAGTTGTACATTAATCTTTTGTTGACTCTTCATGATTTTAGGTGACGGGCAAAGGAATGCAAGCAATTGAAAGAATAGAAGAGTTCTTGCTTGAACTGATTGCTACCGGCTAGAACTATCAAGATTCAAGACAAACAAATTCTAATATGTTGGTTAATAATGTTTGCTAGGCGTTGAGATTATGTCTTGAAATGAAAAACCACATTAATAATTGACACACATAAATCATTTTTATCGTTAGACATATATATCACTATGATATGTTTCTATTCTAAATCAGTACTCCTATATTTCTTACAAACTTATAGCAAGTAGCAGTGTAGTACCATGTATTTCAAAAGTAGGAAGTTGAACGTAATATAAGAGTATTAACAAATAATAATAAATTAATAATACACGAACATGATAATATATATAATTTTATTAGATAACATAAAAATAATTTAATATAGATAAATGTATTGTGTTTTTATACAATCTAGGACCTTCAATATTAAATTTCATCTAAGATTATAACTGTGCCACAGTGAGATCTTATATTTTTATTATATATAAACATAAAAATTTAATTTATTTATTCCTAGGCATCATATACAATATATATAAGAAACATGAAAGACTTATTAAATAAAAATCACATGCATACATAAATTTAGTTATCGACTATCAAAAAATTATAAATAATTCATTATAATATGTGTATCTATATATCTAGAAATGTAGGTATAACAATATATTTATAGAATCTTATACATAATATATAATTTTAATTCTAATTTTATATAGTTATGCATTTAATATAAATTAAAATATTGTAAAATTTTAATATTTATTTTGGATGAGATGAAATACTTTTTTTCTTGATAAAAGATGGGATACATTTAAACGTGAAAGATAAGAATAAATGGTCACAGCTGTTACAGCTGTATATTCTAAACTTTCTTTAATCATATTTTATATTTTAGTTAATTTAAAGAAAAAAACAAAAAGTCACCTTTTCTTTTTTGCGAGAGAAACAAACTTAGCACTGATATCAGAAGTTATCTTCTTTTATGTTCTTTTATGTTGGATGCCATTAGAGTAGAAGCATGCATATTCCATTGTAATTAAACAAACTCTAGCAGGACTAGACTCACACTTTCCATTCTAAATCCAGACAAATTTAAACAACATGCCAAGATCAAATAATTAACAATGCTAAAAGATTTAAAAGTAGTTACTTAGAATACTAGAGACCAATTTCTTCACTCTTCGAAATCTGGATCCCAACTCCTGCAACTTGTTGTCACCTTTCTTGGGTTTTAATGACATTTGACCTGCACCATTCGGCATCAAAATTTATTATCAACCCCGAATTTCATATTCTTATATTAAATCTTTAGCTAAATTAAATGAGTAACACCAATTAACACAAACAGTGGTTAATAATCAATATATAACAGTTCAAACTTAACTGAGGAAATCAAGACTCCAAAGAATCACGCGAGAAAAACTAATATGACTTAATGGAAATAATTTGTTTATGTGTTTATACCTTCAGATAGGCAGGAGGGAGGTTGCTCAAACTGAGACAAGGATAGAGTCTTGTTAGCCACTGTAATGTCAAACATAACAAGACCAGTGTTAGGATAGTTAACGATGATGGCCTTGACAGGTAACCAAAGAAAGAGCTCTTTATTTGATAATCCTTGAACGCCCAAGAGCTTTCCTCTCGTGAGATTGGCTCTCACCACCTTTTCATAAAACACAAAAGTGTCAAACATCGTAAGACATGGTTTTTCTAGTTCAATTTCAAGAACCATGTTTTCGTCAATGCTATAGCCTTTCACGTTCTCAGGAAAAAGGCCACGAGGTAACCCATAGATCTGAAGCACGCTATCAAGTGACCCCAAAGTTGAGAACCAAAATGTAGAAACAACTAGCAAAATTATGAGAAGGTGACCATGAAGGGAAGCCATGGATGATGGATATTGAGGCGTAAAAAAAAAAAAGAAGGAATCAATTGTTTAATATTTTTGCTGGGAGGCATGTACATGTACATATATATAATCTGTAAAATACTTTGAGATTTTCTTGATGATTCTTCTTCTTTTTTTTTTTTTTTTTAGTTTGAAAGAATAATACTTGTTCCCTTTTTTTGCCACGTCTACTAGCAGTGGCTGATGTTATCGAAGTGGGCTTTCTTCATGGGCTAGTTGATACTTTCTTCTTGGGCTAGTACTCAACTAACCTTGATGTTCGGCCTAACAGGTTTTCCCTATATCAATTAGGGGTGAGTATTCGGTTTAAACCGAACCGAACCGAATTTTAATTCGGTTAACCGAAACCGAAATTCTAGAAAAATCAAAACCGAAAACCGAACCGAATTAAATTTGGTTTTTAACCGAACCGAAATTTTTATTTCGGTTATTACCGAAAACCGAAATATAAAACCGAAATTTTAAAATAGTGCAAAAAAAAATGAATAAATATCTTACAAATTAAAATTTATCCAACATCCAAGTTCAATTAAAATTAAAATTACAAATTTAAGCTTAAAAGTAGTCAAAGAAAGTACATTTCAAGTGAAAATAATCATCATATTTCATGCTGCATTAGAAACCACATGTAAGATCCCGGATTATTTTAGGATTTATTATTATTATTTTTATTATTTAATTATGTTAATTAGTATTTAAATGATGGAATTGGATTTGAGAATATCGTTGTGAAATTCAATGATATTTAGTATTGAGTTTATATGAGTATATATTGAGTTATGTGTGCCCCAGTATTTTATTGGTATTTTTAGTGATTTAAAAAGATTTAAATCAAGTATTATTGATCTTCAAAAATCTTTATTTATTTATCGGAGTTGGAGAAAATCATGAAATCTTTTGTAAAATTATCTTCATTTATTTATTGAGTTTTTAAAATTGTTGGTTGAATTAATTTGGATGGTCGAGTATTTTAAAATGATTTTAAGAGTTTTATTGTATTTAAAGGATTAAAACTTTGAAAATTCATATTTAATTCATTTTTGATCCGAAAAATATTTCGAAAATATGTACGTGCTTGTAATTTTATATTCTTTATTTTAAAAATGAAAAGTGTAATTTTCCGAACGTTTCATTTGATTTCGATTTATGAGAATTGGTTATTAGTTTTAAAAGTGTATCAGTGGTATATTAGTAGTAGTATTAGAGTTGGGCCTAGCCCATTAAGGAAAAAAACATCAGTCTCTCTTCGTGTCTCTCGAACCTTCTCTCATTTTCTCTCAATTAATCCAGAAAAATCTCTCCCTCCACCCCCTTCTTAATTCATTCGAGGTGTGTGTGTAGAGTTATACGTGTGTGTGTGTGTGTATAGTGACTGTGTATAGGGGTGTGTGTGTGTGTGTATAATTCTGGTGTATGTATATATAGGCGCTGGAGGGTGTGGCAGGTGGGGGTCGCACGGCGCAACAGCGGGAGACAGCCAGCGGTTGCAGGAGAGGTCGCCGGAGAGGACCTGGTGGCGGGACTGTGCCGCGGTGGTGGTGGCGAGTTTGCTACAGCAGCAGTTAGAGAGAGAGAGAGAGAGAGAGAGAGAGAGAGAGAGAGAGAGAGAGAGAGAGAGAGAGGAGGTTGGATTTTTTTTGGAATTTTGGGAATTGGATTTTGGAAGGTATAATTCTTTTCGTGTTTTAATTATTTAATCTCCGTATTAAAGTCGTAGTAAATTTGAGTTTGATTATGTAATTGTTGTGATTGAATTAGTTTAATTGTGTGATTATCGTTGTAATTGTATTGATTTAAATTTCGAGTTAATTATTAATTTTCGTAATTAGATTAATGTAGTAAATTAAGAATATTAGTTGAATTTCCGTATTTAATTCAGAGGAGTATAATTGCTATTTATAATTGTGGTGAATTAATTAGTTTAAATTGTGAGTTTATTGTTTTAATGTCCGTGATTATTCGGAGAGTATATGTTTGTTAATTGCAATTAGTGGTATTAATTGCGAGTTGGTGTTAATTGTTGTAAAGTATGGATATTGCTAATTGTTGGTTGTTAATTATAATATGTAGAGGTTATACTATCTTGCTAGCTATAAATGTTAAGTACTAATTGCTAGTTGTTTATGGCCATCGATAAATGTTTACGTGCTAAGTGCTATAAGTCGAGTCAATTACTTGGTATTTGTTTACAATTGGTCAAATGATTATCAATAATGGTTTTGGGTAGAAAGTTGAATTGTTATTGTTATAGGAGGTGTAAGTATATGAATGGCTAATTGGCTATGTGCTGAATGGTATAAATCAAGTTATAGTATATGTTGAAAGTATAAGTGCCAACTACGTGGTGTTGGCTTAAATGTGGATAAACGTAGTTTACTTTTCTTAAGTGTTGAGGTGCCGCATGTCTGGGCGGGTAAATTTCTTTATGTGATTAGTTGCCGCATGTCTGGGCGGGTACTTTTTATTATTTGTTTATTTTATGTTGCTGCAAGTTGAGGCAGCTTTATTTTTATAAAAGCAGGGATGAATTGTGTTTGAGGGGCTGTGCCCATAGTCCGATAAACGAATAGGTCATGCCGAAATTTTCTAAAAATCCCCTGTATTTAAAGTTATTTAAACTATTTTGTTTAAAGATTTAAAGGCATGTAGGTGTATGAGTGTTTAAGTGCATATGTGATGATTAATGAAGTGTGGATATATAGATATATATATATATGTATATATTGATGTATGTATTGTTTGTGAGTTATAAGTAATTGATTATTAAATGGTTGTTTATGTACTAAATAGTACTTTACTATTATTCCGAGTAAAGTTAGGGATTCGTTATGGACCCAGCGATCGAGTTGACGAGACGGTTGAAGGAAAATGAACGAGTGATCGATTAAAGAACAAAGTACAGTAAGTGGTGAATCGACGCACTGGAAACGAGGCAAGTGTACTAACCCTCGCTTATCGTTCAAGCGAGATACATATGTTTTTATTCAATATAATTATTCCCTTCAAATCCGTATTGCTAGTATTCTCTCCTTCAAAGTATTGATAAGGATATATTTTATTCATATATCATGTGAAAAGTAGAAATACAGTTTTATTGCCAGTATTATTCTTTCTTAAGTATTGTCGCTCATTAAAATGGCTTAAGTAATTAAAGATGTTTTTAAAATTTCCTTATACTGGGCTGGTCTTTTGCCAGTGAGTATAAAGGACTGAAAAGTGAAATGTTTTAAAGTATTAATAAGATGGTTTATAAGTTGGATAAGCGTAAGAGGCTAGGGTGGTCCTAGTCCAGCACTTTTGTTAAGCGTAAGAGGCTAGGGTGGTCCTAGTCCAGCACCTTTGTTTAGCGTAAGAGGCTAGGGTGGTCCTAGTCCAGCATTAAAGGCCAATGTGTTGCCTAATTGAGAACCTAATTTCAAAGAAAGGAAGACTTTACGTGGCTGATCACCCGTATTGTCCGTAATCAGAAGAATAATAAAATCAATTTAAATGTTTCAAAAAGTTTTACGGAAAGTATGTTTTATTTGTGGAATGGTTTTAAAGAGATGAATGTTTTGATGTTTTATTGATGAAATAGTTCTAATGAGAGGAATGTTTTGATAAGATATACCTGTTTTACTGTAAATGATTATCGGTTTAGGAATTGTGTATTTCAGATTAAATTGTTGTCTATATGATAAAAGTTGAAACCTCAGTAAAATAATGAGATTAAGGATAGATAGAAGTTTTTCAGTTATTCCCTTCGCAAGTAACATTGTACGTGAAAGTGGAGTAAGAATGATTGGAAAAATTCTTGATATTCTTTTTCTCAAAGTTTTATCTGGGGCAGAGATGGTTAGTAGTAAATAGAAGTGTTATGTTAGTATATTAAAGGGGGGTGTTTATGTTATGTAAAGGGTATGAGTAACGACGATAGATAATGTTATTTTATAGAGTAGTCGTATATTCTTGTTGACTGTTATAAAATAATTCACGGTTATTACGGTCACTGTGGCATGTGTTGCGCAGTGATAGTGAGAACCGAGAATGATTTGAGATCTTCTTAGTAATTCAAACTCATGATTGTCAGGCCGGTTAGGCAGCTAGGTATGCAAATGCTTAGCGACATGAATGAGATTTGAGTAACTGAGAATTTCTTGGAGTTTTCGTTAAAGTGTTAGATAAAGTTTTTTTTTTTTTTTTGCAAGTATTAAAAGTATTGAATCTAGTATTACGACCCTTCTCAGTTATAAATCTTGATTTCGAGTTATAAATGTTTTAAATAATATTACTTCTGTTAAAGTTAAGAATCCAGATTTCAAGTATAGTATTGATTATAGATTGGTGAGCATTCATTCACTCATATCTATTGTTCATTTTTCCTTTTTAAGTTAATCCTTCTTGAATTGCAGTTATTGCATTTAATTATTCAGTGCTATTATTTTATAACTTGCTGAGCATTTCTTTCGCTCACCCTTGCTGTTTTTTTTAAATCTAATATTTCAGTAAGCTAGGTATTGGCGAGAAGTACCTGCGCAGTTCAGAAAGAGCAAGCAAGACGAGGAGAAGGAAGCTGACGTGGATCAGGGTATTTAGATTATTGTTTGATTTGTTGTATGTAAATTATAGTTTTAGTAGTTATAGTATGTATTTGAGTAGTTGGCCTGGTATACTTCTATTCGAAGTTATACCAGTGATTTAAGTTTGTATAAGTTTTGTAAATAGATTTGTATTTAAGTTGGTTTGGGTTTTCTTGTTTCTAGAACTGTAACCTAAGATCCTGAGTTGGGAGTTGGGGTCAAAGAGCTTTTGATTGAGTTTTAATTTTTATTTCAGTTTTATTTTGATTTTCAGATTTTTAGTTTAGTATCCAGCAGGTTTATGTTGTATTTACGAATACATCATGGCCAAATTTTGTTAGAATTATTGAGTTTGTTAGCGTGACGCCCAAATCTACTGACCCCGGATTTGGGGGCGTTACAGGTTGGTATCAGAGCGAGGTTATAGTAAACTAGAAACGAGAGTGTGTAGGAGTATGTATAGTTAAGTAAGGAACGTCAGAGTTCATATAGGACTCGTGTTGGACTATTGGATATAGTACCAGTTAGTGAGTTAAGATGTGAGTGGTGGCAGATAGTTGAGCGGAGTTGGGTAGAAACCCTTGAACCTGTAGGTAGTGGAACCTTCAGAGTCTAGATCGAATGACGAGTCAGCGAAGGAGTCGACAAAGAAGATGTACGTGGAGACCCTCGCAATACCTTTCTTCTTGATAAATATTCCTTTGTTGAGTTATTTTGACAATTGTCTTTCCCCGAATTTGGGATTCCAGTTATGACAGAGGTTGTTTTGATGCCTATTTCCTTTATTTCTAAAACCCTGTCAAGTGATATTTGAGTATCTAATTTTCTTCATCAGTGAATGATTCTATTATTGATAAATCATTATTTCTTAGTATTCTGCAAATCATTCTTTCGTGATTATCCTTTTCTTCTAAAGTAGTACCCATGGAATCCGTTTAGTTGTAATTCAGGGGTATGTCTGAGAATTTCTCATCAATTGACTGTTAATTCGATGTTCGAATCTTTTTATGTTTCTTTACTCCAACTGAGGTGAACAACCCTATTTATAGGGGACACAAGGACTGTTTGTCTGTGTGATAGCAGTCTGATGGGACGCCATCACTTGTGTGTTGTGAAGTACAAGAAGGTTAATTACCTTTAGTCATGTCTTGAATAAGGCACGCAACAAGGTTCATTTGATCATGTTGATCACTCAGTAATTTTTTCATTTCAAAGAATATTTGTTTGAAAACTCATGAATTAATTCTACAATTGTGAAACCTTTGCTACGATGTGAAATCGTTCTCTTCAAATATCATGAATCATAATGCCTCGACTAGTCTTGGATGTACGCCAATGGAGTTTAGAATGCCAGTAGCGCGTGATGTATAGTACTGCGATTAGAGTTGTTCTATACAGAGAGATCGGTAGAGATCCCAGTATAGTAAATAAGTATCCAGAGTACAGATTAGTAGAGTTGCGGATGCGACCCGAGTTGGTAGAGTAAACCCCAGTAACCCTTCTTTACCTGATTCCGAGGACGGAATCCTTTTAAGGTGGGTAGAATGTAAGATCCCGGATTATTTTAGGATTTATTATTATTATTTTTATTATTTAATTATGTTAATTAGTATTTAAATGATGGAATTGGATTTGAGAATATCGTTGTGAAATTCAATGATATTTAGTATTGAGTTTATATGAGTATATATTGAGTTATGTGTGCCCCAGTATTTTATTGGTATTTTTAGTGATTTAAAAAGATTTAAATCAAGTATTATTGATCTTCAAAAATCTTTATTTATTTATCGGAGTTGGAGAAAATCATGAAATCTTTTGTAAAATTATCTTCATTTATTTATTGAGTTTTTAAAATTGTTGGTTGAATTAATTTGGATGGTCGAGTATTTTAAAATGATTTTAAGAGTTTTATTGTATTTAAAGGATTAAAACTTTGAAAATTCATATTTAATTCATTTTTGATCCGAAAAATATTTCGAAAATATGTACGTGCTTGTAATTTTATATTCTTTATTTTAAAAATGAAAAGTGTAATTTTCCGAACGTTTCATTTGATTTCGATTTATGAGAATTGGTTATTAGTTTTAAAAGTGTATCAGTGGTATATTAGTAGTAGTATTAGAGTTGGGCCTAGCCCATTAAGGAAAAAAACATCAGTCTCTCTTCGTGTCTCTCGAACCTTCTCTCATTTTCTCTCAATTAATCCAGAAAAATCTCTCCCTCCACCCCCTTCTTAATTCATTCGATGTGTGTGTGTAGAGTTATACGTGTGTGTGTGTGTGTGTATAGTGACTGTGTATAGGGGTGTGTGTGTGTGTATAATTCTGGTGTATGTATATATAGGCGCTGGAGGGTGTGGCAGGTGGGGGTCGCACGGCGCAACAGCGGGAGACAGCCAGCGGTTGCAGGAGAGGTCGCCGGAGAGGACCTGGTGGCGGGACTGTGCCGCGGTGGTGGTGGCGAGTTTGCTACAGCAGCAGTTAGAGAGAGAGAGAGAGAGAGAGAGAGAGAGAGAGAGAGAGAGAGAGGAGGTTGGATTTTTTTTGGAATTTTGGGAATTGGATTTTGGAAGGTATAATTCTTTTCGTGTTTTAATTATTTAATCTCCGTATTAAAGTCGTAGTAAATTTGAGTTTGATTATGTAATTGTTGTGATTGAATTAGTTTAATTGTGTGATTATCGTTGTAATTGTATTGATTTAAATTTCGAGTTAATTATTAATTTTCGTAATTAGATTAATGTAGTAAATTAAGAATATTAGTTGAATTTCCGTATTTAATTCAGAGGAGTATAATTGCTATTTATAATTGTGGTGAATTAATTAGTTTAAATTGTGAGTTTATTGTTTTAATGTCCGTGATTATTCGGAGAGTATATGTTTGTTAATTGCAATTAGTGGTATTAATTGCGAGTTGGTGTTAATTGTTGTAAAGTATGGATATTGCTAATTGTTGGTTGTTAATTATAATATGTAGAGGTTATACTATCTTGCTAGCTATAAATGTTAAGTACTAATTGCTAGTTGTTTATGGCCATCGATAAATGTTTACGTGCTAAGTGCTATAAGTCGAGTCAATTACTTGGTATTTGTTTACAATTGGTCAAATGATTATCAATAATGGTTTTGGGTAGAAAGTTGAATTGTTATTGTTATAGGAGGTGTAAGTATATGAAGCAATTGGCTATGTGCTGAATGGTATAAATCAAGTTATAGTATATGTTGAAAGTATAAGTGCCAACTACGTGGTGTTGGCTTAAATGTGGATAAACGTAGTTTACTTTTCTTAAGTGTTGAGGTGCCGCATGTCTGGGCGGGTAAATTTCTTTATGTGATTAGTTGCCGCATGTCTGGGCGGGTACTTTTTATTATTTGTTTATTTTATGTTGCTGCAAGTTGAGGCAGCTTTATTTTTATAAAAGCAGGGATGAATTGTGTTTGAGGGGCTGTGCCCATAGTCCGATAAACGAATAGGTCATGCCGAAATTTTCTAAAAATCCCCTGTATTTAAAGTTATTTAAACTATTTTGTTTAAAGATTTAAAGGCATGTAGGTGTATGAGTGTTTAAGTGCATATGTGATGATTAATGAAGTGTGGATATATAGATATATATATATATATATATATGTATATATTGATGTATGTATTGTTTGTGAGTTATAAGTAATTGATTATTAAATGGTTGTTTATGTACTAAATAGTACTTTACTATTATTCCGAGTAAAGTTAGGGATTCGTTATGGACCCAGCGATCGAGTTGACGAGACGGTTGAAGGAAAATGAACGAGTGATCGATTAAAGAACAAAGTACAGTAAGTGGTGAATCGACGCACTGGAAACGAGGCAAGTGTACTAACCCTCGCTTATCGTTCAAGCGAGATACATATGTTTTTATTCAATATAATTATTCCCTTCAAATCCGTATTGCTAGTATTCTCTCCTTCAAAGTATTGATAAGGATATATTTTATTCATATATCATGTGAAAAGTAGAAATACAGTTTTATTGCCAGTATTATTCTTTCTTAAGTATTGTCGCTCATTAAAATGGCTTAAGTAATTAAAGATGTTTTTAAAATTTCCTTATACTGGGCTGGTCTTTTGCCAGTGAGTATAAAGGACTGAAAAGTGAAATGTTTTAAAGTATTAATAAGATGGTTTATAAGTTGGATAAGCGTAAGAGGCTAGGGTGGTCCTAGTCCAGCACTTTTGTTAAGCGTAAGAGGCTAGGGTGGTCCTAGTCCAGCACCTTTGTTTAGCGTAAGAGGCTAGGGTGGTCCTAGTCCAGCATTAAAGGCCAATGTGTTGCCTAATTGAGAACCTAATTTCAAAGAAAGGAAGACTTTACGTGGCTGATCACCCGTATTGTCCGTAATCAGAAGAATAATAAAATCAATTTAAATGTTTCAAAAAGTTTTACGGAAAGTATGTTTTATTTGTGGAATGGTTTTAAAGAGATGAATGTTTTGATGTTTTATTGATGAAATAGTTCTAATGAGAGGAATGTTTTGATAAGATATACCTGTTTTACTGTAAATGATTATCGGTTTAGGAATTGTGTATTTCAGATTAAATTGTTGTCTATATGATAAAAGTTGAAACCTCAGTAAAATAATGAGATTAAGGATAGATAGAAGTTTTTCAGTTATTCCCTTCGCAAGTAACATTGTACGTGAAAGTGGAGTAAGAATGATTGGAAAAATTCTTGATATTCTTTTTCTCAAAGTTTTATCTGGGGCAGAGATGGTTAGTAGTAAATAGAAGTGTTATGTTAGTATATTAAAGGGGGGTGTTTATGTTATGTAAAGGGTATGAGTAACGACGATAGATAATGTTATTTTATAGAGTAGTCGTATATTCTTGTTGACTGTTATAAAATAATTCACGGTTATTACGGTCACTGTGGCATGTGTTGCGCAGTGATAGTGAGAACCGAGAATGATTTGAGATCTTCTTAGTAATTCAAACTCATGATTGTCAGGCCGGTTAGGCAGCTAGGTATGCAAATGCTTAGCGACATGAATGAGATTTGAGTAACTGAGAATTTCTTGGAGTTTTCGTTAAAGTGTTAGATAAAGTATTTTTTTTTTTTTTGCAAGTATTAAAAGTATTGAATCTAGTATTACGACCCTTCTCAGTTATAAATCTTGATTTCGAGTTATAAATGTTTTAAATAATATTACTTCTGTTAAAGTTAAGAATCCAGATTTCAAGTATAGTATTGATTATAGATTGGTGAGCATTCATTCACTCATATCTATTGTTCATTTTTCCTTTTTAAGTTAATCCTTCTTGAATTGCAGTTATTGCATTTAATTATTCAGTGCTATTATTTTATAACTTGCTGAGCATTTCTTTCGCTCACCCTTGCTGTTTTTTTTAAATCTAATATTTCAGTAAGCTAGGTATTGGCGAGAAGTACCTGCGCAGTTCAGAAAGAGCAAGCAAGACGAGGAGAAGGAAGCTGACGTGGATCAGGGTATTTAGATTATTGTTTGATTTGTTGTATGTAAATTATAGTTTTAGTAGTTATAGTATGTATTTGAGTAGTTGGCCTGGTATACTTCTATTCGAAGTTATACCAGTGATTTAAGTTTGTATAAGTTTTGTAAATAGATTTGTATTTAAGTTGGTTTGGGTTTTCTTGTTTCTAGAACTGTAACCTAAGATCCTGAGTTGGGAGTTGGGGTCAAAGAGCTTTTGATTGAGTTTTAATTTTTATTTCAGTTTTATTTTGATTTTCAGATTTTTAGTTTAGTATCCAGCAGGTTTATGTTGTATTTACGAATACATCATGGCCAAATTTTGTTAGAATTATTGAGTTTGTTAGCGTGACGCCCAAATCTACTGACCCCGGATTTGGGGGCGTTACACCACAAGTAATATATTAATAAATAATATTTTATTATTATATAAAAAAATTCGGTTATTTATTTCGGTTATTCGGTTAACCGCGGTTAAAAACCGAACCAAACCGAAAACCGAAATTTCAGAAAAAGGAGAACCGAAAACCGAACCGAAATATTAATTTCGGTTAACCGAACCGAAATTATTTCGGTTATTCGGTTCGGTTTTCGGTTAACCGGACCGTATACTCACCCCTACTATCAATCAATCAATAATTAATATTCAATATATTCTAAATTCTTACTAGCATGCACACAAAAGAATACAAGCTTGCTCAATAGTACAATCGAAACCCCTTCTACTTCCAAATCCTTTTCTTTTGTCTTTGGTAAACGTGTCCATATTACAACACTGTTGCTGTTACTTCCGTTTGTTTATCGCACACACAATTTGTTCTTGGTTTGTTGATTTTACGCACATCATACAACACTAGCCAGTGAAGATCTATCATAAGTTTATGGTTCCTTATTTGTAATTACGCAAAATATTGCAACGGAGAGTTACAATGAACATCTGTACTCTATACTAATGCTAATGCATAATAGTATTAAAATATCAAAGTACTAAATTTAGTTATCAGAATACCAAAATATTAAATTTAGTTATTCCTTACAACTACATAGTTATAACTTATACCAGATTTACATTTATTTCCTTTTTCTTTTGTTTATTATCCCAAGTATTCCCAACCAAAGCGTGATTCATGATATTCATGGAGAATTCGATATTCATGATTCCAAAGGTAAGTCCGTGAGACACTAGGTCACGGCTCAGGTATGGGTTCTTAAGAAATATGAGTATTTTAAAATTTGTTATAATATTTAGTCCACTCTTGCTTGGTAATGAACTTGATTGATTTATCTTTGTTTTATTGAGTCTTGCAACTTTTGTAGATATTATTATTGGTAAACACTCCCCCTTTCTTCTTTTTTCTTTTTGTTTTCAAACCCATAACCCCCTTCCCCCAGTTCATTGTAGAATCGATGAGTTGCAGCGTGTGTGTCGAGTTTTGCTAAGTTCATTGGTGCTTATTTTTATTTTCCAACCTCGAATTGTTTTTTCCTGTTTTCCGAGTTTCCGAGCTCGCGATGTGGTGGCTGTTAGTAGAATGGTCGTGTCTTTTCTGAGGTGTTCTACGAGTTCTAAGTGTTTGTTGAGTAATCGTCAAGTTTATTATTGATTGTTAGTGTTAGTGTTTGTTAGTTAGGGTTAGTTTAGTGTTAGTAATCTGCGTTTTTTTCTTTTTGAAAAATTGCAATGATCGAATTGTGCTATTTTGCTGTATTGCCGTCGAGTTGTAAGCTGAGTTGTTACCGAGTTTTGTTAGAATGGTGAGCTTGTAGAATTTGCTAGTTCAGTTTCTGAGTTTGATTTTGCCGAGTTCACTCGGGTTTCTCCCGTTCTTGTTTTTTCTATTATTATTAGCTTTAGAGTTTCTTGTGAGTTTATTGTACCTTAATGAGGTATTATGAACCATTATTGGTGGTTGTGTACACCTTATTTGTTGCGCTTGATTGATGTATACAATTTTTATAATTTGTGTAGTTATGAGATAGTAGCTAAAATTAGGGATCTTATTTATTTCCAGGTTTGACTTTTAATAAGATTTTGTTTTATATGTTTTCCATATAATTGTCAGCAATATTTATGTAACCTTAATGTGATTTATTGTGTCAGTTTTAATTAGGCGTTTTGTTTTAATTTTTTTTTGCTTTATCTTTGGTTGTGATGTTTAGTTAAAATAGACAATAGGTTTTTTGTGTTTGACTAGCAATTTTAGTAATTGATATTTTATTGGTATTAATAGTTATTTTGTTTTTTAATGTAGTCATTAAATTTTCAATTTCCTTTTCTAATAGAGGAATTGTTTTAATTGATAGTTTCAATTTGTAATTATACTTTATTGTGTACCATGAATTTTTATTCATTGGAGGCCATGATTGATGGCATATATACCTTTTATGGAGTTTATTTGTGTCATAAATGGTGGCTCGTATATTTTTTTGTGGAATATTTTTGTGCCATGATTGATGGCGTCCTAGGTGACTAATCAAAGGTTGCTGAATCTTTGAATTAGATATATACAACAATTTTAATTTTAATTAAGTACTAATAAATTAAGTATCTAACCAAAGGGATCCCATTTGGTTTAGATTTCTATGCTTGATAGTATATCATATGTTTGTTTATATATTTATGTTGATAATATTTATAAAATATTTGGTAATAATTTTGTGGACTAATTTTCGTTTGTTGATTTTATTCAGTTTTCACAGGGGCAGTCTGGTTGGACGAGTATAATAACAAGATAGATGGGGTGACTTATAGTAATGGAATAACCAAGATGAGACGGAAAATAAAGTAAGAATGCGACAAAAACTGATGATAACGGAGAATTACAAAAGCAACTACTAATTGTATTTATTTCTTGGAAATTTGTAAAACAATGTACTTTATATTTTGAGGGCACTCTTTTTTCCCTCTTGAGTTTTTTTCCCACAGGGTTTTGCTCTTGAGGGTTTTTAACGAGGCCTTTCTATTGTGGGGTTTTTTTTTCAGACTTGAAGGTTTTATTGTCTAAATGTCCGGGAGCAACATGCGTGTTCTTCGGTTAGATGATGAATTTTCTTGATCGAATAAATTCCTTTATAATATTATTGTATTTCGATACAATTCATGAATGAGAAATTCACCTTTACAAAAAAAAAAAAAAATTCTTACTAGCATTAGTTTTTCCAAATTACTAAAAGTACCCCTCCTTATTTTTCTCTTTTCATATAATTTGATATGCTTTTATGACTTTTTACCCTATCTGGATCATCCATTTCAATCGGATCTGATCCGTATGTACCTATAAGTATATTTTACTTCAATTTTGTAATCGGTATGGATATGACCCGATACCACCATCTAAATGATTGCGCTAAATTGTAGGAGTCGATTATTACTTCCATTATTTTCTCATATATATATAATAAGGCAAATCAATTCGTATCCTTGCCGGTTAGCAAATCAATTCCTGATTAATTGGTTGTCAGGTATCAATTTCAATTACATGTTAATAATTTGTATATTATCTCTTTTACTTGCTGGTACAATACGAGTTCCTCAGTTACATCTACTGTAATATGTAACTATGATATCCTCAGAAATTTCATAAATGTTGGGATCAGGTTAGGAACCATATTTGTTTACATTGATTTTTTGAGGTTTTGTCTTTTTGATGATATAGTCGTTTGTCACTGGAAATGGTCAGAAGGGAAATTCATTTGCTCTACACTCTCATTCTTCACCAAAATATGGTAATGTATTGTTTGGTTTACTATATGTGATAATCATGTTTTGTGATACATCTTATTAACTTTTTGATGAATGTAGATTATAAACATCGATTTGGGGATGGTTGGGATGTAATTTATAGTCGTATAAAACCAAAATCTCTGATTCAGAACTCTGCCATGACTAATTGTAAAAATGTAGATCTCAATATTTTTACAAACTAGCATCACTTCAAATGGTACTGTAATTTTATGCAACTCAATGTTTTTTTTTTATTTCAAGTTATATTGATTTCACCACTTAACATGATAATACCTTGCTTGGTTATGTTAACAACAAAATTCACTTTTACACATTACAAGTGTTAGTTGTAGTCAGAAATTAGTATTATGAAATGCAAGTTAAACTTATAATGAATGGTATGTAAGTTGCTTGATCTTTATTGTGTATATTCCTGCATTTTAAGATACTTACAATGTTTTCGTTTATATATGATATGACCATATGCCTATGGAAGTGACTTACGACATCAGCCAGTGCAATTATGCCATTTTTGTTAATCCCAGGTTTTTAGGATGATGTTTTTTAATAGTCTTCGAATTAAATCATGGAGATTTGATTCTGAGTTTCCATATATGATTGCCATATCTATTGCAGGACATATATCGTATTTATTGCAGGTCATATATTTTGGGATATCTCTCAGGGATATCATGCGATTTGATTGTAATTTAAATCCTAAAGGAGCCGTTGCTAATGATCACTGATTGATTGTTATTTATTCACTAATTTGTGCTTGATTGATTCTTGTTTTCAACAGCTATAATCTCAAGGATTCATCTCTAACGGCTACATGTTCTTGTGCTATATAAAGACGATCTTTTTGCAAGAAGAAAAACAACTCAACACATCTGCAAAACTTCTTACACAGACTATCAAGCTCATACACTACATACAGAAGTTACAGTTCATAGAGTTGTAATTTTATTATATACATACTTGTGCCGGGTTGTGGCAATTAGATAGGGTTGCAAGTCATAAGCCAAGGTAGCCAGTGGGCTAGGTAGCAGGTTTGCTAGGTGATAGTTGTGTCAAGGGAAGGGTTCTTCCAAGAGGCTTTAAACTTGTAATCGGGAAAACTGTAAGCTTTATATTATTGTTATAATAATATAATCTCTGTGCTAGTTGGCATAGGGACTTGGATGTAGGCCATAGATTGGGTAAACAAATTCTTTTTCCAAAGCTTTGGCAGTATGAGTCATTCCTTCCTGAAGCGAGCCAAATTCGAAATCCATTTTCCTAGAGATGCTTCGATCATTGGCTTTCAATACATCCAACTTGGAATGTAGTAACTCCATAGACTTGGACATCGATGCAAGAGAGGATTCAACAGAAAGCAATTTAGTTTGACAGGATCCGATGGCTTTAGAATTTGCTCCAACTTGAGCAGAAAGGCCATCAAGAAATGCATTCAACTGATCATTACCAAAAGAGGATGGAGCAATGGGAGAGTGAGGTAAAGAAGTGTCTGACAGAGAGTCAACATTCTCAAAAACAAGCTAATTGGACTCATTAACCGAAAGATGGTTACGAGTTAAGGTATTCGAATCAAAAGTTTCAATCAAATTATCCACTTCATCAGTGGCATCAATCACTTTGAAATATTCAAAAACTTTGGTCAAAAGACAGGGGTATGGCAATTGCATGGAATCATGAGAAGCATAATGAATCATGTTACGAATTAAGAAAGAAGCAACATTAAAAGGAATTTGCTTAACAAATAAAGATAGCAAAATTGAATCTTGATAGGTGACCCTATCTCGACCACTTTTGCGCGGTAAAAGATTTGTATGAAAGAACCTGAATAGCAAAAGACAAGTAGGAGTGAGAGATGATACCAAGGGTTTGGAGTTAGCCGAGATCGAAAAATCACCAAGAATGGTTCGAAGCTGCTCTTCATATGGAAGGTCTTCAATCTCTGAGTATGGTTGATGAGAGGTGAAGGGGCAAGGTCCACTGGCAGCAACTCCAAGAATAGATCCAATCCAGTCAGCAGTGAGCACAATGGGAACACCCTTAACATTTGAATACACCATTTCGTTATGCTCTTTAGTCAAATTAGAGTAAAAATCTCGAACCAGAGAGGGGTAAAACTTCATCGGAGGTGATAAAAGAGATGCACACTTGAAAGTCTCAAAGATCTGCACTATACCAATGCGTTGAAGTAGGTCACTATCCGCTATCCTTTCTTTGAGAATCGGTTTTGCCTTGTTTTTAGAGGATCCCTCAGTAGTCAAGAACTCTACTTTCAGACTTGGCTCCGGAATGGAAGATTCAGAGTTAGAATGATCTTCAGACACGCCTGCCTTTAGTCGTTTAGAGGATTCTGACTTTGTTGGAAGCTTGCCGGAACGAGTAGCTATTGATCGAGATTTTCGTTTTGCCATTAGGAGAAAAAGGGGGAAAAACACAGAGAGAAAAGAGGAGAGATAATAGAAAAAGAGTAAGAGAAGAGAGAGTTGTATAGACAATTATAGGAAGACGTGCCCGAGAAAAAGGCAATTAAGGCATACAGGTGTAAACCATGCAAGAAAATAGCATAAACTGAATCACATTACTAACGAATAAAACTACCACGTATTCACAAATCAATACAATCAAATAAATCAATTTAAATCACAATCAAATTAACATATTCACATAAGCAAGAATTAAGGTAATTAAATCAAAATACAGTAATACTATTTACCAATCGATCAATTAAAGGGTGCACATACCAAGTTCCCTTTGAAGCATGCAGAACCTGTCTTCAGATAAAGGATTTGTAAAAATATCAGCTTTTTGATTTTCAGTAGGAATAAATATAAGCTCAATATTACCTTTTGCAACATGATCTCGAATAAAATGATGACGAACATCAATATGTTTGGTACGAGAATGCATGACGGGATTTTTGGAAATATTAATAGCAGAAGTATTATCACAATAAATTGGAATATTTGAAAATTTTATACCAAAATCTTTCAAGGTTTGCTGCATCCAAAGGATTTGTGCACAGCAGCTACCTGCAGCAATATATTCTCCTTCTGCAGTTGACATTGCAACCGATGTTTGTTTCTTACTGTGCCAAGCTACTAGACAATCACTTAAAAATTCACATGCTCTGCTAGTGCTTTTACGATCAACTTGAGATCCTGCGTAATCAACATCTGACAAACCAATTAAATCAAAAGACGGGGAACTGGGATAGAATAGTCCCAAGTCGTCAGTTCCCTTTAAATATTTAAATATTCGCTTTACAGCATTAAGATGGGATTCCTTAGGCGCTGCTTGAAAGCGAGCACATAATCAAACACTAAACATGATATCTGGACGAGAAGCAGTAAGATATAACAAAGAACCAATCATACCTCTATATTTGGTAATATCAACAGACTTACCATTTTCATCCTTAGTGAGTTTGGTGGTGACACTCATTGGAGTTGATTTAGGAGTGACATGCTCTAAATCAAACCTTTTGAGTAAATCCTTAATATACTTACTCTGATGGATAAAGATACCTGCATTTGTCTGGTTAATTTGCAGTCCAAGAAAGAATTGTAATTCTCCCATAAGACTCATGTCGAACTCCTTATGCATACAGTCTGAAAACCATTTGCATAAGGCCTCGTCTGAAGCTCCAAACACAATATCATCAACGTATACTTGAACCAATAAAAAATCATTTTTCTTATGAAATATAAAGAGAGTAGGATCGAGTGTACCACGAATAAAACTTGAGTCAACAAGGAATGTACTGAGTCGATCACACCAACATCTGGGGGACTGTCTAAGACCATAGACAGATTTCTTGAGTTTGTATACGAAGTGTGGATACTTCTCATGAATGAAACCTGGAGGCTGCTTTACATAGACTTCTTCCTGCAGATATCCGTTTAAGAATGCGCTTTTGACGTCCATCTGGTAAAGCTTAAAGTTCTTGTATGCTGCAAACGCCATAAGAATACGTATAGCTTATAAACGAGCTACTGGAGCATAGGTCTCGTCGTAGTCGATACCCTCATGTTGATTATAACCTTGGGCCACAAGACGAGCTTTATTTCTGATAATGTTTCCGTCTTCATCCTTTTTATTCTTGAAAGCCCAGCGAGTACCAATGACTGTGACATCTTTTGGAGGTGATACAAGTTCCCACACATTACAACGTTCGAATTTGTTAAGTTCTTCTTGCATTGCTATTGACCATTGTTCATTTTCCACTACTTCTTGAGCATTTTTGGGCTCAAATTCAGCTACAAAAGCATAGAATACACAAAAGTTTCTAACCCTGCTTCGAGTAGTGATTCCTTGATTTAAATCTGAAAGAAGATTGTCTGGAGGATGATTCTTCACAACTCTGCATGATTTAGGAAGATTTATTCGACTCATTTCTTCTTCATTTGAATCTACTGATTGATAAGGAATTTCTAAAGAGTTTCTTTCAGTTCTAGAAGATGGATTATCCGATGCTTCAGAAAACTCTGGAGATGATTGAGAGAAAGTGGAATTCCTTTGAGGTGTCTCCTGTTCTGTTGAAGAATGAGGCAGTTCCTTTTCAAAGAGAGACTGTCCCTTTTCAGATTGAGACTGTCTCTTTCCAGATTGAGACTGATCCTTTTGAACATAAGAATCATCATCTGCGAAAACTTCCCAACCTTTGGCTAGATCAAGATTAGACTCATTGAAAGTAATATTAATAGATTCCTCTACTTTATTCTTATCAGGATTATAAACACGATATGCCTTACTAGAAGTGGAGTACCCAAGAATATACCTTCAGTAGCACGGGGATTAAACTTCCCACGATTTGGCTGAGTATCTAGAATAAAGCATTTAGATCCAAAAACTCGAAAATAACTAATGTTAGGAGTTTTATTCTTAAGCAATTCATACGGAGTTTTCAACAAGATAGGACGAATTAATACTCTATTAAGTACATAACAAGAAGTATTTACCGCTTCTGCCCAGAACTTTCGAGGCAACTTACTCTCATGAAGCAAAGTCCTAGCAGTTCCTTGTAGTGTTCTATTTTTACGTTCAACTACTCCGTTCTGTTGAGGAGTACGTGGAGCAGATAATTCATGTGATATGCCTCTGGCCTTGCAATAATTGACAAAGTCTTTCTCGAATTCTCCACCATGATCACTCCTAATAGTTCTCAGCTTCTTGGAGTACTTAGCTTCAAGGTTAGCAATTAAATCTTGAAATTCACTAAAAGCTTCATCCTTAGTACGAAGAAACAGTACCCAAGTGAATCGAGAAAAATCATCAACTATAACAAAAGCATATTTCTTACCTCCAAGACTTACATACCTTTCAGGTCCAAATAGGTCGAGATGCAACAACTGCAATGAATCAGTCATAGACACCTGATTTTTTGCTTTGAAAGATGTCTTGACTTGCTTTCCCAATTGACAAGCAGAACAAGGCTCTGTCTTTTTATATTTGAGCTTAGGCAGGCCTTTGACTAGACCACGAGATGAAATTTTCTTTAATAGATCCATATGAACATGGCCAAGTCTTCTGTGCCATAGATGCTGCTGTTCTTGAATGGAAGCTAGACATACTTCTTCCTGTTGCTCATCAAAATCTAACACAAAGATATTTCCTTTTCGTTTGGCTACTAAGGGAGTCTCATTAGAGTTAGTACCAATAAAGCACATATTTTTATCAAAATTAACACTATGACCAGAATCTGTGAGTTGACTAACACTAATGAGATTGTATTTAAGACCATCAACCAATCTTACATCATTAATAGAGAATTTTTCATTACCGATGGTGCCTTTTCCAACAATCCTTACCGTATTGGAATCACCAAGGTAACTAACCCTCCATTTGAAGCAATTAGAGATAGGAATTTCGACTTGTCTCCTGTCATATGACGGGAGCAACCATTGTCTATGATCCACTTATTCTTTGGAACGTAAACCTTTAAGCACACCTGCAAGACATATATATTCATGTCTTAGGTACCCACCTTGATTTGGGTCCTGCATTGTTAGTATCTATGATATTATATAAATATCTTTCTGTTTTCTTTATCCAAATTTGAGCAGTATTAGAAGAATCATGCATATATGAATGATATGGTTTAGCAGTTTGGCCCTTAATATGACAGAATTTGGATTCTGCTGAGATATGTCCCCTTTTTCCGCAATCCTTGGATTTCTCATACGGCATACTGTACTTCATAGTAGTCCTCTTATTGGTCTTTTGAAATACACTCTTTTTGCCTGTGTTGAAACCCAGTCCTTCTTTTCCCAAAGAGGATTTTTGGACTGCCAGCATTACGTCTAATGTGCCTTCACCGTGCACGAATTTAGCCAGATCTTTCTTTAGACGGTCAATCTTTTCCTGCAACTCAATGAACTTTTGTTCCTTTTTGCATTCTGTTTCTTTGGAAGACTCTATTTTCTGCCTTAGTGTGGCCAAACATGCATCCTTTCTTTCGATCTCGCTTTTCAGATATGTATTCTCTTCAGCAAGCTTGGTCATCTTTTCATGAAGCAATTTTTTCTCTTCAACAAATGATTCCTCTTTCATAGAATCATCCATTTCACTTAGCACTTCACTTAGTGCTTGCTTTAAGTATGCATTTTTATTACGCAATTTTTTATTTTGTGCCTGCAAGGTTAGTAAATCTTCAGAAACAAATGATCTTAGAGGAGTAGAAAATACCTTTTCATTTTCACTGAAGTTTTCATCAAATCCAGCAAAACATAGTTGAGCAACTTCATCATCAGAATCAATTTTTATATCAGATTCGTCATCGCTCCATGTGAGAAATGCTTTACTCTTTTTCTTCTCCTTTTCTTGATCCTTTGATCCAGAAGCTTTCAATTTTGCCTTCAGCTGAAAACAATTCTTTTTGAAATGACCCTTCTTGCCACATTCGAAACATACTTCATCGTTACTGTTGTTTCTGAATTCCTTTCTGACTCCATAAGATTTTTGAATAGGTCGACTAGCTACTTTCTTCTTGGATAAGAACTTTTGAAACTTCTTTGTTAAAAGAGCAATCTCCTCATCTGAATCATCACTAGAATCTGCAATAGTTTTAAGAGCTAGTGTCTTTTTCGTTGGTACTTCTTCTTCCTCATCATATCTTCACAATTGGTTCTTAAATTCTTCTAATTCACTGAAAATAGTGAGTGTATCCATTTTTGAGATCAAGGAAGAATCCTGCAGAGTTGTTACTTTAGGAGCAAACTTTTTCGGCAGTGATCGAAGAATTTTTCTGTTAATTTCTACCTGAGGAATGTACCTTTCCAGGAGAGCGATAAAATTCATCAGTGTAATAAATCGTCCCTGAGCTTCTTTTATGCTTTCATCCTTTTCTAATCTGAAGCTTTCATAGTCACTTAGAAGAAGATCAAGCTTGACCTCTCGAACCTTTGAGGTGCCTTCATGACTCACTACAATAGTATCCCAAACTTGTTTAGCCGAAGTGCATGCTGACACTTTTTGAAGTTCAGTAGCACATAGTCCATTGAGTAAAGAATTCATAGCTCGAGCATTATAATTCAGAGAATTGACTTCATCAACAGTAAGATCCTTTACTGGTTTGGGTTTGTCATCCTTCATGGGAATAGTGATACCATTTTCAACAGCATCCCATTCATATGTATCCTTCTGGAGAAATATTTTCATTAGGAACTTCCAGTCATGATAGTTTTCCGTTCCAAGCAAGAGTGGTGGAACGTTGATTGAACGACGTTCTTGCCAACCTGATTGTGCCATGGATCTAACAAAATAAACACTTAAACAAAGATTAAATTCACCTGCTCTGATACCAAATGTAAATCGAGTAGCACAATATATTTAATTTCCAAGTAAATGAGACTGTCTCAAACGATAATGTGACTGTCTCTTTTGTGTGTGAGAGTGTCCCAATTAACTAACAGAGTAAATAAACAGCAATAAGTAAATGATAGAATATAAAGCAAGAACACCAGGAATATTTACTTGGTTCGGCCCCTACCCAATCTATGGCCTACATCCAAGTCCCTATGCCAACTAGCACAGAGATTATATTATTATAACAATAATATAAAGCTTACAGTTTTCCCGATTACAATTTTTTCCTTATCCACTAATTACTTAATGATTGTTCTTATTGCTGTCAGGACCTCCCCAATCTTATATTAAGCAAATAAATCATCATATTAATACTCAAGCAAGCAAGTGGCCATGTTCTTCAGGTATGCAAAACCTTCTGATTGTCCATTATAGTTTCTTGAAGTTCACAATTTACATGCAATCTCTACTCTTTAATATTTTTTATTGATTTATACTGATAATGAAAGTTCTACCAAACTATCTAGGCGAAAAAATGCTTAAACTTTAAGTGATCTTAATGCTTACCCAACTTTTAGCCCATTTGTTAGACGTAATCGAAAACTAATACTTAAATTTTAATAAACCGGGTAAAATTCGAAATCAGGACACAGCAGTGCATAGCTTAGATTAAGGAAGTAGATATATATTATTCTCACCAAACTTCCTCTTTCTTCTCTGTTATGAATATCTCTTCCTATATTCGACTACTTTTCAAATTTGTAACTGATTCTTACCTCCATTTAAATATGGAAACACAACGTTTTGTTATTGTCGTTTAAAAGCAGGTACCAGTTCAATCTCCTTTTTTTATATGTTTTTAATTTTCTTTAATCACCGTGTAATACTGAATTGGGTTTTATACTCTATAACATAGTAAAAATTACTTTTCTTTCATGTTCTTCAATCTAATCTATATGTCACCACACTAAGGTTAATTAAAATAGTTACAATTAGTGAAGTTATTCTATATGCAAAATTTTTATACATTTTATTGTTAGCAGACTTTAATTGTACCAACAGATGGACGGATCAGGTTTGTCAGGTTAATTTTATCAAATTAAATTCTCTAGATTTTAGCAAATTAAATTCTCTAGATTTTAGCAATTTTCAGTACATGATTGAATGTTAATATATTGATAGGTCAGAAGCAAACTCCACAAGGTCCACTCTCTTCTTCGTCGAAAAATGGTAATGTGTTCTAAGTTTAAAATAGCTCATCTGTATTTTTTGAATATCGTAATATGTTTATGACATGTTGTTGATTCTAAGCGTAGCTCTAAGCATGTAGCTTACAATTATATATATTCAACAACTCAGACTGGAAATTCTGCGGTGACTAATTCAGAAAATGAAGATAATGGTACAATAGATGCTTTATATTAAATTCTGAATCACATATTTTCAACAACTGTTTGATTCGTATTGGATAAACTGTTAATTGAAATGTGCATTTTAATATTCTAATGTATGCTTACCAGCAAGTTCTCGCTCCAATTTCAGTATGACAACGTCACCGATTTGTATTTTAATATATCAGAATAGTAGATTAGCCTTTTGAGTTGTTATAGAAACATAAAAACACAAATTTCCTGTCAATGGAATTGTCAACTTTCTGTTGTAATCCTCCTCTAGCTTCTGAGATTTATACAATGTGGATAACAACATTTATCTTATCGAGTTACACAAGTAATTATAGATGAAAATAAATAATGTAAAAGAACTTTTACCTTTTATTTTATAATAATCATAGGAGATATGATGCAATCTTCAAGAACACAAAAACCTGCAAACTTTAAATCTGGAAAAACCAAAAAAAGTGCAGCAAGTAATAAAATCTCTGCCAACACAAAAATTAAAATCTGCAAACTAAAACAAATGTGCAAACTTGCTCTAAATATAAATATCCAACCTTGCTGCAAAAAATAAAGTAAAATTGCGGCTTTAATTTGCTAATCTGATATCACAAACCAAAATTAGATTTAATAATTCATTTTGACTATCATGCATTAAAAGATCGACAAATTAGATAACCCTAATTGTAACTGTTTATGGTATTTAATTAAGTTTGTGTATCATTAGAATCTAGGGTATTAGTTCGAAGAACTATAGTTTTTAATTTAAAATCTAGAATATCAACCTCGAGAACTATGTCGTTGGGTAGATTTTCCAATTTTTGTTTAACCTGGATTAACTATTAAGTCTAACAAAGAGATGACACGCCTATTTACAATATACACCTATTTCCTGTTGCACCAAAGAATAAATTTTACAAAATAATACTGCATGGTTTCAGGTACCGCCCCCTGGCAAGATACACACCTTTAGTTTTGCAGAAGTACAGAAGTTGTAGCATTAGTTTGGTTTATTTCTTTTCAGAGTTTGTTTAGAACCATGAAATTATAGTTTAAATTCTTGGAACAATTAATTGCTATGTACTGATCCTGAACAGCATATAGATCCTCCATCTAATCCAAATTTAGTATATCTACTTAAATTTCTTTTCGAAAATATATATTGAATTTTCACCCACTTTTTCATATTATTAATTTTTCATGTTGCAGCCTCTATTACGACCATACAAGTTTCATTGCTTTTTTTAGTATGTAGGACTATATTTTTCAGCTTACATACAATTTTAATATTCTGCCAGTGAAAGAAAAAGCTGATAACTTCTTATAAGAATTTTGTATTCGTGAACCGTCTATATTGCTAGATACTATACTCCAGTATCTTTGAAATGGTATATGATACAATACCAAAAACCTTTCAGAGTATACCAATTTTTTTTTGACGAAATGCAGGAAAGTTTTACTAAACATCTAAATCCGCCACAATACAATGCATAACCTTAATTGGCACAGACCACCTATCGAAACTACGATCTGGGTAATTATATGATGCTCTAGCAAGAGTATGAGCCACCATATTTGCAGACCGTTTAATAAAATACAAAGAAATTTTGTTCGAATTCTTAAGGTACAACCTACAGTCCTTGATAATTGTACCCAAACTAGACCTCATATCTGCATTACTTCTAATGGCTTGAATAATTGCCAAGCAGTCTGACTCCAAGACTACCTGGGACCAGTTTATACGGTCGATCCAACTTAACGCTTCTTTGATTGCCAAAGCTTCTACTTTTTCTGGAGAAATCACACCATGGTGAAGCTTCGACTGAGCTTGAATCAGAATTCCCTCGTGATCTCGAGCTACCAGACCAAAAACAAAAGCCTCTCTGTCTGCAAAGATAGCGGCATCTACTGTCACCAGATTATACCAATTTATTCTACTAAGTTAATAAATTAAAGTAAGTATACCAATTGCTTCATCTGTGATTAGTTGGTCATAAATTATGTACTTGAATTGTGTGAGTGATCCTAACAAGTGAAAGATAAAAGGAAGGCCAAAACTAGCTAGGAGAGTTCACTATGGTGGTGAAACAACACATGGTGCGAGAAGTTGTCCTAAAAGGTTAAAGCAATATAGCTTAGCCTTCGTATTGAAATCAGATTTCATATTTATTTAAGTTTGACTTTAGGTTGCTTCTAAAAATTGGATTTGGATTATATACATTGTGAAGAACTGTTTCTACTTAGAATCTTTAGACCTTTCAAAGTACCAGGCATTGGTGGAAAAGGAAGGATTTGTAGGTAAATCATTAATTATTTGTGGCAAAATAAAACCCATATACACATAGAGAAATAGACTCACTCGCATGGATGCACTTGATTCCTATTTGTATATATCACTTAACATTCAGTTTTATGTCAACGTCAATTAAGTCGCTAAAGTAAGAAGCGGGCGAAAGCAAAGTAGAAGCAAGATCGCTAAAGTAAGAAGCGGAAAAATAAAAAAAGCGTGATTCTAGTATATTATGATATTATCATAATATAAAAGAGATGCAAAATAGTTTGAGATTGGATAAGTCAGATGCTAACATGACCTACCAATATTTGGTTCTTATAGTACCGGTGACGCGAATGGTAAAACTATACATTTTTATAAAAAGTACTTACTATATAATGATATATAAGTTGAATCCATATCTTACTTTTTTGTTGTAGTGCTCTTTGCTTAGAATATTCTTTTGTGATTAAGATGCTTCTTTGTTACTTCAGCTTTTTATATATGTTGTAGATAAAATTAGATTATTAAGAAATGTGATAATTGTAGGATAGCAACCTACAACTGCTTAAAGTAGTTATATTGTTGTAGCAAAAAGGGCAGGAAGGTTATGTAGCATGTATGTTCTTTCAAAACTGTATGTTTAAACAAAATCTGCTAGCTAATATCTTAATTCCTGCTAGCTCAAAAACGTAAAGTATACTTTGAAGTAAGTAATGGATGATGCTTGAATGGAAGCCTAAGAGATCCTATATGCCTAATAATATATCATAAATTGAAGAACTTTAGTAATGTGGAGTCCTTAATTCATTTTAACTTTATATTATTTTTCCTAAAACCCTTAACCATTGTAGGGATCCAATGTAATAGATTTAGTTGTAAACCAAATATGTGAACCTGATGGTGAAGATCACTGAAATGCATGCATAACCTGTTAAACTTCAACTCTATGTCTATACGCTTTTATTAACCAACTCAGTTGGTCTCATATATAATTAATTATACGATTCTATTCTTTGATTTATTCAATTTGTTCCTTGCTAGAGCCCGGAGTAGTAGCTAATCGAAAATGAAAGACTCTCTGCTTTTCATGTGTTCTTGAATAGTTCATTTGCCATTTCTTATACCATATTAGATGTAAAATCCCTAGGGATTCAAAGCCATTACTAAAGTTGGTGAAGAGAAGCATGCATAGCTTGGCCTAGGAGGTATTTTAGATATGTTCATTTGGAGTTAAAGTAGTCAAACACGTTGAATTAGAGTCTGTAGGAGTTGCAGATATGAATGAGACCAACTGAAAATTTTCCCAGAAAGGTAGAAAGATTGATGAACCAGGAAATGCTGCTAAGATTTAAGAACTCGGTGGCAGTGGTATTAAGTGTGTAGCGTGTACTAAATTCTCCTCAAATTTGTTAGTGTGTAGTGTGTCAGGGGAATGTTAGCGCAATCGCAGTGGGTTATAGTTATGGTTCCATTTTCTTGAGACTTCTTTTTTTTTTCTAAGTATTAAATGTTGAGTATAGAATACAAGAAAGAATACAGGGGGTGAATGGATTCTTGAACTTTTCGTTGTTCTTGAATCTGTGTAGCAAGATATGTGTTAAGTGTGTGCTATGATTTAAGTGCGGAAAATAATAAGCGAGCAACACAACACAATATCACTTTAATCTAATATATTATTAGATAAAGATTTTGCTACAATCTGTGAATACAAAAATTAGTATTTTCAGCTTCGTTTTTCTCAGAGAGATGTTTTCTTTTGTGTATGAAAAACTTCACTTCTAAGGAAGTGAGGCTGTATCCTTATAGAGCATGAATATAACCTACTTACTACAAATAAGGTAGCTAAACAACTTTACTTTCTAGTGTGTTTATCCTTTTTGAGTAAGCATCCAAACGGCTACAGGTTTGACTTTGCAAAGCTCTGTTCAGATCCACTTCTTTAGCTCTTTGTCTCTTGTACATCTCTCCAAACTTCTTTGTAGGCTTTTCCAAAGTACATTACAGATTGTGGTCCATAAAGTGCTTTAGCTTGTTGCAGGTTTCTGACTTGTACAATTCTTCAGTATTTTGTCTCCAAGATTGTATTCGAGAAGTAACTCTGTTAGTGATTCGAGAACTAGAATTGGCTTGATCGATAACTCTGAGTTCTCGAATACTGTTGGTGATTCGAGAACTGGAATTGGCTTAATCGATAACTCTGAGTTCTCGAATATTGTTAAACTGACATATCGAATGACTTCTCGAATAAGTCTTTTCTTCAGGAATCCTTGAGATATCGAATAGAGCATTTTACTTATCGAATCCCTGAGATATCGAATAGCTTTTTTAGTCCTTGAGATATCGAATAGAGCATTGACTTGTTGACTCTTAGAGAACTCGAATGATGCGTAGACTTGTTGACTCCATGAGTTCTCGAATAGAGTATTAGACATGTCGAATCTCTAAGTTCTCGAATAAGGGTTTGACTAGTTGACCTTCAGAGATATCGAACAGTGTCTTTTGAGATATCGAATCCCTGACTTCTCGAATGCTAGACTTCTCGAATATGACAAACATACTTCTCGAATTGGTACTTATGAAAATTCTTCATTTCTTCAAATCTCAACTGTGATTATTTGACAGTCTTTATCTCCTTGCTTGAGGCATGAATCTTGGAACTTCTTTCAAGCATTGTTCTTGGCTTTATAAGTATAGTTACACAACTAGGATTTGATGCCTATTACAAGTACAAAACAAATAGAAACTCTACAACTAGAGGTTCTCTCAGTTAAGAGGTCATGTAGGTAATGCATAGCATTACACATACTTAGGCTTGTTATTATATGAGTACAGGCATGTCTCTGTGACTAACATTAAACTTTAATACTTTGCCATAATTGTAACCCATTACAGTTGCGCTAACACCAAATGTATGGAGAATGCACCATGTTTATTAAAATTTAATACTTTGCCATGTTTGGGGTGCTTGAGGTAGTGAAGTTGAAATTTATCTATCCCATAATTGAGACCCTCCCAGCAGGGAGTCTTATGTATATAAACATGAAGGCATGTAGTTAATGTGATGGTTGCCTATTAATCAAATTCGGCTTGAGTGTTTGTAGGCCAGATTATAATTCTGTTTGGTTCAGAATTAGTGTTGTTACAACTTGGTTTTGGTGAAACAATTTTGATTTTTAGTATGAAGAATTTCTTTGCAAGTTCTGAATTGTTAGCACTATTTTTTAAGGGACTGCCTGTAACTTAAAAGCTGGTGCAACATGACTATATGCAATCAATGAGTCATATATGTATGCACTAATTTGCAGGTATAAAAAGATATGGAGAAGAAGTGAGCAGTTTCTATAAGAGTTATATTAGTAGGAGGTGTTGCTACATTTGCAAATAGTGGTGCTACCATAAAAGCTACAGGTGATGTAAGAATAGGCATAGCAACAACAGCCGTGACATCTACAGGTGGTGTTACTATATTAGTTTCATGGAAGATTTTTATTATTTTGTTCCAAGATAAACAATTTCTCATCGTATTGCAATAGGTACATTGGTAGTCCACCAACACATAGAAAGCTCTAATATTTGATGTCGTTTTCACTGTATAAGCTACCTCCTCCAAATGATTCTACATTAGTTTGTTCCGAAATTATGTTATTTCTTTTCAAAAACTTTAATTTTTATTTGTTAGAGATTTGTAAAAGGAAGCTAATTTGTGTAGCTCAGTTTTGTCAATTTGTAGTGTTTAAAGTGGGGATTGTTTTTGTTCCTTTTTATCGCTTTCTTAGCTACAAATTGTGTGGTATTCAACAATATTGATCCTTTATTTTTTATTTCTTTAACATTGTTGATTGTTCTTCCTTTATTTTCTTTTGTCTCGAAATTTTTTAGTAATATTCAATTAGTAAGATTTTAAATTTCATATTTGTTAGAAATAAGAAATTGTGCTGATATATCGATGTGACTTTAATAGTTATTACTTAATTCCTAATCTTAGTTCTGGTCACTTAAGTTTTATTATTTATTTAATATTATAACATTCATTATTTATTTAAGAAAAATTAAGCAAGTGGGTATGTCTAAACAACTTTTTAAGTTGTTAGTATAATTCTTTTATAAAAACATTTAAATATTAAGTAAAAAAATAGCTTTCTCAATTATTTTACTACACTTTTTTATAATTATAAAAATAAAGTAAAGCCGTGTGCGTAGCACGGCATGTTACTACTTACTAGTTATAGAAACCGAAGTGTGGGCCTGTTTGGCTTACCTTAAAATAAGTAACTTATAACTTAAAGTGATAAATATCATATAAGTGATAAGTAAATCAGAACTTATAAGTTAATAGAATGTTTGGTAAATCAGAAATTATAAGTCAGTAGAGTGTTTGGTAAATCAGAACTTATAAGTTAACTTTTTAAATATTTTCAAAATATTTGTTTTTTAATATATATATAAGTGGATATCGATGGATAGATCTCGATGAGTAGAGAAATTTGATATATACATATTAATTTTTTAATGAACGGATCAAAAGATATATGATTTTGAAGATTTAAAGGATATTATATATCACGTGTATCGAGAAATAAGAATAAGTTGAAAGTTGAATGTTAGGATTTCTTAACATTCAACTTATCCCATATAAGTGCAGAAAATGGGCATGTACTTATTTTGCCAAACGGTCTTCAAAAACAGGAAATGAGCTTTTCTCATATAAGTGCACTTATATGAAATGCCAAACACGCACTGTATGAGACAATCAGCTTGGAAGATAAACATGGACCAATGGACTGAACTAACTTAATGTTATATGTGTCCAAGCCCAATGGTTCAAACACATAGACATGAATATTACAAAGCCCATATTTTATGAAATTATGATTTTAGAATTTTACCAACTAACAAAAATATTAACAACTAATTGTTGTTCAAACTACTCTTATAAATATTTCTTAAATATTAAGTATTGTAAATAAAGGATATGATCTGCCAACAACATGTTGGTGCAGTAGGTTGAACCCTTGTCTCCTTTGTAGGAGGTCAAGGGTTCGACATTATAACTGAGTAAGTTTCGTTTCGTTTTTATATAAAGGATATGATCTATGTGTTTATCATATAGGACATGTTTGAACAGTTAATCCACCAGCTTCATTTCTTAAGTTAATATCCTTAATGTCAGCTGACTTCTCTTACTCTTTGTCAATTCCTACCGTATTAGCTATTGATGGTCCCTAACCCTCAAATTCCCTACGGGCGAACCATGTTTACCAAACCAAGGACGATGGTCTTGACGAAGGCCGTAATCGTAGAAAGAGAGTTAATTCATAGCCAAGCAGCTGGACACCTGTCATCCATGCGCGATCACGTTATTCCTTATTTTTCCAATCTCAATCTCACCTATCAGAATATATACTTTCTTTGTTCCAATTTTATTGCCACAATTTACATTTTACTTGTCCAACAAAAATTGCCCACATTCAATATTTATTGTAAATTTATAACTTTCATTACTTTTCTACCCCAACTATTTAAATAGACCACTTTAAATTAGAGTATTAGACCTTATAAATAGGGACAATTTTGGAAGTTAAATAAAATTGGAGCAAAGGGAGTAGCTTGATCTAGTCACCGGATCTACGGCCACCAAGGAAGAAAGAGGGAATAAAAAGGTGAGAAGAAGGGAGAAGATTTTTAATGGCAAATGATAAATTCCAAAAATACTTTCAAAACTTTTTATGATCGTTAAGATTCCTAGAATCTATATTGTTATTCCTTATTTCCCCATCTAATTTAATATATTTTTATTGTTTAAAGCCCTTGGTTCTAGGATAAGAGATGTTTTGGACAAGAATCTATGTAGCGTTCCATTACGATGCAAAAAAGAAAATTAATTTGCTGTTGGTAGACTATTTTTGTAAAATTTAAATTGTTACTAATTGAATTTTTTTTTTCACAAGAATTACTGAGTAGAGCAGATTAATTTTCACGTTTGTTCTCGACGAAGCTAGAATCTAGTAAGGTTGAGAATAGTAAACAGCAGCAACATATCTCTCAACTCCATTATAGAACCTAAACACAATTATAAATTAACAAAATATATATCCACCACCACACACAACACAATGCAAGAAGAATCTCAAGTCAAATGGCTTCTCAAATGCCTAAAAAGAATTGACCAATCTCAAATCTCCTCCTAGTTCATACCACTCCACTCTATCTTACCCTCCTGCTCGCGTAACATAATTGACATTCGTTATATCATATTTTTCTTATTATTTGAAATTCTGGATAAGTAGTGTATGACGTTACGTTGAACTTTTAGGTATTACCACATTAAGATAGACTCTTTTATACAAGTCAGCAGCCAATTTCTTATTTCCTTTCAACTCCTCGTTTTTTATTCAGCATTCTCTTCTTCGTTATAATACTTGTATAGACTTGCATTTCTATTCTTCAAAAAATTTGTTTGTGTTATAATTACTCACACGTCAGTGACCAAGTCAATTGATAAATGATTTTGAGCATGATTAAGGAGGGCTACTCATTTCAAATTTTTAACACCTAATTAATAAATACATGAATTTTAGTAAATAGTAGTTAATTTAATAATCTACAAAGAGTTCACCCAAAATTCCTAAAATTTAGGTAGTATTGAACTCAAATCAATAGAAACTCTTTGATTTTGGTGAGATTTCAAAAATATATATATATATATATATATATATATATATATATATATATATATATATATATATATATATATTTAAAATCTCATAAAATTGACGGATTTTTAAAATCATTCAGAATCAATAAATGTTTGAATACCATTAAGTTTTAATTTATTTTTTATATTTCATATTAATTTAAAAAATTATCTTGAATTTGAACTCAATACCCCAATTTTTTTAAAATTTGAAATGAATATCCATCATATTCTAAAAAATTGTTTAAATTTTGTGTTGAGTTCGTTATAAATTCGTTCGGAGTTCAATTCTAAAAAAAATGTTATTTAAAAAATTGTTATTTTAAATATCAATGTTGTATGGTAAAATTTTTGATCATCTAATAATTTTTTTTGATAGGTGTATATTTTAATATTAAAATATAAAAAATAATATTGTTAATGAGATTTTGATGGTGAAGTTTTTCATAATAGCTGGAAATAATTTTTTTCAAAAATATGAGTAAAGGACATGTTTTCTCTATAAATAGTTTTTAGACCAAAATACTTTTTAAAATAATAATTTTAAAAATTAATTAAATAATTTAGTAAGGTTGAGAATAGTAAACAGCAGTATGAACCGCAATTTACAAAAAAGTGGTTCCAACATATCTCTCAACTCCATTATGGAACCTAAACACAATTATAACTTTGACAAAATATCCACAACCACACACAATGCAGGAAGAATCTCAAGACAAATGGCTTCTCAAAAATCTCCTCCTAGTTCATACCCCTCCACTCTATCTTACCCTCGTGCTCGTGTAACATAATTGACATTCGTTATATCATATTTTTCTTATTATTTGAAATTCTGGATAAGTAGTATATGACGTTACGTTGAACTTTTAGGTATTACCACATTAAGATGGACTCTCTTTTATATAAGTCAGCAGCCAATTCCTTATTTCCGTTCAACTCCTCGTTTTTTATTCAGCATTCTCTCTTCTTCGTAATAATTACTTGTATAGACTTGCATTTCTATTTTTCAAAAAAATTGTTTGTTTTATAATTATTCACACGTCACTGACCAAGTCAATTGATAAATGATTTTGAGCATGATTAAGGAGGGCTACTCATTTCAAATTTTAACACGTAATTAATAATACATGAATTTTAGTAAATGGTAGTTTATTTAATAATCTACAAAGAGTTTCACCCAAAATTTCTAAAATTTAGGTAGTGTTGAACTCAAATCAATTGAAACTCTTTGATTTTGGTGAGATTTCAAATATATATATATATATATATATATATATATATATATATATATATATATATATATATATATATATATATATATATATATATATTTAAAATCTCACAAAATTGACGGATTTTTAAAATCATTCAGAATCAATAAAAGTTTGAATAAGTTTTAATTAATTTTTTAAATTTCATATTGAATATATGTAACTTTAAAAAATTATCTGGAATTTGAACTTAATACCCCAATTTTTTTAAAATTTGAAATGAATATCCATCATATTCTAAAAAATTGTTTAAATTTTGTGTTATATATATATATAAATATATATATATACATATATATATATATATATATATCCAGATTTTAATGAATTTTTTAGAATCTAGACATCTCAAATATTTGAAATCCAAAATTTTTTAGTGAAATCTACGTACAATGGATGCAACCCCATAATATATAAACAAAGTTCTAGTTCAAATGTGAAAAATATATGATATAAACTGTCAACAATGGTTGCACCGTCCATAGTGTCAATAATGGCTGCACCGTCCATAGAAGGCTGCACCGTCCATAGAATTTCAGCACCAATGTATTGACTCTGTGTATCATTTCTCCTATATATAAGATCCTTTAGATTGTAATAAAACATAACAAATATATACAATATTTCTTCTCCTGTCAATACTCTTTCTCTCTCCGTATGCTATCATATTTTAACATGGTATCAGAGCATGTTCTATTCTAGGGAAACACATTTCAGAAGAAGAACAAACTGTCAAGCCCAGAAGGAGGTGAAATTTTTGAGTTTTTTGAAGGTGGTCGAAACTCAGTTTTGAGCATACCATTAGATTGGCCTCACTGATACGAGTCCAGAGGTATCTTCCGAATTCAAAACCGACGTCAGACGAAGCCGTACGAGCTGCCGGAAGTTTTCAACGAAGAAGATGATGAATAGTGACTGAAGACACTGTTCATACATACGACACTGTGCATACATACGGCACTGCTCATACATACGGTACTGTTCATACAGTACTTTTCATACATACGGTACTGTTCATACAGTACTGTTCATACGAGATGAAGAACTGTTCATCGCCGGAGACGAAGGCACTGTTCACTGTTCACTAAATTACACAATGGCTGAACAACCAGAAACCACAACACAGCTAGTCTCTATGGAACAAATGGAACAAATGTTCCAATTATTTCAGAAACTACAAAAAAATCCAAACCTCCCAGAAACCGGAATATCACAAACGGTGCGTGTTGCCGAAAAACTAAATTTCACTAATTACACCAAATGGTGTAAATTAATGCATATTGCTATTGGTGGTCGGGGCTGGCTCAACCATATCACAACCAATCCCGTTCCACCAGATGACCCTGAGTACCAACAGTGGGCTCAAAAGGACTCGATGGTCTTGTCTTGGATCATTGAGAATATTGATGGAGATCTTGTGAACCAATTTCTGGATTACAAGACTGCCCGGGAACTACTGAAGGGAATTGAAACTCTCCTTAGCAGTGGGAGAGACGAACTCCAGATCTATGATCTAAGTTCAAAGGCAGCAACTATGAGACAAGGAAGGGACACTATAGAAATTTATTTCAGTAAACTCAACACTCTGTGGAAGGAAATAGACAGGAGAATGCCCAACCCCATGAAGTGTGCAGAGGACATTACTTTATTTAATTCCTTCATACAAAGACAAAGATTATACCAATTTCTGGCCGGAGTAAGCGATACTCTAGACAAAGAAAAGAGGGATATATTATATCAAGATCCACTACCCACCATTGACGCAGCCTACGCATCCATAAGACGGGAGATCGCCCGTCGCGGCATAATGGCTAGCAACTCATCATTAGGACGAGAACCTTCAGAGATTGGTAGTGGGCTCCTCGTGAAACACCGGTCGGAATCCTCGTCATTCCAACGAGAGGATAAAACCCAGCTCAAGTGCAGCCATTGTGGTGGTACGAAACACACCAAGGAAGGGTGTTTCAAAATCATCGGGTATCCAGAATGGTGGGATGACCTGAAGTAGAGGAAGCCCGCCTCCAAAGCTATAATTTCCAGAAACGGCGGTAAGGCCAACCTAGCTGTAGGTGGTCCGGATGGTAACGACGACAACCCCTCACAACAGCGCTACATACTGATCAGACAGCAGGTATAGTCCGTGAAAGCAAAGTCAACGGAAATCAAAATTCTTTGGGCCTCCTATGCAACCAAATATCCAATCCATGGATTTTTTATTGTGGGGCCACCGATACAATGACCTATGATTCTACCGATATTATGTCCTCCAACAACACTCATCGTACCCAAATCCAAAGTGCAAACGGAGAATATATTCCCGTTACCCAGGCCGGGACTGTGGATGTTACCTCTAATATCCATTTACAAAACTGCCTCTTAGTTCCTAGTCTTACTCATAAGCTTTTATCTGTTAGCCAGTTAACTAGGGAACTTGATTGTACTGTTCTAATGACATCATCTGGTTGTGTTGTGCAGGATGCTCAGACGGGACGGATCATTGGTCATGGTACTGAACGAGGAGGATTATACTATGTGAATGAGATGACTCAAAACGGTAACGCTTTGCTTGCTCATGGATCACCAGAACATCAACTCTGGATGTGGCACCGTCGGCTAGGTCACCCCTCCATAGGTTATCTCAAACGATTATTTCCCTCTTTAAAGAACATTGCCGTAGATTTGAACTGTGAAGCATGTGTTTTAGCTAAAAGCCATAAGCACTCATATTATCCTAGTATGACTCATAGTACTCAACCATTTGCCTTGATTCATTATGATGTATGGGGACCAGTTCCAGATTTTACCCTTCATAATTTTTCATATCTTGTTTTATTTGTGGATGATTGTACTCGTATGAGCTGGGTGTATTTTTTAAAACACAAGTCAGAAATGTTTGATGTCTTTGTTAAATTCTACCACATGATTTGCACTCAGTTCAAAGCTCAACCAAAAATTTTACGGTCGGACAATGGGGGGGAATACGTTAACTTGAACATGAAACAGTTCATTATTGACCATGGCCTCCTCCACCAAACCACATGTTCTTACACACCTCAACAGAATGGTGTAGCCGAGCGAAAAAATAGAACCCTTCTTGAAATTACCCGAGCCCTTATGATCGAATCTCACGTTCCTGTTCACTTCTGGCCCGAAGCTATTGCTACTGCTACCTATCTCACCAATCACCTTCCCACAAAACCCCTCAATTACGGCACACCCCTCAATACTCTTGGATCACACGTCTCAATTCCATCTTCACATTCCTTACCTCCTCGAGTCTTTGGATGCATTGTCTATGTTCATCTTCAAAAAGGGGTGCGCACCAAACTAGAACCCAGGGCTGTTAAATGTGTCTTTCTTGGGTATGGGATTAATCAAAAGGGGTATCGGTGTTATGACCCTATCCAGGACAAAATCTACACTACTTTAGACTGTGAGTTCTTTGAACAATCTTACTACTATACCCAGCTTAGTCCTCAGGGGGAGAGTTTGAGTGATGACCTTGATGACCTTAGCTGGTTAACATATCCAGAAGTGATGAATCCAGATCCTACAACACAAGTAGGTAATACCACCGATGTTGCTCCTGAAGCATCAGTATCTCCTCTTATGTCCACTCCAGTTCCGTCTAGTGAGCATCCTTCTAATGACCTCTCCTCAGCAGAGGTTAATTCTGAGAACTCTGGAACTGATGCTACTACTGAAACTAATATTTTTCCTAGTGATAATGTTCCAAACAGGTATCAGTTACCCCCGAGAAGTACAAGAGGAGTTCCACCGAGAAGGTATGATCCAGAGTATGAGGCCCAACGGTCTAAATATCCTGTAGAGAGAATCAGCAATGAGAACTTGTCCAGCTCAGCCATGGCTATTACCGCCTCTGTATACTCCACTGACATTCCCAAAACAGTGGAGGAAGCCCTTGGAAATGAAAAGTGGAAACAAGCTATGGAGGATGAGTATTCAGCTCTACAGAGAAACAAAACATGGGAAAAATGCATCCTACCGAAAGGAAAAAAAAAGGTAGGTTGCAGATGGGTATTCTCTATCAAATACCGAGCAAATGGAACTGTTGAAAGATACAAGGCACGACTGGTGGCTAAAGGATATACCCAGACATATGGAATTGACTACTCTGAGACCTTCTCTCTTGTAGCCAAGATTGATACAATACGGGTCTTGCTTTCAATAGTAGCAAACAAGGAGTGGCCCATATACCAGTGTGATGTAAAAAATGCTTTTCTTCACGGAAGTATTGATGAAGAAGTATATATGGTGGCACCACCAGGGTATTCTCAGGAATTTGGAGATGGATAAGGATGTAGACTGAGGAAGGCACTTTATGGGCTAAAACAGTCCCCTAGGGCATGGTTCGGAAGATTCACAAAAGCTATGAAGAAGTTTGGGTACAATCAAAGCAACTCAGATCACACCCTATTCTTGAAGAAGGTTAGAGATAAAATCACTTGCTTGATAATTTATGTGGATGATATGATTATCACTGGAAATGATGAGAAAGAGATCACTGACTTAAAAGGAAAACTATTTCAAGAATTTGAGATGAAAGATTTGGGGACTCTCAAGTATTTTCTTGGCATAGAAGTTCTAAGATCGAAACAAGGGAATCTTCATTCACCAGAGAAAGTATATCCTTGATCTTCTAGTAGAAACAGGAATGCTATACTGTAAACCAGCTGAGACACCGATCGTTGCTAATCATGGTCTTCAAGTTCTTGAAGGAGCAAAATTGGCTAAAAGAGAACAATATCAGAAGATTGTGGGAAAACTCATTTACTTAGCTCACACAAGACCAGATATAGCTTTTGCTGTAGGAGTGGTAAGCAGGTTCATGCATCTCCCACAAGTACAACACATGACAGCAGTAATGAGAATTTTGAGGTACTTAAAGGGTACAAGTTGCACAGGAATTTACTTCGCCAAAAATGATCATCTGGATCTAATTGCCTACACAGATGCAGACTGGGCAGGAGATCATGACGGCAGGAAATCCACTTCTGGGTACTTTACTCTAGTAGGTGGTAACTTGGTCACCTGGAGAAGTAAAAAACAAAAGGTGGTGGCCTTATCAAGTGCAGGGGCAGAATTCAGAGGAATTGCAAAAGGAATAACTGAAATCCTATGGATTCGGAAACTCATGAATGAACTTGGTTTTCCACAGAAAATAGCATGTAAGCTATTTTGTGACAATAAGGCAGTTATAAGTATCTCAGAAAATCCGGTCCAGCATGACAGAACGAAGCACGTCGAGATAGATCGACATTTCATTAAGGACAAATTGGAAGATAAGACAATCAAACTTCCGTTTGTTCGATCAAAGGATCAATTAGCTGATATCCTGACAAAATCAGTCAATACTAAAGCCTTCGATGAAACTTTACGCAAGTTGGGCATTGAAGCACCGACTGCTCAACTTGAGGGGGAGTGTCAACAATGGCTGCACCGTCCATAGTGTCAACAATGGCTGCACCGTCCATAGAAGGCTGCACCGTCCATAGAATTTCAGCACCAATGTATTGACTCTGTGTATCATTTCTCCTATATATAGGATCCTTTAGATTGTAATAAAACATAACAAATATATACAATATTTCTTCTCCTATCAATACTCTCTCTCTCCGTATGCTATCATATTTTAACATAAACTACTAATTAGAACCGGAAAAATGACGAGGTAAGAAGATGTAAAAGGATGCTTTGTATTTTGTAGGTTCTATTTGAAATTTTTATTAAAATTGTTATGTTAGAAAAATGTAAAGCTATAAGTGCAAGTTTCTTCAAGTTTGTTAAGCTTGTTCAACATTTTATCAAATATGAGTTCGGACAATAATTTATGTTCAATAATCTTAATGAACCGAACTTTTGCGGTATTTGGTTCGAGTTTGACTCGTTCGTTAAACTCGAGTTCGGTTCTAAGAAAAAATTTAATATTATATGTATATATATATATTATATTATTCATTATAACTTATATTTTAATTTCGTTATATAATTATTTGATGTCTGTATAATATAAGTGCATTGTTTATTTAATAATTGGGCTAATTTTTCACATTAAATAAAATTTAAAGTAATCTATTTAAAAAAAACATAAAATATTAATGAATTGTTCGTATTCGTTCAAGTTCGGTATATTCGCAAATAGTTAATGTTCGGTTCGAATATTTTTAAACTCGAGTTCGAACAAGAAAATTTGTCTGATAAGGTTACGGAACATTGTTCGGTTCATTAAAATTTTGTCCGAGTTCGTTATAAATTCGTTCGAGTTCAATTCGTTTACAACCCTAAAAAAAACATGTTACAGTAGAACCTCTATATAATAATACTCTATATAAGAATAACCTTTCTATTGTAATAAAAATTTACGGTTCCAACTCGGACCAGTTATATTTAAGAATAAACTCTACATTGTGATATTTCATACATTTTTCAAGTCTATCCTTTATAAAATTTCCTCTATATAAGAATAAATATGCTTAAAATTTATATATATATATATATAATCTTGTTACATGACCATTTATGATGGCTTAAAATATTTTTCTATAGTTGTCTGTGATAATGACTTAATGGTTTGGGTTAAATAAATACATATTCATCAATCTTAATACTGTATATGTTTTAAATTCATGCATTTGATATTTATTTTTCTTTATTTTACAAACTTATCATATACTGTATCTTATAAATTCATGTATTTATGAAATATAATAAATATTTATTAATTAGATTTTAAAATTATAAATTTATATGTCAACCTCTATTAAAAAATAACCTCCGTATAATAATATTTTTTGCCGGTCCCAAGGAAAGTACTCTATAGAGGTTTTACTGTATTTAAAAATTGTTATTTTAAATATCAATGTTGTATGGTAAAATTTTTGATCGTCTAATAAATTTTTTTTGATAGGTGTATGTTTTAATATTAAAATATAAAAAATAATATTGTTAATGAGATTTTGATGGTGAAGTTTTTCATAATAGCTGGAAATAATTTTTTTCAAAAATATGAGTAAGGGACATGTTTTCTCTATAAATAGTTGAAAACAACACCTAGTGGGGGGGTGAATAGGTGTTTATGGCTAACAATCCTATTTTATCAACTGTTTTAAAAATTACTACAAACAGCTTGCTGTTTGTGTTTTATAAGTTTGCAAATGGTACGCTGTTTGTAACTGAAATGCAGAAAATTAAAGAACACGCGATCTTTTAGCCAGGTTCGACCCCTAAACCCTATGATCTATGTCCTGGTCCCTTACCAACTTGGTAAGAGAATATATTATTGATCAATGAAATATACCGATTACAAGATACAATAATATATCTCCCTTCTTCCTAGTTGCTGACAAATGGCTTGATGAACACCTGTTTCTGAACCCGCTCTATAAGCTATACTTCCCAAGTATACTTCTCTAGCAACGTTCACCAAACCCTTGTTCCCTAACCAATCTGTCCGGCAACTAAAACACCCAGCTGCTTACAAATGGCTTGCTGTTTGCTGTGCTGAACTAACCCTCTAAGCAATACTTCCCAAGTATCCTTCTCTAGTCTAGTTCGACCCACCCAAACCTTAAGCCAACCTTGTACAACAACTATTCAATACAAATTGAACAATACAGTGTTTGAATCAATTACAACTAAACCTATAAACCCTCTGAATATATATATGCGTGTATATAGGGTTTGTGAGGTTTTGAAGAATTTTGCAATGTAAGCTTTTGTGGTTGTGAATGTATATCTTGTTTCTGCACTTCTTTTTCGATACCTAAGAACTGAGAATCCAGCCCTTATATAGGTAAACAAGAATATTTTGAAATTAAGATAGAAAGGCTCCAACGGTATAGAATTTCTTGAAGCCGTTGGTAGTGATTGTTGTTTTAAACAATTTTGGAGGAGCTTGAATGTATGTATCAGTTAAGAGAGAAGATGGAGCATGTATAGTATGAATAATAATGTTTGATATGATGAAGGAAGCATCCCCATGTGACTTGTTTGAGTGGAGCTTAAAGTATAGTAAAGTAGAATGTTACTTTACTTAGTTTAAGTGAAGGAATCAATTTTGTCTCCCAAAATGTGTGAGCTATGAGTACGGGCATGCTAGAAAATATTCAGAGGGCCCCTACAAATATTCCTAACAATATTTCCGTTGCATGCTCCTTGAAGAACCAAACTGTTCCTTAATTCTGGTAGACACAAACAGCTTGTTGTTTGTGACACTGGCACGTTATTTCTGACTGGCTTGCTGTTTGTCCATGAATTTTTCTTGCTGTTTGTGACAAACTGATTATCCAATTAGTAAGCTAATTTTCCCTGCAAAACCAAGTTAGTACGGTACCGAAATAACATAGCAAGTTCATGTCAGCTTGATGTTTTGGTTCTGGTGAGCTGAACAGATACATGGCCTTATACTTTTGCATTTACATATCATCAACCAAGTTTCCTGAGAACATAGATATGTTTGTTTGATCTTTATCTACAGGAATTCTGAACAGTTTAAAATGGCTTGCTGTTTATTCAAATGGCTTGCTGTTTGTGACAAACTGAATATACAATCAGTAAGCTATTATGCCCTGCAAAACCAAGTTAGTACAATACAGAAATACATGATGTTTTATATCAACCTACAAGCTATCAGCTTGCTGTTTGTGTATTGACTGTGTGCAACTTGCTTGCCAAACTATCATTGTGTCTCAACTTTGGCTTGCTGTTAGATAGACTGATTATACAATCAATAAGCTAGAGTATCCTGAAAAAACCAAGTGAGTACATACACAACTAGCATGTTGTTTTATATCTACTAATAAGCCAAAATGGCTTACTGTTTGTGATCATCAAAACTTAGGAGTATCAATCTCCCCCTTTTTGATGATTACAACTAATTTAGGAGAATTAGAATAACTCCCCCTAAATCCCTGCATCTCAAAATTAGATATAAAACAATAATCTAACAAGATCAAATAAAAACATCCGATAATACATTTTCATTAAGTATTCTCCTAAAGTTCTCCCCCTTAATCCATCAAAAATTAAAACACTTAAGATCAACAAATGATATGCAGAATATAATGCAATCAGTATACCAATTGTAACATGCGAATAGAACAAATGGTAAGGTAGAAGCGATGACAAACAGTATGCTATTTGCAGTATGTTACCTGCACAAACAGCTTGCTGTTTGTGGTATTTTACCTGCATAGATAGCTTTCTATTTGTTGAATGTTACCTGTACAAATGGTAAGCTAACCTGTCCTGCAAACAATCATTCAGCATGCTATTTTAAATAGAACACATACCAAGTTGCATTCGAATGACTGAAAATCTTTCTTCAGCAAGAGGCTTTGTGAAAATATCAGCAAGTTGAAACTCTGTTGGAACAAAGACCAATTCTATCTTGCCTTTACCAACATTATCTCTCAAGAAATGGTGTCGAACATCGATATGCTTCGTTCTTGAGTGATTCACCGGATTTTTAGAAATATTAATGGTGCTAGTGTTGTCACAATTTATTGGAACCTTTTCACACTTGATATCAAAGTCCCTTAGTGTTTGAATCATCCATAGAAGTTGAGAACAATAGCTCCCAGCTGCTAGATACTCTCCTTCGGCCGTGGATAAAGCAACAGACGTTTGTTTCTTACATTGCCATGAAACTAAGCTTTGTCCAAGGAATGTACAAATACCACTAGTACTTTTTCTATTAACTTGACAACGTGCATAATCTGCATCACTATACCCAACAAGATCAAAAGTATTTGTGATAGGATAAAACAAACCAAGAGTAATGGTACCACTTAAATATCGAAAAATTCTTTTAATAGCATTTAAGTGAGACTCCTTAGGATTTGATTGAAACCTTGCACAAACATACACACTATACATAATGTCAGGTCTAGAAGCAGTTAAATATAGTAAGCTTCCAATCATACCTCGATACCTTTTGATATCAACAGCCTTACCATTTTCGTCTGCAAATAGCTTGCTGTTTTGGATCATAAGAGTTGATTTTGGTTTAACATCTTCATAACCAAATCTTTTGAGCAGACTTTTTGTATATTTAGATTGGTGCACAAATATGCCATCCTTAGATTGCTTAATTTGAAGACCCAAGAAATAATTGAGCTCACCCATCATGCTCATTTCAAACTCACTATGCATACACTTTGAAAACCACTTGCACATAGATTCATTAGTATCTCCAAAAATAATATCATCCACATATATTTGAACAATTAAAATGTCTTTACCATTTTGCATAATAAATAATGTGGGATCGATTTTACCTCGAATGAATCCATTTTGGATTAGATACTTACTAAGCCTTTTGTACCAAGCTCTAGGGGCCTGCTTTAAACCATAAAGAGCCTTCTTTAACTTGAATACATAGTCTGGATACTGTTCATGCTCGAATCTAGGAGGCTGTTTGACATAGACTTCCTCTTCCAGCACGCCATTTAGGAATGCACTCTTCACGTCCATTTGATATAGCTTGATTTTCTTGAAACATGCATAGGCTAGAAGCATTCTTATTGATTCCAAACGAGCAACGGGAGCGTAGGTTTGATCAAAGTCAATGCCTTCTTGTTGGTTATATCCTTGAGCTACAAGTCTTGCTTTATTTCGAGTAATGGTGCCAAATTCATCAACTTTGTTCTTGAACACCCATTTTGTTCCTATAATTGAAGCATCCTCTGGAGGCTTAAAAAGTTCCCAAACATCACATCTCTCAAATTGATTTAATTCTTCTTGCATAGCCATGATCCAATGTTCATCTTCTGATGCTTCATTGATATTTTTGGGTTCTTCTTGAGCTAGGAAGGCTGCATGAGCATAATATGTTAAATATAATTGATATGGTTAATATCAGTGTATAAGTTTTACAGGGAAAAACAGAGTTTAACTTGAAACAGGAAGCAGTCAGAGTTTAGTTAAACTCTGACAGTTAGAAGCTGAACAGAGTTTGCTATACGCTGACAGTTGGAAGCTCGACAGAGTTTGTTAAACTCTGTCTGGAGGAAGCGTCTACTTGTCAACAGTGTTTGAAGAATTATTGAAGATAATTATGGAAGCAATATCTTTGAAGATTGGATAGTTGTCAAAGAGATTGAGTTGACTAAGGAGACGAGTAGCAATCGTAATTGATATCAATTGTATAGCTAATTTATAGGAGTATCAATTATCGATTGTATAGCAGCTGTATATTTTATAAATACAGTTAGGTTAACCCTAGAAGGGTATCGGTCGTGTAATACAATATCTTTCATTGTAACCTAAGCAGCTCTCTGTGATAATTTACATCACTGAGAGAGAAGTTAATTCAAACAGTTTTTTAAAGCTTTTAAAGAACTTATTGTTATTCTCTTATACTTAGTTGATTATAAGTGTGTATTCGGCCTAACAATTGGTATCAGAGCTTGATCTGTTAATTTAATACAGTTTAAGATCCACACACACACACACAACTATAATCAATGGCAGAAATTCCTCCTCCTACATCAGGCTCTTGTGCTGAGAAGGCTCAACCTGCAACTGTGAGTCGATATGAAACAATCAGGGTTCCTATTCTTAAGCCAACAGAATACTCAACCTGGAAAGTGAAAATGGCTATGTTTCTGGAAGCTACAGATCCAGAATATCTTGACAGAATTTATGAAGGCCCTCATAAGCCTAAAAAATTATCTGTTGTTGCTGCTGGACAGGAAGCTAAGTCTATTCCAAAGGAGAAGAAAGATTTGACTCCTGAGGATATTTCATCCATTGGAAAGGATGCAAAGGTTAGACATCTCCTTCATAGTTCTTTGGATAATGTTATGTCTAACAAAGTGATAAATTGTAAAACTGCAAAAGAGATTTGGGATGCTCTAGAGGTTAGATGTCAGGGAACTGCTGCAATTAAGAAGAATAGAAGGAACATACTCACACAGGAGTATGAACACTTTGAGGCTAAATCTGAAGAATCAATGACAGAAACCTTTGACAGATTCTGTAAGCTTCTTAATGATCTGTCACTGGTTAATAAAGAATATGATCTAGAAGATTCAAATCTCAAGTTTCTTCTTTCTCTACCTGAAAAGTGGGATGTTAAAACAACCACTATTAGAGACAACTATGATCTGGCTGATACTGATATTGATGAGATCTATGGGCTGCTCAAAACCCATGAACTAGAAATGGAACAGAAAAGCAGAAGATCAGGTGGAAAGTCAAAATCTGTTGCTCTAAGAGTTGAAGAAAGACCCTCAAAGAAGGAAGCATCAAGGAAGAAGGAAAAAGGAAAAGCCTTGGTCATTCATTCTGAAAGTGAGTCATCAAACTCTGATGTTGACTCAAATGCAAATGAATCATCTGATTCTGAAGATGATGAGGAAATGATGGAAATGGCTGCTTTGATGGTAAAGACTTTCAAGAAGATGGGTTTCAAGAACTTCAAGAAAGGAAAGAGATTCTCCAAGAATGATTCAAAGTTTGACAGGAAGAATTTCAGAAAATCTGAGAGAAAGGATATCAAATCTGGGAAAAGAGACAAGTCTGAGATTCAATGCTACAAGTGTAAGGAGATGGGTCATTATGCTCCTGAGTGCAAGAAGGGTAAAACTGAGAAGGCACTCTTCACTAAAGGCAGAGATTGGGCAGACACCTCTGACTCAGATGAGGATGTAAACTATGCTCTCATGGCTACTACTGTTGATGAAGCTGAGGATTCTGAAAACAAGGTACCTCTAACTACCTATGCTTATAATACTGATGATATAACTGAATTAAGAATATATCTTAAGGCTTTGCATATCAGTTATAGGGATCAGACTTTAGAAAATGAGAGAATTAAAACTAAGAATTCTGAACTCAAAGAGAGAAATAAGGTTGTAGAAGAGAAACTTGCTAACATGCAGCAAGTTCAAAAGGAGAGAGATGATGCTGTCTATCTTGAACAAGAGTTGTTAAGTCAGTATAAACAACTAGAATCTGAGTTGGAAAAGGCAAATCACATTATTAAAACTTGGACTCACTCAGGAAAAAACACTCAAGAAGTTTTTCAATCTGACACTGTAGGTCTAGGTTATTCTGAGAAAGATTAACTTAGATTTCAGAATACAGTCAAGATTAGACCACCTCTTCCACCTAAGAAATTTGGAACATTTGTTAATGGAATAAATGAACCTAGATTTGAAGGTGGAAAAGAAGCTGTTAAGAAAGAACCAGTAAAAACTAGAGTTAAACAGGTTAATATTGGTTTAATGACAGATAAACAACTTAAGCATAAGCTTAAGGAGTTAAAATCTGTTAAGAAACAGAAAGTGTCTAGAAAGAACAGAAATGGTAAAGTAGGCATTACTCAAGGCAATTATCCAATGCTTGCTACTTTAGCTCCAAGAAAGACATGTCATAACTGTGGTAGTACTAACCATCTTGCTAGTTTTTGCAGGAAGAACAAAGACATTAATTCTTTACCTTCCAAGTCAGAAGTAAAGAAAGATAATGTTAGAACTAGGCCACAGACTTTATGCAAACACTGTGGAAGCACTTGGCATTCTATTTATACTTGCGGAGATTATCATGCTATTTATCATAATTACTATGAACTGAAACCTAATCTGAAATGGGTTAGAGTTAATTCTGCAAGTGTAAACTCTGATAATGAAAATTCCGCTGCTAAAGCTAATAAAATTAAGAAAGCCAAAGGATCCAAGCAAGTCTGGATCCTTAAATCTAATCCTCAGTAATTATTTGTGATTGCAGGGCATCAGGGAAAGCATCCTAGTAGTGGACAGTGGATGTTCAGGACACATGACTGGAAATAAAGCCCTGCTATCAGAGTATGTGGATAAGGCTGGCCCAAAAGTTTCCTATGGAGATGGCAACATAGGACATACTCTGGGATATGGCAATATTAATCTTGGAAGTGTCATCATCACAAATGTAGCTCTGGTTCCAGGACTCAAGCATGATCTGTTATCTGTGAGTCAAATCTGTGACAGAGGTTTTCATGTAGATTTTCAACCAGAATACTGTGAAGTTATCAGCAAAACCACAGGGAAAGTTGTTTTAGTTGGACAAAGGCACAACAATATCTATGAAGCAAACTTGTTGACAAACTCTGATGGAAAAACAATGTGCCTGTCAACAAGAATGTCCAATGAGGAGAGTTGGAAGTGGCATAAGAAACTCTCTCATTTGAATCTGAACAACATCAATGAGCTGATAAGAAAGGATCTTGTTAGAGGACTTCCAAAGTCTTTACTAAATGTTGATGGTCTGTGTGATTCATGTCAAAAGGCCAAACAGAGGAAGACCTCTTTCAAGAGCAAGTCTGAATCTTCAATTTTTGATCCATATCATCTATTACATGTTGATCTTTTTGGACCAGTAAATGTCCTGTCAATTGGAAGAAAGAAATATGCTCTAGTTATTGTTGATGAATATACCAGATACACTTGGGTGTATTTTCTAGCAAAGAAGGATGAAACTGCATTAACTCTGATGGAGCATGTAAAGCTACTGGACAAAGGATCAAAACACAAAGTCAAAATAATCAGAAGTGATAATGGAACTGAATTCAGAAATGCAACAATGGAAGAATTCTGCAAGAACAGAGGAGTGAAGTAAGAATTTTCTACACCTGGTACACCACAGCAAAATGGTGTAGTTGAGAGGAAGAACAGAACCTTGATAGAAGCTGCCAGAACTATGCTTGATGAAGAAAAATTGCCAACCTATTTCTGGGCAGAAGCAGTTCAAACTGCTTGTTTTACTCAAAATGCAACACTGATCAACAAGCATGGAAAAACAGCATATGAGATAGTGAGGGAAAAGAAGCCAAACCTGAAATATTTTCATATTTTTGGGTGCAAATGCTTTGTGTTGAAAACTCATCCTGAACAGTTGACCAAATTTGAGTTGAAAGCAGATGAAGGAATTTTTGCTGGCTATCCAGTGTCAACCAAGGCATTCAGAGTTTATAATCTGAGAACAAGGGTGATTATGGAATCTATTCATGTGTCATTTGATGATAGGAAAATCACTGGACTTAAAGATGTTGATGAACATGATCAGTTGCATTTCGAAAATGAAGATCTAATCTCTGATGAAATAAACTCTGATGACACTAGTCCAACAAACTCTGTTGATGCAAACTCTGAACCTCTACTGGTTCACACAGAAGAAATAGTACAGTCTGAACAAAGAGGAGAACCAGTTAAGGGGGAGCATGATCATAGTGATGACTCAAATTCTGATAGTGAGTCAACTGAAAATTCTGGATCAAATTCAAACTCTGAGAGATCAAATTCAGGGGGAGTCTCAGAGAATGAAGAAAGGTATCAAGATAATCAGGAGAACATTGATCAAGGGGGAGGATCAACTGTTGACCAAAGTCATTTACCTACAGCTAGGAAATGGACAAAATCACATACACCTGATTTAATCATTGGAGATCCAGATGCAAAAGTTAGGACAAGAAGTGCTACAACAAATGAATGTCTGTTCCATGCATTTCTATCCAAATCTGAACCAAAGAAAGTGGAAGAAGCTCTTCAAGATGCTGACCGGATAACAGCAATGCAGGAGGAGTTAAATGAATTTGAGAGAAATGAAGTATGGACCCTTGTACCTAGACCAAAGAATAGATCTGTTGTTGGTACTAGATGGGTTTTCAGAAACAAAACTGACAGTGATGGGGTTATTACAAGAAACAAGGCCAGACTTGTGGCCAAAGGCTATTCACAGCAAGAAGGCATAGACTATGATGAAACTTTTGCTCCAGTTGCAAGGTTGGAGGCAATAAGAATCTTCCTAGCATATGCTTCTCACAAGAAATTCAAGGTTTTTCAGATGGATGTGAAAAGTGCTTTTCTGAATGGAAAACTTGAAGAAGAAGAAGTGTTTGTTGAACAACCACCAGGATTTGTAGATCCCAAGTATCCAGATTATGTCTACAAGCTTGACAAGGCACTCTATCGACTTAAACAGGCACCAAGAGCATGGTATGAAACTCTGGCTCAATTTCTTTTAGAAAATGGGTTCCACAGAGGTACAATTGATAAAACCCTGTTCTATTTCAATCTTGGTAGTGATCTGTTATTAGTTCAAATATATGTAGATGACATAATCTTTGGATCTACTAATGATAAACTCTGTAAGAAGTTTGCCAAGCTCATGCAGTCTAGGTATCAAATGAGCATGATGGGAGAGCTCAGTTATTTTCTAGGGCTACAGGTGAAGCAAACAGATGATGGAATTTTTATCAATCAAGCAAAATATACCAGAAATCTTCTTAAGAAATTTGGCATGCTTGACTGCTCATCTGCAACAACTCCTATGGCAACAGCAACAAAGTTGGATAGAGACACAGGTTCACCAGTGGATATGACAAACTATAGAGGAATGATTGGGTCACTTCTTTATCTAACAGCTAGCAGACCTGACATCATGTATGCAACATGTCTTTGTGCAAGATTTCAGGCAGATCCAAGAGAACCACATCTAACAGCTGTGAAGAGAATCTTCAAATATCTTAAGGGAACCATAACTTTAGGTTTGTGGTATCCAAGAGAATCAGACTTCAAGCTTCTTGGTTACTCTGATGCAGACTTTGCAGGCTGTAAGATAGACAGAAAAAGTACTAGTGGAAGTTGTCAATTTCTTGGTGATAGAATTATTTCTTGGTACAGCAAGAAACAGAAATCAATCTCTACATCTACAGCTGAAGCAGAGTATATTGCTGCTGGTAGCTGTTGTGCACAGATTCTGTGGATGAAGAATCAATTACTGGATTACGGATTGAGGTACAGTAAAATACCTATTTACTGTGATAATCAAAGTGCTATTACTATGACAGGTAATCCAGTACAGCATTCAATGACCAAGCACATCAGCATAAGGTACCATTTTATCAGAGAACATGTAGAAGAAGGGAATATTGAGCTTCATTTTGTGTCTACAGAACAACAGCTTGCAGATATCTTCACCAAGCCATTGAGTGAAGCTGTATTTACAAGGTTGGTAAATGAACTAGGAATGGTCTCTAGTTTTGACTAGAGATATTGGTTAGACTCAAAACTCTACTTATGTACTGTGTTTCTCATATTTCTGTGGCATGTTAAACTCTGATATGCAAACTCTGCTCAATGACTGTTAAACTCTGTTAGCATGCTTTTTAAGTCATACACTGTCAACTGTTGAATAAACTCTGAGAAACTCTGATAATGTTTCTTTCTGAACATAAACACCGATGAAGATACATGTATGAAACATTATTCTCAGTAATTAGTCATGAATCTTTCTAAGTTATCTGTGATCTAATCTTAAACTGTGCAGAAAGTTATCACAGCATGATACTGTTCTATATTTATAGCATCTCTTAGTTTATTTATCCTAAACTCTGAGTCTGTAAATACTGTGTGCATTGCCTCTCATAAATAATTTCTGATGTTGATGAGATCTAAACTCTGTTAGTTATACACTATTGAATTAGATTCTGTTATTAGAATAACCCCAAAGCTAAAATATATAGACTGTTAGAACTCCTTTGAGATCATGTTTGTGACTATGACGACCCAGGAACTTACTGGTATATAGTAAGGGCTAAAATTCTCTAATTTTTGGTGACTAGTCGAAAGCTAGGAAGATCCAAGAACTTATAAAATTGATAAGGGCTAAAATTATAGGATTTTTGGTGACTAGTTTTAACCTCTGGTTACTGGAGAAAACCAAAAAAAAAAAATGGGGGTTATAGATTAGTTAAATATTACTGTATATAAACTGGTTACTACAGAGTTTAGCATTCATCATATATTCAGTGTTTACTATGAGAGTTTGTGCATCCAGTGCTTACTGATTTACTTTATGGATTTTATGAAATAATAGATGATTCTAAATACTGATCTAGTAAACTCTGCTCTACACACACGTATATTCACAACTGTGCAGTATTTGAAAGGATAACAGTAATTAAGTTGGACAATTGATAAACACTGTTGGATTTTGTTGAGTACTCTAAGGTAATATTTTATTTCAGACAAAACATATACTTGGAGTACACAAAGAATTTTTGAAATTTGCATGTAATATGTGCCAGTTGTTTAATTGTGTCAGACAGTTAAAGCTTATTGGAAATAGGAGAGAGAACAGCAGTAATAATAGGCATTATTATTGCACGTGTAAATAACTGTTCCACTGTTTATGTGACACGTGTCCCACCCACACACTTAACAAGAAATTGGTTGCGTGTTTAATGTCTAAAATGATTGGGTTTTGATTTTCAATTACAGATCTAATCAAAATCATTTCATTATTCACTTTTTCATCTTTCTATTTTACATTCACGAACACTCAATTTCTCTGTTACTTTCACTTAAGCATTTTCACAAACACTTTTCCACACACTCTTTTCTCTATTATACTGTTCTAATGGCAACCAAGAATTTTGTGGCTCAGGGATTAACTTTTGTTACAAACAACTATGCTGCAATCCTAGACACTGCTAAAGCCCCAGAATCATTTCATCTGATTCAAAACTTCTTAAGAGACTCTGAAATTGGTAAGGCTCTTGTCCAACCAGAGAAACTCTCGGCCACACAAATCTTTACCTTCTGGAGAAACTCGGTTTATGATGATGGTGGAGAGAATGGGACTCCATCAATTGTGTTTACCTATGAAGATCAAGAGTTTGTCATAACTCCTGCAACTGTTCGTGAGGTTTTGGATTTTGACACTCACACTTCATACTCTGTGGCTGTTGAGGGTCAATTAAAAGAAATGTTACACCAAATAAGGTTTTCTGCTCCTTTGGATAAGATTGGGAATGTCAAAAGGCCAGGGCTCAGGAAGGAGTGGAGCTTCTTCTTTGATTGCATTACTCGAGCATTTGGCAAGAAGGTCACCAATTGGGATGCAATTCCTGGTGAAAGTCTTCAAATCGGGTATTCTCTTCTTAATGAGAGTAACTTCAATTTTGGTCGTCTTGTACTTATGAATTTAGGTGAAAAACTTGCAGAGTCTAATACAACTGTTTATTTCTCACGTTTCTGTCAATGTTTATTCTCTGCTTGTTTACCTAATTTGGCAATTGCTGATGAGGATGTTATACAACCTTTCCAATGTCATAAGAGAATGTTTTCTGATTTGACAAATAAGGATGCTAACAAAGAGCAAGTACCAGAGTTTATCTATCCTCTTGCCCTCAGAAACTTTCTCAACCAACCACAAGAACAACAAGAACCACAACCCGAACCAATCATTGAACCTCCACAGTCACCACCTCAACCCACAAACACTGAACCTTCTCAACCCACAAACACTGACCCACCTCAAACCATAAACACTGAACCAATCACTAAACCTACATCTCCACCCACAATTACTACTACTTCACAACCACAATCTTCATCACACCCTCAACCTCAACCACAATCAAAACCAAAGAAACCAAAGAAAAGCAAGGCTATAAGGCCATCAAGAAAACAGAGGATTGCTGAAGCTTCTAAGCTAAAGAGGGCTAGAAAGGAAAGGGCTAACAAACCTAAGTCTCCTTCTATACTTGATGATTCTGTCTCAGAAGAAGAGAGAGCAGAAGTGAATCCTCCAGCTAAGAGAAGGAGATTAATTCTTGAAGAATATGATGAAGATGTGAATGTTGAAGCTCCAGAAGATATTTCTAAGGAAATACCTGCTGTTGAGATAGAAAGAGATGGAAATGCTGATGCTCAAATGGATGAAATTCTTGAACCATTGTTCCCATTCTCTGAGAACATGGACATTCCAATCTCTTCACCTGCTGTATTCTCTGAGGCAACTGATGCAGTAAATCAAACCACCTTGGTACATGAAGAAACAGTGGCTTCTCATACTGAGTTAATCTCTGATGCTCATCAATCTGTTGAACAGGGTGAGGAAATTGATCAACCACCTAAGCAGATAAACTCTGAGCCTATTGTGCAATCTGTAGAGGATATTGTACAGCCTGTTATACAGCCTATTGTTGAACCTACTGCTGAAACTGTTGCAGAGGATGTTGTTGAGACTGTTGAAACTGTTGATGCATCTATTCCAATTTCTGAATCCACTCATCATGTTGAAGTTAAGATTGAAGATGAAACTGAAGGGAATACTGAGTCAAGCTCTTCTCAGAGTTTACCAGTCCAGACTGATGCTAAGGTTAAGGATTTTGCTGGTCCTTCAAATCAAGCAGATGCTGAAGAAGAACACTATGAACAATTTTCAAATGACTGGTACAAGGACACTTGTATCTTTCCTGTTGCAAGAGCAGCTGAATTTATCAAGAGAACCTCCAGAACAATTACAAATCCAGAGATTCTATCTTGTCTCAAGGCTACAGTTGTACAAGTGAAGACTCTCAATTCTAGGTTTGATCTGTGTCAAAAGGCAATTTCTGATGTTCGAGGTGATGTTGTTAGAGGAGATGATATGATTAAACTTGACAACAAGAACAAATTTCACTATCTTTCTCAGAATCAAGAAACTTTGTCTCACAGGCTAAGCAAAGTTGAAGAAAATCAAAATGCTATGTCTTTAAAGATTGATTCTATTGCTACCTCCCTGGAGTTAATCACATCTATTCTTATGCCTGATGATGTCAAAAAGGGGGAGAGAGTTGCTAAAGACAAATGCAAGCAATCTCAAACTCTGATCAGAAAGGATAATGCTGGAAATGGAGGAGCAAGTAATAAAGGCAGGGGCAAAACTGAAGAACTTCAAACTCTGAAAACTAGCAAGTCTTCTAAATCACAGTTTGCTGGGATAAACACTGATACTCAAGGTACTTCAAAGACCAAGAGTTTGGTATTCTCTTCTAATCCACAGACTGATGAGGAGTTGGCTACTAAGTTGTTCATTGAAGAAAATGAGGAAGGAGCTACAATCGAAGATATTAAAGCTGAAGAAAAGAGTTTACAAGAACAACATCTCAAAGCTTTAAAGTCTGGAAAGTTAAAGAAAGGAAAAGCTCCTAGGCCTGTTCTTAAAGGCATTGTGATCAAGGAAAATGTTGATGCTGGACAAAGATCACAGTTATCAAAGAAATCAACAAAAGCAGAAGCTAAACTCAAGCTGAAAGGCATTGAAGGAGAAATTTCACAGAAGAAAGTTACAACCTCTGTTTCTACACAAGTTGTACAGAAGAAAGAAAACATAACCTCTGTTGCTACACAAGTTGTGTCTAGACCTTTATCTTCTCAGTTGCAATCACTTTTTGGTAAAGGAACACTTCATGATCCAAATCTATTATCTGGAGCCTCTATGGATTTTTCTGATGGAAGAGCTTTGTCTGGTAAGGTTGGAAACAATAAGGCTGGTCTAGGCTCACATAAAGACAGAAGGCAATATACTGGTCCCAGAGATCCTTCTTCACTGGCTGTTCCAGGTCGTGGTGTCACTCAAGAGAGTTTGGACAGACTGGAATCAGTACAGTTAGTTTATTAGAAGAGTTTAAAGAAGGATTTTCTCTTGTACTTCATGGCTGATAGGACAGTATTTAGAATTGGTGAGAATGATATTGGCTTGAAATATTGGGAAGAATTAGAATATGTTCTATATCTTTTCAAGGTGAATAGTCAAAGGACTCAATCTGTTGCAAATGTGCTTAGACAGAAAATGCTCCAGAATTTGGCAATCAGAGGAATGAAGTGCAATAGCAGATATGTTCCTAAGTACAGAGACTGGAATGGAAATCTTATTGAAATGAAGAAGGGTACTGCAAAATTAAAGACTGATTTGGGAATTACAGTACTTGACTTCAATTCACAGTCAGAGGAAGTCAAATTTATTAGGCTGGGAAATGAGATGAGGAGAAACAAAATCTATGATCTTAGATCTGCTATCTATCAGACAGATGAGAGTGATCCTCAGCTAAGAGAGATTAAAGAAGCTATGAAGATTGAGTTTGAAAATGCAGAGAGAAGATTGCTTATAGATTATCTCAGAACAACACCAGATCTTGAGGAGATTAAAGATTAAAGTCTGTAAGAATTTTCTTGTTATCTGTAAATTTTTATTAACTCAAGTTTAAACTCTGCTTATTTTAATAAACACTGTGTTTGTATGAAATTGTTTTGACATCATCAATTATTGTTAACTTGTGCATTTTTATTAATGAACAAGTTGGGGGAGATTGTTAAATATAATTGATATGGTTAATATCAGTGTTTAAGTTTTACAGGGAAAAACAGAGTTTAACTTGAAACAGGAAGCAGTCAGAGTTTAGTTAAACTCTGACAGTTAGAAGCTGAACAGAGTTTGCTATACGCTGACAGTTGGAAGCTCGACAGAGTTTGTTAAACTCTGTCTGGAGGAAGCGTCTACTTGTCAACAGTGTTTGAAGAATTATTGAAGATAATTATGGAAGCAATATCTTTGAAGATTGGATAGCTGTCAAAGAGATTGAGTTGACTAAGGAGACGAGTAGCAATCGTAACTGATATCAATTGTATAGCTAATTTATAGGAGTATCAATTATCGATTGTATAGCAGCTGTATATTTTATAAATACAGTTAGGTTAACCCTAGAAGGGTATCGGTCGTGTAATACAATATCTTTCATTGTAACCTAAGCAGCTCTCTGTGATAATTTACATCACTGAGAGAGAAGTTAATTCAAACAGTTTTTTAAAGCTTTTAAAGAACTTATTGTTATTCTCTTATACTTAGTTGATTATAAGTGTGTATTCGGCCTAACACAATAATTTGCTTTCCCTTTCCTTGTAGTGATTCCAGTAGTGATATCACCAATGACCAACTCTGGAGGGTGATTCTTTACTACTCTTGTTGATCTCGGTAAAGAATGTTGAGCTATTTCTTCATGAGTAGTCTTTCTTATCTTTCCCGGTGGTAACTGATCTTCTCCATCATAGAGATGTAGTTTCTCAGTAGCCCTTGAACCTCTAGGACCTTCCAAAGTCATTTTTGCTATTTTAGAAATTGCATCTTCCACTTCAGCTTGCTGTCTTGAACTTCTAGCTTGCTATTTGTCAGAATCTGCATCCTTCTTGGCTTGCTGACTTCCAGTTTCAGTCTCAACTTCAGCTTGCTGATTTGAACTTTCAGCTTACTGTTTTGAACCTCCATCTTGCTGATTTGAGCTTCCAGCTTGCTGATTTGAACTTCCAGCTTGCTGTTTGTCAGAAATTTGAGGTTGCATACTTTCTCTTTTACTTGCGAATTCTTCCTCATCTCTTGGTAGATCATTGTTAGGTTCTTGAAATGTAACATGAATAGATTCTTAACCAATATATTTATTTATATTATAAACTCTATAAGCCCTACTTGTTAAAGAATAACCAATAAATATAGCTTCGTAGGATTTTGCATCGAATTTACCATCTTTACCAATTGTCTTGAGCACAAAACACTTAGAGCCAAAAATCTTGAAGTAGCTGATATTTGGCTTCTTGTTTCTCAACAATTGATATGGAGTTTTGTTCAAAATAGGCCTGATTATGATTCAATTCAACAAATAGCATGCTGTATTCACAGCTTCGGCCCAAAAACTCCTAGGCAGCTTGCTTTCTTGCAGTAGAGTCCTTGCTGTTTCTTGAAGTGATCTATTCTTCCTTTCCGCCACTCCATTTTGTTATGGAGTCCTTGGAGTAGAAAATTCATGGGAGATTCCTCTTTCTTCACAATAGGCAATAAAGTTCTCATTGACAAATTCACCTCCTCTATCACTTCTTATGCCTACAAGTCTTGTATCATGCTTGTTCTCAAGTAATTTAATCAGTTTTTCAAACTCATTAAAAGCACAATTTTTAGTACGAATAAACAATACCCAAGTAAATCTAGAATAATCATCTACGATTACAAAACCATATTGTTTACCTCCAATACTTTTATAGGATTCTGGACCAAATAGATCCAAGTGCAGTAGCTCTAAAGGTTTAGAAGTAGATACCATTTTCTTTGCTTTGTGAGTACTTGTAATCTGTTTCCCTAATTGGCATGCTGAACAGATTTTAACCTTAGTATATTTCAGTTTGGGTAGACCTCTGACCAGATTCTTGCTTGATAATTTATTGATCAGGTCCATGTGTGCATACCCCAATCTTCTATGCCAAATATATGGATCATTCTCTATTGCAACCAAACAGCATGCTATTTCCTGCATTTCAAAGTCTAATACATATATATTTCCTTCCCTTCTAGCAACAAGGGGGATTTTGTTAGTACCAATAGTAATAGTGGTTTTATCAATGCCAAACTGAACAAAATGTCCATCATCAAATAATTGAGTGACACTAAGTAAATTATATGAAAGACCTTTGACATATTGCACTTTATCAATCGAAATATTACTATTACCAATAGAACCAATACCAAGGATTTGAAGAGTCTTACTATTACCAATTGTAACTCTTCCACCTTTCTTCATTTTGAGACTTTTGAACTGAGACTTGTCTCCACACATATGTCTAGTGCATCCGCTATCCAAAATCCATTGCTTTGACTTTACTTTGGCGGCAAGACATATCTACAAAACAAATAAATACCAACTCAATGTTTTGGTACCCATATAGGTTTGGGTCCAAATTGGTTAGTAGAAATAGTATATAAAACATTTAAATCAGCTTTCTTGATCCACATTTGGACCACTTTTGGTGACTGATGGTAAGCTGTTTTCCTTCTGACAGAAGCATTCTGGCATGCTGTTTGTTGCCTGACTGGTTCTTTCTGGTAAGCTGTTTATCGACTAGCTGTTCCATTCTGGTAAGCTGTTTTCGCTTTGTGATTGACTTGAGCTACACAATGTTTTTCCAGATGGCCTTTTCCACCACATGTGTTGCATTTTTTCCAAGGCATAGCATAGTTGTATGGTATGCCATTTCTTCCATCATATTTGAGAGCACCATGCTTTATATTGATGTTCATCCCAACTCCTTCTCTAACTAGAGGAACATTTGCCCTTTTCATTATTGTCTTTAAGTTGTCTTCTCCTTGAACAAATGTTTCCAACCCTTTTTCAAGATCTTTGACCTCTTTTTACAGAAGAGAAATCAGTTCAGCTTGTTGTTTGATAAGAATGGTGTGCTGTTTGTCTGTACATTCAGCTTGCTGAAGTCTGTTCTCAGCAAATTTTGAAGATTCAGCTTGGCTAGATTCCTTAATCTTGTATGATTCTATACACTTATCTCTAGCTTTAATCTTTGACCTCAATTCCCTGAGTTCTTTCATAAGAACCTCATTCCTTTGTATAATTACTTTATTAACTCCTTCGAATTGAATGAGTTTCTCCTTTAGATCAGCAATAAGATCATCATGGTTGATTTCAGGAGCCTTTTCAGCCATTAAATCAGAAATGATTCTCTTCAAATGAGTATTCTTCTTTTCAAGCTCATTGTTTTTATTTTTCAATTCCATGAACTCAATGATAGATACATTACTTGGCACATGCATGGTTAGTTCATCTAGCATAGTAGAAGTAGAAGGTAAATCAGAGTTAATTGAGTTTACCTCACATGCATCATCCGAATTTGACACGTCACTCTCTACAAGGACTTCTTTGATATTTCTTCTTACGGTATCTTCATCATCAATACCAACAAAGGCTAGATTGTCCATCTCATCACTTGAGTCATTATTAGAAACTGATTCCTCATAATCATTCCATGTTAGGAGTGGCGCCTTAGATTTATTTGTGTCACATGAAGCAGCTTGCTGTTTTGGATTGACACATACTTCTTTTGTTGTAGTTTGATAATGTATTTCTAAGGTATCCCATATCTCCTTTGCTGTGATGCACGAACTGACCTTGGCAAAATTTGAATCTGAAAGACCACAAATCAGTGTGTACTTGGCATTTCCATTATAGCTTGCTTTTATCAATTCTTCCCCGGTAAGATCATTAACATCTTTTGGCTTGCCGTTTTCATCCAGAAAGGTAAATGGACCATCTTTAACAACCAACCATTCAAGTGGATTTCTGATCAGAATCATCTTCATCCTTAGTCTCCATAAATCATAATTTTTTGTACCAACGAGAAGTGGTGGCATGTTTGATGATTCTCCCTCTTCATAAATGTGTGCCATAGGATCTGTACTTTCCTGTTACAGAAATGTTAGTACACCAAAGCTCTGATACCAATTGAAAACAACACCTAGAGGGGGGGGTGAATAGGTGTTTATGGCTAACAATCCTATTTTATGAACTGTTTTAAAAATTACTACAAACAGCTTGTTGTTTGTGTTTTATAAGTTTGCAAATGGTACGCTGTTTGTAACTGAAATGCAGAAAATTAAAGAACACACGATCTTTTAGCCAGGTTCGACCCCTAAACCCCTATGGTCTACGTCCTGGTCCCTTACCAACTTGGTAAGAGAATATATTATTGATCAATGAAATATACCGATTACAAGATACAATAATATATCTCCCTTCTTCCTAGTTGCTGACAAATGGCTTGATGAACACCTGTTTCTGAACCTGCTCTATAAGCTATACTTCCAAAGTATACTTCTCTAGCAACGTTCACCAAACCCTTGTTCCCTAACCAATCTGTCCGGCAACTAAAACACCCAGCTGCTTACAAATGGCTTGTTGTTTGCTGTGCTGAACTAACCCTCTAAGCAATACTTCCCAAGTATGCTTCTCTAGTCTAGTTCGACCCACCCAAACCTTAAGCCAACCTTGTACAGCAACTATTCAATACAAATTGAACAATACAGTGTTTGAATCAATTACAACTAAACCTATAAACCCTCTGAATATATATATGCGTGTATATAGGGTTTGTGAGGTTTTGAAGAATTTTGCAATGTAAGCTTTTGTGGTTGTGAATGTATATCTTGTTTCTGCACTTCTTTTTCGATACCTAAGAACTGAGAATCCAGCCCTTATATAGGTAAACAAGAATATTTTGAAATTAAGATAGAAAGGCTCCAACGGTATAGAATTTCTTGAAGCCGTTGGTAGTGATTGTTGTTTTAAACAATTTTGGAGGAGCTTGAATGTATGTATCAGTTAAGAGAGAAGATGGAGCATGTATAGTATGAATAATAATGTTTGATATGATGAAGGAAGCATCCCCATGTGACTTGTTTGAGTGGAGCTTAAAGTATAGTAAAGTAGAATGTTACTTTACTTAGTTTAAGTGAAGGAATCAATTTTGTCTCCAAAAATGTGTGAGCTATGAGTACGGGCATGCTAGAAAATATTCAGAGGGCCCCTACAAATATTCCTAACAATATTTCCGTTGCATGCTCCTTGAAGAACCAAACTGTTCCTTAATTCTGGCAGACACAAACAGCTTGCTGTTTGTGACACTGGCACGCTATTTCTGACTGGCTTGCTGTTTGTTCATGAATTTTTCTTGCTGTTTGTGACAAACTGATTATCCAATTAGTAAGCTAATTTTCCCTGCAAAACCAAGTTAGTACGGTACCGAAATAACATAGCAAGTTCATGTCAGCTTGATGTTTTGGTTCTGGTGAGCTGAACAGATACATGGCCTTATACTTTTGCATTTACATATCATCAACCAAGTTTCCTGAGAACATAGATATGTTTGTTTGATCTTTATCTACAGGAATTCTGAACAGTTTAAAATGGCTTGCTGTTTGTACAAATGGCTTGCTGTTTGTGACAAACTGAATATATAGCAGTAAGCTATTATACCCTGCAAAACCAAGTTAGTACAATACAGAAATACGTGATGTTTTATATCAACCTACAAGCTATCAGCTTGTTGTTTGTGTATTGACTTTGTGCAACTTACTTGCCAAACTATCATTGTGTCTCAACTTTGGCTTGCTGTTAGATAGACTGATTATACAATCAGTTAGCTAGAGTATCCTGCAAAAACCAAGTGAGTACATACACAACTAGCATGTTGTTTTATATCTACTAATAAGCCAAATGGCTTACTGTTTGTGATCATCAAAATTTAGGAGTATCAATAGTTTTTAGACCAAAATACATTTCAAAATAATAATTTTAAAAATTAATTAAATAATTTTTTAACTGCTTTTTAACCAAAAAAAAAAACTAGCTATTAGTGTTGCAAACAGCAATACCAACCATCTGCTGCATTACCCGGACCAGATGCGAGGCTAATTTATTAGTTTAAAATTTATGATTTATGTTTATAGTAATTCTATTCTTTGAACAAAATAAATAACGAAAAGATACAATAAAACTAAATAGATCGGATGTACAAACTAAAGAATTAGAAAAAGAAATGGAAATAATGAATATAAAGTAAACAAAAAATGTATGATCCATGTCGATAAACATAATGCGAACCATTTATGAATTAAAAATGAGAAATATATTAGAGGGTAGGAAAGAAGTACTGTAGTAGGTAAGAAACTAGGAAACATGTAAGCAGGAAGATTAGAGCAGGTTTTTCCTTGATCCCCATCAAATTAATAAAATTAAAGTTTTAATGTAGACAGGACGGCACAAACCGGAAGCTTACGCCTTTACTTTAATTTTTGTCTTCCTTTAATCATAACTTTGTTTTGCATACCATTTCTCTGGTTATATAAATCTTCACCTAATTAGCCCTTCAACCGTTCATTATAATATTAATCGTGCTTATCTCCAAATTTACGAAATATTGTATATGTATGAGATATTAAGTCGACCCAGTTAGTATTTTATTTGCCAAAATGTTGTGTAATTAAGTCATATACTTGCTTATTACCAGCTTTAGTAAAATGTAACCCTTCCAAATGTCACAGATACGTTGAATTTTACATAGAATTAAAGGAATGATTTAATCCGACATAATATTTTGATTGTTTAAAACATCATTAGTAAATGATATCACTGATTCTGTCCCTTTTTTTCCTTTTGAATAAATAAATTTATATAATTTATAATAAATATTTATTCTCAATAGCGAGATCTAATCCTGAAGCTTGTGACGTGCTCTAACCACTTATCCTAAAAAACTGTAAATAATAATAATTGTTTATCATCTCCAATTTTGTTGTCTTTTAGCCAAGAGATAGTCTATAGGTGTCAAACAAATAGTGTGCGCTTGCAAATAACAATTTGTTGCTCGTCACTTGTTCTTGACTGTGTTTGGCATGCCCGAAAAATGGACTCTGAGATTAAGTCCGTTTCAACTTATTTCGGACCGTTTGGCAAAATAAGTAGAATGGACTTATTGTGTCAAATAAGTTGATAAGTGATAAGTTAGTAATGACGTACTTTTTTCCAACTTATTTCGTATTACTTGATTTTTTAACTTGTTTAATATTTTATATTTTTACATTTGTATTTATAAATGTCATATGCATGTACTGGGATTATTATATTAAATAATTAAAATTTTTAATTTAATTTAATAAATATTTTACCAACTTATAAGTTAAACATCCAAACACGAAAATATAAGTTGTAAGTAACCTATTACTTACTTCATATAAGTGTTAAGTAACTTATTTTAAGATTTTCCAAACGGCCCCCATGTTTGGGCTAATCATGTTTATTAACATGCATTTTTTATCGTTAATATTTTTAGTTTCGTATTAGTATTAAATATAAAATTTTTATTATATTAAAATATTCATAAATACGAATCAAACAAAATTATTCATGACTATATTTTATCTTATAAATTATATTTAAATTAGTAATTAACCACTTATAATAAATAGTGTAAAACATTAAAACAGGAAAAGAAAAATAATCAGAGGGAGTACCAATTACCCCTTTGACTTTAATGTAAGCCAATTAAGTCACTAATTTCCTTTTCCCACTGTAATATTAGACATCACCTCTGTTTAACTTCTTTGTGTAATAATTACGGTCGTAAAAATCGGTAATCAGTATAAATCGGTTGAGGTACCGATTTAAGATTAATAGGATAAGCGGGAATTAATCGAAAGGATTAATTGAAGTATTAATAGGATATTATAATAATATTTAATATATTAGTCTAATAAACTTATCATTTAAAATGAATTTACAGGATTAATCGGATTTCAAAAATCGAATCGATTGATTATCTTACAGAGGATTAATTGGGGATTAATCGACTGAATCGGGAATTTTTAGAATCGTGGTAATAATAACTAAAACGTGTTTGTGAATTTTGGTTTTAATTAACTTTTATATGTTGGGTAACACAATTGTCGTTAATGGAGTCAACTTAAAGTAATATGAAAAGAAATGGAGTCAACTTCTTCACATCAAGTGAGAAAAATGGCTGCTAAAGTAGTAGAAATGGAGAACAAAACTTAACAAACTCTCCCGGGCTCCGTTACATTTCTGGTACACATATGTTCGATTGTTTCAGAAATGGTATAGCTGAGTATAGATTTGCAAAAATGGTATAGGGCGCCACTTCAAGTGGCGACCCAGGAACCCGACGCCACTTCAAGTGGCGACTGAGACATGGGCGCCACTTGAAGTGGCGACCCTTTACTTTTTTTTTTGCCGGCTACCATGTTAGAGATTTTTTTTCTTCCGGTTGCCAGAAAATATAGTTTTCGTGTATTCATTTTACATGACTTTGAAGATGTACTTGTAAATAATTTTTTTTTGTGTTCTCTAATATATATTAAAGAATTTACTTCCTACTTTGATACAATACGAAAATCTCCAAAAATTATTATGTCTAGCTATGTTATTTTTTCATCCGAATATGTTAACTCCACATACGTTTCTTAACAATTACTTCGTCAAGTCATGTTTAGGGCCATAAAAAACATATTTGTACATGTTTTTCTTGCGGTTTTTTTGTTCCGTATTGAAGTATTGATGTTCTACTTTGGTGTAAGAACAAAAAAATTAATATATCATATGTGTAACTATGGTTTTTTATGGCCCGAAAATGACAAAAATTTCCAAATTTTGACAGAAAATTTTTATTCAAATGAAGCAAACAAAGTACAAGAGATGAAGCACACTAAAATTAAAATGCAAACATAGGAATTTAAAAGCATAGATAAAATAACCAACAAGTTCTTAAATTCGAATTAGGCCAAGTGCCTAATTCTGGTCGCTACATTCCTCAATTTCCTGGAGGAAATTGACGCTTCCTTGCTTCATATTCGTGAACATAGTCTTCCATTTCCGCCTCCTCAGCGTCGAACAATTCATCATATTTTTTGTGCATCCGATTAGCCAGCAGTTCCACCTGAGTGTACCATTCCTCATCAGAAATCTTTTTATCTTTCAATTCTGCATCTAGCTTTTTACGACCATCACAGAACTCAGTTGCGAAATCATCATTGTAGAAGTCGAAGTTAAACATCTCATCCTTAGTTTTGACCCAGTCTTTTCCCTTTCTCTCCTCCCTGCTCTTAAAAATCTTCATTTTTTTGATGAACAAGGACTGCTCACCAGCCCGTACAATCCCAGCCCTCCTCTTCTGATGGTCGTCTTCTTTCTTTTTATCCATGTCGTCGTAGAAACTTGTTTCTGGCACTTTCCCCTTCCCCTTCCTCTTATCCATTTTGATGCAAGCGCCTTGAAAAAAAATAATTGGATCAAAATTAATGTGAGAAGAAACCAGTGAGTTGTGCATATGAATAAGAAAGCAGAACCTATTTATAGAGAATTTTGTAGTTGTCTTCGTTAATAATACAGAACAACAGCTGTAAATAACGAAATATATGTTACTGTTGACGGGACTACACTACTTTATACAGACTCTGGGCAATTTTTGAATTTCACATAAATTTTCAGCTTTGTTTCAGAGTATTGTACAGCTTATTATAGTGCTTTGCCGCAAAGATTCGTGTGTTGTTTTGCATGTGCGTTCACGAGATTGTTGTAATTATGTTACTGTTGACGGTACCTCACAGCTTTTCACAGACTAGCATCCTTGTTTTCAATTCGACAAGAAATTTGATTCATCTTTCTACAGCGCTTTTTCAGGACTGGCAAGATTCTTGTTGTTTTTTTCCTGTGCACTCACGGGAAGCTTAAAACAGCAATGGTAAAATCGTATCCCACTTGAAATAAGAAGATGTGACAAGGCATTTGTTATCGTTACAGAACTTTTCAGTATTTGTTGCAGATTACTGTACATGCACGAGATTCTTCACTATGTGAGTAGAAGATATGGGTGCAATGCCTACAAATTTAAATTATTTGTTCCTGTGATTTGTCGGTGGTAGTTAAAATAATGCAAGTGGTGGATAATAATCAAAGTGGGAAAAAACAGTCCGTTTGACTATAAATAAGTAACCAAAATAATTATCATCGACACAAAATGACTTATACTCCTGGTGATATTTTTCGAGCTATGGGTAGGAGTTGGGTGTGTGAAGATGAATTTGCTTTGTAAATGAATTTTTTTGATTTTTTTTGCTTTGTATTGAAGAATTGACATTTTACTTTGGTGTAATATGAAAATCTCAAAAAATTATTATGTCTAACTAGTTTTTTTTTTTTGGGCGAACATGGTAACTCAATGTTCAATTTCTGCCACTGTTATCTGCAGACTGTTGAAGATGAGACCAAACATTACTGAGATGCACAGCTGCAACAGGTTGAAGAGACTACACAACCTTGTGATCCCATATCTAAAGTCTATGTTTTGAACGAAATTAAAATTTCGATTGACCACTCTACTTTACAGCCATGTGATGTATTACCCCACCTGAGCACATAGTTTTGATGATGTGATTAGTAAAACTGAATAACTTGCATGAATACAGAAAGCCACAGCTTTAAACATTTGGAGCTTTATTTTACTGTTGACTACACTATACACAATCAGAAGGTGAAAATAATGAATACTAACACAACATGTATTATAGAGGAATCCCAATATTTTTGTCCTCTGCATTGTTGTGACTTATTTATTTGTCCCAATATTTTATTTCACTGAAGACGCTATAAAAAATGAGTATGTGTTGAGGTTTGTTCACCCAACCACTACAAAACATTTTAGCACTTCTGTCATACAATTGAAATATGAGTTATACTCCTGGTGAAATTTTCAAAGCAATGGGTAGGCACTGGTGGTGTGATGATGATTTCGACTACCCGCTTGATCCAAATTTACGTTACTCAACTACGTCAATAAGGACAATGCTTCGGGAGTGGGAGTGGCGGAAAAATCAACTCTCTTGTTGTGTAGAACAATGTCGGTTGAATGGATTAAGATTACCAAAACAGCGTGCCATACTGATGCCGCGTGACACCCCTCAACAATTGGAAGTAGCGTTATTTCGTGCACGAGAGGAAGAAAATCGGATGAGATTACGGTTACGACGAAAGAGTTTACGTGATGAGCGTGATGCATATTTTGAAGAGGGCGACTTAAGAGAAGCAAGGATATTTCAGCTCTACAGTATGAGTCCTGATCTGAACTCTGATTGCTATATGTCCGATGATGAATAAAGTCTCTGCCAATGTAATATTTCATGTACTTTTGAAAGTAGTTTCGAAGATGTTTACTTTCGACATCGTTTTTAGCAAGTGATTTTATGTATTACTTCCATCAATTTACAAAGACTATGGTATTGTCATTTTCCATGTAGTTTTTAGATTAGTTTTCAATTTGTTTGCTTTAAATTTGGTGGCAAGTGAAAACAACGAATTTATCTCATTCAAAGTTCAAACATCAAATAAATTACAAAGTGCAAACAAAGATGTTGAAAAGCCATCATGCTCGTGCTCCCCCGGGTCCTGGGCATTTTTTACTCCTTTTTGTGTGACCCTCTTGTTTGCATACACTGCATTTTATCCCAGTACGGGATGCATCCATCTCAGTTCGAATTCTGACCGACTGGCCCTTATCCCCGCGTTTCTTCTTTAACTTCTTCAAGGCCTCGTCGGGTACCAATTTCCCAAATCGTTGCCACTCCGTCGGTAATTCATAGTTCCACATTGGAGTAGGTTGGAGTGGATATATCACCGGTCTCCACACCTTTTGCAGTTGCATGTTGTAATGGTAAGGCTCAATAAACTGGTGCCAATCAAGTTTATTTTTCATACACCCTGCCACTACATGAGAACACGGTAAATGATGGGTCGCCCATTTCCCGCATGTACAACTACGCGTGGATAGGTTCACGACTTGGGTGTTACCACCCTTCACGACACCCTTCACTGTATACTGCTGCGTAAGAACTGAAAACATTCCATCAGGACGACTGAAAGTCCTGACCGTATGTGCAGTGGCCTTGGTTTGAATTTTGGCTAACATAGCCATGGTACTCGAGCACAAATCTTCTCCCCTCTGGAGGCTTTCTTCGACACTGTTCCGGTGTGTATTCATAATCTTGACAATCTTGTAAAACAAATACTCCATCATTGCTGTTACCGGAAGAAAACGAGCCCTCCGTATGTTGCCATTAAAACCTTCCATCATGTTTGTCGTAGCCTGACCATAACGAGCACCCTGTGTGTCATGGGATAAGGTCCATTTGGTTTTTGGTATTCTGTCAAGATAGTCAAATGCAGCCGGGGAAATTTCAGCAATGCGTTTCATGTAGGCTTCATGTTTTCCCACTTGTGTTGTAATTCCAGCCTTCCACATCAAGGCCTTTAGTTCACCTCCTGGATGATGTGTGCTGAAGTTGCTTCTGACATGGAATAAACAAAACCTATGAATTCCCAATGGCATACGAAAACCATTATCGGGGTCTCTCACCGCAGCAAGAATACCTCCAGCACGATCCGAAATTAAGCAAACACCCTTCCTCTGCTTACACACATGTTCACGCAAAAGTTTAAGAAACCAAGACCAATTCTCATATGACTCCTCATCCACCAAACCGTAACATAGAGGAAAAGGGTGATTGTTGGAATCAACACCCATAGCAATGAGGATCTTCCCTCTGTATGTTCCCTTCAAGAAGGTGCCGTCTATTGAAATTACTGGACGGGCATGTTGCCAACCGTCAGAAATTGCTTTCAAGCACCAAAAAATACGCTTGCAAACGGACGTACCACGTAGGTCCACATGAGGTACAGCATCAATCTGAGCATAACTCCCTTCATTTGCATGTAGAAGGGCTGTTAGAAACATCGGAAGTGTTTGGTAGGTTGTAGCCCAACTGCCATATACCTCCTCAATGGCGATTTGTTTTCCTCGCCATGCTTTGAAGTATGTCGCTTGATGGTTGTATTCCTTCACAACAAGCGGTATAATTGTTTTGATGGCTATTTCTGGTGTCTCTATTACCTGTTTCAAGGATTAAAAGTATTTGTAAAATGATTGAAACAACAATTAGAAGTAAATTACAAAATTGACGAATAAATTATATTAAATAAAGAACTTACAAGTGGCTTCACAAGCTTGGATATCATTCTTGCTGATATCTTCTTATGCTCTTGCAAGGGTCGTGTAAGCAAGCAAGTGTGTTCTTCCTTGTTCACGGTTATCTCAAATAATCCATGTACCTCCTTCTTCGCAGCTCTCAGCCTCCACTTGCACTCCGGTACAGTGCATGACGCAATGAATTGGGTTTTATTACTTCTGTTAACAATGTAGTCTCGATCCGTAATGTAATATAAAGAACAAATAAAAATACAATCCTGGCGCCACTTGAACAGGCGACGCAGGGTAGGTGGCATAAGAATTTGTTTGCCTATGACGCCACTTGAAGTGGCGACCTAGTCATTTTTTAAATCTGGGCGCCACTTGAAGTGGCGACAATTACGTTTTTTTCTTTTTAACCCACAAATCCAAACAACTGTGCCTCTATTTCTTATTTCGTGTTTCTTGCTTGCTCACCCAAACCCAAAATTCCCAAACCTAAAAGCCCTAACCCTACAACAGATACAACTCGGGCGCCACTTGGTTTGCCGACCAAAGCTAGGACGCCACTTCATCCGGCGCCACTGCAACTCCCAGGTAAATTTCTCGTGTAAATTTCATTGTTGTTAATTTATTTTCGTTTGCCTACCAGTTGTTTGTTGAAATGCCTGTGAATATATTGGTAAACGATTTGCAGATTAGTGTTCTTTTGCTGAGGTCTTATATTATCTTTGTATTGTATTTACTACCGTGAAAGATTGGTGGTGTTTTGTGTTGCATGTTAACCATTATCTCTACCATGAATATACAGTACAAACAAGTGAATTTCAAGAACTTGATTCAACCGCGCCAAATCAATCAACAACCTACATTCTTTACAGAAGTCACTACAATTGCACTGCAACACACAATTCAAACACTTATACCACACAACAATATAAACAACACGCGATAAAAGCTAAAAAAAACAAGAAACCCGAAAATTGGTACCTGCTCTAACACCTGTAGAACCAGCTCTTTTCAACCCTTTCTTCTTAACAATAAAGCTAGCACCAATAAATAAACTCGAAGACAATGCCAATACTAAACCCTTTACATTATCAGATGACATTCCCCTATATGAGTCTCTCCAGCTATAATGATTCAATTCTTCCAAAGCCATCACTCTATCTATAAATATAACAAATTTTCTCACAAATTCATCTCATGGGCATGTCTTAAACGAAAAGAGTTTTAATTTCATGATTTTCTTAAATTGAATATATATACAAATGCGATCATTAGAAGCTCGAGATCCCTTGCTATGCAGCACTGTCTTGATTTTCCTGCTATGTGATGTTTTATGGTGTTGATTGGTTCTTTGCATACAAACATCTTATGTGCCTATATAGCAGGCTAACATATTGGTATGCTTTACGGATATATTCTTTTACCAATATGCTTGAGTTTTTTCAAAACTATGCAAGATGATTATATTGGCACCTGTGACCAAGTACATGATTTTTCATACCAACTTTACAGCGATCTATGGAGCAGGCTATTTACCACCCAGGTCCGGTTCAGCCGTCATTGCTGACACGACAGCACGAGCATCGTTCAGAGCTATTGTGGGATGATAAGGTATTAATCATTTTCTTATTATTGGTAATATGCATGTGGAAGTATGTCATAACAAAAGCATGGCAATTTATGCAGATTGCAGAAGATTTTCGTCTACGTACAAACTTCAAGTCTTACTGGGATATTGTTAGGGAGCACCCACCGCCTGGACCGGTGATTGAGGCCATTAGGGATGCTGGCTTATTCGGGGTGTATGCCACAGGGATGTTGAGACATGATGCTGGACTGATTAATGCTTTTGTTGATAGGTGGCGTCCCGAGACTCATACCTTCCATATGCGTTTTGGCGAGGTCACTATCACATTAGAGGATGTGTACTTCATTCTAGGCCTTCGTAGTGGAGGAAATCCAGTGGTGTTAGATGAGGAAATGCCCAGTGAGATGATGGTACATGAGCTGTTAGGGTTGGAGCCTGAGCGAGGTATGGTGCAGAAAGGTGGGATTAATATTGGTTGGTTGGTTAGGAACTTTGGTAGCTGTGCAGCCATTAGGGACTACTCGGATGCTTACGAGGCACAGCTTACATTTCACATACGTGCACACCTTCTCCTCCTACTTGGCTCTTTGTTCCCCAACTCCAGCGGGAACCGCCTTCAGTCACGACTCTTGCATTATGTACGCCACATCCATGTTGTTAGGACTTACAGTTGGGGCAGTGCTTGTCTTGCTTACTTGTACAGGCAGTTGTGTACAGCGAGCATAGGGAATGTTAAGAATCTATGTGGATCCATGACTCTACTCCAGGTACCTTTCCTTTCTTTATTTGAGTCTATATTCTTAACCACTTCGTTGTTAATGTTTCGTTAAATTCTGTTGGCTTTATTATCTCATCCATGTTTCTTAGGTTTGGATATACGAGCATTTTAGAGGCCTAGCTCCTGTACCGCGAGATCCTTATTTGATGGTACATCCCCGTGCTCTTAGGTAAGTGACATAACTAATACACTTCTCTACCTTTACGTATATGCTGCATGTTTAGCGTACTAACTTGCCTTGTGTTATTTCAGGTGGGTCAGGATCCGTATGTATTGTGCGGATGTGGTCGATCACAGCTCACGGTTGGTTCGTTATTATCTTGATACCATGAGGGAGAGTGACTTTTTATGGATGCCATACGAGAGACATCACATAAAAATCTTCCAATTTATAGCCAAATTGGTACGATTTTTTGAAGTGTACAAATTGTTAAAAAATAATACACAGCTACCATTTCTGAAAAAGTTGTTTTGTCACTTCAACACTGAAATGAAGTTTAGCACAGAGACACAGCTTAAAAAAATGAAAAAGTTGAATGGTCATTTCAATACTTTATCCTAAAAAGCTGAGTTATCTTTTCAGTTCAAGCAGGATCAAGTGGGTTGTATATGTATATATATATATATATATATATATATATATATATATATATATATATGACCTTCCATATAGGTTAAGTGCAAATTAATTTACCAACTACAACATAAATATGTCATCCTCTACAAATGGCAATTGGTTGCTCGGAGAAAGAAATGATGACTACCGGCGTCTAAGACAAAGCGATCCAGTGGAATATTTTGCAGGCGTTCGTCGAGAATGGGCATATCGCCGTGAAGAATCGGAACGTTTGCGAAATGACCTAATTGGTATGGGTGCAAGGGTCCCTATTCGTCATTCTCTCGACATGTTTCCGCGTACTGGTGAATCATCGGGTTGGAATGATTATAAGCGTAAAGTCATTCGAGCTGTGAAACAGATACGAATTGAGAACAACCGAATGTTGTTACGTAGAACTCGTCACTACATGTATCAACTTGCCAAAGACTCCGTTCGTGCAAGTGGGAGAGAGCTAACAACCGTTGAGGAACAACATCTTCAACAAAATCCATGTTACATATCCGATGATTACATGTCCGACGAAGAAATTTAATTAAGTACTAGTCAATTATTTAAGCTTTTAATTTCTGTATTATGTATTTGTAGTGTGCATTTTTGTATTATGTTCTTGTAGTGTGTATTTTTTCTATTATGATGCTGTTATAGTGTGCAAGAAAAGTACGTAAATAATTAAAACATCACATTCCACAACATCACACTGCATGAAAACAACAAATACAAATGAATATCCGTAGATATTCTTTAGGGGAAACTAAAAAAAAAACCACATTTTATCATAGACGAAGAAATTAATCTTCATCTTCATCGTCATCATCATCTTCCTCATCCTCCTGCACGGAGTCCTCGTACTCATTGTTATTCTCATCAGTTGATTCATCGAGACCAACGAAGGGATTATCAGGCTCAATCCCATCCTTCTGCTCAATCCCATCCTCCTCCACGAAGTCCTCGTCGTCATTCTCATTTTCATCAGTTGATTCAAACTGATGGCGAGTTAGTTCTCTGACTCGTTGCATTTCCAATATCTCGAAATCACGCGCATCACGCTCCTCTAATGGTTCATGAAGCCAACGAATATACCCACATCCGTTGCCTCCATTTGGACAATTGAGATACCTCCTTCCCGCATTTCTTCCATAGGACCATGTGCGTTCAACGCACAACTTATCACAAAAACAGAGATTCAATTCGGGAATGTTGGACATGTTGGATTTTGTGTGAAATGCTAAATTATAATTCAGTGGTTGGGTGAACAAGCCTCACCACAACCTTGTTTTATAGCTGAAAATCTTGGGATAAATTATTGATTGCTCTTCAACTAGCCCGTGACTCAACAGTACTGTCAAAATACACTTAAATGAACTGCACAAAAATAAATTGGAGGAGTCAGCTTTCTCATCAAACAAAACCATGTGAATGCACAGCAACAAACACTTAAATTTACCCCGCATTATTGAAAAAAAGTACTCTGAGAAAGGACTACAGGCTTAGCCTTTAGTCAAATATAGCTGATTTCTGAAAAATAAAGTTGATTTCATCAATATTATCAGAAAACACTGGAAAAAGCTGCAAAAATTAAAATGTGAGTAGTCACATTTCTTATCTGGAAGCATCCCATGCATGTTATGCAGAAAATAATTAACATATTCTGCATAATTGAAAATAATTTACTACAGTATTAAGCAAGTGGTAGGTTGGTTTCAGACGTTTTTTAGTGATCTTCGACCCTAAAAATAATGTTGTAATAAGTTTTTGTATAAAGCTGTGTAGTCCCATCAAAAGTTTTTTCATTATTCACATTTTTTCGTATTATTGGTATTATTATGCATACTATGTACAAAGTTGTGCAGTCATGTCAACAGTAGCACAACTTCAAGTATTCACAGCTATCAATACAATTATTCATCTCCAAAAATGCCTATAAATTTCCTCTTTCCTGCTTATTGCAAATCACAAATTACTACCTACTTCTAAAATACATTTTCTCCAAGGCAATAGCATAAGATGGACAAGGGCAAAAAACCACAAAGCAGCAAAACCGAAATCAAACAAACCAAGAAAACCAAAAGGTCATTCGATTTGCAAGCTGAGGATGCTAAACTTGCAAAACATTTTGAATTTGCTGCACAACAAGTCAAATTTAAAATGGAAATGGAAGCTCGAGCTGCAAAGGAACGTGAAATTGCAATAGAAGCTGAAGCTGCAAAGGAACGTCAAATTGCAAGGGAAATTGAGGAAGCTGAGGACGAGAATTATGCTGTTGATCTCAGTGAATTTTAAGAACTTGCATGGCGGTTCTCGTGTCATCATATGCTTATTTTCATAATTCTCTGTTGTTTTCCCCCTCTTTTATTTCAATAAAAGTGTGAAAATTGTGTTTCATTGTCATTTTTAGGCCTCAAAATAAACTTAATTACACAAATCAATTCTTCAAGATTTTTAGCTTACTCAAAAGTAGAACGTGACCACTTTCATGCCAAACAAAAAAATTGAAAAAATTACATGTAAACACATGTTTTTTAGGCCCCTAAACATGCCTACACAAATAAATTATTACAAATTTTATGTGGACTTCCCATAATCACACAACATTTTAACATATTTAGATAAATTATTTTTTCCACATTTTTACCTTACCTAAAACTAGAACATCCAAACTTGAATACGGAACAAAATTTAATAAAAAATTTATTTTCAAAACTTAAATTTTAATAATGTCAACAGTCAAAAACTCACAAAGAAACTGAGAAAACCTCACAAACGGAAAAAATAAGAGGTAAACGAAAAAAAAAAAATTTAATCCAGCCGCCACTTCAAGTGGCGTCCAGGAACTAGTCGCCACTTCAAGTGGCGTCTGTTTCCTTGGTCGCCACTTGAAGTGGCGCCCTGTACCATTTTTGCAATTCTGAACGTAGCTATACCATTTTTGAAACAACGGAAGTCTCTTATACCAGAAATGTAACGGAGCCAACTCTCCCGAGATACCAAAAGCCAAAAGGCATAAATAAGCATGGGCGGCAAGCTTGAAGTGGATGTTTTTACAGAGCTTCGAACAATATTGACCATCTGTTTATCGTGCATTTTAAAACGCGTTGAAGACGATCGAGAGCCGACACATGTACAAATGTCTGTTTTCTTGGACCAGATATACTAAAGTATATATGTACATTATCTCATTATTTTGGGCCAATTACTCTAGTGAATTTGAGCCGACCTTATGTATTGGAGTTAAAATGAGGTAAAAATGAAATTTAGACTAGTAATCTTTCAATCAACAATAAGTTAAATCTGTTCGACTCGAGTTGGTTTCGATCAAAGTGCAAGGTAAGTACTGAAACATCATAGATGGTCACCACTGACAGTACTGTCCAAATGTACAGATTTAGAGTTATATTATAAGTTGATCATTCCCGACAGAGGAAGGTTCTGGTGGGGAGGAAGGCAGTCCCAAATTTAGTGTCCGGACCACTAGAATTTGTATGTTGATCTGTAAAGAGACTAAAACTCACGCCAAGCTCGGTTGGCACACCTCCGTCTATATATTCATTAATCAAGTTATCTCTACCAACATTTTGTGACCTTGTAGGGCACGTATCACCTCGTCTTTTTTCCAACACCTTTGTGTTGTGGAGCACATTACTTCTTAATTTTGTCACCTTATATAGGTAACTCTTTCATCACTATGACATCAACATATTTTATATATGTCCCTTGGTTAGGAGAGGCCTACCAGTACTTAATGTTTTGTATAACAACAAGCAACGATTATGCATGTGAAAGCAAGTACACAAGTACTTGGGTTAATTATCCTAGACACGATTATAGTATTAGATTAGGCCTTGCTAATTAAGCTAGGCATTGAGATTATAATTATGAATTGATGGGCAGGTGATTATTGTTCTGAATGGATGGGTTACACCTTATGCACTAGTATAAAATTTTGGATCCAATTATATCTCTATACAAACCATATGTTATTGCAATATCAAACAACCATCTCTTAAGAATTAGGTTACGGTAGGAAGAGTCATGATCCATGACATAAGATATAAGCTCATTATTCAAGTATGTTTAATTAATTGTGCCACATAATTAATTAGGTAAGACAATATATCATACTAAATGCAATAAGTAATATAATATAATATTAATCAAGTTTACTCGAACAATTTGTAACTAGTTTCTACATTATGTTAATCATTCAATTAATTGTTTCGGCAGCATGCATGGCAAATATCCCAAAATATACCCGGCCGGAATTTCAAATTAATCAGGCCATCAGGGCCTTCTGTAAGGTAAATTACATGCATTATGACAGAGACCAAATCATGCAATATAAATATTTACGTGTAATATAAAAATCATGAAGTCAGAAAAAGCATTTTAAAAATATTTACATGCAATATGACAAAGAACAAATTCCAAAGAGTAGAAGGTAAGCGGAAATATGTATTTGACTTTGGTTTCAAGTTTAATATATACACAACATACGAACCGTGTTCATAAATTTGTATTTTTCTACTTAAAAATTTGTGACAAAACTTTTTAAAATAATATAATAACCATCACTTTCCTCTTTGTTTGATCATGTACATATCAACAGCTTATAATACTATCGGGCCATCTAGAATGTGTATTTTATATAGTTTTTCTACCTATGGCTAAAGTTAGTTAATCTCACCTGCCACATATTGTACATTTGTACCTACGAAATTCAGTAAAATATATAAATTGATTTTCCTGTGCGATAAGCAAGAAGAATAAAATCAAGATTGACTTGTGTCATTAATATTTCTATATCTAAACAAATCAGTGAGGCCTATTTAGCCAAAAAAAACTAGAATAGGATTGTGAAGCGGTCGGCTAACTGCGTAGGAGACACAATTATAATACCATCATTTTTTTTAGTAAGTCAAGATAGATAATATATACTTACGCAAAGATATTTAAAATATATAATTTACTTTTGTAAGTATATGTGGTAACCAAATTGCTTTTTTTTATAAATTATTCTTGAAATTTACTCCGCCATTGATGAAAAGTAAAATTTATGAATTCACATTAAAAAGTAAATGGATATCTTATTACATATATATATATATAAACCGTAACAGAGGATGATGAGATAATGGAAACTTATTTCTTGTTGTTTCCAGATCCATCAAAATTTACTAGAATAAATACATTTATAAGATATATAAATTTGATTATTCAAAAAAAGAAAATAAGCTTTAACAAATATAAGTACATATTATCTTAGTCCCATTCTATACATATATTTTCTTTTTCATTCATATTTTTAAATGTAAGAATAATTCTTTTTAAAATTTTCATCTTTTTTAATTACAAAATAATAAAATGGGACCGAGTGATATTCTATAGATTTCATGTTACATATTACCATCATGCAGTTAATAATCTTTTTAAAATTACTATTTTATATATTTGACAAAAATATTACTTTATTATAGTTAGTTCTTATAAACCTATTTAATATAATAAAAATTATTAGTTTATCGAATTTGAACTTTCGTGGCTTTCGTGGTGAGATGGAGTATTTCAAAATACTGACCTTTATTTGACTTGTTTAGAATCTCATGTCGAAGTCAACGAATAGTAATGCTCGTGACTAGCAGCCAACAATTTGTTGTGACTTGTGAGAAACGCGCATAGTAATCTTAAATTGATTAGCAATCAATTTTGGAAATTGGACGGGTTTGATGAAGTTTATGCACATTCTCCATTTGCCATTGCTTTTATTAATTAAAATAGGATTAGCAATCCATTTTGGAAACTGGACGGGCTTGATGAAGTCCGCCTCAAGTAGTCTATCAATCTCTTTTTCAATAGCTTCTTGTTTTTCCTTGGAGAAGATACGCCTCTTTTGCTTTACTGCTTGAACTCCTGATTTGATATTAAGATGATGGAGAGCTAGCTCGGTTGGAATTCCTGGCATATCTTTGAGAATCCAAGCAAGATGTCCGCAAACTCTCTTAATGTCTGAATGAGGTCCTCACGAAGCTCAATTGGTAATTTTGTTCCAATCTTTACGACCTTTTCAGGGTCGTTGAGGTGTAACGAGATCTCCTCAACCGGCTCAACTGGTTCGTGATTAAGTGGTTTGGGAAGCTCAATTATATCTCGTGGGTCCATTTCAACCACCTGATTCACCGAGGTTGTTGAACTAGTCGACCTCTTTAGAAGTGCTGAGTTTATGTAACGTTGGCAGACCAATTTTTGATCTCCACAAACCTCACCAACACCAAAATCTGTAGTCAACTTCATTTTCAAATGCGTTATAGAGACTATGCCTTTCAGGGCCGCAATAGTTGACCTCCCAGAATCGCGTTGTAGCTTGAAATGGCATTAACAATATGGAATTTAACCATGAGCCATTTTTGGCATGGTGGGGATCCGAACAGTACGGGCATATCAATAACTCCTACTGTCTTGACTTCATTGCCAGTAAAGCCATACAATGGTGCATCTTTCGCATTATTGACCTTTCTATCACCCAAATCCATTCTTTAAACACAAAATAGGTCAATTGCCGAATGCAGAGTGCAAATCCCATTTTGAATGTTTTAAGCTTTTTATAATGAAACAATATTCTTATATACGAGTAAATTTTATTATATTTAATGCTATATTGCAGATTTGCAGTTTATTTATCTCTAAGAAAATATAGTAACATTTTATATTTATTTCCTTAAACATAAAATATGTATGCGTATATATTAATATATTCTAGGTATGTCTGAAAAAGTAAAATCTTAACAAAAATGATGGTAACTTATCCTTTATTTTAATACTGATTGTAAAGAAAATATATAAGTAAGTGGTTGGAAATGTAAATATATATTTTTATCAATTTTTACCAAAAATAATAATTAATAAATCATATTATTTTCCATATCTAACAACTTGCTTAGTGCAAGTCCTAGTGGTTTAATGATTTATAAATCGTATATTTTTATGTTCTATTATATTATTTATAGATATTATATAATAATGAATTCTAGTGGTTTAGTGATTTGATTTTGCATATTAACTTTAATAATATTACCTAAACTTATTCTTTATTATTAAAATAATAATTTATTTGGAAGAAGAGAGAAAAAGTGGAAAAAAGTTAATGAAAAGAAGTAGTGAAAAGGAGTGAAAAAAAAAAATTTAATTCTTAAAAATATTATAGGTAATGATTAGTGATTACACCCTCCGTCCCATCAAATTTTTAACATTTGGGATGGAGAGTTCGGCACACATTTTAAGGTTTCTATAAAGTATACTTTCATTAATTATTTTAATTTATTTTTTCGTTTGATAAAAATTTATGTTTGAACTTTTATTTAGAAAAAAATTAAAAAAATAAGTTATAGAACTAGGGGTTGATTCAAATGAGAACCAATATCTAAAAGAGAACCGGAGATCCATTCATCACCGTTGGAGTATTCAATCAATGGCTATGATTTATTTTCATAAGCAATTAATGTAGAATATTCACAAATGAATAAAAAAAGTTACCAAATAATTGTAATTTTTTTGTAAAATACAAAATATTTGTATGTTTCTTCTGTAAAAACCCGAATTCGGATTATTATTTCTAAATTCTAAACTAAAATAAAATACAATTCTATATTCAATAAATCCATATTCAACGAAAATCAAACCCAAAGTCAACACAATAATCTGAAACAATCAAATAAGAAACGCAGTTACACAAATTCAATAACTAATGTCAAATTAAAAACTGAAATTATTCTACAATGCGATAAATCTTTCCCCAATAACTGCATCTAAATCGGGTATCACAAAATCCACATAATTCATATCCTTATAAGCTTCCAAAGTCAAAACCTGAAATATGTTAAAAATAATGAGCTGCAAATCCCGGCAAGTAACTATCGCCGACGGCTCAAAATAATACTTAAAAAATAACACAGTTCTAAAGCTATAAATCGATAAAATAATCTTAATAGTAAAATCACATTTTATTCCCACAGTTCTAAATAACGATTAGACTATGCCAGTGACACAGCTTCTATAGTTCGATGGGGGCTAGTTTACGTCCCTCGTTAAGTCAAACTCAACAAGGTATCTATGTGTTCCGGAACATGCGTAAACTAGTTCTATGATTATATATGTCACACTATCCAGTGACCGGATTCTATGATTCGATACGCAACTAAAACTGTGGATTCTTATAAAAATCTTTTCTAAATTCTATTTTCGATGTCAACATTTTCGATAACCAAATTAATCAGATATTTTGAAACATAAGAAAACAGATTTCATAATATCAGTGAGCAACGAAAAGTCACTTACCTCGATGTTGATTTCGTACCCTGAAAATATGATCACAATAAATATTAAATATTAATTCACTATCTATTAATAGTCAAATAAAGCAAACAAGCAAACACCTAAATAGAACTCATGCAACGCTTACATATAGCTTCCTCAAAGAAAATTCCAAAAATCACACACCAAAATATCTTACAAAATAGACCATTATTAACAAAATCAGCCCTGACATGTTTTGGAAATTGGCAAATTACTCTATGAAAATTATTTTATCTGAAAAAGTACAAAACACGAAAAACGTAGAAAATTCTGAGACCTTTCCAGAATGGTAAGGCTCATCAAAAATGAAGAAGTAACGAATTCAGAAACAATGAAATGCGGACTGGCAGAACAGAATCAGCACCTGATCACAACAATAATTTGATGTTTAAGATATCAAAATCACCGAATTTGACAGAGAAATATGAACGGAAAATGTAGAACACGAAAATATCTTTTCATAATGATAAGACTCGTAAAAAATGGAGTAGTAATGAATTCCGAAAACAACAAAATACGGACTGCAAAAACAGAAACAGCCCCTGACTGTGATAGTATTTTGAGGTTTAAGACCTTAAATTCATAGCAACTATCAGAGAAATGTAAACAATAAACGTAGGGTTCGAAAGGACCTTTCCAAATTGATATTACTCATAATTTTTGGATAAAAATTCAATTTACTATGAATTTTTGAAGTATTGAATTTTTGAAGTTAGCCTTCTCAATTTCGAAAACACACCAGCAGGTCACTAAATCACAGAAAACTCATATTTACAGTATGAATTTCGAAAAACACAAAGAATCAAAGTTGTAGATAATTAAAATACCTTTTCAGAAAGTCTAATGTCATGAAATTCCGATGAATAACGAATCAGATACGAATTTTACAAGAATTCAGAATCCAAATATACTATACATACAAAATCGAAGTAATCATACGAATACAACTCATGGACATATATATATCAGATTCTACACCTATACAAATACTCAAGAGAACGTACAAGGATCCTTAACATAATCAAAATCAATAAAATATAATACACATGAATTAACACGAATATCAAGATAATTAAAGAATCGTTACCCCTTCTTTTTATTCTTGTTATGAGTCTTCCTCCTCTTGTGTTCTTCTCCTCTTGTGTTCTTCTCTCTCTCTCTCTCTCTCTCTCTCTCTCTCTCTCTCTCTCTCTCTCCCTCTCTCTCGGTGTTTCTTTTTTTTTTTCTTTACCTGACTTCTATCTAGACTTCTAGGGTTTTTTCTATATTCTTTTGTAACCGATGTCTTTATCCTTACTAATTATTCTTTAATGATACATCCTCCTTAATAAAAAAAACTGCTAATTTTTAGCCAAACTTCAAAACTTGAAAATCAATTATGAGTTACAACCTATTAATCTTCTATTTTTAATGACTTTCTACAATAACTCCTCTAAAATTGAAAAATGCTATAATCATAAATCCTAAATTATCAATACTAAATTATCAAATTATTTACTAAAATTAATCTAAAAACCTGGGATGTTACATCTTCATCTACGTATCTGTACGTGTCTTCTTACACACAAAATTACTTTTCCTCGTTCAACACTTGAATTTTGAATGTTAAGGAACTGAAACTGAAAGTTCATGTGAAGAACATGTAGTTCAAATACGTAAGTTCATACGCAAAACGTACTTATTTCTATTAAATTATAGAAGTTTCACACATGAACTTTGAAAGTTCTACATTTGAACATGTTTATGTCTTACATATGAATTTGAAAATCTATAACATGTAGTGCAAATATGTAAGTTCATACGCAGAACGTATTTATTTTTATTGAATTTAATAAGTTCCGCACATGAACTTTAAAAGTTCTACATTTGAACTTCTCTATATTTTAAATTTGAACACATGAACTTTAAAATTTTTATATTTGAACTTTTCTATATTTTAAATTTGAACTTGGAACTTGATGATATCCAATCTTAATTATTGATTTTATTACGTGATTCCTGGAAGATATAAAATTGTGTAATATTTAAATTTTTGTGAAAAGAATTGTTAGAGATTAACTACAAAGTTTGCTAATTTCTTTCCTTTTCTAATTTACAAATTTTATCTATATTATAAATATGGTAAGTGTATCTTTATTGTATTTATGTATCGTGTATCTTTATTGTATTTAATAAGTGGTTCTTAGGTTCTCAGTTTAGAGTGGTTCTCCATAAAGCGTAACTCTATAAAATTATCTTTTATATATACCTTAAAATGCGTATCAAATCTTCTATCTTAAATGTTAAGAATTAAATGGGATGAAGGGAATACTTTTTAATAGGTAATGGGATGATGTTCTAGTGATTTACACCTTGCTCCTTCCAGAGTTTTAAATAAAGGAGGAAGTAAGTAAATGGTAAGTAAAATAGTTTCGTTTTCCCTCATTTTTGTGCTCTCGAATTTGAGTTTTAATAAGAATGAAAACTATTGCAAATGAATGTAAATTAAAACTATTTTTACTTCAAAATTTTCATCCCAAAAATGGAATGAAAATACTTTAGTCCTCCCTCATTTCCCGTTTAAAAAAGGTAGATAACCACTAGAACGTTGTTGAAATCGTTTTGACATCAAGTTGTTAAGTAAGTTATTGTACGTGCTCTGAACTAGTTAATCACCCGGTATATGTGGACGAATTTAGAGTCCATTAACTGTGCATTTAAATAATAAAAAGTAAACATGAGGGGTCAATGGTCCCGAATTTCAGGCCCGTTGGCATAAAAAATTTCAGCCATTGATGAACCGAAAAAAAGTACAATATTCGTCCAAAACCATGACATAGGCGGCCCGATCCAAGTTCAAAATAATGTCACATCCCTTTATTTTTAAGCAACAATAAGCATTTTTATTGACAAGCGAAAATAAAAATAAACAACTAAAGTTGGGATCAAAGAATAAAAATTTAACTATTAAAAATTCTGACTCCAAATGTAATTGTCCTACAGTTCTAATCATCATCTCTTTAAATGTCAACCAGATTCTATATCTAGTAAAAACATTCCAACAGCTTCACACATATGTGTGTAAAATCTACCTATATATATTAGAGTCCAAACTGTGGAACTCACTTGAAACCTTTCAACTTACTAGATCACACAAAAGCAAGAACAAAAAAATAAATTGTTTAACATGGCAGATGAGTTTCAAGCTGGAGTTTGTGCAGAAAACTGGTGGATGAATCCGTACCAAAGCAACTTCGGATCATCGGTTTGTTCTCCGATCATCAACAACATGGACATCTTTTCATGGCCAACTGATTTGGATTTGAAGTCGAAGGCTAGTACTAATGATCAATCTGGTTCGGCTAATAACTCCGAAGAGTCTACAGTTTTTCAAGATACTCAAAAACCTTTGAATCAAGACTCCGTTGATGGAAACTTGTTATCCGTGAATTCGACCTTAGAAATGATGGATAATGGTCTCTCTTCATCAGTAACAACAGACTGGAAACAACCTTTATTGTAAGTTCACATATACAATCTCTTAAGTCACAAGTACAAAGAGTAAAAACTTTTTGTTGTTTTAGTTTCAATTATTGTTCTAACTTTAGCTTCCACTGAAGTTGTTCATGGTCCATGCATACTTTAACAGCTAACATATACAAGTGGCTTAATATATTTGGACTTATTTCTTTGTAATCTTATAATAAAGCAAAGAATTAGTTAAATTTTGATTCATGTTCTCAATTTTTTTGTGGTGCTCAGTCATGAGAGCAAGAGGAATGAGTGCAATTATCAGGGAAGCCTACAACACAGCTTAAATCAAAGCTCAAATCATCAACAAGCTGCTGGTGTTAATCGTTTTTCTCAAATCAAGAAAGATTGGAGCCCCGAGAATTTTTCTGCCATAGATGAAGTTACGTCCTTGGATGCATATAAAGGGCCAACAAATCAAGGTTTTCCAGTGAGTTCATCCTCATATGGTTATGCTTCCTCCTTGATACAAACTCTTTTCGATACTGATTCTGATCAAGATTTGATTTTTGGTAATCGATCAATGGATTATCCGGATTTAAGTACTCTTTGTCAAGAAAAGTTCAATGGATTTTCTTCTTCTTCATTCGTCAAGCCTTCACCTGTACTGCCAAAACAACAGCCTTTAAGCCATTTAAATCCACAAGAGATTCCACCCTGGAGTGCATCCAATAATGGCCTTTTCACACCACTGCAGTCTCAGTTCTTGTCACCAAAATTTGAAGAGAAGCTTAGTACCTATCCTAATCTCAGTGTGAAGGTATATATCTAGACATATGCATGTTCAAATTCTTGTCAAGCAGAAACACACACAAAATTAGGGTTTGGGACTTAAGAAGTGTTAATATAAAGTACGTCTTTATTGCAGCCTAAGAATGAAAGAATTCGAGACGTGAGCACAGTAGTGAAGAACAACAGCAGTATTGAACCGGTATTCAAGAGACCAAGAATTGAAACACCATCACCGTTACCAACTTTTAAGGTAAAAACAATGCTCACAATTAGAGCATGGAGTAAAAAACTTCTATCTTGTAGCCGCATTATTATGGAGTTATCAGCTGAGTTGATTACTAGCTATATATATGTGTTACATAAATAATTCAACGAGAAAATCAGTTATTGAATAACGACTTTGCTATTAGGTAAGGAAAGAGAAGCTTGGGGACCGGGTAACAGCCCTCCAGCAATTGGTCTCTCCTTTTGGAAAGGTAGTATCTTGGTTTTACTCTCTTTTTTTCTTCCGAAACTTGCCGAAAATTATTTATATGTATGTAAATTAATTAAATGCCTAAATGAGTTCTCCATGTTGACTTCTCTCCAATCAGACCGATACAGCATCAGTTCTCCATGAAGCTGTTGAGTACATCAAGCTCCTTCATGATCAAGTCAATGTGAGTTTCATTTCCTCGTACTTTTATTTTTTTGGTTTTTGCGATAAAACAATACATATATTTACTATGATCTAGCTTCTTCTATATTAAGTGCTGTTAAGTAGCTATATATGATGTACACTATCTAATAAGCTCCTTTAAACATTGTAGGTTCTAATGAATCCATACATGAAAAAAGGATCTCCCATTCCACATGAACAGGTGACTGACTCTCTTATTTTTCAAAATTACTACTAATTAATAAAAGTAATACAAATATGTCTACGCCTTCGTATTAGTTTCGGCTTTGATTTTGTTAATTTGAATAATAATGTATAATATGTTAGTTTCATTTTGGCAGACCGTGAGGGATTCTAAAAGAACTGATCAAGAACTAAGAAACCGAGGACTATGCCTCGTGCCTGTATCGAGCACTTTCCCAGTTGCATCAGAGGCAAGTGCTGATTTTTGGACACCAACATGTGGAGGACACTTCAGGTAGAGAAGATAGAGCCAATATTATATATTCCAGCTATGTAATTGGAGTACAAGCTAAGTTAACATGGAAGGAACTACGGAAAGAGCTTCTAAGGACAGCCAGTTCGATGACAACTAGATTAGAATTATATGCATGCTTTAATGGTTTAGTAGGTAGCACTGAAGAAGGATAATATTGATCAGTCTGTAATTAAATAAAATTAATGAGCAACGGTTGTATTAATTAAAGTTGGATTAGAAACAGGAACGGATGCTAAATTTAGCTGGAATCTATGATAGCTAGGTTGTTGTTGATCAGCTCAATTAGCACTAGGAGCTGTATACATGGTGTAAACTAAAAGGCTTATCTGTTCCTGCTTCTATGTTTTTACAGTTTTATTCGAGAGACAAAGAAGAGAAAGATGCGACTTGTGTCTCGCTTTTGGTTTTGTTTATTATAATTATTTGTAGATGTAGGGTTCTTACGTTCAATTATTCTTTTACTTTCTTCCTTTTCATTTTTGGAATGTGTTTCTCATGCTAGCCAGCCGGCATATACATGTGTGCGTGTGTCGTGTGTGAGCTCTTACCTACAGAGATTTCAATATACTCCAAATTTGATACATATATATTACGGTGATCATTTGATTTTCCAAGTTTGAATTGCACGCCTACTGGCTACCTTACAATTTACGTTATCTATAACATGTTGATGGCTTCCGCTTTTTCCAAATCTTTTCCAGATCAAACTTACCAACATTACAACCGTTTCTAATTTGTATATATTCCCTTCATTTTAATCAAGTCGAACTCGAACACAATTTTTTAGTATTGATGAATTTGAACTTGAAGAAAAATGTCAAACTCGATAATTAAAAACTTGGCCTAGACTAGACTCCCCTCGAATTGCAACTCTATATACTCCAAGTAATTCACTTGCCCATCATCGGATTCATACTATTATACTAACCATGTACCCGTACTCCAGTAAGAAAAAAAATTAGCCGTGTTGGGCACCCAAAAAAAAAACAGGACTTAATCACTACTACGAATCTTGGAATATCGTACCTATTTCATGAATTTAATTATGAAATAGTTTAATGCGAGATTCTCTAATCATATTAGGATATTATCAAGGTATCTCATCTCCAGTAGTTGCGTACTTCAGAGGACTAAAAACATTACTCCCTCCGTCCCAACCAAATGTTTACATTTGGTTTGGGCACGGAGACCAAGGAAAAATATAAAGAAGGAGGAAAGAAGTAGGAAAAATGAGTAAAGTGGTGGGACCAATCACTATATAATGTATAAAATGAGTTAGTGGAGGAAAGTAGTGGATGTAGTTGATTTTTATATTATAAAACTTTACTATTTTAGGAAAGTTTAGAAATGTAAAGAATTGGATGGGACATCCCAAAAAGGAAAGTGTAAACAAATGGATAGGACAGAGGGAGTAGTTATCAAACAGGGCAACTACTCGTAATTATTGATGTAGGTAGCCTTACTTCCTTCCTTCTCTCAGACTTGTCTTAACTTCAGCTACACTCTTGTTAAAGTTCGAATTATTCCTCTAAACATTAATTTAACTTAATACAGTAACGAAGAATCTTTCTGTCAAAATAAACATGGATAACAAAAGAAAAAAAGGAACAAGAATAAACTAAGAAAGGTACTTTAACATTGATAAATTTTCTTGTTTGGTATCTTTATATCAGTTGAGATGATTGACTGATGGGAATTATACCTCCTGGGGGTATTTTTTAGCATTGGGATCTGTACCTCTTGTTCTTGATTTTTCCTCGCCAAACTTGCTATCGTCTTTCTAATGTATTAGCTCATAAACAGTGCAAAATCTTGTATAATTATGTGTTGTAAGAAATCAAACTTCGAATTTAACGATAATCAAATTTTATATTTTGGTATTTTGGTACCATGGTGTACCATTTAAACAAGGTTTTACACATAAAGAATATAGATAATTATGTAGTTGTAAGGAATCGAAGCCCAAATTTGGTATTGATATTTTGGTACTATTGTCATTAAAAAATGATTTTACACATTGATAAAGAGTATAAATGTTCAAGGTCACACTCTAACAACTACCTTTTTATGAATTAACAATTTTTAATTGGTAGAGATTTAGGGGACATTATTATTAATAAAAATAAACCAATCAAAAATGTCATCTAAAAACAAGTCCAACAACGTCCTAAATATTATCCTAAATCAATATTTAGGACATTTAGTCACTTTTTGTGCTCCAACAATGTCCTAGTGATGTCTTAAAACACTAGAAAATCTATCTCATACCCTTTTTTTAAGTCAGCTCTATACTTGTCCTAAATCATTTTTAACAATCAAAAATTAACTTGCCACCTTTTCTAAACTTATCTCTCCTCTTTTTTACATTCCTTCCAATTTTAATTCAAATATATTATTATTTTAATTTATAAGGCACAAGTATAAGAGCAAGTCCAACAGCCTCCTTGTATTTTCCTTATAAATATTATAAAATATTAGGTTTTTAGTGATTTGGGATATCATAAGGTACGACAACTCCAACAAGCTTCCTTATAATTGATCCTTATAATTATTAAATAATAAATAAATAAAGGAAGCAAGAATAAAAAAAGAGGGAAACAATTGAAAAGAGGAAGAAAAATAATATTTTATTGATAAAAGTGAAATAAGAGAGTCCTTAAAGATGAGGGATGACATGATGATATTAACTCTTTAAGGAAATGTTGGAGCATTTTTTATTATATTTATAGGGTACTGACTAGGACATCGTTGGACTTGCTCTAAGCTCTTATTATGTGCATTGGTTACACATTAGATAAACCAAAATCTAATACTTCATTTTTGTTTAGGGTTAAATATCGAATTGGTCACTGAATAACTTGACATATCTCAAATACATCACTGATAAATTTGGGGTCTCGTTTATTTTTATTTTTTTTATATGAATTTGGGGTCTCATTTAAAACACTTTTAAAGAAATAAATATTAAATGGATACCTTTAAAATGTACTCGAAAAGTAAAAAAAAAATCATTGAGTTCTACACATTTTTCTTGAATGCTACCATAACCTAACGAAAGTTTAATAATCTTAGTATTTCTCATAATATATTTAGATTTTAAGAAATTGTTATACTATTTATTTTTGATTTTATAGTTATTTTCTTTGATTTAATTTAAATTAAATAGTTTAAATTTTTATACTATTAATTTTTGATTTTATAATTATTTTATTTGATTTAATTGAAATTAAATAATAAATAAATTTCTTAAAATCTAAATATATTATTAAAAATACTAGAATTCATAACATTTCATTTGGTTACAGTAGCATTTAAGAAAAATGTGTAGAACTTGATGAAAATTGTTGTTACTTCCCAATATATATATATATATATATATATATATATATATATATATATATATATATATAGGGTATTGTTCTAATAGAAACTAACTTAGAATAAAAACTAGAAACTAAACCTAAATTAAATATTTCAAGCTAATCTAATGACCAAATTAGGGGTACTCCAATACAAAAAACGTTTAAAATTATTGTCTCTATTCAACAAAAATTAAAAAAATTAAAAAAAAGTTACTGTTCACGTGATGACGTGGCACGTGAACAGTAACTTTTTTAAATTTTTTTTTTATTTTTTTTTATATTTTTGTTGAATAGAGCCAAGAATTTTAAACTTTTTTTGTGAAGGTGCCCCTAGCGGGGCCATTAAAATAATAAATGAAATATAATTTATTTAGTGTAGGTTTCTAGTTTCTATTCTAATGTTGGTTTCTATTTGAACGCTAGTCTATATATATATATATATATATATATATATATATATATATGTATATATATATGTATTTGTTTGATATTTATGTTTTTAAAAGTATTTTAAATGAGACCCAAATTTATTAGTGATGTATTTGAGATATATCAAGTTATTCTGTGCCCAATTTGATATTTAACCCTTTTCGTTTATATAAAGAAATGCTGTAAAGAAAAAGCATAAGGGCATTATTGTGTGCGGCTGGCTGGCTTTAAGCAGTTACAATCATACAGTACTTCACAAGAAACTCTGGCTTTTATCATACTACTATTTTCTTTATTTGCTAAACATGCAACACCTCTATATTTGTCTTTAGATTTTTCACATCAAAAGGGTATTTTTCTTTTCTGTGTTCACCTTTGAATCTGATCTTCACCACAAAAGCTCGGTTGATGAGGCTTACATCTATTGACATGTCTATATCTGTACAATGGCTGTCCTCTTACTGGATACTTTTAACCCCTGGCTCTAGATGTTGATTCTCTGGTGTTTCATGTCGATATGCATAGCTCTTTCGTACCAGTTCAAAATATCAAATATAAATAAATATGCAATTAGCTATTGCAACTCTGCTCAGTGTCATGGATCTTTATATTAATCATGTGTGTTGTATTGCCCTTTGAGCGATCAGAATTTTTCTCTGCTAGTTGTTTTTTATGGGAACAAACGCTTGATGCCATGTATAAACCAGTTTCTGGGACTACAGAAACCACTTAGATGATTGAGTATCTGGGCCTGACAAATAATTGATAAGCTTGATGACCTTAACCTGTCTTGTACAGTTGTAGCGATGTAGACATGATTCCTAGCTCTTTTATGTAACTTTAGAAATGGTTACTTGGGCCAGGTTGAATTATGCTTATTGTGCTCAAATTTTCTCAAAAATTTCGAATCCCTGGAAATTGATTAACCAGACTAGAAACATATATAACTGTATGGGTAACAAAAAATAAGCTATACAAGTGAATATAATTCGATGATTAAAGATTGCTGATCTATTTATCACAATATTGCAAGGAACAAAAGAACGCTATGTATGTTAAAAATTGAAATTGCCTCCTCTGTCAACTACTGAACTGAGATATACAGAACTATATATCCACATCACGCTAGAGCAGGTATTTTCATTCAAACCTTATTAGAACTTTGGGAAAAAATTAAGACAGTGCAGAACACGGATCTTTTATTAAACGTGGATCCACTACGCTATTGGAAATTAATTTCATTTGACTGAATGATTCATATTCATCTGGCTGATATTTTCAGACCGTTTTTAGGCTTTTAACTAACCAACAATGTTTGTCTGCAACTAATGTCGGTAAATTTCATACATTTGTTTATTGCAAACAATGACTAATATATGAAATGTATTTAAATTTTTGGAACAATAGTCCTGTAAATATGAAATATTCAAATGACTAGCATAATATATTAAATAACTTATTGAGTAAAAGTAAAATTATACGTAGAATGCACTCTGGTAATCAGGTATAAAGTGCATCAAGCGGTTCCCTTAAGCTTCTTTGCAATGCCGGCAGTGTACTTTCCCTGGTGGAAAGCCTGTGCAAGCTCAAGCTCAGAAGGCTGTCGTGAGCCATCTCCAGCATAAGTTCCAGCACCGTAAGGGCTTCCACCTTTGATATTCTCCATATCAGACATACCAGCTCCGAAAGTGTAGCCAATCGGTACGAAAATCATACCATGGTGAACAAGCTGAGTAATGGCTGTCAACCTGTATAAAATAATAATCAATTTAGTCAATATTGTAATATAATACTTCTCATCTACTACACGGTCCAATGTGTCCCCAATACATGTTTTACTATGTAGAGATAAATAAGGAATCATATATTTCAATTGGAAGAATTATAATATAACTTAACGTACGCTGTCGTTTCTTGACCACCTCCTTGAGATCCAGTGCTGCAGAAAAGGCCCGCAGGTTTGCCTGCTAATTTTTGAGCTCCCCACAAGCCACCAGTTGAATCAAGAAAAGCCTTAAATTGGGCAGCCATCATCCCAAATCTAGTTGGGAAACCAAAGATCAAACCATCTGCCTCAGTAAGTTCAGCTGCAGTAATGATTGGAACATTACTCTTTGGCGCGGCTCTCATCTTTCCAAGTACCTCCTCAGGCAGTGTTTCTGGCACCTAAATATGTATATTCCAATTAATCAGTTAATATCCTAATTTCAGGATATTAAAAAAGATATGAATCGACTACAAATTTCAGGATTTCAGAACAAGAATGCAAGACAGAGTTAAGTTTTAGGCTTGCATACCTGCCATAGCGTCGCCTCAACTCCTTCGACAGATGAAGCTCCCTTATGGATCTCTTCTGCAAGCTTCTCAACATGTCCATACATAGAATAGTACCTGTACCATCATCAAAGTCTACATTAAATCTAAACATGCAATTTTATATTTAAGTAAAATCACCAGTTCATAACTTACTAATAGCCTTTAACATACCAAAAACGCATCTCGGATTTTTAAACTTTAAAATCTAAAATCATACAGTTATTACTACTATTTAGTAATAAGAGTGCAGATTGAACTAGGCATCACATTGTTGCATTCTAACAAGAAACGCAGACTTGCAGCATTATCCAAAAAAACATTATGTACAGAATGATAAAAGATAACTTCAAGAATGATCTAAAGCATAATAATAATGTGGACAAAACACACAGTACAAAAAAATGATCAAGAAACTAAATATAATCAGTAGACGAAAAATTGAGGGAGAGCGCATACACAATGTAAACTTTAGTAGCCATTGGTTGGATGGAAAGAAATCTGGGTGTTTGATGTCAAAACAGAGTGTAAAGTGTTTAATATGCACAACGAGATGGGAATGCCAACTACCTTGAGGGCTTATATAGAGCCATGGGGGAGATAGTTGACTAATTTAGCCGGCTTTCAATTTCATATTTTTAAAATTTGTTTTTCAAATAAAGGATAAATTTCTCCAGCGTGATTGATACTTTCTTAACAATCAAATAGACCTGGCAAATCGGATAATCGGATCGGTTTCGGATTGGATCCATTTCGGATTAGATTAATTTTCGGCTTTGATATATTTTGATACAATTCGGATCGGTTCGGATCTAGGATCGGTTTTACAAATTTTAATCGGTTTCGGTTCGGTTCGGGTCTAGTTTCGGATCGGATCGATTTTAGATTAAAATCGGATAAATTTCGGATTAAGATCAGATAAAATTCGGTTCGGATCTTTTTGGATTGGATTTTGTTGGATCGGAAAAATTTGATTCCAATTATGTTGTATCAATTTTGAATTATCATTGAAACTAAATAAATGTCATTAATAAGTTTGTAGAGGTATAGTTATAACGCGAAAATAAATACTCAATTGAGTAACATAAAACTTGATTTTTTTTGAATATTTAAAATTTAATATTATTTTTTCTAGTTTCTACTTGGACCAGTATAATAAAATAATATGTTTGCTTTATGCATAATATTATAATTTTAGCAAATTAATATTTACTATATTATACATATTATACCATATATAATACGGGTTAGATTTAGCTTTATTTTCACTTCTCACAAATTTAAAAGTTAATTTTGGTTTTTTAAATTTTGTCATTATGGAATACGTACTATGAGTTATACTCCATAACAAACACCTTATATAACAAATAATAAAGAACACCTCATATCTAATCTAATATAAGAGTTCCGTCGTGGCACCCAATACAAAAAGTTGTTATTCTTTTACCCTCTATCCATATAGCAAAAAAAAATAAAAAACAAAAAATTAAAAAAAAAAATTACTGTTTATGATGACGTCACTGCTGACGTCAGCATGAACAGTAATTTTTTTATTTTTTACTTTTTTTTTGTTTTTTTTGCTTGATGGATAGAGGGTAAAAAAATAACAACTTTTTGTATTGGGTGCCCCTAACGGGGCCATTGGATCTATTAGATCTATGGTGTTCTTTATTATTTGTTATATAAGGGTGTTCTATATGAAGCAATGACCTACATACTATACCATATATAATTTAATTATACATACATGCAATATTGTTCGATGCTTCCAGCAAAAGCTGAAAAATATATAATACTATTTTTTTAAAAAAAATTATTGATTTACATATCTTAATTCAACTTTCAAGCATATTCAATTATACATGACAATTTTTTAATCTAAATTTTTATTTTTCTTTTAAAAACTTTTTAAGTGATTAATATTTTTTTTAGGTGGTTGAAAATGAATATATTATTATAATTAATAAGTCTCATTTAATCATTTATATTACTAAATGGATTTTATTTCTTAATCATTTAAAAAAAAAAGATTTTCAATTAATTGAGAAATAGACTTGTAGAATAATTTTTTTAATTTTTTTTTAATTTTTTATTTAATAAAAAAATGTTCAAAAATTATTTGTTATGTTTTTATTTTGTTTGACAAGAATTTTGACGGGATGGGTTGATACACATATTAGGAACGAGTATTTATTTAAAAAACCGTTATTTAATAATGAGCAATAGTTATTAGTTATTTATTAGTTATTATCTTATTTTATGTAAAAAAGATATAGTTAATTACAATTCACAAACATACTAATTACTAAACTTGTGTATCCAGGAGATATGAAGGTTCAACATGTGTAGATATACAGTATATTTAATACCTATTTTCTAGAATAAATAATATCATTCGTTTTTATTTATAAAATAAAATATTTACTATACATGAATATTTTGATATAAAGGTGTTTTTAGTTTCCAATTTAGAACGGATATAGTACTTTGATTTATATTCTGTTCGAACAATATTTTTTTCGAATTTGATCGGTTTCGGATCTTCATCGGATCAAATATTTCGGATTATTATCGATTAGATATTCGGTTCGGGTAATTTTTGGATCAGATGAGATCGGTTTTCGGGCAATGATCGGATTTGACTATATCAGATCGGATTTCGGTTCGGATCGGATTGTTTCGGATTTGGTTAAATTTCAGTTAATCTAATTCTGATATAAAATCGGATCTCAGTTTCATGAATTTCAGATCGGTTCTTCGGATCCAGACCCAATTTGTCAGGTGTTTGAGCATTTTTCATTATCATAATATAGAATTATAAATTCAATCTTTTTTTTTTCCAATTTTCTCAACGACGGTACAAATTAGGAGAGGAGAGAATCGAATTTTTGACCTATCACATACAGAACCTCATTTTTCGTCATTAGATTGTTATATCATCGATTGATATGAATCTAATTAATTTTATGAAACTGTGTATGATTAAAATTTCATTATAAAATAATTTAGTTACTGGAAACTGATGAGAGAAAACCTTTAATTAGCATGTTCTGTTATGTGCATCGAAGTGTAATATCAAATTTGGTTTTTTTTTTTTTTTTTTTTTGACAAACAAGGAATTGTATTAATTTGCATCAACCAAGAACCCAGTCAGGACAAACCCCTGAACTGACACTACAATCTGAATAGAAACAAATAAACGAGCTAACCAAATAGTCGCTTATGTTTACAGACTGTTTTACATCATGAATAACAATATTCTCTGAAATAAAAAAGATTAGAGTAGCTTTCCGATCAATCCAATCTGCATCAATCCTGAAACCGGTAATATCGCAAATGACCTTCACATACGCACCACCTGTAGCCCAATGTTCAGAAACACCCCAGCTATCTACATGCCGAAAACCAGCTATAGACATGCCGAAAATGAAACTCCAGCTATCTACATGCCGAACACCAGCTATAGACATGCCGAAAATAAAATATCTCATAGGATGAACAAATTCTAGTTGTGAAAAGTAAGCTCTTGCAATATCCAACACCAGCCCAAAAACAATGCATAAATTACAGATCTCCCACCAAAGCACAAAAATCCTTTTCAAAGTAGTCCGGAACAAAACCCAAACCAACATACAAACAAAACTCGCCAACAGACGAGACGAAAAACACGCCAAAAAACGAGACGAAGATTCAAAATCAAAGTCATCAGAATAACACCAAAAAATTTGGTTTTGTTTGGTTAACCATTCACGTCTCTCTATTTTGTTCCACTTTAAATGTGTGACTGACTGATCTAAAAATATTGAAGTTTCGTGTCGTCATTATATATGTCACTTGTGTTTATATAATTCGACAAAAGCGTGTATAAAGTTTTGTTTATATTGTTGATGTCACGCTTATGAACATTAATCGTAATTATTAGTAGGATAGTATACTCTAAACTATAATAAATAAAATTTAAAGCCATCTTTTATAATTAAAATACTTTCTCTAGTAGAAAGAAGACTTCCAACTATCATTATGAAAGAAACTCTTTGTTCTAAAGTAAAACATTTTTGTAAGAATTAATTATTATTAGGGGTGTTCTATAACTAGTTTACATATTTTGATATTAAACTTTACCAAATTTATTAAAATATTATTATTATTATTATTATTATTATTATTATTATTATTATTATTATTATTTGTTATTCAGTTTTATGAAACTAATAGCGCAAAGGTAAAAGAAAGGTCCCGGAGAAATCCAGTTTACAGACTTATGTGGTGGAGCACTTTTTAGTATAAAGTTTATTTATAATTTAATTTATAATAAACTAATATAAATTTCTTGTATTAAAAAAATTTCTATTAATAGCAAAAAGGAACTAAAATTAACTTTACAGAACTAATCAAAAAGCATAAAATTTTATCGTTAATAAAAAAATTGAAATTAACTTACCATAAATAAGACAATATGAGTAATAATACTAACAAACTACTCAAAAATATCTTAAAACATCTGTTAACTGAAATGATAACTCTATGCTTATGCCATCACACCGTAATCATTAATATGAGACTCGTAAAAAATAAGAAGCTCCACCAACCAAATTCTAAGATAAAAGTCCCCATCCATGTATATATAGGATGTTTGGGAAATTTTTTTTCAGAATAAATTAACTTATTTTAAGATAAAATAAAAGATTCTTAACTTTTTTTTCTGAAAAAAGTTAATATTTTTTTGAAACTTATACAATCTCAAACATACATTAAATACTTATGTAAAAAAAATTATCAAAATATAAATTTTTTACCGAAAATAAGTTCATAAATACTTATAAAAAACTTAGCCAAACAGGCTCGTAGTCAAGTTCGTCAGCCATTAACGATACTGGTCAAATTTAAGTTTGTTGCCCTCCAAGCTGGGTCTGACCTGAATTTGGTTCTACTTCTATTAAATTGAGAATTTCTTAATTTAATAAAAGCATAACCAATCATTTTTATCATGCAAATATATGAAACTCTTATATTTTGATTTCCAAAATCGCTATAAAATATAAAAAAAATTACATGTAAAATTTAAAGGAATTAAAGGAGGAAACCAACTGTATCTTAGATAATATTATTAAATATATTAAATTAAACATATTATCCTTTCCTAAATGAATTTGGAAAATAACCAAAATCATTTAAAAGCTTAAAATGATTGAGTAAAGTCAAGAATAAATCGTATATTATTCAACATTATCAATTTCAGAGTTGTGTTATACATTAATCATATTAATACTCCTTCTATCCTATTATACATGTCTTTTTTAGAAAATACAAATTGTATCAAATTACATATTCCTTTATTATTTCATACAAATTTAAGTTCAATTTTCCAAATTACCCCATATTTTTATTCCCAATATTTGATTTCTTTAAAATTTAATTGTATTTTATTTTTTAATACATTTATTAAGGGTAATTGTTGAAAAACTAAATCCAACCACTCTTTTTTATAAATATACGTAATTTTTTCAAAAGGACATATAAATTGGGAGGAGGGAATGTACAATAATGTACAATAAAGTCTTTAGTTAAAAGTGTGAACAGATACTAAGCTGTAAGGCATATAAGCCTAAATAGTCAAAAAAAAAAATTGATGTCCAACGGGACATTATTGTTATCTAAAATTATAGCAAACCACTTCGTATTGGCTATATTTGTCGAACCGCTATGGACCAGTAAGAAAACTCTACATCATCCATTACCAGATTAAAATAATTTATTCCATTTTTAACAACTTAAAAGAACAATAACATACTATTTTAAAATATAACTGATCAATATAGTCAATTCCATTAGAGTACAATGTAAAATAGATTTAGCAAATTTTACATAATTGTTATTTTACATTATTTTATCCAACTATTTTAACAAATATCATTGGAGATGCTCTAAATGGTTCATTCTGCGAAATGGAAGTGGCAGGCAAGTCAAGTGGCGGTAGCATTTTTCATAATGATAATTAAGCTATCAATTTTCAGAATTGATAGCCTGCAAATTACACCAAGACAATGCAGCTGATTGCAAATACAGTAGCATCAATAATGTATTAGTCACGTTAGCGTGCTGCTTCAAGCTTCATGAGTTTAACTGTTCAGGTCCTGTTTTCCCAATTATATTTCGTCCCATTTAAGATTAAGATTTCTGATAACATATGCTGTATATCTTTGTATTTTTACCAACATAATGAGACCATTAATTAACAGATCTGTTTATTAAAACAGGTTAGTATGCATTCATAACATGGCTAAAAAACAGATTCGCAGCACCTGCAACTTCACGTTGATGACACACTTCTTTCAAAATACATCATCAGCATGAGTTCCGAGAACTTGTTATATAGACAATTGATAAGAAACCAAATTTTTTTTAAAAAAAATTCAATTTTTTTCAAAAAAAAAACTGCCTCTATCACGTCAACACTGATGACGTGGCAATGCTGACGTGACAGCGACATCTGCAGTGATGTCAACATTGCCACGTCAGCAGTGGTGTCACGTCAGCACTTGGTTCTCCAACAGAATCAGAAAATTGTTCTTTTTTTATTGTAGAACCAAAAAAAATTAGTTTCTTTTTTATAGAACCAAAAATTAAAACTTTGATTTTACTATAGAAGTAGAAAATTGATAGTTCTCTCTAATTCCCTATATAAGATTGTCTCTCTAGAACAATGTCCTCATCAGCATAGCACAATTTCCATTTAAAATTGCGGGGCGCTCTAATTTGCAATATTACATCTGTTAGTAACCGGTCCAGTTTATTAGTTGAAATAAAGGGTTAAATATGGTCACCGAAATGAACTCCATATGGAGTATCAATTACTAATGACGAATAATGATAGTGCCGTTAGTTCAAAATTTTGACAACGTGAACACTTTGACTTTAACGTGTTACACTGAATAGGCACTGACATGGCAACAACATCGTACATGGCAATGACATAAGTAAATTAAACTACTCTCTTTCCAAATTAAAAACACAAATACTACTGGGTTTATCATCTCCCAAATATCTTCAAAACATAAAGCTTAAATCCAAAAACAAACAACCATATTTCTCTCTAATCACTCTTCCACAACCTTTTTGTAATCTTTAATCAATATCTTTGGATTAATTAAGCGTATGATAAGATGAAGAAGAATCTGGAAAATGGGTTTTGATGAGAGAGAGAGAGAGAATGGTCATCACTGCCATTGATAACCAATTATAAAATTAGTGATGCACGATAACTAATTTTCCAATCCATCCTTGTCACTGGTTTATAAAATTTTGTGTGTATATTCAGTATATACGTCATGCGTGTATATGTTCTTGGATCAAAATCATAAATCTGATAACTTATACTAGCGTTTACCCGTGCTACGCACAGAATGGTAAAATTTATTAATTATTTAATGTAAACATATAATTTTAATTATTATTTAAAAAATATATATAATTTCATTAGTATATAATTAATTTAAGTATGAAATTACTTATTCGTCAATTTATACCAATTGCATTATTATTAATATTATCAAACAATTATCATAACATTCACATCCCCGCTTAAACGTTCTAAACCCCTCTTTATTATTTTTTCTTCATTTTGATTTTTATTTGCTATCTCTCATTTTTTAGAATCTTCCTACCAAGTTCATAAGTTTTTTACCCATATTTTAAGTTTTGTTCTTTTAGAAATTTGGTAAATTTAAATGTATAGTACTGTGGGTTTCTAAAATTTTTATTATATTAATTCATTCAAATTAAATTATTAAAGTAAAGGATTGCATGTTTCAGCGACAAAAGAAAGGATTTCTATTATGAAAGATCCGTTAAACGAACGTAGTTATGATAAAAGAAACTTTCATCTAATCTAGTTTCGTATTTGTTCGTTCAATATCATTTTTACAAATTTTATGTTCTTTTTTATTAGTGAGTTGATTTATTTTAGAAAAATTAACATTATTAATCAAACAAATAATCCAATATATCTCGTTCTTAGAGTAAGATATGACTATTAGAATTTATTGTGATTGCCCTCAGCTTATTTTTAATGACAACTTAGAATATGTATATTTAGTTTGGGAGTTTGTATGTTGATTTTTTTTTTCTTTTCAATTAAAATATGGTATATTAAATATTAGTTTTTTTTACCCATAAATAGGGATGACAAATTAATTCCATCTGATTGAACCTGAAATTCGAAATTTTAGATAAATCGAACCCGAATTTTTTAAATTTAAATTTTAAATCCGAAATAGTTTCGATTTGGATTTGATTTCAGTTGTACCAAACCGCTATATGATTTGAAATCCGAAACCCGATCCAATATCGAAACCTGATACATAAATAATATGACATCATAATTTGAAATTATTATATGTAATATTTTGGATGTAAGGCATACAATTTATTTATATTTATTCAAATATTTCATTAGAAATAGTCAATACAAATTTATTAATTAGAACTTTTATTTCTCAATCTCAAGTTTTATTTCAATATATATGATGTAATTTTCTTTGTTTTACATAAATTTTTAATATGTTATGTATACGAAAAATAATTTTTTTTACATATTTTAAATTTTAATTAGTATGTCAATTAGTATTATATGTTACAGTTGACTACTTACTTATTTAATTATTTTAGTATTTAATTATTGTGAAAAAATACTTACCATTATTTGTGTGTAGTAATTTTTTTAAATTTGACTACATTACTACTGATTTTGGATCCCCAAAAACCTAGATCTAATCCGAACCCAACGAATTTGGTTTTGGATATTGAGTTTTGGATTTGAATTTATTTTTAAAAGCTGAAAATATTTGGATATGGATTTGGATTTTACAAAATTTGTACCTAATCCAACCTGTAAAGTGGGTATACAAAAATAAATAAGGAAAACTTTTAATATGATATGATTGGTCTAAAATTTAGGAATGGAATCTGATTGGTCCTAAAATAATTCCTCATTTTTGATTAGTTAACCGCATAGTGTGGTCAAATAAAATAAAATTATCATACATGATGGAATTATGCATGTACTAAATAAAAAAAAAGGGATATTTACAAAAATATATATGTTTTTAACTTTCTTTTGCGTTTTTACTATCATTAACTTCCTCTTTCAATTCTACAATCTTACTTTTACAAATATACTACCAACTTTGTTTTTAACTTTTTATTTTTTTAAAAATACGTTTTGCAACCTTTGCAACCTGATCTGTAAATTCAGGGCGGCGCCAGCTGTGTGAGTTTCAAAAGTTGCAACTGAAAACTGGAAGTTGCAAATGAGGTTGCAAAAGTTACAACTGAAAACTAGAAGTTGCAACTGAAAACTGGAAGTTTCAAAAGTTGCAACTGAAAACTGGAAGTTGAAAAAGTTTCAACTGAAAACTGGAAGTTGCAACTTCGATGCTATATATGGGAGCAGACGAATTTCTGATTGCAAGTTCCAGTGTTCAGTTGTCATTTTTGACCATTTTTTTGAAATTATATATATATATATATATATATATATATATTAGATTTCAAAAAACTGGTCGAAAATGACAACTGTAAGTTGCAACTTCCAGTTTTCAGTTTTCGGTTGCATATAAGGTTGCATATGAGGTTGCTAAACACAAACACAATTATAATATATATTATAAAAATACATAATTTTTCAAATATTAAAAATATGTTACATTTTTTAAATATTATATATGAAGATTGATTTCATATATGATCGTAACAATTTACTTAAAAATTTCACATGATTGTAAAAATTTACTTACACTTTGGAATTCATATGATTTTTTATAAATAATTTTTTAAATATAACTTAGAAAGATAGAACAATATTATGCAACCTCATATGCATATATAGATTTCATATGCAACTTCCAGTTTTCAGTTACAACTTTTACAACCTAATTTGCAACTTTCAGTTCAGTTTCAACTTTTGCAACCTCATTTGTTCAGTTGCAACTTTTGCAACTTCCAATTTTCAGTTCAACTTTTGCAACTTCCAGTTTTCAGTTGCAACTTTTGCAAACTCATTTGTTTAGTTGCAACTTTTGCAACTCACACGGCTGGCGCCGCCCTGAATTTACAAATGAGGTTGCAAAGGTTGCAAAACGTATTTTTCAAAAAAGAATTTTAAAGAAAGGTATTTTTATAAATAGTTTTAAAAGTGATAGTATTTTTAAAAAAATAATTTGAAGGATGAGTAATTTTGAGATTATCCCTAAAAAAATTTTGTATTTCAAAAAAATTATAAAGTAATCACGATAAGTAAATTAGGATGAGAATAATGTGATTAATTTAATTTTAGTGGTAAATTTTGATCGGCTCTTATATATATTTATGAAAATTAATAATATATAATAATGCAATTATAATTAATTATAAATCAAAAGAGTGAAGAATTAATATTGCGAAATCGCTTAATATTATATATTTGTATTATCCTGATTGATTTTAATTTAACATATTAATAAATATTTTCCACATTAAGAAATATGTAATATATGGATATGTTGAAATAAGTAACTACTATATTTAAATTAGAATTGTTAACTAATCATGGTTACTATAATAGGATGAGAATGGTAAATATGGAAAACTTTTAATATAATTTGATTGGTCTAAAATTTAGGAATGACCTCTAATTGGTCCTAAAATAATTCATAATTTTCTGATTGGTTAACTGTTGCTAACTGTATACTTGGGTAGACTCCGGTATTATAAAAAAGGATTTGGAATAGTGTATTAAATATTTTTTAATTTTAAAAATATTTAATTTAGTAAGAATAGATTTTTTCAAATTTATTTGCACCTTATGATTGTAGATCGAGTATTTGAGATATTAAAATATTATATTTTATGATATAGATAAATAGATCCATGCATAAAAATAATATATTTTTATTAATATCAATTAATATATATGTAATTTTGGAAAATGGTTCTATACATATAGAGGGACGCAAAAAACTGATGTGCTAGTATACAATAATATAATTTTGATTGAATTTAATTAAAAATTGTGATTGATTTTTTTTTTTTTTGACTATGTAGGCCTATATGCCTTACAATTTAGTATCTATTCTAAAATAATTCTCGGGGTGAGCGAGAAATTGTATATAATAATAATAAAAAAATTTATGAAAATTAATAAGTATTTAATAATTATTTATGAAAATTAATAGTAATCCATGACTATATATTATAGTATGATTGTAGTTGATATTTATGAAAATTAACTTGTAATATATAATAGTATAATTGTGATTGACTTTAAATTAAAACATTGATAAGTTAGTAACTATTTTATCACTTTTAAAAATGTAATTTTTGCATGTACTAAATAATATAAATTTCTTATTTCAAAAAAACTGTTAAGTTACCACGATAAGTAAATTAGGATGAGAATGATATAATTAATTTAATTTTAGTGGTAATTTCGTAATAATTCATATTATAAATTTTAATTATGAAAATTAATTCGTAATATATAATAATGCAATTATGATTAATTGTAAATCAAAAGAGTGGAAAATTCATATTGCGAAAATCGATTAATATTATATATTTGTATAATCCTGATTGATTTTAATTTAAAACATTAATTTATTATAAATATTTTTTGACATTAAAAAAAATGTAATATATGGATATGTTAAATCAAGTCATTACTATATTTAAATTAGAATTGTTAACTAACCATAGTTAGTATAATAGGATAAGAATAATAAATAAGGAAAACTTTTAATATAACATGATTGGTCTAAAATTTAGGAATGACCTCTTATTGATCCTAAATAATTCATAATTTTCTAATTGGTTAACATTGCATCTAACTCTAGAGTATATTGGTACCTTGCTACTTTCTATGCTAATGTTTCCATGTTTGTTGAGTTATTACCATAATTAGCGTAATTCCGTAAGTATATAGTTGTTATTTAATAAAAATGAAAATATATTATGTGAGAAATTTATTGTCGAATATTTTTTTATTAAAAGTATTTATAATATATAAGCATGTTAAATTAAATAGTTAATATATTTTAATTAGAATTATTAACTAACTACAGTTAGTAAAGTAGGTATAGAAAGATAAATAAGGAAAACTTTTAATATGATACGATTGGTCTAAAATTTAGGAATGAAATCTGATTGGTCCTAAAATAATTCCTCGCTTTTGATTTGTTAATCGGTGTGGTAAACTCAGGTATTAAATTGTTAACTAATCATGGTTAATATAATAAGATAAAGATAATAAATAAAGAAAACTTTTAATATAATAAAAGATTTATTAATTAATTTTATTAACAAATTTTGAATAAATATATTTTGAGCTTTTAATACTATTGACTCTTTGAAGGTATGAATTTTATCCAAGTTATTTCAAATCTGATTTCAAATCCGAATTTTCAGATTTCTAGTTGAATTGGATTGTAATTATTTAAAAAAATTTAATTATACAACATGTATTATGAAAATCTATTAATAGTGTAGGATAGTCTTTGAAGGTATGGATTTTATCCAAATTATTTCAAATCTGAATTCAAATCCGATTTTTCAGATTTATAGTTGAGTTAGATTATAATTATTTAAAAAATTTTAATTGTACATCACGTATTATGAAAATCTATTTATAGTGTATGATAATATGATTGTTATTGATTTTATATTAAAAGAGTGGTTGATTAATGAATGATTAATTATGAAATTTAATTTAAAATATATAATAGTATATCGTGATTGGTTTCAAATTAAAATTGTGATTATGAAAATCTATTTATAGTGTATGATAATATGATTGTTATTGATTTTATATTAAAAGAATGGTTGATTAATGAATGATTAATTATGAAATTTAATTTAAAATATATAATAGTATATCGTGATTGATTTCAAATTAAAATTGTGATTTTTTTAGTAAATATTTTTTGATTTAAAAATATGTATTTATGGATATGTTAAATAAAATCATTATTGTATTTAAATTATAGAAGTGTTAACTAACCATAGTTAATTAAGTGGGGTGAGAATGTAAATAAGGAAAACTCTTAACATAAAATGATTGGTCTAAAATTTAGGAATGCGTTATGATTGGTTCTAAAATAATTCATAGTTTTCTGATTGGTTAACTGATATGTGGTAGACTCAGGTATTATAATAAAGGATTGGATCTTTGTGTTTTTTTTTTGTTTTTCTGGAAAATGGAATGAAAATGGAATGATTAGCATTTTCATTTGTTGTGTACTTGTGTTAACTTGTCATGTTCTTCATAATTTTATTTAGCATTTTTTTTATAAATGAAAAAGAAAAAATTGAGATATAAAATTTAATTTTAAATTTTATAGTAAATTAAAATTGTTTATATAAGGCTACAAAGGAAGACTAAGTTTTTAGTAAGTTTTCTTGATTAAAATAAAATATTAATATAAAAGAAAGATTGGGATCTTAAAATAAAACTTAATTTTAAATTTTTATTATAAAATTTAATCTTTTTATAAATTTAAAAAAATCAAGAAATTAAAATAAAAGCATAATTTTCAATTTTTAAATAAATGTTTTCTTATAAATTTATATAAAAATAAAAAGTTATTATAGTATTTATGTTATTATACACGTCATTAACAATATCTCTGATACATTTGTTACAGTCATTGTGTTGTAAAGGTCTATCATTGCCACGAAGTAACACCTTAACATTTTCGGTTTAGTCAAAAAGTTGAACTAACGGCGTGTTTTTTACTTGTCAGTATAATGATCCAAATGAAACCCAGTTAACTATCATCAAACAATTGATGTATAAAGTTCACTTGAATAATTTTTTGACATTTGATCCTTTAAATAAAGGGAATGGTACTATTATACAGATTTGTGAGGTTAAATTTGTTAACATATAAGGCAGATTTTAGAGGAATGCATTTTTTATTGGGCTCGATAAGCACGTTTTAACTCCACATTATTATGATATTGTTCGATTTGAATCAAACTCGCACAAATTTGTTTTTAGATAACTCTCAAAAATTCTCATTCTAAGTTAATCTGGTAAATAGCAATATGCCCTTCCCGATGTGTGAGAAGCTGTTCCTTCTTGATACATATTAGTCTAACTATACAAGTGCAAAGGTGAAATTGAATTTGTTACTCGTCGGGATATCAACTACGTTGGGTTTGAACTCAATTATGGATTTGGACGATATATATATGGATTTGGTAATAATTATATGTGTTGATAATTATTTATATATGTCGCCTGTGCTTTCTATCGATTCCTGTGAGCGCATCAGCAAGGATGAAGTCAAGGGTGCCCTACAGAAGATGGCTAAAGGGAAGGCGGTTGGCCCGGATCTTATCCCGATCGAGGTTTGGCTTTGTCTTGGAGAGGTTGGCGTCCAATGGCTAGCAGATTTGTTCAATGTTCTTCTCTTGGGTGCTAAGATGCCATCTGATTGGAGGCGTAGTGTTGTGGTCCCTTTTTTCAAGAATAAAGGCGATGCTCAGAGTTGTAGTAACTACAGGGGTATTAAATTACTCAGTCATACTATGAAACTTTGGGAGAGAGTGATTGATAGTCGGATTAGAAGAGTAGTCGAAATCTCGGAGAATCAATTTGGTTTTATGCCTGGGAGATCGACGACCGAGGCTATACATCTCGTTAGACGCCTTATGGAGAAGTTCAGGGATCGTCGCAAAGACCTTCATATGGTGTTCATTGATCTTGAGAAGGCTTATGATAGCGTACCCCGTGAAGCTATCTGGAAGAGCCTTGAGGAGAGGGGAGTGTCGTCGGCGTACGTTAGGGTGATTCAAGACATGTACTCCCAAGCTAGCTCTTGCGTTCGGACCCCAGTGGGGGACTCCCGTTTCTTCCCTGTTGAGATGGGGCTACATCAGGGGTCGTCCCTTAGTCCTTTTCTTTTCGCCCTTATCCTTGATGGCATGTCGCGAGGGATCCAAGATGATGTCCCTTGGTGCATGCTCTTTGCGGATGATATCGTGCTAGTGGCGGAATCGCGGGGGGAGGTGAACGAGAAATTGGAGCTTTGGAGATCTACTTTGGAGTCCCAAGGATTACGTATGAGCCGTTCTAAAACCGAGTATCTCTGGTGTAACTTCAGTGGTGAGGACAGCGAAGAAGGGGTGGAGGTTAGGATTGAAGACCAGATCGTCCCTCAGACGGACAACTTCAAGTATTTAGGTTCGATCATCCAGAAGGAAGGTGAGATTGAAGCCGATGTCACACATCGTATCAAGGCAGGGTGGTTAAGGTGGAGGGCAGCGTCAGGGGTGATGTGCGATAAGAGAGTCCCTTTAAAGTTGAAAGGGAAATTCTATAGAGCGGCTATCCGGCCTGCGATGTTATATGGTTCGGAGTGTTGGGCGGAGAAGAAGGCCCTCGTAAGCAAGTTGGAAGCGGCTGAAATGAGGATGCTGCGGTGGTCTTGTGGGCGCACGATGTTGGACAGAATCCCAAATTCGGTGTTTAGGAGCGAGCTTGAAGTGGCGCCGTTTTCTGCGAAACTTAGGGAAGGAAGGTTGAGATGGTTCGGCCACGTCCGTAGGAGGCTGGTTGAAGCCCCAGTGAGGAGGGTCGAGAGTCTCTCGGTTGGTGGGGCGAGGAGGAGAGGCAGGCCGAGGAGGTCGTGGGAAGAGCAGCTCAGGCTGGATTTGAAGGCATTAGACTTAAATGAGACCATGTGTGCAGATAGGTCTGCTTGGAGGCGGCGTATCAGAGTGGTGGATTCTCTTTTAGGGTGCGGATCGGTTGTAGAGAGTCTTAGAATTGGGTTGTCTCGGATAGCGATTTTGTAGTAGGTCGGCCTTAGCGTTCTCACTATGCGTTTTTAGTGTCTTCTGTTTTCTTGTTTTCCAGGTACAGGGATCCTGGCTCGGTGCTGTCTCCGTGCAGGAGTTGCGTGTGGTTGGAGTGCATCAAGTTATGAATATCATAAATCCGCACAGAAAGGTATGCCCCATGTGGAGAACGCCATGGGCCCAGGTATGGCATTGAGCATTTCCATGTCAGTTGGTTTCCTTTGTAACTATCACACTCTTTGTATGTCGTGCACTTAGCCGAGGGTCTACACGGAAACAGCCTCCCCGCTCTAAAAGTGGGGGTATGGTCTGCGTACATCCCACCCTCCCCAGACCCTGCTGTAAGCGGGATATACTGGGTATGTTTGGTTTTATATTTTGATCACAAATTTTGGAAAGAGTAGTGTTAGGTACCTCAAATTTGTTTCTAAAATTTTTACCTAATGATGTGTAATGACACATGACACATTTTATTGAAATTCATATATATACACACGGACTCCCATTTATAGTTAGGAAACTTACCAATCATAACCGTGACAAATTAGCATTTGGGAAATATTTTAGAATTTTTTTTGGGATATCTAGCATTCTCCTTTTGGAAATTAGGTGTCAAGTATTTGAAGGTTTGTATAAAAAAGACTTATAGAACAAGTATGTTAAGAATTGGAAGACTTGTAGAACAAGTATGTTAAGAATTGGAAGAGTTGTATAAGAAGTATGGAAAGACTTGAAAAACAAGTATGGTAAGTTTTGGTGGCTAAGTTTGGGATGACTATATCTACATAGTCATATTATGTTTGATATGAGTGAATACTTAAGAGATGTAGTCTTAGGTATTGTTTGGAAAATGTTGGTAGAAGTATTGGATGGGTACACCATTAAGGTGTTATTGTTTTGATATATTATTGATAATTGTTTTGATTAATAATAGAAGTTGAATCGTAGGTGTTTACACGTTAAATATTTGTTATTTTTACTTAAATAACACCGCGCTTTTGTAAATCTTATCAACTAATTTAATTAATTGGTATATGTTAGAAGCCCATCGGCCCAATAGGCTATGTTGAGCCCATCACTGTACACCTGTGCTAAGCATCCAAGACATAGAGATCCGAATCCAAGACATAGAGATTCCTTGGATTCTTCGGTCCATTCAACAAGTGACACCTCAGAATGTGGGGTACGGTTGTTCTTTCCTCATCATCTCCTAGGGCCCACATCCGAAGGCTATAAATAGAAGGAAGTAAGCAACAACGAAATTCAATTCATGATCACTACTCAAGTATTCTCTTTCACAATTTCTTTACGTTTTACCCTACTATTTTAACAACCAGGAAACTTACTCTTACGCCGGAGGTGAATCGAGGGTCAACACCCTCGCATTCTTTTGTCTTGCAGGTTGACCGAAGGCCCTACTCGGAAATATCTGGTTCCAACATTTGGCGCCGTCTGTGGGAACGTAGAGAGACAATTGTGTTCGAGTTTATCAAAAACTATGGCAGCTGAAGACACGCCCTTACCAGACGCCAGCACCGTAGCTGGGGACAGCCCCGTCACCCCTGCCATCCAGAAAGTCGCCCCTACGTCCCAGGAAAATCCTCCTGTTGCCCGAAGAACGTTGAATTTCGATGAGGAGGGAGACATGCCCACTCCCGAAGAGCAACAAGAGATGCTAATGAAATGGAGAGAGCAGCAGAAGACCAAAGGAAAGCAGAAGGAAATAAACGATAAAGAAGCCGAAAGACTAGCTAAGAAAAAGGCAGCTGACCAATTAAAATTAGAAGCCCTCAAGCTCCAAAGAGAAGAGATCGAGCTACAGGAAAAACTGCTTCGTGAGACCCTGGAGGCCGAAAACCCAAAAGCCGAAAATGAAAGAGAGAAGAGAACTAGAGACGACGAAGAGGAATCTTGGAATTCGGAATCGCAATCTAAGAGAGCAAGATCAAAAAACAACTATTCCTCGGATTCTGAAGACGAAGGTCCTCGCACGGATGACCGAATCCGAAGGCTAGAAAAGGTGATGTTCGGCGAAAGAAGAGTGAGCCATGAGCCTGTGGTGACCATAGACGTGGAACAATACCGACCTCCGCCAGGGAGACAATTTCCGAAGATGAACGAATTCAACGGAAAAGGGGATCCTGAAGATCATTGCGAGAAGTATGAATCGCTCATGACCGGTATGGGACACTGTGATGTCATGCTGTGCAAAATGTTTAAGACGTATCTAAAAGGATCAGCATCAATGTGGTATCGCTCGTTAAGACCCAGGTCTATTGGTTCGTACGTACAAATCAAAAAGAAATTCATAAGGCACTACTCCCACATGTGCCGAAGAGAAAAAGATACGGAGGCCCTAATCCATTGCAGACAAAGACCAAACGAAGAATTGGGCGAATACCTGGCCCGATTCAAGGACGAAGCAGGGACGGTAAAAAACTTGGACAAAGTTAAGGCTGCCGGGTTCCTCTCGGCCGGACTCGATCCCATTAAAGGAAGGAAGCTCCGATCCTCCCTGTACGATGCACCCCCGAAATCCTTGAACGATATATACTTACGAGGAGAAGCTATCCGAAGGAAGTTGGAATCCATCAACGGATACAAAGATAAGAAAAATGATAAAAGATAGGAGAGACGACAAAAAGGACGACCGAAGAGATCGTAGGGATAACAGAAACAGGCCAAATGACTTAAGGTCCCATAAGGGAACCGAACGAAGAAGAGACAGAGAAAACGCCGTGTTTACACCGCTCAACACTCCGATCTAAAAAATCCTTCATGAGATTAAAGGAAGGCCTGGATTCACTCGACCACCCAAGATGCGAGCTCCCGAACACCGAAGAAACGAAAATAAGTTCTGCGACTACCACCGTGACAAAGGCCATAACACCAACGATTGTTTCCATTTAAAGAATCTAATAGAAAGAATGGTCAGGGATGGAGACTTAGCACAATTCATCGGAGATATGAGGGAGAAGCTGGACAACAAAGAAAAGAAGGAAGCCGAAATATCGGAAAAATACCGAGGAGAGGTGAAAACCATTTCCGGGGGCACGATTCTTGATCGGAGCAGTAAAACCGCCCGAAAGAAGTATGCCAGACAAATCTACAACCTCTATCAATCAAACGTCGCGAAGCAGCCTTTACCCATATCTTTCACCGAAGACGACTACGAGGACGTAATATGGCCACACGAAGACCCACTCGTCATAAACCCAGTCATCGGCGAAAATAAGATTTGGAGGGTGTTGATTGACGAAGGCAGTTCGGTAAACATTTTGTACCACCGAACATACTGCAAGATGAATCTTGGGGGAGAAGAATTGGAACCCTGCCATGAAGCACCATTGTACGGTTTTGGAAATCAGCCCATACCAATTGAAGGAACGATCACTCTCTCCGTCTTACTAGGAAAAGCACCGTACACTGTAACGAAGGAAGCAAAATTCTACGTGGTTCGGGTTGACAGCCCATACAATGGAATCCTCGGGAGGCCAGCCTTATCTTCATTTCAAGCTGTCTCCTCCATACCGCATCTAAAGTTAAAGTTTCCAACCGAGAACGGGGTCGGAGAAATGAGAGGAGACCAGAAAACCGCACGGATCATAATTTTGGAGGACCTAGAGAAAGACAAGGACACAGAGATGGCTGAGGCAGGAAAGAGAAAGAGGATCAACGAGGACACTGGAAACAACCATCAATTGCTGAATATTGAGCTAGAGAAATTCGGAGTCGATTTATCTAGTCCGATTGCCGAACCGGCAACGGAAACCGAGGAGGTCGAGCTATACGTAGGCCAGTCGGGCAAAATAATCCAGATAGGCAAGGATCTAAATCCCGAACTGAAAACAAGAGTCATCAAAGTCATTCGGGAATTTCACGACGTATTCGCCTGGAATCCCGAAGACATGCCAGGCTTAGACCCATCGGTCGCCAAACACTGCCTCAACGTGAAACCCGATGCCCAACCGGTGAAACAGAAGAAGCGAAACTTCGCCGTGGAAAGACAAAAGGTCATCGAAGCCGAGGTCGAGAAACTTCTGGAAGCCAAATTCATCGAAGAGATAGATTACCCCGATTGGTTGGCAAACGTGGTGGTAGTCAAAAAGTCTAACGGAAAGTGGCGAATGTGCGTCGATTACACCGACCTAAACAAGCATTGCCCGAAGGACCATTACCCTTTACCGAACATCGATCAGTTGATAGACGCCACTTCAGGCCATCAAATACTCAGCTTCTTGGATGCGTTCTCCGGATACCATCAGATCGCCATGAACGCCGAAGACATTCCTAAAACAGCATTCATCACACCGAATGGCACCTACGCTTACATCAAAATGCCCTTCGGACTAAAGAACGCAGGGGCGACGTTTCAAAAGATGATCAACAAAGTCTTCAAAGCCCAAATAGGCCGAAACATGGAATGCTACGTGGATGACATGATCGTCAAATCCTTGTTTAAAGATCACGCCGAAGATTTGAAAGAATGCTTCGAAGCCCTAAGGAAAAACAACATGAGGATTAACCCGAACAAATGCACGTTCGGAGTTAACAGTGGAAAATTTTTAGGATATATGGTCAGCGCCCGAGGAATTGAGGCGAATCCCGAAAAAATTAAAGCAGTCATCGACATGGAAACACCGAAGACAATCAGGGATATTCAGAAATTGACCGGACGAATGGCAGCCTTGAGAAGGTTCATTTCTCGATCAGCGGAAAAAGCCCTACCATTTTTCGAGGTTCTTCGAGGAACAAAAAATTTCGAATGGGGACCGAGTTGTCAAAAAGCTTTTGAAGAACTAAAAGAATACCTGGTGAACACCCCACTCTTAATGAGACCGAGCCCAAACGAAACTCTTCAGCTATATCTGGCTGTGAACGACCGAACACTCGGGGCAGTACTGATCAAACAGCATGAAGGGAACCAACATCCAGTTTTCTACGTCTCTCACATCCTAAAAGATGCAGAAACAAGGTACCCCAACGCCGAAAAGTTCGCCTACGGGCTAGTAATGGCCTCGAGAAAGTTACGGCACTACTTCCAAGGCCGAACAATCCAAGTGGTAACCGATCAACCCCTGAAGAAGATCATGCGAAGACCAGAAGCTTCAGGCCGAGTGGTCGCTTGGTCGGTCGAATTAGGAGAATACGACCTGGAATTTGTTCCCCGAACAGCAATCAAAGCTCAAACCCTTGCCGACTTCATAACGGAATGCTCTTTCTCTAGTCCAAAAGATTTGGCTCCTGAAGATCAATTAATACCTTCACCAGGAAAATGGAGACTTTTTGTAGATGGTTCGGTAGCAGGATCAAAGTGTGGCGCAGGCCTCATATTAACTAGTCCCGAAGGTTTCGAGATATGTCAAGCAATCAGATTCGCCTTCTCCTTAACCAATAACGAGGCCGAATACGAAGCGGTACTAGCAGGTCTAGATTTGGCAAAAAGTTTGGAGGTAAAGCACCTAAGAGTCTTCAGCGACTCCATGCTAGTCGTCAAACAGTTTTCAGGAGAATATGGACAAAGAGACCCCCGAACAAAAGCCTATGCCACGAAGGTACGCGAAAATTCACTAATGTTCGAATCATTCGAATTAAGCCAAGTAGCCAGGGAAAACAACAGCCGAGCCGACGCACTATCAAGGTTGGCTTCGGCGGAAACTCAGAATCTCACAGGTTCTATCTATCTGACCGAAGTCAAGGCACCATCGATAGACAAGAAACGATGCCTGGAAATACATCAAGGAGTTAATTGGATGACGCCAATTAGGGCTTTCTTAGAAAAAGACACCCTTCCCCTTGATAAAAAACAGGCCCATAAAATCAGATACCGATCGGCCAGTTACTCCATCATTGAAGGCAAATTATTTAGAAGATCAGCCAGTCAGCCCTTGCTCCGATGCCTGGACCCTGACGAGCAAAAAATGGCATTAGAAAGTATTCACGAAGGCATCTGTGGGGAACACCTCGCAGGACGGTCACTTGCTTTCAAAATCTTAAGGCAAGGTTTCTATTGGCCCACGGTAAGGGAAGACGCTTCGGAGTACGCAAAGAAATGCAAGCAATGTCAATTATTCAGTAACGTTCCGAAGCAACCACCCGAAGAAATGACCTCGGTACTCAACCCGATTCCTTTCGCTATGTGGGCAGTAGATATTGTGGGCATTCTGCCAACTAGTACTAAACAGGCCAAATATTGCATTGTGGCCATTGATTACATGACCAAATGGGTAGAAGCAAGACCCCTCTCAGCCATCACCGAAGAAGCCGCGAAAAAGTTCGTACTAGAACAAATTATTCTAAGGTTCGGAATCCCGATGATATGCGTATCGGACAATGGAACTCAATTCATTGGGAGCAAATTCAGGAAATTTCTATTTGAATTCGGAATTCAGCAAAGATTCAGTTCGGTAGGCCATCCTCAAGGAAATGGAGCAATCGAAGCAGCTAACAAAATCATTTTCGACGGGATAAAGAAGAGGCTAGGAGATTCAAAAGGACTCTGGGCCGAAGAATTGCCGTATGTCTTGTGGGCCTACCGAACAACTCCGAGATCGTCGACCGGAGAAACTCCTTTCAAACTCGCTTTCGGCACCGATGCCTTGATGCCAACTGAGGTCGGCCTAGAATCCTATCGGACGCAGGTATTCAACGTGGAAACAAATGAATTCGGACTCCGAGCAAATGTGGATCTGCTTGAAGAAGAGAGGGAAGCAGCCTATCAGAGAAATTTAAGATACCAACTTCAGGCAGCCCAATATTACGATTCAGGAATAAAGAAAAGATCATTCCACGTGGGAGATCTGGTCCTCCGAGAATTAGCCACTTCGATGCCAACCAGACAAGGTAAACTCATGCCGAATTGGGAAGGTCCCTACGTGGTGATAGAGGTAGTTCGTCCAGGCACATACAAGCTAGCTCATTCGGACGGAAATCCCATCAAAAATACATGGCATGCATCCCGCCTTCGTCGTTTTTATCAGTAAGACCTTTTCATCTTATTGTAAACAAAGTAAATATAAGGAACCCATGTTTGGGGCAGACCGAATAAAACATGTGTTCTTATCTCTTGTTTAGTATTTATGATATTTTGACATAATTAAGGCAGGGAGGAAATATTTTTCATTAACCGAAGAAAGCCTTAATTATTTACAAATCCCTTAAATACTTGGGGACATTAAGAGCTAGGCTCCGGCCGAAGATGCAAATTGCTAGGCTCCGGCCGAAGACGCAAATTGTCCGAAGACGCATAAAAAAGAAAATTATGCTAAGGACAAAAATTAAGAGCTAGGCTCCGGCCGAAGATGCAAATTGCTAGGCTCCGGCCGAAGACGCAAATTGTCCGAAGACGCATAAAAAAGAAAATTATGCTAAGGACAAAAATTAAGAGCTAGGCTCTGGCCGAAGATGCAAATTGCTAGGCTCCGGCCGAAGACGCAAATTGTCCGAAGACGCATAAAAAAGAAAATTATGCTAAGGACAAAAATTAAGAGCTAGGCTCCGGCCGAAGATGCAAATTGCTAGGCTCCGGCCGAAGACGCAAATTGTCCGAAGACGCATAAAAAAGAAAATTATGCTAAGGACAAAAATTAAGAGCTAGGCTCCGGCCGAAGACGCAAATTGTCCGAAGACGCATAAAAAAGAAAATTATGCTAAGGACAAAAATTAAGAGCTAGGCTCCGGCCGAAGATGCAAATTGCTAGGCTCCGGCCGAAGACGCAAATTGTCCGAAGACGCATAAAAAAGAAAATTATGCTAAGGACAAATGAATTATGCTAAAACGAGCAACATAAATATTTCCAAAGATCAGAGTTATGCCCGAAGGCTTACATCAACCCAAATAAAAAGTTATGCCCGAAGGCTTACATGATCAAAGAAAAAATTTAATCAGAAAGTTCAGGCTCGGAGCCCGAACTGACTTCGAGAGGTAGATCGGGTTCTGGAGGACGAGTAACGGGATCTTCAAACATGCCCAGGATTTGCTTGTAGTCCCAACCCTTCTCGTGAACCCGAACTACTGCCTCATCGAAACCAGCTGGATAACTCCTGTCCTCACACTGTATCATCTTCTTCTCGGACTTCTTCAGCAATCGCCGACTCCGCTTGGCTTGCTCGGTCCTCCTCGCCGCCAGCCTCGACTGGGAATCCCTCTCCAGCTCCAAAGATTTGCGTTCGACCTCCAAATTCCCGACACGGGTCTGGAGTTCGGCATTCTGCTTTCGGAGAGATTCCACTTCCTTTAGCTGCTTGGACATATCCTTTACCTTGTCCTGAACGGCCGCAGCCCAAGGAGCAGTCTGAAACGAACAAGAAAACAAGCATGAAACGAATGAAAAACGTGCAAAAAATACAAGTGCAAAAGTAGCAAGGAACTAAAGTAGCAAAAAATGCAAGTGCAAAAGTACCATGGTAAGGTGTCCCAACAGCTCAGCACAAGCCGACACCGGATCGGCCGATTAATAGACAGATCGATCAGCAGGAAGAATCATGGCGTGAAGGAAGTCGTCAGAAACCTGCTTCGCTTCCGCAGGAGCAGGGGCAGCAAACTTATCCGTGGACATGATCGACCAAGAAGGACGATAGGACTGAATAACCTCTTCGGTATTCCGCATCCTCTTGTTCACGATGTCAGCAGTGCCACCGGACGAAGAACCAGCTAAATGACCGGACTCAGAAACAGTCCTAGGATCGTTCTGATCGGTCTCGGTTCCGTCGGTAATCAGACGTTGCTCCTCGGCCTTTTTCTTGGCCTCCTCTTCGGCCCACTGAAGCAATCTGGCTTCCTCTTCGGCCTTCTTCTTAGCCGCTTTCTCGGCCTGCCTCCTAGCCAGATCCTGTTTGGAAGACACTGCAACAACAAAACAAAAAATCAGCAAGTTACCATTTTCAAACAAAAATTTACCAAAGAAAGAAAAGATATGTTACCACCACGCCAATGGATAGCGTCAAGATAACCCTTATCTCGGCTCATGGCTAGAGGAATCTTATCCGGGATCATCGGTCGGCTGATCGAGTAATAATCGGCCTTATCTTGATCAGACATATCGGGTGCCAGTACGTTCCGAGGTTCTATCTCTCGCCACACTCGGTAATTGTCTAACCTCGGGCCACTAATGAAAAACCACTTGGTGTGCGTGTTATGATTACTAGAGTTAGTGGCAGCCCAATCTGCCCGACCAGCTCTTCGGGCTATTGTGTAGAAACCCGCCGATTTAGGGTTCCTCCTTATGTCATAATGATGAAGAAAAAGGACCAATCGAGGTTCGACCTCGGCCTTTATGCATCTTGTTTGAAAAGCGTTGAAGTGAATAAAGCTGTTCGGATCCAGCTGACCTAAAGCTACCCTCGTATGTATCAAAAACCTCCTAATGATGGGAAGTAGAGGGAGTCTAAGGCCGCAATGGAAAGCTCGTTCGGAAATACCTATCTTAAAGCTTCCGTGAGGACAGGGGGAGACAGGTGTATGGTAGACGAGGTCATCTTCCTCGGCCTGGTATGCCTCGTATTGTTCGGGGAAGTCATATCTACTATGCATATGTAAAACTTCTTCTTCGGACATATCCGAAATAAGATTGGCTGCCGGAAATTTTGTCTCATCGCCAAAATGCGCCATCGCCGAATACGAAGAAACTGCACCTGATTGAGCCATCTCCTGCGTTCGGAAACAGAGGAGTCAGCCATGTACTCGGAAAATAAGAAAAATTTTTAGGAAAAAACCTATTCGGTCAGCCACCGAGTACAGAGGGCTTGGATCAATCGGCCGAATAACACCCAGATTCATGTGAACCGAAGGGTGTTCTTAATGTATTGGGGACACCGAAGAAAGTTCTTTCCCCAGAAATTCCCGAAAACAAAAACAGAAACCTACAAAAACTAGTAAAATTCCCAAAACGGTTCAAACCCATACCCCCAGAAACTTCTTGTTGTCAAAGAAAACCCCGTTACATTTACATATACACATACAAACATACATTTGCACAAAATAAAAACACATGCATTTGCACAAAACAAGAACGAGAACCTTCATACCAACAAACTCTTGAAAGAAAGAAGAAAAACTCACTTATTGTCCAGTAGAAGATGAGGTCGAGTTCCTGGGGATAATTTGCTTGAAGATGAACCGCGACCGGAGTTGGAGCAGCGATATCGTTCGAACCGGCGTTCCCAATCGTCGAATTTGAAGGTAAGGGCGAGAAGAGACTTTTACCAACAGACCGATATGAAAGGAGAAAAGTAAAAAAGACAAAGAAGGTTTTTGAGGTTTTAATAGACACGACCCTTGAAGACAAAGGACGTTACAAATTCAACGGCTATGATTTAGGCGCAGATCTTAAGATAGGAGTAACTGCCATCATTAATGGGTGCGACTCCCCACGCGACTCTTTCTCATCAATAGCTGTCATCCACGTCATTTACAATGGCCGAGAAGGTAGTCCGAAGATGGGCCATTGGTTTCGGCCTTCAGTCCGAGGATACCTCTTACCGAAGCCCGGGGACATGTTAGAAGCCCATCGGCCCAATAGGCTATGTTGAGCCCATCACTGTACACCTGTGCTAAGCATCCAAGACATAGAGATCCGAATCCAAGACATAGAGATTCCTTGGATTCTTCGGTCCATTCAACAAGTGACACCTCAGAATGTGGGGTACGGTTGTTCTTTCCTCATCATCTCCTAGGGCCCACATCCGAAGGCTATAAATAGAAGGAAGTAAGCAACAACGAAATTCAATTCATGATCACTACTCAAGTATTCTCTTTCACAATTTCTTTACGTTTTACCCTACTATTTTAACAACCAGGAAACTTACTCTTACGCCGGAGGTGAATCGAGGGTCAACACCCTCGCATTCTTTTGTCTTGCAGGTTGACCGAAGGCCCTACTCGGAAATATCTGGTTCCAACAGTATACATGTATGCTTTGTATATATAGATGCTTGTGAATCTTGGACTGTATAATTCCCTAACAAACTATCGCCGTTAAGGTAGGATTTCATCGATTAAGGTATAACATTGACTAAAAGCATTATTATTATATTTCCGGATCATGTGCAAATCTTCTGCTCCAACATTTGCAAATCATCATCTTCTTCTTCTTCTTCTTTTATACCTGGTTGATAGTTGATCATATTCATATGTATCTGTCCTTTAAATGTGGGAAGTCTGTAAATTTTATAGTTCAAGATAGTTACATGTGCACATAATTAGTGCTTTTACATCCAGCACACTAAATGATTCATTATACATAATTATGTAAAATTATCTCTCCTCTAACAAACATGCTTCATTTCTATTACTCAAAGTAGTAGCACTAGTAATGAACTAGAGTATTCCAATTTAAGAATTCTGATCCAAGAATGCCTCCAAAAGCATGGAATGCATTATGAACAACTGTAGATAAGGTTCATCAACAACATGAAAATTCTACTCCAAAATGATTGCTTTAGTTGGTAGGTGTTGGCCTTTTAAGTCATACAATTATGAACCTTGTTTGTTATTTTCCTATTTGTTCTTTCCCATGCCCATGAATTTACATTATATTTCTCTGGCCCCATCTTCCTTCTACTTTCAAAAAACAAACAGTTCATCAGATTGCTGGTCAACAACTCAGATTGGCAGAGTCGGGGTTCAGGGCTCCACAATTCTTGGTTGCCTCTATTGATTTCTCTAACAAATCATAAACACATTTTGGAGCCTTGTTGTAGATACAAGAATTTATCACATGAATCATCATCATCCAATCATGTATACATTTCACAGTTACATGCTTCTTGATTCCTCTCAACCCCAGAAATTTTACAAGGTCATTTAGAAGTGCAACTAGGAACAGAAAGTATGATACTACTACATGAATTTCTTTCGTAATACTCAACACTGCGAAAATTAATATTTGATCAAGTTGGAAGCAGTTCGAGGAAAAAAAATCGCAGCAGGAATAAATAAAACCTTAAATTAGGTTCGCATCAACCAAGAGAGGGGAAGAGGTTAGGGGAGTAACCTAGCGAAGCCTAACACCGACTGAAAAATCAAAATGCATCTTGCCTAAAACACCTAAACTTGGCCAAAAGCTAAATTAACTTATAATAAGAGTCTATATGTGTCTGGTGTATAATAGAAAAAGATGTCGTTTAGGCTTGTGAGTCTCACAATTCGAATAATTTGATACTCGAGGACAGCTTAATAAAGGGAAATTTAAGTATTTTGGGAGTTGAACTCGAATGGCTCATGCATAGCTTCACTTTCTTAAACCCATATCAAAATTGATTAAGAAAAAGATTTGGTGAGATACCAATTATATTCCTGTTGAAGATTCTTCCTATTATGTGAAGAAGAAAACAGAACCACTCAGAGATGCCCCAATTTATAATGTAAACTATTTGAAATGTCAATATCATGAAAAGCGTCAAGGAGTAAGAATCACAATTAGCTTAGATAAGATAAGAATGGTTTTTAAACTATAATCCCAATATCCACATAGTAGCTTAGATAAGATAAGAATGGTTTTTAAACTATAATCTCAATATCCACACGGAGGTAGAGTAGAAGAGGTAGATTTCAGAAAATTTAGAGTAGAACAAGGAAAACGACATATGAAACTACCTCAATATCATAAGCAAAGAGCTTCTCAATTAAAACCAAGTCAAGACTTCACACGTTGGCGGTGGCCAGTTCCAACATATCATCTGTTCTATTGCTTCTTGCACCTGCGCAAGAGTCCAGAAAGCAAGCGCACCACTCTATGACCACATTCTGGAATCACTTACAAGCCACAATACCAACAGATCTTACTTATTTATTGCACGCCACAGTACATAAAACAATATTAAACACGTTTGATGCACTAATGCTCACTTGACTGGAATTGACGGCACTCATTTGCATTAGAAGCAGATACATCATAAAGTAATTATCAGAACTGAACCTACGACTTAAGTAAAATCAATAAACTTGCATAACCGCAAGGATACAAGGACTAATTTTTAGGTGCAGCAAAATAACTAGGCAATTTGAGATTACTGAAATCGATGAGCAATAAAACATGAATAGATGACGAACAATAGGCAAATATGTATTATGTACAGAAATTAAGGAAACTCTATAAGAAAATAGTCATTCCAATCTTGCATTGAAAAGGATATTTTCACATATGGTTAACCATATGTATAGTCCAGTAATGTTTGTAACTACAACAATATTAGTACAAAGGCTTTACTTTGACATAAATAACAAAGTCCAACAAACTTGTGATTGAATACACGCATGTATAATTCCTAAAAGATTTCCATTCTGTGGTAAAAGTGAGAATATGATACCACAGTGTTTTCTTGATTGAATGTCACTCACACTTCATATCCACATCGTAAGTTAAAACATGACACCTTGTTGAACCTGACCAATCTTTCTACAGAAGCAACAACACTAAACTAAAGAAAACCATTCGAGCTTATATTCATTCTAGTTTATATTCAGTGAACTTCGCCTGTTTTGCATGTTTTAGACTATTTTTAAGTTTAAAATAAATATCTTAACTACTCCTGCAGAAACTCCAATGAGTAAAAATTTTTATCCTTAAGGTCTAAGTACAAAAACAAGAACACCATGTTTAATGCATCCAAACAAGACTAAGAGTTTGTCAAAAAAAAAAACAAGAGTAAGAGTAGGTAATATGAATACAGCTATTTCCAATTAGTAATATTTTGTACAGCACATATAATATGGTAATTATGAACATTAGTATCTGCCTGATCATGTAAAGTAGGTAAAGTAGTAATGTAAGGTAAAAACAAGCTTCCTCGTGAAAATCACAAAAAATTCATGTGAAATAGTATAATGTACGAGCGAAGCAAAATAATTATGCAACAAAAACAATACAGACTTGAAAGAACCAGCTTTTCATAAACTTATTCCAATATACAGCATACAAAGAAGAAACAACTTCCACCATCAAAGTCTTTTGTACAAATCTATTCAACAAAACGAACACGAAACATACCTCCACAGATTAAAAACCAACAGCACAATCATCTTCCATAATTAACCCAATTTTTTATCATCTCAACCTTCCCTCTTCCGCTTCAAAACCTTAACCAAATTCGATGCATTAATCCTCACTTTCTCATTATCATCCTCCAAAAACCCCAAACAAAACTCAAAAACCCCTTCCTTTACAGCCTCCAAACACATTGTTTCACTATAGTAACAAAGCAAATGTATCGTATACAACCCGTACTGAACACACCTCGAACTCCCATCTTTCATCGCACTAACCAAAATGCTCACACAATTATACTTCCCCAATTCAACTCTCCCTTCTTTACACTTCACTAACAACCCTAAAACCTCAATAGCCCTTTCAACCCCTAATCCAACCACACCTAACAAAACCGGCACCGCCCCACATTCCACAGCACGACGCCTATTATCCGAAAAAGAACATATTGTAAACAAGGCAGTCGTAGCTTCCCTCCTCTCCCTAACATTCCCACTCTCAATAAGCATCACCAATGTCGAAATTGCAAAAGGGTAAGCTCCAATTGTCCCTTTATTCACTTCCACAAGTGCTAAACTGGTCAAAGTTGTCGCTGCCACAGCGCGACAATATCCACCACCACCGCCACCACGTAAAGCACCAATAATATTACCAATTGCACCCTCAGCAACCAACCCAACCTTATTATCATCATCCAAACTCAAATGAAGAATCAAATTCAACGCCTTCTCCTCCAAAGCCGCCACATTCGAAGAAACACACTGGAGCACAGCTGACACCGCCCCGGACTCAGTGAGTCTCCGGCGCAGCACTGAGTCACGCTTAGCGAGTCGACTGAGTTGGTCGAGCGAGTTAAGCTTTTCTTCAAGACAAGAAGATGGGGTTGTTAAGATTGAGATTAGGGTTTGTGGGTCAGTGTTAGTTTTTGATTTTGGTAAAGAAACAAGGGTATAATTGGAAATCAAGCTACGAAGAGCATGATTAGGAATAAGAACAGGGGAGTCAGATAAGGGTAATTTGGTAATTGGACAATTCCGGTGACCGGAATCTAACCACCGTTGAATTGAAGACCGATCAAAGGTGTGGCCGGAGGAAAGAATAACTGGGTCGGACATAATTTCGAGAGAGATAGGACATTTGAAGTCATCTGGAAGTGGGGTTGCCATGGTTGGAGTTTCTCTCTCTAGAGCTTTTTCTCACTCTAGAAATGTAGTGTTGTGTGTATATGTGTATGTATAGAAATGATTTGAGGTGAGTCAATAGGAGAGGGGGTTTATGAGGGTTTACTTTGGTTTTCGAGGGAGGTTGAAAGTGGAACCTTAATCTATGTGTAGATTCTGGATATGATAAAAGGGACTGTCTTCAGCTCAAAACAATAGTAGTACTCTACTCGGATACTTTTAATATATAGAATTTATTAAAAGAATAAATTTTGGGTTACATCCTTGTACATTACTAAAACACTACTTATATTATAGGATTAGTATATTATTCTATAATTATATTTTTAATTTTTAATTTTTTTAAAGTGGGCTTCGTCAATGACACTTTTTTAATATTAGTAATGTTTTAATAGTATGTAAGGGTGTAGCCCAAGATTTACTCTTATGAAAAATACTAGATTTTATAGTTTTGATAGGTCCCGAATGTGGGTAAAAATAAGCTAGAAAGGGGGGTTGAATAGCTTATTACCTTTTTAAAATTTGAGATTGGCGTTTTTTTAAATTTTCCTTCTCTTTTAAAATTAATTACTTATAAATAAGTAATGTAAAGTGCGGAAAATAAAAGAGAGAAAGATGACACGTTCGATTTATCCTGGTTCGCGATGCCGCAATCCCCTAACGGATTCGAACATCCCTACTCCAGTCCCCGAGCTCCTCACCGGACTCGAGATTTCGTCCACTATAAGTAAAACTCCTTATAGCAGGTGGAGAAACCTTTACAAATTACAACTATATATTTATCTTGAAGCGTAACTCCCTGTTACCTTCTCAAAATATACGCTACCCCGTTATATATTTATCTTGGAGCATAACTCCCCGCTACCTCCTCAAAATATAGAGCAAACCACTAATTATTTATCTTGGAGCGTAACTCCCCGTTACCTCCTCAAAATAATTAGTAAACCACTAAAAATATTTATCTTAGAGCGTAACTCCAAGTTACCTCTTCAAAATATTTTAGCAAACCTAGATAGCCTCGATGCTACCTTTGTAGGTCTTGGATCTTGGGTCTTAGGTCTTGGGTCTTTCCTCCTCCTCACGGTGCGAAAACACCCAACTCCCCGTCGGCGTGTCTAAGACTTGGGTCTTAGAGCGAAGATCACCTTACTTCACTTCACCTCACTACAAAGATACAACAACAAGCTACAAACAAACAATAGGTGAGAGATAATATAATAAAGGCCGTGAAAAACTAGTATGTTACAGTACTAGCCACGGGATGCTATTATGCGTTAAAATAATTGATTCGTTATTAGTTAAAGTCGAGCGAGTCACGACGCCAATCGGACGAGCTACGGAACTTTAGTGGTGTGTGCAAGAGTGCTTAATTATTCAACTCACAAGTGTGAGGACGAAAAAAATATCAACTCGCAAGTGCGAGGACCGTTAAGAAAAGCGCTTATTAAACATTAGCGATTTGCGTAGTGCGGAAAATATTAAATAACGGCACGGGATAAGTCATACGAGGGACTCGTCACACGAGCGGTGATGCAAAACAATAAATTAAATGTGCAACGATTATATCCGTGAATGCAAAACACACTACACATGCAACACGCACAACAAAAATTAACTAGTTTATGACCTTTGGCTTTATCCGATGGCTTGGTTACCTAAAGCAAAGAATTCTCAAATAAGAGGTACTCTCAAAGGATACGAACTAGGTTCCGGGACTAGTATGTGTAGATGTACACACACTAAACAAAAATGTAACTAACTTAGAACCACTTGAAGTCTAGAAATAAATCAAGAAGAACAAGCTAGGATCGAAGCCTAAAAACACCAAAACTAAGGCCGAAAGAGTACCAATTGATGGATATGCAAGGAGATATCAATGGTAACTCAAAGACACAAGAACGGACCACTTAAGGGCTGCCTAAATTCGAGCTAAGGGGCTGCCTAAAGGGTTTGGCCGAGAGGTGTATGTAAGAGCAAGAATAAGACCCGAAAATCACCAAAAAGAGCTACCAAAACAAGGCCACCAAGATCAATCAATGAAAGATAATTTAAGGGGGACACAAGGATCCTTAAACCTCTTCCAAAACACTTCAAGAACCCACTTTAGTCGAGCTAAAGTTTTGTCTTCGAAGTAGTCTTGGATAGAATTGTTTTAGAGCAAGAAATGGTGATAAAAACACTACATAAGTGACCTAGTTTGAGCACCAAATGAAAGGTATTCAAGGATGAATGAAAGGTGACTCAAAGACACTTGAAAGAACACTTGAGAGGCTGCAAAAATTCGTGCTAGGAGCTGCCTAAAAAGTGGAAGCCGAATGGTGTGTTTTGGAGCTAGAAAAGGAGTGAAAAACAAGCTTAAAAATGATGTAAAAGATGAAGATTGAAGCTTGTTTACTAGATAATTTTTGGAGCAATTTAAATCTGGGATATGGTGTGTATCTAGAGAGAAAACTCCAGCATTTCTTTGGCTCTTGAGGCTTGGGAGAAATGGGTGGAAGTTGCTTGGTATTTATAGGCAAAAAGAGTGGTTAATAACCAATGAACAAGAGCAAGCAACCAATGAACAAATAAGCAAAGAGTTATTACCCAACTTGGTCACCAAGTTACGTAAAATATTCAGATACACATGTGGGAAAAACAATTATAAAATATAGGAAGTTCTATTGGTACGTAATTAGCCAATAAATACGATACTACGCGACAAACCCATTTCGTTTGATTTTCTTTAAAACAATTTGGAAAAATATGAGACCAATGCCAAAAGTCTTAAAATATTATATGAAAAATATGGTCAAAGTCGACCCATAAGTTTCCATATATTTGGACGATTTTTAGCGAACCCCAAAATAAAAATCGAAGCAATTTTAGGGGGTTCCAGAAAAATGTTCTCATAAAATCATGAAAATTTTTCTAAAATTCTTTTTAAGTATTCTAGTGACATTCCCAAAGTTTCAAGTCAAAATAACACGTGGAGGTATTTTATTCAAAAATATTTTGATTGCCCTTACGCGACGAAATAAAATACATTAGCCATTTGTCGTAACTTGTCGACGTTTTGGCTAAAGTTTTGACTTGAAATATATTCAAATATAATATTTCTCAAATAATAATGACCATTAAGTTCTCGGAATATTTCTTTTGAATATTTTACGATTTTATCCAAATAAATGAAAACTGTTAAGGGTTAGGGATAAAATCTGTTTTTGACCTTTCGGCAAGTCAATAAATAAGGCACTTTTGAAAATAATCTTTTGGAAAATATATCGAATATATTTGAGGATAAAACATTTGAAATGAACACTGTTTTGAATTAAACTCTCGTTTTTAGTGCATAAAATTAGTGTTCGGGAATATATCGATAATTTTGCCGACTTGACTTTGCCTTTAAAATATACCATATAGAATCTAGACTAGGGTATATCATAGCATGGATATACCTTATCTAAATCAAATGATTAGGTACGAGAAATTTTTTTTGTCAATTTGACTTATTATTCGGAAATGTCACATCGAATAATCCTAGGGGAGGAATTACTATGTTAGCTAGTAACTATCTAGACCTAATTTAATTTTCATTTTCATATTTTGACAAATTACCAAAACCTAAAAGAAAAAGACTGCCTGTCAATCTTCCCCTTTTTGGTATTTATCAAAACTACTCACGAAAATTAAATATATGTGTGCACCTATTTCTAGTGTATGCATGAAAGACGTTTTATTCATTTAAATGCCTATTTAAACACCTTCCCCTAAAGTGATGAAAACTCTTTGTTCATTTTACGCGAAAACACATAGGCATACATGCATATAAAAGCACACAATCATATAAGCACATAAGGATATCACATAAAGATAATAACAATTAAGTATAAGTGATATACCTTCCCTTGATAAGTAGAATTCTGCAAAACAGATATGTTAGTGCACATGTATAGATAAGTAGAACGATATAAGTGATCTAGCTTATTTAGTACATTCTATTTATAGAAACAGAATCTACTTAGAATTTAGTAAACTTCTCTCTTTTGTATCAAAGATACAAGTGCTTTCCACTCGAAGAATATATGTTGATTTTAAAATTTTCGAAAAATGACTTCCCCTTGCTATATAAACTCATGAACAAAGGATTTTAAACTTTTGAGTATAGTTCGAATTTTAGAGTTTTGAAATAAATTTTCGAAAATTTTTGCAAGGATCCATCTATTTTTGTTCAAACCAAAACATATATCTTCACCTTCCCCTAAGTAAACATACTTCTTCCCTTATAATCACATAAAGCACACATATTTGAATTTTTCTTCTTCCCCTTTTTGATAAAAACCAAAAAGTGAGAAAAAAAATAAAATTCAAGGGAATAGGAAGGGGGAACATTCAACCATACAAACCATGCAAATAAGGGAGGATGGGGATGAAAACTAAGCTATTACAAGTAAGTCCACCAATCCACCTTATCTCTCCAAATAGTCCTACTCCATAAATCTTCAAATTTTATGGACTGTTTTTAAGGATTACAAACCAATAAAATCCTAACCAAATTACAAGTCTAATTCTCCCAATCAACAAGACATAAAGAATATTACAATGTAGTACTAAGTCTTGAGTTGAAAGTGCAGGCTGCTAGAGCAATGATCAGAGCTGTGGTCAAGGCAAGTGACAGAGCTGAGAGTGATCAAGACTAAGGCTCGAAATGGATACCTGCAGTGTTAGTTCTTAGCAAAATAATGTTATTCAAATTTTCAGAATGAGAATATGAGCAATGCAAGTTCAAAGAAAAATTGACAGAGTGTAGAACTTGTTTCAGAGTTAAGGTCAAGGTTTGTATCAGAGAAGGTTTGTTATATAGTGTGTGGTTCAGAACAAGAGAGATTGCAAATGTAGTCCAGGACTGAAAGGCATTGCAGTAGGTGTTAAAGGTTGTGACTGATTGTTTATCAGAGCTTGAAAGGGATATGAGTGTTTCACGGATCAAATATGACTAAGGCATCAAAATTTAAAGTTCTCAAATTCGATCAAGGCTTAGAACACTTGGCTGCTCAGAATATAATTCAAAACTTAGAATATGAAACCTGCAAATTAGTACTTAAATAACAATGTCAATAATAATTTGTGAAAAATAGTGTAAGAGCAGAATTGACAAAGTTCAAGTTCAAGAATACATTACAGTGCTTTCCAATGCACTACTCAAGTCCAAGGCACCTGTTAAACTCAAGTCTAATACATGCAACTATATGATCCTAGGAGGTGACCAGTTTCCCTTGGGTTCAGATCAAAGAGATCTCTAAGGGATCTCAATGCAGTCCATAGGTACAGTGGTATGTGTGTGCTCGGATTCTAATCATGCAAATGCACTATTTCGAATTTAAACAAGTGCTAAACATAAGAAGTTGCAGTTCTATTTATTCAAGAAAAAGTACAATATCATAACTTCTAAATCAAACTAATAACTGAAAACAGTTGGAAATAGAACTACCACACACATCAACCATTACATAAAGCCAACAAGCTACATTAAGCATTAAGCAAAGCAACACATATGCTAGAGCAGAAACAGATAGCTACTAGCAGAGATACATGCATACATAATTAAACAAGCATACTAAGTCCAACAACAACTCAGTTTCCAGCCACCAACATCAAAACCAGTTAAGCCAGCTAATCCACCTTATTATACTCAGCATTATTGGTCACATCATCAGTAGTGTTCTCACAATCCATACCCTTATTACCATTTTCTTCAATAGGCTCAAGTTTCACATTTACATCCACCATAGTCACATTTTCATTGTTATCAAGATCATCAATCTCTATAACTTCAGTATTGTTGGGAACAACTGAAGCAATAAGAATACCTAAGGCAATGTTACTAGGAGGTGGGTTGTTATGCATGTTGATCTGAAACTGAATAATCTGAGCTAGAGTGCTGTCAAGCAGTGTCATCCTAGACATAGCAGTATTGACATAGCTTTGAACAGTCTCTAGCTTAGACACAACCCTATCATAATTCTCAACAAGGATGTCCAGAGTGGACTTCAAAGCAACACAGTTAGTCTTAAGTTTATCTAGATCTGCAGTCATAGTCCTAATGGTCTCATAGGGTAATTTGACAAGAAGTTCAGTAGGTTTAGGTTTCTCAACAACAGGAACCTCTTCAATAGGGGGATCAACATGAATGTTGAGAGGCAACACAGATCTAGAGGTGTATTCAGAGATCTTAGCTGTGAATGCAGCTGAAAAATGGAACTTTCTTATGCAACTGAATGCAACCACATGCAACTGAATTTCTGATTGCAAGTTCCATTTTTCAGTTGTCATTTTCGACCTCTTTTAAATATATATATATATATATATATATATATATATAAAGAGGTCGAAAATGACAACTGTAAAATGGAACTTTTTTTTATATAAACATGCCATTGTATTACTTGAAAATAGTACAATGATAGGAGAGCTGACTGACTGAGCTTACAACATTACTAAGGGCTATGCATAACCCTAACCCTACTGACTAATACTAGCAGCAACTATAAGTTGAAACCATTACAATACCTAAACATACCACCAGAAGGAGTAATACCAAAATAGACAAAATGTACTCCCCATACAAGATCCATACTAGCACCAACTATCAGATACTAAGCGAGAAAAGATTGCATGTTATAGACCATGCCCAGATTACCTTGTAGCCACCTTGATCAACTTAAACAACTTAATCAACATCCTGAATCGGAGTGTCTCCATTGAAGGGAAGCTGCTCTGCATGAAACACAACCCCTTCGTGCAAGTAGTCTTCTGCAACCCCTGGCCCCTGATGGATAACATCTGCGTTCAGAGCCAAATCCTAACTTATAAGCGATGGAGCATTGATTTGTCCCAGTCCTAAGTCTCCAATTTGGTCTGATAAATTAGCCACAATGTCAAAGTTTTCAAGGTCTGGTGCTTCTGTAGGGAGATACACATCTTGAAAATCCGGGTGATCAATGCCCAACCCCATGTCCCAGTTCAACATCTCTTCAACTCCTCCAACTGGTCTGTCGAAGGTATAAAGTCTGTCCGAAGCTTCTAGTCCAAGACGAGCTAAAAAATGAGCAACTTTGTTTCGAGATGGGTAGACATAAGCGATCTTGCATTTCCAGCGCTTATCCTTTGACCTAATTTCAATCTGAGAGGCAAGATCATAGACAGTTGCAGGTGCTCCCAACTGGAAGTTCTTCATGATCATATAGGCCTCACGGTTGTCAGTTTCAAGTTCCACCTCACGGTAACCTTCTTCAAAGGCACGGTTCAAGGCCACTAGGACTATCCATAGTTGGTTCCCTAGTGGAGTGAGGAAGGGGATTGTCCCTACTGTGAGCAACTCGAGGTTTCCATGAGCATTCCTGTAAATCGCCCACATACCTGTATCATTACCACTGGGCCTGATCATTTCAGAATATGTGCCATGCACATTAATTTGAGAGTCGAAGAAGAAGGTGGAATCCATTGGAATGCCATTGAAGAGAGCAGAGAACAAAGAGATGAAAGAGAGAGTAGAGAGCAAAGAGTTGAAAAGAAGTGAAGAGCAGCTGTGATTGAAAGCAAATCAAGGAAATAGGATATTTATACCCCAAGTTCTCTCTTTGAAATAACTCCACTTCACCCACTTTGATTTGACTGACACCCGTAATTGCCCTTGAAACTTAAATATGGATATTTGAATATTACTACCACTTTAAGAGCATTTGAAAAAAGATGCCCCCTGAAGTACATCTCTTAAATGCAAGATGCTCTTTTAATTCATAGCTTGTTCAGCCTATAGCGAAATGTCTCCCCTGATAGCTAAGATATGATTGTGTTCTAGAAGGAAATTTTATGGCTGCACTGCTGATAAACTCGACTTACTCTTATCTATCCCCAGAAATTACTGCAGTCATAAAGAGCTGCATTATATCCATCCAGCAACTATAGATCTCCTATAGCCACCTTCAGAGGCTAACCTATCAGCCTCACCATTAAACCTTCTGCTTATATGAGCCACAGTAAGATTGCGTATCTTTCTCGCTGCAGTAAGTAAAGGATTTGAGTTATCAAGGTTCGAAATGTTATGGCGGTAAAACTCCACTAGCCGTAACGAGTCTGTAGCCAATAAAATTTTTGAATTTTTGACTTCGCTGAGACTAATTTTTTACACTATACAGAGGAGTGCATATTCTTCCATTGCATAAGGGTTAGAAGTGTTGCAAGGCCCAGAAAAAATGAACCTAACATGATGATTATGATCCAACAAGAAGCCCCTCATTCCTGCTTTAGACAACCCATCATCTTGTGACTTCCAGGCCCCATCTACAAACCCTACAAGATGATTAGACTCCAACCATTTGATTAACAGGGCATTGAGTCCATCCATATTACTTCTTTTGTAGGCTAAGAAAGGGTTGACATTCCATAAGTTAAGCCAACAGCTAGATACTAATGAGTTCGCTTCACTCCACTGCCACGCTCTAAGTTTAATGAGGGACACTATTGTATGCTCATCCACAGATTTACCTGAGAAAGTAGAATAATTTCTTGCTAACCAAATACTCCAAAGTGTGGCACTCATACATGTCAATCTACCTTGATAATGATTCCCCTTAGAGAGCATAACGAAGGACTCTTTAAGGTCACATGGTAAGACATAATCTAATTCCCACCATTCCAAGAAGAAATTCCATCAACATTTGGATAAAGTACGTTCCCACAACATATGCTTATGAGTTTCTACTGCATTATTACATCTCCTGCATGTTGGGTTTATGTTGATGCCTCTTGACTGAAGTAAGTCCAATGAAGGTAGACTTGTATGCATGGCTTTCCACAAAAATAATTTGACCTTTGATGGAATTTTCAGCTTCCACAATGAGGTCCATATTATTTCATTTGGAATTTCTGCATGTAGAAGTTCATATCCACTAGAAGCTGTGAAATTCGATTCATTGATTCTCCAAATGAGAGAATCCTTCCTATGAGAGATTTGTAGATTTAGAATAATCTGTTCCAGACGTTCTAAATCATCTAATTCCCAACCTCTGAGCTTTCTTCTCCAACGGACTTCATTACCTTGTTTGATTAAGTCCCATCTATTAATAAACTCATTGACAAGTATATCATTCTCTTTGAATAGGTTGAATAACCTATTAAAAGAGTTTGATAGAATACTAGTAGAATGCCAGTTATCTAGCCAGAACTAAACGTTGTCTCCCTTGCCTACAACCCATTTACAATCCTCCGAATTAAAAATTTTGAGTTCCTCATATTTTTTGACTTTTGAAAACCCTTTGATTGTAGAAGATATTTTATTTCTCCTCCCTCCTGGATTGCTGAAGAAATTTTCACCATATTTTGCTTTCAAAACTTTACACCACAGCTTCGATTTTTCACATTTAGCTTTCCACCACCATTTGGCAAGTAACGCTGTGTTTTTCCACGCTAGAATCTGAATTCCTAGACCTCCCTTATGCTTTGGTCTACAAATTATTTCCCATTTGATTGTATGCAATTTTCGATTTGTAAGATTATTTGGTCCTACCTCTCCCCAAAAGAATTGTCTATTAAGCTTTTCCAGTGCACATAAGGTATCTTTTGGGGGTTTAAAAAGAGAGAGTCAATATGAGGGGAGAGATTCCAGCACTGCTTTAATGGAACTTTCTTATGCAACTGAATGCAACCACATGCAACTGAATGCAACTTTCATTTTTCAATTGCATTCAGTTGAATATTGCCCCTGGCGGGGCCTTGCAACCCAAATCCACTAAAATCACCCCACCTTAAAAAAAAGAAGTTGCATGTGGTTGCATTCAGTTGCATGTGATTGCATTCAGTTGAATATTGCCCTTGGCGGGGCCTTGCAACCCAAATCCACCAAAATCACCCCACCTTAAAAAAAAAAGAAGTTGCATGTGGTTGCATTCAGTTGCACGTGGTTGCATTCAGTTGAATATTGCCCCTGGCGGGGCCTTGCAACCGAAATCCACCAAAATCACCCCACCTTAAAAAAAAAAAGTTGCATGTGGTTAAATTCAGTTGAATATTGCCCCTAGCGGGGCCTTGCAACCCAAATCCACCAAAATCACCCCACCTTAAAAAAAAAGTCGATGAACAGTGACCTGCCACGTGGCAGCCACGTGGCAGGTTACTGTTCATCTGAATTATTTTTAAAAAAAATAAAATTAGGTTGGAAAAGGAAAGATAGTATTTTTGCAATTAAGATAGTGAATATGCAATTGATTGAAGGAGATGGTATTTTTGCAAAGAGAAACTTTAAACCTAGTATTTTGGGTAAATTATATATATATATATATATATATATATATATATATATATATATATATATATATATAAGCTGTGATATTATTATTTACTAGCTTATACAACTTATAACCCGTGCAACATAGGTTCATTTTTCAACATTTATAATAATATTAATTTACAATTTTTGAATATTTATACGTTACTAGTTTACATGATCAAATTGTTGTTAAAATTTAATATACATTAGATTTTACACGTTCGGTTTACTATTTGTGCTCTATTTTAAGTTTTAAAATTTTGATTAGGACGATTTTACAAACCATTAAAATTCACAAAAAATCATTAATTTAATGATGGTTTAACAATTATTTTCCAATTAAAACTACCCAAAAACAAAAAAGAGAAGAAATTGACAAATGTTTAGGTTTAAAATTTTAGTTGATTTAGGAAATGTACTTATATTTAATTTATGTTAATAAAATATCCTTTTCAATTTTTGATTATAATTATACTAACAACCATATATGTTTTAATGTTAGATCTAACGATTCTCATATTTCTGTTTTATTATCTAGCGATCCTTATTATTTTGGTATATAATAAAAATTGAATATAATTTACGTATTAATTAAACTGATGTCCTTATTATATCCTTATACATAATTATTGAATTGATAAATAAACTCCTAAATTAACTATTTAAACTATAACTAGCTTTATAGCCCGTGCAAGGCACGGGCATGTTCTAGATATCTAATTTCAAAGATAATATTATGCAAGTGTTCACATATATGAACAAAGGAATGACATTAAACAACGATACAATTTCGTACTATTCTTCTACTGTGTTCCAAGAATCTACTACAAGAATTCTTGTGGCATCAAATATGCTTGATGATGTATTTCATGTGTCATTTTCTTCCTAATTGTTTCCTCAAACTTTTTTCATGAGTTGATTGGATTCTGTATGGAGATGCTCTTAACTACACTTGCACGAGTGTTTGCATGCATTGCATAGTCTGATAGTCATATCATATCATGTGCTTGTTTTTTAACACGATGGCCCCTTGCTCAACCTTGCAACCTCACAATCCCTTTAAAGCCTATCAAGTATAAACTCATAAAAAGTAAAATGAACATATGGTTGGTAAAATTCGACAAATCAAAACTCAACCCTGCCTGAAAGGTTGACAAAGCCACCATTTGTAGACTTCTTTTTTAGTAATCTTAAACAAATGGGTAACTATTTCCGGTTGCGAAACAAACGTAATTATAATCTATTACCAAACTGAATAACCCAAAAAATCAAATAAACTGATATAATATGGTTTGGTAACAGCCAGAGGCGGATCCAGGGGGTCTAGAGGGGTCCATGGCCCCCCCAAGATCGGGATATAAGTCGAGTAGTATGTATTCTACATGTATCGTGACTTCAGCTCAGCTGGTTAATTGCTATGTTTTCTAGCCAGCAAACCAGAGTTCGACTCCCCTAACAAAAAACATAGTACCGACCCGTGCACATAATTCTTTTATTAGCACAGAGTCTCTTGTTTTGCACAAGATGTTAAGAAATTGAAGAGCCGTATTTTCTAAATAAAAATTGAAACTTTCTCATAAATGAAACTGAGAAAGGTCGTATTTGCACATGGTACATGAACTTGCCTTTTTGTGAACCTCTTGGGAACACCAATAATCCAATTTACATGGACATATTCATTTTCAATCTGCAGGTCATAATAAAATGGAAAAGTCAACCTATACAAGTGATGTAGGAAACAGATCATCTCATTTATGTTGCATTCACCCCAATTAATAGTAGATTGGATTAAGGCTATAATTTCTATCAAATTTGATGCCTACCTTGACGCTCATTCTTATAATTGGTGTCTCTCTTCCATCATACTCTTAGTTCAGGCACCGAAGGATAATAGGATAACAGATGTTTCACCATAAATAGGTAATCAATATATAATTCTTTTACTTTAAAAACACACCCCCAAAAACAAGACTTAGTTCTCATAAAGACCAAGCAGTAGTTAAATTAAAATTATGTGCAACAAATATATAAATCGGTTTGATCTAAGTTCAAAAATTCATAAAATAATAGAAAATTAACCATGTTAGCGATATAGGTAAAAAAAATTAGTAAGGCCCTCTATTTTATGAAATTTTCTAAAATTCCTAAATTATCAATTTATACATTTAAAATCATCATGTATAACTTAAAACTTTAGTCCATATTACCAACACCTAGAATCTGAAACTGTTGTGGTTTGATCCAACTTGTAATAGAAGCCCTTACAATAGGGAAGCCAACATAATTACATGAGGCACACTGATATGCTTCATAACACAGCGAAAGCAGTTAGCCGGACCTGTAACTCCTCAAAATGATTATCAATATAGGGTCGTTAGACTGGTTACTAAGCTGGAGATCTTAGTCCATGAACATTTACCTATTATTTTATAATTCATTTATTTTATAATTCATACTCCACATTTCCTCTTAAGCCAGCAAAAATTTTGCATGTAGATTTGAAGGGGAAATCTGTTGGTAAATGATTGAAAGCTAATCAGGAAGTATAGATAAGATACCTTGGATGCTACGGGGACATGATCACGCACAGCTACCCTTCCACTAAAAGGTACACAGTCTCCCATTCTAAAAAAGAGTTAATCATGTTATATTTAGAATTTAAATAAGCTTAGAAAATCCTGAGCGGAAATCAAAATTTGACCTAAATTTTCTTTTTAGTTGAAATAATAGATGACGTAGAATAAGGATAACATACATTACAGAACCCGCTATTCCAGCTTGTCAGCATAGCATACAGTTCAACCCGATTACCACTTCCTGTGTCCCATCTGCAAAAAAGAATTCATAAAGACAAATTTCTTAAATGGACCTTTAAAATAACGCAAGAAAAGCATGACATGCCTGAACTAAATCATCGATATTCGAAATATTCTCTACTACAATATCTCGCACAGATAAAAATCTCATGTGAAATTTTAAAGACAGAAAAAGGTCACCTGGCTCTGCCAATGCATGAATTCGCACCAATCTCAACATCGATTTATATAAAATATAAATCACCTAATACAAAACGGGTAGGGCCATTATCCAACCATATAATTTGGGATGACTTTATTTTCCCCAGACATTTCTTTGTCACTTTATAATCAACACTAAAGTTGACATAAACGTAGACTCTATACTTAACATTAACCCTCTGCATCTAACCAACTAAATTAAGGTATTATTAGGCACTACTGAAAATAGATTATGGTACTTGTTTGATCAAGTGTTGCTTAGATGTACAACTTGATTCCCACACAACACAACATATTTATTTACACTTCTATTTTGGCCAACGCTATATTGTTTACTAATTTATGTTGTTGGGAGTATGTTTAATTCATAAACAACTCTTTCTATTTATTTCACTTCATAACACTATAATATATGTATTGCTTCCTCGAGCTAAATATTATTTAAAGGTCCTCTAGAGTGGGGTGAAGCTTGTGGAAGTTACTTATGTATCCTAGCAAATTACTGAACATGCTTTACTTTATACTCGTAATTGTTGTTTTTATTTAGAGTAAATCTACATATGTTCTACCCATTTTCTAACTTAAACTTATAAATCATAAATTCTCCACTAAGGAAAGAATTATTCAATATTGCCTTCACCAGCAACTATTATCTAAAGCTACATGTCCCTCATTACTTAAGAGAAAAACATTCATGTCTACTATAATTGCCCATGTCTTGACCCGTGGATCTGAGAAAGTTACTAAACTATTGCTGTATATTTTATATTTTTTGGTAATCTTTGCATTTCAGAGGTTCCATTAGAGTTCATGATCGTATATCAACCGGGTTCTCATATAAGCGCCGAAGCTTCTGTTGTATTCAAAACAGAAAACATAGTGAACTAATTGAAGTAATTAACTTACCAGACATCTATATTTCTTTCTAGATAGATGGTGCTGAGTCTCTAAAAAATGTTTCATTCATTGCTTCACGCTACTAGTTTGAAGTTCATCTTGCATAAGATTCCTTATTAAGCAACCTACATGAGGTTTTAAAAATCTTCATGAGCTGCAATGAAAGTACATAAATTCAAGCCTGGTTTGCACTAATAGTCCACTTCTCAATTATCTTAAGCTGCCAAGATGCGAATATTAGTAATGTGACTTATAAATATTAATATTCAGTTATAATTTATTATTCATTAATAACAAACTAATATTAGAAATTTGTCACTGCTGAAATTAAGAAAAAATTGTATTGATCGAGCTCTTACAATGAATTATGCATTCATAAACTACTCAAAAGTCCTAATTCTCTATAAAGCCTCAAGTAAATATAATAATAAATAAAGGCAAAATGTGTTGAATCATGAAATAAAAATAGTATAAACAAAAAATCAATCAGTTCCAGAGATAATATTTTAGTATTAACCTCAGAAAGTATCATGATGAAAACACAAGCAGATATACTATATACACTACTACACACAGTGCTTGTGAGTGTAAAGGAGAGATAGAGATAGAGAGAGGGGATAGAGAGAGTCTAACTACCATAAAAAATCAACTTGAAACCTCCACGCATAGAATCAAATTGGACATCAATCTGCTGAAACCTTTTAACATGTGTGTGTTTGATGTCGAAATTGAACCCAACAAATCGAACTTCTTTTGTAATCAAGCCGTGCAATTCGCAAAATGAAACCTTTTTTAATCGTAAGTACCAATTCAGTATGCCTCTGAAATCAAGAGCTAATCGAACCCTATGAATCAAGACAAGAAATATCACCAATAAGGAAAAACATCAAATGGCTACAAGCAGGTATAAAAAATAGCACATTCTTACATGATATAGGCTCTAAGTGATGGAAATAATGATGTGACTACTTTACCACATCCAGAGACCTCTGACCTTGAGGCAGATCCTACAGCTCCTATAATTGAGCCTGATAATGGTAACACTCTTGATCCAACTCTTAATCTTCCTATTGCTTTAAGAAAGGGTACACGTTCTTGTACTAACCATCCTATCTCAAACTTTGTTTCTTATAATGCATTATTTCCTTCTTCACTTGCTTTTGTGTCATCCTTGTCTAGTGTTTCTGTCCTTCATACTTGGCAGGAAGCTTTATGTGATCCTAAATGGAAAGATGCTATGATTGAGGAAATGAATGCATTAAAACATAATAACACTTGGGAGTTGACTCATCTTCCTGCTGAAAGGAAGGTAGTAGGATGCAAATGGGTGTTCACTGTGAAGCAAAAACCTAATGGGCTGGTTGATAGGTACAAAGCAAGACTTGTGGCAAAAGGGTATAATCAATCTTACGGGATTGATTATCAGGAAACTTTTGCTCCAGTAGCAAAGATGGCGTCTATTCGAATCTTAATATAATGTGCAGCAAATCTTGGTTGGGAACTTCAACAGTTGGATGTGAAAAATGCATTCTTACACGGAGACCTGAAAGAAGAGATCTACATGGATATTCCACCTGGTTTTTCTACAGATATGACCATTGGGAAAGTATGCAAGTTAAAGAAGACTATTTATGGATTGAAACAGTCTCCAAGGGATTGGTTTGGCAAATTTCAGAGAACAGTAGTTAAATTTGGCTACAAACAGAGCAACTCGGATAACACCATGTTCGTGAAAAGACGAGGTGTAAAGATTACAGTGTTGATTGTTTATGTCGATGATATTGTGATCACCGGCAACGACACATGTGAGATTACAAATGTTAAACAGAGACTTGTCTCTGAATTTGAGATGAAAGACTTGGGAAAACTACGGTATTTCCTTGGCATTGAAGTCTCCAGAAGTCCGGGTGGTATCTTCCTTTCACAATGAAAGTATACACTTGATCTTTTAAATGAAACAGGGATGTTGGGATGCAGACCTGCAGATTCTCCCATTGAAGTAAATCATAAGCTTTGTGGAGATGCTGGTGAAATTGTTGATAGATCCCAATATCAAAGATTAGTTGGACGACTAATCTACCTCGCACACACAAGGCCAGATATATCATATGCAGTGGGAGTTGTGAGCAGGTACATGCATGATCCACGCCAACCTCATTTGGATGCAGTTTATATGATATTAAGGTATCTTAAAGCTGCTCCCGGAAAAGGAGTAATGTTTACTAAAAACAATCATCTTGGGGTTGAGAGCTATACAGATGCAGATTGGGCTGGATGTCTAGATGATAGACGTTCCACTTCAGGATACTGTACATCTGTGGGAGGTAACCTAGTTACTTGGTGAAGTAAGAAGCAACCAGTAGTTGCATTATCTAGTGCTGAAGCAGAATACAGAGCTATGGCTCGAGGAGTGCGGGAACTACTATGGGTTAGATTGTTGCTTACAGAACTAGGACTTGCATTACCCACTCCGATGAAGCTGCATTGTGATAACAAAGCAGCAATTGCCATTGCACATGATCCAGTTCAACATGATCGAACCAAACATATCGAGATTGATCGGCATTTTATTAAATAGAAGATCAATAATGATATCATTAGTATTCAATTTGTAAGATCAGAAGATCAAGTAGCAGATGTGTTAACCAAGGGATTTGGAAGAAAAATGCTACATCCACTTATTGGCAAGTTGGGCATGAGTAACATATATGCATCAACTTGAGGGGGAGTGTCAACATTCAACAATGGCATACATTGTCAACATTCAACATTCCACATTGGCGACAATTCAACAAATGCTTCATAGACTTTAAGTATTGTAGACTTTAATGTATCATCTTCTTTATATAAGAAGACATGTATCAATCTCTTAATTAATATCTGAATATACAAATTCTACTCTATCTCTATTCTCCTAACTTGTGACATAAATTTCAAATGAATACCTCTAAATATGTGTTCGAAAAGTAAAAATAATCTTTTGTTGAGTGCTACACATTTTTTTTGAATGCTATCGCAACCGAATGAAAAGTTGTGAATTCTAGTATTTTAGATAATATATTTAGATTTTAAAAAAATATTTACTATTTATTTTTAATTTTATAGTTACTTTCTTTGATTTAATTAAAAATAAATAGTAAATAATTTTTTACAATTCTAAATATATGATTTGAAATACTAGAATTTAACGACTTTTCATTTGGTTGCGTTCGCTTTTAAGAAAAATGTGTAGAACTCAACAAAAGATTATTTTTACTTTTCGAACACGTGATTAGAGATATTTATTTGATATTTATTACGACTTTAGTGATTCAAATGATACCCTATTGAGATCGATGAGTAAAGTGATATATTGTCTTCACTTGAGTAACCACTTTGACATTTAACCCTTTAGATTTTCTACATTGAATAGGATTATTTATGTAAAAATTCGTAACTGTATTTTCTCTTCAAGTGTTTCCATTTGGATAATAATTGTTAAATTATCAATGAATTAAAGATAGTTTTGTGAGTTTTGCATGGCCCGTAAAATCACCCAAATCTAATTTATAAATCCCAAGATAGAGTCCAAATAGTAAATATGGACTTTTTTTATATTAATAAAATATCCAATAATATTACAAACTTTCTAACTTATATCCTTTTTAGGAAATGATACTTTTATATGATTTAATCTTGATCGTCTATATTTAAAAAAATTAGATCTGACAGTTGAGAATATTTTGGCGGTACTGTACCAATATTTTTGTACCAAATTTTTATACAATCCCTTTTACGTTTATTATATATGAGGATATAATTTTTCGTTATAAAAAACTTACAAATTAAAGAAAACATACCATTTTTCAAACTAAACTGAATTTGGTCTTTTATCGTATCATTGTGATGTGATTATTATCCAACTGTATATTGGGTTAATGAAATGAAATGTAGTTGATTTAGATGATAAAATGAGAATGTTCAAAATTTCATTTTTTCGGTCTATCGTTCCTTATAGAATAAACTAAATTTAAGTTGTATTATATTTTAAAAAAAAATCATTTCCCATCATGTATTCACACCCATTTTTTGTTCAAATTTCATTACTAAAAAAAATGTATCCTAACTCATTTTTTTCCTCAAGTCTCCTCTATTAACTCTAATGATTTTCTTTATTTTCATCAATTGTAATTTATCCTCAATAATCAAGTTATTATAAAATTAAGTTTTATTTAGCAAATTCCAACAACACAACTAGAATTAAGTGTCCAATAGGTAAATTAATAAAATGGTATCGTGCTATTATTAATTAATTACTAGCTTATAGTCCGTGCAAAGCATGGGTTACTTTTAAATACTCTTAAAATTATATGATTAAATAAAATAGAGTATAATAATTTATTATGGATATAATTTAACTTTGTAATTAATTAATAAAATTATTGTTAATAATAATAGTTATTTAATAAATGATATGTATTGATTAGAACTAATAATATAAAATCTTAATGTAAATTTGTTGTTGACGGGATTCGAACCTAGGATCTTTAGAAGAGGGATTTACATATAGAATATTCCTTATTATTAGATTTAAGAGCTATCATCTATTTACTAAATATCTAACGGTCACTATTCTTTTAGATGGTTGAACCAAGTTGAACCAAACAACCAAATTATATCCCTGTTTGCTTATTATATAATACTAGTTTAAAACCCGTGCGATGCACAGATTTTTTTTAATATTATATGATTTTTTCATTAATTTAAATTAATTTATTTAAACATGAATTTTGGAGGCTTAAATTTTTATATGAGATGATTTGGGATTTTAGTTAGAAAATATATAAAAAGATGATAGGTTTTAGTTGAAAAAGGTAATCGGTTAATTGTTAGTAATTATAAAATTATTATTTTATTTTTATTGTATTAAATAGAATGCCCGTGATATGATTGGAAAAAGAGAGGATTCAGTTAGAGAAAATTAAAAAGGTAACATGTTCTAGGTGAAAAGTTAGTTTATGGTAATTATAATTTAATTACGTTATTTTACTAAATACAATTGCTCGTAATGTTTTTAGAAAAGGATAAATTAATATTGTCCGTAATATTTCTATTAAAAGAGGAATTTTAGTTAGAAAATATAGAAAAGATACGTTTTAGCTGAAAAAGGTAATCGGTTAATTATTAATATTATAATATTATTAGTTTATTGTATTAAATAGAACCGCCCATGATATAATCGGAAAAAAGGGAGATTTTAGTCAGAGAAAATAGAAAGGTAAAGTAAAAATTAAAAAGGTGACATGATTAATGTGAAAATGGTAATTGATTAGTTTATGGTAATTATAATTTAATTAGTTTATTTTACAAAATAAAATTGCTCATAGTGTTTTTGGAAAATGAGAAATTAATGTTGCCCGTGATATTTCTAAAAAAAAAAAATTTAATTATAAAAAATTAAAAAGATGATACATTTTAGCTGACAAGTAATCAGTTAATTATTAGTATCATAATATTATTATTTTCTTTTTATTAAATAGAAATGTCCGTGATATAATTGGAAAAAGAGAGGTTTTAGTATGAGAAAAGAAAAAAGGTAACGATATAATTGGAAAAAGAGAGAGTTTAGTTAGAGAAAAGAGAAAAGGTAACGTATTTTGGCTGAAAAAGGTAAATGATTAGTTAATAGTAATTATAATGTAATTATGTTATTTTATAATAAATAATTGCTCGTTGTGTTTTTAAAAAAGGAGAAATTTTAGTTAGATAAAATGTAAAAGATATTGTATTTTACCTGAAAAGGAAATTAATAAGTTTTTGAAAAATAGAAAAGGTAATATGTTTAACCTGAAAATGGAAATTGATTAATAAAGGAGAAATTTTAGTTTGATAAAATATAAAAGATATTGTTTTTACTTGAAAAAGGAAATTATTTAATTATTGAAAAATAGAAAAGATAACATATTTAACCTGAAAAAGGAAATTGATTAGTTAGTAATGGATTTTATCTGTAACTGAGTAAGGGTAAATAAGTAAAATCAACAGGTACCGTACCGACCGACCGACCGACTAACCAAACTTTTAATGTTTAGACTTTTATATAATAGTATAGATAGATGAAAAATTAATGTTGCCCGTGAAATTTCTAAAAAAAGGGAATTTAATTGTTAAAAATTAAAAAGATGATACGTTTTAGCTAAAAAGGTAAGAGAAAATTACCAAACTACATCATTTTTCTTAAGAAGCTGCCCGAAATACCCATTTGCGGGTGAAGCCGCCCTTTTTACCCACGGAATACGCATGCTGGTCATGCATGGCTTGGAATACGCATTTCCAGGATGCGTATCGCAAGTCACGCATTCCCAGCATGCGTATTGACGTTAGCTAACGTCATTTCTTCAAAAACGTAAACGGAGCTCAGGCGACCACCTCCACACCTCAAAATCGCCTACTCTCGTCCGTAACATTACGACCACCTCCACAAAATCTGAGCATACCAAAATGTTAGGAATAATTCATAAGTTGTGATGTTAAGAATAGAATTTTGCTAATACTTCTTGTATATCCCGATCTTATAAAGGATTTAGCACTTTGTATAGGATATATGTGTTAGACAGTAATCTGTAGAGTTTAGTCAGGAACAGTGCGTCAGAGACTACATGTCAGGAACAGAGGAGCAGTTCCTGATACAGTAAGTCAGATCCTGATCAAATACTGATGGGATGATCAGATCCTGATGCAATGGGAAATCCGATATCAGTCGTGTTACTGATGATGTCATTATGGATGCTACAGAAACTGGCAAGTGCTATAAAACAGGATCTTTGGTTTGGAAAACAAGCAAGAAGATATCGTGAAGGAAACGAATTCTCTATTGATGGAAACTATCAACTGGACGGCAGAACATTGTCATAGATAGATTATAATTCTGTTATTAGTTGATAGGTAGCATTATAAATACTCTCTCTATATCATTGTAAAAAGAGAGTGAGTTCGTAAGATTTGTATTCGAGAGTTCGAAACAAACAGAGAGAGAGATTTGTATTGTCAGCAGCTGCTAAAGGTATTGTACACCTTTGGTAGAGTTTGTATTTGATTATTTTAATACAAACAAAGTTTGATTCATTCGTTTATTCTTGTTCATACAATCAAGCAAAAATCAGACACGATTATATAACTTGTATTCAACCCCCCCTTCTACAAGTTATTCGAGTTAATAATTGGTATCAGAGCAGGTTGATTTCGAATAATCATAAAGATCTGCAATCATGTCTGGTTACAAGGATGGTAATACTAAGATCCCTATGCTCAAGAGAAACGAATATACTCTATGGGAAGTGAAGATGTTGCATCACCTGGAATGGGCCTTTTGTTCCAACAAGGCTTGTTCCTCAAGCAACTGTCGAAGGAAAAGTTGTTCCAGAACATACAGCAGAGAAGCCTAAATCTGAATGGACAGATAAGGAAAAGGAGAACGTTCTTAAGGATGCTAAAGTGATAAACATACTATTCAACAGTCTTGATTCTGTTCTCACTAACTATGTTCTCTCTTGTAAAACTGCTAAGGAGATATGGGACAATCAAAAGGTTCACTGTGAAGGAACGAAACCTGTCAGGAAGAATATGAGGACGCTTCTCATACAACAGTATGAGTACTTTGAATCCAAGTCTGGTGAGTCTCTTACTGACACCTTTGATAGGTTTACTAAACTCATCAATGAGATGTCCATGCATGGTAAATATTATGACTTGGAGGATATGAATACGAAGTTCATGAAAGCTCTTCCTGATTTCTACAATGAGAAGATATCTGCAATTGAGGAAGCTAATGATCTTGATGAGATATCATTAGAAGCAGTTTATGGAAAATTGAGAGATTATGAACTTGACAGGTAGCAGAAAAAGAGCAGGAGTGAAGGAAAGATGAAAACTGTTGCACTCACTGCTCAATCTGAATCAAAGAAGCTTCCAGAAGAAAAGTCTGAATCTACTGAAAGAGACTTGAGGAAGAAGAAAAGCAAAGAAAGTTCTGAGTCAGAGACTACAGATATAGACTCTGAAGATAATGATTCTGAATCAGAGATGCAAGAACTTTTTGCTATGTTTGCTAAAGCTTTCAATAAAGGAAGATTCAACAGGAGAAGATTTAGCAAAGGCACTTTTCAGAAGAAAGAGGAGGAGAAGAATGACAAAGGTAAGAGTACAATTATCAAGCTTGATAAAGCCAAGATCAAGTGCTTTAACTGCAGTGAGCTTGGACACTTTGCTAGTGAGTGCAAGAAGCCTAGGAATTCAGGGAAGGGTAATGCACTCATGGTCACACAGAAGGATTGGGCAGACTCCAGTGATTCTGAAGATGAATTGGATTATGAGAACATTGCATTGATGGCAAGTGCTTCAAACAAGCCTGGATCTCCAAAGAAAACTTCTTCATCTTCTGTTAAGGTATCACTTCACTCTCTTGATTCGTTTGATAGCTTAGATTATGATGATATTAGATCTATTCATGTTGAGTTTAAGAATCTTATGACTAATTTCAAAATTCTTGCTAGTGAAAAAGATGAACTTAAGGCTAAGAATGATGAATTAGTTAGTAGAAATAATTTTCTTGAATCTGAGTTAATTCAAATGGAAGAATATAAGTTAAGTTCTGATAAAGCAAATCATGATTATGGTGTTATTCTTGAGGCTTATGACTATGTCAGAAAAGAACTAGAGGAAGAGAGAGATGTGATTAAAACCATTAACAATTCTGGTAAAAAGACTCAAGAAATCATTGAAAATCAAATTCTGGGTAAAGTTAATGGTTTAGGTTTTGATAAGGCTAGGCAAGAAGATACAGTAGCTATTGTCAATGATGATAGTAAAACTGAAGCTAGCACATCTAAGTCTGAAGGTAAGAAGATAGTTTCTGAACCTAAACATGTTAAAATTGTTGATTCTAAAGGTACCCCAGTTGTGCACAAAAGAATTAACAACAGCAATTCAGATGAGAGAGTGTTAGAAAAACCTAAGAATGTCAACATAGGTTTTCTATCTAAGTCTCGGTTGAAACAGAGACTAGAAAGTATTTCAGAGTCTAGCAAGATTAAAAGAAATAGGAATGGAAAAGAAGGTATTAACAAAGAGAATAATTACAAGAATGTACCTGATGCACCTAGGAAGAAATGCTATAAATATGGAAATCATAATCATTTAGCCGTAGACTGCAATCAAAAACCTTCTTGGAAAACTGAGTCCAGATTCCCCAAGACTCAGAGAATTCAATACCAACCACAAGAACCCTGTTATCATTGTGGTAGTTTACTTCATTCCATTTATATGTGTAAGGAATATCATGAACTGTATTATGACTATTATTCTCTGAAATCTGAAACTCCTAGTCACAAACAGTTTGTGAAATCTAAGTCTAAGGTTGACTCTGCAACAGGTAAATCAAAAGCAAAATCTTCAAAGCCTGTTGGTTCAAAAGTTAGTAAGAAAGGATCCAATCTGTAATAACCGTAAATTTTCGAAATATATTTTGAGCCGAATTTTTAGAGTCTCGTTTTAATTAATCAACGGGAGAAAAACGAAATCTTTTACTAAATATTTATATTAAATGTTTTCATCATTATATCATTTCAATTTGTCCCCCATTTTTATTTCTTTTTATTTTAAAAAAAAAATTACCACTTACAAAACAATAATTAGGCATTATGTCCACTAAAAATTTTACAATTATTTGTTCCCCATATTTCATTTCTTTCTATTTAATAAATAAGCACACTACCAATTTCATGATTAATGAGCATTATTGAGAGGTACAATTTTTATTTTATAAAGCACATGAGTCCAAAGCCCAAACATACTGTCTCTTTCATTGTTAAAACACAAACCATACCAGTTTTTTTTTTCAAAAACACAGAGCATCATATTCATACACGCAAAAACAGAACACAGGTAGTATTTTTTTTTCCTTTCGTTATTTGTTTTGTCAAACCTGTCTTATGTATCTGGTAGGCTCAAAATGAATTGCTTAGTTAATAAATTGTTGGGCTTGATATGTTTTGTTTTGGTGTTGGTTTGTTCGGTGGTGAGAGGGACGGCCGGAGAGATTGTGTTGTGGGGGGAATGAAATTGTTGTGTATTGTGGTGGGAAGAAACGGAGGACCAGGGGGGGAGACTTAATTTTGTTGTGGTTTATTCTGTTGTCGGAGTAGGAGGAGGGGTTTGAGTAAGGAGCGGGGTGGGTCGATTGTAGGGGGGTGATACCGGAGTCATCGGAGAACGGCAGGTGGTGTGGTAGAGGCGCGGAAGGAGAGAGATGAGGGAGAGGTGAGAAAAAGAGAAAGAGAGGGAGAGTGAGATGAGGGAGAAAGGAGAACGGAGAGAGGAGAATGGAGGGAGGGAGAAGAGGGGAATTCGAGAGAGACAGAAGGCGAGAGAGAGATGCGAGGGAGGGAGAGAGAGAGAGAGAGAGAGAGAGAGAGAGAGAGAGAGAGAGAGAGAGAGACTGGGAGAGATTCAGAGAAGAGAGATTGCAGGAGAGATAGCACAGAGAGAGAGATAGAGCAGAGAGAGAGATTGCAGAGAGAACAGGGGAAGGGGGAGGTCGAACAGTGGGTCCCACAGGTGGGTCCCACAGGTGGGTCCCACGTTGATGTTAGAATAATGATATAATAATAACGTACCGAATTTAGGATCGTATGTTATAATCGGGATTTAATTACTTGAATTGTTATTAAAAATTTAGAGAGTTAAATTGTTTTATTAAAAATGGTTTAATTGCTTAATTATTAAATAGAAATATTTGTGATTTTGAACACAATTTGGTGATTTAATAAATTGTCGGTAAGAAGGGGTATATTATGAATAAATAGAATAAATATGTTTTTAAACCTGATAATTAGTTATTTTATTAACCGGATCGAGTCAGATTTAATTTAGGGATTTAAAAATTTGTTTTATATTATTAATGAGTTTAGTAAATTAGAATTTGTGAGATTTCTTATAATTAGAATTCTTTGACAATTAGTTTTAAAATGAGAATAATAAATATGGATTTAAATTGAATAAAAACGGATGTTTGAATTTTTCATTTTGAGTAAGAATTTAGATTTCTAGAGATTAAAAATAGGATATATTCTCCAGATTTAATTCCTGTGTTCGAAGAAATATTTATTTATCCCGGAATTGATTTCTGTTATTTATTCCAGATATTTTATGAGATATTATATTATTATTAATTAGATTATCGGATCGGGAGTATTTTATTTTGAAGAATCGCTCACGTATTTCTGGTTGCCATTTTTAGAAATAATTCTCGAGACGTAGATCGACGCCAAGTTCACGGGTAGAGTATAACTTTTAGCTTCATTCATTCGTACTTCGAGATCGAGGCAAGTTCGTTCTTACCCTAACTTTTGGAAACTGTGAATTTCTGTTCGTGTTATTTATTTTCTTAATTATTTTTGAGATGTTATATATTGAGATTATCTGTTGCTCTATATGATGAAATAATTTCTTTTGAGAATTATAATCCCTATATGCGTAGAAACAATTTAATTGATATCGGGTCGATCTCATTAATTCGAGACGACTATTATTTTAATTCAGTGAAACTAATCTCATTCGTCCGAGATAGTTAAATTTATTCTTTTCGATTGAATTTATTGTACAAATTCAATCGTTATTTATTGATTATCTTTTAGTTAGTTCCTCGTTTGAACTGACCGATAGAAGTTTAAAATTATAATTATTAGAGATTTTTATTCGTCGATCAAGTGAAAAATATTCTATTTAAACGTTCATCAATGTGAGTATTATAAATATCGAGAAGTACTATTTGTTCAGTACAACTCCCAATTACTTTAATCTTAGGACTATTCTCATAGATTCGAGATAGTCGATTTTATTGTCAAGGTTTGGCATTTCGTTCATGTCAACCGATAAATTATTATTGAGAATTTACATCAGTCCATTGTTCGGATTGGTGGTAAAATTGAGTCATACTGGCAGTCCGCCAGATTTGTAAATATTTTCTGAAAGAGTTATCTCAAGTTATCTGTACCCCAAATGTTCGGGAATTCTGTATTCTACTGGTCAATTTTGGGCAAGAGGCCCTTTATAGAGAAAGAGAGACTCGTGTACCGTTTTACGGACCCGAGAATATTTAGGCATTCGTTGCCTTGGTTGAATTGATAACCATTATGATGCTAGCATTCATACATATATATTATAGTTGATATCGTATTGTAGCCGTGATCGGGCGAAGTGCGGTGTCATCGGAGGCCGGTATTCTTGGTTGGTTAGTTGATCGCCCCACCGAGATACGGAGAGGTGGAAGACCAGTTCATTCTTACATCATGAGTTATCAGAGTTATATCAAATGAGTCTTTTGAGTATTCTGTTTTGAGATGAGTTTTGAGCCTTTCGAGTATGATAATTTCAAGATAAATTTGAGTCAAATCACATTGTTACATTCGATATTAAAATTTTGAGTACTTATTTCGGTAAACCTTATTATATTTATATACCGAGCGAGAAGAGAACTTGCTGAGCACTATAGTTGCTCATTCTTGCTTTACAACATTTTGTTCAGCTGTCAAGACGGAGAAAGGCGAGACGTCCAGCCAGGGCTATAAAGGGAAAGGGAAAGCGCAAGACTATGGCGACAACAATAAGAAGATCCAACTGGAATCTTTATATTTCTGTTGATGTGAACTTTTGTAATATATTAATTCGAGATGTACCAAGTTGTTTTGTATTACGCTGTGAAGACGATCTTGGACCTGCGGAGTGGGACATTTTATGCTCCGTTGTATTATATATTTTGCTTTGTTATTGCGTAACTTGTGCTACAGGATATTGAGACAATGTGACGACCCGGGTCCCCTGTCAGGGTGGATTTGGGGGCGTTACAGTTTTGGTATCAGAGCTTTAGTTATATTTTTAGGAATCGTACGAGCCTTGGAGTATAACCCGATGCGAGCATTTAGAGATATAATACGAACCTAGAACTATAACGCGACGTGAGAATTTAGAGATATGATACGAAGTTGAGATTTTGGCACTAAGCGCCTTACGCCTTTATATATATTTATAGGCATAGCTAGTTGATTGAAACCTGACCGAGATTTTCGTACTTTTGTAGATGTCTACTTCCAGACCAGCTGATTTTCGTTCTACCCGAGATAGATCTCCTACACCTTACCCGCATGGACCACTTAGCTCAGGTTCAGACAGTGACCCGTCTGAAGAGTTTATGCTGATGGTTAGTGACACGGAGGATTCTTCAGTTCAGATCCTTACACCTTCTCCTCCACATGTGATAGATTTAGTAGATTCTCCTGACCAGATCATTGAGATAGTCGATTCTCCTCCACCAGTGATTGATTTAGAGGCTCCTACCCCTGAGACGTTCAGAGTTGAGACCCCAGTGCCCGAGATTACTGATCCAGTTGATGAGAGCCAGCTTTCGCCCGTCCGTATTGAGGTTGTACCTACCTTGTCAGCTCCAGTATCCGGAGTTGATGTACCTACAGGAGTAGCAGCTCTTGCTGAGTTGTTTACTTTACCTGTTCCCGTCTATGCTTCGACGCCGACAGTCCCTACCGTGCCGGACTACATGTTTCCACCTGTCAGTGCCATGCCTGCTTGTGATACTACTCCATTTGCACCTACCATACCTGCACCTGCTCCTGCTCAGCCCACTGTGGTTGCTACTACTGTTGCTATGCCACCTGTTCCTTCTGAGCATCCTGATGTGGCCGGAGGGATGGTCCCTTGGCATGTCCACCATACACTGTTCCAGCATTACCGTTGGTTGTGGGCACGTTATGAAGAGATTTTTACTACTAGGGATAGTATTCTTCGACTATTGTCAGTTTCAGAACCTCTTGCCGTGCATCATGGAGGGAGTCTGTTGGTGAGAGACGTACCCATGGAGATTATGCACCAGATTGCCCTGACGGTTTTGACCGGGCTTCAGACTGACTTAGCCGCATTACCATCATCCAGCACAGGACAGATTGATCAGGCCAGAGTTGCCACCCTGGTTTCAGACATTATCAGAGAGTTCCATCGGAGAGTGGGCGAGGTGTTTCTTCAGTGATGACGTCGAGTTAGACCCTTCTGTAGTAGGGTGCATATATCATGTTGATCTTGGTATTTTAGACCTGGTGCCCAGCCTGTTGGGTAGTAACCTCTGTTATCTCTACTAGACTAGTATGTTGGCTAGTTACTTTTACGATGTACTTATTATCAACGACCAGTTTGTATTCAGTACCATGACCTGGATTTCACCAGTATGGAATCTTATCAGTATTATATTGTGATCTGCCATAGTATCGTTATCTCATTTTGTTTATTATAGATCTGTGTTATATTAGAATAGCATGTTAGAATAATTTCCATGTTACCCCTGAATTAGTTAACAATTTCTTTTCCGATACTACGACTTAAAAAGAATTTTCGAGAACCAGAGATTTATGATGATTGAATTTTTGAGAACCGCCATTTAAATTGAGATAAATATTCACGAGTATCTAAAATCTTTTTATATCGAGAAATAAGAGTAACTGCTTATAAGAGACAAGAAAGAGTTGTGATTTTGAGTATTGTGAGGAACCATAAATTTGACCGAGTATTTATTTATGAGTGCCTATCATTACTTTGCCAGCAATGGTGTCGTATAATTGCAAACCTGAGATATAATACCATATTGTTTTCATCTTTATAGAAAAAGATGGCACCAAAAAGAGGAAGACCTGCAAAGAATCCTCGTCCTCAACCCGTGGTGAATCCAGGGAATGAGGTTCCACCTCAGAATCAAGTTCCAAACCCGGAACCACAACTCGCTCGAGATCCTAATCAAGAAAATAACCCGATGAGTCTACTTATGAACTTTCTTATTCAGCATACCCAGAACCTTCAGCCCCAACGGAACCAACATCCAGTGGGAGGATATGTACCTCCAGCTCAACTGACACAGGCTACCGTTAGTTTCAAATCTTTTAAATCTCTGAATCCCCCTGAGTTTAAGGGTACTACCGATCCCGTTGAAGCAAGAATATGGTTACGTGAAATAGAAAAGACCTTTGAGATCGTAGGGGTAGAAGAAGAGAAGAAAACCATCTTTGCAGCCTACATGTTAAAAGGTGAGGCGAATTATTGGTGGGAATCAAAGAGAGCAATGGAAGGGAACGTAGTCATACCCTGGACCAGGTTCACGCAGCTATTTTTGGAGAAATATTTTCCTAAATACTTGGAGAGCCAAATGGAGGTCAAGTTTCTGGAACTCAAGCAAGGCAACATGACTGTAGCTGAATACGAAGCCAAGTTTTCTGAACTCTCTAGGTTTGTGCCTTACCATGTGGATACTGACGAAAAGAGAGCTAAACGTTTTCAACTAGGGCTGAAGCCGTGGATCCAGAATCGAGTTGCGGTCCTAGAAATCACCAACTATGCTACTATGGTTCAAAAAGCATCTATTGTGGAAAGTGGATCTGAGTTGTACTCAAAGGACAAGGATATGAAGAAAAGGAAGTTTCAGAATCGTGGAAATAATTTTGAGAGGAAGCCGGACGATCGGAATGGAAAGAGACCTTTTGTGAAGCGGGAAGACAGAAGCAATGATACAAAGAGAACTGAGAATCAAGACGCTAGGGGAAACAATCAAAGGTCCAGACCCACTCAGGCAGCCAATCTAATTCAAGGGAGGCCACCGCTACCCGAATGCAAAACGTGTGGAAGGAAGCACCCAGGACCATGTAATCTGGCCAACATTGTTTGTTATAACTGTGGACAAAAAGGGCACTATTCTTCTCACTGCAAGGATAAGGCCGTTACTTGTTTCAATTGCGGAAAGAGAGGACATATTGCACGAGATTGCAAGTCACCACCAAAGGAGACAACTGCACCTAGACTCATGGCACCTCCCAGCAACAAGCCAACTGCTCGTACTTTCAACATGACGGTGAAGGATGCTATTGCTGATAGTGATGTGATTGCAGGTACGCTTTTAGTCAATTCTGTAGATGCATGTGTTTTGTTTGATTCGGGAGCAACAAAATCTTTCATATCGGAGAATTTTAGGAATAAATTGAATATTCAGTCCGTACCATTAGGGGAGACATTGACTATAGAAGTAGCAAATCAGGAAAAAGTCCCTGTAGATCAGATATGTCCAGATTGTGGAATCGAAATCCAAGGACAACATTTCGAAGCAGACCTTCTTTCTTTTAATTTAGGGGAGTTTGATATAATTCTGGGAATGGATTGGTTGACACGTTATGATGCTCAAATCAATTGTCGGCGTAAGTGGGTTAGTGTAAAGGGACCCAACGGCAAAAGAATACAATTCCGCGGAAGGAAACCTACTAGTAATTTTCTGACCATGATTCAAGCGAAGAAACTACTAAGGAGTGGGTGTCAAGCATACTTAGCTTACGTGGTTGACAACGAGAAGCAAGCCCCTGCCATTGATGAAATTCCTGTAGTGAATCAATTCGAAGATGTTTTTCCTGAAGAGTTACCTGGATTGCCGCCCGACAGAGAAATAGAATTCAATATCGATCTTGCCCCGGGAACTGCACCAATTTCCAAAGCACCATACCGAATGGCTCCAGTTGAGATGAAGGAGTTGGCTACCCAACTGCAAGAATTACTTGACAAAGGCGTAATCAGACCAAGTGTATCCCCTTGGGGAGCTCCAGTGCTGTTCGTGAAGAAGACGGACGGATCCATGCGACTATGTATTGATTATCGTGAGTTGAACAAGATGACCATCAAGAATAAGTACCCTCTACCTCGAATCGACGATCTGTTTGACCAACTTAAGGGAGCTAGATGTTTTTCAAAGATTGATTTGAGATCCGGTTATCATCAACTAAAGATCAAGCCTGAGGATATTCCTAAGACTGCCTTTAGGACCCGATATGGACATTACGAATTCTTAGTCATGTCTTTTGGATTGACGAATGCGCCAGCTGCTTTTATGGATTTGATGAATCGTGTGTTCAAGAGGTACTTGGACAAGTTCGTGATTGTATTTATTGATGACATCCTGATATACTCGAAGTCTCCTGAGGAACATGCTGAACACCTCCGTTTAGTTCTGGAAACGCTGCGGAAGGAAAAGTTATATGCGAAATTCTCAAAGTGTGAGTTCTGGCTAAAAGAAGTTCAATTTTTGGGACACATTGTAAGCGGCGAAGGGATTTCTGTAGACCCCGCAAAGATAGAAGCCGTAGCAAATTGGGAGAGACCCAAGACTCCAACCGAAGTTAGAAGTTTCCTTGGATTGGCTGGATACTATCGAAGGTTCGTGAAGGATTTTTCAAAGATAGCTACACCACTGACTCGACTTACCAGAAAGAGTGAAAAGTTCGAATGGACACCCAAATGCGAAGATAGCTTTCAAGAATTGAAGAAGAGATTGACTACTGCCCCGGTGTTGACCTTACCCGATGAGAAAGGCGATTTCGTAATTTACAGCGACGCTTCTCACAAGGGTTTGGGATGTGTTTTGATGCAACACGGAAAAGTAATAGCTTATGCCTCTCGGCAACTGAAGGAGTATGAGTCCCGTTACCCTACTCACGATTTGGAACTTGCTGCTATTGTTTTCGCACTCAAGATTTGGAGACATTACCTTTACGGAGAGAAATGCGAGATTTACACGGATCACAAGAGCTTAAAGTATATATTCACGCAGAAGGAATTAAACATGAGACAAAGAAGATGGTTGGAGTTGATCAAAGACTATGATTGCTCGATAAACTATCACCCAGGGAAGGCTAATGTTGTAGCTGATGCATTAAGTAGAAAGGAGAGACTAAACCTGTTGACAACCTCAGAAGAATTGGTTAGAGAATTTGAGAAGATGGAATTAGAAGTCAAGATCCCAGTCCAAAACAATGAAAGAGTTTACAGCATTCAGTTTCAACCAGAGTTACTCGAGAAGATTCGACGTTGTCAAGAGCAAGTGATGGAAGAAAGAAGATCAGAGTTGACCGGAGAAGAATTTCTAAGTTCAAAAGATGAAAAGGGAATTAAGCGATTTGCATCGAGAATATGGATTCCTAACGTTACAGAGTTGAAGGAGGAAATTATGAGCGAAGCGCATAACTCGAGATATTCCATTCACCCAGGGAGCACAAAGATGTATCAAGACATCAAGTTGAATTACTGGTGGCCCAACATGAAGAGGGAGATTGCAGAATGGGTAAGTAAGTGTCTGACATGTCAGAAGGTGAAGGCAGAACATCAACGACCAAGTGGACTTCTACAACCTTTAGAGATACTCGAGTGGAAATGGGAGCATATTACCATGGATTTTGTCGTAGGATTGCCCCGAACTAGAGCCAGTCACGATGCTATTTGGGTTATTGTCGACCGACTCACTAAATCTGCGCATTTCCTACCAATTAGTGATAAGTATTCCGTTGAGAGATTGGTGAACATATACCTAAAGGAAATTGTAGTTCGTCACGGAGTGCCTGTTTCGATTGTTTCTGATAGAGATGCCCGTTTTACTTCACGATTTTGGAAAAGTTTTCAAGAATGTCTTGGCACGAAGTTAAATCTGAGCACTGCATATCATCCACAGACCGACGGACAAAGTGAAAGGACGATTCAAACAGTTGAAGATATGTTAAGAGCCTGTGCACTTGATTTTAAAGGAAGTTGGGATGAGCATTTGCCCCTAGTCGAGTTTGCTTACAACAATAGTTACCATTCGAGCATATGTATGGCACCTTATGAAACTTTGTACGGAAGGAAGTGTAGATCACCTTTATATTGGGATGAAGTAGGAGAAAGGAAGATACTAGGACCGGAATTACTTCAACAAACTAAGCAAGCAACCGAGGTTATTCGAAAAAGGTTAGTTGCAGCTCAAGATCGACAGAGGAAGTATGCAAATCAAAAGAGGAAAGACAAAGCGTTTGAAGTGGGAGATAAAGTAATGTTAAAAGTTTCACCTTGGAAAGGAGTAATGAGATTCGGAAAGAAAGGCAAGTTAAGTCCCAGATATATAGGACCCTTCGAGATTCTTAAGAAGATAGGACCACTAGCTTATCAGTTGGCCCTACCTCCAGACCTTCAGCATATCCACGATGTGTTTCATGTTTCTGCGTTAAGAGAGTACCATTCTGATTTCAGGCACGTTATAACCTACGAACCAGTGGAAATTCGCCCCGATTTGACATACGAAGAAAAGCCAGTGGAGATCCTAGATTACAAAGTGCAAGAGCTAAGAACTAAGAAAGTGAATTTAGTGAAAGTACTTTGGAGAAACCACCAAGTTGAGGAAGCCACGTGGGAATTAGAAAGTGAAATGCGGGATAAATATCCGGAATTGTTTATTGCATAGTTTTGATTCCGAGGACGGAATCCTATAAGGGGGGGAGACTGTAATAACCGTAAATTTTCGAAATATATTTTGAGCCGAATTTTTAGAGTCTCGTTTTAATTAATCAACGGGAGAAAAACGAAATCTTTTACTAAATATTTATATTAAATGTTTTCATCATTATATCATTTCAATTTGTCCCCCATTTTTATTTCTTTTTATTTAAAAAAAAAAATTACCACTTACAAAACAATAATTAGGCATTATGTCCACTAAAAATTTTACAATTATTTGTTCCCCATATTTCATTTCTTTCTATTTAATTAATAAGCACACTACCAATTTCATGATTAATGAGCATTATTGAGAGGTACAATTTTTATTTTATAAAGCACATGAGTCCAAAGCCCAAACATACTGTCTCTTTCATTGTTAAAACACAAACCATACCAGTTTTTTTTTTTCAAAAACACAGAGCATCATATTCATACACGCAAAAACAGAACACAGGTAGTATTTTTTTTTCCTTTCGTTATTTGTTTTGTCAAACCTGTCTTATGTATCTGGTAGGCTCAAAATGAATTGCTTAGTTAATAAATTGTTGGGCTTGATATGTTTTGTTTTGGTGTTGGTTTGTTCGGTGGTGAGAGGGACGGCCGGAGAGATTGTGTTGTGGGGGGAATGAAATTGTTGTGTATTGTGGTGGGAAGAAACGGAGGACCAGGGGGGAGACTTAATTTTGTTGTGGTTTATTCTGTTGTCGGAGTAGGAGGAGGGGTTTGAGTAAGGAGCGGGGTGGGTCGATTGTAGGGGGGTGATACCGGAGTCATCGGAGAACGGCAGGTGGTGTGGTAGAGGCGCGGAAGGAGAGAGATGAGGGAGAGATGAGAAAAAGAGAAAGAGAGGGAGAGTGAGATGAGGGAGAAAGGAGAACGGAGAGAGGAGAATGGAGGGAGGGAGAAGAGGGGAATTCGAGAGAGACAGAAGGCGAGAGAGAGATGCGAGGGAGAGAGAGAGAGAGAGAGAGACTGGGAGAGATTCAGAGAAGAGAGATTGCAGGAGAGATAGCACAGAGAGAGAGATAGAGCAGAGAGAGAGATTGCAGAGAGAACAGGGGAAGGGGGAGGTCGAACAGTGGGTCCCACAGGTGGGTCCCACAGGTGGGTCCCACGTTGATGTTAGAATAATGATATAATAATAACGTACCGAATTTAGGATCGTATGTTATAATCGGGATTTAATTACTTGAATTGTTATTAAAAATTTAGAGAGTTAAATTGTTTTATTAAAAATGGTTTAATTGCTTAATTATTAAATAGAAATATTTGTGATTTTGAACACAATTTGGTGATTTAATAAATTGTCGGTAAGAAGGGGTATATTATGAATAAATAGAATAAATATGTTTTTAAACCTGATAATTAGTTATTTTATTAACCGGATCGAGTCAGATTTAATTTAGGGATTTAAAAATTTGTTTTATATTATTAATGAGTTTAGTAAATTAGAATTTGTGAGATTTCTTATAATTAGAATTCTTTGACAATTAGTTTTAAAATGAGAATAATAAATATGGATTTAAATTGAATAAAAACGGATGTTTGAATTTTTCATTTTGAGTAAGAATTTAGATTTCTAGAGATTAAAAATAGGATATATTCTCCAGATTTAATTCCTGTGTTCGAAGAAATATTTATTTATCCCGGAATTGATTTCTGTTATTTATTCCAGATATTTTATGAGATATTATATTATTATTAATTAGATTATCGGATCGGGAGTATTTTATTTTGAAGAATCGCTCACGTATTTCTGGTTGCCATTTTTAGAAATAATTCTCGAGACGTAGATCGACGCCAAGTTCACGGGTTGAGTATAACTTTTAGCTTCATTCATTCGTACTTCGAGATCGAGGCAAGTTCGTTCTTACCCTAACTTTTGGAAACTGTGAATTTCTGTTCGTGTTATTTATTTTCTTAATTATTTTTGAGATGTTATATATTGAGATTATCTGTTGCTCTATATGATGAAATAATTTCTTTTGAGAATTATAATCCCTATATGCGTAGAAACAATTTAATTGATATCGGGTCGATCTCATTAATTCGAGACGACTATTATTTTAATTCAGTGAAACTAATCTCATTCGTCCGAGATAGTTAAATTTATTCTTTTCGATTGAATTTATTGTACAAATTCAATCGTTATTTATTGATTATCTTTTAGTTAGTTCCTCGTTTGAACTGACCGATAGAAGTTTAAAATTATAATTATTAGAGATTTTTATTCGTCGATCAAGTGAAAAATATTCTATTTAAACGTTCATCAATGTGAGTATTATAAATATCGAGAAGTACTATTTGTTCAGTACAACTCCCAATTACTTTAATCTTAGGACTATTCTCATAGATTCGAGATAGTCGATTTTATTGTCAAGGTTTGGCATTTCGTTCATGTCAACCGATAAATTATTATTGAGAATTTACATCAGTCCATTGTTCGGATTGGTGGTAAAATTGAGTCATACTGGCAGTCCGCCAGATTTGTAAATATTTTCTGAAAGAGTTATCTCAAGTTATCTGTACCCCAAATGTTCGGGAATTCTGTATTCTACTGGTCAATTTTGGGCAAGAGGCCCTTTATAGAGAAAGAGAGACTCGTGTACCGTTTTACGGACCCGAGAATATTTAGGCATTCGTTGCCTTGGTTGAATTGATAACCATTATGATGCTAGCATTCATACATATATATTATAGTTGATATCGTATTGTAGCCGTGATCGGGCGAAGTGCGGTGTCATCGGAGGCCGGTATTCTTGGTTGGTTAGTTGATCGCCCCACCGAGATACGGAGAGGTGGAAGACCAGTTCATTCTTACATCATGAGTTATCAGAGTTATATCAAATGAGTCTTTTGAGTATTCTGTTTTGAGATGAGTTTTGAGCCTTTCGAGTATGATAATTTCAAGATAAATTTGAGTCAAATCACATTGTTACATTCGATATTAAAATTTTGAGTACTTATTTCGGTAAACCTTATTATATTTATATACCGAGCGAGAAGAGAACTTGCTGAGCACTATAGTTGCTCATTCTTGCTTTACAACATTTTGTTCAGCTGTCAAGACGGAGAAAGGCGAGACGTCCAGTCAGGGCTATAAAGGGAAAGGGAAAGCGCAAGACTATGGCGACAACAATTAGAAGATCCAACTGGAATCTTTATATTTCTGTTGATGTGAACTTTTGTAATATATTAATTCGAGATGTACCAAGTTGTTTTGTATTACGCTGTGAAGACGATCTTGGACCTGCGGAGTGGGACATTTTATGCTCCGTTGTATTATATATTTTGCTTTGTTATTGCGTAACTTGTGCTACATGATATTGAGACAATGTGACGACCCGGGTCCCCTGTCAGGGTGGATTTGGGGGCGTTACACAATCAAAGTTGGGTCCTAAAAAATTCTAACTAGCTACTTTTTGTTTACAGGGCACTGGAAAGAAGCATTCAATTATCTTGGACAGTGGATGCTCTGGACATATGACTGGAAAGAAGTCCCTACTTACAAAGTTTGAGAGGAAAGCTGGCCCAGTAATATCCTTTGGAGATGGCAACAAAGGAGAAACTCTGGGATATGGTTCAATTATTTTGGGGAATGTCATCATAGAAAATGTAGCACTGGTTTAAGGCTTAAACACATACTTTTAAGCATAAGTCAACTGGGTGATAAGGGTTACCAATCAATCTTTGACAGTAAGGAATGCAAAATCTTGAATATGAAGAATGGAGACATTGTTTTGACTGGTCAGAGACATGGTAACATATATGAAGCCAGCTTGAGTGACACATCTAAAGGAACTATCAGATGTCTTTACAGCAAGGCATCTAATGATGAAAGCTGGAACTGGCACAAGAAGCTCTCACATCTTAATTTCAAGAAGTTTAATCAACTTGTTAAGCATCATCTGGTGAGAGGCCTACCTCAGGCAAACTATGTGCAAGATGGACTTTGTGATGCTTGTCAGCTTGGTAAACAAAGAAGAACCACTTTCAAGAGCAAGACAGAAAATTCAATTACTGAACTATTTCACATGCTGCATCTTGATTTATTTGGCCTAGTAAACATTATGTCTATCAATAAGAAAAGATATGCTCTAGTTATAGTGGATGACTACACAAGGTTCACATGGGTATTCTTTCTACACAACAAGGATGAAGCTCCTCAGCAAATCATTGAACTTGTCAAGAATATTAAAAATAGCTCTGAGTACAAGGTCAAAGTGCTCAGAAGTGACAATGGTACAGAATTTAAGAATTCTACAATGGAGGAGTATTGTGCATACAGTGGAATTACTCAACAGTTTTCTGCACCTGGAACACCTCAGCAGAATGGTGTAGTAGAAAGAAAGAACAGAACTCTCATAGAGGCAGCAAGAACCATGCTTGCAGATGCAAAGCTTCCAACCTATTTCTGGGCAGAAACTATCAACACTGCATGTTTCACTCAAAACTGTACCTTGGTAAATGGTCATGGTAAGACTCCCTATGAGATGATCAAAGGAAAGAAACCAAGTGTGAAATACTTTCACATCTTTGGATGCAAATGCTATGTCCTGAAAGTTCATCAAGAACAACTTGGGAAATTTGAAGCCAAATCGGATGAAGCAATCTTTCTAGGATATTCAGCATCAAAGGCCTTCAAAGTATACAATCTCAGAACTCACATTGTTATGGAATCAATTCATGTTGCATTTGATGATAAGAAGTTTGGAATTTTTCAAACTGATGAAAGTCATGACAATTTGGAATTTGAAAATCTTAAGTATTCTGAGATTCCCTCCAGCGATGATGAAGGTTCTCCAGAGGAAATCTCTATTGCTTCTCAAAGGAATGCTACTGTTGAGGGGGAGCAATTCAATCAAGGAGAACACAGGACTGGTTAGGATCAGACTAGTCTTTCAGAGTCTACTTCATCAGGAACTGATCCTTCAACGTCTAATGAAGGAAGATCAGAAACTAGCAGCAGTATTGAATCCACTGATTCTACTGATCAAGGGGGAGCTTTTGAAGGCAGAGAAAGTTCTTCTACAAGAAATACCACTAACTTAGGGGGAGAGTCTAGCAGGAACCTACCACCTGTTAGAAAATGGACAAGGGATCATACTGAGGATTTGATCGTTGGTGATCCAAATAGTGGTGTTCGAACTAGAAGATCAATTCAAAATGAATGCTTGTACAATTTTTTTCTCTCAAAGAATGAACCTAAGAAGGTTGAAGAAGCCTTACAGGATCCTGATTGGGTAATAGCAATGTAGGAAGAATTGAATGAGTTTGAGAGGAACAAAGTTTGGAAACTGGTACCAAGACCTAAAGATAGATCTATTGTTGGTGCTAAATGGGTTTTCAGAAACAAGCTAGATGAATCTGGTATGATTGTTAGAAACAAAGCAAGACTGGTAGCCAAGGGTTATTCTCAGGAAGAAGGAATTGACTATGATGAAACCTTTGCACCTGTAGCAAGATTGGAAGCAATCAGAATGTTTCTTGCATTTGCAGCTCATTCAAAATTCAAGGTATACCAGATGGATGTAAAGAGTGCTTTTCTAAATGGCAAGCTTGATGAGGAAGTGTATGTGGAACAACCACCTGGTTTTGTTGATCCAAAGTTTCCAAATCATGTCTACAAACTTGACAAGGCACTCTATGGACTGAAGCAGGCACCAAGAGCATGGTATGAGACTTTGTCTAAATTTCTTCTTGAAAATGGCTTCACAAGAGGTACAATTGACAAAACTCTATTCTTTAGAAAGATAAAAGGTGATTTGATTTTAGTTCAAGTTTATGTTGATGATATTATATTTGGTTCTACTAATGAAAAGTTATGTGCTAAGTTTAGCAAGCTTATGCAGTCTAAGTATCAGATGAGCATGATGGGTGAACTAAATTATTTTTTAGGCTTGCAAGTCAAACAGACTGAGACTGGTATTTTCATTAATCAGTCAAAGTATAACAAAGATCTTTTAAAAAGGTTTGACTTTCAAAATTGTGCAATTACAAATACACCCATTGCAACAGCCACTAAGCTAGACTCTGATCCTAAGGGAAAGAGTGTTGATAACACTAGCTATAGAGGCATGATAGGTTCACTGTTATATCTAACTGCAAGTAGACCAGATATAATGTTCTCTACCTGTTTATGTGCTAGATTCCAAAGTGATCCTAAGGAATCTCATTTAATTGTTGTGAAGAGAATTTTTAGATATCTCAAAGGAACTCCAAATCTTGGTTTGTGGTATCCAAGAGAATCTGATTTCTCCCTAATTGGCTATTCAGACTCTGATTATGCAGGGTGTAAAATAGACAGGAAAATCACTACAGGTACATGTCAATTCTTGGGAAACAGATTGATTTCTTGGGCAAGCAAGAAGCAGCAATCCGTTTCAACCTCAACTGCAGAAGCTGAATACATTGCAGCAGGCAGTTGTTATGCTCAACTCCTTTGGATAAGAAATCAGTTGATGGATTATGGTATGACACTTAGTAATATTCCTATGTTTTGTGATAATACTAGTGCTATCAAAATTGCAGAAAATCCAGTTCAACACTCAAGGACTAAGCACATTGATGTCAGGTATCATTTTATTAGAGAACATATTGAAAGTGGTACTGTGGAACTTCATTTTGTTTCTACAGACAAACAGCTTGCAGATATTCTAACTAAACCACTTGATGAGGCTACATTCATTAGATTGGTTAGTGAGTTAGGAATGTTAAATTTTTAGATCTTTAACATCTGCACAAGTATCAAGGTATGTTGTTTCAGCTTATAGACTTGATATTTTGTCAGGTTCTATACTTGATGGTTAAATGCTTAAGCTGTAACACTTTACTTTGATAAATTACAGTATGATAGACTTGTTAATAAACATCAGAATTGCTATGAGTATGCTGACATCATCAGTATTGACATCAGGATTGTATCGTCAGTATCAGGATTGTGAAATTTGTGTGTCTTACTGTTTCCAATTCTGAAGTTCATGCTATTTAATGGTTCAATTCTGAGTTTTGTTAAGTCTATGTTAGCAAGTGTTATTACATGCATATTGATAATTTATGTCATTATTCATGTGAGTCAATAAACAACGATAGACAAGTAGATATAAAGAAAACTTGGATTTTCATTAATCAAAAGCATTACATACATGAAAATGAAATACAATTCTTTTTTTTATCTAACTACTACTGATAATTCTGTTCTTGTCTAAAGTTGTTGCTACTTCAATTCTCAACGATCAACTTCAAGACAAGGAGCATCTTAAGTATGAATTCCTTGTCTGGGCGACTTGAATGAAAGCAGCTGACTCATCTTCATGCTTATTGAAGAAGATGAATAGCATCTCCATCAAGATCAACCTCAGACTCTTCACCAAATTCTTCATTCTCAAGGAGTAGAGAGATTAAAGGAGGATTGTATCCAACTGGTAGATGTTTTAGAGGAGATTTGTGGAAATCATCTGGGTTAAGATCAACCATATCTGACTTGATGAGAAAAGTCATCTCTTCTAAGAGATAGTTCACTTGCTCCTGATCATCAAGAGTAAAGAACTTCTCAGTGGTAGTGAACCAAAAGCTAGGGTTCATATGAATATCTGGGTTGAAAGCCATGATGGAAAGAGAAAAGAATGAAAAGGTTTTGGAGAATGGCATAAGGCGTCGGTTTCTTTTATAGAAAGACGTGGAAAGCTGAACAGTCATTTGGGAGCTATCAATACATTCAGTCATAATTATGTGTGACTGTATTTCATGTATTTTCAAGAAATATTGAATGAATTTAACCAATTGATTTTGTTATTTCTTTTACAGGTAAAAGAATATGCCACGTGGAAACTCCATTTAGTCTCTGGAATCAGGATGATATTGATCAGTAATACGAGTGTGTTCACATCAGGATTAGTAATTTTTTTTATTCAGAAATCACATTGAATCGTGTGATTATCCTGATGAAAAGATCACATCAGGAAAAGGAAGCTGATCAGTATTGATTTTTATCTTGATTTTACCTTGACTTATTTACTTGAAATTATTTTTGGATTTTATTTTCCAAAAGTCATAGGTAATTGCATTTTTCAGGGACTGACACCTGTCAACCTACGTGTCAACGTGGGATAATGGGTCTGAAGGATTTTTGAAATATAATTATTTTGACACTCTAATCGTGTAATTGCTTTCTCTAATTTCATTCTCTAAAGCAAAAACACTCTCGAGTTCTCAAAATCACTAATCAATTTCAAAGATTTCTTAAGTTCTTTTCAGATCAAAATGGCAACTCAAAGAAGACTACCCAAATCAGTAGCTTTCAAGTTTGGTGACTTTGATTTTATGATGAACAATCATGTTGCAGCTATCACCAACAAGGAAGGGGTGTCAACTGATTTTCACCCGATAATGGACTTTATGGCGAAAGGACCATTAAGCTATGCCTTGACAGCATCTCCACAAATTAATCAAGTAGCTGTTTCACAAGCTTGGGAGGATGCTGAGGTAATTGATTCTACTCAGAGTCAATCAGGTAAGATTGTTCTAAACTTAGGACAAGACTCATTTGATCTTACTGAATCTGTTGTTAATTCAGTACTTTGCTTACCTGTTAGTACAAATTTTGATAATGTACCATCTAATGATGATGTGAGAACTATGTTATCTAAATTAGGTTATGATGGACCTCTAGATAACATGAGCCAGTTAAATAGATCTTTTCTTAGGAAAGAATGGTCTTTCTTCTTTGATCAAATTGCTAAATGTTTTACTAGTAAATGTAGTTCTTTTCAACAAATTACTGCTGTTACATCATATATTGCATATGTCTTGCTTTATAACAGAGTAATTAATTTTGGTCACATTATCTTAAGTCAGATGTGTATTAAACTTGGGTCAAGAGATCATGACAGGAATATGGTTTATTATCACAGATTCATGCAACTGTTTATTAACCATTTCATTCATGATGTTGAAGCTAGATTTGGTAGAGAGTATTGTGTTTCTTCTTATGTACAACAAAAGAGAATTTTCTCTAACATTACAAAGAAGGACAGTGAAAAGAATCTAGATGAAATACCTGCATTACACTATCCAAATCATGTTCAGGTAATTCTAAGAACTCATCTTCCAACTATCTATAATTCTTCTTTCTTTGGTGGTGAAATGACTCAGGAATCTCAATTGGAGGAGAACCCCCCTATGTCTACCCGAGTAGCCAAAAACATTATAGTCTCTGAAACAATTCTAGAACCAAATTTTGATCCACAGCCTATTGTTTCAAAGAAGCCAACCTCTGGTGTTTCTCAAAAGACATCAGTTGTAAGGAAGAGAAGATTTGTTATTTCAAGTAGTAGTTCTAGTGAAGATGATGATAATATATCTCTTGCTGAGAGAGCAGAATTGAAGGCTGCAATTCAACTTTCTAAGCTAGGACAAAGAGATGGAACACCTAGTCACAACCAGGCTGCAGTCTCTCAAAAGGCTGTAGTTCTTAAAAAGGGAAAACAGTTACTGGATACTGTCTCTCAAAATACTGTGTCTATTGAAAAAGGATCTCATCCCAAGATCACTTCTGTGTCTACACCTCTTGAGTCTTCTCAAGACAAATCTGTTGCTCACTATACTAGGAGAACAAGGAGAAAGATTCATTTGTCACCTACACACACAGTGTCAAGTCCAACTAACATTATGCAGGTCTCTACAAATAATGCTATATCCATGTCAGTATCTGGCAAGAGAGATCTGGATCTTGATTCTTCATTGGAAACTACATTGACATACAGACTGGCTATGGAACTTATTTCTCTGAAAGTGAAGCTTTCCAGGCCTGTTCTAGATTTTTTGATTGAAAGCGTTCCTAAATTTTCATTTACTGAAGAATATGGACTATTACATCAAAGGCTTGATTTAATGAAGACATACTTCTATGTATCAGTCAGAAAGGAGTTACACAAGAAATTTGGACTTCCTAAACATGTTGCACTTCAATCACTTCATGCATATCTATTTGACAAGGATGTCATTGTTGAAGATGCTTCAGCTCAAGGTGAACAAGAGGAGGTAGTTGATAGAGGGAAGCAGTCAATAGAAGATACTATTGCACCAGTGGTGAATAGTAGAATAGATCATATCACAGTCACTGCAACACAAGAACCATCTAGTCAGAGGTTGGATGACTCAGGAACTGTGATTGATGATGCTGAAAGGTCTTCTATGATGACTGAAATTGCAAGTGAGAAACCCTATGATATGGGAGGAATGACTTTGATTGATTTTTCTGAAGATCAAACTAATATTGTTCTTTCAGAGTCTATCCACCTTGAGGGTGTGTCTCAGCAACCAACACTTAAAGACGGTGGCATATTAGCTATGGTGTCTAATAAAGTATTACTGAAGACATCAGGGTCTAGTGTAAAACCTGAAAGTGGTATACTGGAGCCTGTAGTTTCTGGAAAGAAAGTAGATGTTTGTAAGGGTTCAGAGACTATAGCAGCTCACTCCTTGGAGAAAACCTCAAGCCCCATGCCATATGAGGAACCCTCTCTCCATGTGAGTTCAGGTATAAAAACTTCTTCTAACCCCTATTTTTCTGTAGGTCATGAGAGCACTTATCCAAATTTGAGTGATACACTTGAAAATATGGATATAGATCCACACACAGAGAGGCTGGCTCCTGACCAGGCAAAAGGAGAGGTAGAAAGAGTGTTGACTTTAGATAGTCAAAGTGAGAATGAGAGTATGGATGATCAACTCCATAGTGAGGGAGAGAAAATTAGGAAACCACCATCGTCTGATTTCTGGGATCAGGTTTTTCCTGAATCTTGGTCTGAAAATCTTGGTATGGATGCTGGTACTTATTCTTTTATCAAGATGTATGAGAAGCATGACTTAGCACATCACAATGCAAAGCCAGAAGTTAAAGCTCAGAAACAGAAAGAAAGGCTTGCAGAGATCATTAACAGAAGAGGTGAAAGGCTAAGACAAACTTCTACTCAACCAGTACCAGAAGAAATTCCTAATGATCCTAGTATTCCTTTGTTTGTACTTCCAATTTCAGCTAGAATTGCGACATCAACAATATCTGATCAATCTAAGGAGGAGTCAGGATTTGTAGATGTTAGTACACAGAATACTGGTGAAGGACAGGATGATCTTACTTCAGCTCCAGATCAGAAAAATGAAGATGTTTGTACTTCTACTCAAGTATTATTACTTGAATATTGTTCACAACAGGCAACTTCTTCTACAAGACTCGAAGATAATGTTCTTTCTGCATCTGAATCTGATGATACAACAAGCACTTCCAACATTGAAGTCAATTCTGAAATTCTTAAGGACATTCAGAAATCTAAAAGTGATATTCAATCGAGACTTCAAATTCTTGAAAATAACCAAGTCACTATCATGGACAATCAAGCAGTTCTGATGAATCTCATTTGTTCTGTTACTGAATCTCTTGGAATTCATGTTGCTGATGTCAAAAAAGGGGAGATAAAGACAATTCAGAAACAACAACAACAACAGACTGGGGGAGATAAACAGACTGGGAACAGAAACAAGGGTGACAGAGTTGGTAAATTTCATCATGGAAGTGGTAAAGGAAAAGAAGCATCAAATAGTTGAATTCTTTCTTCTAAGTACTAGATACATGTCTACATCTGAAGAAGAAGGTACTTAACTTCATGATCTTGAATTCATAAATTCTATTCTGGTTGTATTGTTATATGTTTTGACATCTACAACTTAGATTTATGCTTCAGATTCTAAAGCATAAATAGGGGGAGATTGTTAGGAATAATTCATAAGTTGTGATGTTAAGAATAGAATTTTGCTAATACTTCTTGTATATCCTGATCTTATAAAGGTTTTAGCACTTTGTATAGGATATATGTGTTAGACAGTAATCTATAGAGTTTAGTCAGGAACAGTACGTCAAAGACTACATGTCAGGAACAGAGGAGCAGATCCTGATACGGTAAGTCAGATCCTGATCCTGATACGTAAGTCAGATCCTGATCAAATACTGATGGGATGATCAGATCCTGATGCAATGGGAAATCCTGATATCAGTCGTGTTACTGATGATGTCATTATGGATGCTACAGAAATTGGCAAGTGCTATAAAACAGGATCTTTGGTTTGGAAAACAAGCAAGAAGATATCGTGAAGGAAATGAATTCTCTATTGATGGAAACTATCAACTGGACGGCAGAACGTTGTCATAGATAGATTATAATTCTGTTATTAGTTGATAGGTAGCATTATAAATACTCTCTCTATATCATTGTAAAAAGAGAGTGAGTTCGTAAGATTTGTATTCGAGAGTTCGAAACAAACAAAGAGAGAGATTTGTATTGTCAGCAGCTGCTAAAGATATTGTACACCTTTGGTAGAGTTTGTATTTGATTATTTTAATACAAACAAAGTTTGATTCATTCGTTTATTCTTGTTCATACAATCAAGCAGAAATCAGGCACGATTATATAACTTGTATTCAACCCCCCCTTCTACAAGTTATTCGAGTTAACAAAAAATGATTCCCAGGCTTGTATCTTCATCTTGCCATGTTCAATTGTTGAATTCTGGCCCCGCAGTGGCGCGTAGGAATAGATCTGGAAGTTCGATCGGAAAATGAGATCGATTTGTGCCTTTTAATTCAGGCAAAACAAATGGAAAACTATTGGTATAGGCTTGTAGAGGAGAATGAGGTGATCAGTTTGGTATATAATATGCTAATGAAAGATTGCTGGAAAGGGGTGAAAAATGTGGTCGATTTTTGAAAATCGCCTCCAGCGACGTCTGAAGGGGACGATGAACAGTGTTAGATACGCATGTTGAACATACGTATCCCAGTCCACGCATGCTCAACATGCGTATTCGGGGTACTGTTTCACAAGCTCTCACCCTCAATTTTATACACTCCACGCATCCAACACATGCGTGGTCATAGGCCACGCAATTTTAGAATGCGTATACCCTATACGCATGTCCAAAATGCGTGGTCCGTGGATAAAAAGGGCGGACGATTCTGAATGTAGGCATTTTTGGCAGATGGATTAGAAATATGGGTAGTTTGGTATCTCACCCAAAAGGTAATCGGTTAATTATTAGTATTATAATATTATTATTTTCTTTTTATTAAATAGAAATGTCCGTGATATAATTGGAAAAAGAGAGGTTTTAGTTGAAGAAAAGAAAAAAATGTAACTTGTTTTGGCTGAAAAAGGTAACCGTCCATGATATAATTGGAAAAAGAGAAATTTTAGTTAGAGAAAAGAGAAAAGGTAACGTGTTTTGGCTGAAAAGGGTAATTGATTAGTTAATAGTAATGATAATGTAATTATGTTATTTTATTATAAAAAATTGCTCATTGTGTTTTTTAAAAAAAAGAGAAATTTTAGTTAGATAAAATGTGAAAGATATTGTATTTTACCTGATATAGGAAATTATTAAGTTTTTGAAAAATAGAAAAGGTAATATGTTTAACCTGAAAATGGAAATTGATTAATAAAGGAGAAATTTTAGTTTGATAAAATATAAAAGATATTGTAATTTACCTGAAAAAGAAAATTATTTAGTTATTGAAAAATAGAAAAGATAACATATTTAAACTGAAAAAGGAAATTGATTAGTTAGTAATGGATTTTATCTGCAATTGAGTAAGGGTAAATAAGTAAAATCAACATGTACCGTATCGACCGACCGACCAACCGACCAACCAAACTTTTAATGTTTCGGCTTTTATATAATAGTATAGATTATAGATAGTATAGATTGGTTCCCGGCGAAAATGACATTTTGTAAGTTGTAACATCTTCACGGGCTTTGTCGGGAACCGTGGTAAATGGTAATTGGTATTGAGGATGCCTTTGAGAACGGTAACCATCGATATATTATCTAGGGTGTAATTCGAATCGAATCGAATTTGTGCTTATCAAATTCGAGTTTGAGTTTTTTTTTTCGAGTCGAGCTTAAAATTTATCGAGTTTGAATTGAACTTGATTCATTTACTATACGAATCGAGTTTGAACTGTTATCAAGCTTTCGAGTTTATCGAGTTTTTAAATGAGTTTTCGAGTTTATTGAGTTTTTAAACGAGTTTCCGAACTTTTATCTAGTTTTCGAATTTTCGAGCTTATCGAATTTATACCGAGTTTTCGAATTTATCGGGTTCTTATCGAGTTTATCGGATTATTGTCGACTTTTGACTTAGACTCCATGAAAGCTATTTGTTTTATTGTTTATATTATTTTCTTTTTAAGTTTAACCTATTTTTTTTCCCAATTTCAAATGACAATAAAATTTCGAAATTTTACATTTTATGATTTTGATAATCAACTTTTCCAATCAATTAAGTAATCTTTTAGTTTACTTTATTTATATATACTAGCTTTATACTCGTGCTATGCACGAGATACTTTATAAATGTTATTAATGAATTTTTATGTTAATGTTTTATTTTTCTAATATTTTTGAAAGATTACAAAACAATGTTTGCAAATTTCCTTAAATTGATGATTGTTCTTTTATCAACATAACTTTTAATATTTTAATTGTTTTTGAACTTTTTGCTTGAAAATTCTTATTTTTCTAATTTTAAAATTATTAAATTTCCAATTTTTTATATTGTATTAACTCAATAATTTTATCATACTCTATATAATTAATAATTCTGAAAAGTTCAAAAATAATGTTTACAAACCATGTCATAATTTTTGTAATAAGGTATATAATTTAATAGTACTTTAAATTTCTATCTAATATTATTTAAATTTACATATTCATAATATTTTAGAAATGACATATATGCTCGTGATGACCAAAGTATACCATGTAAACCTCCTTACACCAATTATATATGGGATATAATTTACGGATAAATTTTATCTTTATTATAGATTATGCATCTAACTATCTAAGCATCTTAAGTAGTAAACGAAGATAATTAGATTATGCATCTTTTTTGTTAGTGACAGTAAAAGGGTTAAATATTAAATTGATCATTCAAGTGAAGATCAGATATCATTTTTCTCACTGATCTCAATGGGGTATCACTTGAATCATTAAAATCATAACAAATATCAAACAGATAAATTTAAATATGTGTTCGGAAGATAGTAGTAATCTTTTATTAAGTTATTAAAGGAATTTATCACATATACGGAAGCGTAAATCACAATTTATAACATATATATCACATATATAACGCATACGATTCATTCGATAAAGATTGGATTCGTAATCTAACCTTTAAAATTGATCAAGGATGATGTATATGGCCTCCTAGCAGCTGCTCCTCAAGTGTGAAGCACTCCATAAGTATTCACCAAGAGAGATTTAATTAATGGAGGGAGGAAGAAGGGATGGGAGAGAATTATGGTTGCCTCTACAACTTACGTAAAAAGGATTCAGGCTAATAGGGTTTATAACATTGTATTTATATGCAAAAATCTCAGCTGATATTTTTCCTATAATTATTAACCCTATTAATTAATTAATCTCATTAATCAATTAATTAATAATTAAAATTATTTTAATTATTAATTCTTTTTCTAAACTCTTTAGAAAATAATTCTCTCTCTCGATTTAATTTCTTAAATTAAATCATTAATTAATAATATTAAGAACTCTTCTTAATTAATTTATAATCAATTAAATCTTATTTAATCAATTATAAAATTGTTAATAAATTATTTATTTCATAAATAAATAATTACTAGCCATTATTAATTAATTCCTCTACAAATAAATCATTCTCTTTTATTGTGTGACCCTGTAGGTTCAATATTAAGCCGGTAGTAGAAATAAATAATAATAATAATAATAAAACTATTTTATTATTATTTATATTAATTCTTCTAATCCATTAAATATAATTAATTAAATAATTAATCATATTTATTCTACATCGTGAGGGATACTTCTCAACATATCGCGACTATCCGGATAGTATGAATCCACTGCTTAGAATACCTAGAACCTAGTCAGTGAATAGTTACCGTACAATTTAATTCCTTCTACCCTACATTATCCCGATTAAATACAAGGCATGGAACTTGCGTCAAGACTATCAAATTTAATCATATGTTTCCTTATTCATAATGCATAGTTCATATTAATGCAAATTAGAAACTCCTTTCTAATTTCATTCACTCTGGCCAGAGATTCCTGAACTAGCATCATAAGAATAGCATAGGATATTCTCTTCCTTTACTGGAAGGGGTAGATCCTTTATTGACTGTTAACTATCTCCATACACAAATCCCGATGCCCAGAATAGACCTAATGGGTGTTCTTGAGACTAAGGACTAAACCAAAGCATAGTTCATTATATACAAGATTACTCTAACGATCTCAAGTCTAAGGACACTTGTACAACTATCACTTAGTGAACAACTATCGACACGTGAGTAAACTCCATTAGTTGCTCCACTCATCGAGTCATGTTCAGTGAACTTATTCCCTAATAAGCACCTACATACTAGCTATAGTGTCAGCACACAAATGCCTATGAGAACAGACATCCTTCCTAGGAAGCTAGCATGGTATGTACTGATCTTTATGGATTAACTAACTTCCAATCAGTTATCCTATGATCAGGAACAGTTTTAAGTCTAGTGTTATCATCTTCTAGATCTCACTATTATAATCTCATTATAATTCTAGAAGCTTTACTCTAAACTATTGAACATCTATTTTAAAACACTTTAAATAGATAAAGACAAATATGTCTTTCACTAACAATCATAAAACCTACTAAGATTACAAGAAAGTTTATCCTAACTCTTCATCCATGATTGGATTTAGGACACTTCTCTTTCAATCTCCCACTTGTACTAAAACCAATCACTTCGGTATCCCATACCCATCTTCACTATGTGAAGATCAAAGTGAGTCTGAGAAACGGCTTGAACAATGGGTCTACTACGTTGTTTGTGTATGTCAACTTTCTCAATGTTGACAACCTCTCTTTCTACGATCTCTCTAATCGGATGAGAGAGCCGCAATATGTGTTTAGACCTTAGATGGGATCACGGTTCCTTAGCATGTGCTAATCTGATGCCCTTGAGTTGTCACATTACAACTCAATGGCTTATTATCTGCCAGGAACTAACCCAACACAGAAACTAGTTTTCCAATCCACTGTTGCAACACACTTTCAACAAAACACACTATGCTTTCTGATCTAATATTAATGAGTGTCTACAGCTTGAAACTATTTCAACTCACTGTCTTTCCACTCAGGACTATCAAGTGGCCCAAAATGAATCTACTATCAAACTGATCTTGATTAAAACTTGAGTCTACAAGGACCTTTAGTTTTAATTTAGATCCATCAGAGAAAATAAATATATCGCTATGCCTACTCAAGTATACTACGACATTTTATTGTCATCTGATCCTTTTCTCCTAGGAGTAGATTGATATTTGCTTGTCACAACAGGAAACACCATTACTTGTACATATCATGTAACACAGAATGAATTAACATGATTCTCAGAGACATTCCATTCACGTGTCCTCTCTCTGAGAGAGTTATTCTCCCATGTTCATCATTATGAAACATCACTTGGAGTTACCATGCTAAAAATTTTAGCATCCAATCAATGTACATTATTCATGTCAGACCTCTCATCCTAATCATGATCTATCAATATAGATCATCACACTTAGTTTATTCGAGGCCTAACTCTAGTCCAAGGAGAAATTCTTTGATAGCTTAATTCTAATGAAAACCAAAAATATCAAAGGTATATTATTACTAATATATCCATATATTACTATGTTATATTACTCTCACTAAACTCCTGTACCATTAAATGGATAATTCACCATTTTGATAAAGTCAAACTCTTTGACTATCTCATCAAAATTAATGTTCCATTGCCGAGAAGTATGCAAGCGAAATCTTCATGGTTTTGATCATGGCTATTCGATAAAGGTTTCTTTAAGGTGATCACATTACCTTCACTTAAACCTTTACAACTAGCCTGGCTTTATAGGTCTCTACCTTGCCATCCGTTCAAAACTCTCTACAAAACCATTATAGATTCCATGTCACTCTGTCACTCCTCAGAGTCATTAAAACTCAAAACATTGTCATTATCAAATATATTGGATATCATATCATCATTCTAAATGATGAAACCTTGATACCCTTTAGATAACAACCATGTTGTTGTACAGAAAGTTCTACTACTCAAATAGGTTCTAGACTTAACCCGCGGTGATTTATGGTTCTTGAACTTCATTAAGTTCACTATAGCTCCCACTGAGCCCTTGAAGGGTAAACTAATTTTCCGAAAAGGTGGAGTATCTACAAAACAAAACACTCCCAGTGTCTATAAAATAAATACTCCTTACTCAGCAAGATTGCAGATAGTTGTCCTAAACTCTGTTTAAGACTAACTGATAAGTGGATTTTATAACCACTTGGAACGCTTCGTTTCGACTTAAATTGATTAACTTGGACTCAAGTATGTCGTATTTTTAATGTGTTTTCGTCTATTTGTGCAGGATTATAAAACGTTGGCTAGGTTTGGTGATTTCCGTTGATCTTGGAGGAGATTTTGAGTCAAGGGATTGAAGAACAGCATTCCACACGAAAGGAACGGGAGAAAACGGAGTTACAACGAAGAAATAGCACAAAAATCAGCATTCGGCAGAAGCACTGGCGCGCTGCGGCGTGCAAACTGGCGTAGGAGCGTGCGGGGAGGCTGCAGGGCGGCTGCGGTGCGTAAACGTGCGCTATGGCACGTGAAGATCATGGAATGTTAGAAATAATTGATGTGAATATTAATTAGTGTTTAAGTGTTATAGTGATAAATCAGAGTTTAGCTGGAAGCAATCAGAGTTTAGTTAAACGCTGACAGATGGAAGCTCGACAGAGTTTGTTAAACTCTGTCTGGAGGCAGCGTCTACTGGTCAACCGTGATTGAAGATTATTTAAGGAAGTAATATCTTTGAAGATTGGATAGCTGTCAAAGAGATTGAGTTGACTAAGGAGACGAGTAGCAATCGTAATTGATATCAATTGTATAGCTAATTTATTGGAGTATCAATTATCGATTGTATAGCAGCTGTATATCTTATAAATACATTTAGGTTAACCCTAGAAGGGTATCGATCATTGAAAAACATTATTCATTGTAACCTAAGCAGCTCTTTATGATAGTTTACATCACTGAGAGAGGAGTTATTAATTCCAAACAGATTTTGATTGTTTAAACGTGTATTTTATTGTTAATCTCTCATATGATATTGATTATAATTGTGTATTCGGCCTAACAATTGGTATCAGAGCCAATCTGTTACTCTATACAGTTTAAGATCCACACACATTGCTATAATCAATGGCAGAGATACCTCCTCCAACAGGTTCAAGTTCTGAGAAGGCTCAACCTACTACTGTGAGTCGTTATGAGACAATAAGGGTTCCTATTCTCAGGCCAGCGGAGTATTCAATCTGGAAGGTGAAGATGACCATGTTTCTGGAGGCTACAGATCCAGAATATCTTGACAGAATTTATGAAGGTCCTCATAAACCTACAAAGCTATCGGTTGCTACTGCTGGTCAAGAAGCTAAAACAGTTCCAAAGGAAAAGAAAGATCTGACTCCTGAAGATCTTTCATCTATTGCTAAGGATGCAAAAGTTAGGCATCTACTTCATAGTGCTTTAGACAATGTTATGTTTAATAAAGTGATTAATTGCACTACTTCCAAAGAAATTTGGGATGCTCTTGAGGTTAGGTGTCAAGGAACTGCTGCTATCAAGAAGAATAGAAGGAACATACTCACACAGGAGTATGAGCACTTTGAGGCTAAATCTGAAGAAACCATGACAGAAACATTTGACATATTTTGTAAACTGCTCAATGATTTGTCATTGGTTAATAAAGAGTATGATCTAGAAGACTCAAATCTCAAATTTCTTCTTGCTTTACCTGAAAAGTGGGATGTGAAGACAACCACCATAAGAGATAACCATGATCTTGCTGATACTGAGATTGATGAAATCTATGGGCTACTCAAAACTCATGAATTGGAATTGGAGCAGAGAAACAAGAGATCGGGCAAGAAGACAAAGTCTGTTGCTCTTAAGGTTGAAGAAAAACCCTTGAAGAAGGAAGCATCAAGGAAGAAAGCTAAGGGAAAGGCTTTAGTCATACATTCTGAAAGTGAGTCATCAAACTCTGATGTTGATTCAAACACTGATGAATCATTTGATTCTGAGGATGATGAAGAATAAATGTTGTAAATGGCTGCTTTGATGGTGAAGACCTTCAAGAAGATGGGTTTTAAGAACTTTAAGAAGGGAAAAAGGTTTTCTAAGAAAGATTCAAACTCTGACAGGAAGATTTTCAGAAAGTCTGAGAGAAAGGACACCAAGTCTGGGAAGAAAGACAAGTCTGAGATTCAATGCTACAAGTGTAAGTAGATGGGTCACTATGCTCCTGAGTGCAAGAAGGGTAAAACTGAAAAAGCACTCTTCATAAAAGGCAGAGACTGGGCAGACACTTCAGACTCAGATGAGGAGGTTAACTATGCTCTCATGGCTTCTATTGAGAATGAATCTGAAGATTCTGAAAACAAGGTACCTCTAACTACCTATGCTTATAATACTGATGATATAACTGAATTAAGAATCTATCTTAAGGCTTTGCATATAAGTTATACGGATCAGACTTTAGAGAATGACAGAATCAAATCTGAGAATTCTGAACTTTAAGTGAGAAATAAAATTGTTGAAGAGAAACTTGAAAACATGCAACAAGTTCAGAAAGAAGGAGATGATGTTGTTTATCTAGAACAGGATTTGATAGGAAAATATAAGCAACTAGAATCTGAATTGGAGAAGGCAAATCACATAATTAAAACTTGGACTCATTCTGGAAAAGACACTCAAGAGGTTTTTCAATCAGACATAGTTGGTTTAGGTTACTGTGAGGGAGATGAACTTAGGTTTCAAAACAAAGTCAAAATTAGAACACATCTTCCATCTACAAAATTTGTTCATGGAATAAATGAATCTAAGTCTGAAGCTGTTAAGAAAGAACCAGTAAAAACTAGTGTTAAACAGGTTAATGTTGGTTCAATGACAGATAAACAACTCAAGCATAAGTTTAAGGAGTTAAAATCTGTCAAGAAACAGAAAGTGTCTAGGAAGAATAGAAATGGTAAAGTAGGCATTACTCAAGGTAATTATCCAATGCTTGCTACTTTTGCTCCAAGAAAGACATGTCATAACTGTGGTAGCACTAACCATCTTGCTAGTTTCTGCAGGAAGAACAAAAACATTAATTCTTTACCTTCCAAGTTTGTAGTAAAGAAAGATAATGTTAGAACTAGACCACAGACTTTATGCAAACATTGTGGAAGTACTTGGCATTCTATTTATACTTGCAGGGATTATCATGCTATTTATCATAACTACTATGAACTTAAGCCCAATTTGAAATGGGTTAAGGATAATTCTGCAAGTGTAAACTCTGATAAAGTTAGCTTAAACTCTGATAATGTAAATTCCGCTGCTAAAGCTAACAAAATTAAGAAAGCCAAAGGATCCAAGCAAGTCTGGATCCTTAAATCTAATCTTTAGTGATTATTTGTGATTGCAGGGCATCAGGGAGAGTACCCTAGTCGTGGACAGTGGATGTTCAGGACACATGACTGGAAATAAAGCCTTGCTATCAGAGTATGTGGAGAAGGCTGACCCAAAAGTTTCCTATGGAGATGGCAACATAGGACGTACTCTGGGATATGGCAATACCAATCTTGGAAGTGTCATCATCACAAATGTAGCTCGGGTTCCAGGACTAAAGCATGATCTGCTATCTGTGAGTCAAATCTGTGACAGAGGATATCATGTAGATTTTCAGCCTGAATACTGTGAAATCATCAGTAAATCTACAGGGAAAGTTGTTCTAGTTGGACACAGGCACAATAATATCTATGAAGCAAAGTTATTGGCAAACTCTGATGGAAAAGCTGTGTGCCTGTCCACAAGAATGTCTAGTGAAGAGAGTTGGAAGTGGCATAAGAAACTCTCTCATCTGAATCTGAACAACATCAATGAGTTGATAAGAAATGATCTTGTAAGAGGACTTCCAAAGTCTTTATTAAATGTTGATGGCCTATGTGATTCCAGTCAAAAGTGTGACACCCCTAGATCCGGGGTCAAGGATCCAGGTCATCACGGTCCAATTTCCGATCAATATCCATATCTCTTGAGTCTTTTTTTTTTTTAAACTTAATACTTATGCAATTGACCCCACACTAATACACACACACACACACCAGTCATATGCTCATAGAACAACATCCATAATATTAAAAGTTTAAAGTTAACAGTTATTACAACCCATAATTCCACTAAGTACATTGTTGAATAATACTTCTACAGGAAGCATTTCAACAACCAAAAGTTTATTACAAACTTACACACTTAATTTACATAAGTCTACTAAGCCCCTTTCGCTTGTCACTACCTCGGGGATGGTCGCCAGACTCGCTCAAAAGGTCGCCTTTCCCTTACCCTCTTGCGGGGTGTAGTGCGGAGTATTGGCATGGGACCTAGCTGTAGTATAAATAAAATAACAAGAATGAGCTAAAATAGCTCAGCAAGATAACTTCTATCTACTACCATAAAAGGGAAAATAAACCTTTACATATATATATATAAAAATGGGAAATTCATCATAGTCATTAAGAAAAGAAATAATTCTTATCTATCAAATGCACCATCTATTCCTCTTTGTACGAAAAGTAATATATAGTATTATAATATCAGTTTCTCTTCTTAAAGCATATAATATGAGTTTCTCTTCTAAAATAATATAATAATCCATACTTCGTTTCCGTATAATTTTCCAAAAATAATATTCCATTTGAATAAGATCTCGCAATAATATCCTTCTGTTTCTTGTATATGACAACCATATACAAATAATATAAAATCAGTTTCTCTTCATTCCATATAAATAATTCCATCACCTTATCTCATTTTCTTGGTTTCAGCATATAACTCTGAAAACCATTGTCAACACTTTCTTTTCAAAAACATTGGGGATATCTGCTGTCGCCTGATACGTTAGGACGATGATCAGTCGCCTAATCGTACCTGCTCTCTTTTTACTACCGGTAGAAGGAATGAAGATCATCCCTGGAGGAAGGCCACCTACTAACATCCTCCCTTGGCATCTTCGTGCCGTAATAAAAATAATAAATGCTGGACTGTGTCGCACACAGCCCTGACACAGCCACTTACGCAAGTCTGTTGCAATCCCCCTTTTTGTCAAATCATTATTCCATTTATAAAATACCATTCCACATTTCCATTTTCTCGCTTTCATTTCCACATATCATTCACTCATATCATTTCCATTCTCGCACATTACTTCTATAATATATATATATATATATATATATATATATATATATATATATATATATATATATATATATATATATATATAACATAATGCTTTGATTATGATCCAGACATCTCTTTCATATTCAAGAAATCAAATATACTTTTATATTCATAAAATATTCCGTCTATTTTAAAAGTAGTAAATAATAATCAAATAATATTTATTAAACCACTGATACCCAAAAAGAATATTTTTAATATAGTATTATAAACCATATAACCCTAGATAACAACTGATACCATTCCCTTTCATATCTCTTTTACCATAAAGCATATTCGCTCCATTCGTAATCATCTCTATATCCATATTTCATAAATCATATCCATCTCTCTTTAATTTCCCAAAATCAAGGAAATATATTCTTTGCAACATAGCAACAATAACATCACACATATATATATATATATATATATATATATATATATATATATATATATATATATATATATATATTCCATGATATCATTTTTATTCCGAAGATAAATAATTTTCAAAGTAGGGATAGAAGGATCTTGCCTCGATCTCTGTATCCCGAAGATATGGCTCGTGGCTCTCCCTGAGTTTCTATAAACACGAAAAAGGGTCATCGTTAGAATATATTCCACTTAACCACCTACCCTCATATAGTAATACCCTTGTCACATAACCTATGTTTAACATAGCCTTTATGTACTAAAAGTTCCAAGAACTTATCCACTTTTAAACTCCATCAGAGTTTCAGTGTTTTTCACCATTTCCTTAACAATCACTCTCGACTGTAAAAATTCTTATAAATTATAAATTTCGAATTTTAATGCAAGGTCAGTGGGGTTGGACTCTCTGTTCACCCTACTAGGTTTTCCTAAAATTTCATAATTTTTAAAAATGTCTAAGTATGGTAATTATAGCCTCAAAGTTGGAAAAATTGTAATTTCCCTGTTTCCGAACGACTTTCACTAAAACCTACTTTTCTCCTAAACCGTTCATCAGATTTTGACGCACTTTATATCAAAACGATCTATGACTCAAGCTCTATCATCTCATGGTTAGTTGTTGTTCTAGACAGGAACCTACCGTACGCGTCTGAGGTTTCAAAAACAGGGCATTCTTTGGTAAATGATAATGTGGTATGTATCCTTGTTGTATTACTAATCTTGGTTGTTTTGTTTTCATACTCGTTTAATCACGTTTCGTTTCGAATACACCTCGTTACCTCAGTGGTTCTGAAATCGTTTAAAAATCCAAATTCCCTTGGCATTTCCTTGACTTAATAATCCATTGATTTACCTTAAATTCACTAATTCCTCAATATATAAATCCTTTAATATTTCCATGCTTCTTAATATCCAATACAATAGTTCTCAATTAAAAAAAAACATCTTAAAAATCCATACTCAGGAATTTCGGAAATCCGTCATCGTTTCGAGTCACTCATTTTCATAGTACAACACTAATATGGTTTCTGATTGCTCATTTTCTGTATCAATTATAGGGTACCTACATACCATTTCCCTAAATCCTCGAAATTTAATATTCATTTAGGCACTGTAGCATTCTAAAAGTTAGGGTTATTACAAAAAGGCCAAACAAAGGAAGTCATCTTTCAAAAGCAAGTCTGAATCTTTAATTGTTGATCCTTATCATCTTCTACATGTTGATCTCTTTGGACCAGTGAATGTCTTGTCAATTGGAAGAAAGAAATATGCTCTAGTCATTGTTGATGAACACACCAGATACACTTAGGTGTATTTTCTAGCAAAGAAGGATGAAACTACATTAACTCTGATGGAGCATGTAAAGCTGCTGGACAAAGGATCAAATCACAAAGTCAAAATAATCAGGAGTGATAATGGAACTGAATTCAGGAATGCAACAATGGAAGAATTCTGCAAGAACAGAGGATTGAAGCAAGAGTTTTCTGCACCTGGTACACCACAGCAAAATGGTGTAGTTTAGAGGAAGAACAGAACCTTGATAGAAGCTGCCAGAACTATGCTTGATGAAGCAAAATAGCCAACATATTTCTGGGCAGAAGCAGTTCAAATAGCCTGTTTTACTCAAAATGCCACACTGATCAACAAGCATGGAAAAACACCATATGAGATGGTGAGGGAAAAGAAGCCAAACCTGAAATATTTTCATATTTTTGGGTGCAAATGCTTTGTGTTGAAAACTCATCCTGAACAGTTGACTAAATTTGAGTTAAAAGCTGATGAAGGAATTTTTGTTGGCTATCCACTGTCAACTAAGGCATTTAGAGTTTATAATCTGAGAACTAAGGTGATCATGGAGTCAATTCATGTGTCATTTGATGACAAGAAAATAACTGGACTTGAAGATGTAGATGAACATGATCAACTGCACTTTGAAAATAAAGACTTAATCTCTGATGAAGTTGTTATTCCCAGATTACACACTTGTATAATTGTAGAAGGGGGGGTTGAATACAATTCTTGATATTTATAAATTTCTGATAAGAACTTCAGAAACTTATGAAGAGATAATTGCAATGTAAGAATTATACACAAACACATATAAAATCAGGTGGTTAAAATGCACCACCTGAAGCTTTTATTTGAAGAAAACTCTGTGATACAAAATGTACACAGCTGCCGTTTTACAACTCTTTGCTTCTAAAGATATTCAAGAAACCCTAAGCAAATATGTCTGTTTTCTTAACCTACAAAGAGTTGCTACACTTGGTTATATATCCCAAGTTTTACAAGTACTACTGGAATAAGATAATACTAATCTAATTCTAGTTGACTTGCTACTACACTCCAAATACATATGTAGCCGAAAGGTTGTCCTTGTGTTCAGACATGTCTCCTGCACCTTTCTTGTATTCATAGTGTAAATGGAATGCTTCTTTCTTCTGTGTTTCCAAAGTATGGCTGCCATACTGCTTTTTGTATCTACTATAAACTCATGTGATCTGTCAGTCAAACATGTCCTTATCAACTGCTAATCTCCAGCTAATCATAGAAAACAGTGTCAATGATTATCCGTTGATGATGTATACTGACATCCGTTGATGATGTATAGAGCAGTATCCGTTGATATTGGGACTTGAGCTGTATCCGTTGATAGAGTGAATTTGAGTTGTATCCGTTGATAGAGTTTAGTCTTCATCCGTTGATACACTTTCACTTAGACAGAATTACATAGCATAGCTTATTTACAATTGGCTACCCTATTCTGCCTATCCGTTGATAGTCAACATGACTGTGGATAAAAACACTATCAACTGATAACATAGAGATACTGCAGTGTGCTACAAAACCTCATCCGTTGATGAGCTACCTGTCAACGGATAGAGTTATAAATCCTCATCCGTTGACAGCTACAAAACCTTAAACAATTTGATTGATTGTGAAGTTATCATCAAGTACAACATATTCCTAACAATCTCCCCCAATTTATACTTGATGGCAATAAAGCATAAATTCAGGACCTTGATGATAACAAAACATTCCTAAAGATATATAAAGAACAATACATAAATTGTATTAAGCTACAATAATTGAAAAACTGAAAGTTTGAGAAATTTACAGAGAAGTGCTCCTCTAGACTGAGCAGATTAGGACTGTTTCTTTCCTCTCGTTGGCATCACCCTTGATTTTCCTTCCTTGGCAGAGTTGGACTCAATCTGTATTTGGAGTTGCCTATAGAAGGCATCTTCTTCATCTACCTTTGGATTTAGCTTCTGTTGTAGCCATCTCAGGTATTGAGAACTAGCCTTTGGCAGTTGGTCTTCTAACCTGAAGAATCTCCTGTTACCATCTTCATCCCTGAACTCCATCATCCAGAAAGGTTGGAGGTGGATTTTCTGTCCATTGTATGGGATCTTCATTTTCCTTGGTAGACTTGATGGTGAGTTCCAATCCCTCCTTATTTGTTCTATTTTGTCCAGTATCTCCCCTTTTGCTATCTTGGAGAACCCTGTGTATCTCTTGATTGCAGAGAACACTTTGGTTAAGGTATGATAATTTTCTCCAAGAACCCTTTGTAGTGGCCATGTCCTTTCCGTTCCTCCCTTGTATACAAAGACCAATCTTTCAGGCAAATGTTTATATTTGTCAATTCCTCTTACTTCTGACAATTCATCCAGATAAAGATTCATGTCAGAGTATTCTTCAATATCTGCCTGATAGATAAAATCATCCTTGTTTTCCAAGATTGGCTGCCTGACAATTGCAGGTACCCTAGCAACTTGAATTGGTTCCTTTGAAGGTTGCTTCCTTGGTTTCCTTTTCTTCTGTGTAGGCTTCTGTTGAGGCTTCAGCAAGAATGAAGGAACCTCAATGGAGTCAAGATTCATTGGTTCCTCTTTAGGTACTATAGGCTCACCATGGAAATTTACATCTGGGTTGAATACTTTCACATCAATAGGTTGTGATGAACCAACTGTCTCTTTGTTTTCAGTTTCTGGAGAGACAGGCCTCCTTGCATGTGATTTTAATCTCTTGGATTTGGGGACTGATTTCCCTTTCTTTTTGAATTTGGGGACTTCCTCAGGTTCCCTCAATTCATCCTCTACCTCATCCAATAACTCTTGAGCCAGCCTTGCTTGCTTCTCATCTGAGTTTTCATATAGATATTCAGTGCTTGGTTGAGATTCTCTTAGCAGCCTTGAAGTTTCTTCTCTCTTAGCTTCAACAAATCTAGGATGGCTGTTGGATATGTTTAGAACTTTTCCATTCCTTATGATTACAGCCATCCATTCTCTTACACAACTGTTAGCCTTCTCCTTGAATTCCTTGATTGCCTTACCCATCAACTTCTCTTCATCATCCTTGGGAAATGGAAAGTCCAGTTGTAACTTGTTCTTCCCATTTGCTTTTGGTGGTGAGAAGGGTCTTGATTTGATGTAGGGTTCAAATTCCTTAACATGAGAAGGCTCAGCATCATAGAATGTAGGAGCCACAATTGCTGGAGTGAGCACCTTCAGAATTGTTGTAGATATTGTTGGAGCTGAGGTTTGGCTAGAGAACAGATTTGATGCAATAGATTGATTGATCAATCTTTCTGTCCTCATTATCCTTTCATAGTTTTCTTCTTTCATCTTTTGGAGAGCTTCAATTTTGGCTAGCTTTTCTTCTTCTGTCAAGTTTGAAAGATCAAACTCTCCATATAGAGGTTTGGATTTGCTGGGGGAAGCTGTGACAATGAATTCTTGTGGATTGACCACTATGGTAGGCTGCTGCTCCCCCTCACTTGCTGCTTCCCTTCTTTCAGAAATTAAGATTTGACTTGAAGTTGCCACAGCCTCTTTTACTTTCTCCCCCTTTTTGTTAGCATCAAGGGTTTGACTAGAAGTTGGGGCTGCAACTAACCTTTCTAGCAGTTGGGTTTGCAGTTTCTGATGTTGAAGAAATTGCTCCATCTGGGATTCCATCTTTTCCACTCTTGAAGTGAGAAGTTGCACAGATTTAGCCAGGTTGTCTTCTTTGAGAAACCTTTGTTGCAACACCCTCTGAGTGGCTGTAGGAGCTAGTTGCTCTAGCTTGGAATCCACAGAGATTTTCACATCCTTGATTTCTTGTTTGACCTCCTCTAAATTGGATCTCTGAATCACCATTTGCATCTTTTGTAACTTTAGGGAGTCAATTGCCTGTTGAAGAACAACCTTTCTCTGTGGATCTGCTTCTGGGTGCTCAGCCAGGGCAGATTTATATTGCCTTATGATTTCCATATCAAGTTGGTGATAGGTGTAGTTTTGAGCAAATGCAAAATCATGAATACTGCTACCACCTTCATCTTCAGAGCTCTGGCTGTCTTCATCTTCAGAATTGTCAAATTCATCACTCTCAGCAGTGGTTGGCAGAGCTGCTATAGATTCCTTAGCTCTAAGTAGAGATTGTGAGGTGTGCACTAGGTGCAGTGCCTCCTCTGCTTCCACATTGCCCTGTTGTGCCAGAATTTGATAGGCAGGAACAGGGTGAGTAAAGGTTTCAGCATCCAGAGAAATGGAGTCAATCATGGACTGATATTCTCTTTGAAATTCCATTTCCTTGGATGCATCCTCAACCCCCATTGACTCACTAGCAATGGCTGCTTCTTCCATCCTTATCTCTCCTGTAGTCCCTTCTCTCACCTCATCTCTCTTTTCTTGCATCAAGGGCTCCCCTTGGCTCACACCTCTCACACCCTCACCTTCACCTACTAAGGTGGTACTCTCCAACTCTCCTTTTGCCTGACCGGAAGAAATGGCCAGCCTCTCATTATTTATCTCTCCTTTTGCCTGCTCACAAGGCAGCCTCTCACTCCCTTCCCTCAAACCTAAAAGTGTTTCAACTACTGAGAACTCCTCTACACTTGACACTGGAATGTCAGATATAGCAGTGGTAGAGTGAGTTATCAACGGATAAGGAATATCCGTTGATGAAGTAGTTATAGCTGTCAACGGATGGCTAGATAGAGGCGCATCCGTTGATGGAGAAACACTTGTCAACGGATGAAGGATATCCGTTGAGGAAGGAATAATTATATCCGTTGAAGAGAAAACCAACACTGAATCTGTGGAGATTGATTTTAAGTTCGAGGCCACAGTCTGTGTTGAGAATTCTGGAAGGGAAGATTGATGGTCCAACAAATCATCTAAAAGATGATGACCACCAATTATAGAGTGGGGCTTCTCCAAGAATCTTAAAGATGGAGAATCAGGAATTGATGTAGATATCATATCCACATCCAGAGAAGGAGTTGGTGATGGTGGATTGTAATGTGTATCGATTTGAAGATTAAGATCAAGGGGCTGTGACTCCACATTTATTGAAGTCACATCAAACTGAGTTTGAGAAGGTACAGTTTCCTGTACAGTGTGTGTGCCCTGTGATTCCCCTGTGGTTTTAGATTTCACTCTTCTTCCATAGGTTTTTGAGATTGGGCTATATGTGTCCCTAACCCTCTTGTGCAGTGTTCCTTGTGGGGAACTTGATTCAGTAGTCACACTCTTTTGGGAGAGTGTGACTAGAATTTGGCCTGTAGTTACATTAGCAGTCTTTTGAGAGACTGAAATGGTGGTTGCACTCATCTCTCCTTCCTTATCCTTAGGGCTTCTTTGATGTTCACCCTGTCCCTCACCACTCACTACCACCTTCACACTCCCCTCAAGAGGTTTGGTAGTTTTTACAACAGGTGTCTTTTGAGAGACACTTGAGGTTTGCCTTTTAGAATGTGGTTTTGGAACTTTGGATTTGGTCACTTTGGTAGGAGCCTGTTTGGTCACAACTACAGACTCCATTGTGACACTAGAAGGTAAAGAAATTTGGGGGTTGGAGATAGAGGTTTCAAAGTTAGAGATAGTTACCTGAACAATTGGTAGATATACCAACTGTACTCCTGCATTGAGGTTCATTCGAATCAGGTCACTTAAGACTCTCTTCTCCTGAACAAAACATTGGAACTTGCTATCCGGGTTAGCAATGGATAGCTTATTCTCAGACACATGCAGTGCTAAGAGCATTAAAAATCTAGCAAAGTAGATATTCTTGCTCCTAGTTTCCTTTTTACCCAACTTTGCAGCTATCTCATACAAAACTAATGTGCCAAAATTATAGAATTTATCATTTAAAAGCATACACATCATTGTTAGCATGGACAGGGTAACAGCATCAAAATTGCTAATTTTTCCTGAAAAAGTTTTAATGAAGGCATCACAGAAGTAGCTCCATTCTTTAACCATTCCTTTTCTAGCAATTTTCCCTAAGTTTTCAGTACTAAGGGCATAATTAATAGAATTAAGCATGGCAACAATTTCAGCATCAGTAGGTACTTTCAGACAGTTATTCTCAGGCAATTTTAAACAAGCAGTTATTACATCAGAATTAACCACATAGTTTTTACCCTTTAAAGAAAAAGCAATTGTACCGTCTGTGCCATTGTACTCAGCAGATGTCCACATTTCTTCAATTACCTCGTGGATTAAGGGAGTGGTAGCCGTCATAGCATATGACAGTTTGCATTTCTTCACGAAACTCATCAAAGTGTGGTAAGCTTCTGGAGCATTCACTGTGTCAACAAAGGCCGCGAAATTGTTCTTCTCATAGGTAAACCCAGTGGAGGACATCATCTTAACAATAGGCGCCATTGAAGTGATTGAACTTTGGTTACAGAGAGTTTTAGGGAAGAAGATGCAGTTAACTTTTGATATGCTTGAAAATGAATAAAAGTGAGATGTGAGAGTACAAGTCCGCCTTTTATATTTTTCAAGAATTAAAAATGAAATAATTAAAAGTAATTACTCCATTGGTCAAAAGTAACTGTCAGATAGTAAATAAAAAGAGAATAAGTACAGCCATGATTAGATATACACGGTTACCAACGGAAAAGAAAAAAAATGTATATCAACGGATATTGAATGAACGGTTGAGATACAGTTTATCCGTTGATGACGTGGATAGCCTGTTACCCGTTGACATGCAAAAATCTAGTAATGTGTTTATACTATCAACGGATAAAAGGATATCCGTTGATAAGCTAATTTTGCCTTAGGCAAAATTTCTGCAGAAAATTTTTTCTGAAAGTTTTCACTTTCAAGTAAATCAAAACACATTTCCAGCTTCAAATCATTGAAATCAAATATCACTAGGAATTATGACAAATTAAGCATACCTAGCTCACCTACCAATCTTGTGAATGTGGATTCATCAAGAGGCTTGGTGAAGATATCTGCAAGCTGCATTTTACTTGGCACAAAGTGCATTTCTACTGTACCATTCATCACATGTTCTCTAATGAAGTGGTATTTGATGTCAATGTGCTTGGTTCTCGAATGTTGCACTGGATTCCCTGTGATGGCAATAGCACTTGTGTTGTCACAGAAAATTGGAATCTTCTCAACTTTTAGACCATAGTCAATGAGTTGGTTTCTCATCCATAGAATCTGTGCACAACAGCTTCCAGCCGCAATGTACTCAGCTTCAGCTGTAGAAGTGGAGACTGAGTTTTGTTTCTTACTGAACCATGACACAAGCCTGTTTCCTAGAAATTGACAGGAACCTGTAGTACTTTTTCTATCAACTCTGCAACCTGCATAATCTGCATCTGAATAGCCAGTTAGATCAAAACCAGATTCTCTTGGGTACCAAATGCCAAGGTTTGGTGTTCCCTTGAGATACCTGAAAATTCTTTTAATAGCTATTAAGTGAGACTCTCTAGGATCAGCTTGAAATCTAGCACAAAGACAGGTAGAAAACATTATATCAGGTCTACTAGCTGTTAGGTATAAAAGTGAACCTACCATGCCTCTATAACTTGAGATGTCCACAGACTTTTCCTTAGTATTCAACTCAAGCTTAGTTGCAGTGGCCATAGGTGTTTTAGCAGATGTACAATCCATTAAGTCAAATTTCTTTAAGAGATCATAAATATATTTTGTTTGACTTATGAAAATGCCCTCATTAACTTGCTTTACTTGTAGGCCAAGAAAGTAAGTTAATTCACCCATCATACTCATTTCATACCTACTTTGCATAAGTTTGGCAAACTTTTTGCAAAGCTTCTCATCTGTAGACCCAAAAATAATATCATCTACATAGATTTGAACAAGTATTGAAGAGCCATTAATATCCCTATGAAATAAGGTTTTATCTACTGTACCTCTAGTGAAGTGGTTCTCCAAAAGAAATTGAGATAAAGTGTCATACCAGGCTCTTGGTGCTTGCTTCAAACCATAAAGTGCTTTCATGAGAAGATATACATATTCTGGAAATTCTGGATCCTCAAAACCAGGAGGTTGATGGACATAGACCTCTTCTTCCAGTTCCCCATTTAGAAAGGCACTTTTGACATCCATCTGATAGACTTTGAAATTGGCATGTGCTGCATAGGCTAGAAAGATTCTTATTGCCTCAAGTCTTGCTACTGGAGCAAAAGTTTCATCAAAATCTATTCCTTCTTCTTGAGAATAGCCCTTTGCCACTAATCTAGCTTTATTCCTCACAATTATGCCATTTTCATCTGTCTTATTCTTGAGAACCCATTTAGTACCTATGACACTTCTATCATCAGGTTTGGGCACAAGCTTCCATACTTTATTCCTTTCAAATTGATTTAGCTCTTCTTGCATTGCTAACACCCAATCTGGATCTAGAAGGGCATCTTCCACTTTCTTAGGTTCCTCTTGAGATAGGAAGCTACTGTATAGACATTCAGCTTGAGTGGCCCTTCTAGTTTGGACTCTTGAATTTGATTCACCAATGATTAACTCAAATGGATGATTTCTAGTCCATTTTCTTGCAGGTGGAAGATTTGATCTTGATGAGGTTGCTTCATTTCCATGATCATGTTGATTTAGCATTGAACTTTGACCATGAGAAACTCCCCCTGAGTTTGTTGTCCTTGCTGAGTTATGAAGTTGACTGTCAATGGATGCATCATTTTGCCTGTCGACGGATGCTTGAGAATTTCTATCAACGGATGCATCTCTAATAGTGTCAACGGATGTTGCAGAATGACTGTCAACGGATGCTCCAGAATGACTATCAACAGATGCTTCATTTACAGTGTAAGCATCACTTCTAGTTGGTGTAACAGCTCTAGGTGGATCTCTGTGGTCATGATCTTCATTCTCCTCATCATCATCATAGTACATTCTTCCTTCACCTTCATTCTCAAATTCCAACTTTTCATGGTAGCCTTCATCATTTAGGCCTAGAATCTTTTGATCATCAAACACAACATGTACAGACTCCATAACAATGTTGGTTCTTAGATTGTAGACCTTGTAGGCTTTCCCTGCTGCATATCCAACGAAAATAGCTTCATCTGCCTTTGCTTCAAATTTGCCTAAATTATCTCCATGATTCCTTAGCACAAAACACTTACATCCAAAGACATGTAGAAAAGCTAAAGTTGGTTTCTTGTTGGTTAATAACTGATAAGGAGTCATTCCTCTAGCCTGATTGACCAAGGAAATATTCTGAGTAAAGCATGCAGTGTTGACAGCTTCAGCCCAGAAATATGTTGGTAATCTTGATTCACTTAACATTGTTCTAGCTGCTTCAATGAGAGTTCTGTTTTTCCTTTCAACAACCCCATTTTGTTGAGGTGTTCTGGCAGCAGAAAACTCATGGACAATTCCATTCTCTTCACAGAAAATCTTCATTGTGGAATTTTTGAATTCAGTACCATTGTCACTTCTGATCCTTTGAACTCTGTCTTCAGAACCATTGTTTAGCATTCTGAGGTGATTGATAATGATTTCACTTGCACAATCCTTGGAGTGCAGGAAGAAAGTCCATGTGAACTTAGAAAAATCATCTACAATCACCAGACAGTATTTCTTCTTTGAAATAGACATGACATTTACTGGACCAAATAAATCCATATGCAGCAATTGAAGAGGCTTAACAATGGATGACTCTGTCTTGCTTTTGAAAGATGATTTCTTTTGTTTCCCTAATTGGCAGGCATCACATAGCCCATCTTTGACAAACTCCAAATGAGGGATTCCTCTAGCAAGATCCTTTCTTACCAAATCATTCATAACTTTAAAATTCAAATGTGACAGCTTCTTATGCCATAGCCAACTCTCATCCTTACTTGCTTTGCTGAAGAGACAAGTAATGGATTCTGAGCATGCTGAATTGAAGTCAGCTATGTAAACATTTCCTTTTCTAAAGCCTGTCAATACCACATTGTTGTCTTCCTTGGCAGAAACAACACAGGCTTCTTTTGTGAACTTTACTTCATAGTCTTTGTCACAAATCTGACTGATGCTCAGCAAATTGTGCTTTAAACCTTCAACTAAAGCCACTTCTTCAATGATGACATTGTCTTTTGAAATCAGGCCATATCCCTTAGTATATCCTTTGCTGTCATCTCCAAAGGTAATTCTAGGGCCAGCTCCTTCCTTGAACTCTGTGAGCAGGGTTGAATCTCCTGTCATGTGCCTAGAACATCCACTGTCTAGGTACCATAGATTCCTTCTGTTTCCCTGCACACATTTCAAAAACAAATCAAGTTGATTTTGGTACCCAAGCTTCCTTGGGTCCTTTCTTGTTAGCCTTTGACTTTGCACTCTTAGCATTCTTCATCTTAGGTGTAGATGCTTGAGTAATGGGGTTTGACAAATGCTCATTTGCATGAATATTGGATGCATGCATGTGTGGAAAATTGGCATACATATTATTCATGTTAGGTAGGTTCCATGACATTTGTGGCACATTCATAGATTGAAAGTATGGATTAGACACATATGGCATGTTCACATATGGATTTGAAAAACTAGCATTTTGATACAAACCAGGCATTGCAGGCATACATGGCATTGGTTGAGGTATATGAACAGGAGCCTTGTTAACAATCTTGCAATTAGAAGATAAATGATTGACACTATTACAATTACTACAAGTTTTCCTAGGAGCAAACTTGTCAGGAGAGTAATTGTTTTTCTTGTTGATGCCTATCTTACCATTTCTGTTCTTTTTCTTTTTGCCCTCAATTTCTACCTTTTCATTGTCTGATTTACCAACAGCCTTTATGTTGTGTAAATCACCTGTCTTAGTCTTCCCACTGGATTTGGTTTTGCTGCACTCACCACTAACAAAATTCTTGTTTACTGGACCATACTTGATGTCCAGTTTCCTAAGTTCCTTCTTACCAACAGACTTTTTGTTAGTCGACGGATACCTCTCATCCGTTGACGGTTCATCTGTCAACGGATGATCACTATCCGTTGATTCACAAATAGTCTCTAGATCCTCAAGGCCAGGTTCTAGCTCCTTTTTCTTTTGAGTCCAGGTATCCTTTACAAAAGATTCTATTCCCTGAACTTCTATTATGTTTTGAGAAACATTCCTACTACTTTGAAATTTAGCAATTATCCCTTGTTCTTTTTCAAGCTGGTCTTTTAAAATCAGTTCTCTTTTTAACACAGCTTCAAGTTCACTTTTAGCATTATTGCAATCAACTCTCATTTTCTCAAATTCTAGAAATTGAGATTCTAGAGCAGCATTTCTATCACTTAAAAACAGATTAGACTCTTTAATTCTATTGTTCTCTTTAGTAAGTGATTTAAGAGTAACACTTAAGTGATATAGTTCAGTAGACATTTCATCTATAACACTATTGCATTCCTCTTTTGTGAGCTCAGAGAGATTAGTGGAAAATACCTGATTGCTAGCTGAACTTGCTTCCTGCTCTCCAGAATCAGCCATTAAAGCAAGGTTGACTAACTCAGCATCATCATCAGAATGATTGTCATCAACAGCCCAGTCATACTCTTGGGTCAAGAATGCCTTTCCTTTCTGCCTGAGAAGATCAAAATATTTCTTCTTATAGTCAACAACCTCAGTTGGCTTTCCCTTGTTCTCAGATCTAGGTTTCCTGCATTCACTTATCATATGACCAGCAATCCCACAATTGTAGCATTTAATTTTGGATTTATCCACATAGTTGTTTGTGGAAAAATCCTTGTTAAATGGCTTGGCCATCCCAGAGTTTCTCTTGAATTTCAGCTTAGAGAATCTCCTAGATAGAAAAGCTAAGTGCTCATCTATCTCATCCAATTCATCCTGCTGAAGGGCATTCAATTCCTCAGATACCTTTACCTTGCTCCCGCTTGATTCTGCTCTACCTTTACAAACCTCCCTGTTTGGTGTAGAACTAGCAGTTTCTGTCCTTTCCTCCTTTTGCTCCAAATTGGCAACGAGTGCAACTGACCCACTTTTCTTTTGAGACTTCTCAATCTCTTCATCCTGCTCCATTTCCAGCTCATAGGTCTTTAAAGTTCCATAGAGCCTTTCAAGAGTAAATGTCTTGTACTCTTGAGTGTTTCTTAGAGAAACAGTCATTGGCTTCCATTCCTTGGGCAGTGATCTCAGAAATTTGAGATTAGAGTCTTTAACCTGATAGACTCTTCCATACAGTTTCAAACCATTTAGTAGCTTTTGAAATCTACTAAATGTATCATTCAATGTTTCTCCACTCTTAAAGTGAAAGTGTTCATACTGTTGGATTAGTAGTTGCATCTTGTTTTCCCTTACCTGTTCTGTTCCTTCACACAGGGTTTGAACAATGTCCCATACTTCCTTGGCGGTAGTACAGTTAATAACATTGTCAACCATGTCTGTTTCTAGACCATTGAACAGAATATTCATGGCCTTTTTGTCTTTGTGGACTTCTGCAATATCTTCAAGACTCCACTCAGAAACAGGTTTGGGAATGAAAGTGTCAGGCACATCATCAGCCAGGCCAACTCTTGTTGCTGTCTTCATTGGAACGTGAGGACCCTTGTCAATGCAATCCACAAAACCCTCATCAATAGACGAGAGATGTAGACGCATTTTTACTTTCCAGTGAAAGTAATTTTCTCTATCAAGAACTGGAATCTTCACTCCATAATCCTTCTTAGACATGTTGGAAGTGTGTTGATCTTTAAACTTCAAATATGTTAGAAGCTTGCTCTGATACCAATTGTTATTCCCAGATTACACACTTGTATAATTGTAGAAGGGGGGGTTGAATACAATTCTTGATATTTATAAATTTCTGATAAGAACTTCAGAAACTTATGAAGAGATAATTGCAATGTAAGAATTATACACAAACACATATAAAATCAGGTGGTTAAAATGCACCACCTGAAGCTTTTATTTGAAGAAAACTCTGTGATACAAAATGTACACAGCTGCCGTTTTACAACTCTTTGCTTCTAAAGATATTCAAGAAACCCTAAGCAAATATGTCTGTTTTCTTAACCTACAAAGAGTTGCTACACTTGGTTATATATCCCAAGTTTTACAAGTACTACTGGAATAAGATAATACTAATCTAATTCTAGTTGACTTGCTACTACACTCCAAATACATATGTAGCCGAAAGGTTGTCCTTGTGTTCAGACATGTCTCCTGCACCTTTCTTGTATTCATAGTGTAAATGGAATGCTTCTTTCTTCTGTGTTTCCAAAGTATGGCTGCCATACTGCTTTTTGTATCTACTATAAACTCATGTGATCTGTCAGTCAAACATGTCCTTATCAACTGCTAATCTCCAGCTAATCATAGAAAACAGTGTCAATGATTATCCGTTGATGATGTATACTGACATCCGTTGATGATGTATAGAGCAGTATCCGTTGATATTGGGACTTGAGCTGTATCCGTTGATAGAGTGAATTTGAGTTGTATCCGTTGATAGAGTTTAGTCTTCATCCGTTGATACACTTTCACTTAGACAGAATTACATAGCATAGCTTATTTACAATTGGCTACCCTATTCTGCCTATCCGTTGATAGTCAACATGACTGTGGATAAAAACACTATCAACTGATAACATAGAGATACTGCAGTGTGCTACAAAACCTCATCCGTTGATGAGCTACCTGTCAACGGATAGAGTTATAAATCCTCATCCGTTGACAGCTACAAAACCTTAAACAATTTGATTGATTGTGAAGTTATCATCAAGTACAACATATTCCTAACAGAAGTAAACTTTGATGAAACTGATCTGACAAACTCTGTTGAAGCATACTCTGAACCTCTACTGGTAAACACTGAAGAAACTTCTCAGCCAGAACAAAGGGGAGAACCAGTAGAAGAGGAGCATGAGCAAAATGATAACTCAAATTCTGATAGTGAGTCAACTGAATTATCTGGATCAAACTCTGATGACTCAAACTCTGAAAATGCAAAATCTGACAGTTCAAACTCTGAGCAGTCAAATTCAGGGGGAGCCTCAGAAAATGAAGAAAGACAACAAGAAAATCAGGAGAACATGGATCAAGGGGGAGGATCACATACTGATAGAAGCCATTTACCTTCAGCTAGGAAATGGACAAAATCTCATACATCTGATTTAATTATTGGAGATCCAGATGCAACAGTAAGGACAAGAAGTGCTACAGCAAGTGAATGTCTGTTTCAATGAACCAAAGAAGGTAGAAGAAGCTCTTCAAGATGCTGACTGGATAACAGCAATGCAGGAGGAGTTAAATGAATTTGAAAGGAATGAAGTATGGACCTTTGTACCTAGACCAAATAATAGATCTGTTGTTGGTACTAGATGGGTTTTCAGAAACAAAACTGACAGTGAGGGAGTTGTTACAAGGAACAAGGCTAGACTTGTGGCAAAAGGCTATTCACAGCAGGAAGGAATAGACTATGATGAAACTTTTGCTCCAGTTGCAAGATTGGAGGCAATAAGAATTTTTCTAGCATATGCTTCTCACGAGAAATTCAAGGTATTTCAGATGGATGTGAAAAGTGCTTTTCTGAATGGGAAGCTTGAAGAAGAAGTGTTTGTTGAACAACCACTAGGTTTTGTGGACCCAAAATATCCAGACTATGTCTACAGGCTGGATAAGGCTCTCTATGGACTTAAGCAGGCACCAAGAGCATGGTATGAAACTCTGGCTCAATTTCTTTTAGAAAGTGGGTTCAACAGAGGTGCAATTGATAAAACACTGTTCTACTTTAACTATGGTGATGACTTGCTTTTAGTTCAGATATATGTTGATAACATAATTTTTGGGTCTACTAATGATAAACTCTGTAAAAAGTTTGCCAAGCTCATGCAGTCCAGGTATCAAATGAGCATGATGGGAGAGCTTAGTTATTTTCTAGGCCTACAGGTGAAGCAAACAGATGATGGGATTTTCATAAATTAAGCAAAATATACCAGAAATCTTCTCAAGAAATTTGGTATGCTTGACTGCTCATCTGCATCAACTCCCATGGCAACAGCAACAAAGTTGGACAAAGACACAGGAGCTTCAGTAGATATGACAAGCTACAGAGGCATGATAGGGTCTCTTCTTTATCTAACAGCTAATAGGCCTGATATTATGTATGCAACTTGTCTCTGTGCAAGGTTTCAGGCAGATCCTAGAGAACCACATCTAACAGCTGTGAAGAGGATTTTTAAGTATCTCAAGGGAACCATAACCTTAGGTCTATGGTATCCTAGAGAATCAGATTTTAAGCTACTTGGTTACTCTGATGCAGACTTTACAGGCTGCAAGATAGACAGAAAAAGCACCAGTGGAAGTTGTCAATTTCTGGGTGGTAGACTTGTTTCTTGGTACAGCAAGAAACAGAAATCAATTTCTACATCTACAGCTGAAGCAGAGTATATTGCTGCTGGTAGCTATTGTGCACAGATTTTGTGGATGAAGAATCAATTGCTGGATTATGGATTGAGGTATAGTAAAATACCTATTTATTGTGATAATCAAAGTGCTATTGCTATGACAGGTAATCCAGTACAGCATTCAATGACCAAGCACATCAGCATAAGGTACCACTTTATCAGAGAACATGTAGAGGAAGGGAATATTGAGCTTCATTTTGTGTCTACAGAACAACAGCTTGCAGATATTTTCACCAAGCCATTGAGTGAAGCTGTATTTACAAGGCTGGTAAATGAACTAGGAATGGTCTCTGGTTTTGACTAGAGATATTGGTTAGACTCAAAATTTTACTTATGTAATGTGTTGCTCATAATTTTGTGGTATGTTAACTGCTATGTGAACTCTGTTGTTAAACTCTGCTATGCAAACTCTGTTCGTTAACTGTTAAACTCTGATAGCATGCTCTGTAGGTCATACACTGTTGACATGTTGGATAAACTCTGAGAAACTCTGATAATGTTTTTGTCTGAATGTTAACACCAATGAAGAAATTTGTATGAAGCATGATTCTCAGTAATTAATCATGAATCCTTCTAAGTTATTTGTGATCTAATCTTAGATTGAGCATAACACAGCATGATACTGTTTCATATTTATAGCATCTCTTAGTTTATTTATCCTAAACTCCGAGTCTGTAAATACTGTGTGCATTGGCTCTCATGAATAATTTCTGATGTTGATGAGCTCTAAACTCTGTTAGTTATACACTGTTAAGCTAGATTTTGTTATTAGTCAACCCCCAAAGCAAATGTATATAGACTGTTAGAACTCCTTTGAGATTATGTTGGTGTCTAGGACGATCCAGGAACTTGCTGGTATATAGTAAAGGCTAAAATTCTCTAATTTTTGGTGACTAGTCAAAGACTAGGATGACCCAGGAAATTATCAAAATGATAAGGGCTAAAATTATAGGATTTTTGGTGACTAGTTCCAACCTCTAATTACTGGAGAAACAAAAAAAAATTAGACGGGGGGGGGGGGTTATAAATTAATTAAATATTACTGTATATAAATCGTTTACTACAGAGTTTAGCATTCATCACACATTCAGTGTTTACTATGAGAGTTTGTGCATTAAGTGTTTACTGATTTATTTTATGGATTTTATGAAAAATTAGATGCTCTAAAATTTGAATTGGTAAACTCTGCTATACACACACATATATTCACACCTGTGAAGTTTTTGAAAGGATTTTGGTAATTCAATTGGAGAATTGACAAACGCTGACGAATTTTGTCTAATACTCTAAGGTAATTTATTTCAGACAATTTACATACTTGGGGTAAAAAGAGTTCTTGAAAAATGAAATAAATTATTGCCAACTGTTAATGAGTGTTGGAGTGGTAAAGTGTGTTGGTAATGGGAGAGAAATTAGCAGTAATTATTGCTATAGTTACTGAACGTGCATAGTTGTTCCATTATATATGTGCCACGTGTCTCACTCACCCACTAATGTGTCCCACTTGCACATTAATTGAGTAATTGGTTGAGTGTATTAATGTTTAAAATGATTGGGTTTTACTTTTTCATTACAACTCTAATCATTTTTACTTACACGGTTATTTTCTCTGCACACAACCCACTCATAGTTACTTGCTATCTCATTTGCACATTTTCACAAACACCTTTGCTACATATCTTTTTCACTCATATTTTCTTCTCAAATCGATTCTAATGGCCACTAAAGCTTTTACTGCCCGAGGATTGTTGTTTGTTCCCAAAAATTATGCAGCCCCATTGAACAATGAAAATGTTCCAGAGGCGTTTCACTTGATTCAAAACTTTTTGGGAGATTCAGAGATTGGAACAGCTCTAGTCGAACCTCAAACGCTTTCTGCCACGCAAATTGCTACTTTCTGGCAAAACTCTATGTATGACGATGGAGGAGAGAATGGGAATCCATCAATTGTTTTCACTTATGAGGAGACAGAGTATGTAATTACTCCTACAACTGTTAGAGATACTATGGGTTTCGATACTCACACTTCATATACTGTTGCTGGTGAGAATCAATTGAAAGAGATGTTGCAGCAACTTGGTTGTTCAAACTCTCTAGCAAAACTTGGTAATGTAAAAAGGCCAATGCTCAGGAAGGAATGGAGTTTCTTCTTTGATTGCATCACAAGAGCTTTTGGCAAGAAAGTCACAAACTGGGATGCCATTCCTACTAACAGTCTTCAAATCGGGTATTCTCTTCTCTATGGAAGTAATTTCGATTTTGGTAGACTTGTCTTAATGAATTTAGGTGATAGGTTGTCACAGTCTAGTACTGTCTATTTTGATAGATTTTGTCAATTATTATTCACTGCTTGTGTTGCTGGTGTTGAAATTTCTGAGGATGACATGATATTAGCCTTTAAGGTTAATAAGAGGATATTCTCTGATCTAACCAACAAAGATGCTAACAAGGAGCAATTACCTGATTTGGTATTGCCTCTTGCAATTCAAAATTTCTTACACCAACCCCAAGAACCTCCACAGCCTGAGTCTGAACCTACAAACTCTGAACCTCACCAACCTACAAACACTGAACCCATACAACCAACTCCAAACACTGAACCTCAAACTCTAAACACTGAACCATCACTTACCCAATCTCAACCTGAACAACAACCACCAGTTACCCAACCCAAACCAAAACATGGAGGTAGAAGAAAACACATAGCAGCAAATACACAGCATTGATTAGCTAAAGTTAAAAGAGAATCTGTTCAAATTCAAAAGGAGTCTGTCAGGCCTAAAAGGGCTAGAAAGGAAAGGGAAAATAGACCTCCATCACCTTCTGTTCTAGATGATTCTACTGAAGAAGAGACAGTTGAAGTGCCTCAGGTTAAAAGAAGAAGATTGATTCTTGATGATTCTGATGAAGAAATGAACATTGAAGCTCCAGAGGTGATTTCCAAGAAAATACCTAATGTTGAGACATATATTGCAAAAGAAGCTGCCAATACAACTGCCAATGTACAAATGGATGAGGACAACAGAGAAGATTTTACTGCTATGGATGATTTTGTTGAAACATTCATACCATTCTCTGATCACATTAATGTTCCTCTCTCACCTGTTATTGCAAACTATGAAGAAACTGGTGCAGCTGATCATCCAACTGTAGTACTTGATGAAACAGTGGCATCACACACTGAGTTATTCTCTGATGCTCACCAGGTTCCTGAACAAGGTGAAGAGGTTGAACAAGTTGAAGTTCCAAAGTCTGTTGAGGCTAGAGATACACCTGCAGAAATTGTTGCTGAAATAGCAGTCAATGTTGCTGAAACTGCAGAGATTGTTGCAGAGAATGTTGCAGTGCATACTGATCAAGTTGAAGATGCAACTGTTGATGTTGAATATGAAGGAAGTGCAGAGTCAAACTCTTCTCAGAGTATACCAGTACAAACTGATGCTAAGCACACACCTTTTTCTAAACCTTCAGATCAACATGACATTGAAGCTGAACACTTTTGCCAAGAATTCAAGAGATTGGTATAAGTCAGATTGTATTTTTCCTATTGAAAGAGCAGCTAAATTTGTTCATCAATCTGCTACAAAGATCTCAAATCCTGATATTCTCTCAAGTCTACAAGCAACCATTGTTCAAGTAAAGACTCTGAATGAAAGATTTGATGAGTCTCAAAAATCAATTAATGAACTAAGAGCTGATGTTGTTGCTAGATATATGACTATGAAGAGGGATAATCAGACAAAGTTTAAGACCATTTCCAAAGCTCAAGAAACTCTGTTTCAAAGACTGGGTCAAGTTGAACAGAATCAGACTGTCTTGTCTGGGAAGATTGATTCCATTGCTAACTCCTTGGAGCTGATTACTTCTATCTTGATTCCTGATGATGTCAAAAAGGGGGAGAGAGTTGCTAAGTCTAAGTGCAGGCAATCTCAAACTCTGACTAAGGAGGATGATACTGAAGATGGAGGAGCAAAGGACAAAGAGAAGAAATTATTAAGAGCTGATCAAAGTCTGAGATCTAGCAAATCTTCTAAGTCAAAGTCTGTTGGAATAATTACTAATGCTCAGGGTACTTCGAACACCAGGAGTTTATTATTCACTGAAAATCCACAGACAGATGAAGAACTGGCTGCTAAGTTATTTCTTGAAGAAAATGAAGAAGGAGCTACTATTGAAGATATTAAAGCTGAAGAAAAGAACTTACAAGAAGAACATTAGAAAGCTTTAAAGTCTGGAAAGTTTAAAAAGAAAGAAAAAGCTCCTAGGCCTGTTCTTAAAGGCATTGTGATTAAAGAAAATGCTGGTGCTGATCAAAGATCACAATTATCTAAGAAACCAACAGAAGCTGAAGCTAGATTGAAGCTAAATGGCATTGCTAAAGAAGGAGAAGACTCAAAGAAGAAGAATACAACCTCTGTTTCTACACAAGTTGTACAGAGACCTTTATCTACTCATATGCAAATGGTTTTTGGAAAACCAACTCTTCATGATCCATCTCTGATGACTGGAGGTACTACTACTGATTTTCTGCATGGTAGAGCTTTAACAGGAAAGCAAGGTCGAGATAAATCTGGATTGGGCTCTCATAAAGAAGTCAGAATGAATACTGGTCCTCGAGATCCTTCATCACTAGCTGTTCCAGGTCTTGGTGTCACTCAAGAAAGTTTAGACAGACTGGAGTCAGTACAGTTGATCCATCAAAGAAGTTTGGATAAAGATTTTCTATTTTATTTCATGGAAGATAGTACTGTGTACAAAATTGGTGAGTATGATCATGATTTGAAGCTATGGGAGGAATTAGAATATGTTCTATATCTCTTCAAGGTGAAAAATCGAAGGACTCAATAAGCTGCAAATGTGCTAAGAAATAAGATGCTACATAATTTGGCAGTCAGAGGGATGAAATACAATAGTCAATATGTCCCAAAGTACAGAGATTATCATGGGAATATTGTTGAGATGAAGAAAGGTAGTGCTAAACTGAAAACAGACCTGGGTATAACAGTTCTTGATTTTAACTCAGAGTCAGCAAAAGCACAGTTCATTAGACTGGGGAATGAGATGAGAAGAAACAAAATCTATGATCTGAGATCTGCTATTTATCATACTGGTGAAGATGATCCTAAGCTAAAGGAGATCAAAGAGGTTATGCAGACAGAGCTTGAGAATGCTGAAAGAAGATTACTTATCGACTACCTTAGAACAACACCAGATGTTGAGGAGATTAAGGATTAAAGCTCTGTAAGAATTTTTCTTGTTTTCTGTAGATTTTGTTAAGTAGAAGTTAAACTCTGTTTGTATATTAAACACTGTATTTGTTTATTTGTTTTGATTTGTTAAACTTGTGCATTTTTGCTAATGAACAAGTTGGGGGAGATTGTTAGAAATAATTGATGTGAATATTAATCAGTGTTTAAGTGTTACAGTGATAAATCAGAGTTTAGCTGGAAGCAGTCAGAGTTTAGTTAAACGCTGACAGATGGAAGCTCGATAGAGTTTGTTAAACTCTGTTTGGAGGCAGCGTCTACTGGTCAACAGTGATTGAAGATTATTTAAGGAAGCAATATCTTTGAAGATTGGATAGCTGTCAAAGAGATTGAGTTGACTAAGGAGACGAGTAGCAATCATAATTGATATCAATTGTATAGCTAATTTATAGGAGTATCAATTATCGATTGTATAGCAGCTGTATATCTTATAAATACAGCTAGGTTAACCCTAGAAGGGTATCGATCATTGAAAAACATTATTCATTGTAACCTAAGCAGCTCTCTGTGATAGTTTACATCACTGAGAGAGGAGTTATTAATTCCAAATAGTTTTTGATTGTTTAAACGCGTATTTTATTGTTAATCTCTCATACGATAATGATTATAATTCATGGAAAAAATCCTGTTTCGAAATTAAATTGTATTTTTGGACGTTTTCTTGGAGGACAAGACTTCTGAAGCCTATATAAACTCACTCCATCATCTTAAAATGTACCAACACCCTAGAAAAATGCAGAGAGAGCCAAAGCTAGAGATTCAGACTTGAAGACTGATGTGCTTAAAAATAGAAATGATTGCAAGCGCACAATCTCGTTTTAGTAATTTTAGATTCGATCCACAGAGACTATATATTTTTCGCAAACCTTAATTTTTAATTTAATCGAACTAGAAGAATTAATTTTTGAAGAGTTGTTTTAATTTATCTATTTAACAATTAAAATAAGAAAAACTCTAAAAACTTCAAAACAAATAATAATTAAACTTTAATATAAACATTCGAATAGAAAAAAAATTGACACAAGCTTGGCGCGGCACTTTATCAACTTAACCAATATAAATGCAACTATCAAGAGAATTGTACGTTAACAAGAAAAATGAGATCAAAATTAGTGTAATTATGGCTAACATTATTTTTAAAAAGACAAGAACAATGATTAGCTAATAACTGATGCAATGATTAAATGATTAAAGTAATGATTAAATAATGAAACAAAGAACTAACAATGACCAAAAAAACAAAATGAAATCTAAAAGCTACACGGAGACTTGCAAGTAACTGGGAACTTGGGCCGGCAAAAGCAAATGGGCCAGAAGCGGTAAATGGGTCAGGTAAAATCATATTGGGCCAGGAATAAACCAGAAACATGGACTAGGAAATAGAATGGGCATTAAACTAAAAATAGACTGGAAAATGGATTATATGAAACTAAAATCTAAGAACTGGACTAACAGATTTAAACACATCGCTACAATACTGGATATCATTATCTAAAATGATATGTAAAAATTATAGACAGAGCACTGTTAAAAGCTAACGGAAACATAAACAAGCAAGGGTTTTAATTCACTAATATAAACCTACACTGAGCTAATAATCAAAATCGGCTACTGATCATTTGGGTCGAGATTGTTTTTATAAAAAAAAAATGAATACCAACAGCAACAAATAATTTGTGGGGAAAGAGAGAGAGAGAGAGAGAGAGAGAGAGAGAGAGAGAGAGAGAGAGAGAGAGAGAGAGAGAGAGAGAGAGAGAGAGAGAGAGAGAGAGAGATTTCTTAATTCGTCGAGAAAAAAGAAAGAAATGGGTGCAGTGTTGGGTTTAAAACAAAGACGGAGGAAGTGATTTGGAAAACAGGGGAGTATAAAGCTTCGAACAAGAAGAAAAACAGGGCCAGGAATTAAAGCTTCGAAATAAAAAAAATGCTGAAATTTAAAACTAATTTTTTTGTTTTTTTTATAAATTTAAAAAATAAAAGAAAGAAATTAACTATGAAATTAAAGTTGTACACTAAAATGAAGATTTTAAATTAGAATGCCCACAATAAAATATAAATTTAAAGAGGCACACTAATGTTAAAACACACCTCAACCCACAACTTTCTCTTCTCTCTCTTATATATCTTCTCTGTGTAAGCTGCTAGACAGTCTATCTAGTAGGAAAGCTGGCTTAGCCCGCTTTCAGGAAGTGTCGGGTAGAAGGTCCTCGTGCCTAAACTATACTTAGGAGTGTTTGATTTTGTAGTTGATCCATAGAATTAGATTGTGTAACAAACCTCCGGGTTTTATCTATTCAAAGATATTTCCCAAACAGTTGTGTTATTTCGATTCAGTATTTTTTATCTCATATCCACATAAAAAATTGAAATATTTTTAGAATAACGCATTCAACCCCCCTTCTACGTTATTCCGGACCTAACAATTGGCATCAGAGCCACTCTATTATTATACAACAGTTAAGATCCAAAAAGCTATACAATCATGACAGAGAAAACACAAACTCCAACAACAAGCAGATATGAATCAATTAGAGTTCTAATACTCAGGGCATCAGAGTATCCCATATGGAAGGTGAAGATGGAAATGTTTCTGGAGGCTACAGATCCAGAGTACTTAAACAGAATTCATGATGGTCCACATAAGCTGACCAAATTGTCTGTTACAGTTGAAAAAGAGGAACAGATAACGATTCCAAAGGAGAAGAAAGACTACACTCCTGAAGATATCTCCTCTATTAGCAAGGATGCCAAGGTAAGGCATTTATTACATAGCGCTCTCGACAATGTTCTATCTAACAGGGTCATTGGATGCAAAATTGCTAAAGAGATTTGGGATGCTTTGGAAGTCAGATGTCAAGGAACCAAAGCCATCAAGAAGAACAGGAGAACAATACTCACACAGGAGTACGAGCACTTTGACTCGAAGTCTGATGAGTCATTAACAGATCTATATGACAGATTCCTGAAATTGCTGAATGATTTGTCACTGGTAGATAAGGAGTATTATCTTGAAGACTCCAATCTGAAATTCTTGTTGGCTCTTCCTGAGAAGTGCGATTTAAAGGCCACTACCATCAGAGACAATTATGATCTGGAAGACATGTCTCTTGATGAAATCTATGGAATGCTCAAGACTCATGAGCTTGAGATGGAACAAAGAAGCAAGAGGCATGGAGGCAAGCCCAAGTCAATTGCTCTTAAAGCAGAGGAGAAAGCTTCTAAAGAAGTTGCTGTGAAAAAGAGTCAATCCAATGAAAGGCTCTTATTACAAAGTATGATAATGAGTCATCAAACTCTGATGATGACTCAAACTCTGACAATCTCACAGACTCTGATGATGATGGCAGTGATGCTGAGATGATACAACTTGCAGCCTTGATGGTAAAAAGCTTCAAGAAGATTGCTTACAAGAACTTCAGGAAAGGAAAGAAGTTCACACGAAGAGATTCAAATTCCGAAAAGAAGAATTTCAGAAAAGCTGAGGGAAAGGAAGGCAGGTCTGGGAAAGTGGACAAGTCCAAGATCAAATGCTATAATTGTGGTGAGAATGGACATTTTGCACCTGAGTGCAAGAAAGCCAAAGTTGATAAAGGTCAAGCTTACATCACAAAGAAGAAAGGCTGGGCTGACACTTCAGACTCTGAAGATAAGGTGAACTATGCCTTGATGGCAAATGCTGATAGTATCTTTGAAGCTACTGAGACCAAGGTACCTCACTCTACTCTAGCTTTTGATACTAGTGATATATCTGAGTAAAGACTCGTTCTTAAAAACTTGCATGTTAGCTACAGAGATCAGACTTTAGAAAATGAAAGAATAAAATCTGAAAGTCTAGACCTTAGAAAGAGAAATGACTATCTAGAATTAGAATTAGTCCAGATGTTAAAAATTCAGAAAGAGAGAGATGATGCTATTATTGTTAAAATTGAATTATTGAAAAAGCATGCTTATCTTGAATCTGAACTTGCTAAAGAAAGAAACATTATTAAAACTTGGACTAACTCTGGTAAAACTGCTCAGATTATCATAGAGAATGATTGTTAGAAAGAAGGTCTAGGTTATACTGATAAAAAGAAAACTGCCAACCTAGAAGCTGAGACCTCTAAACTTGTATTTATTGAAAGGGCTGCAAAGCCCAAAATTAATCCTGTGAGGTTTGTACCAAAATCTGACAAACCAAAACAGGATGAAGTCAAATCAGTAAATATTGACTTAATGTCTCAGAAACAGCTTAAACACAAGCCGAAGGAGATAAAAGGAGTGAACAATGTAAAAGAACCTAGGAAAAACAGAAATGGAAAGGTAGGCATCAATAAAAGTAATAACTATATGCCTATTCCCAATGCTCCTAGGAAGAAATGTCATAACTGTGGAAATCCTAACCATCTTGCTACTTTTTGCAGGAAGAATAAAAATATAAACTATATACCTCCTAAGTCAGGAGTTAAGAGTGGTTCAGTTAGGTTTAAGCCACAGAATCCTTGTTTTCACTATGGCAGTATTTGGCATTCTATTTATACATGCAAAGAGTATCATAATTTGTATTATGATTATTATGAACTTAAACCCTCTTTGAATAAATTCAAGATTGATTCTACATGTATAAATTCTGATAAAAAGAATGTTAGCACAAACTCTGATAAGACTTCTGCTACAAAAGCTAACAAACTTAATAAGGCCAAAGGATCCAAGCAAGTCTGGGTCCTTAAAACAAATCATTAGTGGTTTTTGTGATTGTAGGGTAACAGGAAAAATATCCTTGTTCTGGACAGTGGATGCTCAGGACACATGACTGGAAATAAAGCCCTGCTATCAGAATTTGTGAAGAAAGCTGGCACAAATGTTTCTTATGGAGATGGCAACATAGGAAGGACTCTGGGATATGGCAATATCAATCTTGGGAATGTCATCATTGAAACTGTAGCTCTAGTCTCAGGACTCAAACATAATCTGCTAAGTGTGAGTCAAATCTGTGACAGAGGTTATCATGTGGATTTCTTTGAAGAACACTATGAAGTTATAAGTAAATCTACAGGTAAAATTGTTCTGAAGGGATACAGGCATGGTAACATTTATGACGCCAAGCTTTCAACAAACTCTGATGGCTCTGCAATTTGTCTACTGAGTAGAGCATCAATTGAAGAAAGTTGGGATTGGCACAAGAGACTTTCTCATCTGAATTTTAACAGCATTAATGAGCTAGTGAAGAAAGATCTTGTGAGAGGATTACCCAAATCAGTTTTACTCCAGATGGCCTATGTGACTCATGTCAGAAGGCAAAACAAAGAAAAACTTCATTCAAAAGTAAGACTGAATTCTCAATTCTTGAGCCATATCATTTATTGCATGTTGATTTATTTGGTCCAGTAAATATAATGTCTATTGGAAAGAAAAAATATGCTTTGGTTATTGTTGATGAATACACCAGATATTGGGTGTATTTCATGTACAAGAAAGAAGAAACTGCATCAATCTTAACAGAGCATGTCAGACAACTGGACAAAGGATCTAAGCATACAGTGAAAATCATAAAGAGTGATAATGGCACTGAGTTCAAGAATATAGCCATGGAAGAGTTTTGTAAAGAAAATGGAATAAAACAAGAATTCTCTGCACCTGGAACTCCACAACAAAATGGAGTATTAGAGAAAAGAACAGGACTCTCATAGAAGCTGCAAGGACCATGCTTGATGAATTAAAGCTGCCAACTTACTTCTGGGCTGAAGCTGTGCAAGCTGCTTGTTTCATACAGAATGCTACACTCATAAACAAGCATGGTAAAACACCATATGAGATGGTGAAAAATAAGAAGCCGAACCTGAAGTACTTTCATGTGTTTGGATGTAAGTGTTTTGTTCTTAAGACTCATCCAGAATAGCTTTCCAAATTTGATTTAAAAGCTGATGAAGGAATATTTGTTGGATACCCACTATCCACAAAAGCATTCAGAGTCTACAATCTGAGAACAAAAGTGGTCATGGAATCTATCCATGTGTCTTTTGATGATAAGAAGATAACAGGACTTGAAGATTTTGATGAACATGACCAGCTGAGATTTGAGAATGAAGAAATAAATGTTGATCTACAAAATTCTGATACTCTTTCAGACTATATTATTCAATCTATACAAGTAGATCAGACTGCAGCACATGTTGAGGGGGAGCAAGTGAACGATGAAAATGAACCCCAATCAAATGAAGAAACATCAAAGAATGCATCTACTGCTAATGATTCATTAAACTCTGATTCATCAAACCCTGAAAGCAACAGCTCAGGGGGAGCAAACAATGATTTTGGATCTACTAGTCATCACACTCAACACAATTATGAACTTATGGAATCATCAAGATCAAATCTGCCGAGACAAAGGGTATGGAGTAGAGCGCATCCCTTTGAACAGATCATTGGTGAACCAGACACGGGTGTATAGACTAGAAGAACAACACAAAATGAATACAATTTTGTAGGATTTCTATCTCATATTGAACCTAAAAAGGTTGATGAAGCTCTTGATGATCCAGATTGGGTAACTGCAATGCAGGAAGAACTCAATCTGTTCGAAAGGCAGAAAGTTTGGAAGCTGGTGCCAAGACCAAAAGATAAATCTGTAATTGGCACTAGATGGGTGTTTAGGAATAAACTGGATGAAAATGGTATTGTTACGAGGAACAAGGCTCGATTGGTAGCAAAGGGTTACTCTCAAGAAGAGGGAATTGATTATGATGAAACCTATGCTCCAGTTGCAAGGCTTAAAGCAATCAAGATGTTCTTAGCATTTGCTGCACACTCCAACTTTAAGGTTTTTCAGATGGATGTGAAGAGTGCATTTTTGAACGGAGATCTAGAAGAAGAAGTCTATGTTGAACAACCCCCTGGGTTCGAAGACAATGAATTTGAAGGTTTTGTATACTTTTTCTTCAAAGCTCTCTATGGTCTCAAGCAAGCTCCTCGAACATGGTATGATACTCTCTCCAAGTTCTTACTCGAAAATGGATTTACAAGAGGTATCATCGACAAAACTCTCTTTCATAAAAAGCATAAAAATGATATAATTCTGGTGCAAGTATATGTGGATGATATAATATTTGGTTCTACTAATGATTTGCTATGCAAGAGATTTGCTAAGCTAATGCAGAGTAAGTACGAGATGAGCATGATGGGTGATTGTCCTTCTTCCTTGGACTTCAAGATGTTCAGAAGCCTGATGGTATTTTCATCTGCCAGTCAAAATACATAAAGGATCTTCTGAAGAAGTATGGGATGGAAGAAGCAGCTACTGCCAAGACCCCGATGCCTATTGCTGTCAAGCTTGATCAAGACAAATCTGGTAAGTCAGTTGACATCACGAAGTATCGAGGTATGATTGGCTCTTTCTTGTACTTAACTGCTAGTAGACCAGATATTATGTTCGCAACTTGTTTATGTGCTAGATTCCAGGCTAACCCTAAAGAGTCACATCTTATAGCTGTTAAACGTATTTTCAGATACCTTAAGGGAATCCCCAATCTTGGGATTTGGTACCCTAAAGGAATAGGTTTTGACCTAGTTGGCTATACAGATTCTGACTTCGCAGGTTGTAAGATTGATCGGAAAAGTACTTCTGGAAGCTGTCAGTTTCTAGGAAGAAGGTTGGTATCTTGGTACAACAAGAAGCAACATTCAGTATCTACCTCGACAGCCGAAGCAGAATACATTGCGGCAGGTAGTTGTTGTGCTCAGATCCTGTGGATGAGGAATCAACTTCAGGACTATGGACTCATGTTGGACAAAATTCCAATTCTATGCGACAACACGAGTGCCATTGCCATTGCCAACAATCCAGTTCAACACACCAGGACTAAACACATTGATATCATGTATCATTTCTTATTAGAGCATGTCATGAATGGAACTGTGGTATTATATTTTGTTCCCACAGATCAATAAATTGCAGACATCTTTACTAAACCACTGGATGAATCCACTTTCTCCAGGCTAGTTGGTGAACTTAGGATGTTAAATCTGTCAAATTAATTTTGGATAATCAATAACTGCAATTTGTTATAAGTTCACATGTATTTTAAGTCCATATGTTTAGGACTTGTGAATTTATTTGCATCCAGTCCTCATATTATAAGTTATCTCTATATTAATTTCCATGCTTATAAATGTTATATTTTATGGTAATTAGTTAGTAAATAATTGTGTTAATTGTAGCATAATTAAATAAATATTTTATTGACATATATCAATTAATGATATTTTGTTAATTTTATGTCTATTTAATTGTGAGTTTATCTGATTATTGTGGATTAATTCTTGATTCACTGCGTGATTATTTTTAAATCTATAATAATTAGAAGTATTAAATATGTGTATATGTGTATAGGCTGATAGGTCTTAGTGATAAGATGTTTTTCGACCGACAGGTTTCGGTGATAAGATGTTTTTTCGGCTAATTAGGTTGTTAGGTGAGAAATTATTGAGCGATGTTAGTTTTTCAAACATAACCTATCACTATTACACCTAACCTACTGAACCTTGAAACCTTATAAATGATGAGTTTTTGTTTGTGTTTAACATCATCATTTTTCAGATATACAGAGCATATACACACAATTGCTGAAAATTTCAAGCATTGACCGGAAAGATCTCACAATCTAGCTGGTGGCTTTTAGAGCGGATTTCATATTCTTGTTATACGCACTAACCCTTGTTTTTGAATTTCCTCAAAGTTTTGAAAATGACATTGCAAGGAAGTTTTTTAATTGCTAAAGTTAATCCTATTTCCATTCAGCAAATCGAAACCATTCAGGATGAGCAATTTTGGGCTTGGACACAATTTCTAAATGAACATTCATTAATTCGTTATGCTTTAGTTACACCAGTGCAGCTTAACCATGATGCATTGTGTGAACTATATTGCAAAGCGGTTAACACTTTTGGACAGGACGGGTGTGTAATCACATATCGACTGTTTGGTAGGTCGATTAGGGTCACTGAACGAGATGTTAATCGAATTCTCCATTTTCCTATGGAAAATCTCGGTTCTGATCCTACACCTGAACAGATTGAAATGTTCTTTCGTTTTATAAGGTACCAAGATGGCAATTTCAATACTGGTAATCTTTTTAGAACGTTTCTAACCCAGTATTGGAATTTCTTCTTTCACACTCTTAACCATGTTTTTTCCTCAGATAGAACAAATCAAGATCGAATACCTGAATTTATTTAAAAAAATAGGGTATGCGGTCGCCAATAATTTGAGGATTAATTTTGGAAAAATAATGCTTGGTCAAATTATTTTAAAGATGAAACACTTGGGAAGAAGAGATGTTCGGACTCAAAATGTCAAATGTCTATATCCAAGGTTTCTACAGCTAATATTAAATGATTTTTTGAATGATGAAGACAGGGTCCGCTTGGAAAATGGTCAGAAGGTGGAATGTTCTTACATGAAGACGAATGTAATTAATTACATAAGCAAAAAGAACTATACGGATGTGCCTACAGTCCTAACTGAATATCTAAAGACTGTCCCACTTCCGTTGTTACCAAGACCAGTGAGAGCAGGTATACGATAAGGTAATATTTCAATCCCTACTATTCCAACCTCTGTATTCCCTGTTGTGTCACAGGAAATACAGTTTCTACAGCCCCTAGTGGCCATCTTACCCGACCAAGAGCAGGAAATCCCACCGACTCTAACACAGGTCGAAAAGCCCACTCTACAAATGCAAACACAAACACAACAAACTCCTATACCTCAATTGTCACTTAAACGACCAGCCATCAACACTTTTGAGGGAGATAGTGCCTCAGTAGCACCACATAAGGAGTTAGTTACATCAGCAGCTCTACCTCATTCTAAAAGAAGTAAACCAAATGAACCTGAGGTAACTGCAGCTGTTAGTGAAACAATTCTTCCTTGTCAAATGAGTGAAAATATAAATAAGGTTTAATTGACGGGAGCAACTATCTTGAGTTCCATTTCACGGAACATAAGAGTGGTTGATGATCTTTCTAAAGATCAAATGCCTTCACAGGCATCCGAGGTGGAATTACCTACCTCAATAACTGCTGGTGTATCTTCCATTTTACGAAAAGATCCATCGGTAGGTGGTTCTTTTATGAACCAAGTGTCTTCAGAGACGTACGAGGGAAACTTGGGTTTTGTGCCATTTAATCGATTCAAGTTTAATCTCCCAGAGGGAAAATCTCTGGATCTCTTTCGAGATTTACCACTCTTTACCAGTGGTCAGCAACTCACTTCACGCGAGGAGGAAAGCTCACGAACTTTCATTGTACCATCCATGACCTCTGAAAAAGGAGCTAGGATGATTTCATTTGCAGGTACACATATCGGTGGAATCTCTGGAGGAGAGTTGAGGGAAACACGAACAGAACATGCAATTGTAACCCAAACCACTAAATCGAGTGAATATAGAGTGTTGAGTGAAACACCTGTAGAACGTATGAGTGAGCAACCTACTCAACCACATGCACCTGTAACCAGAAAGGAATACAACAGACTCCTTACACGGGTCCAAACAATGGAGAAAGAGTTGTCAAATATCTATAAGTCCATTGCAGATATAAAAAATTTGCAACTTATTCAACATGATGCATTCCAGGTTCAATTAAGTTCCATGGCAGCCCAGTTTAGTCATGCAATTAATTCCTTGGTGAAGACAGCTTCGTCCAATTTACAAACTCCACATCCTACTATTCTGGAGGATAACCCAACTGAGGGGGAGAAGGTGGATGGGCAAGAAGCTACTAGGCGTAATAAGGGCAAAGAAAAGGTTGTTGACACGGAATTAACTTTATTTTGGGAAAGAAAAACCTAATTGGAGTATTAGTGCTATGTGGAAAGAAAGCAAAGGCAAACTTGAAGATATGTTCAGTCTGGAAAATGTATATATATGATCCAGAATGCACTTTAATATTATTTATCCTTGAACTTTATTTTTTGTTGTATCAGTTGAGTTATCCTCTAGAAATTTGCTTGTCAAACCCTAACAATCAAATAGGGGGGGATTGTAAAGCATAATGTAATGTAATATGTAATAGAGGACATATATAACTCAACTAGGATAAAAGATAAATAATATTAACTCGATACAGGGATCGTGAAATTTGAAGAACAGGCACCAACAAGGATCAAGTCGCTGAAAAAAGTTCATTAATATGATCAAGCCTCAGTGACAGAATAAGATGTACAAATGATTCAGTTGAAAGGCTAAAAGATTCTATGTACTTATATTATTTGAAGATACTACTGCAGGCTAATCAATTGGAATGTAACGAAGGTATGAAGATCAAGATCAGTGCTAGTCACTTGTGAACCAGACCAGTGCACTAAGTGTCAGCACATACGAGAAGGATCAACAACATTAGTTCACAGAAAGAATTGCCAAAGCCTATTGACGATCAAGGACAGATATAAATATCTCAAGCAGAATATTTGAAACAGAAGAGAGAAGCCCAAAAGAAGTAGCCAAAAATAGTAATACTATGCAAAGTTACTATGCATGATTACTATGCGCGGTTACTATGCAGGTTACTGTGTAAATAGTGGTTACTATGCAAATAGTGGTTACTGTGCAAATAGAAGTTACTATGCAAATATTGGTTACTATACAGGTGGGGCCTACGGAAGAAATTTTTTTTACCACGGTTTGGTTGGTGAAATAGTGGTTACTATGCAGGTAGGGCCCACGTGAATAGTACAGTATAGTGCAGCATAGTAACTTTCTACAATCTATAAATAGGCCTGTTGTATTTCATTTCAAAACACACCTCAACACATAACTTTATCTTCTCTCTCATATATATCTTCTCTGTGTAAGCTGCTAGACTGTCCATCTAGTAGGAAAGCCGGCTTAGCTCGCTTTCAGGAAGTGTCGGGTAGAAGGTCCTTGTGCCTAAACTATCCTTAGGAGTGTTTGATTTTGTAGCGAATCCATAGGATTAGATTGTGTAACAAACCTCCGGGTTTTATCTATTCAAAGATATTTCCCAAACAGTTGTGTTATTTCGATTCAGTATTTTTGATCTCATATCCACATCAAAATACGAAATATTTTTAGAATAACGCATTCAACCCCCCTTCTACGTTATTCCGGACCTAACAGGCTTGGCTTTGCTTCATGGAACTCTCAGTAATCTAGCAACTCAATTTCAAAATTTATCTGGTCAGACAACTGATGCCAATGCCATGCCGAGGACTCTTTTTGCAAATCAATATGGAGATAAGCTGGTGACTGAAGTCCCTATCCATGAAATGACCAAATTTGAGGTATTGAGGCTCAAGGAACAATCACTGTCTGGTTTTAAATCTACTGAGTTATTCAACAAGGTGGATGCTTTGGAGAAAGAAGTGACCTCTCTCAAACAGTCATATGCTCATCTTACAGACACAGTTTCAACTCTTACTGAAAAGTTGGACGCTCTAGCCACCACCACAGTTGAGGTTCTTCTTCACCAACAACTGATGCTGTCTGCTATGATGAAGCACATGGGACTCCCTCTGCCTGATGAATCTATCCATCCCACCTCTTCCAACCCAAAGGCCCCTACCAAAGTCTCTATGCCTGACAACAAGCCTAAGGGGGAGAAGAGGACCTTAAGGAACTCAAAACCTAAGGGGGAGGAACCTAAGGAGAAAGGTATTGTCATCACTGAGGGTGGTAAAGGTTCAAAAACTATAACTCATGTTCAAGGCAAAGGGAAAGCTAAAACTGATGAACCTCCATCTTTTTTGCCAGTTGTTACTCTATCACCTGTGCACATCACTACTCCAAGTGTCCAAAAGCAAACTGTCACTACTACAGTGGTGGCAGGTTCCATGCCAAGTGATCTAGTCCAAGCCTCCAGATATGAAGATGATCCAGTTGAAGTTAATGTGGTTACAGTGGCCAAACTGATAGAAGTAGGAAATTCAGAGATCTATCATGATGCTGCATTCTTGAAGTTTCTGCATGCCTCAAAGGCAAAGGTTAGAGGAGATACACTACTGTACAGAAGGAGCCTCAAAGATCAAATCAAATATCTAACAGTGATTCCAAGAAAGCTAAATCAAATCTTTCTCAAGGAAATTATGATGGTGACCAATGGCAGAATATGGCATCTATCTTATGACACCTTGAAAGTCCTAAAATTCACTGATATTGATGCTATCTTGGAACTAATTTAGCAGAAAGGGGAGAAAAACAAGAGTCTGTACTCTGAACTTAGGAATGGTCAACAAGCTAGATTGCCTGAAGTGTGCATTAATCCAAGAACCATTCTCTATCAGTCTGGTACAAAGATAGAAGATGTCAATCAGCTTGTCATTCCCAAGGATCTCACTATCAAAAATCACAGACTTATAATTGACATCATTGATCAACTGCAAAAGAAGAATGGGATAAGGACTGCTGAAGAGTTGGAAGCATTGAATATTCTCAGATCTTTCATAGCAACTGGCTCTGTCCCAGAGATGGCTAAAGCAAGTAGGAATAAGGATGATAAAGATGAAGACAAGAGTGATGGAAGGAGAAGACATCATAGGAGTGATAAGGGTGATGAAGACAAGAAGAAGAAGAAGAAGGATAGCAAGGACAAGAAAGGTGATGATGACCAAGGCAAAGTCTATGAGAGGAAAAGTGGAAAACAGCAAGCCTTAGGCATTGCTAACTGTAATCTCACCATTACACAAGACTCTAAGTCTAGGGTGAATACAATTATTAGTGACCTACCAAAATCTACACCCATGGCCTCTGCAACTGCTTTGCCACCTCAAGAAGAGAAGAAGATACAAATCAAGAAACCATCTGTATGTTTCTAAAAGCAAACTGCTAATGGTATACTACAGTGGTCTACAAGCAAAGGTCATAAGTTTCTGCCAAGCATTGGAGTGAAAAAGGTTAAATTCAAGCATGCTGCAAGAAGAGTGAAGTTACCCAAGTCAAGGGCCCGAACTATCTATCCAAGACTGAAACTCCAACCACTAGATGAAAACTTTGATGAAGACCAACTGTAATTCCTAAGAGCTCAAAGAATCTACTATGTTGCCATTGTGAATGACTGTCTTGAGATCAAGTATACTGATAGAAGGGAGAAGAAATTCAAACAAGGGCAGTGTCAAAATTGGGGCAAGTTGTATGACATAGAAAGAATTATTGCACCGAGGGATGCTAATGACAAAGTGGAAAGGGTATGGAAGCTGGAGTTAGTTGATTTTGTAAAGATGAAGAGAGATCATGCAGAGAAAATCAGAAAAGGGTGCCTTGAGAAATGGCTAGAAAGGGAGAAGGAAATTGATAGACTGAAAGTTGAAGCAGAAAAGCTAAGGGCTAAGGGATTGTGTAGAGTTCAACTCAATCCCTATATGGTGAAGTATAGGAGGAGAAATGGAGATCATGTCAATATAAGAATGAACCTACTCAATCACTATCCTGCCAACATTCTGAAACCAGTAATTGAAGATTTCAAGAACTCTATTCTACTTGAAGAATTAGATCCTATGGCAGAAATCATAAGAGCTATGGATGAGAATGCAAGAAAGGAGAAAGAAAGGAAACAGAAGGCATGTGATGATCTACTAGCCAAGGCAAAGGAGATGGAATCAAATGACAAAGGCTAGTATTTCATCATAATCTGTAAGATAACTCATTGTAGTTCTATCCATGTTGTTAATCAATTTCATACATGTACTGTCAAGTTTTATCTTTATGTATGTTAGGCTTGTTATCAGACATGAAATTGTGACTAAGGGTCTCACTCACAATTTGGGGGAGATTGTTAGTCACAGAGGCATGCCTAAGTACGTGAAAGGCATATGACTCGGCCTATTTGTAGTTCGAGGATCCTAATCCAATTAAACTAGATTGTAATAAGTAAATAATATCAACTATCACAGGAATCTCAAAAGATGATAGTCGTCAGAAGAAAAATCAACAAGTCAATCTATAGTTTTGATGTTTTGCACTGGAAGAAGATTCAGATATCTGATCAAGCCTCAAGGTAGCATTGAAACACATGGATTCATTTAAGGGACAGAGATTTCTATAAGTGATAAGAAACAATTTCAGTATCGAATGATTGATGAGAGTGAAGAATATAAAAAGACCACAGTGTTAAAGTCAAGATGAAGAATACTGATTGGAGTTAGTCATTCATGAACCAGACAGTACATCGAGCGTCAACATCGATCCAGTGTATGTTCCTTATCATAATTACGTGGTTCGCAGTGAAGTATTGACTATTAAAGGATTTATATTAATTCTACTTTAATTGATTAAATCAAATAATTAATTTAATTAAATAAATTAATTCTATCAGAATTAATATATTTGTTAAAGTGATTATTAGATTAATTAAATCAGAATTAATATGAAAAAGAAATAGTTATTTAAATGATTTTTATAAATCATTTAATTAATTATAAGCTGAAAAATATGATAATATAACTATCAAATGATAGTTATACCGACAGTCATATTCAGTTCAAGGTGTGATAGTCATATACAGTTCAAGGTGTGATAGTCATATACAGTTCAAAGTGTGACAGTCATATTCAGTTCAAACTGGATAGTCATATTTCATTCAAGGGACAGTTATACCGAATGTTATATTGGACTGGATAGTTATACCGAATGTTATATTAGACTGGATAGTCATACCGAAAGTTATATTTAAAGAGACAGTCATATTACATTCATTTGATAGTCATACCGAATGTCATATTAGTGTTAAATGATTGTTATATCAGTTAAAACAAAGCAATATGACTATGGCTGTGTTATATAAGGCAGCAGAATGCAGAAGGAAAAGAGTCAGTCGAGCATAACAGAAAAATTACACACAGCAGCTCATATCTCTCTCTCTCAAGCTCAAGAACACTTACAAATTAAATTATGTAAATTCAAGTTCATCTCAGTTGTAATATTCTATCCATTGGAACTTGTTTACTTGTGATTCTTGTACTACTAGCGAATTAAGTTTCCTAGTTCACAAATTGATATCTTTATTTTTATTAACTAAATTAGCAAAGTTCATGTTGAATTTTCTAATTAGTTATTAATTACTTGATAATCATTTGGACTGATTTTGTAACACCCATCAAGTTAATATATTGTTATATTCAACTTGAAATTTGTGTTATATTATTCCGCATAAAATATTCGTTTAAGTGAAAATTATTTAACGAATAAATTTCGAGAAAATGATATAGATTGTATTCAACCCCCCCTTCTACAATCTTATCGGACCTAACAATTGGTATCAGAGCCTATTGATTGATACACAAATCAAGATCCTAATTTTATTCCGTCAAAAATCTATCTCGAATTTTTAACTCACTTAAAAATTCATCATGTCGTCAAAAAGCATTGTTAGGATTCCCATGTTTAACAAGGACAATTATGCAATGTGGAAAAATAAAATGGAGTTGTTTCTTGATGTCGCAAATTCTAAATATTTAGGTGTTCTACAGAATGGACCTATAATTCCAAAAGAACATATATCTGAATCTATTGTTGGAGGAATTGTTGTAACACCTGCATCATCTATTCCAAAGCATGCTGATTCTTTTACTCCTGTTGAAAAAGAGGACGCAGGACTAGATAAGAATTTGAGACTTATTCTAATAGATTCCCTGGATGCTGTGATGTACAGTCATGTGATGAATTGTAAAACTGCAAAACACATGTGGGAAAGTATTGAGACTATCAATGAAGGAACTGATGAAGTCAGGGAAAACAGAGTTCAGATTTTAACCTCTGAGTATGAACACTTTAGAGCTGGCCCTAATGAAGGCATTCGGGAAGTATTTGAAAGGTATAACAAAATAATCAACAACTTGCAAGTTCATGGCAAGCAATATACACAGAAGGAGATTAATATGAAGTTTTTGTTGACTATGCCCACTCATCTTGAACATAGGATTACGGCCATCAGAGAATCAAGAGATTTGAATAAGGTTTCTCTTCAAAGATTATTTGGTGTTCTGAAAACCTATGAACTGGAACAAGTACAGCAGAGGGAGGTCTCTGGTAAAGGAAGAGTGCCAAGTTCATCTACAGCTCTTGTTGTTGAGGCACCTAAGGAAGTGGAAGCTAAGGTTGTTCTACCTTACAGCTCAGACAAGGAAAAGACTGAAGTAGAGCTTGGTCAGACCACACCTACTCAGGATGGTGGAGACTTTTACTCATTGGAAGAGCTAGATCAACTGGAAGATGAATCCGTGGCATTGATGGTAAGGCAATTTGGTAACTTAAGATTCAGAAGAAATCCAAAGTACAGGTTCAAGTCAAATAACAGATTCCAGAGAGGAGGCTCTTCTTCCTCTAGTAACAGGGGAGGATACAAAACTGGATCTGTTGACAGAAGCAAGATTCGTTGCTTCAACTGTAATGAATTGGGACACTTTGCCACTGAATGTCAGAAACCCAAGCAAACTCAAAGAAGAGATTTTGCTGCTGAGAAGAAGAAACTTGGAAAAGCCTATGTTGCGGCTGGTAAGAGTTGGGATGACATGGACAGCGAAGATGAAGAATATGGAAATCTTGCGTTGGTGGCAACTGATGAAGCATCTGATCATCATAACAAACTGGTAATTGTTACTGACCCTGAGTTGATTCGTAGTCTTTATAATTCTTTAGGTAATGCACAAACTGAATATAGAAGACTAGATCTGCTAAGCACTAATCTTGGCAATGAAGTGTCAGAATTGAAAAAGGTGCATATTAATCAAGATCAACAAAGAGATGAAATAACAATGCTTTATAAAAAGGAGAAAGCTATTCTAGAAGTTGTAGGCAAACAAATGGCTAGAATTACTGAACTTGAAACACAGGTCAGGGCTTGTTATAATTCTGTTAAAGTTTCCAAAGAGTTTTTTAACAATCAAGTTGTAGAACGAACAACAGGTATAGGATATGGTTACAATGAAGCTGTTGGATCATTGGGCATAAATTCCCCTAACCCTGTTAGTGCTAAAGAAAGGGGAATACCACATGTGCTCAAAAATGTTAAAGAACCTCTATTTAAAAAATCTGATGCTGGACCACCAGATATTCTTTCTATGTTTATCCAAGAAGAAATGAGAAATGAGGATAGTGCAAATGGCACAGTCTTTGTTAAGGATAAATCTGTAAAGAACGCTAATCCAAAGAATGTTTCATCCAAGAAAGATGTCACAATCTTTGTTAAGGCTAAATCTGTTGAGGATACTAATACAATGAATGTTTCATCCAAGAAAGATGTACCTAAAGTGCCAGTCAAAGTTGTTGAAACAGCTAGTTCTTCTAAGACTGGATTAGGTGGTAATAAGTTGAAACAGAAAAATACCATGCCTATCATTGATTCAAATCATAAAGCATGTGGTGTTATCAATTGTATGTCTTGTGCTTTTAACAGTATGCGTGCTTATTTTAATGGTAGTTATGCATGTGTTAAACAGATTGCTCCTCGACAGCATATGAACAGGAACAATAATGTTCGATCAAAGACTGCTTTTCCTCCTCAAGTTAGGAGAGAGACATTTGTACCTAAGACTAAACAAAGGGTTACCAAGAATGTTTACCAGGTCAAATGTCCAGTCAATGACACAAGTGTTATTGCTGCTAGAGAAACATGGATACCCAAGATAAAACAAAATATTTTCAAATCTGTTTATAAGGTTAAATGTTAATTGACTAAAGATGTTAAAATTAAAAATGTTTTTTTGCCTGATAAAGGTCAATACTTTAAATCCACAGGACCCAATCAAATTTGGGTCCCGAAGAAGGTTTAATCCATTTGTCATTGCAGGGTATTGAACAGGTTGAACGAGTAACCTGGATCTTGGACAGTGGATGTTCAAGGCATATGACTGGAGACAGAACCCTGCTGACAAATGTGGTGGAGAAGGCCGGCCCAGTAGTTACCTTTGGAGATAACAGCAAAGGTAGAACTGATGGATATGGCAGACTTGAAGCTGGAAATGTTATCATTGAAGAAGTGTCCTTTGTAAAAGGACTTGAGCATAATTTGCTCAGTATCAGTCAATTCTGTGACAAGGGATTTGAAGTCTACTTTAACAAAAAGAATTGTCTGATTACACACAAAAGAAGTGAACAACCATCTCCGACAGGAGTCAGAAAAGGAAACTTGTATGTAGCCAACATGAACACTAGAAGCATTGAAGAAATCAATTGCTTCTATTCTAAAGCATCCACAAATGAAAGTTGGCTATGGCACAAGAAACTTTCTCACCTAAATTTCAAGACGATGAACTCTCTGGTCAAGAGAGAGTTGGTGAGAGGTTTACCTTCTATGGAATTCACACAGGAAGGACTATGTGATGCCTGTCAAAAGGGTAAACTAAAAAGGGCAACTCACAGAAGCACTGATATGTCTTCAATAACTGAACCTTTACAGTTACTTCACATGGATCTATTTGGTCTAGTGAATGTGATGTCTATGTCAAAGAAAAGATATGCTCTTGTGATTGTTGATGATTTTTCAAAGTTCACATGGGTCTTGTTCCTGAATTCTAAAGATGAGACTCCACAACTGGTGATTGATCACATCAAGTTAATTGAGTTGGATTCCAAGTATCCAGTAAGGGCTATAAGGTCAGACAATGGAACTGAATTCAAGAATGCAGTTCTGAATGAATTTTGTACCGAAAAAGGTATAACCAGACAATACTCAGCTCCAAGAACTCCTCAGCAAAATGGATTAGTTCAAAGAAAGAATAGAATCTTGATTGAAGCTGCACGTACTATGTTAAGTGAATCAAGGCTTCCATTGTATTTTTGGGCTGAAGCTGTTAACACTGCTTGCTATACTCAGAATCGAACTCTTATCAACAAAGACTTGATGAAAACACCCTATGAAGCCATGAATGAAAAGAAACCAACACTCAAATACTTTCATGTATTTGGAGCAAAATGCTTTGTACTTAAAGAAGGAGACGATCAAGGTGGAAAATTTGAAGCCAAAGCACATGAAGCAATTTTTGTTGGTTATGAAAGAAGAGCTTACAAGGTGTATTTGATTGAACATCAGAAGATGATGGAAAGTGTCAATGTAACATTTTATGACACTAAACTCCCTAGTATCCAAACTGAAGATTCATCTGAAAAGCTATCTTTTGAAGATATGACAGATCTGGATTCAGATGGTGACAGTCCACCTGATGTTTTTGCTGATTCAAATGACAACAATGTCAATGATGAGTTTAATCAGAATAATGGTGGTGATTTTTCAAAAACTAAAAATATATATGTGTTTGTACTGGTATCAAGATCTTTGCCTAAATTTTTCAGAATTTTTGGTGAAGAATTCAATTTTTCAATTTTTTAATTATTTCTTAATTCGAATTTTGTGAATTAATTAGTTTAATTGTTGAATTTTGCAGATTCCTTATTTTTAATATTTGATTTGGAATGGCTGGTGCTTATAATAATTTCGAGATTGTTAATCACAATTATATTGGATATTTTAATCCCGAGGATTGCTCGGTGGATCGGTTCAAGCCCTGGATAAAATTCCTGAACGAACAAAATATCTATAGCCATGCTATAACTGCAAATATTCCCATGAAATTTGGTCCACTTAAACTAATGTGTACTACAGCTATCTCAGATGGAAGATCGTTTTCTTTCAACTTTAATGATAAGACATATACAGTGGATGAATCTGTCTTCAATGCTGCTCTGAAACTTCCTACTGAACAATTTGCTGAAGCGCCATCAACTGATGAGTTGACTCAATTCTTTACAAATCTGAACTATCAAGGTCAACTGGATCTTAAACGTCCACTCAAAAGCAACCTTGTTCAAGAATGGAACATTTTCTTCGAGATCATAGCAAAGGTGTTTTCCAATTCCACCAAGAGTAACAATACTGTCATCACAGGTATGTTACAAACAATTGGTTTCTCAATTGCTCTTAACAGAAGAATCAACTTTGGCAGCTTGATATGGCCTATTTTGTTAAATCGTGTGAAGAAGGCTAGAAAGAACTTTGGGAAAGGTATAAGTGTCATTATCCTCGATTTTTGACATTAATTTTTAATCATCTTATGCCTGAGGATCAACCTGCTTCTTTTCCAAATGATCGAGTTCAATGGTCTGGTAAACCAAACAAGAAGTTCTACACTAGGTTGGATACTTCTAAGGCTTTGTTGCATGTTCCAGTGGTCATAACACCATATATGTCCACATTCATAAATTTGCAAAATGTTATGCCTCAACCAGTTGCTGGGATACTTGCAATTGAACAAGCTCCAGAACATGAAGCAGAACAAGCTACTGAACATCAACCAGAATCAGAACCCTTAATTGCTCCTGAACCTCAACTTCAAGTGGATCAACCCACTCAGAATGAAGATGATGCACTTGTTAATGATCAGGTATTTGACTAAACTACTTTGCAATCTCAATATCTTTCTGATAGTCAATTAATTGTGAGAAGTGACCAAGGGGCTGTAGAACCACAACCCTCAACCCAGGTCAATGCACCAAACACCGATCCTAAATTCTCCAAACACTATCGCAAGAAGAAATTGTCAGTCAAAAGAGCTAACCCTAGTAGTGATGTCTTGAGTGAAACAGATTTGCCTTTACAAAAGAGAAGACAAGAAGAAGAAGAAGAAGAAGAAGAAGGATAGCAAGGACAAGAAAGGTGATGATGACCAAGGCAAAGTCTATGAGAGGAAAAGTGGAAAACAGCAAGCCTTAGGCATTGCTAACTGTAATCTCACCGTTAGACAAGACTCTAAGTCTAGGGTGAATACAATTATTAGTGACCTACCAAAATCTACACCCATGGCCTCTGCAACTGCTTTGCCACCTCAAGAAGAGAAGAAGATACAAATCAAGAAACCATCTGTATGTTTCCAAAAGCAAACTGCTAATGGTATACTACAGTGGTCTACAAGCAAAGGTCATAAGTTTCTGCCAAGCATTGGAGTGAAAAAGGTTAAATTCAAGCATGCTGCAAGAAGAGTGAAGTTACCCAAGTCAAGGGCCCGAACTATCTATCCAAGACTGAAACTCCAACCACTAGATGAAGACTTTGATGAAGACCAACTGTAATTCCTAAGAGCTCAAAGAATCTACTATGTTGCCATTGTGAATGACTGTCTTGAGATCAAGTATACTGATAGAAGGGAGAAGAAATTCAAACAAGGGCAGTGTCAAAATTGGGGCAAGTTGTATGACATAGAAAGAATTATTGCACTGTTGGATGCTAATGACAAAGTGGAAAGGGTATGGAAGCTGGAGTTAGTTGATTTTGTAAAGATGAAGAGAGATCATGCAGAGAAAATCAGAAAAGGGTGCCTTGAGAAATGGCTAGAAAGGGAGAAGGAAATTGATAGACTGGAAGTTGAAGCAGAAAAGCTATGGGCTAAGGGATTGTCTAGAGTTCAACTCAATCCCTATATGGTGAAGTATAGGAGGAGAAATGGAGATCATGTCAATATAAGAATGAACCTACTCAATCACTATCCTGCCAACATTCTGAAACCAGTAATTGAAGATTTCAAGAACCCTATTCTACTTGAAGAATTAGATGCTATGGCAGAAATCATAAGAGCTATGGATGAGAATGCAAGAAAGGAGAAAGAAAGGAAACAGAAGGCATGTGATGATCTACTAGCCAAGGCAATGGAGATGGAATCAAATGACAAAGGCTAGTATTTCATCATAATCTGTAAGATAACTCATTGTAGTTCTATCCATGTTGTTAATCAATTTCATACATGTACTGTCAAGTTTTATCTTTATGTATGTTAGGCTTGTTATCAGACATGAAATTGTGACTAAGGGTCTCACTCACAATTTGGGGGAGATTGTTAGTCACAGAGGCATGCCAAAGTACGTGAAAGGCATATGACTCAGCCTATTTGTAGTTCGAGGATCCTAATCCAATTAAACTAGATTGTAATAAGTAAATAATATCAACTATCACAGGAATCTCAAAAGATGATAGCCGTCAGAAGAAAAATCAACAAGTCAATCTATAGTTTTGATGTTTTGCACTGGAAGAAGATTCAGATATCTGATCAAGCCTCAAGGTAGCATTGAAACACATGGATTCATTTAAGGGACAGAGATTTCTATAAGTGATAAGAAACAATTTCAGTACCGAATGATTGATGAGAGTGAAGAATATAAAAAGACCACAGTGTTAAAGTCAAGATGAAGAATAGAGATTGGAGTTAGTCATTCATGAACCAGACAGTACATCGAGCGTCAACATCGATCCAGTGTATGTTCCTTATCATAATTACGTGGTTCGCAGTGACGTATTGACTATTAAAGGATTTATATTAATTCTACTTTAATTGATTAAATCAAATAATTAATTTAATTAAATAAATTAATTCTATCAGAATTAATATATTTGTTAAAGTGATTATTAGACTAATTAAATCAGAATTAATATGAAAAAGAAATAGTTATTTAAATGATTTTTATAAATCATTTAATTAATTATAAGCTGAAAAATATGATAATATAACTATCAAATGATAGTTATACCGATAGTCATATTCAGTTCAAGGTGTGATAGTCATATACAGTTCAAGGTGTGATAGTCATATACAGTTCAAAGTGTGACAGTCATATTCAGTTCAAACTGGATAGTCATATTTCATTCAAGGGACAGTTATACCGAATGTTATATTGGACTGGATAGTTATACCGAATGTTATATTAGACTGGATAGTCATACCGAAAGTTATATTTAAAGAGACAGTCATATTACATTCATTTGATAGTCATACCGAATGTCATATTAGTGTTAAATGATTGTTATATCAGTTAAAACAAAGCAATATGACTATGGCTGTGTTATATAAGGCAGCAGAATGCAGAAGGAAAAGAGTCAGTCGAGCATAACAGAAAAATTACACACAGCAGCTCATATCTCTCTCTCTCTCAAGCTCAAGAACACTTACAAATTAAATTCTGTAAATTCAAGTTCATCTCAGTTGTAATATTCTATCCATTGGAACTTGTTTACTTGTGATTCTTGTACTACTAGCGAATTAAGTTTCCTAGTTCACAAATTGATATCTTTATTTTTATTAACTAAATTAGCAAAGTTCATGTTGAATTTTCTAATTAGTTATTAATTACTTGATAATCATTTGGACTGATTTTGTAACACCCATCAAGTTAATATATTGTTATATTCAACTTGAAATTTGTGTTATATTATTCCGCACAAAATATTCGTTTAAGTGAAAATTATTTAACGAATAAATTTCGAGAAAATGATATAGATTGTATTCAACCCCCCTTCTACAATCTTATCGGACCTAACAGTACATCTAATAACAAGCCTAATTGTTTGTAATTCTATGCATTACCTACATGACCTCTTAACTGAGGGAACCTCTAGTTGTAGAGTTTCTACTTGTTGTAGTACTTGTAATAGGCATTAATTTCTATCTGTGTAACTGTAATTAAAAGTCAGAGAATAATGCTTGGAAGAAGATCCAAGGATCATGCCTCAAGCTTAGAGATAGAGACTTTCAAATAATCACAGTTGGGATTTGAAGAAATGAAGAATTTGTCTAAGTACCAATTCGAGAAGTATGTTTGTTATATTTGAGAAGTCAGGGATTCGATATCTCAAAAGACATTATTCGATATCTCTGAAATGCACTGTTCGATATCTCATTCGATATCTCAGAGATTAGATATGTCTACTACTCTATTCGAGAACTCAGAAAGTCAACAAGTCAAAGCATCATTTGAGTTCTCTGGGAGTCAATAAGTCAAGGTTCATTCGATATCTCAAAAGACATTATTCGATATCTCTGAATGCACTGTTCGATATCTCATTCGATATCTCAGAGATTCGATATGTCTACTACTCTATTCGAGAACTCAGAAAGTCAACAAGTCAAAGCATCATTCGAGTTCTCTAGGAGTCAACAAGTCAAGGTTCATTCGATATCTCAAAGACTTAGAAAGCTATTCAATATCTCAGGGATACGATAAGTTAAATGCTCTATTCGACAACTCAAGGATTCCTGAAGAAAAGAGCTATTCGAGAAGTGATTTGATATGTCAATTATACAGTATTAGAGAACTCAGAGTTATCTATCAAGTCAATTCTAGTTCTCGATTCAATCACTAAGTTACTTCTCGAATACAATCTTGGAGACAAAATACTAGAGAAATTGTACAAGTCAGAAACCTGCAACAAGCTAAAGCACTTTATGGACCACAAACTGTAAAGTACTTTGGAAAGCCTACAAAGAAGGTTAGAAAGATGTACAAGAGACAAAGAGCTAAAGAAGTGGATCTGAGCAGAACCTCAAGAAGTAAAACCTATAGCCGTTTGGATGCTTACTCAAAAAGGATAGGCACACTAGAAAGTAAATTTGTTTGAAGAGATGACTTTTCTCATCGAACTTGATATGGTAGGAATCGATCCATGTAATGTAGAAAATCCTCCTCTAGAACATCTACCAGTTGAACAAAATCTACCTCTAATCTCTTCACACCTTGAGGATGAAGAATTTGGTGAAGAGTCTGTGGTTGATCTTGATGGAGATGCAGTTTATTTCTAAGATGCCAGGAGTCAGCTACTCTCATTCAAGTCGATTCTTACAGCTTGAAATTGCTCAGAGAAGGAATTCAAGAGCAGATGTACTCAGCATCCCCTGAATGGCTTCTGGCATGCTTAGGGAGTTGACGAATTGATTGTGGAAGATTCATGGAAGAGACAACTCCAGCAGCCACAACATTAGACAAGAAGAAGATTAGTAGTAACTATTAGACAAAAAGAAAAATTGTATTTCATTTCCATGTATGTAATGCTTTTGATTAATGAAAATACAAGTTTCTTTTATCTATCTTGTCTATTTACTGTTTATTGGTCAAAAAGATTGTTAGTATGAATGTATTGAATCAATAAGAATATGGAACAATCATTAGAACTAAACAACTAAGTAATTCAGAACCTAAATTACTAAGTCAGAGACTAAGAAAAATTTCAAAGTCTAGTTCTTAATGACATGTTACTCATACTACAAATTATCAAGGCAAAATGTTATTAGCTTCAGGGTCTAAATGAAAGATATAGATACCGATGTAAATCAAATCTATAAGCTAAACAACATACCTTGCTACTTATGCAGATGTTAAAGATCTAGAAATTTAACATTCCTAACTCACTAACCAATCTAATGAATGTAGCCTCATCAAGTGGTTTGGTTAGAATATCTATAAGCTGTTTGTCAGTAGGAACAAAAAGAAGTTCCACAGTACCATTCTCAATATGTTCTCTAATAAAATGATACCTGACATCAATGTGCTTAGTCCTTGAATGTTGAACTGGATTCTCTGCAATTTTGCACTAGTATTATCACAAAACATAGGAATATTACCAAGTGTCATACCATAATCCATCAACTGATTTCTTATCCAAAGGAGCTGTGCACAACAACTGCCTGCTGCAATGTACTTAGCTTCTGCAGTTGAGGTTAAGACAGATTGTTGCTTCTTGCTTGCCCAAGAAATCAATCTGTTTCCCAAGAATTGACATGTACCCATTGTGCTTTTCCTTTCTATTTTACACCCTGCATAATCAGAGTCTGAATAGCCAATTAGGGAGAAATCAGATTCTCTAGGATACCAGAAACCAAGGTTTGGAGTTCCTTTGAGATACCTAAAAGTTCTCTTCACAGCAATTAAATGAGATTCCTTAGGATCACTTTAGAATCTAGCACATAAACAGGTAGAAAACATTATATCTGGTCTACTTGCAGTTAAGTATAATAATGAACCTATCATGCCTCTATAGCTAGTGTTATCAACACTCTTTCCCTTAGGATCAGAGTCTAGCTTAGTGGCTGTTGCCATGGGTGTTTTTGCAGCTGAACAATCTTGAAAGTCAAACCTTTTTAAAAGATCTTTGATATACTTTGACTGATTAATGAAAATACCAGTCTCAGTCTGTTTGACCTGCAAACCTAAAAAGTAATTTAGTTCACCCATCATGCTCATTTGATACTTAGACTGCATAAGCTTGCTAAACTTAGCACACAACTTTTCATTGGTAGAACCAAATATGATGTCATCAACATAAACTTGAACTAAAAGCAAATCACTTTTCACCTTTCTAAAGAATAGAGTTTTGTCAATTGTACCTCTTGTGAAGCCATTTTCAAGAAGAAATTTAGACAAAGTCTCATACCATGCTCTTGGTGCTTGCTTTAGTCCATAGAGTGCCTTGTCAAGTTTGTAGACATGATTTGGAAACTTTGGATCATCAAAACCAGGTGGTTGCTCCACATACACTTCCTCATCAAGCTTTCCATTTAGAAAAGCACTCTTTACATCCATCTGGTATACCTTGAACTTTGAATGAGCTGCAAATGCAAGAAACATTCTGATTGATTCCAATCTTGCTATAGGGGCAAAGGTTTCATCATAATCAATTCCTTCCTCCAGAGAGTATCCCTTGGCCACCAATCTTGCTTTGTTTCTTACAATCATACCAGATTCATCTAGCTTGTTTCTGAAAACCCATTTTGCACCAACAATAGATCTGTCTTTAGGTCTTGGTACTAATTTCCAGACTTTGTTTCTCTCAAACTCATTTAGTTCTTCCTGCATTGCAATTACCCAATCAGATCCTGTAAGGCTTCTTCAACCTTCTTAGGTTCATTCTTTGAGAGAAAGCAAATATACAAGCATTCATTTTGAATTGATCTTCTAGTTCGAACACCACTATTTGGATCACCAATAATCAAATATTCATTATGATCCCTTGTCCATTTTCTAACAGGTGGTAGATTACTCCTGCTAGACTCTCCCCCTATGTTAGTGGTATCTCTTGTAGAAAAGTGTTCATTTCCTTCAAAAGCTCCCCTTGATCATTAGAATCAATAGACTCCATACTGCTACTAGTACTTGAACTTTCTCCATTAGTCCCTGAAGAATTAGTCCCTGATGAAGTAGACTCTGAATGATGGGTCTGCTCCTGACTAGTACTGTGTTCTCCTTGATTGATTTGCTCCCCCTCAGCAACAACATTCCTTTGAGAAGCAATAGAGATTTCCTCTGGAGAACCTTCATCATCACTGGAGAGAATCTCAGAATCCTTAAGATTTTCAATTCCAATTTGTCATAGCTTTCATCAGTTTGCAAAATTCCAAAATTCTTATCATCAAATGCAACATGAATTGATTCCATAACAATGTGAGTTCTGAGATTATAAACTTTGAAGGCCTTTGATGCTGAATATCCTAAAAAGATTGCTTCATCCGATTTGGCTTCAAACTTTCCAAGTTGTTCTGGATGAACTTTCAGGACATAGCATTTGCATCCAAAGATGTGAAAGTATTTCACACTTGGCTTCTTTCCTTTGATCATCTCATAGGGAGTTTTTCCATGACTATTTATCAAGGTGCAATTTTGAGTAAAACATGCAATGTTGATAGCTTCTGCCCAGAAATAGGTTGGAAGCTTTGCATCTGTAAGCATGGTTCTTGCTGCCTCTATGAGAGTTCTATTCTTTCTTTCTACTACACCATTCTGCTGAGGTGTTCCAGGTGCAGAAAACTGTTGAGTGATTCCATTTTCTGCACAATACTCCTCCATTGTAGAATTCTTGAATTCTGTACCATTGTCACTCCTAAGTACTTTAACTTTGTACTCAGAGCTATTCTGAATATTCTTGACAAGATTATTGATTTGCTGAGGAGCTTCATCCTTTTTATGTAGAAAGAATACCCATGTGAACCTTGTGTAGTCATCCACTATAACTAGAGCATATCTTTTCTTGCTAATAGACATAATGTTTACTGGACCAAATAAATCAAGATGCAGCATGTGAAATGGTTCAGTAATTGAATTTTCAGTCTTGCTCTTGAAAGTGGTTCTTCTTTGTTTTCCAAGCTGACAAGCATCACAAAGTCCATCTTGCACATAATTTGCCTGAGGTAGGCCTCTCACTAGATTGTGCTTAACAAGTTGATTAAGCTTCTTGAAGTTGAGATGTGAGAGCTTCTTGTGCCAATTCCAGCTTTCATCATTGGATGCCTTGCTGTAAAGACATCTGACAATTCCTTTAGATGTGTCACTCAAGCTGGCTTCATACATGTTACCATGTCTCTGACCAGTTAGAACAATGTCTCCATTCTTCATATTCAAGATTTTACATCCTTCACTGTCAAAGATTGATTGTTAGCCTTTATCAACCAGTGCCACGTTTTCTATGATGACATTCCCAAAAATAATTGAGCCATATCCCAGAGTTTCTCATTTGTTACCATCTCCAAAAGATATGACTGGGCCAGCTTTTCTCTCAAACTTTGTAAGCAGGGACTTCTTTACAGTCATATATCCAGAGCATCCACTGTCCAAGATAATTGAATGCTTCTTTCATGTGCCCTTAACAGAAGATGAAGAAGTTTTCTTTGGAGATCTAGGTTTGTCTAAAGTATTTTCCATTGCCATCAATGCAATGTTGTCATAATCCAATTCATCTTCAGAATCACTGGAATCTGCCTAATCCTTCTGTGTGACCATGAGTGCATTACCCTTTCCTGAATTCCAAGGCTTCTTACACTCACTAGCAAAGTGTCCAAGCTCGCTGCAGTTAAAGCACTTGATCTTTGCCTTATCAAGCTTGACAATTGTACTTTTGCCCTTGTCATTCTTCTTCTCCTCTTTCTTTTGGAAAGGTCTTTTGCGAAATCTTCTCCTGTTGAATCTTTTTTTCTTGAAAGCTTTAGCAAACATAGCAAAGAGTTTCTGCATCTCTGATTCAGAATCACTGTTGTCAGAGTCTATATCTGTAGTCTCTGACTCAGAACTTTCTTTGCTTTTCTTCTTCCTTGAGTCCTTTACAGTAGGCTCAACATTATGTTCTTCTGGAAGCTTCTTCGATTCAAATTGAGCAGTAAGTGCAACAGTTTTCATCTTTCCTTCACCTCTGCTCTTCTTCTGCTGCCTGTCCAGTTCATAAGCCCTCAGTTTTCCATAAACTGCCTCTAATGATATTTCATCCAGATCATTAGCTTCCTCAATTGCAGAATATCTTCTCATTGAAGAAAACAGGCAAGGCTTTCATGAACTTAGTATTCATATCCTCCAAGTCATAATATTTACCATGCATGGCCATCTCATTGATGAGTTTAGTAAACCTATAAAAGGTATCAATAAGTGACTCACCAGACTTGGATTCAAAATACTCATACTGTTGTATGAGAAGTGTGCTCATATTCTTCCTGACAGGTTTAGTTCCTTCACAATGAACCTTCAGATTGTCCCATATCTCCTTAGCAGTTTTACAAGAAAGAACATAGTTAGTGAGAACAGAATCAAGACTGTTGAACAGTATGTTTCTCACTTTAGCATCCTTAAGAACGTTCTCCTTGTCCTTATCTGTCCATTCAGATTTAGGCTTCTCTACCGTGTGCTCTGGAACTACTTTTCCTTCGACAGTTGCTTGAGGAACAACCCTTGTTGGAACGAAAGGCCCATCTCTAATTCTGTCAAGATAATCAGGGTCTGTTACTTCCAGGTGATGCGACATCTTCACTTCCCAGAGTGTATACTCGTTTCTCTTGAGCATAGGGATCTAAGTATTACCATCCTTGTAACTATACATGATTGCAGATCTTTATGATTATTCGAAATCAACCTGCTCTGATACCAATTGTTAACTCGAATAACTTGTAGAAGGGGGGTTGAATACAAGTTATGTAATCGTGTCTGATATTTGCTTGATTAGATGAACAAGAACAAACGAATAAATTAAACTGTTTGTATTAATAAAATCAAATACAAACTCAACCAAAGGTGTACAATACCTTTTAGCAGCTCCTCTCAATACAAATCTCTCTCTGTTTGTTTCGAACTCTCGAAACAAACCTTATACTTACGAACACATGAACTCACTTTACAATGATATATAGAGAGAGTATTTATAATGTTACCTATCAACTAATAACAGAAAGTAATGATTAATACATGGTAATTTTCTGCCGTCCAGTTGATAGTTTCCATCAATGCTTTGATTCTTTTCTTCATGCACACTTCTTTCCTTCTTCTGAATACAAGATCCTAAAGTAAAGCACTTTCCAATTCTACAGCTTCGATGCAGTCAGGGTCTGTCATAGTCCCTGAAAACTCTTAGTCCGTGACTTCAGTCTCTGATCAAGTACTGTTCACAGTTTCTGCAGATCTTGGATAACTGATATCTCCTTAATCAAATGCTAAACTTTTTATAAGATCAGGGTATTACAAGAAGTGTTATATCATTCTATTCTACACATCACAACTCACGAATTTATTCCTAACAAAATATTAAAAGTTTTGGTACTGTACAGTACGGTACTTACCTTATTTAATTGTTTTACTTTATTACCATCAATTATTTTACTTAATTTCTTTTCTCAAAATATTACACGCACCTCTTCTCAATACTTCTCCTAAATAATAACTAACCAATTAGCTTTTTCAGCTATTACCTTTTCTAATTTTTCAAACTAAAATCTCTTCTTTCCACTGAATACTTTTTCTAACTAAAAAATAATATCATTTTTATATTTTCTAACTAAAATATCTCATTTTATCCTAAATAATAACTAACCAATTATGTTTTTCACCTATTATCTTTTCTAACTTTTCTAAGTAAAATCTCTTCTTTCCAAATATATGATCGTTCTAATTAATGAAAACTAATATTAAAAAAGATGAAACATTAAAAAATTTGGTAACAATTTTTTGTACGGTATGAAGTGTTCTACCTTATTTAATTATTTTAATTTATTACCCTTAATTATTTTACTTAATTATAAAAAAATATAACACAATCATTTCTCAAAATATTACACGCTCTTCCCAACATTTCTCCTAAATAATAACTAAGCAATTATCTTTTTCAACTATTACCTTTTTTAACTTTCCTAAACAAAATCTCTTCTTTCCAGAATTATGATCTTCCTAATTAATGAACTAAATTAATAATACACAATACTTCTCCTAAATAACCAATTACCTTTTTCTATTACATTTTCTAACTTTTTTAACTGAGATCTTTTCTTTCCAAAAATATGGTCTTTCTAATTAATAAAATTAGCTAATAATATAATAATTACTAATAGCTAACTGATTACCTTTTCAACTAAAAGGTAATATTTTTTTTATACCTTTTAACTAAAATATCTCATTTTCTCCTAACGAATAACTAACCAATTACCTTTTTTTAAGCTATTACCTTTTCAAAATTTTCTGACTAAAATCTTTTCTTTCCAAAAATATGATCGTTCTAATTAATGAAATAAACTAATAATATTATAACTAGTAATAACTAACTGATTACTTTTTCCAGCTAAATGGTAATATATTTTCCATATTTTCTAACTAAAATATCTCATTTTCAAACTTAATTTTTTTACTTAATTATCCTTACTTAAATATTTATTATTGGTAAAAACATGTAATTCTATTTTATAAAAAAAGTAATAACTAAGAAATTGCCTTTTCAGCTAAAGCACATTATCTTTTCTAACCTTTCTGATTAGAATATCTTTTTTTTTTTTTAAAATATCACGGGCCATTTTATTTAGACATAATTGCAGAATATTGATGGCACCTTTTCAATTTTCTTAATAACTAATTAATTTTATTTTTAGGTAAAACACGTTATCTTTTATATTCCCAAAATACTACGATCAATTATATTTAATAAAATCAAATAATATTATTATGATTAATAATAACTAACAAATTACATTATCAGCTAAAACACGTTACTTTTTATATTTTCTCTTACTAAAACCTCTTCTTTTCCAATCGTATCACAGATAATTGTATTCAACAAAATAATACCAAAATTAATAATTGACTGATTACCTTTTTTAGCTGAATTTTTCATCTTTTCTATATCTTATAACTAATTATTTTTTTTAGAAATAATATGGCCAATATATATAATATTATCAAATCATATCATTTAAAAATTTAACTTACATAATTTAAATCATAAAAAAATCATTCAAATAATTGAATTCATATAATATTAAAAAAAAATCCGTGCATAGCACAAGTTAAGCTAGTAATAATAATAAAAAAAAAAAAAGGAATACTGATTCTGCTCGGTAAGATATAATTACTCTTCAAATTTAAAGTAAACAAGCTGATATCATTTCTTCTCTTATATTATCATTCAGGACATAAAAAGAAGTCAAATGGTCTAGTGGCATTGTTCATTACCATTCCATTTCTGATCTGCATTTTTTTGAGTTATTTAGTGTGCATGGTATTTCTGGAGGAAAAAACATAACAAAAAAGGTAAAGGTATAATTTTGACATAAAATCTCATGTTCTTTCAATTGACTAACTAGTTTTTCTTTGCTCCTAAAATGATACAGATGCAGCTGCGGATTCAAACGAGAACCTGTTATATCTTAACCTTGAGATTAGCAACAAGCAGTCTATAGATAGCAGTAACTTGACCATTTTAGTTCAGTTTGCCACAGTTCAGTTTTTCGAGCATATCTGCTGCGACAAACAACTTCTCCCCTGAAAATAAGCTCGGAGAGGGTGGTTTTGGACCAGTTTACAAGGTATTGCCTATAATTGTAATAAATACTATCAATTCCATAGAAGAGCAAGTGTTATAAATTTGAATACAATGTGAGGGAAAAGGTTTATGGGTTTTTTTAACTATGAAAGATTGACCTTGAAGTTAAATAGATTCAACTTGCGAGTTCAAAAGCATTTATGGTACCTAGTAGTGTTAGAGCAAGTCTACACTATCCTAGTGTGTTTCTTATAAATATTACTCTTTTCCTCTCATTCATTTGTTTAAATTTCTGAAAGAATGTTTGATACGCATTTTACGGTGTATATAAAATATAGTTCCGTAACTTATTTTTACAATTTTATGATTTTGAATAAAAGTAGAATGTTTATATTTTTATACAAAAAAAAGAAAAATTTAAAAATAAGTTATAGAACTATACTTTATATGCATCTTAAAATGCGTCTCAAACACTTTATCAGAAACGTAAATAATTGGCTGGAACTGAAAGAATATAAAATAATACTAAGTCTTACTAGTGATTTAGGATTTTGTATTTGAACTCCAACAATAATCCTTATACTCGTTCCTTATTATTATAATATTTGTACATGACTGATTGTTATCTTTTTTAGTAGTCTTACTATCGAATATACTCTCACTCTTCAGGCATGGGGGTTGTGGAAAACAGAGAGGGTGCTTGACTTGATGGATTCGAATCTTGAATTACCTACTTCGTTTTTGCCACTAAGATATATTCATGTCGGTCTGCTGTGCGTTCAAGAAAGTCCAGCTGACAGACCAACAATGTCTGATGTTATAACTATGTTTAGCAATGAGCTCATCCAATTAAGTTCTCCTAACCGCCCTCCTTTTACAACTGGTGGCAGCTTAGGTTCAAGTTCAGTGATAACAAAAAGCGATAACATTTCAGTTCATAATGTAACGGCTACAGTGATGGATGGTCGCTGATTTCAGGCTAAAACTCATGAAGCATTTAGATGTTTATTCCTTCTAAAGGATCCCTCAAAAACGAAGAAGATAATGCATCTTTTTTTTTGAATGGAAAAAGTTAAAAAATTAAAAGCAGTTAGATGTTTACTCTTATTATTTAATTAAATATTTTGTTTAGATAAAAAATTTAATTAAATTGCCTCAACCTAGGTAAAATGTTACAGTTATTTATGAATAATTAAATAGTTTGAACATTAAAAATGAGAATCTATAACATATAATTTCATTCTTTAGTATTAATAAAATATATTAAATTTCTTAGGTATTATACCAAAATATGGAAGAAATAAGCGTTTTCGCGATTCTACCACCCAGTAAATTCTGTTCCACTTAATCCCCTATTTCAAGACCACATAACTCTCCGGCTAAGGACATTCTATTTCTGATATCCACCACTCAACCGCGGATTTAAAGAAGTCACTATCTATTCAGTTATTCCGCAAATCCTTTAAGTTCTTCTCCCACGCGTTTATAATCGAATTTGTGTCCACTTATTTTCAAGAAATAAAAATGTAGATAACTGTAAAGAACTTTTGAACTTTATTTTTTTTGGTTAATGACAGAAGTCAAAGTCTTACAATTGTACCTTTCTATTCAAACACTAAAATATTTACAAATGCTAAGCTGCCTAACTATTTTGAATAGCCTCGTGCACCGTAGACAACTTGAGTATCCTATAAAAAAATCCAGTCCGACTTGCTTATTAAAAAGAAAATATAAAATAAAATAAAGTTCAACTTTTCCTTCCTTCAGCTGAATATAATTTGTTTACCATCGTTTATCAGTTTCGTAAGAGAAATGAATATAATAACATTTATTTTAAATATGATGAGAAGTGAAAATATATTGAATTGAGTTAGGTAATAACGTTGTAGATCATTTGTTTCTTTTTCTCCGCTAGCCGTTGTTATAGGAAGAATATTGTATAACAATATTTTGAAGGTTTGCTGGATTATCGGAGCAAAATACAGATATTTTGCTACTAAAAGAAGAACAAAGGATGAGGGTTTGTGTGTTTGAATGTGGCTGAGCTTGATAGGTGTTTTCAGGTAAACTGTCTCTCCCCCGTATCAAGGTGCCTACGTACCCTATTTATAAGGATCAAGCGTGACGTAGTTCTTGGGCCACAAGTTACCTAGGCGGGCTAGGGTTTTAAGAGATAAGCCAATGTCCAAGCCCATGTAGCTAGGGCTGACGTGGCAGTGAGTCATCAATCCTATCCATGATCCATGATTTAGCTGTAGAAGCCCATGGTCTCGAACGGATAGGTTTGGAATGAAAGATCCGTCAGGGCCCTTGCATGCGACCTTGAGAGGCCTGGCCACGCGAAGCGATCCCTGTACCTAGCTACTCATGCGACCTTGGGTCTGGCCATGAGCCTTCCAGAGAAGAGGAGATGATGATCTCGCTGTAAGTTACAGATGTGATGCAAAAACGAAGCGATCCCATGGCAGGCATCGCCAGCGAGGCGCCACAAAGCGAGGCGCAATCATGTAGCGAGCGAGGCGCTCCTGTAATAGAGGTATTATTGCCAAGGCATGTTGGGCTGATTTCAATAGTGGGCTTTAGTGACCCAATCTTCATCTTCTAGGCCCATCATAGATTATGAACCATCAATTTAGCTAATTAAATCAATTTAGCCATTATGCCAGATTTGGGCATAACAACTACCCCCCGAGTCCATATTGCCATTGGAGATGCGATGTGGACTCAAAAATTACGAGTTGTCACCGCGAAGCGAGCCCGAGAATAGATATAACCATTGGAGTAGTCGCGACCCCAAGAATTCGAAAGGTTGACAGCTGTTGTGTCTCGAGATCCGCTCTGGATTGTTAGGATGATGACACGTGTAGCATATCTTTCTCTCTCATGCCTACTATATAAACTCAGATTTCCCAATCATTTGTCACTTTCCTTATAAACAACACAACGAATTGCTGCCAGTTTGCTCCCGGATCAAACAGAGAACCAGATCGCCTTCGTACAAGAACGACCTCAAACTTTTCTCAGATCTTCACACTTTTCTTCAATCAACAGTAAGATTTCTTCCCTTGTTCTTCATTTTTAATTCATTTAAATGCATGCATAGTATATAATTCCTTCTTTTATCACTTATTCATGTATGCGACGCGAACCCGAATGTATGCGACCCCTTCTTTATAATTTGGCACTGCGAGCCTAGCCCCGCTAGGATAGAAAATGCGATCCCTCATTTAGATGCAAAACAGTCCTTTCCTTTTATAATACAAGTCAACCCTTCCACCGCGTGCGTTGTGAGAACACTTAGATCCTTCTATATTTCTGAATCCCCTTAATATTCTGTAAGTGCACACACTAATAATTCACTTTTACAGATGTCTACTGACGATAGCTCAAGGACTCCTTCACCCCTTCCCCACATCACAATAAGCGAGCAAGCGGCCGCTAACATTGCCAAAGCTACCAGTGCGAGTGACAGCTCGTTCAAGTTGTACTTGGATCACCATTGGTCCAATGAAGAATATACTCGGGAAACCGATTTATGCTCCTGGAAAACCAAACACCCGTCTGCCTCGCAGAATACATCTGTCGGAGTCCCTTCCAGTTCACAGAATCAACCGTCTCCCCAAATTCCTTCATCTATTCAAGACGAAGTGAATGAACTCCTAGAGAAGGGAAATCAGCTTTTCTCCAGTATCCCCAAGCTCCTTTCTCCTATTAATAAGAACTTTCTTCCTCCGACCCCCATAGAGATTGCTAGCGACTCCTCCACAAACTCACTAGGTACTGCTTACTATGAGCATGAGGGTGGAGATGACAACGAGGCCAATTCTGATGACTCTGACTATGAGGAGCCTTCCTCTGATGATGGCGGCCTCGATGAAGTAGCCAAGGTCGTCAATTTCACTGATTACAATTACATACCAGAATCTTCTCCCCAGCCTTACGAACCAACTCCCCAACCTGAGCTAGAAGGGACCATATATGTTGGCGGTCCTCGTCCTGAAGATATCGAACCAGGTTCGAAAGTGAAACCCGGCCAACCTCGCGTCTTAGCCTGCAGGGATCTGTCAACGACCCTAGATACAGAGTCTTTAGCTAAGGCGGTTGACATTTTCAGGCCAGAAGGCAAAATTATTCTCCCCAAATCTTCAATGCGATGTTACCGCTTCGATCATCGAGAAAATGGTGGCAGAGTGCCTCGAATGGTTCTGACCTCGACGATGATGAAGATAGGCGTCTCCTCTCCTCTTCACCCTTTTATTAGGGATGTTTGTGAAACGTACCATCTGGCCCCGATTCAAATAAATCCCAATGGCTACAGAGCCATGATTGCCCTCTACGTTCTTTACCATAAGCTCGACTATCCTGAGTTGGATGCGAGGACCATGGGCTATTTTCTGCAACTGAAGCGATGCGGGGCATCAGACTTTGGCTACGTCTATTTCTCCATGTGGCCAGAGTTTAACAAAAAAGAACTTTATCACAGTGCCCCAAGTAACGCCGGCTCGTGGAAAGGTCCTTATTTCTATGTCCACGACGTGCCCAGAGTCAAGACTTCTTTTAATTATCTCCCAGTTATGGAACTATCCTTTTAACTTCACCCTCCTTTCATTTGATCCGTACGCTAATTCGTCCTTCCTGAGATCGCAGTTGGTCAAGTGCGAACCGTCCTGAAGGGCGAAGAGAAGAAACGTGCTGACGATGTACTGAAGACTCCGCGAGAGGCCCGCAACATTAGAACCCTTCTTTCTCTTGAGAATTTAATCGAATGCGGCTTCTTGAAAGAAGGGGTTGGTCTTCCTTCGCAAACGAGGCCTTCAGTTGCGAAGAAGGCTTCTTTGAAAAGGAAAGCTCGCGAGGAGGCCTCATCCTCTCGAGTTATTGTTACCACTAGCGAGGGTATTCTCCTCGTAATAACACGACCATTACTCCGTCCTCGTTAACTTTAACACTGCTCTCAGCCTTACTGTTCTTGCATTTGTATAACTTGTATTATTATGCTTCTAATTGTATTTCACTTCCACTTTTCAGGTATGTCGGGTAAGAGCGGTCGCAGACCTCCCTTTCTCCAAAAAAGAGGGGCCATCCCCGTCGCGAAGACTTCTACAATCCCTCCCAAGCCAAAGACTACTGAACTGCCACCTCCTCCACCATTGTCGCAGAACACCAAAATTGTTCAGCGAACCCAGGGTACCCCTAAAGATCATGTCTCCAAGAAAACTAGAAGGGACGAACCTGTGCTTCCTGTTCCTAAGCACCCAGCAACTGCTACTCCTGTTCATCACCTCTTTGCGAAGCATGGATATAATCATGCTACTGAAGAGGAGTGTACGAGCTGGGTGGGAGCCGAGCTGATTGACAATGCTGAATCTCTTTCCAAGTGCTTGTCTGAGGCGTTCATCCGTCAAACTTCTCATCTCAAGGAGTTGAAGACCCTTGCATCCGTCAAAGCCAAACTGGAGAAGGAGGTCACAGTCCTTAAGTTCCAGAAGGAAGAGGACAAGAGGTCGATGATGAAGACTCACAGGCTCGCCCTTGAAACAGAAACTGCCACCCTGCGATCCGAGCTCAAGAAAATCACTGATGAGAGGAATACTCTCAACAAATCCCTGAAGGAGGCAGAGGAGCTCAAGGAGACTCTTAGGAGAGAGCATGGGGAAGAGCTGGGCAAATTGAAGAAAGAGCTCGAGGCTGCCAAGCTTGATCATGACGTTATAGTGGAGGCTGCCCAAGTTGAGTTTATGAAGGGCTTTATCAGAAAAGTTCCTGACTTTGACTGGGAAAGGCTCGGGCCTGGTAATGCTGAGTTCGCAGAATCCCTTTGCAAGGAGATTGAAGAAGAGGATGCGAAGGAGGCAGCCAGGCTCGCTAGCGAAGCCACACAGACCAACGCAACTGAAGCCGCAAAGCAATGAATTCTTCTTTTGTTTCTAAGTACCGAACTGGGGATGCGGACACCCCTTGAATGTCTCGCGGCATGTAATATTATTTTGTTTAACTTTGATAACCCTTTAACTCTGACAACTGCATTGGGATCGCATAGCGACCCTTTAATTATCGCATAGCGACCGTTTTTCATCCTGTGTTGTCTCCTGTTATTTTTGCACATAACATATTTGCACAAGTAATTTAGCTTTGCTTCCTTAGTACTTTGACTTCGAGATTATATCTTTATTTCATCTTTGCATGTTGAATTGTCTTGAATAGTGCTAGATTTGCATGCCTTTGCTTAGATTCCTTAGATTGTTGTAGCAGTAACTTCAAAAGCGATCCTTGCATCGTTGAGATGGCTTGGACCTTAGTATGTTAATGTTAACAAACAAGCGAGTAAAGTTTGAATGCACAATAAAAAGTAATTCATAAAGAAATTGAACTTTTATATTGATAAACGGGGCGAAGCCCAAACAAGTTGACAAGCGGGGCGAGGCCCAATAAATGATAAGTGGGGCGAGGCCCAATAAGTGGTAAATGGGGCGAGGCCCAATGTCATTACATCATAAAGGGAGGGTGTCTATATGATCACTACCCCCAGTATTTTGTATGAATTTATTCATGCGAAATAGATAGAGACTACCAGGAGCGATGCCTTCACTGATAGTATTTGCGTAAGTGTTCCGCATTCCAAGCTCGCGGATTAACTTTATCCTTCATGTCTGTGAGGTAGTAAGTTCCCTCTGAGAGAGTAGCATAGATTTTGTAAGGCCCTTCCCAATTAGCACCAAAGACACCATGGCCCGGGACCTTAGTGTTAGGCATGACTCTCCTAAGCACGAGGTCACCTGTCTTTAAAGAACTTACTTTGACCTTCCCATTATAGTACCTCGCTGTCCTTTGTTGGTAATCCGCGAGGCGAAGCTGAGCCTCGCTTCTTGTTTCTTCTATCATGTCTAAGTACAATCTATGATTGACCTCGTTTGCTTCGGGATCATAGTGTTCCCTTCTAAACGACCCGGAGCCCACTTCAACTGGGACCATGGCCTCGCAGCCATATGTTAAGGAAAAAGGAGTCTCTCCAGTTGTGGTCCTTGGGGTCGTGTTGTATGACCACAAGACCCTTGGTAATTCTCCAGGCCAATTGTCTTTGCTCTCCTCTAACTTGGCCTTCAAAGTATGTTTGATGATTTTGTTGATGGCCTCAGTTTGGCCATTCGTCTGGGGGTGACTCACAGCCGAAAAACTCTTTTTGATCCCCAAGTTTTCACAGAATTCTTTCATGTCCTTGCTGTCAAACTGCTTTCCGTTATCTGATATGAGCTGATAAGGAATCCCATAGCGACACACAATTGCCCTGTACACGAAGTCCTTGAGTTTCTTTGCAGTAATAGTGGCAAGTGGTTCAGCCTCGGCCCATTTGGTGAAATAATCAACAGCCACAACTGCGTACTTGACACCTCCTTTGGCTTTAGGTAACTCCCCAATTAGATCAATGCCCCACATAGCAAAGGGCCATGGGCTCGTTAGCGAGGTGAGGTGAGAGACAGGAGCGCTGCTGTAGTTAGCGATCCTTTGGCAATTATCACACTTCCTTGCGAACTCAAAAGCATCTCTTTTCAAAGTAGGCCAGTAGTACCCTTGGCGAAGAATCTTTTGGGCCAGAGAACTACCCCCCGAGTGATTGCCACATATCCCCTCATGAACCTCTCTGAGAATGTAATTGCATTCTTCTCCATCTACACACCTTAGGAGCGGGGTGTTGAACCCTCTTCGATACAGGACTTCGTCATATATGACATAGCGAGCAGCCTGATACTTGATTTTTCTTGCTTCTTTTTTGTCTTGAGGCAGGGTTCCATTTTTCACATACTCCTATATGGGGGTCTTCCAGGTCGACCCTGAGGTCACTATCTCCATAACAAACTCCTCTGGTACACTGGGCTTTGTCTGGATTTCCAGTGGGATAATTCCAAGTAGGGTGGCCTCGCGACGCGACCCCAGCTTCGCCAATGCATCTGCTCCCTGATTCTTCTCTCTTCTAATATGAACCACTTTGACATTGTTGAATTTTTTCATCAACCTCTGTGCACATCGCAGATATAGCTCAATCTGCTCACCTCTAGCTTGCCACCCACTCCAGAGTTGATATGTTACTAGCATGGAATCGCTGTAAGCTGTGAGGTTCTCTACCTTCATTTCCAGTGCGAGTTTGAGGCCAATAATGAGGGCTTCGTATTCTGCTGCATTATTGGTGGCTTCGAAAGCGATGTGTACTGCACTTTGTATCTTGCGACCCTCTAGAGTTACCAATTCGATGCCGGCCCCAGATCCTTCCTTGTTGGATGCTCCATCTACGTATAATTCCCACCACGAGGCCGAATTTTCTTTTTTGTCTTCGCTGACTATAATTTTTGGAGCTGCTATGATGGCCCAATCATCTCCCTCAGATTGGGGAGGAAATTCCAAGATAAAGTCCGCCAGTGCCTGTCCTTTTATAGGGCCGCGAGGCTTAAATTCGACGTCAAACTGACTAAGCTCCACTGTCCATTTTAACAATCTCCCTGAGGACTCTGGCTTGTGCATTACCTGTCTCAGTGGGTAGGCAGTGCGAACCTCAATGCTGTGAGCCTGAAAATAGGGCCTTAACTTCCGCGAGGCCAAGACCAGGGCATAGACTAGCTTCTCCATGTTTGTATATCGAGTCTAAGCATCTAACATTCTTTTACTGACATAGTAGACTGGATATTGAATTTTTCCCTCCTCGCGAACCAATACTGCACTGACCGCGTGTTCAGACACAGTGAGGTAGACAATGAGGACCTCGCCTTTAAGGGGCTTCGAGAGAAGTGGTGGCGAGCCCAAATGTTCCTTTATCTTCTGAAAGGCCTCCTCGCATTCCAATGTCCACTCAAAGTTTTTTCCCACCTTTTTAATGGCCTTAAAGAACTCATGGCACTTATCTGATGATTTAGAAACGAACCGATTGAGAGCTGCGATCCTTCTTGTTAGACTCTGTACTTCTTTCACACTTCTTGGGGATCGCATGTCCATTAGAGCCTTTATTTTATCTGGGTTCGCTTCAATTCCTCGGTGGTTGACAATGAATCCCAAAAACTTTCCAGATTCGACCCCAAAAACACACTTCTGGGGGTTAAGCTTCATTCTGTACTTCCTTAGTATATCAAACATCTCTGCGAGGTGAGAGATGTGATCCACAGCTTCCTTAGACTTGACCAACATGTCGTCTACATAGACTTCCATTGTCTTACCAATTTGTTTCTCGAACATCATATTAACGAGCCTCTGGTAGGTAGCCCCGACATTAAGGAGACCGAAGGGCATCCCTATGTAACAATAGAGACCTCTATCTGTGATGAACGAGGTGTGATCTTGATCAGGGCCATACATGGGTATCTGATTGTACCCAGAGTAAGCATCCATGAAAGAAAGAAGTGCATGCCCTGCTGTTACATTAGGATCGATCCCAACCATGTCTTCATGTGACCAGGCGAACACGTCAAGGTTTGCCTTTAGAAAAGTAACCAGCCTTTCTCTCAAATCAGGATTGAGTTGCGACCCTATTTTCAACACTTTTGAAGGGTCTTGCACATCAACAAGAACAGGAATTGTGTCTTCAGCTGCCCCGGCTCGCTCCACATGTTCTGGGATGCGAGGATCAAGATCTAGATTATACTCGCGAGCCTGACTTGATTCTGCCTCGCAGGGTTTGCACCCGCGTGCCCATACTCCTTAACAACAGTTGTAGTCTGTGTAATTCCATTTGGCAGTTCTGTCAGTGTGGATGTTTCTTTGCGAACCCATTTTCCCTTTCGGGCTCGCACAGCGGCCTGCTCCGGGCTCTCCTCGCTGTCACTATCTGTAGCCTCTTCCACGATCTCTTCCTGGAGAGCCATAACTGGCTGTGAGGTTCCCATCATCAAAGCCCCTGGTACTGGCTCTACTTGAATTCCCAAGTTATCAAAATAATCGGCTGGGAGTTCCTCAATCGAGATCATGTTACAGTCTGTTGGGGGTACAAAATTCGTCTTGCGAGGCCTACCTTCCTCCTCGCACTCCATGTTGTCTGTCATAAAATTACTCCCCTTTTCTGCTGACTTGAGGGCTCTGTTGTAACATTCATGAGACTCATGTTGTGCCCCCCTGATGCATCCGACTCCATTTGGGGTAGGGAACTTCATAGAGAGGTGGTAAATAGAAGTAACCACCCTCATTTCTTTGAGTATCGGCCTCCCCACGATAGCATTATAGGCTGAAGGTTGATCAACCACCATAAAATCTGCAATTTGGGTGGTAATACAGGGCTCGTCCCCCAAAGTGACAGGGAGCCTTACGAGGCCCTTGACATTGACTGAAGCTCCAGTAAAACCTTAAAGATGCCCCACGGTAGGGATAAGGTCATTATTTACGAACCCCATTTTCTGATAGACCTCGTAGGTTAGGACATTCACTGCGCTTCCATTATCCACAAGGACCCTGTGAACATTCTGCGATCCAATGCGAACTCGGACAACGAGGGCGTCCGAATGAGGATGGTGGACCCACTTCGCATCTTCCTCAGTGAACATGATATTTGTATCTTCCCCCTTAAAGAACTTTGGGGGTCGCTCCTGCAAGTGATGGATATTGGTGAGGGGTCGCTCCTTAGCTTCGCGGGCATATCTTTCTCTAGCCTTATTGCTATCCCCCCCGATGTGGGGTCCCCCAATTATTACGTGGATACTTCCTCCTCGCGCTTCCCTTTCCTTAATGACTGGATTCTGTTCAGGTGGGGGGGCTTGATTATACCCAAGGCCAGACTTGGGATTATGCTTCTTCACCTCGCGAACTGCCCACTCAGTTAACTTTCCCTCACGAATTAACTGATCCACTTGCTGTTTCAGCTCTCGGCAGGTTGTTGTATCATGCCCTGTTTGTTCATGAAAGGCACAATACCTGCTAGTGTTTGCGGTCCCCTTCGGACCCATCGGTGTAGGCTTCCTGAATATCCCCTTGTTTTCATTGACTGCATAAATGTGATCGATAGGGGCGATCAGAGGAATATACTTGTCTTCATCCCTTGCGGGGCGAGCTCTCGGTGGGGATCGCCTCAGAGGATCGCGGTCTCTCCTTTTTGGGCTGGGGCTTCGACTTCGATCCCGTCTTCGCCTTGGACTTCTGGAGTCCTTTCTTTTTACCCCCCTGTTCCTACTCCAACTGCTACTCCTTTCATTATTCTTCTTCAAATCTGCGAGTGACTTCTCAACACGCTTGAAAGGCTCAGCGACCTTGTGCAACTCAGAAAGAGTGCTAGGGGTTTGTTCTTGTAGCTTCTTCAAAAATTCCGTACCTTCCCTCACTCCAGCGATGAGGAAATTTTTTACAGCTTCGTCATTTGCACCTCGCACGCGAGGCACCTCAGCATTGAACCTTTTGAAGTAATCATGAAGGGTTTCACCTTCCTTCTGTTTTATGTTTGCCAAGGTGGACACAGGGGGTGCGTAGAGCATCGAGGACTGGAACTGTTTGATGAAGATGTCCACGAATTGTTCCCAAGAATCGATGACAATCAATGCTCCTAGCTTCGAAAACCACTGCTGAGCACTTCCCCTCAGCGAGGCCGCAAATAGTCTACACCTCGCTAGTAATGAGACCTGATAAACATCCATCTCATTATTGAATCGAATCACAAAATCTGCTGCATCAGTATCGCCATTATAGGTCATATCATGCTGATGGCCTCGAAACACTGCAGGAAGCGGAGCGGTTCGAATTTCATGAGTAAAGGGCGATGAAGAGCCCATAGTGCTAAAGATCCCTTTCTCATTGTTCATCGCGTCCAAGGCCTTCTTCAACTCCAACAGCTTATAGTCTCCTACCATGACCTCCTTTTCAGCCTCCTTTTTACCTCCAGTACTTCCATGATGTGACTGGGTCTTTTTTAGGACACTGGACTCCTCCTGGTCATTCCTGCGATCCTTCTTTCTACGATCCTCTTCAAGATATTGAGATCGTTCTTGGTCTCGATGAGACGGGGGTCTGTCATCGCGACGATGGGACCGCTCACGCTCTCTACGGGGAGAGGGGGGTCTGTCATCACGACGATATGACCGCTCGCGATCTCGAGGAGACAATGGTCGATGTGTGCCCCTGCTTCTGTTCTTAGATTCTTCATGTCGAGGCGCATTAACCTTTTCCAATTTTAAACGAAGGTCATGTTCAGTTAGCTTCTTTCCGAGACGGTCAAAAACACTGACCGATCTCCCCTCAGATGAGGCGACCTTGTCATGCGATCCCCCTTTCTTTCCGAGCGAGTCCTCCCCCTCGTTCCAGTCAGGGTTGGTTTGATCTGTTAGGACATCCTCGAAATCATCAATAAGTTTCTTAGTGGGGAGTTTGCTTCCTTCCCCTGGTGTTCTACCGCCTGTCCTTGCATTCCTCTTCGATCCTCTAGAACTATAGCGTTTCTCCACTTTTGCGACCCTTTCTAGCACAGCGGTCACTTGCTCGCTGAGGCCTTTTAGGAAAGACATGACCTCGCTGGTTAACGCCACCCTCTGTACTGGGGGGGTGTGTTCCTCCTTGTACCCAGTCTTAGAGTTGTCCTTGGACGCCTCGTCCTCTGAGGGGTCTCTCGTCAGGGGATCGTCCTTGTTAACCTTATGCGATCCCGGGGTCTCTTCATCGTTCCTCTTTTTGTGTGATTTAGTCATCGCTTCTCCCAATTCAATGACTCCCCTCCTTCTAGCGCCAAATGTTATAGGGAGAATATTGTATAACAATATTTTGGAGGTTTGCTGGATTATCAGAGCAAAATACGGATATTTTGCTAATAAAAGAAGAACAAAGGATGAGGGTTTGTGTGTTTGAATGTGGCTGAGCTTGATAGGTGTTTTCAGGTAAACTGTCTCTCCCCCGTATCAAGGTGCCTACGTACCCTATTTATAGGGATCAAGCCTGACGTAGTTCTTGGGCCACAAGTTACCTAGGCGGGCTAGGGTTTTAAGAGATAAGCCAATGTCCAAGCCCATGTAGCTAGGGCTGACGTGGCAGTGAGTCATCAATCCTATCCATGATCCATGATTTAGCTGTAGAAGCCCATGACCTCGAACGGATAGGTTTGGAATGAAAGATCCGTCAGGGCCCTTGCATGCGACCTTGAGAGGCCTGGCCACGCGAAGCGATCCCTGTGCCTAGCTACTCATGCGACCTTGGGTCTGGCCATGAGCCTTCCAGAGAAGAGGAGATGATGATCTCGCTGTAAGTTACAGATGTGATGCAAAAACGAAGCGATCCCATGACAAGCATCGCCAGCGAGGCGCCACAAAGCGAGGCACAATCATGTAGCGAGCGAGGCGCTCCTGTAATAGAGGTATTATTGCCAAGGCATGTTGGGCTGATTCCAATAGTGGGCTTTAGTGACCCAATCTTCATCTTCTAGGCCCATCATAGATTGTGAACCATCAATTTAGCTAATTAAATCAATTTAGCCATTATGCCAGATGTGGGCATAACAGCCGTAAATGAATAGGGTCATTTATAAACAAAACTCGAATTCGGGTTCGTTTAGGTATATTTGGTTTGATTCGTTTTATAACCGAACTCGAAATTGAACATAAAAATGTGTTCGATAAGTAAATGAGTTCGAGCCGATATTTACACCTGTTAGATACGAACTTGGCTCGTTTTGCCCGGGACTTATTCTCGGTTCGAATTCGTTAAACTCGAGATTCAGTTGGTTTAGTTTAGTATAAAATTGTGCATTTTATAGATATTAATATAAAAAATAACTTAAATATATAACATAAAACTTGAATACAATCCATTTAATTATCATCTTGATTATTGAATGGTGAATTATCATATCAACATATATAAATTTAGTTTTATTTAACTTTAAAATATACATCTCATAATTTTTAAAACATTTATGATCTAAAATTAAAAAAATTTGAATTTAATATATAATAAATAATATCGATTTTTACTCATACAGGTTATCAACACTTGCTAGTATAAAACTTAATTTTATATGTGAGACAAGTAAAACCTGATGTGAACCTAATTTTATATGTAAATCGAGTATGCGAGATAACTAATATTTTTATATGTGAGAGATATGGTGAATATTATAAAACTTGATGTGAACCTAACCCATTGCCATTTTTACATGTTCATCATTACTTTATTGAATTGTGTATATTTTAAAGTGCCATTAATATGTGATTTGGATGTGAAAATGTGAACCACACGAGATATTTAAAAAATAGAAAAATGATTTTTAGGTATATCTTAGGTAACTTTTTTTAAGATACATATAAAATAATTTTAAATTTTGCTGGATCGGCAGGATTAATTAAAAATCTATGAAATTACTAAAATACCCATTCCATTTTATATATAAAAATCAGTTATCTCAGGGAACTTACCTGAGATATATCTCAGATTCCCTACTCTCTTTAGAAAAATGAATTTGGTTGAGTAAAAAACATATGAACTATTAACGAAACTATTCGATTCGACTTCAATTCAATTCGAATTCGACTCAACTCCAATTAGTTTCAAGCAAATTCGTGTTCGACTTGTTAATAACCGCTGAGGCCTGAGCGGATCTTGAACAATACATTCGAATACGTTTGATTAGAAAACTCTGCTCAACTTAGATATCTATTATATTATTAATAGCACATGAGGTTTTGTGAGACAATTTATTCAACGTTGAAATTACTAATTTACCCTTCCTATGTTATATTAATGAAAAAAAATTTGTTTCTATTGAGAATCGAACCCTTGACCTCTAACTTGTAAATGAGAATTCTTACCACAATGCTAGAGATGAGTTTTGAATATATTGTAAAACTCATTATTAATATATCATCAGACAACCCTCATATATTATATTAATGATAAAAAATTTGTTCCTACAGAGAATTGAACCCTTGACCTCTAACTTAGAAAAAAGGTTACTTACCACTATACTAGACATCAATTTTGGATATATTATAAAACTCATTATTAATATATCGTGAGACAATTTAATTATCATGAAATTACTAAATTACCCTTCCTATATTATATTAACGATAAAAAAATTGTTTCTAATGGAAATTTAATCCTTGAACTCTAACTTAGAAGTGAGATTTCTTATCACTATGCTAAATATTAGTTTTGATTATATTATAAAACTTTGAGAATATTTCGAATAGTACATAGTTATGTAGCATTTTTTTTATTCTATAGTAGAAACAAGTTACTTCGATTTGGAAGATAGATACTTTAATTTGTGTATTAACTTATATCTTACGCATATCCCTTAATCCGGTCAAAATGCACAAATCGGTTGTGGATGATTAAGCAGTCACTACTAATATAAATTCTTATACGCTCATAACTCAGTCATTTGAACATTCTCCCAAAGACACTAGCACATTAAAATTTACTTATTGTTAGTGGTATATACATCAATCATCATGAATAGATAATTTCTTATATATGTTTTGCATATTAAGCATTTACATGTTGCAAGCACCATTTAATTACAAAATAATATAAATACATAATAACATGATTTTACTAGCAAAGCTCGAGCAGTAAATTGTATGCACATTAACCACCTATATATTAACATATTTAATTATAGTGGAACAGAAAAACGTATCGATCCATTATCTCTTTCTTATGACAATATGGGTTTGGGAAGTTCTTCTACTTGCTCTCTGCGTTTTTTAAATTTAGGTTCAGCCCATTCTGATAATATCAGCTCAAACAAAAAACTGAAGCACTAATTTAAGGCACTTGGTTTCATGGTGTTTGGATCACACGGTTGATCCCAAGCAATTTGGAGCCAGTCTCTCGTATAAATTCTTCAATCGTATCTATCTTTTTCTAATATGCAAGTTCAGAAAAGCCACTATTTATGTAAATACTTTTATACTCCTAACTCAAACAAGTGGTAATCCTTGAAATGAGATAAGTACATTGCAAATTATACCTTTTTTTAGCTATATAGTTATATACACCGTGCACACATAATCTCTTTTGGACTTATTTACATTCTGAGCATCAACACATTGAAAATACTATTTGATTATTTGAATATAGAGTAACACAAATTAACAAGCCAATACCTTGCAAAATTTACTATCGTCTAAAAGGTACATGTAAGAGATTCATGCCTACTTGAGATTGACACTAAGCGATAAATAATGGAGAAATCTCGCGCTCACAACACAACATATATTGCACTACCAAGCTAATATTCAAATATGTGCGAAGTCATTAAGCACATCTAGAGCATGCCCGTGCCTCGCACGGGGTATAAAGCTAGTTTTAAAAAATAATAAAACTTATGGCAAAAAAAATAAATAAATAAAACTCAGCTTGACCCGAACAAAATTCAACTCAACTCTATTCATTTACTGTCCAACTTTCACCGCCATCAATTGTACTATATTAAGTGGGTATTTGGGGTATCTTAACAAGAGTAGTTTATGACTTAAAAGCATAAATGTCGTATAAGTGATAAGTAGAGCAGAATTTATAAGCTAGTAAAATATTTGGTAAATCAAAACTTATAAATCAGTAGAGTGTTTGGTTAATCAGAACTTATAAGTTAACTTTCTTTTATTATTTTCAAAATATTTATTATTTAATATATATCAATGGATGTCCATGGATAGATCTCGATGAGTAGAGTAATTTGATATATACATATCAATTTTTTAATGAACGGATCAAAACATATATGATTTTAAAGATTTAAAGGATATTATATATTGCATGTATCGAGAAATAAGAATAAACTGAAAGTTGAATGTTAGGAACATATAAGTTATAAGTTGAGCTAATAAGTTGGGTAGGTAAACACCCCTTATAAGTTCTTAGAGCAACTCCAACAGTCTCCTTGTGTTTTCCTTATAAATATTATAAAATATTAGGTTCTTAGTGATTTAGGATATTATAAGGTATGACAACTCCAACAATCTTCCTTATAATTGATCCTTATATTATTAAATAATAAATAAAAGGAAGGAAGCAAGAACAAAAAAAGAGGGAAACAATTGGAAAGAGAAGGGAAAATAATATTTTATTGATAAAAGTGAAATAAGGAGCCCTTAAAGATAAGGGATGACATGATGCTCTTAACTTTTTAAGGAAAAATTAAGAGCCAGTTGGAGCACAATTTTAAATATAATCCCTTATAATTTGAGTTAGGTGGTCTTATAAGGGATCTCTTGGAGTTGCTTAAATATAATCCTTTATAATTTGAGTTAGGTGGTCTTATAAGGGATCTCTTGGAGTTGCTCTTAAGGCCTTATAAGCTAAAAATTGCTTGAAAAATGAAACCCCAATTTGGGGCCTAAACTTGTTCAACAAATTTACAGAGTCATTGCCGATGCAAGTTGCAACTCTTGAAGAAGATGGCTATTTGACCCCGTGAATAAAAAATTGACATGCACCACTCATATCATTATCATACTGTACATCTTTATGAGAAAGGGTACGTACAGACATGTCTCATTTTCTCTATCTTGTAGTACTCATCGTATTGGCATCCCCATATTACATAAAAATCACGCCCAAGATGGCAAGCCTCGTATTTCTATACCTTATATTCCTGGTTACTACAACTTGTCCACTTTTCACAAAAGCTCTGTCCGACTGCAATGGTACATGCACTACCCAAGATGACTGTTCCGGCCAGCTTACCTGCATCGACACAAAATGCAACGACGATCCCGATGTCGGAACTGATATATGTACAGGAGGATTAGCACCAACTTCTCCACCTATTGGATTCATCTCCAACTGTAATGGTCCATGCAATAACCTAGGCGACTGCTCCGGCCAGCTTATTTGCATTAATGGTAAATGCAACGACGATCCCGACGTTGGAACTAGTTTATGTAAAGGAGGAGGTAAATAGAAATTTTTTGGATTGCTCGTCTTTTATTTTACGGCCATGTTTTTTTGCGAGGAATATAATTTGTTCACTCATTACGACTTTTACTCAATTTGTCACATCTAATCTTAGGAGAGAATAAAAAAAAAAAAAAGATTACTGATTCTGCTCCATAAGATATAATTACTCTTCAAATTCAAAGTAAATAAGCTGATATTAGTTCTTCTCTTATATTATCAGGACATAAAAAGAAGTCAAATGGTCTAGTGGCATTGTTCATTGCCATTCCACTCCTGATCTGCATTTTTTTGAGTTATGTAGTGTGGTATTTCTGGAGGAAAAAACATAACAAAAAAGGTAAAGGTATAATTTTGACATAAAATCTCATGTTCTTTCCATTCACTAACTAGTTTTTCTTTGCTCCTAAAATGATACAGATGCAGCTGCGGATTCAAATAACGAGAATCTGTTATATCTTAACCTTGAGATTAGCAAGAAGCAGTCTATAGATAGCAGTAACTTGACCATTGGCAGCACACCAGAAGGGGAGAAATATGATTTCAATTTGCCACAGTTCAGTTTTTCGAGCATATCTGCTGCGACAAACAACTTCTCCCCTGAAAATAAGCTCGGAGAGGGTGGTTTTGGACCAGTTTACAAGGTATTGCCTATAATTGTAATAAATACTATCAATTCCATAGCAGACCATGAGTTCAAATCCATTTCCTAGCTACTTTAAATGTTATAAATTTGATTACTATGAGTGGTTTATGGGCTGTTTTAACTATAACAGATTGACTTTGAATAGATTCCACTTGCGAGTTCAAAAGCATTTATGGTACCTAGTAGTGTTAACGTGTGTTGTCATGATACATTATTGTTGACTAGAAGCAAAACCTGAGCTTTCAGGGAAACTTGATTGACGGGCATTCAGTAGCAGTTAAAAGACTTTCGAAAAGGTCCGGACAAGGTCTAGAAGAGCTAAGAAATGAAACAGTTTTAATTGCCAAACTCCAGCACAGGAATCTTGTTAGAATCGTGGGATGCTGCATTGAGCAAGATGAAAAAATACTAATCTACGAGTACCTGCCCAACAAAAGCTTGGATCTTTTTATATTTGGTTAGTGATCAACATACCTTTTGGTTAACAGCATTATGTGTGTGTGTTCAACAATTAGATATGAACTTTGATGTTCTGTCCCTGCCACCTCTTGAGATATGTATGTGCTGTGGCAGATCCTAGTAAACAAATTTTATTGAATTGGAGCAGACGTGTTCAAATAATTGAAGGTATTGCTCAAGGACTTCTATATCTCCATAAACATTCCAGACTACGTATAGTTCATAGGGACCTGAAAGCTAGCAACATTTTGTTGGATGACGAGATGAATCCTAAGATATCTGATTTTGGCATGGCAAGAATATTTGGGGAAGATGAGCTGCAAGCAAATACCAACCGGATTGTGGGAACTTAGTATGTTTAAAAAATGCACATCTAGTATATAACTTACATTACAATTTTTTGACTAAATGCAGTACTTTATCTAACAATTTTCTGTAACGATATTGAATCCAGCGGTTATATGTCCCCAGAGTATGCCATGGAGGGCTTATTTTCAGTGAAGTCTGATGTGTTTGCCTTCGGTGTCTTGCTACTGGAGATTTTGAGTGGGAAAAAGAACACTGGTTTCCGTAACTCAGATTGCCTCAGTCTTCTTGGATATGTAGGTTTACTCCTTTATTTTTCTTTTCAGTTATATCTTTAACAAGGCGCCATACATGTATTTGTATATGACTGATTGTTATCTTTTTTAGTAGTCTTACCATCGAATATACTCTCACTCTTCAGGCATGGGGGTTGTGGAAAACAGAGAGGGTGCTTGACTTGATGGATTCGAATCTTGAATTACCTACTTCGTTTTTGCCACTAAGATATATTCATGTCGGTCTGTTGTGCGTTCAAGAAAGTCCAGCTGACAGACCAACCATGTCTGATGTTATAGCTATGTTTAGCAATGAGCTCATCCAATTAAGTTCTCCTAATCGCCCTCCTTTTACAACTGGTGGCAGCTTAGGTTCAAGTTCAGTGATAACAAAAAGCGATAACGTTTCAGTTAATGATGTAACTGTTACAGTGATGGATGGTCGCTGATTTCAGGCGAAAACTTATGAAGCAATTAGATAATTATTCCTTCTAATGCATCCCTCAAAAAAGAAGAAGATGATGCATCTTTTTTTACTGGAAAAAGTTGTATCGATCGATATCTCTTTTGAAAATTTTAGAGGTTCCATAGTTCTCAAATAAATTCCAATTCTAATGTGGTGTATTTTCATGCATTCATATGGAAGAGATCAATAATGCCAGGTAACAGTTTTAAATTCATATTGTTACTACCAAAGCAGGTTCCTTTCAGCGGCTAATTCTTATGTTTTCCTGTACATTCAAAAATTCAAATGTTAGCAATTGGACTGTACACCTCTCATTAGACCAACCCCCATGGAAATCAAAGTGGAGTCCCTTAAGGAGGCAATTTGATCTGTCATTCTTATCCTCCCTGTTAAACTACATTCCATATACGTTTATGTTAAAATGCAGTAATAAAGGGTCTTTGTTCCAATAGTAGTTTGGGTAGCTAACACTAGAGATACACCCATACATCAAATTTCTAGCGACTATATGTAGCTGTAGAAAGAAGTTGATACTCTTGCAAGTTGCGCACATGATTTTACTAAGTAAATTACGATTATTAAGAATTTTGTTGGTATAAGTCCAGTTCATTATTAAGTGTATTGGCTCCTCACGGAGGAAAATTTGCAATATGCAAGAGGTTTGACATTTAATTGGCGACCTTGTAGGCACGGAAATGAATGAAAGACGGATCTATAAGCGAGTATGGTTAAAGTGTACTTAAACAGTTAACACTCTATAGCTGGTATCCAGCATGTAGATAGCCGATGTGTTGAGAGTGAGAGTAATGAATACTGGTCTAACAATGATTTTTATCGTGCGAAGGTCAATTGTGACATTACTACTTTCAGGGATGTAGTCGTTTGGATTGTTCAAGAATCTAAATATATTGTAATCATTTTTTATGTCAAGAATATGTTAAATATTCATCTTGTAAAACGATCTGAAAACAAAACGACTATTTGTTTAGTTCATTTTTTGTTTCACAATCAGGTTGTAGTTGACAGTTCGGGGATTTGTCCCGACTGGGTTCAATTATTTTAATGAAGTTTTCTCCTTTCGTCAAAAAAAAAAACAGTTAACACTAGAAACTGTTTCTCCATCATCTCTTAGAGATAGTTGTAGTCTAGTAGATTATCTTTTTTTTTTTTTTTTGCTAATTGTCTAGTAGATTATCTTGATGTAAGAGTAAGTCCAATACCAAATGTAAAATAGCTATAACTATAGACTCAATTTGGAACCAAAAAGTATTTTTTGGTATTATTTATTTGTATCACAAATCAATAGACAGGAAAATCAATTATGTTATTTGTGTAGTTTTTGTCCAAAGACTCCACTTTAGAATGACAAAAATTGGTCCAATGATAACAATATCCACATATGATTTAGGAGTATCGATTTGGAATTTCAATTAAAAATAAAGAGACAATAAAATTCAATGAAATTGAGTAAAAGTCATTATATAAAAAAACAAAATTTACCATCAATTAAGATCCATGAAAAAAAAATATATAATGCATATGACCCATAATTTATAATCTCACTCCAAACATCATCTTCCCTAATCATGTCACAAATCCATTTACAAACAATTAAACAACACTAGGCTTATACATCTGCAAACTTATTTTTCTCTTCAAAAGACTTGGTTTATGTATTTGTTTTGACACATAAACAATTTTATTTTCAAAGTTTGGAACTAGGGTAACACATACTTGAGTGTAATTTTTTCCATAATACGAAACAAGCAATAAACATTCAAAAAAGTTATATAAACTTGCTACGCTTCTAATAAAAAATGTACCTATTGTGTACCACCGTCTTCATCTTTATCAATATCAGGAAGTAATTATAAAATATATTATAAAAATAAAAAGTTAAAAAACAATGCCAAAAATAACCAAAATAAAATACATTGGTAGGAAATGTTGAAAGATACCTAGCCAGAGCTCATCAACTATCCTCTGCATATTAGTTTCCCGAATGTTTGATTGCAAGAAGGTAATGCTCCCCCGGTTTTTGAATTGGCATGAGTAGAACCCCTTCCCCTTTCATACACCACTGAATCCTAAAAAAGAACCAGTTCAGACCAATTCCATTTAGAATACCTCTCGAAAAATTTTTGAGCAACGAGATCAACGGTGCTTGAGAGTGGAGTTTGAAGATACACGCGAATAACACCATCCAATGCACGCCTCCCATGTAACATATCATATTCCCCTACAAATTTTTCCTCTTTGCCCAAAATTTAATCAATTTAGCTCCACATTTAAATCTCTTAACATGAAATACAATCATTATTATAGTTTATACTAACCCTTTCTTATTTTGCTACTAATTTGATTGGTACGATCCGATAATAATATATAATTGAAATAAAAGTTATACCAATATTTAATTACCTCTAGATTACCAGCTGTAATATTTTTCAACAAAGTAATATTCAATAAAAGAGATGATAATGCTAGTTTCCCGAACTCGTCTTGAGGCTCCAGATCAAAGAACTGCATCTCTTGGTAAGGGTTATATGATATTAGGACAAGTGATTTTAGTATACTTAAAATATATTATGAACCTACATAGTATTAAGCAAATTCACTGTATGAAAACAAACAGACAAACTGACAAGGTACTAAGTTAGTTTACCTTTTTCTTTGGATTTTTAATCTTTGTTAAAGTGTTGATAAGGTCATGCAACCTTATGAGCAAATCCTCTTACAAAAGACAAAGAAATTAGAAAGAGATCAAAGTTCTGGCACATGCTTAATATTTAGAAAGAGATCAAAATTGTGGCACATAATTTGAAAGAGGGAGTTACAATAATGTATTTAAAACAGGGAGTTACAATAATGTATTAGAATTAACAAATACCAATGCATTAGTCATTGGAAACTTTAACATAACAATGTCTTATTTTGTTCAAAGTCAGAGATCAATAATTACATATATGTTCAAACATTGAAACTATTTTGCACAATCAACAAATACACATGTTTGTGCCATAATTAAGTAGTTACAAGAGCACTTACTATAAATTACTTACTTGTAAATCAATTTGAAAACAATTAATTACATCCTAACATACAACTAAACAAGTATATCAAATTTAGAAACGATCTAACAAATATGTACAAATCGAAACTCGGATGCACTAGTATATGTCGTAAATTCATATGTTACACAATCGATTGTATACAACAATCAAAATTGAATATATAAAAATCGAAAGTCGGATGTAGTAGTATATGTCGTAAATTCATATGTTACACATGCGATTGTATATAACAATCAAAATGTCTGATCCTACTGTATTTTTATATAAAAAAAGAGAAAGTACATTTAGATATGAATAAATGAACTCACCTTTAGTGTTTGACAAAAGAAAATATACCATTTCCACACAGATGTGTTGAACTAATAATTCATCACTTTCCCAATTATCTAAACAAACATTTATTTCGATCAAGAATTTAAAAAGAAAAAAGAAAAGAAAAACCTCTAATGCATAAGATCCATAAGGAACCGTCTCGATCGAAGCATCCTATCCCACAATACCTATAGAAACAGCTATCTCACGAATCCATCTACAAACATCCTACCATGACAAAATTTAATATCAATACACAAACATTGATTAATAAACAACGATGATTAATTAGTGCAAGAAAACAATAAATATTCACCTCTTCGAGAATTTTGACAATATCAAATTTGAGCCTTTTTTCATTTTCTCCAAGAGTTAAGTTATATTTTTCCAACAACTATAAAGAATAGCATAAAAATCATCATTCTATGAAAAAATTAAAAAATTATAGAATGTGTGAACCAAGAATTTAAATAGAAGAATTATTAAAAATATTGTCATAATCAGGTTTTATGTTGTCAAGGGATAAACAATTTTATGTTGACTTATGACACTACATAATACATATCTTGACAATGCTCACCAATCGAAGTGGCGGCCATGAACTATGGGATTTGCTCATCCCATGAACTACGGGATTTGCTCATTCGTCCATTAATACACACATATAAGACAGTTTATGCTGATGAGTTCTGTTTCATTTATAACTATCTAGTATATGAATAAATTATCAAATTCTCCTCATATTCCAGTAATCTCTTCATGTTGATGCAACCACAGAATATATATACTTCACTGATCAGTTGTATGGGAATTGGGAAATCATCAAACTATATTTTAAACTTGACTATCATGTTTTCCGCAAGTTAAAAACACATACTAGCAACTAAAGGGCATTGCTTAGTCATTGTTGTGGAATAAAAACTAGGCTACTAGTATTGCGGCTAGGGTTTACGTATTTAATGCAAAGGTGAGCTTCGTGCTTTAATGGCTGCTCTTGTGCTCGTGGCTGACTCTACCTTCACAAGATGCCTACGTATCTCTGTATTGCTAGAGAATCAAGCCAACGTAGTTCTGAGAATGAGGGGTCAGACCCTTTATATAGGCTGTAGGAGCCTTAGAATTATGGTAGGAGTCAAAGACTTGGTAGACAAGTCTTCCTTGAGGAAGGTTCCAGATCTATTCCTTGTAGGAATCAGTTTCCATATCGAATTGGATGCCTTGGTGGCTAAGTCTGATGGAGATAATATCCTTATCCAACTCTTATTGCTGAGCTGTTTATTTCTCTCAATATTAATTACGAAATTAATATCAAAATAGGGATTCTGACCTCATTAATGGGCCCCACGTTTGGACCATGCTGGGTCTAATTAATGCCATATTAAAGGTGTCTTTAAGGCTTATTTTTAGCCCATATCAGTCATAGATTATTGCCCCAAACCGCCAAAATTTGGAAACGTTGTCCACAATACTGCACAGGAATCGCATTTGGGACTTGTGTATCATCATCAACGAGATGAGCATGCTTGATACAACTTGTCCTTTTTTTGTATCATACGAAGTGTATTTTCATGCATTCATATGGAAGAGATCAATAATGCTAGGTAACAGTTTTAAATTCATATTGTTACTACCAAAGTAGGTTCCTTTCCTCGGGTAATTCTTATGATTTCCTGTACATTCAGAAATTCAAATGTTAGCATTGGACTGTACACCTCTCATTAGACCAACCCCCCCATGGAAATCAAAGTGGAGTCCCTTAAGGAGGCAATTTGATCTGTCATTCTCATCCTCCCTGTTAAACTACATTCTACATACGTTTATGTTAAAATGCGGTAATAAAGGGTCTCTGTTCCAATAGTAGTTTGGGTAGCTAACACTAGAGATACACCCATACATCACATTTCTAGCGACTATATGTAGTTGTAAAAAGAAGTTGATGCTCTTGCGAGTTGCGCGCATGATTTGACTAAGTAAATTACGATTGTTAAGAATTCGGTTGGTATAAGTCCAGTTCATTATTAAGTGTATTGCCTTCGGAAAATTTGCAGTATGCCAGAGGTTTGACATTTACTTGGCGACCTTGTAGGCATGGAAATGAATGAAAGACGGATCTATAAGCGAGTATGGTTAAAGTGTACTTAGTTAACACTAGAAACTGTTTCCATCATCTAGAGATATTTGTAGTCTAGTAGATTATCTTGACGTAAGAGTAAGTCCAATGCTAAATGTAAAATAGCTATTGCTATAACTATAATTTGAAACCAAAAAATGTTTTTTGGTGTTAAAATAGAATTTTAATCCCAATGCTAATTGCATTGTGCATCCAAATAGTTCCAAATTTAACTAAAGTTTTTTCTCCCTCTCCTAACTTTTATATAAAGTAGATAACATCCAACTCATAAATAATTAAATGATGATGTGTCATGAATGCATAAATGCATCCTTGGTTTCAAATTTAGAACCAAGTATATATTTATGCATATTTGCATCGAATTATAACACCTCTTTGGAGATAAAATTTTTAGAACTTGGTGATATAATATAGCAACAGAATCAGAGATAGCAGTATACTGAACTTGTTCTAAGAAAACTTCATACGGTAAAAATAAAGTGGTGCACAAACCTGGAGCGCATTCAGCATTCAATACTAGCTGAGAGATTATGGACAACCTTTATAGGTTCAATAATTAAAATTTATCATGTATCATTCGAGAATAAATTTAAAAATTTAATAATCCGATTTCGAGTTGGTTAAATTTCACATTCGGAATATGGCCTTGCCCCATTGATCAAGCATAATTGCATGTTTAAGACCGAGTTCCGGAGTGGCTCCTGACATGAATTTCGATGTCTTACTTAATTGAGACCAATGAATATGACGGTGAATAGAATAGAATTTGTTTTTATATTTTATAAAAATGATAATTTATGATCATTTTGAACCCTAAGGACAGTAGAGAAACAATTTTCCTGTTAAAGAAAAAAGTTCAAAAACTAAAATAATATTACATATTTTTTTTTATTTAAAGTAAGACAAATAAACTCTAAACCAGGCACATTATACAATGAATGAATGAAAAATGAAAACAAGGAATTTGATTGGTAAAATAACTGAGAGAAGTTTTTCTTTTTAATGAAGATATGTTTAAAAGTTTGGGCTGATTTTGTAACATTCGTCAACTCAGAAGGTAAAAGGAAGATACTTTCGTTAAACCACAACTATTCTTCCATCGACATCTACAATTTGTTTTTTGATTTGAATACGTTGCCTAACCATTTTTCTTCTTTGATGTTTAGTTTAGATTATACTAACTAGAATGCTTGTGGTCGACTACTAACACGTTGGTCTATAATTTTTTTTCCCCAAAACGAAAAATGAAAATAAAAATTTATATTTAGATTATAAACCATGGCCAAACAATCATTCAATCCTTTCACTACATGCAGATCAAAATTTTGTGTTGTACACATTTAGTTTATTTGTAACACCACTTGGTCGATGAGTATACCTATTGTTGAACTTTCAAAGATTTGGAATTTTCATGCTGTTAGATAAAGCCTCGTTTCACTAGCAAAAGAAAAGTTGTATTGTGGTTTAAGTTCATTGAATTGCTTAAACATATAACAGCTGAAGATGCATCGTCTCTTTGAGAAAATGGTTTCAGCTGAAAATGCTCCTCACTTCTTGGAAGAATCCCAGTGATCCAGCTTCAGGGGAGTTTGCCTTTGGGATGGATCCAAAAGGTAGGCCTAAATTTACAAATCCAAATGGTAGCCCTGAATTTTTTCTGTTGAAGAAGAATACAGTTATAGCGTGGAGGAGTGGAGTTTGGAATGAGGGTCAATTTTTCTTCTTTTACGAATACTTTGACGAATTTCAGTTACATCATAGATAGTCAAGCTAAATATTTTACTTTCAATACTTCTATAACAACCACTACTAGATTTGTCATGACTTATCAAGGACAGATCAATCAGTTGGTATGGGTGGAGAATGATCAGAAGTGGTCAATAACTTTGTCGACAACTACAAATGATTGTAACAGGTTTTCTCTTTGTGGTGCTAATGGATTTTGTAACATAAGTTCTAGTGCTACATGTAAATGTTTAAAAGGTTTTGAACCGCGTTCTCCGGAAGATTGGCGAAGAAATGACTGCACTTTTGGATGTATCAGGACGAAGCCCCTACAGTGTACAAATGTTGGTTTTTTCCCATGTCTGGAATTTCTATGACAATATATTCGCAATCTTTGGATTTGGAGGGTGCTGTCAGTAGATATGTTAAATAACGAACTCATCTAAAACCTTAAGGTGTTAGAGGGAGGCCTTATACGGATCTTATATTTTATGTTAACAGGTGCTCAAGTTTGTCAGTTTGCATGTTTAAACAACTGCTTATGCTTACAATGGTGGCAGATGTTCATTACGGTTTACTGATCTACTGGATTTACGAGCATCACAGAATTCTCAAGGAGTTCTATTTGTAAAATCTACTGAGGCTTTCGCAGCAAGTAAGAAAGTTTATTAGCTGTAGAGTAATTTCAGTATTGTTATATTTAGAGGTGGCCAGCCGTGCATGCCGTGCCGGGCTGAATGAAACGGGGCACGGGCACTGATAAATGGATTTTATATCCATTTAGAGCATTCTAAATCGGCTTAAATTGATTGCTTTGGCCTCAAATTTGTGGTAGTTTTGATGTATTTTGTTTAATTGTGCAGGGTTGAAGAAATGTCGATTAAAGGTGTAGTTTCCGTCATTTTTGGAGTTGATTTATGATATGGAATGTAGAATGGAGGCTAATGTCAACTACCAATAAGTATACAAGTCATTAGGGATTAAAGACGGAAACTCATGCAAAAGGAACAGGAAGAAAAAGCTAAAAAAACGAAGAAAAAATAATTCCCGCAGATTGAGGCCGAGCAGAGTACGCCATTTGAGCACTCTGCGCCATTTTTATGCAGATTGAAGCTGTGCACCCTGCGCCGTTTGAGCACTCTGCGCCAAGATGCGCTGGGGAAAATCAACCAGAATTTCTGATTCTTGTTTTGGCCATATCTTGAGTTCTAGAAGTCCGTTTTGGACGATCTTACAGTCCACGCGAAGCTAACGAGATTCTCTATCATTCTAAAGTGGTCCAGATGTCAAAACACGACTGGAACGGTCCAGAAATACTGAAGAAAAGTCAGCTACGAATTTTCCTTCAAAACAGAATCAGTTTAGGAAACGTATTTTGCAGAATTCTATTTTCACAAGGAAATTGCTATAATTCCTACTTCAAATCAGTATGGTAATTGTCCTGAATGGCTAGAACATTCTAGAATCAGTCTTGAGCATGGAATTTGCAAATCCTATCCCGTTTAAAGATGGAAATTGCTGGTCTTCTATACCAACTCTAATATGGTAATTGCTTGATGAAGAGACAACTTGGGGCTATAAATACACATCTTGGGGGACAGAAAAAAAAGAGACCATTACATATCAATTACTTAGTTTTATTTGTATCTTTTCAAACTTTGTTTTTATCATGGTTTCATCAGATCCCATGATGACGAGAGGTTCGATTATGAACTAATCGTTGTCATGGGATTCTAACGGATTTATTTATGGAGCTTAGTATTTTGATGCTTTAAAGATCTGTGTGTGATGTATATCTGATATCCTTGTATGGTTATGCTTAATTGATAGATGCGTCGCGAACATCTAATTTGTTAATCTCTTGTGAAGTGAAAGTGGATCTTGAGATTTAGAACTTGCCATGCTAGCATAGGTTCATGATTGTTTATCAACATAATTAGTAGTATGAGATGAAAATACTTATATTGACCTGTGTGATCTTTATGGATAACTTGCTCTTCAACCGTTATGTTTTCAAATTCTATAGACATATAGGGTCTAAGCATAATTGGTGTCTATTCATCTTCTATCTCTTTTGTGGATGTATGTTTAGTTTGGTATTCGTATACTGAGAAGTAGCGTGTACTTGTTTCGTGTTATCTGATCAGATATCATAACCATTGCATATAGTGATTAAAGGCGTCAGATCTAAGCGAAGTATTTAATGAAGTTAGGATCCCATGTTACTCTTGTAGACGTAATTCAATTTCAATTCTTGTTAGTTAGTTAATTCTTAGTTGTTAATTTACTTCTTAGTTAATTTAGTTAATTAAACCCAATTTGTTATTTGTCTTAGCAGTGAGTAATAACCATACATTGTTGCATAGGTACAATAACTGAATTAAAACCATATCCAGATCTCTGTGGGAACGAACTCAACTTTATTCTATATTACTTCGGACCGCGTACGCTTGCGTGTTTTAGTGTAAACAAATTTTTGAACGCACGCGCGGTTTGGACGTGCCGTGCCGTGCATTCGACCTTACACCCCGTGAACGGCACGCGAGCTAGGCGGGCTTGGCGGGCTTTTTTTTATAAAGAAAATTCGAAGGTCTATTGAAAAATTGTACATAAAATTTGAAATTTTTTTTGTTAATTTAATATTTACTTTTAATATTCTCAAAATATGAAATGTTTCGAATTAAAATGTTTCGAATTTGTAACTTTTTTCATCTAATTTTATTTCATATTAAAATCTTTCGAATTTTTAAGAAAATACGAATCATACGATTATATTGAAATAAAAGGAGTGAAAGAGGACGGTACCTCTATTAAATTTTATTAATTAAAAAATATTTTACAAATGGTGTGAGAGGACTCCTCTCTAAAAAAACGGAACAAACCGCATTAAACATGTTTACAAAATTACAAACAAATAAATTCTAAAATCTAAAATAAATCTAAAAATACAAGATAATACAAATTCTACACACTAGTCTTCTTGTTCGGCCTCCGATTCCGATGAAGTATCCATTATCATCCACGGATCGTCTTCTCCGTCTGAATCATCCGCTTTTTTTCCTTGTTGTCTTTTTTCGGCTTGATCCCAATCTTTTTTGCAAACACATATTTTTAATGAATCGGGTGCAAGACTTGATCTCTTCTCGTCTAACACTCTTCTACCTGCACAAAAAGAGAGTGAGGTTTTGGTGTGCATGAAACTAAATATACAACTTGGTATTTATAGAGAATGAGATTGGAACGTTGGAGAGTAGCCGTTGGAGCCTTGGAGTCGGAGCTGCAGTGCAGTGGCGACCGTTGGAGCAGCAGACGTCCCGCGTGCCGACGTGCCGAACGTGCCGAATTCCATCCAAACGTGCCGACGTGCCGAACGTGCCGACGTGCCCGACGTGCCGAATTCCAGCAGCAGATTTTATTTGAATTATACTATATATTTTGAATGTCATTTAGATTCTTGAACGGTGTATTTCTAATGAATTTTAAAAATAAAAAATTTAATTAAACATACGTAGATAAAATTTATGATATTCTTTTTTTTTGAAACATGATATGCTAAATATGTATTAGTTATTTGATAATTAAGTTATACGATAATAATAGTAATAATATTAAAAAATATCTAATTAATATTTCAATTAATTCTTCGATTTAATATCCGTAAATAATGTTGTACTATAAACTAACATTAACAACAAGTCAACAAGTAATTTTTTTTTTTTGCCACAACAAGTAAACAATTTTAAGCAATAAAACATGTAAGAATACAAATATGTCTAATGCTTTTGACGTGCCGAACGTGCCGGGCCGAACGTGCCGGTTTGCTTTTAATATGTAACGGGCTCCCGCGTGCCGGGCCGAATGGGCTACGGTTAACAGATCTTGGGCTCGCGCACGGCTCGTTCACTGTAGCGGGCTGAACGGGCTGGGCACATTTGTGCACTGTAATGGGCTGAACGGTTTTTTTGACGAATAATTTATGAACGGACGGGGCCGAACCGCCCGTTTGGCCACCTGTATATTACAAGGTCTTACTAATTGGTTTTCAATTTTATATTCATGAGATAAAAAGCAGTCCAATCTTCCGAAGGCAGCAATCATTACCATTCCACTTCTATTCTGCATTTTACTGGCTTACTTATTTATTTTGGCGAATCTGGAGAAAAAAACATAACAAAAAAGGTAACATGTTACAGTTATACTGGAATTCAAATGTCATGCTTTCCATGCAAGGCCACTAAATCATTATTCCAAAATTTTGACAGAGGCAGGGGAAACAAATGAGAATCTATTACATGTAATTTTATTAAATATATAAAAATTAGACCCACCAACATCTTTTCTTCGGTGGAGTGCCCCCTTTCGCACTCCTTAAGCACTTGCTTGATGACACCTTTTTCCTAAAGTTGAACTTTCAAATACATGGAATTTTCATGCAGTCGGTGCATTGACTCACAAAAGTTGAATTGTGATCAGTGCTTGCTCATTGATTTAAGTTCAGTAAATTTCTCAAACGAAAAACAATAGCTGAGGATGCAACACTTTAAGAAAATGGTTTCAGCTTCATATTGGCTGCTGCTATTTACCACGTTTCTTTCTATCTTCGGCTACTTAAAGCTTAGCGATGGACTTAAACTGAACACCATATCGCCTGGTCGACCGCTGCATGATAATGAGACTTTAATTTCTGAAGGACGCAAATTTGAACTGGGATTCTTTGGTAGAGGTGCTACTGGAAATGTTTACATCGGTATATGGTACTCTAACGAATACTAAGAACCCCATACTGGTACTAGACGCAGATGGAACTTTAATAATCTTTAGTGATTTGAATGAGACAATTTGGGCTCTAAATATTTCTGCTGGTTTAAGTTCAGTTCCTAAAAAGGGCATACTTCGTGACGATGGAAATTTTGTTTTGAGTGATGGAGACAGTGTGATTTGGCAGAGCTTCGACTATCCCGCAGATACTTGGTTGCCTGGTATGAAACTTGGAATTGATGGGAGCTTGACTAACAAAGTACAACAACTCACTTCTTGGAAAAGTAGGGATGACCCAGCTCTAGGGGATTTCTCTGTAGGGATAAATTCAGGTCGATGCCCTGAACTTTTTATGTGGATGAACCAGTCACAGATAATGTGGAGGAGTGGAGCTTGGAAGGGCAACAACTTTGATAATTTTCCTTCTTTATCAGATGGTCTGATGTACTTCAGCTACATCTTAAATAGTCAATCTAATTATTTTACTTTAAATATATCAACATCCACCATTTTCAGATTTGCCATTAATTATGACGGAGAGCTTCGTCACTGGAAAGGGGTAGAGGGTACTCGTCAGTGGGAATTGTTATCATCGTATCCGAGCGATACATGTAACAGGTTTGGTCTTTGTGGTCCCAATTCATTTTGCAAAAATAGTACTAGTCCTCCTTGTGTATGTTATAAAGGTTTTAAACCTTATTCGCTACAAGAGTGGCAGTTTGCTAATTGGTCTGGTGGATGTATCAGCAATAAGCCACTGTAGTGTTCTAATGGTTTTTATCCAGAAATCGACATATCAATGCCTATAAACTCACTATCTCTGTATTTGGATAGTGCACATATTTGTGAGTCTGCATGTTTGGGCAATTGCTCATGCATTGCTTATGCTTACAATGGTAGCAGATGTTCATTATGGACTAGTTCTCTACTGGGTTCTCGAGTAACAGAAAATTCTCAAGAAGATCTATTTGTCAGATCTTCTGAGGTTCTTTTAGCAAGTAAGAGAATTTGCGACCTGTAAAGAATTTAGTCAAACATTCTCCTTACTGTTTTGTTGCAAGGCCTTATTGGTTCTTCTCTTATAACTAGAAGATAAATCGCAATTAAATGCTGCAAAGCATTCAAATTGTTGGAGGCCCATCGGCCAAGTGGACTTGTACGAAGGCCCATCACTGTGCAACCCGAAACAGGCCCAAGACAGGGGGACTTTTTCGAGACGTTCGGTCCAATGATTTATTGACACGTCCGACCGAAGATGGTCCAATCCAGTGTTGTCACATCATATTGTGGGACACCTCTGTCCAACCTTTCTACCTCCTAGTGGCCCCTGGCCGAGCTGTATAAAAGGAAGGAATCCGGTTACGAGAAGGGGACATTGAACAACACTCATTACTAGTACTCAAGTATTTTCTAAACACAAATTCTTTACGTTACCTATTTTCTCATAAAGAACCGGAAAACTTACTCTTACACCGGAGGTGAATCGAGGGTCAACACCCTCGCATTCTTTTCTCTTGCAGGTCTGACCGAAGGGACTATCCGGTCGAAATCCAGTTCCAACATTTGGCGCCGTCTGTGGGAACGTAGAGATACATTTGTGTTAAAAATCAAAAGCTACCAACAACAATGATCAACGAAGAGACTCCAATAAGCACCCAGGCAGGAGGCAGCCGTCCACCTCCTGTTACACCAAGGACATTAAACTTCGACGAGGAAGGAGAAATGCCAACCCCCGAAGAACAATAACAAATGCTCCAAAAGTGGAGAGAAGTGCAAAAAACCAAAGGAAAACTGAAAGAAAAAAGCGAACAGGATACAGAACGAATGGCCAAACAAAAAATGGCCGACCAGCTGAAATTACAAGCCTTAAAACTCCAAAGAGAAGAGATAGAGCTCCAAGAAAAACTACTACGAAAGGCCCTGGCGACCGAGGATCCTTCCGAAAGCTGAAGGGAAAAAAGGACCAGAGATGACGAAGACGACTCAGAAAATTCCGAACCATGCTCCAGACGATCCCGATCGAGGGTGGTTTATACCTCAGATTCAGATGAGGATGACTCGCATGTAGGGGACAGTATAAAAAGGATTGGGAAGGTAATGTTCGGAGATAGGAAGGTCAGTCACGAACTTGTGGTGACCGAAGACATCGAACAATACCGACCACCACCCGGAAGACAGTTCCCGAAGATGCACGAGTTCAACGGAAAGGGTGATCCCGAAGACCATTGTGAGAAATACGAGTCTCTCATGACTGGTATGGGGCACTGTGATGTCATGCTATGCAAGATGTTCAAAATTTACTTAAAAGGAGCGGCGTCTATGAATTACTATTCGTTAAGATCAAGGTCGATCGGTTCATATGGACAAATCAAGAGAAAATTTTTGAGGCACTACTCCCACCTGTGCCGAAGAGAAAAGGATACCGAAGCCCTGATCCACTGTAGACAAAAACCAAACGAAGAGCTTGGCGATTATCTGGCCAGGTTTAAAGAAGAAGCAGGAATGGTGACAAACTTAGATAAAGTTAAAGTCGCAGGATTTCTCTCCGCAGGCCTCGACCCCTTGAAAGGAAAAAACTTCGGTCTTTATTATATGACGTACCACCGAAATCAATAAATGATATATACCTTCGGGGGGAAGCCATTAGAAGAAAAATGGAGTCAATAGGAGGGTACAAAGAAGAAAAAAGGAGCGGTTCCAACAAAGACGAAAGAAAGGATGATCGACGAGAAGACCGAAGAAGCCGAGGGGATATTAAAAGCCGGTTGAAAGACCTCAGGCCAGACAAAGGAGCCGAACGAAGACGAGATAGAGATAGCTTGGTGTTTACACCCTTAAATACACCTATCTCGAAGATTCTCCACGAGATTAAAGGTAAGCCCGGATTCGTTCAGCCAGCCAGGCTGAGAACCCCAGAACATCGAAGGAACGAGAACAAGTATTGTGAATACCATCAAGACAAAGGGCACAACACTGACGAATGCTTCCATCTGAAGAAATTGATAGAAAAAATGATCAAGGATGGAGACTTAACACAATTCATCGGAGATCTGAGGGAGAAGCTAGATAATAAGGAAAAGAAGAAGGATACCAAAGGATCGGAAAAATTCTGAGGCGAAGTGAGAACCATTTTTGGTGGGACGATATTAGATCGGGACAGTAAAACAGCCCGAAAGAAATACGCCAGACAAATCTACAACTTATATCAGTCAAGCGCAGCGAAGCAACCATTGCCTATCTCCTTCACAGAGGATGACTATGAGGATGTAATTTGGCCACACGAAGACCCACTCGTTATCAACCCTGTCATCGGGGAAAACAAGATTTAGAAAGTGCTGGTCGATGAAGGGAGTTCGATAAACATTCTATACCACCGAACATACCGCAAAATGAACTTAGGAGGCGAACAACTAGAGCCATGCCACGAGGCACTGCTATACAGCTTCGGGAATCAACCCGTGCCGATGGAAGGAACTATTACACTCTATGTCCTAATGGGAAAAGCACCGTATACAGCGACGAAGGAAGCTAAGTTCTACGTTGTTCGGGTAGACTGCCCATACAATGGAACCCTCGGGAGGCCAGCTTTATCACTGTTCCAAGCTGTATCATCGATCCCTCAATTCCCGACCGAACATGGGATCAGAGAAATGAGAGGCGACCAGAAGGCCGCACGGATAATTATGCTGGAGGACCTTGAAAAAGACAAAAACGTGGAAATGACCGATGCTAGATAAAGAAAAAGGGGCGAAAGCGAGGCTGGAGGTAGTCACCAACTATTAAACATTGAGTTGGAGAAGTTCGGAACCGACCTATCCAACCCGATCGCCGAACCAGCAGCCGAAACCGAAGAGGTCGAGTTTTTTGTGGGTCAATCAGGAAAAATGATCCAAATAGGCAAAGACATGGAGCCTGAATTAAAGGAGAAGGTCATCAAAATCATTAGACAGTACCATGACGTGTTTGCCTGGGGGCCCGAAGATATGCCTGGATTAGATCCGTCAATAGCCAAACACTGTCTCAACGTCAAGACCGATGCTCAGCCAGTAAAACAAAAGAAAAGAAACTTCGCCATGGAAAGGCAGCAAGTCATTCAGGCCGAAGTAGAAAAATTGCTGAAGGCAAAATTCATAGAAGAAATTGACTACCCCGATTGGCTGGCAAACGTGGTGGTAGTCAAAAAATCGAACGGAAAATGGAGAATGTGTGTGGATTACACTGATTTGAACAAAAACTGTCCGAAAGACCATTATCCCTTGCCGAACATCGATCAACTGATAGATGCCACTTCGGGGCATCAAATACTCAGTTTCTTAGACGCTTTCTCGGGATACCACCAAATAGCGATGAATGTCGAGGATATACCGAAGACAACATTCATCACACCGAACGGCACATACGCCTACATAAAAATGCCCTTCGATTTGAAGAACGCAGGAGCAACCTTCCAAAAAATGATCAACAAGGTCTTCAAACATCAGATCGGCCGAAACATGGAGTGCTACGTAGACGATATGATCGTCAAATCATTGAACAAAGATCATGCCGAAGACCTTAAAGAATGTTTTGAAACATTAAGAAAAACAATATGAAGATCAATCCGAACAAGTGTACGTTCGGAATGGGGAGTGGCAAGTTTCTAGGCTATATGGTCAGTGCACGAGGAATCGAGGCAAATCCTGAAAAATAAAAGCTGTAATTGACATGAAAGCGCCGAAGACAATCAGGGACATCCAAAAGCTGACCGGATGAATAGCAGCCCTAAGGAGATTTATCTCTAGATCAGCGAAAAAGCTCTACCATTCTTTGAAGTACTTCGGGGGACAAAGACCTTTGGATGAGGTCCAAATTGTCAAAAAGAATTTGAAGAACTCAAAGAATATCTGGTAAAAACCCCCCTCTTGATGATACCAAGCCCGAACGAAACCCTACAGCTATATTTAGCAGTGAACGACCGAACACTTGGGGCAGTTCTGATCAAACAACACGAATGGAATCAATATCCAGGGTTCTACGTCTCTCACATACTAAAAGATGCAGAAACAAGATACCCCAATGCAGAAAAATTCGCTTATGGGGTGGTCATGGCCTCAAGAAAGTTACGACATTACTTCCAAGGCCGAACGGTGCAACTGGTGACCGATCAACCATTGAAGAAAATTATACAACGACCCGAGGCTTCGGGCAGAGTGGTTGCCTGGTCGATCGAATTAGGAGAATTTAACCTAGAATTCGTCCCAAGAACAACAATTAAAGCACAAGCCCTAGCCGACTTTATAGTGGAATTCTCTTTCTCTAGTTCGAAGGATTTGGGCCTCGAAGAAAAATTGATTCGGTCACCAGGAAAGTGGAAACTCTTTGTTGATTCGGTCACCAGGAAAGCGGAATATGAAGCATTAATAGCAGGATTGGATTTGGCAAAAATCTTGGAAGTAAAACACCTAAGAGCCTTTAGTGACTCTATGCTAGTCGTCAAGCAGTTCTCGGGGGAGTATGGACAAAAAGATCCACGAACGAAGGCCTACGCTATGAAGGTACGCGAAAGTTCGGAGCTATTTTAATCATTTGAATTAAGCCAAGTGGCTAGGGAGAATAACAGTCGAGCCGATGCCCTATCAAGGTTAGCTTCAGCAGAAACACAGAACCTCACAGGTTGAATTTATCTGACCGAAGTAAAGACACCTTCGATAGACAAAAAGTGATGCCTGGAAATACACCAAGGAATTAATTGGATAACACCAATCAGAGCCTTCTTGGAGAAAGGTGCCCTTCCACTTGACAAAAAAAATGCCCAAAGAATCAAATATCATTCGGCTAGTTACTCCATTATTGAGGGAAGGCTGTTCAGAAGGCCAGTCACTCAACCATTGCTTCGGTGCCTAGATCCCGAAAGACAGAGAATGGCTCTAGAAAGTGTCCACGAAGGCATTTGCGGAGAGCATCTCACCGGACGATCACTAGCCTTCAAAATCCTCAAACAAGGATTATTTTGGCCAACAATAAGGGAAGATGCATCGGAATATGCGAAAAAATGCAGACAGTGTCAGTTGTTCAGCAGTGTGCCGAAGCAACCCCAGAGGAAATGACATCGGTGCTAAACCCCATTCCCTTCGCAATGTGGGCTGTAGACATTGTTGGTATCTTCCCGACCAGCACTAAACAAGCAAAATACTGTATTGTCGCCATTGATTACATGACCAAATGGGTGGAAGCCAGACCCCTCTCAGCTATCACCGAAGAAGCGGCAAAAAAGTTCGTATTAGAACAGATAATATTAAGATTCGGCATCCCGATGATCTGTATGTCAGACAACGGAACACAATTCATTGGAAGCAAATTCAGGAAATTCTTAGCTGAATTTGGGATTCAACAAAAGTTCAGCTCAGTCGGTCATCCTCAAGGGAATGGGGCGATCGAAGCAGCTAACAAAATCATTTTCGATGGAATCAAGAAAAGACTTGGAGATTCAAAGGGACTTTGGGCCGAAGAACTGCCATATGTCCTATGGGCCTACCGAACAACTCCAAGATCATCAATCGGAGAAACGCCATTCAGACTAGCCTTCGGAACTGACGCCTTGATGCCAACAGAAGTCGGTCTGGAGTCATATCGGACACAAGTATTTAATGTGGAAACAAATGAACACGGGCTCCGAGCGAACGTTGATTTGCTTGAAGAAGAAAGGGAGGCAGCCTACCGGAGGAACTTTAGATACCAGCTTCAGGCAGCTCAATATTACGATTCGGGAATAAAAAAGAGATCCTTCCAAGTGGGGGACTTAGTACTTCGAGAACTAGCTACTTCCAAGCCAACAAAAAAGGGGAAACTCCTGCCCAACTGGGAAGGACCCTACACAGTGGTAGAAATAGTTCGCCCGGGCACATATAAGCTAGCCCATTTGGACGGAAGCCTCATTAAAAACATGTGGCACGCATCACGCCTTCGTCACTTTTATCAGTAAGCATCCTAATACGTGTTTATGCCTATGATTGTTAGCTAAAACACAATGAAAATCAAATGATGAGTTATGCTTAACGAACCCATGCTTGGGAACGATCGAATAAAACATGTGTTCTTATATTTGTTTCAGTGTTTAGTTATTTTCACATGATTAAGGCAGGGAGGAAATATTTTTCACCGACCGAATAAAACCTTAATCATTTACAAAACACCAAAACACTAGGGACAGATAGGTTATGACCTAATATAACTAAACATGCTAGGCCGAAGATGCATAAATCCGAAAGAAAACTATGTTAAGGCCAAACACGGTCGAAGATGCATAAAATTAAAAGAAAATTATGCTAAGGCCAAACACCGCCGAAGATGCATAAAATTAGAAGAAAATTACGCTAAGGCCAAACATGGCCGAAGATGCATAACAAAGCTAAAAATATGCTAGGCCGAAGGTTGAAGATGCATAAATCCGAAAGAAAAATATGCTAAGGCCAAACACGACTGAAGATGCATGAAATTAGAAGAAAATTATGCTAAGGCCGAACATGGCCGAAGATGCACAGCAAAGCTAAAAATACGCTAAGGCCAAACACGACCGAAGATGCATAAAATTAGAAGAAAATTATGCTAAGGCCGAACATGGCCGAAGATGCATAACAAAACTAAAACTATGCTAAGGCCAAAGAGGCCGAAGATGCGTAAAATCAGAAATAAATGCTAAGGTAAAATAAAAGCCGAAAAAGCAAAATAAATTACAAGTTATGCAATGTCAATAAAAGCCCGAAGGCTATTGAGAGTTTTGCCCGAAGGCTTACATCATTTAAACAAATTACAAATATCAGCTGGAAAGATCAGATTCAGGATCGGAGCTAACTTCAAGAGGAAGATCAGGCTCATCAGGACGAACCACTGGATCCTCAAAATCACCCAAGATCGTCTTGTAGTCCCAACCAGCCTGATTCGCCCTAATAACTGCCTCATCAAAGCCAACCTGATAGCTCCTATCTTCAGCCTTGGTAAGCTTCTTCTCGGTTTTCTTCAGCAACCGGCGACTCCTCCTGGCCTGTTCAGCTCTTCGATCAGCAAGAACCTTCTGAGAATCTCGATTGGTTAAAAGAGCATCGCGCTCAAGCTCTAAAGTAGTGATACGTTGCTGAAGATCCACGTTGGATGTCCGGAGCTCTTCCAAAGCCTCCAGCTGACGACCCATGTCCTTAGCTTTTGCCTCAATGGCCGCAGCCCAAGGAGCAGCCTAGAGAAAAAGAAGAGCACATACTGTTAAAAAGAAAGCAGAAAGAAAGCATAAAAGAAGACAACTTATATACATTTACCAGAGACATGTGGCCCAGCAATTCACCACAAGCTGTCAGCAGATCGGCCGAATCATAAGTAGGACGATCGGTGGGAAGGATCATTGCTCTGAAGAAGTCGCCAGCCACATTCTTTACTTCATCCGGAGCAGGAACAACAAATGAGTCTGTGGCCAAGATTAACCAAGATGGGCGATAGGTCTGAACAATGCCTTCGGTATTACGCTGCCTTTTTTGAAGATTATCCACTGAATCCTCCATATGGCTGGTTAAAGACCGAACCGGTTCAACGATGCGATCACTTGCACGAGGAGGGCTTAAAGGCGGATTGGTCTGAGAACCACCAGCTTCCTGAAGCCGTTTAGCTTCGGCCTCCGCCTTCTTCCTATTCTTCTCGGCCACCCTCCTAGCCATATCTGCTTTTGAAGACACTGCGAGAAATTTATAAGTCAACGGAACACAATAAAGGAATTAGATTTGAACAAAGGAAAATTTATACGTTACCGTTACCCCAACGCAAAGCCTCAAGGAACTCTTTACTTCGACTCATAGAAAGAGGAATCTTATCGGGGTTCATCGACCAACTTATTAGTAAATAATCTGATTTATGTTCATCACTCATCTCCGGAGCGATGATGGAATTAAGCTCCACTTCCCTCCAAATTCTAAAATTGTCCAACCTCGGACCACTAATGTAAAACCAGTTACTATGCATACCATGGTTACTGGAATTTGTGGCAGCCCAATCGGCCCGACCAGACCTTCGGGCCACGGAATAAAATCTTGCGGACTTAGGGTTCTTCATAAAGTCATAGTGGTGGAAGAAAAGGGACAACCGTGGTTCGACCTCGGCCATCGCACAACGGGTCTGAAAGGCATTTAAATGAATAAAACTGTTCGGATCCAGTTGCCCGAGCGTTATCTGAGTACGAAGCAAAAAATTTCTAATAATAGGAAGCAGAGGCAGCCTCAAACCGCAATAAAAAGCACGTTCAGAGATACCTATCTTAAAACTCCCATTCGGACAAGGAGAAACATGAGTATGATAAATTAGATCGTCCTCTTCGGCCTGATAGGCCTCGAACTGTTCGGGGAAATCATACTTGGCGTGCACTGATATGACCTCCTCTTCTTTCATCTCAGAAACAAGGTTGGCGGCTGGAAATTTAAATTCATCGCTGAAGTGTGCCATAGCCGAATATGGAGGAACGGCGTTCGGCTGATCCATCTCCTACGTTCGGAAACATAGGAGTTAGCCATGTACTCGGAAACTAAGAGGAAAAAAGAAGGAAAAAACCTATTTAACTAAAAGCTGAGTACAGAGGGCTGGGATCGGCCGAACAGATGATAACTCGGGGGACAAACTAGAAAACATCTACAAACATGAAAGCCGAAGATGTGACAATTAACCGAGGATAGTTCATGAACCTTGGACATCCCGAAGGATGTTCACGTCCAGAAACCTCAAAAACCCAAAATAAAACCCAAGGAGCTAGGCCCCGAGGAAAGTCAAAACCAACTCACTAAACATTACATGTCTACCCAGAACATTCATACTTCCCCTGTAAACTCTTCAGACTCACGCATGCATACGCTAATACACACAGTACACACAATACAACAAAGAAACGAAACCCTACATATCATTCATCACATTTACAAAACTGCAAAAAATAGAAAGAGATTGAAAAAGAAGAAACTTACTGTTTTGCAAATAGTTGATAAGATCGGTTTCTTGAGGATAGAATTCCTGAAGGTGAACTTCCGCCGGTACCGAAGAACTGATGTTTGTCGTGGAAGAAACGGCGTTTCCAATCGTTACTGAGAGAGAGTAAAAAGAGAATGTTTGTTATGAAAAATGAAAAGACCAAATGAAGAAAAGGGTTTTATAGGACGCGACGTTTTGATGACTGGCGTTACCAATTCAACGGTTGGGATTTCAGTGCAAATCTCGAGACAAAAACAGCTGTCCACATTAAATGGACACGACTCCCTGTGCGGAGCTTTGTCACCAACGGTTGGCATCGTTATCCGAAGGCAGACTTTAGGTTTTGGTCTTCATCCCGAGGATACCTCCGACCGAAGCCCAGTGACATGTTGGAGGCCCATCGGCCCAGTGGACTTGTACGAAGGCCCATCACTGTGCAACCCGAAACATGCCCAAGACAGGGGGACTTTTTCGAGACGTTCGGTCCAATGTTCTATTGACACGTCCGACCGAAAATGGTCCAATCCAGTGTTGACACATCATATTGTGGGACACCTCCGTCCAACCTTTCTACCTCCTAGTGGCCCCTGGCCGAGCTGTATAAAAGGAAGGAATCCGATTAAGAGAAGGGGACATTGAACAACACTCATTACTACTACTCAAGTATTTTCTAAACACAAACTCTTTACGTTACCTATTTTCTCAGAAAAAACCGGAAAACTTACTCTTACACCGAAGGTGAATCGAGGGTCAACATCCTCGCATTCTTTTCTCTTGCAGGTCTGACCGAAGGGACTATCCGGTCGAAATCCAGTTCCAACACAAATATTCCTATTGCAGTGTTCATTGCCGTTCCACTTCTCATCATTATTTCATTGACTTGTTTATTGTGGCGTATTTGGAGAAAGAAACATATGAAACAAGGTATATGTTGCACTTAATTTTTTTTTTTAATTCTAGTTGTAATGCTATCCTGCATGCCCTTCAGATTCACACTACTCCTAAAATTTTACAGAAGTGGGGGAATCAAACGAGGATCTGTTATATCTTAACTTGGAAATTAGCAGCAAGCTGAATACAGATAGCAATAACATCGCTGCTGGCAACACCCTAGGAAGGGAGAAGAAAGTTTTTAATTTGCCACAGTTCAGTTTTTCAAGCATATCTGCTGCCACAAACAACTTCTCCCCTGAAAACAAGCTGGGAGAGGGTGGTTTTGGACCGGTTTACAAGGTACTCATAATAATAAAAAATGCATATTATCTATAAAAACAGGCTTTAATTATGAGGTGGCCTAATCATGTTTGTGGCTCATTTTTATCTTGTCATATTACAAGAGGCTACACATGATGTTTCAGGGTAAATTGTTGGATGGACACTCGGTAGCAGTTAAAAGGCTTTCAAAATGGTCTGAACAGGGTTTGGAAGAGCTAAGAAATGAAACAGTACTGATTGCCAAACTCCAACATAGAAATCTTGTTAGACTCCTAGGATGCTGCATAGAACAAGATGAAAAAAATTCTAATCTACGAGTACATGGCCAACAAAAGCTTAGATTGTTTTATATTTGGTTAGTGATCATCATACTCTTTGCTTAATTGCGAAACATGTTTCTAAAATAATTAGTTAAACTTTGATGTACTATTGGTGGTACTTTTTGAGATACGTGTCCATTATGACAGATCCTAGTAAACAAGTTCTTTTGGATTTGAGTACAAGGGTACAAATAATTGAAAGTATTGCACAAGGACTACTTTATCTCCATCAACATTCCAGATTCCGTATAGTTCATAGAGACCTGAAGACTAGTAACATTTTGTTGGATAATGAAATGAATACTAAGATATCTGATTTCGGCATGGCAAGGATATTTGGTGGAGATGTGCTGCAAGCAAATACTAACCGGGTCATGGGAACTTAGTATGTAAAAATGGCACATCTAGCGTATTGTTAGGAATCTGCCCGATTCCCGGTGAATGCGGAAGCGATTTGGTAAATATGTGTGCTTAGATCCCACAAATATACGTGATAGTAATGAAGCAACAAACCAAAAATACAGTAAAAGAGACAAGAGATTTAACGTGGTTCGGCCCAGCCTACATCTACAAGAGCAACAACTTCACACTAGATAAAAGAGATTACAATATCCGGGTATCCGGCCCCTGAATTTTATACACAAATTCAGCCCTACGATACCTATTATGTATATCCCCAACTAACTGAAGTGTTTATCTCAAAAACCTCCCCTATCACTGTTTCCCGACAACCTTTCCTTCTCTCCCTCTCCCAACCCGGACAGTGCCACACAACCTGATAAAAAGACCCCTGTAGCGGGACCACCTCCGATGGCTGCAGTCAGACCCAAGTACCCTAAGGAATAGTTTAGGCACGAGGACCTTCTATCCCGACACTTCCTGAAAGCGGGCTAAACCGGCTTTCCTACTAGATGGACTATCTAGCAGCTGTATAGAGAGAGAAGAGAGAATTATGTTTTTGGTGTAGTTTTAGTAATGAAGGGGGAGGGTGTATTTATAGGTGATATGTGGTAGGTATATATGGTAGGTGTAGTGTGAATTTGGGAATATTTGTATAAAAATTGTAGGCTACCTAATAGTAGGCTACCTAACAATCTCCCTCTATTTCCAAACTCACAACTAATCACTTGCACTCCATACATGCGCCCTGTTGGCACAACTCCAACTTTCCCTTGATCCGTATCATTCTCTATGACAAAACTCCCCCCGAGTCCAAGACTCCAAACTATACCCTAGTTTGCACATTCATTCTCGAATGCCCACTTGCTATACGCACAAGTGTACCATTGACCTCTATTTGTCCAACTACATATATGTGAATCAATCTGTTGTATACACACATACTCACTTGATTCACGTTGGCCAATCCCATATGTAGTCCATCACACACGCAAGTGTGACCATCACACACACAAGTGTGACCATCGATCTTTCATTTACTCCCCAACTGCATATCAAACAAATCAATCTGTTGCATGGTTCAATGCTTACTTGATTCGTGTTGATCGATGCCCATATGCAGCTGCAACACACCAACTACTCGTTGATGTCGTGGAAGCCCTTCGACCAAGCATCCATCCCAGCAGTCTTTGCACCATCGTCTAGACTGGAAGGCAATACAACCGCATCAGTATCCTTCAAGTCAATCTTTTCTCGTGCACGAGATAACCAGATTTTCGAAGTTCCGGTACGTTCTGGCCACGTACTAATCAGACGATATATTCCCCCACGTAGCTCTCCCTTCATCCGAACCACACGGCCTCTTTTGATATCCATAGCTCCCCCTACTATAGAGCATCTGTAGCCTTCTGAAGCTAACCGACCGATAGATATTAGATTCTTCCTTAGCTTAGGCACATATCTTACCCCGTTCAAGCTGCGAACTATTCCATCGAACATTTTGATTTTCACAATTCCAATCCCCTTGATCTCACAAGTAGATCCATTAGCCAAAGAAACTTTTTCATTCTTTGTATCTTGGAATTTGTCAAAATGCCCCCTCTCGGAACATACATGGTAAGATGACCCTGAGTCTAATATCCATTCTCCTCGAGAACTAGTGCCTCGATTGAAGACGGTGCAAACATCTTCACAATCGAGAGTAATCACAGCCAATGATGCATCTGGATCCTTCTTATTAAGCGGACAATTTGACCTAATATGACCCCACTCCTTGCAACCAAAGCACTGCATGCCCTTTTCACTATATCTGGATTTACCCCTGCTATTGGTAGATCCTCTCACAGCACCCCTTCTTCTATTATTTTGACTACGCAAAGCCAAAACTGTCATTCCGTCCTTGTCACCATCTTGGTTCTTCCTTCCAGCATTTGACAAAAGTGCTGACTAAACCTCCTCCATTTTTAACGTGTCCTTTCCGTACAAAATGGTTGTGACCAAATGATCGAACGACTCCGGAAGCGAAGTAAGAAGAATAAGGGCCTTATCTTCTTCCTCCAATTTTACATCAACCTTTTCAAGTTGATCAAAAATACCATTAAAGACATTCATGTGCTCAATAACATTGCCTTGAGCTGCCATCTTCAGCTTGTATAACTCGCGCTTCAGATTTAACTTTGTAGTCAAGTTCTTCCCAAGATACAATGTCTCCAACTTTGACCATAATTCCTTTCGGCATGCTTTCGTCAACAATATTATTGATAATGTTATCAGCAATGCATAGTGTGATGGTACTCATGCATTGCGACTCAGCATCCTCCCAATCTTCATCGCTCATCTTTGTTGGCTTTCCATCCTTCCCCTTCAAAGCCCTTGCTAGCTTCTGTTGGGTTAGGATATCTTTTACCCTTCTCTTCCAAAGAGTAAAACTTCCTTTACCATCATATGGAGTCACCTTGAATCCTCCAATACTTGCCATGATCTCCATTTGCACACACAAACCAATCCAAACAACTAAATCAATTGGCCAGGTAAGTGTAAGAAACAATGGGAGCACTTCCGTCAAAACGACGCCTTATTAGACAACCACTTTTCTTAACGACTTTCCTTCGGCACCAATAATTTAGACACAACTAGCTCTGATGCCAACTATTAGGAATCTGCCCGATTCCCGGTGAATGCGGAAGCGATTTGGTAAATATGTGTGCTTAGATCCCACAAATATACGTGATAGTAATGAAGCAACAAACCAACAATACAGTAAAAGAGACAAGAGATTTAACGTGGTTCGGCCCAGCCTACATCCACAAGAGCAACAACTTCATACTAGATAAAAGAGATTACAATATCCGGGTATCCGGCCCCTGAATTTTATACACAAATTCAGCCCTACGATACCTATTATGTACATCCCCAACTCACTGAAGTGTTTATCTCAAAAACCTCCCCCTATCACTGTTTCCCGACAACCTTTCCTTCTCTCCCTCTCCCAACCCGGACAGTGCCACACAACCTGATAGAAAGACCCCTACAACGGGACCACCTCCGATGGCTGCAGTCAGACCCAAGTACCCTAAGGAATAGTTTAGGCACGAGGACCTTCTATCCCGACACTTCCTGAAAGCGGGCTAAACCGGCTTTCCTACTAGACGGACTATCTAGCAGCTATATAGAGAGAAGACAGAATTATGTTTTTGGTGTAGTTTTAGTAATGAAGGGGGGGGTGTATTTATAGGTGATATGTGGTAGGTATATATGGTAGGTGTAGTGTGAATTTGGGAATATTTGTATAAAAATTTTAGGTTACCTAATAGTAGGCTACCTAACACGTATTGCACAACTTTACTCCTACCGAATTTTGGCTACATACATTTAATACTTAAATTGATTTTTTTTTCTATTTTATGATATTGAATTCAGCGGCTATATGTCCCCAGGGTATGCCATGGAGGGCTTATTTTCTATAAAGTCTGATGTCTTTGCTTTCGGTGTTTTGCTACTCGAGATCCTCAGTGGGAAAAAGAACACTGGTTTCCGTCACTCAGATTGCCTCAGTCTTCTTGGATATGTAAATTTAATAATAAATTTTCAACAATGCCTGATATATGTATTTGTGCATGATTTATAGCCTAGTAAGGTATCTTTTAAGTAGTCTCACTATTGTACATATTTACTCTTCAGGCATGGGAGTTGTGGAGAACCGAGAGAGTGCTTGAGTTGATAGATTCAAATCTGGAGGTACCTACCTCGTTCTTGCCACTGAGATATATTCATGTCGGCCTCTTGTGCGTCCAAGAAAGTCCAGCTGACAGACCAACCATATCTGATGTTTTAGCTATGTTTGGCATTGAGCTATATAAACTGGTTTCTCCGAAACGCCCTGCTTTTACGTCTGGTGGCATTGTAGGTTCAGGGATAGACAAAGCCGAGAATTGTTCAGTAAATAATATGTTAACTGTTTTAGTGATGGATAGTCGCTGAAGTCTGTTACTCCTCTGGTCTAGGGATGGGCATCGGGGCACTTCGGGGCCGGGGAGTGCTATCCCCGCCCCCATCCCCGAATTCAAACCCAATCCCCGTCCCCGGCCCGATCCCCGTCGGGGATTATTTTTTATTCCCCGTCCCCGGCCCAAACGGGTAACGGGGATCCCCGCGGGGAATCGGGGAATTTCATTTTAAATAAAAAAAATAACATTTTAAACACTAACTAGTGAGTTTGAAACAATTTTTTAAGCACTAAATTAAGATAAAAAAATATTACTTGAATAAACAATTATAAATAACATGGAAATGAAGCTATTTAACTACTAGAAAGACAAACATATAAGGGGTTAAGGAGCAAAAACACCCTTATGATATAGGTGTAGGAGCAAATACATCCTTATAATTTAAAAATGATCAAATACACTCTTATATTTTAAGTTTGTGGTTCAAAAACACCCTTCTAGTTAGTTTTTTGTTAACCATGGTTAGAAAATAATTTGAAATTAAAAACATTTAATATAACTAATATTATTAATTTAGTAAAGGTTTTTTACTCCCAATTGGAAATTTAAAAAACTTGGTATTTAAATTTATTTTATGTTAATATATATAAAACATATATACTTAAGATAAAATTTAATAATTTTTAGATAATCATAATAAGATTAAATAAAATAAGATTAAACATAATTTTTCAATAAAATTTATTTTGGGTATATTTAGAAGTTATATAGAGAGAGAATTACCAAAATATTGATTTTTGTGATGAAGTTGCCCAAAATACTGATTCTGGAAAAAATGGCCCGAAATACCGACGGGGTACGGAGTTTCGGGCTCCGTATTAGCTCTATCACGGTACACGGTGTTCCGTATCACCTCTATCACGGTACATGGTGTTCCGTATCACCTTTATCACGGTACATGGTGTTCCGTATCACCTTTATCACGATACATGGTGTTCCGTATCACCTCCTATCACGGTACACGAAGTACCGTATCACCTCCTATCACGGTACACGAAGTACCGTATTACCCCTCCTATCACGGTACACGATTTAACGTGTCCCATCAGTAAAAAGGGCCAGCATGGCTCCCATATGAATATTTTGGGCCATCACCCTTATATATATATGTATATAGATTTTTGCTCAAATATAAACAACTCTTATAATAAAAATTAAAAAATAATCGTCTCTACTAATTTTTTATATTTTATAAACTCTCAGTCATCCATTTACATATTATACAAATATATTATATTATAAATTCATATACATATATAATAAATATTTCCCCTTATTTTACAATCTCGTTTGTTTCTTTCGTAAATAACAAAAAATGCTGATTTTCTGGTAGTAAGTTGACGATTAATTTCTAGATTACACACCTGTATGAATTAAATGAGAATACTCTAAATCGTAGCAAGATAAGTTATTTTTGTCGATAGTACGGTATTTTATGATAAGTAAATAATATTAAAATTGTGGATAATTACCAAAATATAATAGATTTCGTGTTATCATAATAAGTTGGTTTGAGATAGTTTAAGATTCTATATATACACTCCTTTGTTTCTTTTTAATAGTTGCTTGACTTTTGGCAGGCACTTTAATGAGTTTTGATTGCATAGTAAATTTTATTTTTTTTCAAATTTTTTTTTGTGAATAAAAATATACAATCAAAATTTTAATTTACAATTTTTTTTTAATAAAGTACGTGCCAAAAATTAGAGCCATTTTAAAAGGAAACATAAGAAGTATATATTAACATGAAATAGGATTTTAATTTCATGTTTTTAAAATTTCAAATTAAGAGCCAAAAAACCTAAGTTTAGGAGTAATAATACATTAATGAACTTAGTAATATGAAATATTGTTAATTCTAAATTAATTTTTAACCATGGTTAAGAGAAAATTAACTAGAAGGGTCCTTTTGTACCCTAAAATAAAATAAAGGGGTGTATTTGGTCTTTTTAATATTACAAGGGTGTATATGTTCCTACACATATATTACAGGGGTGTTTTTGCTCCTTAACCCAAGATTAAAATATCATTTTGTGTGTATATATATATATATATGCCATTATTCTAGAGAGGACCTCCTTATATGGAGAATATGAGAGAATTTCCTAGTTTAATATCAGCCTTTGATCTAAACTTTAATTCAACGGCTCAGATCATTTCAAGAATAAATTATTAAAATAAAAAATAATACACAGTAGCCGTTGTATCTGTAGCCGTTGTATCTATAGATTCTCTCCTCTCCTACAATCTCTCCGAGCATCTCTCCGATAAAATTTCGCCGGTAATTTCTTCGATAATATCTCTGCGTACTCTATCTCTCGCGCACTCTTCGATCGATGTCGATTTCGATGAATTCTCTCTTCGTACGATTTCCTTCTCTTGCTTTATTTGATTTCTGACGGAAAGTATGGCTTCTTCATCAAATCAAGCTCGAAATTTTGATTCTACTGTTGATATTGACTCTTCATCAGGTTTCATTCTTTAATTTTCAGTTTTGAATATATAATTTGTTAATATATGCTTCGATTCTGTAGTAGCATCAAATCACAATCTCAAAACTATGCTTCTACTGTATATTGACTGCTTATCATGATTGAACCTTCATCCTTCAGTTTTGTACAAAAAAATTGCTAGTTTATGTTTTGATTCTGTAGTAGAATCACAAGTATTCCATTGTATTCTGTAAGCTTTACGATTTTAATTGCTTCTGATTAACACTTTGATTTTACAAACAACAATTAATTTGATTCTACATCCAACAATTACTTTATTATGTTATTATTTGTATTGGTTCTATAGTAGCATCAAAATAGTTGCATAGTCAGTTTTTGTGATTTCAAACTATGTAGTTTTAAAATTATATTTGGTTCTGTTATTGAACCACATACAGTTGACCAAATTTGAGTAGTCATAGTAGTTTGTATAAGGATGCTAATTCCTTGAGATGCCTTTACATTCCATATTAACCGTAGCAGATACAAGCATCCAATTTTTTTGTTAGGGGTACATTTTCCTGTGTATTATTTTAGCATCTTAATGTCTAGTTTTGTAACTGTTTTGTATATATTGTGACGTTTTTAGAGTTTCTATAGTAGGATCACAATTATAAGTTTTGTATATCATTCTGGATGAATAATTCTTAGCAATGTGTTTTTATATGTTTTTGCACAGGGAAAAAAATTAATTTTGTATGTTATACCTTTAAGAAAGTGTAACTTTGTATTTGTCTTAAGTTTTGTTGTTTTATATGTAAACTTAATGTATTCTGATGTTCATTATTTTTCCCATTCCTTGTGTCGCTCAATGAACATTTTCAATTCAGAAAATAGTACTCTTGTTGAAGGTGTTTGTGAATCAGCTGATACTTGTCTAATTGAGGAGTTTGTAGAAGGCTTTGATGAATCATTCAGCAGGACGACTAAGCTGTGGAATCCTAAAGTCACAGACAACAAATTCAAACCATATTCTGGTCAGCGTTTTGATGACATTGAAGCATGCTTTGATTTCTATACTGAATACGGAAGGCAAGGTGGCTTTAATGTTCGAAAATCAACCCAACATACCAAGAATGATAAAATTGTGCTAAAGTATATTGTTTGTTCGAAGGCCGGGCATCATGAGACTTCAATGTCAAAATTTTGTGATTCTAAATCAGACTCATCGCATACATCTAGTGCTTCTGGTGTGCAAGTTAGAAGGAGAAGGACTGTAAAAAAAAAACTGAATGTGATGCAAAAGTTATTCTAAAATACTTGGGTTCAGATGGCGGCTATATAATCAGTTGTTTCATCGAGGGTCATAACCATCCATTAGCAACTGAATCAGGAAAGAAATTCCTCCGTGCAAATCGATCTATGACTGCACTTCAGCGCCATTTCCTTCTGGATGCTGCAAGAACAAACATTGGTGCTTTTAGAGCTCATGGTCTTTATAAAAATTGTTTTGGTTTGTACTCTGATATTGGCCCAACTGCTGTTGATTTTCAAAATTGGATGAGAGATATCAAGCTGCAGATATGTTACTTGCAAAACTCAAAACGAAACATGAGACATCAGATGGAGGCTTTTTTTACGAGTACCAGACGGATTCAAATGGTCATCTTACTCGCCTGTTTTGGACTGATGTTCGAGGTCACAAATATTATGAAGTTTTTGGGGATGTCGTTTAGTTTGATGCAACTTACCGTACCAACAAGTAAGTTTGCAAAAAAAGTTGTTAAGTTAAATGTGATTCTGCCAAAATAATAGAGCCAGTGGTGTCTCTGAACCAATTTGTCGCAGATGATTTGAATGATACATGTGTTAGTTATGTTGATTTGAATGATACATGTGTTAGTATATCAATTTGTGGTATAATTTTTAGGTGGCAATATAAGTTGACTTATCTAGTCAGTTGAATTACATGCATTCAGTAGTTCTAAAAACACATACTGTACAAATTATTTGTGGTATACAATTATTTGTGGCAACTGATGTTGAAGCATATACTGTACGTCTGAGTCATCTTTTTGTCTAGATCATGTTTTTACATAGTTTTATCAACTTCAAGTATAAGATTCAACACCCATAAGAAATCTGCCATGGATAGTTTGCGGTTAAGCTTTTGTAGTTCATATATGGTTGTAACTTCTTGTCCATTCTATACAGAACTAAGGTAAAAGAGTTCTGTGGTGATGTCAATTCCAAATAAAACTTTTGAAGTTGTACCACTCTTTTCTAAAAAATGTACAGCGTAAAGCATCTGTTAATACATCATAGAAAAGTTTACAAGAATATTAAGTATTGCATTACTTGGTAGCAAATTTAACCTGAAAAAGAATTGGGCCTCTCCATATATTAACAGGAAAATCCTCTATAAAGAAACTGTAATCTAGTGCAACGGATGATTATACATGGCTGTGTTACAACAATCTACCAGAGTTATATTTATAACATGGTGTTAGCTCCTTTCGAATTGTTACCAAGGCAAACAAACTGGTCAGTTTCTAATTATGTTGAGTTTTATTTGATTTTTTTACAGGTATGGCATGGTTTTCGTCCCATTTATTGGTGTTGACAACCATTGGAAGAGCATCACTTTTGCTTCTGCTCTGCTTGACTATGAAAACGAAACCAATTTTACATGGGCATGTCAAATGTTCTTGCAAATTTTTCAACGCCCTCCGAAATGTATAATCACTGACCAGTGCCCTGCAATGAAAGTATCTATTGCTGCAACTTTCCCACATTCTATGCATCGATATTGTATGTGGCATGTGATGCAGAAGTTCCCGGCAAAGGTAAATAAAATTTATTTTGTAAATTATTTTTCCCTGTCCATAAATTACTTATGTCAATTGAATTTTTGGTTCACACATATTACAAAACACATCTAATAATTGCTTCTACTGTAGCATCAGCCTCCTTTCAAAACATATTTTTTAGTTCTACTATAGAATCAAAATTTTTAATGGATAGTTAAGCAAATTTAAAAATTTGACAAGTGTTCATTTCTTTGGTAAATTATATCCTTGAGGGATTCTACTATAGAATCTTAATATTTTGTTCAATTTTTTTTTTCGGAGCTACATTCATGATTCTTTCTGGCACAGGCCAAATTTTATTACTCGTTGGTAAAATTTACTAAACTGCATAAAATAATCACCTTGTTGTTATGCTTAGTATTTAAGACCTTTCGATTTTAAATTCTACTTGTTTACATTTTCTATAGATTGGCCCTGTTTTTTGTGCTGAATCTGGTTTCATGGAAAAGCTAAACAAATTCGTATGGTCATCACATTTGACGGTAACTGAATTTGAGGAAGGATGGGATGCGGTGTTGAAGGAGTTTGGCTTGAGCGAGCATGTATGGTTGAATGAGATCTATGCTATAAGGGAATCATGGATTCCTGCTTTCTTCAGGGACAAGCAAATGGGAGCCTTACTTAGAACTACATCAAGGTCAGAAAGCAGTAATTTCTACTTTAATCATTTTGTCCAGAAAGGAGACACACTTTCAGAATTCTACATGTGTTATGAGTGTGCAATTGACAAGCAACTACATGAAACCAAAAAACTTGATAATGGAGATTCATATCTTCCACAGCTCATAACCGAGAAGCAAATTGAAAAACATGCTTCTTATCTTTACACTCGTAATATGTTCTATAAGGTTCAAAAACAAATAAAGGCGAGTTGTTTCCATATTAGTTTGGCAAGCCAACCAACTGTGGTTGATGGGGTAAACGGATATGTTGTTCGAGATAAAAGTTTCGATGATAGACTATTTGAGGTTGAATTTTCTTTCTCCAACAATGATGTTGCATGTTCTTGTAAGCTTTTCACGAGAGTAGGTTATCTTTGTAGACATTGCTTTTATATTTTAGGCCTTTGGGGTGTGGAAAGAATTCCACAACAATTCTTGTCTTGTCGTTGGATGAAAAATGCCTTGGAGAAATTTTGCACATTAAAGTTTCCTAATGAATTTGAAAGCAGCAGTAGTCATATTATTAGGGATACATCGAAGCAAATATTGTCTGAGTTCCAAGGCTGTTTTGGCAAAGTTTCTAATGATATTGAGGGATTGAAATTCATGTTGGACGAGATGAAAAGTTTGAAAACCAGGGTTGAAGGTAAATTCAAAAATTCTGCTACAACAAAAGATGACATTCTGGAAGAAACTTTTGGTGTTAGACCTTCTGGCTCAAGCACTGTACTTCCACCCCTCGAAAGCAATAACAAAGGAAGCAGAAAACGGATCATCCGTCCAGGAGAGATAAGTCGCGATGGTAAAAAGAGGAAATTAAAGATGTGCAAATCTTGTAATACATTAGGTTATCATAATTCACGTAAATGTCCGAAAAAGGGTCAACGGCTTCAACAAAATCCTTCATTAAATCAGTCCATGCAACCTCAACCTTCCAACAGTCAGAACGTTCATACAAATGGAATCCCCAATTCTACTATTGAAGTACAACAAACAGGTATGTCTTGGTCATTGTTTTATTTCCATACTACCTGTATCAAAATGATTTTTTAAGTTAACTATGTAATTGTTTGTGGATAGAGCTTTTAATTTCAGTTGAAAGAAAAAATTAAAGTCTGTATTGTTTTCATGCAGAGTGTGCAGGAAAAGAGGGGATTGAATCAAACACTTACATTGAGGGAGCTGATGGAGATAAACATTGAAACCCTGTTCTGTTGAAACATTTATAAAAGATTGAAAATGTTCATTTGTGACTAATTCTCTGTATTACAGTTTCATTGGCTTATTGAATATCTGAATCATGTCAATTTTCTTTGTTTTGTATGAACTTTTTTGTGCCTACATTGTAAAAAGACACCATTTTGCTTGAATGGTTTTAAGCATCCGTATTACTTGATGTTCTTTGTTTTGTATTTTCTTTTTTATTCTAGTGCTCTATGAAATTACTTAGTCTGTCACTAATTGATTATGAAATCTTTCGATTTGTAGTTCTTTCCTTTCTCTTGATTCCATAGTAGAACCAAAAGAAAAATACTTTTGATTCTGTTGCAGAATCATGTGGATATTCACCATGAAAATATTACACAAATCCAAACCACTTATATACAAGAGTACTTTGTACAGTAGTTAAAGTTATTTACAACCAAGTACCATAATTTGTCCAACAAAGTTATTTACAAGCAATCACAAAGTAAAAGTTGCATTTTAACCAACAAGTCTAGATTATATAAACCATAGTAAGCGATCCAACGTTCATGATCCTGTTCAACACTAGTCGACCTCCATGTTGCTGTCATGCCCTTCATCTATATCATTTGCCCTATCTGGTGAACGAACCGATCTAGTTGTTGGACGAGGCACACCTGCATAATTAGGATCACCTGCATGGCTAGCGGCAGTACTAGAGCTTTCCTCAGAGAGATTAACAAGAGGATCAGCAGAGCAGTCCATGAGATTATAATCTCTCTCAAATCCTGGTTTATGAGGACATTTATTTTCAAGTTTGTGATCAGGGCTGCAACATAGTGAACATGATCCATTTTGCAGGTATTCTATGGTAATTCTTGCATGCGTGAAGGTTTCATCAATACCAGGAACTACAACAAGAATGTGTTTTGGCCTAGAGTGCATATGACTCATTTCAAGACATATCTTGGCAGAATATCCTGTCTCATTTCTGGCAGCGGTAGACCATGTACTAAAGCCATCATTGTGGATGACTGTACCTAATGCCTCAGCAATATATGTAAGCCCTTCCACGGACCAATATGGCCTTGGAATATTTTTAATGTTCACCCACTGGGTACAAGTATCAAGTGTGTATTTGATGGAAGGATATTTGTGAATTATAGGACCAAAAACAAAAATCATCCCTTCTACATTTACAGGCCCTAAAGAGATGACTTTGTCCCTTATTTCTTCATTGTCAAATTTAAAGTAAAAGAAGCCTGATTCATCAAAATTTATAAATTTAAAACCCCAAGATCCAAACCTTGATGACATGAACTGTTGTACCCTTTGAAGGTTAGACTTCTTGTTTAAAGCATGATCAACAAAATACCCTAAGCAACTAAGTTTCCAAGCCTTTTCAGCATTTACAAAGAATTGTAATGGAGGATGGACGATTGTGGAGCAATTATAGGAAGAGCAGTGATAAGTGTTGTGAATATCATTGCCTGATTCATTCGAAATAGCATCATAAAGCGAACATTTATAGTAGTCTATTGGAGTTATACCTTTTGATTCCAAATCAGAAAAAAATTTATCCCTTGCAGAATAGCGAGATTTTGCATGCATAACCCTTTCGGCAGATGTTGGTGTTATCCATGATTAAAGTTGTTCAATTGGGACTGGTTGAATGGGATTTTGGACTCCAAAATTAGCCACAGAGTGGGCCTCAATCCTACGACCTTCAAGAAACCATATTTCCTTACTTGTTGATGATGAACTGCCATATTTTCCCAATGATTTGGATGATGAAGCCATATTATACAGGGTATAAATTTGGGGTAGTTTCTTTTGTTTTTTTATGAGAAATAAAAGATGTGGCGGTTTGTTGTTGTAACTGAAATCGACACTCTACTTAAATAGCTGTTCAATTCAAAATGTGAGTCGTGACTCATTAGTACGGTTTTTTCTAATTGATTCATATTGAGCATTTTGATTCTATTGCAGAACCAGTGTCAAATTTTGGTCATTTCCCTTATTCTTTTTCCATCCTAATTCTTGGTTCTACAATGGAATCCACACTCAAGTATTCTTGATTCCAATGTAGAATAAAAATATCAAATATTTATATATATTTTTGTTGAATTAATATTTAAATTTTTATTGGTATTTTGTTTGCCATTAAATAATTTTAATTTGGGTTTCAACGAGTTTAATTTGGGTTTTCTAACTATTAAATTTTTAAATTTAAATTTGTCAATTTTTTTTGTACCTCCCCTCGGGTTCAAAAGTTTACTTTTTGAAAGTAAAATTAGAAAAAGTAAAAGTTTACTTTTTGCCGCCGGATTTAGAAAGTAAAATAAGCGTATTCGGACTTAGTAAACAAACTCAATTAAAAAAATTATTATATAAATTTTGATTCTATATTATAATTTTGAAACATATAATTTTCTAATTATTGCTTCTATTTTATAACCAAATTATAAAAAAAATCATTAATATGATATTTAATTTATTATTAATAATCTAATAGTAATACTGTAAAATAAAATGAATCGTACTCTTAAAAGTAACATGGGCTTATTTTTTAAATAATTGTTCTATTCTAGAACCACATTAAAGAGAATGCCCAAGTGAGAAGAGTGAGAGTGAATACAGCAATAAAGATAATTTTTTGTTTAAAGATCTATAATTTTTGATAATTTTTAGCAATTAAGATCTTCAATTTTTGGTTCCACAATGGAATCCAAACTTAAGTATCTTTGATTCCATTGTAGAACCAGGTGGATATTTGGCCATTTCCCTTGCTTGTTTTGCAAGATAATTTTTTTTCCTGTTACAGTTTACTTTTTGGGTTCAACATTTACATTTTGGGTTCAACATTTACATTTTGGGTTTTTGAATATTCAGAATGACAAATAAACGTATACGGACTTAGGGTTTAAAGTTTAGAGTTTAGGGTTGTTTACAACCCTAAACTGTAGACTTTAAACCCTAACTTTTCCTGGTTTTTAAAAAATCGGGGCTGGTCCCCGATTTTTTAAAAACCAGGCCGCCGGATTTAGAAAGTAAAATGAATTTTAAAATTTTAACTGTACCTTCCCTAGGGGTTTAAAAAAGTTAACTTTTTGGGTTCAACATTTACATTTTGGGTTTAGAATATTCAGAATGACAAATAAGCGTATACGGACTTAGGGTTTAAAGTTTAGAGTTTAGGGTTGTTTACAACCCTAAACTGTAGACTTTAAACCCTAACTTTTCCTGGTTTTTAAAAAATCGGGGCTGGTCCCCGATTTTTTAAAAACCAGGCCGCCGGATTTAGAAAGTAAAATGAATTTTAAAATTTTAACTGTACCTTCCCTAGGCGTTAAAAAAAGTTAACTTTTTGGGTTCAACATTTACATTTTGGGTTTAGAATATTCAGAATGACAAATAAGCGTATACGGACTTAGTAAACAAACTCAATTAAAAAAATTATTATATAAATTTTGATTCTATATTATAATTTTGAAACATATAATTTTCTAATTATTGCTTCTATTTTATAACCAAATTATAAAAAAAATCATTAATATGATATTTAATTTATTATTAATAATCTAATAGTAATACTGTAAAATAAAATGAATCGTACTCTTAAAAGTAACATGGGCTTATTTTTTAAATAATTGTTCTATTCTAGAACCACATTAAAGAGAATGCCCAAGTGAGAAGAGTGAGAGTGAATACAACAATAAAGATAATTTTTTGTTTAAAGATCTATAATTTTTGATAATTTTTAGCAATTAAGATCTTCAATTTTTGGTTCCACAATGGAATCCAAACTTAAGTATCTTTGATTCCATTGTAGAACCAGGTGGATATTTGGTCATTTCCCTTGCTTGTTTTGCAAGATAATTTTTTTTGGTTCTAAAATGGAATCCAAACTAAATTATTCTTGATTCCATTATATAATCTTTTGCATGCTATAAGTCGCAACTTTCCCATACAATTGTCTTGTAATGGCCTCGTGAAATTGCATTTGCAGAATGCACATTCTGCTAATAGTACAAGCATATATAGGTTGCCTTGGAACGATGGTTCACCACCGAACTTGGTTTCCCACAATAATCACAATAACCAATCCAGATTTCTTAAAATTCAAAAGACAAAGTACAACTAAGATTAAAATTCAATCTCAACAGACAAAGTTAACTTCGCATTTACTGTTAAAAGCATCTAGAATACGTAATCAAAGTATCTAAGATAATTCTGAAGATAATTCTGAAGAGGAAAATCAAAAACTACATCTATAATTCCCTGTCATTTCATCCAACTATCAGTGTTCATTCATTGCCTTGATCTCATTGAACATCTTGTCCTTGATATAATTGATGGGGGAGCATACGATCTTTGCAGCATATATCTGGCGTGCTCTCTGCAGCTGCTTTCTTTGCATATATTCCTTCACCAATATTAAAAATTAGTTCAAAATTTCATAACAAATAAATCATAGGTAAATCAAGGGTATAATTAGGATTATTAAAGCTAGGATTTGACTTAAGTTTGAGATAAAACATCCGACAATTCAATCAAAGATTCAAACACACCATATTTCTTCATTACTCATATCGAAACAGTGTACCTAAGTAGATGTTTCGATTCTGTAGTACAATCAAAACAGTATTTTAGTTAAATAATTAGTTGCAACTCTGAAGTATATTCTACAGTTAAGCACACACATTTCATATAATACATCTACATACAAGTATGTATGTTCAACCAGGTTAGTAAAGCCCATCAGTGATTTTACTATGCTTCCTTATTTTGCTTTCCAAGAGTTGTGCTACAAATTAACAGATGTTTGTATTCAGCTGATACTAACTATTATTACCCAGATATGCAAATTGCAAGTATACTATTAAAACACTCCCATCACTAACATCCACATTCTCTATACTCGTAAACATAACAACATAAAAACAACAAAACAACAATAAACTTAACTCTAACCACACTAAACGAAATCTCCAATTATTTTTTCAAATATTACTGACCAAACACACACAATTAGACATTGTTACATTTTTATATCAATGAAATAATAATTACTTACATTTTCAGATGCAAATTTGCATTCCCATTTTCTTACTCCATTTCCCATGTAAGTTTCCATGTGATTCATCGCAAACACTCCAGAATCGACATTCTTGTTCTTTGTTTGCCATTTCATTTCTAAGAGTGTAATTGGAGCATTCCTTATTTGCTGTGTCTTCCATAGGCTATGCTCTTCCATATACTTGGAAAGATTCTCCCGCTAAAATTTTATAGAAATAGTATTAGTTAACATGATGAAATAAATTAGGTTTAAGGTACTTTTTAAGGTCGGAAAATTACCAAAGTTTCGGGTATTGCATCATATAATGAAAACATATCTCCCCCAACCCTGTTGTCAATTATCTCCACTGCAAATTTCTTCAAATTGAAGCATATAACGTAGTGATGGTTTGCGTTATAGATGGGGAAGAAGATCTACATAAAAAACATAAATGTCAACTTCATGTATGACTATCGCAAAACATTCCAAAATGACTAGTGATGAATATGTAGACATGAATTACCAGATCAACATTTTTAATGTCAACTTTATGTTTGAAAAGTATTGCATCCAACTGAGAACGGAACTTCATAAATACCACGTGACTCTCTCTACTCTCGTCCCCAACCTGATTTGCTTAAACCACGTTTCCCAACTACCACATTAAATGTATATAGTTAATATTAACTTATCTAGTAAACTGATAATCGAAAAAAACTCAACACTTCATAAATTGTAATTTCTACTGATGATAAAAGCAGGGATGTTTTATAAATTTTACCGTTTCCAGTGTGTTGCAAAAGAATCTAAAAGGAGACTCAGCTACTCTGTACTTTTCATCCTCATTCAGAATACTGGTATACACATCCACCACATTAAAAAATATTTCATTTCCAAATCTTAAACTCTGAATATGGTGCCTATAGCATACAATATTGTTCCAGCAGAAAATTTCATCCCTGCATTTGTACAACAAAATCAATCAATTTCCAACATTTTCTATAGGATGTACTTGATGGAATAGGAGATTAAAATTATGCACTATATACACTTACATTCCTCCTTGTCGATCTGCATAAATCCAATTCCAAACTTCATCTTCCTCTTTTGTAAGTTTCGCTCTGTTCAAATCAATCATTCGATTTCGGAATGGAGATTTATGTAATTCCCCCACCTTCTGCATTCTTCTTATTCTGTTATAACCAAACTCTTCTTCCATTCCAGATTTCCTAGGAATTAATTTGCTAAAAATATCACCATCAACAATTTCACCACCTATTTTTAATTCATCTAAAAAATCATCTATGTCTCCCAACTTATTATAAGCCCTATCATGTTCAGGAAGCAATAATATGTCGAACGTTTTCCAGTCATTGATTGTGAAATAAGGCCATTCCTTTTCAATGCTGTTTCGAACAAACAAAGATCTTGCTAAGAAGTTATAACTACATTTGATGCAAGTACAACTTTGTAACATATTACATAACTAAATTAACCCAAGTAAATTTTTTATACCTTTGTTCTGTGCTTGCTCCCATTCTTTGTTCATATTCTTTCACCTTTTCATTGTTTGGAAAAAGTTTCTTTGCCATTCCCAAACTTTCAGCAAATACTTTCTTCATCCTTTCTAGTTCAACAAATTCTTGTTTCAATTTGACAGGATACCCTAGTTTCACATAAATATTTGAATTATTGCACAATGATATGACAATGTGATAATTTTCAGTCACTATTTATAAACTAAATTTTACCTTTTCTGTAATCGTATCACTTGTACTGTGTGTCTTTTGAACATCTCTAGCAATGGACAATATAGAATTATTGACTGGGTCCTCTAGAGAGACCACTAGACTGCAGGGTACTCCTTCAATTGTCTCTTCTGGGGTGTTAAAATTGTCATTGCCTCCAAATTCCTAACATAATACAAACAAATAAATAAATACTCGACTTTAAAATGTAACAACTAAGGCACTTTAACATACATATTTAAACAGCTAAGGAATAGTGGGATGATTTTTATTTCTACTATTGAACCATAGTGGATTATTCTGTAATTAAATATTCTCCTTAGACAATACCAGATAAAATATTGTGATGCTATTTATATTAACCTAGATACACCTCATCATTCTACAACAGAACCATATTTAAAAATGTTAAATATCTGATTCTTCAAAAGCATTATAAAAAAACAAGCATATAGAACCAATGTATTCAATATTCAGGGTTTTGATGTATCTACAGAACAAATTTAATCAAAAACAAATACTATGTACGTGTGGGACAAATATGTAAATATATTTTTATAAATTTTATGTGACAACTTACATTTTCAGTATATACTCCTCCATGCACATTTTCTTTCGCAGCAGAATCCCAGCTACCATCAATATTTCGGAATACCTATTTTTAACATGATAAGTTTTATGATTAGTCATTCACCATGTTAATCCTAAATACCATCCATCCAATCACTACTATGGAACCAAGTTAATTTTCAGTTGGAAATTTTTGAATTTACGATATAAGTAATTTTTGATGCTTATCCAAAATACTACTAACTTATTGGGATTCAATTTTTATACCACAATGTCTTGTTGATCATGCAAATCACCTTCTTCTGTTGGCTTTTCCACCTCAAAGTCCTTAACCTGCATGATTATTTTTGATTATGACATAAACTAAGGTTTTCAAAAAATAATTAATTAAACTCCTAAATTATATAAAGATACTTACAATATCCCCTTGCCCAAAACTGTTGTCAAGAAGTTCTCTTTTGTTTCTATCATCAATGAATGAGTTTTTCCAGCCAAGGAAAGCCGGGCATGTCGTTTTTACCTTAACATCAGGATGACTGGTTCGAGCAAGGTAAAAGTACTAAAGTAGAATAAAAAATGACAAAAGTATTAGTGTGTATTAAAAGTGAAGAATGTACTGCTATACAAACAGAAGAATTTTTTTAAAAAAACTTACAAGTAGGAACACATATGAACCAGTATAGTATTGTGTTTGGGGATTAATCCACCAATTCTCGTGAGCTTCCTTCAATTCATTTAAAACAAGGTTGCACCAATTGTAGTTTTTCGCATTATCGAAATTTTCAGAAAATTTCAGAATCTTTGTACACACAAACGATCCTTTGCTTGTTCTTATAAACATGTTTGACATTAGAACCATAAAATTTTCTTTGAAGTGATCATCAGCTTCTCTAGATTCTGCCATCTTCACACGCACGTTCTTCTCTGTTATCCTACTAGCTAACTTGCCACCAAACTGTGATACCCAGTGCTTTATTTTTTCTTTGGAATTTCCGAAAGTAACCTCTAAATCACCTTTTGGAATCCCAAGGGTACCGTGCACGTCATTCTCTGTGATCTTAATACTTCTGTTATTAGACAAAACCATCTCGCTTTTTTCTTGGTCAAACCACCACAAACAGTTGACAATAGTAGAGTGTGGCAACGTTTCCATAAGCGAGAATGACAACAAAGGACCAAATCCTGCTTCATTTACCCATTGTTTTTGAGCATCTGACATTCTTTCCACAGCCTTTGAGAAAGTTGATGGGTAAGCTCGAGTAAGGATTTTGTTTGGCTTTTCCCTTCTAGGTGACATCTCTACATCCTCTTCCTCCTCTTCTTCCAACTCTTCTTCCTTCTCTTCTGCCTCGTCTACTTTTTCTGCTTCCTCCTCTTCGGTTTCTTCTTCTGTACTTGTCTTCACTTTCTTCAATTTGTTCTTTTCTACCTGATAAAAAATTTAAAAACAGTTTTAAATTTTTATTCATGATTTCACAAAAAAAATAAATATGACCAGTACTAGAACAATATAAACTAGCATGATCTGTCAATAGCATTCAAACTACAAAAAGTTTGTTTTCATTCATAGTTAAAACTAAGTCAAATAGATCTAAATTTACCCTAACATAAACAAGCATGATCTGATAGTAAAAGCCAAAATCACAAACAGATTGCAAACACAAATCGTATCAAATACCTGGACTTTAGCTTTTCTTTTTTCCGCCTTGGTTGTCGCTCTTGCTTTCTTAGGTGGAATCATTTCAAAATCACTATCATCATCATTCATGATAGTAGGCAAATCTTTATTCCTTTTTCCTGCAGTTGTTTTACCCTGATGGGATGCAAAGAAAGAAAAAAAAAGTGAAATACGTACCAATTAAGAAAGTTAACATATTATAAACATTATCACAAAGGGAAAATAGCCTAGAAATGATTACAAAGAAAAATGTCATTCAGCCTGGTATTAGTTATACTTTATTTTATTATAGATTCAAGTTTGTTTTTTCTTGATTCTACTGCAGAACCATATGCACAAAAAATATATTGTCATACTAACTGCATATTTATTATACCTGATCATGTTTTTTCCTTTTCTCCACTTTAGAAACTTCAATCTTCTCCGGCTCATCAAGTTCAGATTGCTCATCATAAACTCCAATTATCTCAGGCTCATTGAACTGATTATCCACTGAAGAATTTGGTGCTGGATAATTTTTATTTGCTTTTGCATAACTAAGCCTATGTGACATTCTAGTTGGCTTTAATTTGAATTTCAACTTCCTTGGCGCTTTGAAAGCTGACTCATTAATAAAAGTCAGAGATTCGTCCTTGTTATTTTTATCCTGGTTCATGACTTCTGTTGCTGGTGGCACCGTTTTAAACATATTCTGTGAGCTGTCTGGCTGTGAGCTCTCTGGAGTGTATATCACCAATGCACGCAGAGCATCACTCTCTTTAAACAAATCATTTGCATCTGGAGTACTTGCACCTATATCTTCATTAGTTGGAATAAAAAAAATAATTAGCTAAAGATTCTAGGAAAAGAATGCCCATATATACAATAGCAACACTAAAACTTATTTCGCTTCCAGCCTACTTAAAAGAATATATAGCATACCAAGTATACATTATCTGACTTGCCTCATAAACTTTGTTAGTTACATTTTTCATACCTTTTTCAAACACTGGTTCAGTAGCATCTTTCTTTGAAACAGATGCTATGGTTTCAAAAAATTCTTTAACATCACTGTCGGTGAACCAGCTTTCATCCATCTGTTAGGAATAACAAAAAATAAAAGAATCAGTACACATTATAACGTAATGCAAAAAATTACATATACTATAGCAGAAATCATAAATACAAATGAAGAATATAAACTCTGATTCTACTATAGAATATAAATAAATTAAATTTTGATTATATTCTTTAAACAAAAAAAAAATCACATAACTTAAATCTACAATTTACACTTCTATTTTTGATTCCAGAATAGAATCAAAGGTTATAGCTAAAAACTCTATAGTGAAATCAAAAGTGCTGCCATTAAAATCATCTAATTTGTCATCTGTTCTATAGTAGAATTAAAAAGACTATCTAAGTTATAAAAGTCTTAAAGCAGAAAAGCATCCTTACAAATCCTGGATAGTCTTCTTCAATATTGAAATGCTCTGGACAGGACATCAAGAACTTGTACATGTAGTACAAAACATAGTGCCCACATTTTGTACCATCCTTTTGCTGTGGGACTTTTGGAACCTTGAATGAGATGTCATCATATCCTTCTCTGTCCTCATTTTTGTAAATGTCAATGACAAACCTGTCAATTATGCAATCATTAGAAACTACAAGTCAGATTTATAGTTATACAATTTCTACTTATTAGAAAGTAATTACATAAAGTAATAATTATAACAAGAAATGTACTTACTGTCTAATTTCTTTTTCCAGCCGTTGGGGTTCTGCTTCATGAACCGAATCCAGTAGCAAAATACATGGACTTCTTGTGCTATCCAGATTATGACCCATGTTACATAGAATCACCAGATTCCAGTGGTTCCTGTCATTAAACAAATTTGTAACTATTCAGAATTATGCAATAGATAGATGGAATAATATAAAGAAAAACAACTTGATTCTTAAATATTTACTTGCGCTTGACACAATGGAACGAACACATATCGTTTCTCAAAAACGCTTTCGATTGAGATCCAGTACATTACATTTCTTATAGATTCTTTTTTATTTGTAACATACGAATTGTACCATAGAGAGTCAAAACATATGCATCCTTCTCTTTTCTTGGTTGGTATCATTTTCCAGGCAGTACTTCAAAAAAGAACAAATATATAAGCATCATTATATTATTCTACAAGAACATTACTTAAGCAAAAGAAGAAACATATAAATGTTTTCTTTACCTTTGATGAACATCAAATGTGTCGGTGTTCAGCTCTTCCTCTATATTACTATTCAGAAGATTAAGATTGTGTTGGTGTACAGCTTTTCTTTGCTTTCGCGTTCTCCTGGATGAAGAAATTTTTTTCCAAGTTTTAATCTATTCCCGGAACGCGTACCTGGAAAATTTTTAAATCAAACATTCTGAATCTACGATAGGATCATATAGAAGTCAATGTAGAGTCAATTTGTATTCTATTTTTTTGGTTCTACAATGCAATCATATTAGAACACATTAGATAGAACCAAATATACAAAAGTACACATAATAGAAACTAAATTAGCTACAGAATCAAAACTTATGCAATAAAAAATCACTTTAAACTGATAACCCACAGAGTTGTATAAGTAGAGAAGAGATTTCATATTACAATCAAAAAATTAGTATAATTAGAGAAAGCTTCTATAGTACAATCAAAAAACTACAAACACATAAATATGCTTCAATAGTAGAATCTAAATCTAGGCACAACACATACACATGATTAAAAGCCTTATACTCATGGGATTCTACTATACAAGTTATATGCAGCTACAAATACAAAACTGCTTGTATGGTAGAATCAAAAACTACAAGTAGACAAATAACCTTCTGTAGTAGAACCAAAATTTTACACAAAACAAAAATGAAACTAAATAATATCAACATAAACATGATTCTATAGTAGAATCAAAATACACAAATAAAAAAAAAACATCATATCTGGTTCTAATCTACTGTAGAATCAAATTATTAGCAATTACCTATTAATTTACTCCTTACGATTTATACACAAAACTGGTTCTATTATAGAACCACAATAATACAACAGAAATGTTGATACTATTATAGAAACACAATTTATTCCTTATTATTTATACACAAAACTGGTTCTATTACAGAACCACAACATTACAACAGATGTAGATAATCAACAAAAACTGACTGACATCAACAAAAAACTATAGAATCACTAATAGAATCAGATCTATTGATACCTTACGATTTATACACAAAACTGGTTCTATTACAGAACCACATGTACATACAGATGTAGATAATCAACAAAAACTGACTCAAATCAACAAAAATCTATAAAATCACTGTAGAATCAGATTTAGTTAAGCATGCATATGCATTTTTTAAAGCAAAAACAGCTCATAATACCTATTCTCCTCGGAAACATTTTAATCTCTATATCCAATGGAGATTAACCTGAAAATTACAATTCAAAACCCTAAATTAACGAATTAAAGAAAAATAAGATTATAATTGAAAGAATAATGAAGATTATAAGAAAAATAAGAACCTTCCTTTGATGAATAGCTCGAATCTGAAGCTTTAATGGCGTTTTTGTCCGATTTCTCTCTCTCTCTCTCTCTCTCTCTCTCTCTCTCTCTCTCTCTCTCTCTCTCTCTCTCTCTCTCTCTCTCTCGGTGAGCAGCTTGTGTGTGTATAGCTGTGTGTATGTTTTGTTTTGTTCCGTACAACGGTTAAGCCGCGTGTGTTTAAGTGTGTCTGTATTTTACAGTTTTACTATTAATTACAGTTTTGCCATTAAATAATTGGATGGCTAAGATTGTTTCTCTCCAATTCTCTATATAACAAATTCTCTCTAGAAGGGGACTCTATATATATATTATAATGTGGTGGAATCAAGTCGGGGATTGAGAATCGGGGCGGGGGTCGGGGATCGGGCAGGGGAGACATAAAATCCCGGCCCCGGCCCGCTCCCCGGTTTTTTTTTGAAAATTGTCCCCGCTCCCCGGCCCGTACCCGAAAAAATCCCCGATTCCCCGCCCCGTTCGATGCGGGGATCGGATCGGGATCGGGATGGGGCGGGCCGGGGTGAATGCCCATCCCTACTCTGGTCCATTATATAAGGCATTTGACTTTTTTGCACCTAATTTTAGGTATTTTGACTACATAGCTAGAATTATTATTTTCTTAAATTTCTTTTTCTAAATTAAAATTAAAATATTATATTTTTATTCAAAAAAGAAAAAATTGAAAAATAAATTTTTTTAATATATAGTCAAAACACCTAAAGTTACGTGCAGAAAAGTCAAATACCTTATATAATGGAGGGGAGGGAGTACATGTTACATGCACACCAAATACAAAACTTCGTTCTTTTCTTTTGTACAAGAATGCCACTAGAGCGTGTTATATAGGGGACCATATATCATAGCACGGCAATCAGAAATGCATACTTCCCCGAGGAGTAATCAGTAATAGTAAGATACGAGCCTCAGATTGACACATGTAATCGATTTGAGTGTCTTGTAGATTTATATGAATATGGGACATATTAACAGAACGATTAGCTGTAGTTTATGTACCAATATTAAAGTAAAACAACACCATCAGAACTTATTCTTGTTTTCCCGTGTAGTTGTCAGCCTCATTTAAGTTTGTGCATTGAAGACATCTATTATATTATTAATAGCACAACAAGCCAATTTGTGAGACAATTTATTCATTTTAAAATTACTAAATTACCCCTAATACATTAAATTAAAGAAAAAAAGTGTTTTTAATGAGATTTGAACCCTTGACCTCTAGCATAATCAATGCCCTGTTTATAAAGACGGGTAGGGCGATAGATGTACAGGTTAATTAATCTTGTGTTTCAAATTAATTTTTTTGGAATTAAAAATGCTAGAAATTCTTGTCAAAAAATTAATGCTGGAAATGGAAGCCAAGAACATGAAAAAGATTAACACCAAATGACAAGTGATTTCGATAAACTAATAATCTTATTAGATGTGAATTGTCTTAAAATTTTTACCCTCTAAGAATGCATTATTAAGGATGAGAGTAACATAAATGCAACGGTAACATAAATGTAACGTAAATGCAGAAAACTTAGCCTACACATAATATGAATGACCGAATACATAACATAAAATGACTCACCACGGATGTCCAGTTGGTTGGAACAATGATTTAGAGGCTTACTATCCTAAGGTCACAGATTAAATCTCATTGCGAGGCACAAAAGTAAGTAAGTGGACTCATACATACAATTAATTTCTCTCTCCTAACTTTTATTTAAACTACATCAATATACAATTCATATATGATTAAATGATGATGTGACATGGATGCATAAATGCATCTTTGGTTCAAATTTAGAATCAAAAATACATTTATGCATATTTGCATCCAATTATAACACTTTTTTAAAATCGTATTTTTAGCATTTGATGCTTTAATATAGTAATCGAATCAAGAATAATATTGCTTTGAATTTGCTTTTACCACCAGCAGGAAAAAGCACAAGTGCACAACACAACTACAAACTTATGCCAGTATAAAAGAATTACAATAAATTTATCCATATACTTAAATTATTTAGAGGCAATTATTTTTACAAGATATAAATATGTCTACAACTTCTAAAATTTAAATAATTTATATAAAGTATGCATAATATTTATTTGTTTTAATAATCGATTCGGTTCAATTTTTTTTGATTTAGTTTCAACCTTAAACCGAAATCGAGGACGATTTGATTTTTCAAATTTTTGATTTCGATTTCAGTTTAATTTTATACTGATCAGTTTATCTCATCGATTTCGATTCGATTACCCTGCCTATTAGCATTAAATTTCTCTGTTTTGTACAATAGCATTGCTAGAGGTATTCAAACTTCCCGTCTTGATTAATTTCTTTTTCTAGCTAGTTGAACACAAAATTTTGACATTTATTTTATTGACTATTTTTAAAATACATTTTCTTAGCGGATTATATTTCTTTTTAACTACTTTTCTACATAAAATTTTGATTTTTGTTATGTTGACTATCTCTAAAATAAATTTTCTTAAGCATAGAACTCAGAATTCTTAATCATTTTCCCAAAACAACAAATATAAAGGGTAGTTGTTAGAAACCCAAATATAAAATCTTAAAGAATGTAACGGGTTTCCTTGATTTTTTTATAGTGCAATCGGGTGTGTAATTTATATGTCAAAATGGAGTTTTTGATCTGCTGATTAAGTTTCACATGAATGCTGTTTCGAAAAAAAAAAAGAAAAAGTTTCACATGAATGCAATACACAAGGGAGGAAAAGAGTTGTATATTGACTGTAACAAAACGATTGTAAAATTACTTTTCTACCCATATTTTAACGTCAGAAATTCGTAAGAATTTAAGAAATAAATTTAACAATGTAACTGTAATTTTTTTTTTTTTTATTTTGGTCATAAAAGTGCAAAACGATAAAATTATAAGCACGTTAATCTAGTCTATATCTTTTGGTGTACTGTATAAAGAACTATACATATACGGTTATGTTTAGGTCCTGTCATTTACGATTTATAAGTTATTTATCTCGAAAAAAATTATATTTACATATTATTTTTTTAAAAAAATTGTATGGGGAGTTTAACATTCATTTTCTTGTAAAAATAAGTTACTTATTTTAAAAAAAAATATACATATTTCCTAATTTTTTTTCTAAAATAAATTACTTATTTATGAAAAATAAGATAAGTCAGACGGGATCTACATGTGATTGGCACAATAGAATTTCTGTACAGGTTTGTGGAATATGCATTCTATTTCTAGCATGATTGTTGATCAAGGAGATAGTCTCTTGGAGCAATTGTAATAAATATTTTAGAGGGTGTTTTTGATTTGGATTTTAATCTGATTATTAGTAATTTCATCGGGTCATCCTCATCGGTAGTTTTCTCATACACAAATTATCGAAAGAACACGAAAATAAAATTTTAAAAATTTTAAAGACTCAAAAATCATTCCCAAAATTTTTCCCAAAAATTAATCAATGGTAATCTATCTAACAGTAATATGAGAAATAATATGTGACGATATGCGTTTCCAATGAAAACCTTTCATTTATCGTCATTCCGGACAAATTTAATTTCATGGCTCCAATAATGCAAGATAATTATTTGCAGTCTCGCAGACTATTCAAAACACATAAACCATGGAGACACTGAATAGACGACTCTTTCAAATCACAAGAAGACTTTGAGTTTTTTTTTCTTGATGAAAGAAGACTTTGAGTTTTAAAACTTGGGACTAACACATATACTACTGAAATACTGATAATTTATTTATGCCTACAAACACAAGAATCAAGATATACAGAAAAAGAATTAGCGAAATGGAAGGCACTGCTATCATTTTGTTGTGCTCATGTTTACTCTCAGTCTTAATGTTTAACTCTGCATCAGACACTATAACGGCAAATCAAACCATTAGAGATGGACAAACCATTGTTTCAGCACGCGGAGAGTTTGAAATGGGATTTTTTAGCCCCAAAGGCAATCCCAAAAATCGTTATTTCGGTATATGGTACAAAAAGATGTCAAATGGAACAGTGGTATGGGTGGCAAATAGAGAGACTCCTATTGCTAATACTTCAGGTATTATAAGAGTTAGTAGCATGGGAGTTGTTGTAAGTACTAATCAGAGTACTAACATCCGAATTTGGTGGTCGAATTCTTCAAGGTCAGTGAAGAATCCAGTGGCTCAGCTATTAGATACAGGGAATCTTGTCTTCCGGGATGAAAATGAGAAGCAAAATTATGTGTGGCAGAGTTTTGATCATCCCGTGGACACTATTCTACCTGGCATGAAATTTGGATATGATCTAGTAACTGGCATAGACAGGTACCTTGTATCATGGAAAAGTGATGATGATCCAACCCCTGGTAATTATACTTGTCGAATTGATAAAAATGGTTTTCCACAGGGGATTTTGTGGAAAGATTCAGTTCCTTTGGTTAGATCTGGACCTTGGGTTGGCTCAAGATTTAACGGCAATCCTATTCGGGAGTACAATGGAATCTACAGAGAAAGCTTTGTCTTAACTGAGACGGAGGCTTATTATGTTTTTCACGTTCTCATTGCTGAATCTCCTATTTCAATGTTGACACTGACACCACGTGGCGAACCAACCCGTTATATATGGAACTCAGAGAGACATAATTGGACACTGTACAAAGCTTTAGATGAGAATGATTGTGATCGTTATGGATTTTGTGGAACAAATGGTGTTTGCAGTGTTCACAAGTCTCCTATGTGTGAATGTATGGAAGGGTTTCATCCCAAAAGCCCAGAAGACTGGGCAGAAGCAGATTGGTCTAATGGTTGTTTGCGCAATGTTCAACTGGAATGTGGAAATGGAGAGGGTTTTGTGAAGCATAGTGGTCTAAAATTGCCAGACACACGATGGTCTTGGTATAACATGAGCCTGAGCCTTGCAGAATGTGAGGACAAGTGCTCGAAGGATTGCAATTGTACAGCGTACTCAAACATAGATACTAGCAATGGGGGAAATGGATGCCTATTATGGTTTGGTGGTTTGAATGATATTAGAGTCTTATCAGAAAATGGACAAGATCTGTATGTAAGAATGGCTGCCTCTGAATTCAGTAAGTAATCACTTTTTTTATGCTACTATTACTAGGTACCAGTAATTTATTTATTTTTCCTTTAATTGATTAGATAACTTTCAATAATAATTTTTTCTTACAACACAGAGGACACCAGAAAATCACGAGTAAAGAAGCACTTGCAGATCATCATTTTAGTTCCTGTGCTTGTAATACTGACGGTAACCATTAGCCTTTTCCTGTTGTATGCATACAAGACAAAAAGGTCGAACAGAGTAGGTAATTTTAAGTATTGGATTCATGCATTCTTTAATGAATTAATATGCAGTTGATTTGCAAACTCCAAATATTCGAATAAAATTAACACGTAAACTCGCAGAAGGATTTGTTCATAAGATTGCATGTCATGTAGAATCATGTACATACATTGTTCACTGAAGTACCCATTTGATTCTTGCGTGCGCAGGGAAAGAGAAAACTTTAGCAGGCCAAGACTTGGATTTACCTTTATTTAGCTTCATGCAAATTGCGAAAGCCACTGACAATTTCTCCAGCAAAAGGCAGCTTGGCAAAGGTGGATTTGGGACTGTATACAAGGTGAACACTTCCATATTACTCTTGTGCATATATTAATAGTTAGGCTCCAATTTTGCATAGAAAGCATTAGGATAGTAATGTTTCTTAATTTCCTTAATCTAAATGGGTGCATAATCTAATCAGAACTACTGTTAAACCACTATATATCTCCCAAAAGGAACGCACACAACAATGCTAATATGCTTTAAAAGTTAATGTTAAGAATGCTTAATTTAGAAAGTTAAGAAGGGATCACATACACTAATTTTCAGGGGATTTTGGAAGAGGGAAAAGAAATAGCTGTCAAGAGGCTCTCGAAGGATTCAAGACAGGGTTTAGACGAATTCATGAATGAAGCTTCATGCATTGCTAAACTTCAACATAGGAATCTTGTTACGCTTCTTGGGTGCTGCATTGAGGAAAGGGAGAGACTATTGATCTATGAATATTTGCCTAACAAAAGTTTAGATTATTATATATTCGGTATGATCCACACTAAAGCTTCTCTATATTTGCTTATTGTTGGTTCATGAATATCAAAGTTAAAGCAGCAAAACTGTTCCCTCACAAAACAATTGACCTAAATGGCGAACAGATAAAAGTATGAGCCAATCATTAAACTGGCCGATGCGCTACAACATTATTGTTGGTACTGCAAGGGGGCTACTCTATCTTCACCAGGATTCCAGACTAAAAATTATCCATAGAGATCTCAAAGCCAGCAATATTTTACTGGATCATGAGATGAACCCGAAAATATCAGACTTTGGATTGGCTAGAACTTTTGGGGAGGGTGAAACTCCAACAAATACAACAAGAGTGGTTGGGACACAGTAAGAATTCCCACAACATTTCAATTATGTTTTCTGGATTACATTTCTCAGTAATTCTTTCTCTAAAAAAAATTACTAACAGTTCACAGCATAACTGATACATATCATTAATTTTTTCCATTTAGCGGATACATGTCCCCGGAGTATGCCTTTGATGGACTGTTCTCAGTTAAGTCTGATGTCTATAGCTTCGGTGTATCACTTCTAGAGGTAATAGTTGGGAAGAGAAACAGAGGTTTTGTTCATCCAGATCACAACCTTAATCTTATTGGACATGTAAGTAAAATGTGTGCGAGTAATATTATGTCTTAATCTGCTGGTCTTGCGATCTTTTTAATCGACTTGAACTATATTTAGGTATGGAAAAGGTACACTGAGTGTAATCTTTCGGAAGTAGTCGATAGCGTGATCTTGGAGTCCAGTAATCAACATGAAGTATTTCGAGTTATTCAAATTGGGTTATTGTGCGTGCAAGAATATCCGGAAGATAGGCCAAACATGTCATCGACGATCATGATGCTGACTAGGGATGATACATTGCCTATTCCTAAACAGCCTGGGTTTTTCTTGGAGAGAAGGAACTGTCCTGAAACAGGCTCTTCACCAAAAGCCTCTACCATGAACACAATCAGTGTGTCATCTTTTGCACCTAGATAGTGTTTTTTTTCTTTGGACATTCCTGAGAGCTGAGACACCAGTAATTGTATTCAACCAATGATAAGTGCACCAGTACAGTACTCATCAACACAACAGTTAAAGCTTCTGCGGCCAAATGTCTGATAACAACTCAACCAATTTCTTCAGGCAAGCCATTGAATCTGGCATTGCTCGATAGCCCTACAACTAACATCAAGCATCAATATCTATCTCTCTATCTATCTATAACCTTTATTAATAAGCGAAATAGCCTTTTTAACGGTACCACTTTTTGGTTCGCGCTATATTTTGGTTTCACCCTATTTCTACTATAATTCTATTTCTATGTTGTTTTTTTAATAAAATAGAAATCCTATTATAATTATAATTCTTTTATTACAACTTTAAATAAAAAAATAGTTTCACCCCTAGAATCATATTTCCCTTATAATTCTATATTATTTTTTAAAGAAAATAATAAAATTGAAATCCTATTATAATTATAATACAATTTTTTTATCATAAGTTACAATCGAAAAATAATACAATCAATTCTCCGAAAGATTTTTTAAGGAGAACTAGAACATGTTTCTATACACTACTCTATAACAATCTTCCCTGCGATTATATGTTATTTTTAAGAAAACATAATAAAATTGAAATCTTATTATTATTATTATTATTATTATTATTATTATTATTATTATTATTATTATTATTATTATTATTATTATTATTATTATAATTCTTATATTGTATTAGTAATATTTTTATTATAACTTGGAATAAAAAAATATTACGATCAATTATATTAAATATTTTTCAATGAAAACAATTGAAACGTGTTTCCAGACACTTCTATTAAACAATCTAAGTTTAGAGATTGTTAATCGCATAAATTTTTTATGCAAATAACATAGTTCTTTTTATAATTTTATAATATATTTTTATAAATATTTAATTAAATAAAAAATTAATAATTAATTAACATAAATCCCCGATCGAGCCCGTTTATCTATAAATCCCCAGAAGTTTCCGGGAGCTATAGAATCGCCCTATTTATCTATTTTTTAGAGCTCCTCTATTTTAAATAATTAGGATCAAAATTTCCTCCTTTATACCCTATTTTTTAGAAAACGAAATCGAAATCTTATTTAAACGGGTGAGGATCCTCTGTCCCATTCTTCATGTCCCCTTTTGTGTCCCCTATATAAAATGGGCGCCCCTGGCGGGGCCCATTGTAAGGAAAATGGAAATAAATTTTATTTCCATTTTCCTTACAATGGGCCCCGCCAGGGGCACCCCATTTTGTATAGGAGACACAGAAGGGGACAGAGGATTCGGGCTCTATTTAAACAGGACAATAAATTTTTAAATTGAAAATAGAAAAGGTTTGCGGATACTTTGAAGAAACATTATCGGACATATTACCATTTTTAAATCAATTTATATATTATATAAATCCTTCTCGTGGCTCTAAAAACTGTCTGTATTGCAATTTGTCTTCTAATGTTTTCTGTTTTAGTTCATCAATGCAGGTTTGCATTATTAATATTTTCTTAATTTCTGTTGTTTTTTCTTGACAAATTGAAAGCAATCTACATCTTTCAATCTACATATGTGATTCGACCAGTTTTTTAGGTAACTCAATTTATGCCATCCATTCTTGATGTAGGCCATCTTCATCCTTTTCGTCTCTGAATTCTGAATCTATACTATTTAATGTAGTCTATATTTTTCTTTGTATCTCTACTTTTTTAATTTGTTCTTTTGATTCTATAGGTTAATGCATCATATTGAGTTTTAAACTTTGGTAATATTAATTATTTGTTTGGTCATCATATATACATATACATCGAGATAATTCAAGTAAACTTATATAGTTGCTTTTGATGAATTCATGTTGTTTTAATTTCCTTCTCATTCTTAGGTTTTGTGCCAATAACATGTTGGTGCAGTGGTTGAGCCACTGGCCTCCTCTGAAGGAGGTCAGGGGTTCGACTCCTGCATATGCGTGAGTTTCTAGTTTGTATTAGGTTTCCTTTCTGTATTTGTATTTCCGTATTTGTAATTATGTACTAGGTCGGGGGTCCTTCGGAAACAGCCTCCCTATTGTATAGGGGCATGGTCTGCGTACATCTACCCTCCCCAGATAACTGCTTTTTATATATAAAAATGGCAATATTTAAAGATCCTTTTTCTCTACATATATATGGTAACAAGGAAGTTGTCATTCTAGCTGGAATTATTTTTGTTACAACCTCCGCATTAGTTAATTAATGAAACTAGCTTATAGCCCGTGTAAGGCACGGGCTTGCTAGCGAAGTTATATTAATATGTAATTGTGTTGCTCTATTTTAAAAAATCAAATGATATTTTCAATGTGTTGATACTCAGAATGCAAATAAGTCCAAGAGGAATTATGTGTTCACGGTGTATATCAACTACACAGCTAAAAATATGTATCATTTGCAATGTGCTAATTTCATTTCAAGGATTACTACTTGCCTGAATTAGGAGTATAAAAGTATTTACATAAATAATGACTGTTATGAACTTGCATATTAGCAAAAGATCGATACGACTGAAGAATTTATACAAGAGATTGGCTCCAAATTTCTTGGAGATCAACCGTGTGATCCAAACACCATGAAATCAAGTGACTTAAATTAGTGCTTCAGTTTTTTTGAGCTGATATTACCAAAATGGGCTGAACCTGAATTTAGAAGATGGAGAGAGCAAGTAGAAGAACTTCCCAAACCCATATTGTCATAAGAAATAATAGATCGATGTATTTTCTGTTCCACTATAATTAAATATGTTAATATATAGATGGTTAATGTGCATGTAATTTACCGCATGAGCTTTGCTAGTAAATCATGTTAATATGTATTTATATTGTTTTGTAATTAAATGGTGCTTGCAACATGTAAATGCTTAGTATGCAAAACATATCTAAGAAATTATTTATTCATGATGATTTATGTATGTACAACTAAAATAAATAAATTTCAATGTGCTAATCTCTTTAAACGAACGTTCAAATAAATGAGTTATGAGCATATAGAATTTGTATTAGTAGTGACTGCCTGATCCACAACCGATTTGTGCGTTTGACCCGAATTAAAAAGATATTCATAAGATATAAATTAGTACACAAATTATAGTATCTATCTTCTAAATCTAAGTAACTTGTTTCAACTATTAAATAAAAAAAATTTCTACATAACAATGTACTGTTCGAAATATTCTCAAAACTAATATCTAGCATAGTGATAAGGAATCTAACTTCTAAGTTAGAAGTCAAGGGTTAAATTTCTATTAGAAATAATTTTTTTATCATTAATATAATATAGGAGGGGTAATTTTGTAATTTCATGATAACTAAATTGTCCCACGATATATTAATAATGAGTTTTACAATATATCCAAAATCTATGTCAAGTATAGTGGTAAGGATTCTTTTTTTTAAGTTAGAGGTTAATGGTTCAATTCTCTCTAGGAACAATTTTTTTTTATCACTAATATAATATATGAGGGTTGTCCTATGATATAATAATAATGAGTTTTATAATTTTTTCAAAACTCATGTCTAGCATGGTGGTAAGGATTCTCACTTACAAGTGAGAGGTCAAGGGTTCAATCCTTTAGAAAGGTTAAATTAGTAATTTCATGTTGAATAAATTGTCTCACAAATCCCCTTGTTGTGCTATTAATATTATTTCGTTTTTAAAAGGAATGTATTGTGTTCGATGGAGGATATGTTTGAGTTAATGTCTGACTGGCAGATTCTTGTGAGGGAGCAAACATGTAAACTAAATTTAAGTTCAATTGAAGATCTGTCTATTAAAGTATTTCTTTCTTCAAATATTTTTATTTCAATGAAATATCAAGTTTTAACTGGCCTCTGTGTTTAAGAATTTTGAGATGGTCAATGTAATAAACTACTGTATAATAGGAACTAGGCTGGGTATTGCCTAAATGGAGTTTACTAACAGACATGGCATCAGAGAACTCATTGCTTCCTGTCCAAATATGAAAAGTGCTACCAAATAAATTGCCCATTATTTGTCATTGAGATTCATGGTAAAATTCTTAAAAAAGACAATGAAAATAGCTAATAATTAATGATCCAAATAATATTTTTAATAACAAACTAAGATAATTTTTCGAAATTTAGAAAGACCTTAGACAAAGTTCTTAACAAAAAGGTTTTTAAACAAATTACAAAAGTAGCATTTACCAATACTAATTAAGAACAAAATAACAATTTAACACAAGAGTAGCATTTACCAAATTTTATTAGGGATGAAACACTTTAACAGCCCGTGCAAGGCACGAGCTTGCTAGCAAAATTATGTTAATATGTATTTGTGTTGCTCTATATTCAAATAATCAAATAGTATTTTCAATGTGTTGATGTTCATAATGCAAATAAGTCCAAAAAGGATTATGTGTTCAGTATATCAACTATATAGCCAAAAAAAGGTATCATTTGCAATGTGTTAATCTCATTTCAAGGATTACTACTTGCCTGATTTAGGAGTATAAAAGTATTTACATAAATAGTAACTATTCTCAGGGCCATCTCCAGCATTTTGGATGCCCTAGTTTTCCAAAATTTTGGAGGTCCTAAATTTTTCTGGACAATATATTTAAAAACTACTCCATTCGTCCCAAAATACATGTTCATTTTGATTTTTAATACTCAAATTAACCATTCTTTGACTAAACATTAAAAATTATTCAATTATTATTTTTAAAATCCAAAAATTACATTTTAAAATAAATTACATGAACTTTTTAATGATATATTTTTTTTTAGTTTATTCATTTATATAATACATATAAATTTTAGTCAAAATTTGATCAATTTGACCAGTCAAAAATCAAAAGGGACATGTATAATGGAACGAAGGGAGTATAAATTTCATAAATCAAAATTATTAAAAACTATAATAATATATTAATGCAGAAGTTTCAATTTAAATACAAAAATTAGCAATTTGAAGCTAAAAAGTTAATGCCTTTAAACAGCTTCAAGCAATGGTTATAGAAGTGTTAAGAGATGACCAATTATAGGCGAGCTAGCATAACTCGTTGTGATGACTGATGAGTTCAAGTGATGATCAATCAATTTAGATTCTGGAAGTCAAAATAGTTAGCTACTTAGGTTAAACCCCAATTATATTGCTGTGAAATCCCCTTCAAAACAGTCAAGACTCGGGGGCAAGTCTGGAAACAACTTACTAAATACTCATCTTTCAAAATTAATTTTGATTTTATATAGCAGACAAGCAAGATTCACCAATATTGCAATAGCAACATGGGGAAAAAAATTGTGTCTGTGTATATTACGGACCTACACATCGAAGCAAGAAAGTCAAAACCAAATTCTCATTTATCTTTATCCCAGTCTATTCATCTAAACTACCGAGATCGTCAAGCACATACCATATCGAATCTGCACATTGTGCACTATCATCTCAAAAATTGTTTCAAAGAAAATCTTATAGTTGAATATTTAAATTAAGCCTCACATTTTAAACACACTTAAAAGCCTTCTAATTTTCGGTCTTCAAAAAAACTCATTATTAATATATCGTGGGACAATTTAGTTATCATGAAATTACTAAATTACCCCTCCTATATTATATTAATGATAAAAAAATTATTTCTTCCCCTACCCATATTGTCATAAGAAAGAGATAATGGATCGATGCATTTTCTGTTCCACTATAATTAAATATGTTAATATGTAGGTGGTTAATGTGCATGCAATTTACCGCTCGAGCTTTGCTAGTAAAATCATGTTATTATGTATTTATATTGTTTTGTAATTAAATGGTGCTTGCAACATGTAAATGCTTAGTATGCAAAACATATCTAAGAAATTATTTATTCAAGATGATTGATGTATGTACAACTAAAATAAATAAATTTCAACGTGCTAATCTATTTAAACGAACGTTCAAATGAATGAGTTATGAGCATATAGAATTCGGCCCAGCCTACATCCACAAGAGCAACAACTTCACACTAGATAAAAGAGATTACAATATCCGGGTATCCGGCCCCTGAATTTTATACACAAATTCAGCCCTACGATACCTATTATGTATATCCCCAACTCACTGAAGTGTTTATCTCAAAAACCTCCCCCTATCACTGTTTCCCGACAACCTTTCCTTCTCTCCCTCTCCCAACCCGGACAGTGCCACACAACCTGATAGAAAGACCCCTGCAACGGGACCACCTCCGATGGCTGCAGTCAGACCCAAGTACCCTAAGGAATAGTTTAGGCATGAGGACCTTCTATCCCGACATTTTCTGAAAGCGGGCTAAACCGGCTTTCCTACTAGACGGACTATCTAGCAGCTATATAGAGAGAGAAGAGAGAATTATGTTTTTGGTGTAGTTTTAGTAATGAAGGGGGAGGGTGTATTTATAGGTGATATGTGGTAGGTATATATGGTAGGTGTAGTGTGAATTTGGGAATATTTGTATAAAAATTGTAGGCTACCTAATAGTAGGCTACCTAACACGTATTGCACAACTTTACTCCTACCGAATTTTGGCTACATACATTTACTACTTAAATTGATTTTTTTTTTTCTATTTTATGATATTGAAATCAGCGGCTATATGTCCCCAGGGTATGCCATGGAGGGCTTATTTTCTATAAAGTCTGATGTCTTTGCTTTCGGTGTTTTGCTACTCGAGATCCTCAGTGGGAAAAAGAACACTGGTTTCCGTCACTCAGATTGCCTCAGTCTTCTTGGATATGTAAATTTAATAATAAATTTTCAACAATGCCTGATATATGTATTAGTGCATGATTTATAGCCTAGTAAGGTATCTTTTAAGTAGTCTCACTATTGTACATATTTACTCTTCAGGCATGGGAGTTGTGGAGAACCGAGAGAGTGCTTGAGTTGATGGATTCAAATCTGGAGGTACCTACCTCGTTCTTGCCACTGAGATATATTCATGTCGGCCTCTTGTGCGTCCAAGAAAGTCCAGCTGACAGACCAACCATATCTGATGTTTTAGCTATGTTTGGCATTGAGTTATATAAACTGGTTTCTCCGAAACACCCTGCTTTTACGTCTCGTGGCATTGTAGGTTCAGGGATAGACAAAGCCGAGAATTGTTCAGTAAATAATATTTTAACTGTTTCAGTGATGGATGGTCGCTGAAGTCTGTTACTCCTCTGGTCTAGGGATGGGCATCGGGGCACTTCGGGGCCGGGGAGTGCTATCCCCGCCCCCATCCCCGAATTCAAACCCAATCCCCGTCCCCGGCCCGATCCCCGTCGGAGTTTATTTTTTATTCCCCGTCCCCGGCCCAAACGGGTAACGGGGATCCCCGCGGGGAATCGGGGAATTTCATTTTAAATAAAAAAATAACATTTTAAACACTAACTAGTGAGTTTGAAACAATTTTTTAAGCACTAAATTAAGATAAAAAAATATTACTTGAATAAACAATTATAAATAACATGGAAATGAAGTTATTTAACTACTAGAAAGACAAACATATAAGATTAAAATATCATTTTGTATATATATATATATATATATATATATATATATATATATATATATTATAATGTGGTGGAATCAAGTCGGGGATTGAGAATCGGGGCGGGGGTCGGGGATCGGGCCGGGGAGACATAAAATCCCGGCCCCAGCCCGCTACCCGTTTTTTTTTTAAAATTGTCCCCGCTCCCCGGCCCGTACCCGAAAAAATCCCCGATTCCCCGCCCCGTTCGATGCGGGGATCGGATCGGGATCGGGATGGGGCGGGCCGGGGTGAATGCCCATCCCTACTCTGGTCCATTATATAAGGCATTTGACTTTTCTGCACCTAATTTTAGGTATTTTGACTACATAGCTAGAATTATTATTTTCTTAAATTTCTTTTTCTAAATTAAAATTAAAATATTATATTTTTATTCAAAAAAGAAAAAATTGAAAAATAAATTTTTTTAATATATAGTCAAAACACCTAAAGTTACATGCAGAAAAGTCAAATACCTTATATAATGGAGGGGAGGGAGTACATGTTACATGCACACCAAATACAAAACTTCGTTCTTTTCTTTTGTACAAGAATGCCACTAGAGCGTGTTATATAGGGGACCATATATCATAGCAGGGCAATCAGAAATGCATACTTCCCCGAGGAGTAATCAGTAATAGTAAGATACGAGCCTCAGATTGACACATGTAATCGATTTGAGTGTCTTGTAGATTTATATGAATATGGGACATATTAACAGAACGATTAGCTGTAGTTTATGTACCAATATTAAAGTAAAACAACACCATCAGAACTTATTCTTGTTTTCCCGTGTAGTTGTCAGCCTCATTTAAGTTTGTGCATTGAAGACATTGTTTACTTAAGAGCATGCATATGATGAAGCTCTTTCTTTGGTTATTACATTTCAAAACACTGTAACAATATTTTCCCAAAGTTTTGTTAACCACAGAATTCCCAAGTGACAATTATGGACAACGAATAAGAAAAGCTTATGTTCTACCAATTTTGTGTGTACAGAGTTATCAAACAAAGAGGCATTCAATTAACATCTAATTGCGTTAATATTTCACAGAATAATGACCAGGGAAAGAGGTTCAAATTGGCACATTTTGGGTATATAGCAAATAAAAAAAATGGTGTTAAAAATTAAAAAAAAATTAGTAACACGAATTAAATGCATCTACTTAAACGTACATTTGGGGAGTGATTAGAATACAATATAAGATCCTGGTAAGACCTTTGTAACGCCCCCCAAATCCGGGGTCGGGAGATTTGGTCGTCACGCGAAAATCCTCAAAGTAAAACATTTGTTCAATAATAATCATTCACTTGTGATTGTCCAACATGGGAAATATACATCTATGACCCCAAACATACCAAGATCTTTTAAGGTTATAGGGCTAGAAACAAGAATCCAAATTCCATTAAATAAAAAGTATTCTTTCTTTACAACATTCTCTTTGATCAAATCTTAAACCACTGGTGTAACTTCGATAAGAAGTATGCCAGGTCAACTAGACTATTACATAATAATAATAAATATTAGAACTCAATCATATAAAATAGATCTTACACTCAATCCAGACATCCTGAGCCAAGTCATCTTCGAAATAGCATCACGCTTCTTCTCAATCTGAACTGTGCGGATAAGTCTCGCCAAACTACCTTACTGAAATGTTAGAATTTACAACAGCAAGTATGAGCGAAAGAAATGCTCAACAAGCGTATAAAAATTTTGATACAAAAACCATGATAAGTGGGGTATAAAATCAACTGAAATGTAAAACAGTTTATAGAGAAAACTGAATCAACAACTGAAATGTAATTCAATCATAATTGAAATCATTTGACATGACATAAAATTGAATCATTTGTCAACTCACAATATATAATAGCCATTCGGGCGATATGGATTGGATATATATAACTGAAACACCATTGCCCCTGATCAGGTTCAAAAGCAATGGGACCCTTTATACTCCACTGGTACAGCTACACCCGTGTGTATAATCCGGATTTCATGAGGGTACCAAAATAGACAAGTAATGTTAGCCTATAGGAAGTTGGAATGGTTACCATATCCTCCTTAAATATTGCTGGACCATGAAATCATCATGGCCTCCTACGCTTTACCATTTGCCAATCCAATAGAGCAATTTCCTAATTCAACAGGAAATGCTTAGTTTCACATACAGTTCACATCCCTATTATTTACTACGATAATAAGGATATGAAGAGTTTATCTTAAACAATTCCCCACATCAAGGGTACCAATATCAAACAACCGTGTTCGCACAAAATATTTAAGAATCACAAATAGCTCTGAACAATAGCTATTCGTCATGATATGAATCAATGAAACATAAATAAACAGTGTTTAAGATGATCAAGGGAGAAAATACTTGCCTGAATATACTGCTGGTAATTTATGCTTTCTTGCTAGGGTTTTCTCACTTCTAGGAATACTGCAGGTAACTCTGCCCGCTAGCTAGGGTTTCTCCCACTTCTACAATAAAACATGCTATTTTAAACATCTGGCTAGGTACAAGGTCAAATACCAATCAAACCTCGGTTTTAGGGTCTACCCGATCGTTGTCTCACTACCGAATCAATATTAAAAACAATTAATAACATGTACGGAGCATTTAGACACGTAATCACATAGCAGATACGACTTACAAACCAAAGAACACTCAAATTATTATTATAATATTTAAAAGTATTTTTAAAATAATTAAAAGAATTTTTAAAGGATTTAAATACCCCCTTTTGAATAAAAAAGGATCATTAATAAACCCTCTGGGTAATTATTAGATCCCCAAAATATTTAATAATGATTTAATCCGGCTTACAAATAAATTTTTAGAAATTTTAAACTATTTTTATCACTTCCGGATTATTTTTAGAATTTTAAAACAATTTTATTTCATTTTAAACAAATAAAGAAATAAATATTAAAGGTAAAATAATATTTATAAAATAAATAAATAATTTTATTTTCCAAAATAATTAAATTTGATTATTTTTCATCATATTTAAATAATATTTAATTAATTAAATTAATTGATTATTATTAATTAATCAATCAATTTAAATTAATCAAGATATTAGCTAAATAGATTTAAAATAATCGAATAAAATAAATTTTGAATTAAAAATAATTTATTAAAATTTTAAAACTATTTTTTGAAATTAAAAATAATTTTTTGAAATTTAAAAATGATTTTTCGAATTTTTAAAAATATTTTTCGAATTTCTGAAAATAAAATTCGAATTTATAATTAATTTTGAAAATAATTTCCAAACTCATTTTTCAGAAAATGTTTTTCAGATTTTGAAGATCAAAACGTAACTATTCATCACCACCTACGCTTGAATGCTCCAAGGACACCACCACCATCAATGGAGGTTGCCCAGTTTTCCGGTCACCGGAAAAAGTTTCCGGCAACCTCCGACCATGCTCAAAACGTACCAATTGTTACGTTTTTAAGTACCAAACTAACTCCAAATCACATTCTAAACTCAATTATACCATTCATTCATTCCCAGATTCGACCAAACCAAAAATCCGGCCAAACCAAATTAAAATCCGGCGACCTTCAAAATCAAAACCGGTGAGCTCGAAATCGGCCACCAAATCATGCATTCTATATATCAAATCGAAGCCCAGGAGTTCAATAATTCATCAATCATCAAAATCATCAATCAATCATCAAACAATCCGGAAAATCGAAAATTATGTTCACCCCCACAAAATTCGATTTCGAGTTTTAGGCTATGAAAAATCAAACAAAAATTATCATGATGCTCCTGGGATTATATACAATCTATAGATACTAACCATATCAACAACAAATCACTGTATGATTCACAATAAATTCATAAAGTTTCGAATTAAAAAAATAAAATAACAATTTACGATTCAAGTTAACACACATATCAACACATATATAAACATGTAGTAGAGATCAAGAGCTTCAGTTTGGTTACTCACATGATCGATTTGGATCCCGGAATCACTGTGAAAAACGGGTTTGATTCTGATGAACACCAAGAACAATTTTCCAGAAAATAAAAATCAAAAATCTGATTTTTGATTAATTTTGATAATTAATAATAAAATTCTGCTATTTATACTAATCTGAAAATTAATACCCCAAAAATATTTTTAGCCCCTAATTAAAATTATTAAGCCTTAAAAATAATTTTTATGGAATAAAAATGTAAAATTTTTATTTTTAAACAAAAATAATATAGATGTCAAAATTTCCCAAAAATTATGAATATTACAAAAATTACAACAAAATTCATTTTTATATATCCTACCATTTTATAAAAATAATTTTATCAAAAACAGGGCCTCAGATTCAGTACAGGGGCTGGATCCGGAAATTAAAATGCGAAATAATTGTATTCTAAAAATATAAAAATTACAGAAAAATATAAAAAAATAATCTATGCTACACAAAAGTCAAATAACACGTATGGGATAATTTTACTATTTAATAAAAATCATAATGTGTTTAAATGCATTAAAAACAAATTAACACACATTAAATTAAACTAAAAATATATTTTAATATAATAAATTACAAATAATTTTCCCTGATTGATCAAAAATATGAAATACAAAATTTTCAAATATTTTCATAATGCACCCAAATATTAATGGAGCACGGATAAGATACCGGGTAAAATTTTAGTACGAGAAAAATATAGTTTTGATCCTTAAAATTCTAAAATAATCTCAAGTTACCAAAAATGTGAAAATAATAAATTTTAAACATTTTAATAATTTATACAAATAAAACTTTTTTACACGGGTAGAATATCGGATATAATTTTTGTACCAATAAAATACCAACTCGATTTATAAAATTTTAAAACAAACTCAATTTATCACTTTTGATAAAAATATAAATTTTTTAATAAAATAAATATTTTTACTAACGCAGACAGTACCAAATATAGTCTACCCGAATAACCTATTAACAATTAAACACATAACTGCATTAAAATTAAAATTAAAATTAAAATTAAATATTCTCAATCTTATTATTCCTTTATGGAAAATCAATAAAATATTTAAATAATAATAATAAATCTGGAAAAATTGGGGTTGTTACAACCTTATTCTAACACCTTACGATTTTAGAGTGATTGGTTACTTAACAATACTAGATCCATTAAAAATGACTAAATAACATTTTGTGTACGTCGTCAACTATGGCCGATCATTTGACTTCAGCACTCGAATTATTCAACTAGTAAAACTCGTACATTTTGTGTTCTTTTAGTCTATCTTTTGAACGGTGCAGGGCTTTTATCATCAAACTTCTGGAGCTCAATTTGGCTGACTTCCCAGAGAATGACAGAAACAGAAGATCTGTTAGATACCAATTAGGGCAGTCTCTGAGTCCCCCTCGAGCTGTGTTCCTCTGCTATGGCATTTGATACTTGGATATTGGCCCGCGCATCTGGTGAACTGCAGGAAATTTTTTAACTGAAACAAGACAGCACATGAGGATGACAGGAACCGTCGTATTGCTGGATTTTACTACCAGTATTAATTAGCTGGTTACTAACACTATTCATTAGTTGTCCAGTATTACAAGTGCTGTTACTGAAGCATTTGACAATAAATGACTTGCACATACTGCAATTTTCTCATAACAAATCTACAGAAAAGTACAGTATCTTTTTTCTTTTTTGCTAAATCAAAGTACACTATCTTGTTAACACAATTTGTGCAGATTCTGCATCGGAATAGCTTTTTCACATGTTCCTTTTTATTAATAGGTCAAACACTTTCATAGTTCTTCTTTCAGTATTTTCCTTTATAAACCGAAAGATATCTGGTAATCTTTTAACAAATCAAGCATTATATCTCTCTGCTGTAAAATGAATGTAGTAACCTATAATTATTTGAAAACGTGCACAGTATCGGAAATCTTGTGGTTGCCTCTTTGTTTCCTTCTGTCAAATGCATCCTATTTTGGTAGATCATATTGTTTAGATTTGTTTTTTGAAGCATGCAATGTATGTTTAAGGCCCTAAACTCAATAATAAGATAAGTAGTAGTAGTAGTAGTAGTAGTAGTAGTAGTAGTAGTAGTAGTAGTATATATACATTGCAAAATTCATGCATCATGGCTTGGTAGTCTAGATTACCCATCTTTGTTTATGGCCTTTAACGTGTGATTTCATATCTATTTATTCCTTGTCGAAACCTTTGACCCTGCCAATTAATCGTTTGCAACAACAAATAAAACACGTTTTATGCATACATAACTGAAGTACCTAATTAAGAAAACTGGAAGGCAACTAGATTAGAAAAGGTTTACTACTATTCTGCGCGGTGTGTAATTTATTTTATGAAATGGTCAAGGTCTAAACATTAATTTAAGGTTTATCACTGCCAGGTATATCTTTGAGTTTGATATTTTATGAACACGGTTAAGTCAATGGCAAAACATATGTATTAACTTTAAAAGAATTAATATTATCATGTTGCCTTCTGATGTTTAGCTTGACTGGCACAAACTCTAATTGTCAATGTCAAGGAAATAGTGTTCTAATCGGCCGTTGATCTCTGAGTATTGAAGCTCTACCAGTATGATCCAGTGTTTATTGCTCATTTTGTTCGCTGAATTCATAAAATATTGAAATTTGAACAGTTATTCAAGATGCTAGTCTTTAAACAGATGGTTGCAGCTAGAAAAACAGTTTTATTTAAGCTGCTAATGCTCATGTTTCTTTATACATTCAACAGTTTGAAGACTACCCTTGGATTGGACGAAATCTCATCAGGTAAAACCAGTAATGGAAATCAGACTTTCAGGTCAGGTCAACCACTCTATGAAGATCAAAGATTAGTCTCTAAAGGAGGCCAGTTTGAAATGGGGTTCTTCTCTCCAGGTGATTCTACAAATTTTTATGTTGGTATATGGTACAAAAATATTTCTGTCCAGACAGTAGTTTGGGTAGCAAATAGAGAGACACCCATACGTCAATTTTCCAATGGCTCTCGACTAGAACTAACTACAAGTGGAAACTTGATACTTTTTGATGGTATGAATAAAAAAATTTGGGCTGTAAATAATTCTGTGGGTTTAAGTTCTGTTCCTAATAAAGGGGTACTTCTTGACGATGGAAATTTTGTTCTAAGTGACGGCTTGAGCATAATATGGCAGAGCTTTGACTATCCAACAGATACTTGGCTGCCTCGTGGGAAACTTGGAATTGATGAGAGCTTGATCAACCAGAGACAGCTACTCACTTCTTGGAAGAATCCTGATGACCCAGCTCCAGGGAAGTATTCATTTGGGATGGATCCAAGAGGCAGCCCTGAATTTTTTATGTGGACGAACCAGACACAGATACTATGGAGGAGTCAAGTTTGGAATGGCAACAACTTTGCTTTTTTTCCAAATCTTCTGACAAATTTCAGTTACATAATAAATGGTCAAGCTAAATATTTCACATATAATACTTCTGCACCCACCGCTACCAGATATGTCATGACGTATAATGGGCAGATTAATCAGTTAGTATGGTCAGAGACACTTCAACAGTGGGAAGTAGTTTTTTCACAACCTGCAGATAGTTGTAACAGTTTTGCAGTCTGTGGTCCTAACGGATTTTGCAACATAACTTCTAGTCCTGCTTGTCGCTGTTATAATGGGTTTCAACCGCGTTCGCAAGATGAGTGGCAGTCTGCTAACTGGTCCGGTGGATGTATCAGGACTAAGCCCCTGCAGTGTTCCAAAATTGGGTTTGATACTATGTCTGGAATTTCAATGCCTGCAAATTCACAATCTCTGGATTTGGAGAGTGCCCAAGTGTGTCGGTTTGCATGTTTGGGCAATTGCTCATGCACTGCCTATGCTTATAATGGAGGCAAATGTTCGTTATGGACTGGCAATCTACTGGATACACGAGCATTAATGGATTCTCAAGGAGATCTATATGTCAAATCTTCTGATGTTATTTTAGCAAGTAAGAATAATTATGAGCTGCATAGCATTTTCAGTAAAGTCTATTTTAAGATCTTTTTTAATTGGTTCTTCACCTATAATCAGGAGAAAAAAAGAAGCCATCTGCTCTATTGGCACTCTTCATTACCATTCCACTTTTCGTCTGCATTTCATTAACTTATTTATTTTGGCGTATCTGGAGAAGTAAACATAATAAAAAAGGTAAAAGTTAGAGCTAGTTATGACTTCTACATGTCATGTTTGCCTTCTAATACACCCATTAGTATTTGATTACTCTTAAAAATGCTACAGAGGCGGAGGAAAGAAACGAGAACCTGTTATTTCTTAACTTAGAAATTAGCAGCAAGCAGAATACAGCTAGCGATAATATTACCACTGGAAGCACTCTACGAGGAGAGAAGAAAGTTGTTAATTTACCACAATTCAGTTTTTCAAGCATATCTGCTGCCACTGACAACTTTTCCCCTGCAAACAAGCTTGGAGAAGGTGGTTTTGGACCTGTTTACAAGGTAATGCCAATACTTGTGACAGATACTTGTATTTTGCACGAATGGGCCTCTAATAATAAGTTTTCATGGCTTCCAATCCCTTTCTTCCTTTCGAAGTTATAAGTTTGAACAGGATGATAGGTCAAAGGTTTGTGGCCTGTCCAAACTATCAAAGATTTACATTTAATATTTCCATTTAGCAGTATTGTACAACAATTATTGTTGACAAAAGGAAAATCCTGAGAATTTTTCAGGGGAACTTGTTTGATGGGAACTCCGTAGCAGTTAAAAGACTTTCAACAAGGTCTGGACAAGGTCTGGAAGAGCTAAAAAATGAAACTGTACTGATTGCTAAACTCCAACACAGAAATCTTGTAAGACTATTGGGATGCTGCATTGAGAAAGGAGAAAAGATTCTAATCTACGAGTACATGCCCAACAAAAGCCTGGATCTCTTTATTTTTGGTCAGTGATCCACACACCTTCTGCTTGAAAGTATAATTTGTTTGCTGTACAATTAGATATGAGCTTTATATTCTGTCTCCGACAGCTTTTGAGATATATGTGCTATGGCAGATCCTAGTAAGAAATATTTGTTGGATTGGAGGACACGTGTTCGAATAATTGAAGGTATCAGTCAAGGGCTTCTTTATCTTCATCAACATTCCAGATTACGCATCATTCATAGGGATTTGAAGGCTAGCAATGTTTTGTTAGATGATGAAATGAATCCTAAGATATCTGATTTTGGATTGGCAAGAATATTTGGGGGAGATGAGCTACAAGCAAATACCAACCGGATTGTGGGAACTTAGTATGTAACAACGGCATGTCTTTGTATATATGCCTCCATGACTAAATATGGACTACATATGATTACTAATTTGTTAATGTTTTTCTTCTAATGTATCATATTCAGCGGCTATATGTCCCCAGAGTATGCCATGGAGGGCTTATTTTCAATAAAATCTGATGTCTTTGCCTTCGGTGTCTTGCTACTGGAGATCCTGAGTGGGAAAAAGAGCACAGGTTTCCGTAACTCAGATTGCCTCAGTCTTCTTGGATATGTAGGTTTACTCTTATTATAATATCTTTAACAGTGCATCATTTATGATTTCGCATTTCCAGGATAACTAATTTTCAAGTATTCTCACTATTGTTGATATTCACTCTTCAGGCATGGGAGTTGTGGATAAGCGAGAGGGTTCTTGAGTTTATTGATTCAAGCCTAGAATTGCCTTCCTCATTTTTGCCACTGAGATTTATTCATGTTGGCCTCTTGTGCGTTCAAGAAAGTGCAGCTGACAGACCAACTATGTCTGAAGTTTTAGCTATGTTTAGCAATGAACATATGCAACTGGTTTTCCCCAAACGGCCAGCTTTTACAACTGGTGGCAGCTTAGGGTTGGGATTAGCTAGCACTGGGAATTATTCGATGAATACTTTCACTACTTCAGTGATGGATGGTCGCTGATGTTCCATATATATTTCATAAACAACAATTGGTAGATCATTCTATTATTTTTAGTTTGTTAAGTACATTTACCTGAGATTCTGAATAAAGTACTGTAAAAAATCCTAGTTTGTATACATATATTGATCAATATTCTTTATATGTTTCTGTCCTATATTGATCCTACCTTCAGTTAGTGTTGCCCACATTGTAAATTATCCGTTCGAACTATTTTCGACAAAATAACAATTTTTTTCCTGAAAGCTACTTTTCGCAAGTAATGCCAGAGAGAGTCTAACTGCATTATCAACCTACTACTGTCGACATTTGGTAAACATAATCTTATAAAATTGAGAAAAGGATCGGATGCAATAAAAACACAGAATTGGAGAGTACAACATCAGTTTACCTATTAAAATTAGATATAAAAAAAAAATCCATGACATTATAATTTCGGCCAGTTTTACAACCTTGAACTGAAGGGAAATGCATTAAATTTCTGTAGAATTAGGCTTCAAGGCCTTGACTTGTCTGCTATATGCTCAAGGTCCTCGTATCTTCTTTTTTAGAACCATCAATAAAAGTTGATACTTTTTCTATGACTTCAGTGATAATCTTTTTGCTGTAAGTTGTACTTCTTGTTTTAGTTAAGTTCCTTCTTAAGATGCAGAGCTTTCACTATCCATCTTAAGAGCTTGATCAACAAAAGACAGCACTTTATATTTTTCCTGATAAATGCAAGAACCTAGTATTTGAACCGTCCTCGACTTGTAATAATAGACTCGTGGGCGACTTTTGAAAGGAACAATTGATTCAGATTCGAGTAGAGGTTCATGAAAATTTACAATAGAATGAAAAATAGGCCTAAAAAGCAACACTGCCAAGTTTCACCCGTTCCAAATATATATACCAGTCCATTAAGACCATTGATCTAGGTTCTGCATAAATTCTTGATAAGTTGGCGAATTAGTAAGTACATACATACTCGCTGCGACATAACTACAATGTGTTTGAAAATACATGATTGTTACAATTTCCTAAATTATCGGATTGACCAAAAAAGGTAAGATCAGACAACATTTCTGTAATATACAAGTCTATGTAACAATTTCCTTTTGCATAAAAGCTTCAGTTACCTTTTCTCACAGCCAGTTTTCTACAAGCATTTATGCAACAACTAGGACTATAAATGAGTCGATATGCTTACGAGTAGTTTGGTGTCCGGATCGAGAAAAGTTTGATTCGAGTTCGAACCGATTTGAAAATAAATCGAATATGAACACGATTTTAAGGTTTGTCTCGTTAATAAGCTGAACTTGAACAGGACGTGAACAAGTTCGTTAATATAGTTCGTGAACCAGATCGTGAATATGGTTCATGAATGAGTTCGTGTACAAATTCGATATATATGCTCGTGAATATATTTTACCGAAAGAATATGTTAGTAAATAAAGTATATGCAACCCATTCATATGTGAATGTTTACCAAATAGTATGTTAGTTTATTTTGTCCATTCATTATTTTCTTTTGTTAAACTTATCATTCATTATTTTATTATAAATAATTATATTATAACATATATCCTTTATATTATATCTATTATAGGCCAACATGGGTTTTGTGCCTATTTAGTAAATTACTAATTTGTCCTTAAATTTAAATGAATGTTAAAAAATTTTGAAATTGGAAGGAATTGAACCCATGACCTTCCAACACTTGTAACTTTGTGTTCACATGTTCAACCACTAAACCAAATCACTTCTTTGTGCAACTTTTTAAACTCATTCACTACATGCTCAAATAACTCACCTTTTAGCAATATTTATTTTATAATTTATTCAAGATAAAATTGCCCACATAATTTTTATTAATTTTAATAATTTGAACTTTGATAATCAAAACTATGCCATTCATATACTCATAAATTTATGCTCACGTTTATTTTTATGATTTATTAGGGATAAAATTATTAAAATATTTGCACATATAATAGTAAAAAACGGTAGTCGGCGAGGGAAAATATAAATTGACAAATATGATGTCGTCGAAGTCAGAATTAAGAAAGGTACTGAGTGGCTGAAAATTGGTCAAAAAAAAAAAAAGCAAAGTGAGGAGGTAGGTGACGAAAAATAAGTAGACGTCTATGTCAAGTAGGTAAACGGGCGGAAGTGAAAATAGATCTATGAAATTTTATTGTAATATTTCTCTTTTTTAACAATTACATCTATATATCAGTCAAATGGCCAGATTATTTTTATTATTAAATTGTTACATTGATGAATGAAGTGTATAACATATTTTTACTCGGTATCATTATAATATTTTATTTTATGTATGAAAGGTACTGAGGTGGCCGAAAATTGGTAAAAAAAAAATCGAAGTGAGGAGGTAGGTGACAGAAAATTATTAGAAGTTATCTCAAGTACGTAAACGGACGGAAGTGAAAATAGATATATAAATATTTATTATAATATTTCTCTCTTTTAACAATTATATCTATATTAGTCGAATGGCCAGAATACAAAAAATGATAAATAAGGTGTAAAACATATTTATACTCGATATCATTATAATATTTTATTTTAACTATATTTGCACTATATCGGTTAATCCTATTATCATCGGGTAATTTATAGATTGATTAACAAAATAGATTAAAATATTAAAAATAAGAAATAATTTACATATGGGATTTGGATTTGGTAAAAAAATGTCAATATGGTTTTGATATCTATTGTCCCTCGCACTTTATTTTTGCAGCATTTTCGTGATATGCTAATGTTATTAACTTCATACAAAATGAGTTTTGCAACCATATATAAGATAGTAATTTTTACTAATTTTAATAATTTATGCCATTCATATACTCATAAATTTATGCTCACGTTTATTTTTATGATTTATTAGGGATAAAATCATTAAAATATTTTCACATATAATAGTAAAAAATGGTAGTCGAGGAGGGAAAATATAAATTGACAAATATGATGTCGTCGAAGTCAGAATTAAGAAAGGTACTGAGTGGCTGAAAATTGGTCAAAAAAAAATCAAAGTTAGGAGGTAGGTGACGAAAAATAAGTAGACGTCTATGTCAAGTAGGTAAACGTGCGGAAGTGAAAATAGATCTATAAAATTTTATTATAATATTTCTCTTTTTTAACAATTATATCTATATATTAGTCAAATGGCCAGATTATGTTTATTATTAAATTGTTACATTGATGAATGAAGTGTATAACATATTTTTACTCGGTATCATTATAATATTTTATTTTATGTATGAAAGGTACTGAGGTGGCCGAAAATTGGTAAAAAAAAAATCGAAGTGAGGCGGTAGGTGACGGAAAATTAGTAGAAGTTATCTCAAGTAGGTAAACGGGTGGAAGTAAAAATAGATATATAAAAATTTATTATAATATTTCTCTCTTTTAACAATTATGTCTATATTAGTCGAATGGCCAGAATACAAAAAATGATAAATAAGGTGTAAAACATATTTATACTCGATATCAGTATAATGTTTTATTTTAAGTATATTTGCACTATATCGGTTAATCCTATTATCATCGGGTAATTTATAGATTGATTAACAAAATAGATTAAAATATTAAAAATAAGAAATAATTTACATATGGGATTTGGATTTGGGAAAAAAATGTCAATATGGTTTTGATATCTATTGTCCCTCGCACTTTATTTTTGCAGCACTTTCGTAATATGCTAAGTTATTAACTTCATACAAAATGAGTTTTACAACCATATATAATATAGTAATATACCAATTTCACTTGAATTTTAAACTCCAATGTGAGTTTCAACCCGGTGTGAGACTAATAAACTCGAAAATTGATGATATATACAATGTCTTATGATCACGGATGTGGTATGTGTATTTTTTTATTTTTTGGCTATCATTTTGCTGTTAGCTCAAATTAAAATGATATTCGGGATGCTTCATTATCGTAGTTATGTCTATCTTATTTTCATAGATTGAATTTTATTATACATATGAACTTTTACAACATAATTCATTCGGTGCATAAATTAACACATCTCATTTTAAAAACCCGTTATGAGTTATGACACTTTAATTTTAGTTACTCGTGTATTTTGTTGAATTTGTACATGTCTAAATATGGATTATCTTGAAATTTGAGATATTACCTTGGGGTTTTGAAAGTTCACTTCTGAGAATAGATATATAGTACAATGTATTTGAAGAAAAGATTTTGTTATGGTCAATTTGCTATTGAAAGGATACATCTGCGATGGTCAAATACCATGATCTTAGAAATGCACATATCACATATTTATTTTGAACGTGCACAACTATTAGAATAAATTTGTTATTCTCCTTGTTTTCCGAAATTGGTCGGAGAAAATGATCCAAAATTGGAAATGTGCGCTGAAATCCAAAATTGGAAATATGCGCTGAGATTTTATTAGCAGAACTATATGACTCTATTACTTTTATTTTTTCGTCACATTACATTATTTCTTACAATATTAAATTAGAAATAATATAATATTTAATTCTTATCCACCAAAAATAAATAAGCCAGCTGTTTTCTCATGTATTTCAATACAACAAGATTATTGTGGTAATACTTGGCATTTAATTAACTCTTACTTATAGATTTCAGTCGGTCATTCTTTTTATACTGACCAAACATAACTAAAAATATAACTTTCGCGGTTCAGAATCTAATAATATTTTGAAACTATAACATCTTAATAGATCGAAATACGGAAAATAGACTAATACGAGAAAATTCTATGAATTATTATATGGCCCGTGCTTTGCACGGGCTATCATGCTAGTTACATTGTAAATGACAACATTAGTTTGTTATGTGTTAATTAAATTTGATCTAAATTCGACTCCTTAATTAGTGTATTGCATGACTTTGAGGGTTGTTGGATTTTGGCTTGTCGGTTATTTTTGTTGAGTTGATTGTGGTGTGTGGCTTCAATTCAATTCGTGGCTTGCAATTTTGGAGTTGGACTTTGGCAAATATGAGTGGTGCTCCCGATCCTTGTTGCTTATTTTCAGGGGAGTTTTCTTTCACGTTTGTTTCTCCCTCATTTTTTATTTGTCATGCATGAGGACATGCCATGTTTTAAGTGGGGGAAGGTTTGTTTATTTGGTTTGTTTATTTTGATGTCCGTTTTGTTTGCATTTGGGTTATAAGTTTAGTCATGAGCGTGTTTACTTGTTTGTAAAATTTTTGACATTGTGAGATTGCAGTCTTGTTTTCTTCATATTTCGTGCCTAGCATTACCAATTTGATATGAATCTATAAGTTTGATGCACCTTTTTTGCACACACTCACTTAAATGACATGAAAAGTCTAGATTGGTGTAATTAAATTGTGAATATGATGATTATCTCTTAGCATGCATGGAATCAAATCGAGAAGATGTTATTACAACTTAAACCTTGTGAGGTCTTGAACGATGATTTCTTTTTCTTGTGTGTTTCTCCGTCTTTATGTATGTTTGTTGCTCTAGGGCTTGCATTAAACCTTTATTCATGGATGCACCATAATAAGGAAATTCTTTTTAGGATAACCATTTTTGGCCTTTTTAGCTTGTGAATCATGAGAATAATCCCTAGTTACCCCTTTGAAGCTTATATCCATATTTTTCTTCGTCACTTTCCCCTTTTATACATGAGTCATAGCCAAATACTTCACTCTCGACCTAGTTGAGCTAGTTGAGTCTTTGAAAGAATTGATTGTTGAGCATGAGAACTTGGAGATGTTGTGAAGAGGAAGAATTCTATTTATTTCAAGTGGGAACTAGTTTGTTGTGTATATCTAGATGTGGTTCAAAGTTCTTTGTAGTCCTTATATATGTAATGTGTCCCCTTTGCTTAAAAAAAAGAAAAAAATAAAGGGGATGTTGAAAAAAAACAATAAATCTTTGTTCTTTACTTTGATTCAACTTTCTTGATAAATGTGGTTGTGTTTTGTAATTGTAAATGAGTGGAGATCTACTTTAGTTTGAGAATTTGGTGTACGAAGAAAGCAAGCGTCATTTGACTCAACTAGCAAGACTTTTACACCTTCCTTGAACTTAAATTTTCATACCTTCACCCAAGTCTCATTACAACCCATTTTATGAATTCCTTATTTTTGGTGCAATCCGGAATTTAGGTGAACATGCAAGGTCAAGTAGAGAGCATGCATTTAGACTTGGAGTTGAGTGAAATCTCTAGCTTATACTTGTGTGATGCATAATTGAGAGATGTGAGATTTTTCACCATACAATTTCATCTTCTTAATGCGAAGCCATGTATGTTTTGTGATAATCTTGTCTAGTGTTCACGATTGAGGTGCATTCATTCTAGCTTTAATGTCATGGTTACATTTTGCACAAGGTGTGTTATCTTGATTCTTGAATTGGTTGTTAGCTCGTTAGAGTGGATGACAAGGTGAATAGCTCTATATGTTTGATTGTAGTTACAAGTAAATATAGCACCATGCTTGGCTTGTTTCCTAATTGTATGACGATTCGTACATGTGAGTGTAGTAGTTAGTTTAATTAGTAGGTATAGTTAGTTTCTTGTTTATTAGTGGTTTTTGTGATTTTGTGGGTACATCATCTATAAACCCTCACGAGACCTCACCCGTCCACTAGGGCTACCTAGGGGTTCCAAGGGCTTGTTGCATATGCCAAATGCAACCGTGATCACCTACGGAAGTGGTACTAGTTAGGAGTATATGGTTATGTTAAATTTAGTTTGCTCGGGACTAGCAAAGTTTAAGTGGGGGAAGATTTGATAATGTGTATTTTATACACGTTTTGTCTTTTATTATCTTGCATTTTTGTTCGTTTCGAATGTAGTTTTATCGATATTAATTATGTTTTTCATCTTTCAGTGCCTCATGCTTAATTGTTGAAAAGATGGCTTATTTCGGGCATGAAAGCAAAGATTATTCAAAAGGGAAGTTAGCAGATGCAAGCTCGCGTTTCCGGAAGGTTTTTATTGTATAATCTTGAAGATTTTGTCTCGTACGGGCTACTGCACGGCTGTGCAACAGGCTGTGCAGAGTGTTTCAAGTTGTGCAGAATGGGCAGAATTTCTCACGGGCTACTGCACGGCCGTGCATCAGGCCGTGCAACTCCCGCTGTGTATTAATTGACTAGATCTCAACACTACAATCAATCTTAACCTACATCTAACATCTTCATCTTCTTTTTTACCCTTCCAAGAACACAATTAGGGTTAGTAGGAATTAGAAAGGAGACATTAATTACTTGTAATCTAGCATTGATTATGAGTAACTAACTCCATTTATTTGGCTCAAGGAGGATTTCTTGTACAAAACCCATTTCATTTAAGTAAGGTTTATTTTCACTCTATCTTGAATGCTTGTGATGTATTGCTTATGATTTTGCTTGGAGATTGTAAGTTGCTTCATCTTGCTCTTCTTGTAATTTCAATTGCTAATTGTTTGTGCTAATATGTAATTGTTAGTACATTCATTGTAGTAGCACAAGGTTTGGCGTGCCTAAACTTCAAGATTCAACTACAAATACCTAGGTTGAGCTTCTCATCCTTGGATTTGTCCTAGCCTCTCTTTGTTTAATTCCTTGACTTGGTTAAATTGATAGTGCTTCATTACTGGTTGCTATTGTCAAGAGAGCAAATTTATGTGCTTCACTAAATTAGTGTTTTTAGAAGAGAAATAAGTGATTGTGTGTTTCACCAATTATCTTGGTTAGGTAGAGTTGATTATATCTTGCTCATATGTGTTTGGGAGAAGTGATTGAATATCCATAATCCTTGGGTCAAATATCTCTTGTCTTGCTAATTTATTCATTGTGTTGTTGTGTTGGTAAAATTGGATGATTGAAATTAACTTAGTTATATTTTTGTAGCAATTTATTTCTTGTAGGCAAGGTGTTTGATAAAACACCTCAACCAAATCAAAAACCCCCCATACTTCTAGATTGTAAGAAATAATATACTCGAAATCGATATTGATAGTCCCTCCCTGTGAACGAACTACGAAAAACACTACCTTCAATGTGTTTTGGGGAGCCTTCCGTATTAGTTCGGCGCGTTATTGGCCACGCCCGTCGTCGACGCGCCAAATTGAAAGATAAATGTTTATGCTCTACTATGTTCGCACTTAACTATAAAATATAGCAAATGTGGCAAGTAGGGATCGAACGCAAGGGAATAGTGTTCAATACTAGAGTGAAGTAAAATGGTGGGGGGTTTTAAGTTGGTTGTGGTATTTTATCAAACACCTTGACTACAAGAAATAAATTGCTAGAGAATTATAATTAATTAACTTTCAATCATCCAAATTTTCCAACACAACAAGGCACATTGTTTAAATTAACAAGATAAGAGATATTTGACCCAAGGATTATGGAAACTCAAGCACTTCACCCACACACATATAAGCAAGAAATAAACAACTCTACCTAACCAAGATAATTGGTGAAGCACACAATCACTTAATTCTCTTCTATAAACACTAATTTAGTGAAGCACATAAATTAGTTCTCTTGATTATAGCAACCAATAATGAAGCACTACTAGTTTAACCAAATCAAGGAATCAAACAAAGAGAGGCTAGGACAAACCCAAGGATGAGGAGCTCAACCTAGGTATTTGCACTTGAATTTTGAGGATTTAGGTAAACTAAACCTTGTGCTACTACAATGAATGTACTAACAATTACGGATTAGCACAAATTAGCAATTGAATTCACAAGAGAAGCAAATTGAAGCAACTTACAATTCTCCAAGCAAAATCATAAACAATACAACTCAATAATTCAAGATAGAGTGAAATAGATCTTACTTAAAATGAAATGGTTTTTGATACAAGAGATCCTCTTTGAGGCAAATGTATGAAGTTAGTTACTCATAATCAATGCTAGATTATGAGTAATTAATGTTTTCTTAACTCCTACTAACTCTAGGTTTTTGTTCTTGAAGAGGTTAAGAAGAGAGGCCACAATGAGATGTAAAGATAAGATGTTATAAAATGTAGGGTTTGGCTTCTTTTAATACCCAGCAGGATTTTGCACGGCCGTGCAACTGCCCGTGAGAAAAACTGCACAATCTGCACTACTTGGAACACTCTGCACGGCATGTTGCACGGCCGTGCAGTAGCCCGTGCGAGATAAAATCTTCAAGATATCATAATAAAAATCTCCAGGAAACGCGAGCTTGCATCTTCTAACTTCCCTCTTCAATAATCTTTGCTTTCAAGCCCAAAATAATCCATCTTTTCAACCATTAAGCATGATGCACTGAAAGATGAAAACATAATTAATATCGATAAAACAACATTCGAAACTAACAAAAATGCAAGAGAATAAATGACAAAACGTGTATAAAATGCACGTTATCAGTTATCACGTAACCACTGCGCACAAAGCACTTTCCTAGACACCAACAACTTGGGCCCCAGCTTTGATACCACTTGTTAGGAATTCCCGTTTCCTGTCTTTGCGTAAATTAAATACGGAGATTATAACAGTCAATAATAAAGACAGATGAACACTAGATTTATACGTGGAAAACCCCCTTAAAGTAAAGAGGTAAAAACCACGGGACCAGCTCCGAATGTTTCCACTATAATGATAACAATGGTTACAATATTCTATCTCAAGTTTACGAAGTAACACTTGAGGCACAACTGAATAGAAATACAACGATTCCCTACTCCTTCGGTACTTGACCGGATAACCTGGACGAACTTCCTTTGTAGCAACTACAATAGCTGGACGAACTCCTAATGCTGCAGCGTGACAGATTCTGATGGCTGCAGCCTGACACTCACACAAACTCCCTCGAAACGAAAGAATAGAGTAGCATGAGGGCCCCCTATCCTGACCTGCTTGAAACTACCACAAGGTAAGTTTTCTACTAGATGGACTATCTAGCAGCTATATATACTGAGAAGTATGAGAGGAAGAAGAGATTTTGGTGTGATTTAGAATGAAGGGAGAGGGGTATTTATAGGAGGGGGTAGTAGGTGGGGGTAGGTGGTGAGGTTGGTGAGTTTGAAAATAAGAAAAAATTAGGCCGGTGCCTAACAAATACCTCAAAGTTGAATGTGCTAGCTGATGAAAATATGATATAACAATAGTATATCACACCACACCATTTTCCTTTTATTGTATGCACAATTTTGCACAGTATTTGGATTGAACAAAAAATAAAATGAACCAAATTATAGATAAAATAAACTTGAGTACCTCATCCTGATTCTCAAATAATGGAGCTAACTGAGAGTAGTTCCCTTACACTCCTTCAGAAGTAGTGAGACTATTAGCACTATGGGCACACCACTCAATGTTACACCATTCCATGGGCCTGTTCGCCATAGTAGAGGATCCAAATTCTTCTGACGCAAAAAGAACTAAGGAGGACCATCGGTTTCCTACACCATAACATACTCCCCTTTGGCGGGATCATCCTCTTGACTTCCAAGATGTCATTACCCGGTTCAAACCCGTCTTCCTATCCAGTCCAAGTTTCATCCCAGGCAGAAGAGTAGTTGTCAGGATAGTCAAAACTTTGCCACATACTTTTGCGACTATCGAATCCTTTCACATTTAACTCTAAATTTCCTGAATCTAACAATTTTGCAGTTGGGTTCATAGTCCCTACAGGTACAGACACATTACTGGACCACAGAGGTTTTATTGCATTTTCGTCGGAAAAAATGACAATATTTCCATCACTGTTAATCTTGAAAACGCCATCTTTGGTCATAATAGGGTCATCCCTATTAGCGACCCAAACTACATTCTGTATTGGAATATTGTTGTACCATATACCCAAGTACCTTTTAGAAGAAGTGTTGACAGTGCTAAAAAAGCCGAGAAAGTCTCCATTGAAAGATAAAAGTAAGTGTTTCATTTTTAGCATCATATATGAACTGACTCGAAGTTATTGTATCAACAGAATCACAAATATGGAAGAGAAGAAATACTGTAGCCAATGAAGCCGAGAAAGTTGAGTCCATTAGAGGTAGGACAAGTATGAGGTTGAACTTCACTTCCACTTGTCATATAATCCGACAGCTTAAATGATCCTATAGAACAAATGAACAATAGGTGCAAATTTATTTGGAGAGCTAGGAAGCCAAGGGCAGCTATTATGTTTATAAGTAGATCAAGTATGAGTTACTAGTACGTGTAAGACTGTCTTGATGACATTCTTTTGCATCACGCGCGTCTGTTAATTGTCCGGAGATTTTTCGTTTCTTTTTCTTTTTTCTTCAGATTTTATCTTAAATAAATTATTAAAGTAGGGATAAGATCGGTTTATATTTGAAAGAATGCCCTAAATACCCACTATTTTGATACCCACTTACCAAAATACCCAAATTTCAAAATACCGACCAAAATACCCGTGGGATACGCCGTTTGGACAGGCGTATCCGAAGCACTGTAGCACGTCAGAAAATAGCAGATCCATGCCGGAAAATCGAGAGCTCCAGACGGCGACTTTTTGGCGATTCCGTTCGAACTCAAACTGCAGGCACTTTACACACGATTAAAGGACATCAAAATGACTAGAAGCTCATGCACATCATCTTCCCGAACTCCGTTTATCACCTCCGGCCTCGCAGGGGCGAAACGAAGCTCGTCGAAGCTCGTCGGAGTGTTTGAATTTGTTTGAATCGCCGTTTTTGGGCATTTTAAATCTTCCAACGAAACTGTAAAACAACGATTATAGGTATGTAGAGAATCGAAACCCGATTCTAATGGTATATGGTAGGTCGTGGGAAAGTCAGGGATTTGGACGGACGGATAGTTCGAATTTTTACACCGGAATCGCCATTGATATCGCCTGTGGAGAGCTCTGGGACGGACGTCTGATACGCATCTTCAAGATGTGTATCCTAAGTTGCGCGTGTGTGACAGGCGCATCCGTAGACGTTCACGCCTTCTGTGTAGGCTTGTGTGTGAAAGTTGCGTTGTTGAGAAAGGCGTATCCGCCTGACGCGTTGCTGCCATAGGCGTGAGCCAACATACGTTGCTCCCAGAGGCGTATTGAATGGGCATTTAGGGCGGTGATGATCAGATCTGGGCATTTTGGTGAGAGAAACCAAAAAAATGGGTAAAAAGGGCACTCACCCTTTATATTTTACATTTTTACACTCAGTTTTTGATTGGGAAGGGCTCAGGTATGTTTAGGTTACCATTATTTTACTGCGGTGATCTAAGGCTTTCGACCAGCAAGCCGCACCTGCTGGCTGCTACAAAACCGCTCCAGCAGATCTTTTGACTTAACTGGGAAAGAAAAATTGAACATTATTTTTTATTTTTTGCATTAAACAATTTAAATTAGTAATACGCCAAAGGTACATGCGTCAAACTAACCACTTCACATTTTGCAATAAATCACTTGACTAGAAATTTTCAATTTTTCTCATATTCTACTGATCGCCTGTATCACCAATGTCAAAGTTTGAACGAGTAGTGCAAAGTCGAGTAAAGCACAGGTACTGTTTTCTATTATAAAAATTATGATATCTGTATATTTTATAAATTATGGTCTTTTTAGTTTCAAAACTTGCATTTTCTGTGTATTACATTTAGAATTCTGTATCTTAAAAAGTTTTAGATACAGTCTAAGCTCCAGTTTCATAGTTTTTTTTTTTAATAATTAGACTTATATGCCTTATCTGTTTCATACATATTGACTTACTATAACCATGGTAAAAGTTTATTTTAGCAACTAATATATGTTTCAACATATTAATTTTTACAGACAATCTGGGTAGAAGGGCACTAGATTGCTTAAGAAAGTACAACAATTATAACTTACTATACATGTTTGTTGATTCATGAGATGTTAGGCATGTGGTTCTGCTAAAAATGTATTTCCTGTTAGAATCAAACTCTTCTAGAATGGAGGCAAATCAAAGCAACACATGCATATTAATGTTCAACAATAGTAGGCTAGTCAATATTCAAAAATGTAGGCTTGAATAATTAGTTTATGATGTAAGGGGTGATGTAAAATGATGGAGTTTGAAGCCTATATAAAGGCTACCCAGCTATCTCATAATACACACCACACCAAAGAGAACTTGTAAGTTCAAGAGGAAAAAAGAAATTGTAGTTTCTTCTTATATATATTATATATTTGGTGTAAGAGCCCATACACGTTTCCAACAAGTGGTATCAGAGCTTGGTTATTAAATTCTGAAAATTCTGCAAATTTTCCGGCAAGTTACTATTCCGGCGTCACTGTTCATCACCGGAGAAGACGAAGTACTGTTCATACGGTACTGTTCATACGACACTATTCATACAGCACTATTCATACGGACTGTTCATACGGTACTGTTCATACGGTACTATTCATACAGCACTATTCATACGGTACTATTCATACAGCACTATTCATACGGCACTGTTCATACGGTACTGTTCACTTATACTGTTCAAGGAAATTTTTTTTTGAAAAAAAAAATATGGCGAATATGGTGCAACAAAATATTCCGAAGTTGACGGCTACAAATTATGGAAACTGGAGTATCCAAATGAAGGTGTTACTCGGTTCATACGATAATTGGGATATCGTTGAAAGCGGCTATAGCGAGCCTGAAGATACTACTACTGAAGCAGCACTTCCTAATGCCGAGAAGACGGCGTTAAAAGAATTTCGAAAAAGAGACAAGAAGGCTTTGTATTTAATTTTTCAAGGAGTTGACGAATCAACCTTTGAAAAAATCTCGGAGGCAAAAACATCGAAAGAGGCGTGGGAGATTTTGCAAAAATCATGTCAAGGTGTCGAGAAAGTTAAAAAGGTGCGGCTCCAAGTTCTTCGTGGCGAGTTCGAAAATCTCAAAATGAAGAGTTCAGAAAATATCGGAGAATTTGTTACGCGTTTGAAAACGGTGACAAATGAGATGAAAAGAAATGGAGAAAGCCTCGATGATGTTCGAGTGATGGAAAAACTCCTTCGATCATTAATACGGAAATTTGATTATGTTGTTACATCCATCGAGGAGTCAAAAGATTTATCCACAATTTCTATTGATGAGCTCGTTGGTTCACTTCAAGCGCATGAGCAGCGGATGAACCAGTATGATGATACGAGCCATTTGGAGAAAGCTTTGCAAAGCAGCATGTCTATCGGTGAAAATTCTAGCACTAGCAGTTATGTACGTGGCAGAGGTGGCTACCGAGGTGGACGAGGACGTGGAAGACAACCGTTCAATAGAGGCCAGAATTCTCAAGGTTATCAACCATCTGGTCGTGGTCAAAATTTTAGAGGTCGAGGAAGAGGAGGATTCCAACAAAGAGGTGATAAGTCTCAATTTCAATGTTATAATTGTAATAAATTTGGTCACTTCAGTTACGAGTGTAGATCTCCAAAAGTGGAAGAAAGAAGTCACTTTGCTGCAGCAAAAGAAGACAAAGATGTGGGGTCTGCTATGTTCCTCACATACAAAGGAGATGAAGATGGTAAGAAGAATACATGGTATCTTGATTCGGGAGCCAGCAACCACATGTGTGGCCATAAGGAATTATTTACGGAGATAGACAACACCATCAGTGGGGAAGTTACTTTTGGTGACTCATCGAAGATTCCGGTCAAAGGAAAAGGCACTGTTACGATTGTGTCAAAGAAAGGTGATAAGAAGTATATAAATGATGTTTATTATATACCTGCTTTGAAAAGTAATATCATCAGTCTTGGCCAACTTGTGGAAAAGGGATATAATATTCAGATGCAGGATAATTCTCTGATAATCAGAAATCAGATTCGAGAATTAATTGCAAACGTGAAGATGTCAAAGAATCGTCTCTTCACTCTTGATATGCAGACGGGTGTGCAGAAGTGCTTGAAGTCGGTCATTAAAAATGACTCGTGGTTATGGCACTTGAGATTTGGTCATCTGGGATTTTCTGGATTGAAACTATTGTCAAAAACAAAGATGGTAGACGGTTTGCCAGAAATCAACGAACCAGAAAATTTGTGTGAAGCATGTGTCAAAGGAAAGCAACATCGACAAAGCTTTCCAGTTGGAAAATCATGGCGAGCTAGAAGGCCATTGGAGATTGTTCACACTGATATTGCTGGTCCATTTGATATTGCATCATTTGGCGGAAATAGGTATTACCTAACTTTTATTGATGATTTTAGCAGGAAAAGTTGGGTATATATCATTAAAGAAAAGGCGGAGGCTCTTGATAAATTCAAGGAGTTCAAAGCTTTGGCAGAAAAACAAAGTGGTCATTATTTGAAGGTACTCAGATCGGACAGAGGAGGCGAGTATACTTCAAATCTATTCAGAAATTTCTGCCGAGCACATGGAATTAATCATCAATTGACAACGGCATATACTCCACAACAAAATGGTGTTGCAGAGAGGAAGAATCGCACCATTCTAGACATGGCAAGGAGCATGGTGAAAGCAAAGCATATGCCGAGGACTTTCTGGGCTAAAGCCGTTCTATGTGCAGTTTATTTGTTGAATCGGTGTCCAACTAAAAGTGTCAGAAACAAAACTCCAAATGAAGCATGGAGTGGTAGTAAACCATCAGTTGGGCATCTCAGAATATTTGGATGTATTGCATATGCCCATGTTCCCGATCAGAAAAGAAAGAAGTTTGATGACAAAGGCGAGAAGTGTATCTTTACCGGATATGACAAAAGAAGCAAGGCGTACAGACTCTATAATCCCCTGACGAAGAAATTAATCATTTCTCGAGATGTTGAGTTCGATGAATCTGATTACTGGAGATGGAGCGAGGAAGAAAGAAAAGTTGCAGGCTTGTTCTTTAATGATGATGATGATGATGGTAATGACACCAACATTGAAGATGGCGAGAATGATGATCCAACTCCTCCACAAAGTCCAAATCAACAAACTCCTGCCTCGACACCATCGAGTTCAGGAAGCAGCAGTAGCAGCAGTTCAGGGGGAGCACCCAGAAAAATGCGAAGTCTGGATAGTATATATGAGGCGACAAGTCCGGTACAAACATCCTTTGATTATTCTTTATTTTGTTTGATGGCTGAATGTGATCCAGTTACATTTGAGGAAGCTTCTGAAGAAAGCAAATGGAACAAAGCCATGGATGAAGAAATTGGTGCAATCAAGAAGAATGATACATGGGAGCTTACAAGTCTTCCAGAAGGACACAAAGCAATTGGTGTCAAATGGGTCTACAAGACAAAGACCAATCAAGATGGAGAAGTGGAAAAATACAAGGCAAGGCTAGTGGCTAAAGGCTACAAGCAGAGATACGGGATTGACTATGATGAAGTATTTGCTCCAGTTGCAAGAGTTGATACCATAAGACTTCTTACAGCAATTGCAGCTCAGAACCAGTGGAAGATCTACCAGATGGATGTGAAGTCCGCATTCCTGAATGGTTATCTTGAAGAAGAAGTCTACATCGAACAACCACCTGGATATGTTCAGAAAGGCCAGGAAAATAAAGTCTACAGACTGAAGAAAGCCTTGTATGGTCTGAAGCAAGCTCCGCGAGCATGGAATACAAGGGTTGATGAATATTTTCAGAAGAATGGTTTTGTGAAAAGTCCATATGAGCATGCACTCTACACAAAGACAAATTCAGGGGGAGATATCATGATTGTGTGCTTGTACGTGGATGACATGATTTTCACCGGCAACAATCCTAGTATGTTCGATGATTTTAAGAAGGTTATGACTAACGAATTTGAGATGACAGATATTGGTCAAATGTCATACTTTCTTGGAGTCGAAGTCAAGCAAAGCGAAGATGGGACTTTTATGTCTCAGAAAAAATATGCCGAGCAAATTTTAAGCAAGTTCAGGATGGATGAATGCAAGCCAGTGAGCACGCCTGCAGAAACGAGCATAAAGCTCAGTAATGATTCAACAAGGGAGTCGGTAAATCCGACATTGTTCAAAAGTTTGGTTGGAAGTCTGAGGTACCTAACTTTTACTCGTCCAGATATCATGTATGCAGTTGGACTGGTTAGTAGGTACATGGAGAAGCCGAAGCAAGATCACTTCATGGCAGCTAAAAGAATTTTGAGTGATTATGGTGGAGATTTGGATGACGGGAAAAGCACTTCGGGTTATGCTTTTCATATTGGTTCAGGAATATTTTCATGGTCATCAAAGAAACAACAGACAGTGGCTCTGTCAACATGTGAGGCGGAGTATATGGCAGCAGCAGCGTGTGCATGTCAAGCTATTTGGTTAGGTTACATATTGAGCGAGTTAAATCTCGTAAAGGAGGATCCGGTTACTATATACGTGGATAACAAATCTGCTATCTCACTAGCAAAGAATCCGGTGTCACACAGTCGAAGCAAACATATCAACATCAAATATCATTTCTTACGAGAGCAGGTGAATGATAAAATCGTGGAGCTGATGCACTGCAAGACCGAAGAAAATATAGCAGATATTTTCACGAAGCCGTTGAAGCCGGAGTTATTTCACAACATGAAGATGAAGCTCGGAATGCAAAGTCGAGTTTGAGGGGGAGTGTTAGAATCAAACTCTTCTAGAATGGAGGCAAATCAAAGCAACACATGCATATTAATGTTCAACAATAGTAGGCTAGTCAATATTCAAAAATGTAGGCTTGAATAATTAGTTTATGATGTAAGGGGTGATGTAAAATGATGGAGTTTGAAGCCTATATAAAGGCTACCCAGCTATCTCATAATACACACCACACCAAAGAGAACTTGTAAGTTCAAGAGGAAAAAAGAAATTGTAGTTTCTTCTTATATATATTATATATTTGGTGTAAGAGCCCATACACGTTTCCAACAACTATTATTCTGTATATTTCTTGACGGAAAGGGTGTGTTTATCGTGCACCAAGGTTAGTCATTGTGACCCCGTTTATAGAAGAAGATCTAGTCCCAGAGGACGTAGTATCAGTATTATCAGCACTTCTGCAAACAGCAACCATAGGCTGCTTTGGAGAAGGAAGTGTTGCTTCGTTGCTTAACATGAAGACAATAGTAGACATTGTCGGTCTGTCTGGTGCATTGTCCTGCACACATAAGAGCCCTACTTGTATGCATCGCAAAACTTCATGTGCTGGAAGAAAATCCTCAGGTATTGATGTGTCTGCAATCTCCAAGGCCCTGCCGTTGCTCCATGATTCCCATACCTGGAAATTGTGGAATCTGAATTAATTGCAAGAGTTTGAATCAATGATGGCTATTATGTGAGTCTTCGTGCTTTAACAAGAAATAGATATTTAAATCCCTACATGTTTGATCAAACTTGAATTAGGGATGTCCTCAAAATATCTGTTGTTCTTCTTTCCACTAATGATCTCCAGTAGAAGGACCCCGAAACTGTAAACATCTGATTTTACAGAGAAATAGCCATCTAGAGCGTACTCTGGTGACATATAACCACTGTATGCCATGCAGCCAATTAGTTAATATATTATATAGTAGTAAATTGATACAAAGAAAATTTACTTCCTGTTTTAAAGGAGCACAACATTTGGTTATCTTGATTTTGCTTCCAAATACGTAACATGCAAACGAGTTGAAAGTATATTCAATGCTTATGGTTTGTCAATGAACATGTGTAACTTACAAGGTTCCGACCACTCTACAGGTGTTTGCTTCTACTTGGTTCCCTCCAAAAATTCTTGCTGTTCCAAAGTCAGAAATTTTAGGATTCAACTCAATATCAAGAAGAATGTTGCTGGCTTTCAAATCTCTGTGAATTATTTTTAGCCTGGAGTCTTGATGTAGATACAAGATCCCTCGTGCAATTCCAACAATAATCTCATGGCGCTTTCTCCAATTCAACATTGATTTCTTACTTTCATCTGAATAAACATTAAGAACAATATTAGTAACATACAATTAAGACTTGTTAGTAAGTGATTAAAGGTGGTTTACCAAAAATAAAATAGTCCAGGCTTTTATTAGGCATGTATTCATAGATTAGCATCTTTTCTTCTTCATTGATACAACATCCAAGAAGTCTGACAAGATTTCTGTGTTGAAGTTTTGCTATTAGCAAAGCCTCATTCTTGAATTCTGAAATCCCTTGGCCTGAGGTTCTCGATAGCCTCTTCACAGCTATTTCGTGTCCATTTGATAATTCACCCTGCATGCAAATGATGTTCGAAATCATGTTTAAACATTTTTGCTGTTTTGTGTAAGACCTGCTTTTACACTTAGACCATGAAGTATATATATAAGTGTACACATACTTAAAACCTCAAGGTTTATAAAATCAGGATATTTTAGGGGAGTCTTTCTTATTTAAAAAGAACAAGAGGTTTTTTTCTTCGGTGGCATTACTGGCAAGAAATGAATGGGTTATATTTTTCTTTATTTATCAGTTAAATCTCCGGATGATGAGAAATATCTCCTAGGAGAAGACCAGGAGACTTGTTTGGTCGAGTACCTGGCAAGAAATGAATAGGGAGGGTTTATGTAAAACAAAATTGATGTTTAAAGTATTAACAAGCCTATACACTTCTGTCAAGTATTTTTTAAGCCTGTATTAACCTAAATTCTAATCATGGCGAGTTGGAGACACTTTAATGGTGTGTCGTGTGTCAGTTGTGACATCTTACCTTAAAAACTGGACCAAAACTGCCTTGTCCAAGTTTTTTAGCCGGGGAGAAATTGTCTGTTGCTCTTATGATAGTATCTAAATCGAAGAATGTCAAGTCTATGTTGCTGTTATCTGTAAGATTGTCAGCAGTGGTGAAATCATTGGTTGTCTCTGCATCTGAAACTGCAAGCATCATATCTCGATACCTTTGATTCTGCCTCTGGCCTGAATAATGTAAAATTTGCAGAAAGGATCAGGTTGACTGAACAGGGTATGCTAGACACAAGTTCTGTAATGCACAAGTCTATCTTTTAACAAATTCGGTTTACCTTTTCTCACAGTGTATTTTCTACATAAGTAAAGGCAACTTAGCAGCAGAATCACGCCAAAGATAACAATCAAGAAAATGACTACAGCAGGAATCCTCTTGGGAGACTTCTTGGAACGAGCTGGTCCATAGGCACATACAAACAAATAATCTGATAAATGAGAGTAAAGATGATACTAAATGTCTAATGAGGATATGAGATAGTTACCAAGCTCTATTGAATCAACTCGCAAATAAAATTCCTGTCCATCTTGGTATGCTTTGATATCATTTAATTCACCTTCCCATAAATAGCAACCTTTTCCACCTACCTGAACATCAGCACTAGCATAACTATTACACTTGCAACTCTTCAAACACTCTACTTCACAATCTTTTAAGCTGAAATTAGCTATATATCTTGCATGTCTTGAATCTGGAAGCTTTATGCCAGTTAAATTCACAAATCCTTCTCCATTACCTTTCCGACATACGTTCAGATCTTTCCTTTTTTTCTTGCAATGTACGTGATCTGATTCACGTTCATACCCTGGCAAACAGGTGCAGTTAGTAGTACTGCTATTGCTGGAGTTGCAAATAGAATTTTTTCCACAAGTCATATATTTGTCACAGCCATCTGAAGGATTTGGAGCTGACCAGAATAGAATCCATCTGTTGGTATAATAACTTTTGTCTTCGGTGGCATGATAAAAACTTTGTTGAGCAAGTCCCTTGAAATCCATCACATATTTTCTGAATCTTCCAGGGTTGGGGGATGTTAGTGTCATGTACACCTGTCAGGGCTGAGGGGTTTTAGTGCTATGTACTGAACTACTAATTGAGATCTATAAAATAGAGAAAAATGATAGTAGGAGCTTAACATTGGGCATCATGCGGCCACTTGGCCACATCTGTAAGAGAATATATTCACTTCTCTGTTAAGATAGTGTAAACAAAATCTGAGATTAATTGGCCTACTTCAACACTATCTTAACACCTATTTCAGTTTTTAAACTAACTTGATCAATTTTGCAATTATGTCATAGATAGCAAATGAAATGAATTATGTACCTCATCTTTATTATCAACGTAGGTATAATTGAAGAGGGAAGCGAACTGGGAAAAATCCACTACAGCGGTCTTGAGACTATCAGACAGTCTTGCCACACCACTCAGTATTACACCATTCCACGGGCCTGCCCGCCATATTGGAGTGTCCGAATTTTTCTGACGCAAGAAAAACTGAGGCAGCCCTTCAGTTTCCAACGTCATAATAAACTCTCCTTCGGCTGGATTATCCTCTGACTTCCAGGATGTCATTACCCTGTTCAAACCAGTCTTCCTATCCAGCCCAAGTTTCATCCCGGGTAAAATAGTATCTGTCGGATGATCAAAGCTTTGCCACATCCTTTTGCGACCATTTGATCCTTCCGCAACAGTTAATTCTAAATTTCCGGAATCCAATAATTTGGCAGTCGGGTTCATAGTACTTAGATTGTCAGATATATTGCTGGTCCACAGAGGTTTTGTCGCACTTTTATCAGAGAAAATCACTATGTTACCGTCGGTATTGATCTTGAAAACAGCGTCTTTGGTCACTATAGGGTCATTCCTATTAGCCACCCAAACTATATGCTGTTCCGGAATTTTGTTGAACCATATACCCAAGTATCTTTCAGAAGAAGTGTTGACAGTGCTGAAAAAGCCCAGGCGGAAATCATTATTGGAAGATAGAAGGGTTTCATTCTTCGCATCAGATAAGAACTGAGTTGAAGTTATTGTGTCAAACGAGTCGCTAAAATGGAAGAGAAGAAATACTGTAAACCATGAAAATGGGAAAGTTGAATCCATTAAAAATTAAGGTTAGACAAGTATAAGTCTTAAATTTAACTTTTCAGCTCAAATTTTGGAGAGCATCAATTATTGTAGTCTGTAGACAACAAGAGGTGCAAGTTCATATTGAAGATCAACATACCAGCTAACTGCATTAATGTGATAAGCTAACTGGAATGATACACTTACTAACATGGTTTAAGAACAAGTCAGACTGGGGATACTGCTTATGTTCCTGTGGTTTTTGTTTTAGTTGTAAACTAGGTCTTAAAATTTTATTTTTTGAGTTTTTTTTAAATAAATCCATTTATTATATTCTTTCGATTAAATATTTTAAAAAAAAATTAATGTTTCAGTTGACCACTTGACCATAATTTAAATATCAATAATATTTATAGGATCTGGATCAAGAGAGAAACAAATACTAAAAGAGAACTGAAGAACCATTATTAGTCATTGGATTACTTCTAAATCAATATAATTGTTAATCAAATATGAACTGTCTCTAAATTATATATCTTGGATTTTTGGACAACTTTGCCCCGGATCTATAATAGTAATATATATTATTATGAAATTTATATAAGAATTTTTAGTTTTTCCGTTTAAGGAATCTGCAAGGAACATGACCCAATATTTATAGGTCATTATAATATATGTTAACCATCATAAAGTATATCCAGTAATATAAGAGTACCTATATTATTAATTACATTTATTATTAATCTATTATAAATACTTTTTAAATATTAATTAATGGAGCCTAAAATTGTATATAATACTATGGGGTTTTATATCAAAGTGGCCACCCATTGTACTCGAATGTATCAAGTAGATCATCCATTCAAAAATGATATTATTTGAATTATTAAAGTCATAATAAATATTAAAGTGTCCACCCATTATAGTACTCGGGAAGTAAAAGTAATTTTTCATCGAGTTCTACACATTTTTCTTAAAATTTACCACCTGACCAGATATACTAGCATACCTTTACAATATACTTTTCATTGTACCTACTTCTTCTTCATTTGCTCTGAAAAAAAGATAACAGTCATTTGCGAACAATAGGTGAGAAATAGCTGGCGCTCCCCTTGCAATTCTACAACCATGAATTAGCCCCACCTCCTCATTATGTCTAATAATTGAGCTCAACCCCTCAACACACATAGTATATATAGGGTGAAACTGGATCACCTTGACGAAGTCCCAGTTGAGGGACAACATGACCAAATTCTTCTCCGTTATATTTGAAAGAACCTGTAAGACACTGAGGTAATGAATTTCATTATCTTCTCAATCCATAAATCACTTAACCCAAACTTGAGCATCATATTTCTTATAAAGGACCACTCCAATCTATCATAGGCTTTCGAAATATCGATCTTAAGACCCACCACTCCTTCATTCCCTTGAGTCTTTCGTTTCATGTAATGATTAAGCTCAAATGCTATTAACGCGTAATCCGTCAACAGCCTGCCCTCAAGGAATGCACTTTGCTTATCTGATATGATAGATCCCAAACATTTTTTCAGTCGATTAGCCATAACCTTCGATAATATCCTCACAAGTACATTACACAAAGAGATAGGACGAAGGTCCCCCATCGATTTAGGCTCCTTAATTTTGGAAATCAAACAAACTACCGCCTCATTTATCTCTTCCGACAACTCTCCTGTCTGCATAAAATTCCGACAAAATTTGACTACATAATTCTCCACTATACTCCAGAAAACCTGGTAGAATGCCGGATTTAACCCGTCCGGTCCACACGTCTTATCAGGATGCATTGCAAAAACAGCTTCTTTAACCTCATCAATAGTCACTATAAATAACAACTCCTCATTCTCAGTTTCTGTTACCTGTTTAACCTTCTCTCGTCCGACAGCCTACCATCGACATTTGAAGCTGTAAACAGGTTTGTAAAATAATCCTCGATCACACTTCGAACTCCCTCTGGTGTCTCCTGCCAAGTCCCATTTGCATCTTTAATTCTTTCAATTCTATAATTCTATTTTCTAGTTGATGCAAACTGATGAAAGAACCGTGAATTTTTATCCCCCTCCCTTAGCCAATGCTATTTAGATCGTTGTTTCCAGTAAATTTCTTGGCGCTCCAACAATTTCAAATATTCACTTCTTACTGCATTATACTGACCAATTCTATGAACATCTCTCCTCGAACGTAACTTTTTCAGTTGCCTTCTACACTCTTGTAACTTTAAATTTTATCTCATGATTTTTCCTCCACCCCACTCCTGAAGTCTAACCCACAAACTCGGATTTTTTCTACAATTCCACTCCCCCCAGACCCTTCCCAATCATTCTTCACTATATTTCTACACTCCTATTCTCGAATCCAAACATTCTCAAATTTAAAACGTCTCTCCTTAGGAACATATACCTGCTTATGAAGTTGAAGAAATAATGGTAAATGATCTGAAGTCGTAACCTAAATAACTTGTACCTCTGCATTCGGAAACAAATCACACCAGTTTTGATTTGCTACCCCTATCCAATTTTTCTTGATCAAATTTGATTGTCCCCTTGATTTCTCCCATGTGTACTTCTCCCTTACGAACCCCAAGTCTTGTAGTCCATATTCATTTAGGGTCTCCATAAACCCTACTAACAAATTATATGGATGCTTCCTTCCACCACGCTTCTCATCCTCATACAACATGTCGTTAAAGTCCTCGATTACACACCAAGGTAACTCTGAATCCCTAGCCGATCCTTTCAATATATCCCATAATTCTCGTCGTCTCTATTGTTCAGGACAACCATAGAAACTGGTATATCTCCACCGCCCTACTTGGTCATTCTCAACCTCGAAATCAATAAAATTCCTCGTTGCTTTAATCACTTTACATCCATTCTTATTCTTCCATAACAAAGCGAGTCCCCCACTATGCCCTTGCACATCTACTACTACATACTCAACAAAATTAATACTGCTATATGGGAGTTATTTTGATCGATCTATCCCTTGCATTACGCTGATGAAATCGAATTGTACCTTCCCCTCCTGAAATTTCGCTAAAAATTCCATCTGTCTCCATGAAATTTGCTGTGAATGTTTCTCCGCCTTGCGGGGTGGCTCCCCCCTTTCCGTTCTCGTCCGACCACCTATTCTGGCCATTACCCCCTCCATTTCGAAGCCACTTATTCCCCATATTTTGAAATTTCATATTCTTACTCGGTGCTCGTAACCATGTTCCATAGGCCCTCTCAATGACTATCGTTGGATTTGCATACACCACTGCACAGTCTCGATCTGAATGCCCAAGTACACCACATACAAAACAGAAAGTTCCAAGAAGCTCATATTTGAAATTGATCCAATTCCCACTTCCATCCTCCCGCTTCAACTTCATTCTCCGTTTGAGTGGTTTCTCAATATTCAGCGCCACACGGATCATCACATATTTTTTCCATCCTCCGTTAAAATTTTCTGGGTCCGTTATTATGAACTCCCCAACATGATTTCCAATACACTTTAGAATTTTCTCCGATAGCATTCCTGAAGGCAAATCATACAACTGTACCCAGATGTCCATTTTATTCAACAAAACATTATTAGCATTTACCGCACAACCTAATTGATGACACACTAACGAACTCTGTTCAAAACTCCAAGGCCCACCATCCACAACCTTCTGCATATCCAACGTATGTAAAAACACAAATGAATATCTATGATTTCCCAGATTGTGTTTCTCAACTCCTTCCCTGGGTCTCCATAATGACGACATCATATTTTGCATTGCTACAAAATTAATGTTCTTCTCTGTTAGTAATCTTTCCACCAAAATGAACGTTTGTTTATTAGCCACCACTTCATCCTCCCCAATCAATACTCCCTTTTCATCTTCCTCCTCCAACGCTAATCTCACATATATCTCCTCCGGATTCTTATGTGACGAGTGACGACGCCATACTCCACGAAAGAAAAAAGTCAAAAATAGTATAAAACACATTTGTCACATGAACAAGACAGATAACACACTGTAATTATTATAGGCTTACAATACTTTTATTTCACCAAACTCTTTTGAGTTTCGCTTAAAGGTTCTAGATTTGAAGTATTGTACTTCTAATTTTTGTTTTTTAGGATGGTGACTCAAAAATATTTAAATATTCACAAACTCGTATCTCCACAAATGCTCAAAAAACTAAAGAGGCATCCGAGTTGGGAGACGATTTCTCTGATTGTTGCATTTTAGAAATTTCCAAAAGGCTTGCATCAGCTATTTTTTTTAATCATGAAACAACGATTTTAGAATAAGATGCACGTTTATTACAAATTATAAAAAATTTATCATGATAACAGCATCCAGCTGAATGAATTTGTTTAGCTTCTTGCAAAGACACTTTTCTCAGTTTCATCATATAGTTCATGGAACAAGATTTTCTATTTTCTAATGGTAACTCCTGCATCCAGCGCCAGAAGCCACTGCTAGAGAAGTTGCAAAAAAACATTCCCTCGCCAACCCTCAGGCATGCTTTTCGACTATCATCTTTTAGTATTTGAGCTGCTTAATCTTTTTTAACTAACTTTAATTAGTGATGATGGACCAAGATATACTAGAATTATAAGGACGATTGATAGAATTGTTTATTAAAAAGTAGAATAATTCTCATATATCATTCTGTGTTCTTTACAATGTATATATAGAATATGTTATACCGACATCCTATACAACCCTAAGATATATATGGTATTACAATCAAAAAGATATTCTAGTTGTACAATATATTCTAGAGTATATTTAGGGATTCTGATTTCTAACAGCCTCCCTCAAGGTGGAGCGTAGATATCATATATATGCCCAGCTTGACAAGAGAATCCGCAAAATCTGAGTTCGACAAGGCTTTGGTTAACATGTCTGCAACCTGTCCTTTTGTACTAACATATGGTACTTCAATTTCCTTGTTTTCTAGCTTCTCGTATACGAAGTTCCTATCAAGTTCCACATGCTTTGTTCGATCATGTTGGACAGGATTTTCAGCAATTTTAATTGTCGATTGATTATCGCAAAACAATCTCATAGGACTTTGTGAAGAGTAACCTAGCTCCTCCATAAGACCTTTCAACCATAGCAATTCACATATACCTTTTACCATTGCTCAATACTCTGCCTCTGTACTCGACAATGAAACCACCTTCTGTTTCTTACTTTTCCAAGTCACAAGATTCCCCCCAACAAACGTAAGATAACCAGAAGTTGACTTTCTATCTCCTTTATCAGCCCATGAAGCATCTGAGTACCCTAGAAAATCTGTATGACCATGTTTTGAGAACAACAGACCCTTCCCTGGTGCTGACTTTAAATATCGCAAAATTCTCACAACTGCATCCATATGTTGCTTACCCGGATTATGCATGAACCTACTCACCACACTTACAGCATATGCAATATCAGGTCTAGTATGTGACAAATATATTAGTCGACCCACTAACCTTTGATACCTCCCTTTATCTACTGGAATCTGGTCAGAACATTCTTCTAGACCATGATTTTGTTCCATTGGAGACTTAATTGGCTCACAATTAAACATACCTGTATCTTTTAATAAATCCAGCACATACTTACGTTGTGACTGAAATAAACCTTGATTGGAACGATTAACTTCAATGCCTAAAAAATATTTTAGGTTCCCCAAATCCTTCATGTTGAACTCCTGGGAGAGATAACACTTCAATTTTTCCATCTTTGCTAGATCATTCCCTGTCACTATTATATCGTCCACATATACAATAAGAGCTGTAATTTTATCACCTACTTTCTTAAGAACAGATTATGATTAGCATTACTATGTTTATATCCATATTTCCTCATAACAGAACGAAATTTACCAAACCAATCTCTTGGAGATTGCCGTAAGCCATATATAGTCTTCTTCAGCCTACAAACCAACTGAACAGAACTGTTAGGAACACAATATCCTGGTGGCATTGACATGTACACTTCCTCCTTCAAATCTCCGTGAAGAAAAGCATTTTTTACATTAAATTGTTGTATGTGCCAATCAAGATTCGCAGCCAGAGATAACAAAACTCGTATGGTATTGATTTTTGCAACAGGAGCGAAGGTCTCCTCATAATCAACTAGGCATGTCAACGGGTCGGGTTTGGATCGGATCGACCTAAATCCATATCCATATCCATTTATTTTTATCGGATTCAGATCGGATCGGATCACACCTCGGATATTTCAGAGGTCGATCCATATCCCATCCATTTAGTTTTCGGATATCCATTGCTCCATTTATTTTTTAAAGTATAAAAACATTAATTACAATTAATGTATGTGAAAGAATTAGTAAAATTTGAAAAGTTACAATCTAGAATTTAGTGTATAAATTTAAGTAGCAATCAAAAACTTAAACTACTTTAGTAATTTTATTGTTCAAACACAATGTTTAAATTACTAGTTCCTGATTTACCATCCCCAGCAAATGATTTTTTACATTTGCGTACATAAAGCTTTATTATTCCCATTAGCATCTGTATACTCTGTGAAATAAAACAAAAATTAATGCAAAAAATACATATTAGATCAAAATCACTTGGATCATTATCCACGGTATTATAACTTCCGTTAGCCTAAAAAAACAAAAAACACATATTAAATCAAAATCAGATTATAATCTTCATCATTAAGAAACTATAAGAAAAAATCACTAAATTAACGTACCATGATTAAGATTTAAGAATGAAGACGCGATATCTTGCTAATCAAACCAAAATATAATGACGTTAAATTTTGGAGGCTGGAGCCTGAAGCTGTGCATGGAAAAGTAAAGAAATATTAGATTAGGTATAAGGCTTTGGGTTTTCAATAACGTAACTTATTACAATATAAATTTTTTTAAAAATAATATTATATATAATATATAATATATAATATATTATTATATAATTAAACGGATCGGGTCGTGGATAAACGGATCGGAATCCATATCCAATCCATTTATTATTTGGATCATTCTTATCGGATCGGGTTCCGGATCAGATATTTTTTAGGTCAATCCATATCCATTTAAATCAGTGCAGATCGGGTCGGATCGGATCGGATATCTGATCCATTGACAAGCCTATAATCAACCCCATAGGTCTTGGTAAATCCCTGAGCAACAAGTCTTGCCTTCCTTCTATTGATCGAGCCATCTGGATTCTGTTTAACGGTGAACACCCACCTACAGCCAACAGTTTTCTTTCCTTCCGGTAACGGAACTAATTCCCATGTCTCGTTCTCCTGTAATGCTGTCATCTCTTCTTTCATAGCTTCTGCCCATTTCACATCCGACAATGCTTCACTGACTTTACTCGGAACATGTATTGCAGAAATATTATTAGCAAAAGTTTTAGATGATTCTGCTAGCTTGTGGGTAGATACATAGTGAGCAATCGGATATTTGGCTCTTTTAACTGGTTCCGGTGAAAATCTCTCTGCTGGTACCCCACGGTTACTTCTTGCTGGTAAATTATATCTATCACAATTAGCATGTTCAAAAATATTGTTAGTATTAACTTCCAAATTTTTACTTACCTCAGAATAATCAGCTTGAGGAGAATTAGGTGTGGGTACTATAGATGAGAGAGAGAGAGAGAGAGAGAGAGAGAGAGAGAGAGAGAGAGAGAGAGAGAGAGAGAGTTCTTCAGAGAGTTCTTCAGCACTGGTAGTATTCTGTCCATGCTCTACTGGAACACTGTCTGAAACAAGTATGGAGTCAAGTATAGTGTCTGTGTCTGTAACTTGTCCTAGAACACTTTCTGGAACACTTCCTGGAATACTTTCTTGAACACTTTTTTGGAACAAAATTATCTGGAAATAACTCCATCCAATTCACCTCTTCAACATTATTACTTGTAACAGCCCCAAATCCGGGGTCTGGGATTTAGAGTAGTCACGATCCATTTACTCCTTGTCTTACCTGTATTACTCATACTGTACATATTTCAATGGCTTATGACCCCCACAGTATATATCTCTCACACACATACACACACAGGTTAGAGTCTCAGAAACGATACTATACAATAATTGCGGAATAAACTACTTTTATTACAATACCCAATTGTCTTACAAAATCTGATGTTGAAACAATATATAGGAAATGGTACAATTCCAACTCTGACTTCTGATGATTACAATCTTCTCCTACCATTCATATCTATACATAATTTAAATGCAGCCAGCTGTAGCCTGATCCGACTGGTTCGTACTACTCTTCGGGAACACTGGTGCCCATGACATCCTGCTTCACTGCTCTATAATATATATAAAACAATAGCAAGAGTGAGCAAATAGCTCAGCAAGGTAATGAAAACATGGCATAACTCTGCCTATGACTTAACCCAGACTAAGGCGGGTATAAGACAATAATTGTCAAAATATCTCTTTACCGAAAGTATTTCCTTATCGGAATATATTCCAAAAACAGTACTATTGTAGTACTTCAAGTATCATTTTCATAATATCTCTGTAAACTTTGGATATTCATACTATGAACAAAGTTCTAGTATAATATATAAGATGAAGTTACAAGGTAATTCAATATAACCTTTCTGTAAAATAACTGCTATATAAAATATAAGCAGAATATCCACATATAACTTAAAAGATGAAGTTATAAGGTGATTCAATATCAACAACCTCCTTTTCACAACTCATGTTATGTAAGGTATCAGCAGAGTCATAAAATATAAGATGAAGATGAAGTTACACGGTAACTCAAAATATAATTGTTCTGTGGAAATATCTGCAATGTCAAAGATAAGCAAGATATTAACAATTTTCATAATAGAGGAACTTGCAGGAAGAATATTGCAATTCCAGTTCAAACACTTTTCAACCCTGCCAACAATGATAATGTTGCAGATAATTTCCCAATTTGGAAGATGAACTAATACTGGAGTATTCACCGCGCCCGCTATTCCATCTACGATGATCAGTCGTAGCATGTATAGCTCAAATTGAGTTTTACTACCGGTAGAAGGAAGAACTGACGGATTTACTTGTCTACCGCCCTGCTAGATCTCCCCGGCCAACGGTTGGGCCAATGGGATGGACCGGCGCTACTCGGCCTCTTACACGACTCCTAGTTCGAATAACATCCATGACTCTGGAACGTAAAGATCTTCCCCCTTTCCCCAAGTATAATACTTGTTGATAAGACTCCACAAAGTAGTCGTATCTAGTTGGAAAGGAAAATTCACCAATATTTCCCAAGCTGATGCTTGTTAATGGATATATGCTTGTTCCATCAATCTTACCCCTCGAGTGTTGAGGAGGTAACCAAAAAGACTTATATTAATGTTTGAAAAGAATCAAGATGTGAGTCAAAAGGTAGTTTAACAAGTATATGACCGGGCAGTCAAATAAATAACAGCTCTCAGGTGAGGCCCCCTTATATGTTTTTTGGAAGTTTGAGCGAGTATTTAAATCTTCTTATAAGATAGATTTAAATGAAAATAGAGTTTTGGGAACCTCCCCTTGATAGAATAGTGATAAAAGACTCCGAAATATTTTACATAATATCTGAAGGTGAAAGATAATCTTTAAATAATATAAGTCATTATAAAGTGAATTTAGAAGAATTTAAATAAATATTCCAAGAATATTTATTAAATCAATAATAAGTCATGAATATTAATAAGTCATAATATTGCTCGTAAGTAATCCTCGAATGAATATATAGGAATATTTACTAAATAGATCTCTTCTTAAATGAATATTTAAAAATAATATTCATTTAATAAATAATAGTCTAAATGAATATCCAAATAATATTCTTTTAGTAATCAAAACTGTAAAGGAATATTCGAAATAATATTCTCTAAGTAAGTAGAACTTCAAATGAATATTTAAAAATAATATTCATCAAGTACATAAAATCTTAAATGAATATTTGGAAGTAATATCCATTTAATAAATAAAAATTCCAATGAATATCAAAGTAATTATTCGTTAAATGACCAAACTCTAAATGAATATTCGAAACTAATATTCATTTAAATAATTAAAGCTCAAATGAATATTAAAATAATATTCAGTAAATAAATAAACTCGAATGAATATTCAAAATAATATTCATATAGTATTTCTCGATTGAGATAATGCTCAAATAACATTCCTCGAATAATTTCCAAGTAATTTAATACTTTATGGAAATATAAATAATGCTCATGAATAACAATCCTCAAAATGAATACTAATCTGCCGTTGGAATCCCTCCGGGTTTCCACGACTATCTCTATATCTCAAAATATCGACTCCCGGTCTATATTTAAAGAATGAATATCATATGCCCTTCACTAAGGGTCTTAACAAAATAATCCGGCTTATAACTGATACTTTATATCTAGTCTATAAGCCAACATCAATTCAGGGAACAAGTATTATAGTATAACTTGAAAGTAGGCATGCATGCTATGGCATATGTATAACAACAATCATATATATTATCACAACAACAGTTCCAAGGTATTGGAAACTTGCCTGATGCTCGAGAAGTGGTAGGGGCTCGTGACAATGTCAAACAATCTAGACAAAGTCAAAAAAAAACGTACGATTAATCCCCTAGATGATTCACTTATAATTCAATGCTTAAACACGTAAGCAATACACAACGAAGGCGTTACTAGCTCGCTTTAGGCTCGTACTATGTCCATGTCAATCGACAAATACTTAAGTCGAAGATTTGTTTTAGAATTCGGATCTCATTCGCCCGTTTCACTAAGCGGTTTACAAAGTTATAATCGAGTGCTCCTTTAAGGGGTTCCTTCGCACTTAACCTTGATTCAAATATTTTATAAAATCCAAAAATAATCTTTTTGACACGAGGTCTTCTCTCATATATTCATTATGACCTCTAGTATTTAATTACCAAGATTCGCAACCGAATTTATCACTTTAAAGGGGTTCAATTGAAGTTACGAATTCATACGTACGTTTACGAACTGCTTTTACAGATTTTACCATAACGCCTAAGCCGTAAGTCAAAATGCTACGATTCTTGCGCCAAAACGATCTATGACTCGAGATCTTCGAATACATGTCATATACTCAATAAGTTCAGAAGGTTACATCTACTGTTATGAATGGTTTTTAAGGGTCAAAGAAATTTCGCCATTACGACAGCTATAACTCGGATATTTCCAAAATTAAAATCCTCCAAATAATCATCCAATCCACCACCAACACTCATGGACACTATTCATTATCTCCCTCACTATCTAAACAGGTCTTGGAGCTGTGCAACATATTTTAACATCTAACAAAACTCTTACATAGCTCTAGTACTCTAAACATGCATATAACTCAAAAACTCATCCAAAAATCCATTAAAACTCATGATTCAACAAAGGGGTTTCAAAGATTATACCTTGGTTTGAAGTTCAAGGATGATAATAAGGCCTCACAACTCTTGATCATTGCTTAGAACATTATTTGGAAGCCATAGAATCAAGAAAGCAAAACATGAAAATCAAAAGTTACTATTCATCATCAATCTTGTAAAAATCATATAAAATCAAAAACTAAGAGTTTGGTTCTAAAATTTTTACCACACCTTCTACTCTTCAAGGGCTTTCTTTTGAGCTATAGAACACAAGAATCCAACAATGGGAGCTAGGGTTTTGAGCCCCATCTTGCTACTGTTCAGAACCTGGACAGTTTTGGTCCTCCAACTTTAAGCATGGATTTGACTAGGCTATACTACTTGGATTTCCATGAAATTTGGAACGAATCTTGCCCATGGAGTGGAGAAGCTATGGTTAAAATTTGATGATTTTATCATGGATAGAAATGGAGATATGAATTTTTCTTTAACCTTGGTTTCTGCTGGACAGTTTGTAGAAAATGGAGAGTGTTCTTGGTTTTCTCTTTTTCTCTCCACTTTAGATCTACTTTTGTGATATTTTATGATATGTATTGCTGTGTATAAAGCTTGGTAACCACTCTTTGATAAGCTTCTTCAATACTCTTCTAATAAAGTAGCTTTAACAAATAGCTAAAACACCATCCAAGTTGTAGTTGTCTTGAACCTAGCTCATTCTAGTTTCTTTTCTTTTCTTCACACCAATCTTGACTTGTCTAACCACTTTATGAACATAATATCTTGATATTATCAGTTGGGTGGCTGAGTTTTATCCTCTTGGGGCTTGTGCAAGGAGTCTTGGAGAAGCTTGGTAGATATTTGTTTTGTTTCTTGTTTGATTTAAGTGATTTAAATCACTTAACTCCTAAATTGTTTTGATTTAATCATTGATTAAATAATTTAATCCACTTGATATAATCTCTTGATGATCATATAGGATATTTAATCTTGTCACAATCTTGATCCTTAATCCCTGATTTGTTCGCATAATTGCTTAATCTCGTTATAACGTTTTAGTGATTTCTAGAACGCTTGTTTCACTGTCTCAGTGGTTTTCGTTCTAATTTCTAAAATCAAATATAATAAAATTCCAAAATATTAACTCTTCAATTTCTCAAATTGAATATCTCATTTCTCGAATATAATAATATATAATTCACTGCTCGATCAAATATTACACCAAAAATTAAAATAGGAATTTCTGAATTCCGATCGTCTCTGCATTCACTTATTTCCTCCGCGTATTACTAATATGACTTCGAAACATCCATATCACGTCCCGTACATAGGGTGGCGTGAAAAGTTTTCCAACTTAAAAAATCACTATTCATCCACCGAATTACTATGCACATACAGGAAACACTATGCACGTATGGGAAACACTATCACGTACGGGAAACACTATGCATGTATGGGAAACACTATGCACGTACTCATTTCCCTTCAAGGATCCATTAGCTCCTTCCTGGACGGTAGATTATTCTTATCTAGGTCCTCAACCATCGAATTACTCTATTCTGACAATATACCAATGCATCAGGATCATTGTCCAAAGCAATATCCATTCATTACAATCATTGTTCTTTGAAACCACCATTCATTAGTGCTCTTTAACCACAATAAGAAAAGTTTTAATTCTACCCAAAATTCGGGTTATTACATTACTCCCTCCCGGAAGATGTGAATCAAGTATTGATGAGTCGTAAAACATCTCCTGTTCAGAAAAAGTCACATCCATGGAAACATAAAATTTACGGGTAGGAGGATGGTAACAACGATATCCCTTTTGAAACGGATGATAACCCAAAAAAACACATTTCAAAGCACACGGGTCAAGCTTGCTACGTAGATGTTTCTGTAAATTTATAAATGCAACACACCCAAAAACACGTGAAGGGATAGTAAGACAAGATGGAATATCTATGAAGGAAGCAAGTTTATCCAATGGTGTTTGAAATTGCAGGACACTTGTTGGAACACGATTGAGAAGATGAACAGCAGTAGTAATGGCTTCTTCCCACCACTGTGGTTTCATATTTGCACCAATTAAACTTGCAAGTGTAATTCAAGTAATTGTCTATTTTTTCTTTCATCCACACCGTTCTGCTGTGGGGTATCAACACAAGTAGTCTCATGAAGAATTCCATGTTCCTTAAAATATTCTTTCAAAAATTTGTTTATGAATTCTCCACCATTATCAGAACTGAGAACTTGTAAATTTCCAGAAATTTGGGTTTTGATCATTTTATGAAAATTCTGAAAAAATTCAGCTACTTCAATTTTTTGTTTCATTAAAAAGATCCAAGTCATGCGAGTACAATCGTCAACAAATATAACAAACCAACAAAATCCTGAACTAGTTGTAGTGGGAGATGGCCCCCAAACATCTGAATGCACCAATGCAAAAGGTCTACTCTTTTTATTAGGACTAGGTGGATACGAAACATGATGACTTTTTGCCAAAATACATGTTTGACAATGAAAATCTGAAGGTTTACATTCAGAAAATAAAGCAGGAAACAAATACGCTAGATAGCCAAAAGACACATGACCCAAACGTCGATGCCACAACCAAATTTGATTTTTTTATTAGAGGAAGCAGAACCTTTTGCAGACATGGCAAGACTTGCACAAACATCATCAACGTAGTATAATCCATCTCTCTTAGTACCACACCCAATTATCTCCCCGCTGCTGATATCCTGGAGAAGACAAAAATTGGGATATATTAATACTAAATATTTTAATTGTGAAGTGACTTGTGGTACAGATAACAAATTGTTAGAGAGATTAGGAATCAACAAAGTGTGTTCCAAAGATAAAGACGGAATTAAATCAACTCTTCCAGCTCCAGTAACAGGGTATGAAACACCATTTGCATTGACAATAGTGGAACATTTAGGCAAACAATGATCACGTAAAAGGGACAAATCAAAAGTCATATGATTCATAGCACCGGAGTCAAGAATCCAACTATTATCCCTTGCCAAATTAGTAGTAACTAATGCCTTACCTTGATTACCTGACTGTTGCGCAAGGGAGGAATCAACTATAGAATGAGAGGCTGGTACTAATTTTTCCACCTGCTGAGGAGATGATTCCACTGACTGTGGAGATGATGTACATAATGCCACCTTCCCATTGCCTCTGGACCTCAACCTTTCTTTATGCTCATTCCACCATTCTGGGTATCCATTTTTCTTGAAACACGACTCAATGAGATGCCTATTACTGCCACAGTACGAACACTTTCCACTCACTGCTGTTGAAGAATTTTGTTGAGAAAGAGAAGGCTGAACATATCTTTTAGCCACCATAGCAACCTGAGATACATCTCCCTGACTCAGCATTGTATTACGACGCTGCTCTTCCCGTCGTAGTGTTGAGAACACAACTTCAGTGCTAGGAAGCGGATCAGTGCGTAAGATTTCTCCTCGGATAGGATCATATATGTCATCCGGTCCTGCAAGAAATACATAAACACGCTCTTCTTCAATTTCAGCCAATCGTACCTTAATAACATCTGCATGAGTAAACGTGATGGGTTTACGATGATCAAGTTCCTTCCAAATAAACTTCAAATTTGAATAGTAATTTGAAATAGGTCTTCCTCCCTGCTTCATGGACATTGCCTTTCGAGACAAATCATAAATTATTGATTTATCAGCACCTTCAAAAAGTGCGACTAGCAGCATCCTAGACCTCCTTTGAAGTGGGTAGACGAATAAACAACATCATGACATCAATTTCCATAGAATTAATAAGCCATCCCTTTACGATAGCATCATCCATGACCCATTTATCATGAGTTGTATCACCAACATCGGGTTGGTTTGTAGTACCTGTAATAAACCCCTTTTTACCTCTCCCAACAATGAACATAGTCACAAACTGGGACCAGACATCATAACTAGAACCTCCTTTTAATTTTAATCCGCCGGGAATTGACATTGGTTCTGAAGCTATCATCATATTCATTGTTGGAGTACTCATCGAGGAGATAGTAGATCCACCCGTTGAAGAATCAAGAGAAGAGTCGGTACTGGTATTCACCATGGTAACAAGTTTATAGCGATCGTAGAGAGCAATAGGCTTTGATACCAACTAGAATTATAAGGACAATTGGTAGAATCGTTTATTGAGAAATAGAATAATTCTCATATATCATTCTGTGTTCTTTACAATGTATATATGGAATATGTTATACCGACATCCTATACAAACCTAAGATATATATGGTATTACAATCAAAAAGATATTCTAGCTGTACAATATATTCTAGAGTATATTTAGGGATTCTGATTCCTAACAGATATTAATTAATTATAGTAATGAAGAATCTGGTATAGCACATTTCTTATGTCTAGTATCATTTTTTAGTCGAGCATCTATGAGTGACGCGACTCTATGAAGTATCTCCAAACTCGCGGATACTAAAATAGTTTTGGTGTCCAGCGCATAAGTGATACTGTAACTGATAAGACATGCTCAGTCACTGAATTTTTTTTTTTTTTTTTGGTATTTTGAAGATATCTTTTTCAGCTGTGGTATTTCTGAAACCATTCTATGTTATTCTTAACCATTGACAAAAGAAAGTCAGAGTTAACGGAAGCCAAACCAAACTGGTCCAGGCAGGGGTTCAACGACTCAAAAAGTAATTATAAGCTGAACCATGTGTGAGGCTACTAATCACACACTGTCTAGCTGGTTTCATTAATTCATACCAACTTCAACCATAGTATAATCAATGCTGTTCTATCAGAGATTAAAATCAATTAAATAGCATCGTTTTGTAGGTCTCCAAGAATAAAAACAAAAAGGAAAATTTATGAAATTGGTTTTCATAGCAGTAGTCCAGCACCCTGACAGTCTTGTATCAATTACGACCCCAAACGATTCGAATCTAGTCCAACAAACATTGGTAGGATATTGGGAAAAAAAATGATTTTGCAAACATATTTACTTTATATGTACTGTTAATAAAGAATCTCATAATGGATAGATTCCCAAAGTGATTGTACCAAGAATTGTTTGTCTTTAGTAATTGTAGGTCGTTAGTTGCAGCAAAATTTGCAGATTTGCTCCCGCTCATTCCTCAGCCTGTTGATTGATAGTAGTTTCTTTGTACACAACTTTTTTAATTTATTTACTTAGACCCTTTCTTCAGACCCTTAAATCTCTCTGTTACTTTTAAACCAAACTGAAGTTACAGTGTCCGGCTTGCCCCTGGTTCAAGTAGCAGAGAGGCTCTTTCCATGAAAACCGCACTTGGAAACACCCATTGCTGTTACAAGCTTTTGAATAGTTTTATCACACTGCTTCGATTGATGTAGAAAACTGCTAACTCACTGCCCAGTCATGTTAGTGCAACATGGCAGACATAAATATTAACATTTCGGTTTAACGGAGTGTACTTTTTCTCTTTATACTGGTGAAATTGAGTCCGAATAATAGGTGATGAATTTGAGATTTTGGATGTTGTACAGTGACCACTCCGATACTTAGCCCTCACATGAGATATTGCATTCAATATTGGCACGCTCGATACTCCAAATTCTGAAAGACAACTCTTACCAACGTTTTCAGCAACTTCGGGTGTTGGTTGCAAATTTGCAGATTTCTTGGTCCATTTAACGATTTCTGTGTACATAAAACTTCTGTATAAATGATTTTAAACCTTTTCGAAACTAAAATCAGGTACTACCTTACACATGCTCTTGAATATTTTTCTTAACTGGCTAACTGCTAATATTTTTTAATGTAGGCGAAAGAATAAATCACAATTTTTACAAACAGTATCATCAATAGCAAAACCAACATCTCTTTCATAAAATCATGCCAACAAAATCACCTACTATATATCTACAACCTGCATTCCAGCATAATTTTGCTACCTTCCAATCACTTCTGTGACAGTTACTTCCGTGGAGGATAAATTAATATCATTATCTCGCATAGCGGACTCCATTTCTACGGAGTTCATTGATGACAAATCCGGAACTCTAGGCATTGGAAGACTAGTACTCTCGCTCTCTAACATATTAAGAACTTGTGACATAGTTGGTCTGTGTGCTGCAGACATCTGCACACACAACATCCCGACATGTATACATTGGAGTACAGTTTTACGAGAATCCGCAATTACAGGATCAATCATCTCCTCAGTTTTACCGTCTTTCCATAAATTCCATGCCTGAAATCACATAAATATTGCATCATTCCCCCTATAATTAATATAAGTTGCTAATCTACAGTAAAGAGCAAAACAAAAGATTTTTGTTAGACTTACGTATCGAATAAGGTTAGTGCAATCAGGAGAGTGAAAAGTATTATTTCTCTGACCGCTGACAATTTCTAATAGTAATACACCAAAGCTATATACATCAGATTTTACAGAGAAGAGGCCTTCCATTGCATATTCCGGGGACATGTAACCACTGCATTGTACGAAGACATCGATTTAAATAACTGGGAGCCTAGTAATATGCTTAAATACATGCAAGTTTTGTAGGAGAAAAAAATTAACTTACTATGTACCAACGACTCGTATTGTATTGGCTTCGATTTGGTTCCCTCCAAATATTCTTGCCATGCCAAAATCTGAAATTTTTGGCTGCATTTCTTCATCTAACAAGATATTGCTAGCTTTAAGATCTCGATGAATTATTCTAAGTCTTGAATCTCGATGAAGATAGAGTAGCCCTCGTGCAACTCCTTCGATAATTGCATACCGTCTACTCCAGTCCAGTTGCGATCTTTGCCGAGCATCTGAGATTGCAGACATTAGAACATATAAACATGATGTTGCAATAATATATAAAGTAAATCATCAAAGATATACCAATAGGCTTGAAAAGAACATACCAAACAGAAACGAATCCAGACTTTTGTTAGGCATGTATTCATAAATCAACAACTTTTCTTCCCCTTCAATGCAACAGCCAAGCAGTCTAACGAGATTTCTATGCTGCAACTTGGCTATCAATATCACTTCGGTTTTAAATTCCTCTAAGCCTTGTCCAGACATTTTTGAAAGCCTTTTAACAGCCACTTCTTGTCCCCCAGGTAAAACCCCCTTCAAATTTTGTAAAACTATAAGCCATTTTGTATTTAATGTATGTATTACCACAGCTATTTTCGTTTATAATGTGCTCACAAAGAAGATTATTTTACCTTGTATACAGGACCAAACCCCCCTTGACCAAGTTTGTTATGGATTGCGAAATAATCAGTGGCTAATTCCACAAAGGTGAAGCTGAATAGTGGCAAATGTGGTCCAGTTCCTTGCTTCCCTTCAGCAGATAGCTCATCGACTCCCAAAAATTCCGCAGATAATTCTTGACTTCTGCCCGTGGCAGTTAACAATGAAGTACTCTGTTTCTTCCATGAAACTAATGTTCACAAAATGTAAAACTAGATTAGAAAATATAGTAATAGTTTACTTTATCATTCCTAAAATTATACTGAAGTTCAACATTACCTTTAATTTTTCCTCGGAATCTGCAGAAAGCCCACAAAACAATCCCAAGTATAATTGTCCCAACTACTGCAATTGCGATAATTGCTGCACTTGATACACTCTTCTTACCTCCTGAAAAAAAGATAACGAAAAAAGAAATACTAGATAGTCCTCTCTATTTGCTTTAAAAATTGGAACGAATGCTAGGAAACAAATTAGCATTCTAATTATGACAAGGCTAAATACGCGTACCAAGTTCGGAATTTGATACACGAACAAACAGTGTATTGCCACCTTCAAGATGTTCAATATCGACCAATTCACCACCATAAACCATGCAGCCAATTCCAACTATATATCCATAGGCACTACAAGAACAATTCTTTGTGCATTTATCTTCACATCCATCCAAATTTGTTTCGCTGGCCAAAACATCTGCAAAATCAGGTAATTTCACCCCCTCCACTTGCAAAAAACCATCATTAGTACCATTCTTGTCACACTTCAGAGCCTTCTTCCTAATGCATCCACCAGACCAATTTCCTCTACGCCACTCATCTTCGGATTTTGGACCAAATCCTTTGATACAACTACATCTTTCTGGATCCTTCATACTACAAAGTCCAAAATTCCCACATCTATTATAATTCCCGCATTCATCAGTTGGCTGTGACCGTGCCACATTCCAAACTTGCTTACTATCATCCCAAATCAATTGATCAGTCTTTCCATTCCACAAAATATTAAATCTCACAAATTGTGATCTGTTTGCAGCTGTATATGTGAAGTATGTATCTCCATTGTTATCAGTTGTAGTCCCAAAACCAGAGGTAAAGCGCGCCCTACTATTAGGCACACCAATAAAAATTAGGCCATTCCAATGGCCACTTCTCCATATACGATGATTTAATCCTTCCCAAACAACTATCTGCGGTGATCCTCGTGGATCAAATGCCATAGAATAGTTTCCTTCTGAAGGATCACTTGGACTTTTCCAAGAAACAAGTTTTAGAAGATTTTGTGTTTGAGACATTGTATAAACTCTCATTTCAGGTAAAAATGTATCTGTTGGATGACTAAAGCTTTGCCACAAAGCTTTGTTATTATTATCAATATCTTCACTTCTGCAAAGAGCAAGATTTCCAGTATCCCTAACAGTTATAGAAGAGTTTATTGATACTGATGAAATATTAGTGGACCATATTATTTTAGAATCATTCCCATTTGTAAGTCTCAAATTTCCATCATCTCCAAAGCTTAATAAACCAGATTTTCCAGAGATGGGATTGTTTCTGTTTGCAACCCATACAACTGTTTTATCTTGGATATTATTATACCATACACCAACATATCTAAAAGATGAGTTACCTGGACTGAAGAAACCAAAAGCAAAGTCTTGGTTATCTGATGTTATGATCTGACCATCATCTTTCATCACCTCACCTTGCATAAGCTGCTTGCTAAGTTGAGTTTGTGAAAATACAGTATAACTATCATAGATCAAGATGATGAGACAAAGATAGAGAATTCTTGGGTTTCTATAAATCTTTGTCATCTTTTTTTAACTGAAGCAATCAGGAGAGCTCACACATTGGTACAATGAACAAAATATCAACTTCTATATACTGCTACTCAATTTAGGCCAAAAGCATCAAAAAAAACAATATAGTAATAAATTTAGCACAGTTGGTGTATTTTATTGACCTGAAAAGGTTGAATAAAGAATCTTAGATTATGTTCAAGGAAAGTTGTTCATTTTGTAAAATTCCCACTTGGGAAAAGTCCAAAAATGATGGTTGCCAACTTGAAATAATAGAATTAAATAAAGTTGTGGCTATGACTTAAAAACTTCATATTTTAATTTTTTTTAGGGTGCTCCATTTTCAATTTTCATTATCCTCCCTACCTCATTTCAAAAATTTGGTCCCAAATAATCCACAGATATACAATTTCGTCTAGCACATCAGCAGTCACGCGATTTTGTCTAGCACATCTGGGTGAAGATGCGTTATTCCATGTTTAGTATTAAGACACATACTGCATATGGTCCTTCGTGTATTGCCAAAATGCGGTTCACGCATTAGCGAAACAGGCGCATCTTTTTAAAAACATAATGCGGCACACGAAATGCAGCATTTGGGGTACTTTAGGACCATACTTCTTGAAAATGGAATATTTAGGGCATTATCTCTTTTTTATTTATACAGGTATTTAATGTATGTTTGAACCTATAATTGCCAAAAAGAAAAATTAACCTTTTCAAAAAAGAGTTAAAAATTTCTAATTTTATTTTAAAATAAATTAACTTATTCTGAAAAATAAGTTCTCTAAAACACCCTCTTAATCTTGTCTTCTTCAACATTCATCAAAGAAGAATAACTATCACATACCTAACTAGATAAATAAAATGTACTATATGACTATATCTACAACGTGGGGGCAGGAAGAAAAAAGAGATAAGTATTAATATCATCATTAGTTTTATTTAAATATAAAAATAAGTTATTTATTGTAAAATTAATTTAATTAAGACATCAATTTAAAATTGTTGTATCATTTTAATTATTTAAAAGTTGAATAATATTATTATTTTAGTCATTTCCAAATGATATTCTTGATATATATTTTACAAACAATAACTAAATCGAACCATTTTTGTAATGAATGACTCACTTGATATATTTGGATAAAACGGATGAGACATTATTATTTATCACGAAAAAAATGGATTCTTTAGTTTTTCGCTATGGAATTTTGTAAAACAAAATTTTTAAAATTAATCAATTTTTCTGAATATTTTTTTCTTGCTCGAAAATTTATTTTTGGATCAAAAAATCATCTTTACTGGAAAATTCAATTTTCTATCGAATAATGGATTACAAATATAAGAATATTGGCATGAAATGAACCCAATCGCCAGCCCGATTCATTAAAATACCGAGCATATGCATAACTGTTATTTATTTAAAAATTTATATAATATTTTTTTTTATAAGATTGCATGTAAGGTAGCAAAAAATTGGACTTGGATTGATTTTGAATCAGCAAATACGAATATGGGTAAATACGGATATGGGTTGGATTATGATCAAAAACAATATTTGACCCATATTTATCTAAGCCTGTACTATATGGTGGTTTAAAGTTAAATTTCATAATAATTATGATATTTAATAACAATGATAAAATAAAAAAAATTATATTTAAGATCAAATAAATTAATATTGAAAGAAATTATATTAATAAAATATTTGATTCATCAAAAAATAAATTCTCTCATCTACTTGGATTTACATGATAGAATAGTTAAGTTGTGTATTTAGTGAATTAACAATTTAATTTTTAAATTATGGGCATTTAGGAACTTGAAATGATATGATCATTAAAATATTTTTCTTTAATTGTAAAAATATTTTTTTATGGTATTATTATTATTATTATTATTATTATTATTATTATTATTATTATTATTATTATTAGGGTAATAAAGGCAGGTGTTATGAGTGAGCTTCTTTGGCTAATCTTAAATGTAGTAAGGTATTTTTCGAAAGTTTGATTTTTTTTACATTATTTTTTTCGAAATTATGTAAATTCTAAAGTAGAAGAGAATAATCCAAACCGACATTTAAAACAAAAAATGATCGAGATGATTTTTCTTTTACGTCACGTGGTTAAAAAGGAGAAAGCTTGATACAATGCATGTGTGACATGACTGATAACACCTACGGATCCATAAATACCTAATCTATATCTATACTATTATATTAAATTCGAAATATTGAAAGTTTTGGTTTTCGGTTTGGTTATCCCATTTATTTTGGTTTTCACAGATAATTAAATTATAAAAATAACTTAAAAAGCTAATTACTAAGGTTAACATAATTATATTCAGATTAAAATTCCTTTATGCATATGAGCTTCTACTTGGACTCTTTTTTCAGCTCCAACAACTCAATTACCCATTTTTTCTAAAGATTTTACTTCTAATTGAAACACTTTACCATTTAATTTAAAACTAATATTACAATAATATATGGAGGACTCTTTTTTCAGTTCCAACAACTCAATTACCTGTTTTTTCTAAAGATTTTACTTCTAATTGAAACACTTTACCGTTTAATTTAAAACTAATATTACAATAATTAATATATATCCAAAATATCACACCATATCTTTCCGTAATTATTTTTAGTAGTAATTTTTGTAATTAAAACATGGAGTAATTTTTAATTTAAAATTAATCTTGCGATCACTAATATACACCCAAAAATATCTCATCATATATACAAATCATTATTTTTATTAATAAATAACAATCGTTAGATCTAATAATAAGATATATTATATGATTAAATTAATTTACTAAAAATTTAAAGTTTGAACCCGTCAACGACATTTTTAATTTAGAATTTTACAAAATAAAATTTAAACCATGCATTTCATTATATAAATTTATATTAAATTAATTTTAAAAAATTATTAAAAATAAGGATTATATAAAAACATAATAATAATGTTAAATAAATTTTATAACCTATCAAAAGAAACCCGTGCTTCGCATTCTGATTAAAATTCCTTCATCCACTTCTACTTGGACTCTTTTTTCTGTACAACAACTCAATTATTCATTTTTTCTAAAGATTTTACTTATAATTAAAAAACTTTACCATTTAATTTAAAACTAATATTACAATAATTAATATATATTCAAAATATCACACCATATCTTTCCGTAATTATTTTTAGTAGTAATTTTTGTAATTAAAACATGGAGTACTTTTTAATTTAAAATTAATCTTGAGATCACTAATATACACCCAAAGATATCTCACCATATATACAAATCATTATTTTTATTAATAAATAACAATCGTTAGATCTAATAATAAGATATATTATATGATTAAATTAATTTACTAAAAATTCAAAATTCGAACCCGTCAACGACATTTTTAATTTAGAATTTTACAAAATAAATTTTAAACTATGCATTTCATTATATAAATTTATATTAAATTAAAATTAAAAAATTATTAAAAATAAGGATTATATAAAGAATAATTATAATGTTAAATAAATTTTATAACCTATCAATAGAAACCCGTGCTTCGCACGGGTTATGAGCTAGTTTTTTATTAAAAGCAGAAATCCCTTTAAATGGTATGCTATGTATACCGCGGTATGCACGGTATGCCACTAAATATTAATTAATTATTATATAATAATTTAATTTAATAATGAAATTATATACTATGAGTTTATTAACTAAAAATTGAAATAAAAGTCATGAATATAGTATCAAATAGAACTTAGGACTTCTTTAATTAATAAAAAATCAGGAATATAGTATTAAGTAGAACTTAGGACTCCTTTAATTAATATTTAAAAGTATCTGTAATAGATTAATAATAAATTCAATTAATAATATAGCTACTCTTATATTATATTATCAGAATAAAGTTATGTAAATTTAATTAATTAAAATAATAATATTAAATATTAATTTAATATTAAATATTATATTACAACTTGGTGCTTCAAGATTTTATTTTATTAAAAAAAGTTAAAAATTAAAAATTTAAGATAATTTATTACGATCCGTGCTTCGCACGGGTTATCGGCTAGTATCATTATTTAATAGGTAACAGAAATCTAGTTATCACATACGAATAAAAAAGATGTATTTTATTCAAGCTCAAGCTAACAAGAATGATACAAGACTGTTTATATAGCACTAACTCAGCTTGTTCTACAAGCTTCTAGATCTTTAAGAATACATTCCTATCTCTGTAGGATATAACAGAATTCTGTTATATTTTTTGCTCATGTGTCATAGTAGCTGAGATGGATGACAAGTTGCTAACTTCTTAATGTGGTGCCACTTTACTCTTTTAAATGATGCTCACTCCTGTTTTCTTCTTTTGTTTGTTGCATTGCCTCATTTTCTTGTTGAGAAGATGTCATATCTGTAACATCCCCCCTCAAGTTAGGAGGGTGAAAGAAATTAAAAACTCCTAACTCGAACAACAGATAACTAAGTTGATGAGAAACCAAGAATTTGGTAAACAGATCAGCTGGCTGAGAGTTAGAACTAATATGCTGAGTGATTATAACCCCAAGCTGTAATTTCTCCCGAACAATACGACAGTCAATTTCAATATGTTTCGTGCGCTCATGAAACATAGGATTTGAAGCAATATATAACGCAGATTTGCTATCACATGCCAAACAAATTGGAGTTAATTTGTAGTACCCAAATGCTTTGAACAAATTGAGAAGCCAAGTAATTTCACTGCATGTATCTGCCATACATCTGTATTCAGCCTCTGTAGAAGACATGGACACAATGTGTTGTTTCTTGCATTTCCAGGAGATAACCGTTGAGCCAAATAGAACACAATACCCTGTAAGTGACTGTCTAGTTGCTTTACAGCCTCCCCAATCAGAGTCACAAAGGGCAGATAAAACAGGCTTTGCATTTGCTGCCATAAACAAACCTTGACCAGGAGATGATTTTAAATATCGAACCACTTTATAGGCAGCTGTAAGATGATCAGTTCTTGGTTGTGCAATAAACTGAGATAGAACTTGAACCGAGTATGAAAGATCAGGTCTAGTGACAGTGAGGTATATAAGCCTTCCAACCAATCTTCGATAGGTAAAAATATCTGAATCATGAAGAAAAGAACTTTTATTTAAATGCAGATTGTGGTTTTGTTCCATAGGAACCTTAGATGGTTTTGCAGCAAGTAGACCAGTGTCTTTGAGGATATCCAGAGTGTATTTATGTTGATGTAGATATATTCCAGAGGCAGACCTTGCAGCTTCAATACCAAGGAAGTATTTTAAAGGACCTAAATCTTTGACTTTAAACGCTCTGGCCATAAAGGAAACTATATGCTGAATAAGAGTTTTACTTGTACTAGTAATTAAGATATCATCAACATATACCAAAACTGCAACAAAATCTGACTTTGAGTGATATGTAAACAGGCTCTTATCTGCATGACACTGCTCAAAACCATACTGTTTTAAAGTCTTGTAAAACTTAGTAAACCAACACCTTGGAGCCTACCTTAATCCATAGATAGACTTTATCAACTTACAAACCCAAGCAGCAGTATCTGTTATATTATTAATGGCAGGAATAGAAGAGAGTTGAAAATATCCTGGAGGTACTCTCATGTATACCTCTTCACTGAGATCACCATGAAGAAAAGCATTGGTGACATCAAGCTGAGTGATAGGCCAATTCTGGGAAGCAGCAACATCAACTAGGAGTCTCACTGTTGTCATTTTAGCAACAGGAGCAAAAGTTTCAAAGTAGTCTAGGCTGTGTGAAACCTTTTGCCACTAATCTGGCTTTGTATCTCTCTATACGACCATCAAGTAAGTATTTGATCTTAAACAGCCACTTGCAGTCAATGATATGTTGATCTTCAGGTTTAGGAACTAATTCATATGTATGATTGGATTCTAGTGCATGAATATCTAATTTCATAGCATTAAGCCAATTAGTATCTGTTGCTGCTTATTTAAATGTGGAGGGTAGAGTAGCAGAAGCAGTGGCAGCTAAAAACTTAGAGTAATGAGGAGTAAACATATGATATGACATAACTTGTTGTAGAGGATAATGACATGAAGAATCTAAGTGTGCACCTGATACATTGCCTGCTGATGAAGGAGATATGGTGACTGGAAGACCTGTAAAATCTTTAAATTTTACTAGTATTTGTTTAAGTCTTGAAGGCTTGGTGACAGTAAGAGGAATATATGATGTAGGTATAGAGGAACTGTGAGGATTTCGTGATGTATCTGATTCAGTAGTGTTAATAGGAGGTACTTGAGATGAGTGAGGAATGATGGGAGGAGAATCAGTAAGAAACTCATGAAATGGAGACATAGGAAACATAGGACTGGTATGTGAAATAAAGTCTGAATCAGATTTATGTTGAGTGAAAGGAAATTGAGTTTCAACAAATTTGACATCTCTAGAGATATAGCATTTTCTAGATTGGATATCCATAACTCTATAGCCTTTTTTATGAAATGGATATCCTAAAAAACACATTTTAGTGTTCGAGGAGCTAATTTATCAGGAGGAGTATACAAGTTGGAAATATAGCAAAGACATCCAAATGTCCTAAGGTAGGAATAATCTGTAGATTTGTGAAAAATGATTTCATAAGGTGATTTATATTAAGTGACTGGAGAAGGTAGAAGATTAATCAAATGTGTGGCAGTTAACACACAATCACCCCATAGAGAGATAGGTAAATTAGCCTGAATCCTTAAAGATCGAGCCACATTCATTAAGTGCTAATGTTTTCGTTCAACTGTACCATTTTGCTGAGGAGTGTGTGAGCAAGTAAACTGTTGTAAAATACCAAGATTTAACAAATGAGTTTGAAGTTCAGAATTAGTGAACTATGTGCCATTATCAGACCTGAATATTTTAATCTATTTATGGAACTGAGTTGACACATGAGCAATGAAATGTTTGATCAGAGTAAAAACTTGAGTTTTGGATGACATGAAAAATATCCAAGTACATTTAGAGAAATAATCCACTATTGTAAGAAACTGATTATAATTGTTATGAGTAACATGTCTGTATGGACCCCATACATCACATTGAACAATTTCAAATATACTAGAGCTCTTAGATTCCCTAACTGGAAAAGGTAGTCTAACTTGCTTGGATGAATCACAAACATCACAAGCAGACTTTACAGTTTGAGAATGGGACAAAGATAGACTGGGAATATGACTCAAAACATTATAAGATGGATGACCTAATCTCCAATGCCAATGAATAGATGAATCTTTATTTGAAGTAGAAGAGGAACCAGCATAAAAGGAATTACTCTGAATCTTGTGTGTTTGAAGCTTGTACAGGCCATCAACCATATCACTAATCTCTTTCTCCATCATCAATGCAGGGTCCTGCAGTACACATTTAGTTGCAGAAAACAAGATGTTGACAGTAGAATGATTTGTTAGTTATGGTATAGACAATAGATTACACTGAAATGTAGGAACTACTAACACATCATGAAGAATGATATCTGTAGCTAATTTGATTTGGCCTATATGAGTAACTGCTGACACTTTTCCATTTGGTAAATAAAGTTCAGAGTTTACAGGTTTTGTATTAGAAACCAGATGCAAATATGGTGTAATATGATGTGTAGCTCCAGAATCTAAGATCCATGTATGCTCTGGTTGACCAAATGTAACAGATGAAGCATATATGACAGAGTTTGTGTGAAAAACTGAATTACCTGCAGCATGATTGATACTAGTATTTAGCCAAGGTGCAGTCATAGGAGTTTTGACTTTAGCCTGTAACATCTGAATTAACTAGTGACATTGAGCTTCAGATAGCTCATCAGTTATAGCTGCATTCTGAGTGGTCTTGACCCCGGAACCATCAGTAGATTGAGATGAATCTGTAGTACTAACATTTGTTGCACTCTTCTTAGTAGTTGAAAATCTAGGCTTAGGTTTAGGCTGACCATGAAGCCAGTGCCACTCCGGATAACCATGAAGAGCAAAGCATTTGTCTCGTGTGTGTCCAGTAAGATTACAATAATCACACAACATATCACTGTTTTTCTTTTCATCTTTTCGATATTGAGAAACTCTAGTTTTGTTTGCAGACTGAGTATTGAATCGAGTGTTCATTGCTACAGATTCAAGAGATACATACAGAGAATTCACAGAGTTTCGTTGATTTACATCTTGTAAAAGCATGGCATAGGCCTGACTTAAATCAGGTAACGGACACATCAATAGAATTTGACCACGAGTATTAGTAAATTGCTCATTGAGTCCCATAAGAAATTGACTCAACTGCATTTGTTGTTCATAACGAACAAGTTTCACTCCAATTTCACAAGTGTAGGTAGTAACATTGCAAGTACATCTAGGAATCGGTGCCAAACTCTATAATTAATCCATTAAACCACGAAAGTGCGTAAAGTAAGAAGTGATTGATTTAGTACCTTGTGTCAAAGAGGCCAGCTCCTTTCTGAGATTAAAAAGTCGTGGCACATTATTCTGAGAGTAACGAGCACTTAAGTCAGTCCAGATCTGTTGAGCAGTGCTCATATACACAATATTCTTTGTGATGTCATTCGAAACTGAATTGAGTAACCATGAGATAACCAGATCATTGCTTCGTTTCCATAGAGCTAGCTGAGATGGATATGAAGGTCGAATTAGTGATCCATCGATAAATCTAAGTTTCAATTTCGCTGAGAGTGCAATCTTGATTGATCGACTCCAATGATGATAGTTCTGATCTGTTAAAACTTCTGTAACCAGAGATAATCCAGGATGATCACTCGAACTGAGATAGTATGAATGACTGATATCAATTATCGGAGTAGTTCTAGTTGTTAACGAAGACGCCATTGACGCCATAGGCACCAGAGGTCGTAAGGCGGAAGCGTATGAACGCATCTACAGAGTGTTACGCTCTGATACCATAACAGAAATCTGGTTATCATAGAGAAATGAAAAAGATGTATTTTATTCAATCTCAAGCTAACAAGAATGATACAAGACTGTTTATATAGCACTAACTCAACTTGTTCTACAAGCTTCTAGATCTCTAAGAATACATTCCTATCTCTGTAGGATATAACAAAATTCTGTTATATTTCTTGCTGATGTGTCATTGTAGCTGAGCTGGATGACAAGTTGCTGACTTCTTAATTTGGCGCCACTTTACTCTTTTAAATGATGCTCACTCCTGTTTTCTTCTTTTGTTTGCTGCATTGCCTCATTTTCTTGTTGAGAAGATGTCATATCTGTAACGATAGGAGTACAATGTACAAGCGATCATCGTTTTCTCTTCCAAGCTATTGTGTTTCTAAGCTGAACAATTTTCTTCCAAATCCAAGAACAATCATTCCTTGAAACTATTGTCCACAAACAATATCTGCCCACGATATATATGCCTACGAGCCATTTAACCCGAATTGAGTGACACTTGTTATTGAGAATAAAACAGATCAAATACATAGAGGAATTGTGCAGAATGTCATTCCTTCATTTCCTTAGTTTATTAAAGTAAAGTTTCTGTTTGAAAAACACAACACACTGGTACGAGAATTGTAATTTGACTGAAATTGTATTGCAGTTTTAGAAGAGCGGGTTTTTTTTACATTATTTACATGCTACTCCATTATTCACAAACAAAGAAAGATTGCACCGCAAAATAAGCAAGGTGTCAAGCCATAGCCCATAGGTAAAACAAGCAAGTAGCAACACTATAAGAGGAAAGGCCTATTGGAACAGAAAGTTAGTCGTTATTCCATCATAAAGTTCATAAATGACGAAATTATATATTTCTATCACAAACATACTTACGACGGACATATTTAGTCGTAGATTTAATATTATATCAATATATTTCGCGTCCAGCAATTTTTTTAATATTAAATTTCATGCCTGATCAATAATTTAGTATTTATTTTTCCTATCCTTTTAATTTACGACGAACTTCATGTCTATTCTGTCGTAATTTACTAAACGACGGTGTATTCAGTAGTTAATTCATATTTTTCCTTTAAATATCTATTGATTAAGTAACATTTTCTTTTTTTCTTTTAAATTTTAATGTATAAATAAAATTCTGGTATGAACTTTTGCGAAGGTGATTTAGTTATCTGTCAAAAAATGTAATATTCAACTAATTTTATCATGCACGTTTATCATATTGTACTAAACGACGGACTATGTTGTCCAAAGTTTGTAAATAATTTATACTTTCTCTTTAAATTTCTATTGATTAAGTAATAATTTATTTTTCGTTTAAATTTTAATGAAAAATTGAAATTCTGGTATGAATTTTTGTGATGAAGCTTTAGTTGTCTGTCAAAAATTATAATATTCGACAGATATGATCACATCTGTCATAAATTACACCTACCCATCATGAATGCCCCACTACCCCCCATCGATATTTCAACGGCCCCTAATCAAGAAGATGATGAAGGATTTGAACTTGGGATATAAAAAAATTTATGCATGTGTGAATGATTGCATGTTGTTCTATGGTGATGACTTTGACAAAGATGGGTGCACTATATGCGGTACTAGTCAATATAAGGTGGCAAAGGAAGGTAGAAAAAAAGCATTCCTAGGAAGACTTTGAGGTATTTTCCACTTATACCATGACTACAACGATTGCATATGTCATTCCGCACGGCTGAGAGTATGAGATGGCACAAGACTAGAGAGGTGACTGAGGGTATTATGACACACTTGACGGATGGTATAGAGTGGAAACAATTTAACAGGAATTATCCAGATTTTTCAGAAGACATTCAAAATATATATTAGAATTGGACTTGCTACTGATGGATTCTCACCATACAGCAACAAATCTTCAAGGATTTATTTAGTTTGGCCTGTGATCGTGGTTGTGTACAATCTCCCTCCTATGTGCATGAAGGATCCATACATGTTCATGCCACTACTCATACCCGGAGAGAAGAGTCCCACAAGAGACCTCTCATTCATCTTGTCGAGGAGTACTTGGTGGTCCTGCACCATTTCGATGGATGTATTTGGTTGAAAAATAAATGCGTTGGATGAAAGTAAAAGTGAAAAACAAAGCACAAGTTGAAGGTTCTAATGGTGAACGTTATGCAGAGGAGGAACTTGTAAATTTTTGTTCATTGTATGTTTAGTCTTTATCCCAGATAGTGCATAACAGAATTAGTCGTAATCATAATATGCAACATAATATGCGACAGAAAGTAAAATATTTGTCGCAAATCTGCAAAATTTTGAATATTGGCGACGAACAATTGAACTTCCATCTTAAATTTGGGCTCATAGCGACAAAAAATTGAACTTTCGTCGTAAATCTGCGCTCAATAAATGGAATATTCTATCTTGATTCTGGATTACATTGCACATAATTCATAATCCATGATTATAATTACAAAAAAAATCATATTTTAATCAAACAAAATTAAAATGTTACTTACATGAACACTGTGCTCTCGAGTTTTTTGTGGGAAGAAGAGAAGAGAAAAGAACGGGAGAGAAGAGAAGAGATTGAATAAGAAAATTGCTTCTCTTGCGTGCTCCTGAGTTTGGAAGAAGCCAAAAGAAATTGAACGGGAGAGAAGAGAAGAGATTGAATAAGAAAGTTCATGTTGAATTTTCTAATTAGTTATTAATTACTTGATAATCATTTGGACTGATTTTGTAACACCCATCAAGTTAATATATTGTTATATTCAACTTGAAATTTGTGTTATATTATTCCGCACAAAATATTCGTTTAAGTGAAAATTGTTTAACGAATAAATTTTGAGAAAATGTATAGATTGTATTCAACCCCCCTTCTACAATCTTATCGGACCTAACAATTGGTATCAGAGCCTATTGATTGATACACCAATCAAGATCCTATTTTTACTCAATCAAAAATCAAGCTCGAATTTTTAACTCTCTTAAAAATTCATCATGTCAGCCAAAGGCAATGTTAAAATTCCTATCTTTAATAAAGATAACTATGACATGTGGAAAAACAAAATGGAGTTATTTCTTGATGTAGCAAATCCAAGATTTTTGTGGGTTTTGAAAAATGGACCAGTAACTCCTATGCAACATGATACTGAAACAGTTACAAATGGAACTGTTAGGAATATGTTGTACTTGATGATAACTTCACAATCAATCAAATTGTTTAAGGTTTTGTAGCTGTCAACGGATGAGGATTTATAACTCTATCCGTTGACAGGTAGCTCATCAACGGATGAGGTTTTGTAGCATACTGCAAGTATCTCTATGTTATCAGTTGATATTGTTTTTATCCACAGTCATGTTGACTATCAACGGATAGATAGAATAGGGTAGCCAATTGTAAATAAGCTATGCCATGTAATTCTGTCTAAGTGAAAGTGTATCAACAGATGAAGACAAAACTCTATCAACGGATACAACTCAAATCCACTCTATCAACGGATACAGCTCAAGTCTCAAGATCAACGGATACCGCTCAATACATCATCAACGGATGTCAGTGTACAACATCAACGGATAATCATTGACACTGTCTTCTATGATTAGCTGGGGATTAGCAGTTGATAAGGACATGTTTGACTGAAAGATCACATGGGTTGATAGTAGATACAAAAAGCAGTATGGCAGCCATACTTTGGAAACACAGAAGAAAGAAGCATTCTATTTACACTATGAATACAAGAAAGGTGCAGGAGACATGTCTGAACACAAGGACAACCTTTCGGCTACATGTGTATTTGGAGTGTAGTAGCAAGTCAACTAGAATTAGATTAATATTATCTTATTCCAGTAGTACTTGTAAAACTTGGGATATATAACCAAGTGTAGCAACTCTTTGTAGGTTAAGAAAACAGACATATTTGCTTAGGGTTTCTTGAATATCCTTAGAAGCAAAGAGTTGTAAAACGGCAGCTGTGTACATTTTGTATCACAGAGTTTTCTTCAAATAAAAGCTTCAGGTGGTGCATATTAACCACCTGATTTTATATGTGTTTGTGTTTAATTCTTACATTGCAATTATCTCTGCATAAATTTCTGGAGTTCTTATCAGAAATTTATAAATATCAAGAATTGTATTCAACCCCCCCTTCTACAATTATACAAGTGTGTAATCTGGGAATAACAATTGGTATCAGAGCAAGCTTCTAACATATTTGAAGTTTAAAGATCAACACACTTCCAACATGTCTAAGAAGGATTATGGAGTAAAGATTCCAGTTCTTGATAGAGAAAATTACTTTCACTGGAAAGTAAAAATGCGTCTACATCTCTCGTCTATTGATGAGGGCTTTATGGATTGCATTGACAAGGGTCCTCACGTTCCAATGAAGACAGCAACAAGAGTTGGCCTGGCTGATGATGTGCCTGACACTCTCATTCCCAAATCTGTTTCTGAGTGGAGTCTTGAAGATATTGCAGAAGTCCACAAAGACAAAAAGGCCATGAATATTCTGTTCAATGGTCTAGAAACAGACATGGTTGACAATGTTATTAACTGTACTGCCGCCAAGGAAGTATGGGACATTGTTCAAACCCTGTGTGAAGGAACAGAACAGGTAAGGGAAAACAAGATGCAACTACTAATCCAACAGTATGAACATTTTCACTTTAAGAGTGGAGAAACATTGAATGATACATTTAGTAGATTTCAAAAGCTACTAAATGGTTTGAAACTGTATGGAAGAATGTATCAAGTTAAAGTTTCTAATCTCAAATTTCTGAGATCACTGCCCAAGGAATGGAAGCCAATGACTGTTTCTCTAAGAAACACTCAAGAGTACAAGACATTTACTCTTGAAAGGCTCTATGGAACTTTAAAGACCTATGAGCTGGAAATGGAGCAGGATGAAGAGATTGAGAAGTCTCAAAAGAAAAGTGGGTCAGTTGCACTTGTTGCCAACTTGGAGAAAAAGGAGGAAAGGATAGAAACTGCTAGTTCTACACCAAACAGGGAGGTTTGTAAAGGTAGAGCAGAATCAAGCAGGAGCAAGGAAAAGGTATCTGAGGAATTGAATGCTCTTCAGCAGGATGAATTGGATGAGATAGATGAGCACTTAGCTTTTCTATCTAGGAGATTCTCTAAGCTGAAATTCAAGAGAAACTCTGGGGTGGCCAAGCCATTTAACAAGGATTTTTCCACAAGCAACTATGTGGATAAATCCAAAATTAAATGCTACAATTGTGGAATTGCTGGTCACATGATAAGTGAATGCAGGAAACCTAGATCTGAGAACAAGGGAAAGCCAACTGAGGCTGTTGACTATAAGAAGAAATATTTTGATCTTCTCAGGCAGAAAGGAAAGGCATTCTTGACCCAAGAGTATGACTGGGCTGTTGATAACAATCATTCTGATGATGATGTTGAGTTAGTCAACCTTGCTTTAATGGCTGATTATGGAGAGCAGGAAGCAAGTTCAGCTAGCAATCAGGTATTTTCTACTAATCTCTCTGAGCTCACCAAAGAGGAATGCAATAGTGTTATAGATGAAATGTCTACAGAACTATATCACTTAAGTGTTACTCTTAAATCACTTACTAAAGAGAACAATAGGATTAAAGAGTCTAATCTGTTTTTAAGTGATAGAAATGCTGCTCTAGAAACTCAATTTCTAGAATTTGAGAAAATGAGAGTTGATTGTAATAATGCTAAAAGTGAACTTGAAGCTGTGTTAAAAAGAGAACTGATTTTAAAAGACCAGCTTGAAAAAGAACAAGGGATAATTGCTAAATTTCAAAGTTGTAGGAATATCTCTCAAAACATAATAGAAGTTCAGGGAATAGAATCATTTGTGAAGGATACCTGGACTCAAAAGAAAAAGGAGCTAGAACCTGGCCTTGAGGATCTAGAGACTATTTGTGAATCAACGGATAGTGATCATCCGTTGACAGATGAACCGTCAACGGATGAGAGGTATCCGTCGACTAACAAAAAGTCTGTTAGTAAGAAGGAACTTAGGAAACTGGATATCAAGTATGGTCCAGTAAACAAGAATTTTGTTAGTGGTGAGTGCAGCAAAACCAAATCCAGTGGGAAGGCTAAGACAGGTGATTTACACAACAAAAAGGCTGTTGGTAAATCAGACAATGAAAAGGTAGAAATTGAGGGCAAAAAGAAAAAGAACAGAAATGGTAAGATAGGCATCAACAAGAAAAACAATTACTCTCCTGACAAGTTTGCTCCTAGGAAAACTTGTAGTAATTGTAATAGTGTCAATCATCTATCTTCTAATTGCAAGATTGTCAACAAGGCTCATGTTCATGTACCTCAACCAATGCCATGTATGCCTGCAATGCCTGGTTTGTATCAAAATGCTAGTTTTTCAAATCCATATGTGAACATGCCATATATGTCTAATCCTTACTTTCAATCTATGAATGTGCCACAAATGTCATGGAACATACCTAACATGAATAATATGTATGCCAATTTTCCACACATGCATGCATCCAATATTCATGCAAATGAGCATTTGTCAAACCCCATCACTCAAGCATCTACACCTAAGTTGAAGAATGCTAAGAGTGCAAAGTCAAAGGCTAACAAGAAAGGACCCAAGGAAGCTTGGGTACCAAAATCAACTTGATTTGTTTTTGAAATGTGTGCAGGGAAACAGAAGGAATCTATGGTACCTAGACAGTGGATGCTCTAGGCACATGACAGGAGATTCAACCCTGCTCACAGAGTTCAAGGAAGGAGCTGGCCCTAGAATTACCTTTGGAGATGATAGCAAAGGATATACTAAGGGATATGGCCTGATTTCAAAAGACAATGTCATCATTGAAGAAGTGGCTTTAGTTGAAGGTTTGAAGCACAATTTGCTGAGTATCAGTCAGATTTGTGACAAAGACTATGAAGTAAAGTTCACAAAAGAAGCCTGTGTTGTTTCTGCCAAGGAAGACAACAATGTGGTATTGACAGGCTTTAGAAAAGGAAATGTTTACATAGCTGACTTCAATTCAGCATGCTCAGAATCCATTACTTGTCTCTTCAGCAAAGCAAGTAAGGATGAGAGTTGGCTATGGCATAAGAAGCTGTCACATTTGAATTTTAAAGTTATGAATGATTTGGTAAGTAAGGATCTTGCTAGAGGAATCCCTCAATTGGAGTTTGTCAAAGATGGGCTGTGTGATGCCTGCCAATTAGGGAAACAAAAGAAATCATCCTTCAAAAGCAAGACAGAGTCATCCATTGTTAAGCCTCTTCAATTGCTGCATATGGATTTATTTGGTCCAGTAAATGTCATGTCTATTTCAAAGAAGAAATACTGTCTGGTGATTGTAGATGATTTTTCTAAGTTCACATGGACCTTCTTCCTACACTCCAAGGATTGTGCAAGTGAAATCATCATCAATCATCTCAGAATGCTAGACAATGGTTCTGAAGACAGAGTACAAAGAATCAGGAGTGACAATGGTACTGAATTCAAGAATTCCACAATGAAGATTTTCTATGAAGAGAATGGAATTGTCCATGAGTTTTCTGCTGCCAGAACACCTCAACAAAATGGGGTTGTTGAAAGGAAAAACAGAACTCTCATTGAAGCAGCTAGAACAATGTTAAGTGAATCAAGGTTACCAACATATTTCTGGGTTGAAGCTGTCAACACTGCATGCTTTACTTAGAATATTTCCTTGGTCAATCAAGCTAGAGGAATGACTCCTTATCAGTTATTAACCAACAAGAAACCAACTTTAGCTTTCCTACATGTCTTTGGGTGTAAGTGTTTTGTGCTAAGGAATCATGGAGATAACTTGGGCAAATTTGAAGCAAAGGCAGATGAAGCTATTTTCGTTGGATATGCAGCAGGGAAAGCCTACAAGGTCTACAATCTAAGAACCAACATTGTTATGGAATCTGTACATGTTGTGTTTGATGATCAAAAGATTCTAGGCCTAAATGATGAAGGTTACCATGAAAAGTTGGAATTTGAGAATGAAGGTGAAGGAAGAATGTACTATGATGATGATGAGGAAAATGAACATCATGACCACAGAGATCCACCTAGAGCTGTTATACCAACTAGAAGTGATGCTTACACTGAAAATGAAGCATCCGTTGACAGTCATTCTGCAACATCCGTTGACAGTCATTCTGCAACATCCGTTGACACTATTAGAGATGCATCCGTTGACAGATATTCTCAAGCATCCGTCGATAGGCAAAATGATGCATCCATTGACAGTCAACTTCATACTTCAGCAAGGACAACAAACTCAGGGGGAGTTTCTCAAGGTCAAAATTCAATGCTAAATCAACATGATCATGGAAATGAAGCAACCTCATCAAGATCAAACCTTCCACCTGCAAGAAAATGGACTAGAAATCATCCATTTGAGTTAATCATTGGTGAATCAAATTCAAGAGTCCAAACTAGAAGGGCCACTCAAGAAGAATGTCTATACAGTAGCTTCCTGTCTCAAGAGGAACCTAAGAAAGTGGAAGATGCCCTTCTAGATCCAGATCGGGTGTTAGCAATGCAAGAAGAGCTAAACCAATTTGAAAGAAATAAAGTATGGAAACTTGTGCCCAAACCTGATGATAGAAGTGTCATAGGTACTAAATGGGTTCTCAAGAATAAGACAGATGAAAATGGCATAATTGTGAGGAATAAAGCTAGATTAGTGGCAAAGGGCTATTCTCAAGAAGAAGGAATAGATTTTGATGAAACTTTTGCTCCAGTGGCAAGACTTGAGGCAATAAGAATCTTTCTAGCCTATGCAGCACATGCCAATTTCAAAGTCTATCGGATGGATGTCAAAAGTGCCTTTCTTAATGGGGAACTGGAAGAAGAGGTCTATGTCCATCAACCTCCTGGTTTTGAGGATCCAGAATTTCCAGAATATGTATATCTTCTCATGAAAGCACTTTATGGTTTGAAGCAAGCACCAAGAGCCTGGTATAACACTTTATCTCAATTTCTTTTGGAGAACCACTTCACTAGAGGTACAGTAGATAAAACCTTATTTCATAGGGATATTAATGGCTCTTCAATACTTGTTCAAATCTATGTAGATGATATTATTTTTGGGTCTACAGATGAGAAACTTTGCAAAAAGTTTGCCAAACTTATGCAAAGTAGGTATGAAATGAGCATGATGGGTGAATTAACTTACTTTCTTGGCCTACAAGTAAAGCAAGTTAATGAGGGCATTTTCATAAGTCAAACAAAATATATTTATGATCTCTTAAAGAAATTTGACTTAATGGATTGTACATCTGCTAAAACACCTATGGCCACTGCAACTAAGCTTGAGTTGAATACTAAGGAAAAGTCTGTGGACATCTCAAGCTATAGAGGCATGGTAGGTTCACTTCTATACCTAACAGCTAGTAGACCTGATATAATGTTTTCTACTTGTCTTTATGCTAGATTTCAAGCTGACCCTAGAGAGTCTCACTTAATAGCTATTAAAAGAATTTTCAGGTATCTCAAGGGAATACCAAACCTTGGCATTTGGTACCCAAGAGAATCTGGTTTTGATCTAACTGGCTATTCAGATGCAGATTATGCAGGTTGCAGAGTTGATAGGAAAAGTACTACAGGTTCCTGTCAATTTCTAGGAAACAGGCTTGTTTCATGGTTCAGTAAGAAACAAAACTCAGTCTCCACTTCTACAGCTGAAGCTGAGTACATTGCTGCTGGAAGCTGTTGTGCACTGATTCTATGGATGAGAAACCAACTCATTGACTATGGTCTAAAAGTTGAGAAGATTCCAATTTTCTGTGACAACACAAGTGCTATTGCCATCACAGGGAATCCGGTGCAACATTCGAGAACCAAGCACATTGACATCAAATACCACTTCATTAGAGAACATGTGATGAATGGTACAGTAGAAATGCACTTTGTGCCAAGTGAAATGCAGCTTGCAGATATCTTCACCAAGCCTCTTGATGAATCCACATTCACAAGATTGGTAGGTGAGCTAGGTATGCTTAACTTGTCATAATTCCTAGTGATATTTGATTTCAATGAATTGAAGCTAGAAATGTGTTTTGATTTATTTGAAAGTTAAAACTTTCAGAAATATTTTCTGCAGAAATTTTGTCTAAGGCAAAATTAACTTATCAACGGATATCCTTTTATCCGTTGATAGTATAAACACATTACTAGATTTTTGCATGTCAACGGGTAACAGGCTATCCACGTCATCAACGGATAAACTGTATCTCAACCGTTCATTCTACATCCGTTGATATACATTTTTTTTATAACCGTTGGTAACCGTGTATATCTAATCATGGCTGTACTTATTCTCTTTTTATTTATTATCTGACAGTTACTTTTGACCAATGGAGTAATTACTTTTAATTATTTCATTTTTAATTCTTGAAAAATATAAAAGGCGGATTTGTACTCTCACATCTCACTTTTATTCATTTTCAAGCATATCAAAAGTTAACTGCATCTTCTTCTCTCTGTAACCAAAGTTCAATCACTTCAATGGCGCCTATTGTTAAGATGATGTCCTCCACTGGGTTTACCTCTGAGAAGAACAATTTCGCGGCCTTTGTTGACACAGTGAATACTCCAGAAGCTTACCACACTTTGATGAGTTTCGTGAAGAAATGAAAACTGTCATATGCTATGACTGCCACCACTCCCTTAATCCACGAGGTAATTGAAGAAATGTGGACATCTGCTGAGTACAATGGCACAGACGGTACAATTGCTTTTTCTTTAAAGGGTAAAAACTATGTGGTTAATTCTGATGTAATAACTGCTTGTTTAAAATTGCCTGAGAATAACTGTCTGAAAGTACCCACTGATGCTGAAATTGTTGCCATGCTTAATTCTATTAATTATGCCCTTAGTACTGAAAACTTAGGGAAAATTGTTAGGAAAGGAATGGTTAAAGAATGGAGCTATTTCTGTGATGCCTTCATTAAAACTTTTTCAGGAAAAATTAGTAATTTTGATGCTGTTACCCAGTCCATGCTAACTATGATGTGTATGCTCTTAAATGATAAATTCTATAATTTTGGCACATTAGTTATGTATGAGATAGCTGCAAAGTTGGGTAAAAAGGAAACTAGGAGCAAGAATATCTACTTTGCTAGATTTTTAATGCTCTTAGCACTGCATGTATCTGAGAATAAGCTATCCATTGCTAACCCGGATAGCAAGTTCCAATGTTTTGTTCAGGAGAAGAGAGTCTTAAGTGACCTGATTCGAATGAACCTCAATGCAGGAGTACAATTGGTATATCTACCAATTGTTCAGGTAACTATCTCTAACTCTGAAACCCCTATCTCCAACCCCCAAATTTCTTTGCCTTCTAGTGTCACAATGGAGTCTGTAGTTGTGACCAAACAGGCTCCTACCAAAGTGACCAAATCCAGAGTTCCAAAACCACATTCTAAAAAGCAAACCTCAAGTGTCTCTCAAAAGACACCTGTTGTAAAATCTACCAAAACTCTTGAGGGGAGTGTGAAGGTGGTAGTGAGTGGTGAGGGACAGGGTGAACATCAAAGAAGCCCTAAGGATAAGGAAGGAGAGATGAGTGCAACCACCATTTCAGTCTCTCAAAAGACTGCTAATGTAACTACAAGCCAAATTCTAGTTACACTCTCTCAACAGAGTGTGACTACTGAATCAAGTTCCCCACAAGGAACACTGCACAAGAGGGTTAGAGACACATATAGCCCAATCTCAAAAACCTATGGAAGAAGAGTGAAATTTAAAACCACAGGGGAATCACAGGGTGCACACACTGTACAAGAAACTGTACCTTCTCAAACTCAGTTTGATGTGGCTTCAATAAATGTGGAGTCACAGCCCCTTGATCTTAATCTTCAAATCGACACACATTACAATCCACCATCACCAACTCCATCTCTGGATGTGGATATGATATCTACATCAATTCCTGATTCTCCATCTTTAAGATTCTTGGAGAAGCCCCACTCTGTAATTGGTGGTCATCATCTTTTAGATGATTTGTTGGACCATCAATCTTCCCTTCCAGAATTCTCAACACAGACTGTGGCCTCAGACTTAAAATCAATCTCCACAGATTCAGTGTTGGTTTTCTCTTCAACGGATAAAATTATTCCTTCCTCAACGGATATCCTTCATCCGTTGACAAGTGTTTCTCCATCAACGGATGCGCCTCTAACTAGCCATCCGTTGACAGCTATAACTACTCCATCAACGGATATTCCTTATCCGTTGATAACTCACTCTACCACTGCTATATCTGACATTCCTGTGTCAAGTGTGGAGGAGTTCTCAGTAGTTGAAATACTTTTAGGATTGAGGGAAGGGAGTGAGAGGCTGCCTTGTGAGCAGGCAAAAGGAGAGGTAAATAATGAGAGGCTGGCCATTTCTTCCGGTCAGGCAAAAGGAGAGTTTGAGAGTTCCACCTTAGTAGGTGAAGGTGAGGGTGTGAGAGGTGTGAGCCAAGGGGAGCCCTTGATGAAAGAAAAGAGAGATGAGGGGAGAGAAGGGACTACAGGAGAAATAAGGATGGAAGAAGCAGCCATTGCTAGTGAGTCAATGGAGGTTGAGGATGCAGCCAAGGAAATGGAATATCAAAGAGAATATCAGTCCATGATTGACTCCATTTCTTTGGATGCTGAAACCTTTACTCACCCTGTTCCTGCCTATCAAATTCTGGCACAACAGGGCAATGTGGAAGCAGAGGAGGCAATGCACCTAGTGCACACCTCACAGTCTCTACTTAGAGCTATAGCAGCTCTGCCAACCACTGCTGAGAGTGAAGAATTTGAAGATTCTGAAGATGAAGACAGCCAGAGCCCTAAAGATGAAGGTGGTAGCAATATTCATGATTTTACATTTGCTCACAACTACACCTATCATCAACTTGATATGGAAATCATAAGGCAATATAAATCTGCCCTGGCTGAGCACCCAGAAGCAGATCCACAGAGAAAGGTTGTTCTTCAACAGGCAATTGACTCCCTAAAGTTACAAAAGATGCAAATGGTGATTCAGAGATCCAACTTAGAGGAGGTCAAACAAGAAATCAAGGATGTGAAGATCTCTGTGGATTCCAAGCTAGAGCAACTAGCTCCTACAACCACTCAAAGGGTGTTGCAACAAAGGTTCATCAAAGAAGACAACCTGGCTAAGTCTGTGCAACTACTCAACTCAAGAGTAGAAAAGATGGAATCCCAGATGGAGCAATTTCTTCAACATCAGAAACTGCAAACCCAACTGCTAGAGAAGTTAGTTGCAGCCCCAACTTCTAGTCAAACCCTTGATGCTAACAAAAAGGGGGAGAAAGTGGAAGAGGCTGTGGCAACTACAAGTCAAATCTTAATTTCTTAAAGCAGGGAAGCAGCAAGTGAGGGGGAGCAGTAGCCTACCATAGTGGTCAATCCACAAGAATTCATTGTCACAGCTTCCCCCAGCAAATCCAAACCTGAACAAGTAGCTCTATCTGAAGAGTTTGATTTCTCAAACTTGACAGAAGAGGAAAAGCTAGCCAAAATTGAAGCTCTACAAAAGATGAAAGAGGAAAACTATGAAAGGATAATGAGGACAGAAATATTGATCAATCAATCTATTGCATCAACTCTGTTCTCTAGCCAAACCTCAACTCCAACAATATCTACCACAATTCTGAAGGTGCTCACTCCAGCAATTGTGGCTCCTACATTCTATGATGCTGAGCCTTCTTATGTGAAAGAATTTGAACCCTACATCAAAACAAGACCCTACTCACCACCAAAAGCAAATGGGAAGAACAAGTTACAATTGGACTTTCCATTTCCCAAGGATGATGAAGGGAAGCTGATGGGTAAGCAAATCAAGGAATTCAAGGAGAAGACTAACAGTTGTGTAAGAGAATGGATGGCTGTAATCATAAGGAATGGAAAAGTTCTAAACATATCCAACAGCCATCCTAGATTTGTTGAAGCCAAGAGAGAAGAGACTTCAAGGCTGCTAAGAGAATCTCAACCAAGCACTGAATATCAATATGAAAACTCAGATGAGAAGCAAGCAAGGCTGGCTCAAGAGCTATTGGATGAGGTAGAGGATGAATTGAGGGAACCTGAAGAAGTCCCAAAATTCAAAAAGAAAGGGAAATCAGTCCCCAAATCCAAATCTAAGAGAATAAAATCAAAGGCAAGGAGGCCTGTCTCTCCAGAAATTGAAAACAAGGAGACAGTTGGTTCATCACAACCTATTGATGTAAAAGTACTCAACCCAGTTGTGAATTTCCATGGTGAGCCTATAGTACCTAAAGAGGAACCAATGAATCTTGACTCCATTGAGGTTCCTTCATTCTTGCTGAAGCCTCAACAGAAGCCTATACAGAAGAAAAGGAAACCAAGGAAGCAACCTTCAAAGGAACCAATTCAAGTTGCTAGGGTACCTGCTATTGTCTGGCAGCCAATCTTGGAAAACAAGGATGATTTTATCTATCAGGCAGATATTGAAGAATACCCTGGCATGAATCTTTATCTGGATGAATTGTCAGAAGTAAGAGGAATTGACAAATATAGACATTTGCCTGAAAGATTGGTCTTTGTATACAAGGGAGGAATGGAAAGGACATGGCCACTACAAAGGGTTCTTGGAAAAAATTATCATACCTTAACCAAAGTGTTCTCTGCAATCAAGAGATACACAGGGTTCTCCAAGATAGCAAAAGGGGAGATACTGGACAGAATAGAATAAATAAGGAGGGAATGGAACTCACCATCAAGTCTACCAAGGAAAATGAAGATCCCATACAATGGACAGATAATCCATCTTCAACCCTTCTGGATGATGGAGTTCAGGGATGAAGATGGTAACAGGAGATTCTTCAGGTTAGAAGACCAACTACCAAAGGCTAGTTCTCAATACCTGAGATGGCTACAACAAAAGCTAAATCCAAAGGTAGATGAAGAAGATGCCTTCTATAGGCAACTCCAAATACAGATTGAGTCCAACTCTGCCAAAGAAGGAAAATCAAGGGTGATGCCAACAAGAGGAAAGAAACAGTCTTAATCTGCTCAGTCTAGAGGAGCACTTCTCTGTAAATTTCTCAAACTTTAAGTTCTTAATTTTTGTAGCTTAATACAATTTATGCTTTGTTCTTTATATATCTTTAGGGATGTTTTGTTATCATCAAGGTCCGGAATTTATGCTTTATTGCCATCAAGTATAAATTGGGGGAGATTGTTAGGAATATGTTGTACTTGATGATAACTTCACAATCAATCAAATTGTTTAAGGTTTTGTAGCTGTCAACGGATGAGGATTTATAACTCTATCCGTTGACAGGTAGCTCATCAACGGATGAGGTTTTGTAGCATACTGCAAGTATCTCTATGTTATCAGTTGATAGTGTTTTTATCCACAGTCATGTTGACTATCAACGGATAGACAGAATAGGGTAGCCAATTGTAAATAAGCTATGCTATGTAATTCTGTCTAAGTGAAAGTGTATCAACAGATGAAGACAAAACTCTATCAACGGATACAACTCAAATCCACTCTATCAACGGGTACAGCTCAAGTCTCAAGATCAACGGATACCGCTCAATACATCATCAACGGATGTTAGTGTACAACATCAACGGATAATCATTGACACTGTCTTCTATGATTAGCTGGGGATTAGCAGTTGATAAGGACATGTTTGACTGACAGATCACATGGGTTGATAGTAGATACAAAAAGCAGTATGGCAACCATACTTTGGAAACACAGAAGAAAGAAGCATTCTATTTACACTATGAATACAAGAAAGGTGCAGGAGACATGTCTGAACACAAGGACAACCTTTCGGCTACATGTGTATTTGGAGTGTAGTAGCAAGTCAACTAGAATTAGATTAGTATTATCTTATTCCAGTAGTACTTGTAAAACTTGGGATATATAACCAAGTGTAGCAACTCTTTGTAGGTTAAGAAAACAGACATATTTGCTTAGGGTTTCTTGAATATCCTTAGAAGCAAAGAGTTGTAAAACGACAGCTGTGTACATTTTGTATCACAGAGTTTTCTTCAAATAAAAGCTTCAGGTGGTGCATATTAACCACCTGATTTTATATGTGTTTGTGTTTAATTCTTACATTGCAATTATCTCTGCATAAATTTCTGGAGTTCTTATCAGAAATTTATAAATATCAAGAATTGTATTCAACCCCCCCCTTCTACAATTATACAAGTGTGTAATCTGGGAATAACAGGAACTGTAACAATACCTGCCAAATCCTATCCAAAGGACCCTAAGAACTTTACCTCATTCTATTAGATTCCCTAGATGCTGTAATGTATAGCCATGTAAGGAATTGTAAAACTGCTAAGCACATCTGGGAAACTATTGAGATCATTAATGAAGGGACTGATGAAGTCAAGGAAAATAGACTTCAAATTCTGACCTCTGAATGTGAACACTTTAGAGCTGGCCCTAATGAAGGCATTCAGGAAGTGTTCGAAAGGAATAACAAGATAATCAACAACTTGCAAGTTCATGGCAAGCAATATACTCAGAAGGAGATCAACATGAAGTTTTTACTGACTATGCCTACTCACTTGGAGCATAGAATCACTGCCATCAGAGAATCTAGAGATCTAACTCAGGTTGCTCTTGAAAGGCTGTTTGGTGTTCTGAAAACATATGAATTAGAACAAGTACAGCAAAAGGAATTCTATGGCAAAGGCAGAATGGCAAATTCTTCTACAGCTCTAGTGGTTGAGGTTCCTAAGGAAGTGGAAACTAAAGTTGTTCAACCTAACAGCTTCAACAAGGAACAAACTGAAGTGGAACATGGCCAAACACCAGCTACTCAGGATGGTGGAGAATTTTACTCACTTGAAGAGCTGGATCAATTTGAAGATGAATCTATGGCAATGATGGTGAGACAATTCAGTAACTTCAGATTCTGAAGAAATCCAAAGTTCAGGTTTAAGTCAAATAACAGATTTCAGAGAGGAGGTTCTTCATCCTCTAGTAACAGGGGAGGTTATAAAACTGGAACTGTTGACAGAAGCAAAATCCGTTGTTTCAATTGTAATGAGTTGGGACATTTTGCTACTGAGTGTCAGAAACCCAAGCAAGCACAGAAGAAAGATTATGCTTCTGAAAAGAAGAAGAGTGGAAGAGCTTATGTAGCTGCTGGTAAAAGCTGGGATGACACAGATAGCGAAGATGAAGAATATGGAAACTTTGCGCTGGTGGCAAATGCTGAATCATCAATTTATTACACCACACCGGTAACTCTTACTGATGCTGAGTTAATTGATAGTTTACGTAGTTGCTTGAATAATGCATAAAAAGGGTACGAGAGAATAAGTCTTGTTAACACTAACCTTGAAAATGAAATGTTAGATTTAAAAAAGGTGCAGATTAATCAAGATAAGAATATAGAAGAAATAGCTCGACTTAACTACAAAGAAAATGGTCTAGGAGAATACATGGTAAAACAAGTTGATAGGATTGCTGAACAAGAAACCAGGATTAGAGAACTTGAAACACAGATTAGAGCTTGTTATAATACTGTTAAAGTTTTTAAAGAGTTCTTCAACAAACAAGCAGTAGAATGAACTGTAGGAATAGGATTTGATTACAGTCAAGCTGTTGGTTCTTTGAGTAATCATTCTCCTAATCCTATCTTAGCTAAAGAAAGAGGTATACCACATATTCTCAAGAATGTTGAAAAACCAATGTTTACAAAATCTGATGCTGGCCCACCAGATATTCTTTCTATGGTTATACAAGAAGAAATGAGAAATAAGGATAGTGCAAATGGCACAGTCCTTGTTAAGGATAAATGTGTTAAGGATAAAACTGTTAAGAACACTAATACAAAGAATGTTTCATCCAAGAAAAATGTCACAGTCTTTGTTAAGGCTAAATCAGTTGAGGACGTTAACACAACGAATGTTTCATCCAAGAAAGATGTACCTAAAGTACCAGTCAAAGTTGTTGAATCAGCTAGTTCTTCTAAGGCTGGATTAGGTAGTAATAAGTTGAAACAGAAAAATACCATGTCTACTATTGATTCTAATCATAAAGCATGTGGTATTATCAATTGTATGTCTTGTGCTTTTAACAGTATGCGTGCTTATTTTAATGGTAATTATGCATGTGTTAAACAGAATGCTCCTCGACAGCACATGAACAGGAACAATAATGTTCGATCTAAGACTTCTTTTCCTCCTCAAGTTAGGAGAGAGACATTTACACCTAAGACTAAACAAAAGATTACCAAGAATGTCTACCAGGTCAAATGTCCAGTCAATGACACAAGTGTTACTGCTGCGAGAGAAACATGGATACCCAAGATTAAACAAAAGATTTTCAAATCTGTTTATAAGGTTAAATGTTTATTGACTAAAGAGGTTAAAATTAAAAATGTTGTTTTGCCTGATAAAGGTCAATACTTTAAATACGCAGGACCCAATCAAATTTGGGTCCCGAAGAAGGTTTAATTCATTTGTCATTGCAGGGTATTGAACAGGTTGATCGAGTAACCTGGATCTTGGACAGTGGATGTTTAAGGCATATGACTGGAGATAGAACCCTGCTGACAAATGTGGTGGAGAAGGCCGGCCCAATAGTTACCTTTGGAGATAACAGCAAAGGTAGAACTGATGGATATGGCAGACTTGAAGCTGGAAATGTTATCATTGATGAAGTTTCTTTTGTGAAAGGACTTGAGCACAATTTGCTCAGTGTCAGTCAATTCTGTTATAAAGGTTATGAAGTTCATTTCAACAAGAAGAATTGTCTAATTTCACACAAGAGACATGAAAAGCCACAACTGACAGGAGTTAGAAAAGGCAATCTGTACGTAGCCAATATGAACTCAGGAAGCACTGAAGAAGTCACTTGCTTCTATACTAAAGCATCTAATGATGAGAGTTGGCTATGGCACAAGAAACTTTCTCATCTTAATTTTAAGACAATGAATTCTCTGGTTAAAAGAGAATTGGTGAGAGGTTTGCCTTCAATGGAATTCACTCAAGAAGGACTGTGTGATGCATGTCAAAAAGGCAAGCTAAAAAGAGCAAGTCACAGGAGCACTGATACATCTTCAATAACTGAACCATTACAATTACTTCATATGGATTTGTTTGGTCCAGTTAATGTGATGTCTATGTCGAGGAAGAGATATGCTCTAGTGATTGTTGATGATTTTTCAAAATACACATGGGTTCCGTTTTTGAATTCTAAAGATGAGACTCCACAAGTGGTGATTGATCACATTAAATTAATTGAGCGAGATTCTACGTATCCAGTGAGAGCTATAAGATCAGACAATGGAACTGAGTTCAAGAATGCAGTTCTAAATGACTTTTGCACTGAGAAGGGTATAACCAGACAATACTCAGCTCCAAGAACTCCTCAGCAAAATGGGGTAGTGGAAAGAAAGAATAGAACCTTGATTGAAGCTGCACATACTATGCTAAGTGAATCAAGGTTTCCATTGTACTTTTTGGCTGAAGCCATCAATACTGCGTGCTATACCCAGAATCGAACTCTAATCAATAAAGATCAAATGAAGACACCCTATGAAATTATGGCTGATAAGAAACCATCACTCAAATACTTTCATGTATTTGGGGCAAAGTGCTTTGTGCTTAAAGAAGGTGATGATCAAGGTGGTAAATTCGATACCAAAGCATTTGAAGCAATTTTTATTGGTTATTCAATGAGAGCATACAGGGTGTATGTGATTGATGAACAGAAGATGATGGAAAGTGTCAATGTAACATTCGATGACACTAAACTCCCTAGTATCCAAACTGAGAATCCATCTGAGAAGCTATCTTTCGATGACATGACAGATACAGATTCAGATGATGACAATGCACCTGAGATTTTTGGTGATGCTAATGACAACAATGATGATCAGGGTAATGGTGATGAAATCAATGATAGTAGTCAAAATTCCCCTGTCGCTTCTAATCAATCATCATCTAGTCAACCTGGCAACATCTCAGGGGGAGAAAATGAAGGGTCAACTGGTCACACACAACATCTCAATGAAGATCAAGGCGAATCATCAAGATCTAATCTTCCCAGACAGACTGTTTGGAATAGAGCTCATCCTTTTGAGTTAATCATTGGTGATCCAGTTGTTGGTGTAAAGACTAGAAGAGCATTTCAGAATCAATGCAATTATTCAGGGTTTCTATCTGAAATGGAACCTAAGAAAACTGAAGAAGCTCTTTCTGATCCTGATTGGGTGATTGCTATGCAAGATGAACTCAATCAATTTAAACAACAAGAAGTTTTGAAGCTGGTACCCAGACCTACAGACAGACCAGTAGTTGGCACAAGGTGGGTATTCAGAAACAAACTTGATGAAGATGGCACAGTGACGAGAAATAAAGCAAGACTGGTAGCAAAGGGTTACTCCCAATTTGAAGGCATTGATTATGATGAGACCTATGCTCCAGTGGCTAGACTTGAGGCCATAAGAATATTCTTGGCATTCGCAGCATTTTCAAACTTTAAAGTTTATCAAATGGATGTCAAGAGTGCTTTCTTGAATGGCAAGCTAGATGAAGAGGTTTATGTAGAACAGCCTCCTGGTTTTGAAGATCCAGATTTAATTGACTATGTCTACTTCCTTTTCAAGGCTGTCTATGGTCTTAAGCAAGCACCAAGGAAATGGTATGACACTCTCTCTGAATTTTTACTTGAAAATGATTTTGTTAGAGGTGTCATAGACAAAACTCTCTTCACAAAGAAACATAAGAATGAAACAATTATAGTCCAAGTCTATGTGGACGATATAATATTCGGGTCTACTAATGATCTTTTGTGCAAGAAATTTGCAAAGTTAATGCAGGGTAAATTTGAAATGAGCATGATGGGTGAGCTGAAGTTCTTTCTTGGATTGCAAATAATGTAAGAACCTGTATTTTTATTTGTGGTAATATATGTTTAATCGTGGATTTATAAGACGAGTTGATATTTTTATATTTGCCGTTAAGTGGATTTACGAGAAGAATTAAACGTTCTCGTACTTTGAGCTGTTATATTACTTAAATTTATTGATAAGTGGATATACGTGTTAATTGGTTAAAAGAGTCTTTTATATGCTTTAGATGTATTATGTGTTGTTTTAAAGCGATCGTTTCGCTTTTTCGAAAAATACAGTGGTGAAAACGTTTTTCGGCGGGCCGCAGGCCCGAAACCCTATTTTCTACGTTTTTAGAACTCCGTAACTTCAAATTCGTTCGAACAAGTTTCAATTGACTTGTTATTTAAATTATAATTTATTTCCAGAGTTTTGAAATCGCTCGAATTCGAATCGTTTCGTTTGGAGCAAAACTCGTCATTCGTTCGACGTACAGAATGGCTGTTATTCGACAATTAACGGAGCAGACAACACGCCAGACAAGAATCACTATTCCAAAAAGTTAAAGTTTGCTTTTCCCTTATTTCCTCCAGCTTTTCCAGATTTGTCTCAGCACACCATCTGATCAATCATATCATTTTTATCTTAAAAATTCAAAATGCTCTCCAAAAATAATTCAACATAAATATTCATCAATTCAATCTTCAATTTGGAGGCCTTACCGGAATCGAAATCAAACGTTCTAGCAGTCAAAACAAAGGTATAAAAATCTAGTTTCTGAATATGTGCCCAGAATTCATGGGGGATCAATATTTGATTTTATATGATTTTTACAAAATTCGGATTTAAAGATTCAAAATTATGATTTTTCGTAAACTTGATTGTTTATGTGATTTGATGATTCCATGTTGTAGATAATTTTCTCCTGATCAGTTTGGTATATCATATGTTGATTTTTGAGTTCCATATCAAGTAGAAATCGAGGTTTGATTGTTGTGTTCTTCGTGGTCTTCGTGTTCTTCGTGTTCTTGAGAATCAAACCAACAATTGGAGGTGTTATCTGAGTTCGATTTCGACGATCTTACAGTCGAATCGAAGCTCACATCATCTAGTTTCCTAATATGCAATCCATTTCAGCAAATGATCAATTTTCAATTTTATATGAATTTGTAAAGAAATCTACCGAATTTTCCGACCACCTTGCCGGATTTTGGTTGTGTTTTTGCTGTTTTCGTTGGCACGGTTGGGTTCGTCATGAAATTTTGCTCAAAATGCATATATTACACGCTTGATTTGGTTAAGTTATGTGTAAGTTATGGTCGCCGGAAGATCTGGCGGTCACCGGAAAAATTTTCAGATTTCCGGCGAACCTCCATTAAAGCTGGTCACCGAGCTTTTTACTGATTGATACCTACACTATTGAAGATGATGAAGTTGGAATACTGTAGTTTCAAGATTCACACTTTGGTCCCTGATTTTTGAAAATCTGTTTTCAAATAAATTAAATCCGAAAGTCATTTTTTTTAAATGATTTTTAATTTGAAAAATTATTTATAAATTCGAAAAATGATTTAATTTTTCTTTCTAAATTTCAGAATAATATTTCCGGAAATGTTTTATTTTAAATTTGGATTTTGTTTTTATTATTTTATTTAATTAATGATATTACAAAACATTTCTTAAATTGTTTTAATTAGAATTAATTACTTTTAATTATGTTAATTAATTTTAAATAATATTTAATTGATTTAATTATTTAATAAATGATTTTATTTATTAAATAATTTTATTAATTAATTATTTATTTATTTAATTGATATAATTGAGGATATTTAATTCCAAATTAGCCCGTTTTGAGTTTTAAATGCTTTAAAAATATTAGAAAAATCCCAAAAATTATGAAAATTGTTTTAAAAATATTTCGAAGCGAGATTTAATTTATGTCGAGGTTTGGACATTTGTTAAAAATAATTGTAGAGTTCCATTAATTGATTACGTGATCTGAATGTGTCCGCTAGGGCAATATAAATGTTACGTGCTAAATGAATTATGTAAATTATGTGAATTATATGAAATACGTGGAGTGAATAGTGAGATGTATTAGTATTTGATTCGAGACGTTTATTATAGAGTCGAGTCAGAGGAGCAAAGGAAAAGCTAAAGCAGAAGGTTACGAGAATATTTAGACGGACTTGACTTTATTATCAGGCAAGTATTTTTCTATCACTTGTTATCCTATTGAATATACAAATTCTATGCCATGTATTCCTTTAAATTATTGTTCAAGAAATCATTCTTAAATTATTCATAGCATGAATCCATTGAATTATTCTTATCAACTTTGACGAGATTCATTTAAATTATCATTGACGATTCATTTCAACCTTTTTAGGCATTCGCTCTAGTCGATGCCTTATTACTCTTGATTAATTATTATTACCCAGATTGTGGCGTTCGGCTTCGTCGACGCCTATAATATCGTTGCATTCGATTTACCCATTTCTTGTATCGATCTAGACGACACTTATTGTTATTATTGTTGATTCTTCATTATCACCCCATTGTTGTATCGAACTCATTGATACTAGATGTTGTACCATTTGTTATCATACATTCACTTTGAGTTGTTTTCCTGGAACGTGAACTTCCAGTGATTGTTGTGATCGAGGTTGTCAATCTTCCGACACCTAATTATGATTTAAAGGTTGTCAATTGTACCGACACCTGAACGTAAGGTTAGAATTGGTGGATTTATATAAAACTTGACCTTAATTGGTCTGACCATATATTGGTCGATGTGTAAGGCCTTTCAATGCCTTGGATCCGATGAGGACTTTGCTTTTTGCACTGTCCGGGTTAGAGCGTGACTGATCAGCATGCCTAACTTTGTTTTTTTTAAAATTATGAGATGGACCAGTTCTAACATTCTGAGTAATTGACTCTAGTTGATGTTGAGCCACTTTCTTATGGCATTATTGATTGTCGGAACTTATCCGAATTTATCTGTTCATATCACTGAACTTGATTCACCTTTCAGATATTCCAGTATGGCTTGTAGTTAATACCTGGAACGATTAAAGTTTATTATTTATTTATACATTGAAGGATATTCTTGTTGAGCTTTCTGGCTCACCTTGCAATGTAATGTTTCTTTTCCAGTTAAGATCGAGGATGTTTAGACCTAGTGGCTCGGCAGCCAGGGGAGTGAGGTTTGATGATTGAGAGTGCAGCTGGTTTATTTTCGTGTATTGTTGTAATAAATGGATTGGATAGACTAGACATTTAAGATCTATCAGATTGTATTAAATTATATTTGAGGTTTGTAATAGTAATTAGCAGTGTTTGTTTCATACTTTAGCCTGTGCTCGTATCTTGGATGAGGGATTGTATTATTATTGTTCAGCATTTACAGGTTTGTATTGTTTAAGTGAGTTGTGAGCCCGGATCTGTATCCCGGATCTGCGAGGCATCACAAATAAGTCAAAGGACAGATGGAATATTTATCTGTCAATCCAAATATGTCAAAGAGCTTCTCAAGAAGTATCAAATGGAGGACTCTTCTTCAGCAAAGACACCATCATCCACAGCTGTCAAATTTGGAGCATGTGAAAATTCTGCCAAGGTAGATATCACAAGCTACAGAGGTATGATAGGCTCATTACTTTACCTTACTGCGAGTAGACCTGATGTTATGCATGCTACGTGTTTGTGTGCAAGGTTCCAATCGGATCCTAGAGATGTTCATCTCATTGCTGTTAAACGAATTCTGAGATATCTTAAGGGTACGCCTAACTTAGGCATCTGGTACCCTAAAGATTCTGGTTTTAATCTTGTTGGATATATAGATTCAGACTATGCAGGAAGTGTTGTGGATAGAAAAAGCACATCTGGGAGTTGTCAATTCCTAGGTGGTAGACTGGTTTCCTGGTACAGCAAGAAACAACAAACAGTTTCCAACTCAACAGCTGAAGCTGAATATATAGCTGCTGGAAGCTGTTGCGCACAGATTTTGTGGATCAGGAATCAGCTGAGAGACTATGGCTTTGTGCTTGATAAAATTCCAATTTTATGTGATAATACAAGTGCCATAGCAATCTCTAACAATCCTGTGCAGCACACAAGGACAAAGCATATTGACATCAGGTATCATTTTATTCGAGAGCATGTCATGAATGGTACCGTGGAGTTATTTTTTGTACCTACGGAAGAACAAACAGCAGATATTTTTACTAAGTCTCTTCACGAATCCACATTTACCAGAACTGTTGGTGAATTGGGTATGTTAAATAGTCCTAGTAATTAAACTGGTTAATATCTGAGGTTTGATATTTAATAATTTACAAGTGATTGATGTGTTAATATTTGTTATTAAAATCACTTGTATAATTTTTTTATCAACTTATACTCTTGCTTGTTTCATTTTAAATCATTGTTATTATCTTCTCTATATATTTTTAATTACTTCTTGTATTTTTAGATTAATTCATTTTCTTTAAAAATATTTTCCTCGAATTTTACAAGCTGTAATTTATGAGAAATCTATTTTTCTTAAAAATGTTATTGTTTTAAATTCAGTTTAATTATTTTTGTTGTTTAAATAAATCATAGTTTCTTTTTGAATAATTTTCTATATGGAAATTGTTTTATTAGATAATTTATAGATTTATTAATTCATCAGAAATAATTATGTAAATATTTAGTATGTTATTTGATTTGATTTTATTTGATTTGTAGTGTTTGTCCTTTTGTTATTAATGTTTGATTTCGTAAAAGGGACTACATATGATCGTTTTTTATAATTTTTATTAGGTTTTATAATTTTAGTGTAAATTAATTTGCTATTTTTTGGCTTGTGTAAATAATTAATTTGATTTTCTTGTTAAAATTCTGTTAATATTCAATTTTTAGGTAAGTTATATTAGCTATTTTGTTTAAATATAACTATCGGTATAACAATCCATTTGATTGTTATATTCGAATTTATGTTAGTTATATTAGTTTAAAGTAGTGTAATATAACTTAGTAATAAAATAATTATAATTTTGTTTTCTGTAAATATAACTGTTATTAGTTAAATAGTCATATTGTGTGTTTTACTCGTAATATAACTATCGGTATAACTATTTATTCGATTGTCATATTCCTTGTTTTTCGATAGTCATATTATTATCATATTGTTATTTAAACTGACATATAACTATTAATATAGGATAGTCATATTACGTTTACACGTAATATAACTATCGGTATGACTATCAACCGATAGTCATATTAGAACTGATTATTATATAAATCGATAGTTATATTCCATAGTTATATCAGTTCTGTTCCTCTCAAACTCGCGTGTTAAGTCACCGAGAACGATACATACATACATATACACACATTTCTAAGTCGAATTGCTGCCCGATTTTCCTCTCAAATCACGTTTCTAAGAACTTTAATCGATTACCCAGTCGATTATCATCAAAACCACGGTTTAAACGTAAGATTTGGTCGAGTTTTATGATTTTGAGTTTGAAAATGTCGAATTTTCGATCTAAAATTCTGAACAATTGGTGATGATTTTACAAAATCTAAAAATATGTGTGTGATTGTACTGTAATCAAGATCCTTGTCTCAAATTTTCAGAATTTTTGATGAAGATTTTGATTTTTCGAATTTTTATTTATTTATTAATTCGAATTTTATGATTTAATTGGGTTAATTGTTGAATTTTGCAGATTTCTTAATTTTAATCCCTGTTTGGAATGGCTGGTGCTTATAATAATTTTGAGCTTGTTAATCACAATTATATTGGATATTTTAATCCCGAGGATTGCCCAGTGGATCAGTTCAAGTCCTGGATAAAATTCCTAAACGAACAAAATATCTGTAGCCATTCTATAACTGCAAATGTTCCCATGAAATTTGGTCCACTTAAACTAATGTGTAATACAGCTGTCTCAGATGAAAGGTCGTTTTCATTCAACTTTAATGACAAGACATATACAGTGGATGAATCTGTCTTCAATGCTGCTCTGAGGCTTCCTACTGAACAATTTGCTGAAGTGCCTTCAAATGATGAGTTGACTCAATTCTTTACAAACCTCAACTATCATGGTCAACTGAATCTTAAACGTCCACTCAAAAGCAATCTTGTTCAAGAATGGAATATCTTCTTCGAGATCATAGCAAAGGTGTTTGCTAATTCTACAAAGTGTAACAATACTGTCATCACAGGTATGTTACAGTCAATTGGTTTCTCAATTGCTCACAATAGAAGAATCAACTTTGGCAGCTTGATATGGCCTATTTTGCTAAATCGGTTGAAGAAGGCTAGAAAGAACTTTGGAAAAGGTAAACTGGTTAAGTGTCATTATCCTCGATTTTTGACACTAATTTTTAATCATCTTATGCCTAAGGATCAACCTGCTCCGTTTCCAAATGATCGAATTCAATGGTCTGGTAAACCAAACAAGAAGTTCTACACTAGGCTGGATACTTCTAAGGTCTTGTTGCATGTTCCGGTGGTCATAACACCATATATGTCTACATATATAAATTTGCCAAATGTCATGCCACAGCCAGCTGCTGAGATATCTTTAATTCAACAAGCTCCACAACCTGAAGCAGAACAAGTTCCAGAACCTCAACCTGATTTTGAACCCTTGAATGCTCTTGAACATCAAATTCCAGTGGATCAACCCACTCAGAATGAAGATGATGTACATATCAATGATCAGGTATTTGACTCAACTACTTTGCAGTCTCAATATCTTTCTGATAGTCAAATAATTGTGAGAAGTGACCAAGGGATTGTAGATCCACAACCTTTATCCCAGGTCAATGCACCAAACACTGATCCTAAATTCTCCAAACACTATCGTAGAAAGAAATTGTCATTCAAAAGAGCTATCCCTAGTAGTGATATCTTGAGCGAATTAGATTTGCCATTACAAAAGAAAGGTAAAACCATGTCAAAGGCAATCATAAATCCTTTTATTCCTTCAAGTTCACCCCTGTTACTCACAATGGGGGAAGATATTTTCTTACATGAAGCTGAAAACATTGTTATGCAAGAGGATCAAGTTACAGTGCCTGCCATTGTTACGGCAGAAGAACCTTCACAGGTTGATCGAGATTTGCGAACTCCCATTGCACCACCACTGACCTTCCAAGAGGAGGCTAGGGTGATTTCTAGTGCAGGTACAATGGATGCAGCTCAGGATTATGAGAGGAGTGATGTGAGAATTACCTCAAATCTGAGTGAAACACTAGCACGTGAGGTGAGTGATACTCAGAGAGCGATTGAGATGAGAGCACACAATGACACATACACTTTATCTCTCATAGCACAACTCGATCAAATGAAAGAAAGTCTTGCTCAAGCTGAAGAAGACAATAAAAACTTGAGATTTGATATGGATAATCTTCAACAACAAGATCAATGCACTTAAACTCTCTCAACAACAAGCAATCGAAGACTCTGGAGATGTCACAGTGGCTCAAGATCTTATTATATCTTCTATGTCTAATCAGATTGAAGATCTTCAGAATAACATAAGTGAGAATCACTTATCCACTGAACATCGTCTCAGTCAGATTGAAAGGCAAAATGATCATCAAGCAAAGGGGTTGAGACACTTATATAATATCATTAGCAGAACTCACTCACTTACAGCAGAAGAGAAGAAATTCTTTGGAAGTAGTGATGAAAGTGACCCTGGAGCTGGTACAAGTCACAAAACTGTAGAGGATTCCTCAACTAAGGGGGAGAAATCTAGAGGGGGAAGAAGTGTAAGTAAAGAGAAAGATGAAGATAGGAGTGAAGGGAAGAAGAAGACAACTCATCAAGCAGCAGAACAGGAAGATGATGATGCTATATAAGGTTTTTACTATACAGGTGAACCTGATATTGATCTGTTTGCTGACTTACAGTTTCCTGATGTTGGTGAAGAATTCGATGAACCAGATCTCAGTTTTTGGGATGATGAAGAGCCAATAATTCCTGATTCTGTTGAAACACAAAGAATGAATTTTGAAGCAAATAAAGAACTTGAACAGAATGAAGCTAATCTGTCTGTGAGAGAAGAAAGACTCAAGAAGACACTCGAACAGTTAGCTCATAATGAAAGACTTCAAAAGGATGAACAGTAAGCACTTCAAAAGCAACATGCTCAAAAGCTGGAAGCTAGGAAGATGTACATCAAGTACAAAAATGGTGATAAGTGGGAACGTGCTCAAAAGGTAATAGACTCACCACAAACTTCTGACTATGATGATCGTCGGATGATTGCTATTTTTGAAAGCTTTAAAAAGAAGAACCCTGTACATGACATGTACTTGAAAGCTTTGAAGATAGAAATTGTGAGAATAACCACTGCATCTGATCCTAAGAATGGTGAGCTACTAATCTTTGTTGAATGTCATAAGCTCGGATCTCACAAAGTATCGCTTCAGTTCTTTTATGATAGATCTCTGTCAGAGCTTTGGGTGTTGAGACCAAAAGTAAGAACATCTTCTGAGCTAGGCATACTGCTTCATGAAAAATTTCAAGAGTTTGCTGAAAGAGCTGGTCCTGAAGTTATAAATAACCCTCCACAAGTTAAAATTCTTAAGGGAGAAGTTATTCATACTGTTAATCTTCAGACAGAAGAATTATATACACACCTTGCCAGACATTTGGTATATGTTGAATATGCTCTTCGAAATCATGGTTTTGCATCACAAGAAAAAATTGAAGCTGCAGATCATATTCGATCCTATGCCCAGACCAACATGAAGAAGTACAAGCAGTATCAAGGTGAGTTGAGAAAGAAACTTGGAATACCACTGGTTTATCCTACAGATGTGTCATCCAGAAGGGAATTACTTGTTGACTCCGAATTGATCAAGAATCTACCTGATATGGATGAACAAGAAGAAGGAGAAATCAACGAGGAAGAAGGTGGTAAATGAAGATTAGCTCTACAAGTTATATCATTAGAGCTTTGATAGAACAAGATAGGATAATTGTCTTATATGATCAGTCTAGAGGATCATCTATCTTGTATTTATCTTTTCTGTTTGAATCTGGATAATGTTAATATGAACCAGAACTTTTACATTATTTACTTAGCATTTAAAGTGTTTTCTTTTACTTGTTTAATTGGGATTAGTTGAAGAATCCTCTAGGTATTTGCTTGTTATTGTATAACAAACAAATAGGGGGAGATTGAAAGGCATATGACTCAGCCTATTTGTAGTTCGAGGATCCTAATCCAATTAAACTAGATTGTAATAAGTAAATAATATCAACTGTCACAGGAATCTCAAAAGATGATAACCGTCAGAAGAAAAATCAACAAGTCAATCTATAGTTTTGATGTTTTACACTGGAAGAAGATTCAGATATCTGATCAGGCCTCAAGGTAGCATTGAAACAAATGGATTCATTTAAGAGACAGAGATTTCTATAAGTGATAAGAAACAATTTCAGTACCGAATGATTGATGAGAGTGAAGAGTATAAAAAGACCACAGTGTTAAAGTCACGATGAAGAACAGAGATTCGAGTTAGTCGTTCATGAACCAGACAGTACATCGAGCGTCAACATCATTCCAGTGTATGTTCCTTATCATAATTACGTGGTTTGCAGTGGAGTATTGACTATTAAAGAATTTATATTAATTCTATTTTAATTGATTAAGTCAAGTAATTAAGTTAATAAATAAATTAATTCTATCAGAATTAATATATTTGTTAAAGTGATTATTAGATTAATTAAATAAGAATTAATATGAAAAAGGAATAATTAGTTAAATGATTTTTATAAGTCATTTAATTAATTATACACTGAAAAATATGATGATATAACTATCAAACTGATAGTTATACCGATAGTCATATTCAGTTAAAGAAGAAATAGTCATATTCAGTTCAAGAGGAGATAGTCATATGCAGTTCAATTGGATAGTCATATTTCATTCAAATGGTAGTAATACCGAATGTTATATTGAAATGGAGAGTAATACCGAATGTCATATTGAGCTGGATAGTTATACCGAAAGTTATATTTAAACTGGACAGTCATATTACATTCAATTGATAGTCATACCGATTGTCATATTAATGTAAAATGATTGTTATATCAGTTTAAACTAAGTAATATGACTATGGCTGTGTTATATAAAGAAGCTGAATGCAGAAGAAGAAAATCAGTCGAGCATAACACAGAAAATACACACAGCAGCCCTTATATCTCTCTCTCAAGCTCAAGAACACCTACAAATTTAATTCTGTAAATTCAAGTTCATCTCAGTTGTAATATCCTATCCATTGGAACTTGTTTACTTGTAATTCTTGTACTACTAGCGAATTAAGTTTCCTAGTTCACAAATTGATATCTTGATTTTTATTAACTAAATTAGCAAAGTTCATGTTGAATTTTCTAATTAGTTATTAATTACTTGATAATCATTTGGACTGATTTTGTAACACCCATCAAGTTAATATATTGTTATATTCAACTTGAAATTTGTGTTATATTATTCCGCACAAAATATTCGTTTAAGTGAAAATTGTTTAACGAATAAATTTTGAGAAAATGTATAGATTGTATTCAACCCCCCCTTCTACAATCTTATCGGACCTAACAGCTTTGGTAAAATTAATCTTTAGTTTCTGTTGCAACTCGTTCACCATATTCACATAAGCCAAAGATGTGAAAGTTCCATCAATCCTGTTGCCCTCATATTGTTGGTTTAGCATAGCCTGAATAAATAAGGTATCCATTGAAGGATTCCACATTAGTTGTTCGTGCTTCACCGCATCTCCTTCCTTTTTTTCCTTCTAAAACAAAATAATAATGATAACAATCAGTAATCAAGTAGAGAAATTCCTATTAAAAACGTCTTCCATTGGCAACATGGATCCATAGTACTTTCAAGACTAAAAATGGTACATGGCCGAACCAATTTTCCTCAAATCCATGCCACTTTAAATTCAATGTAATTCATAACCTACTTATTTTATCATAAATATGATTACGTGTACATTTAATAACACACTGATTTTAACTGACGAAACAACTGTTGATCTAGAACTAAGAGGGAAAAATGAAGCATAGCTATCACCATAATAGCTAATCTAATCAACTTCAACCAGAGCACCATAATAGTGATTACAAGTTAAAAGTTGGAAAATACCTTGTTCTTCATGTCATTTCCAGACTCAGTAGCGCATGTAGCTGAATTTGGATACTTTGTTGCCATCTCTCTGTTTTTCTCCTGATTTTTCCTGAATCAGAAAATATTGTATGCCAAATAAAAAATAGGTAAGTACTTAAATAATAATAATAATATGAAATCACATATAAAATATAAGGAGAGCAAAATTATACATAAGAACAATCTATAACACATGTAAGATATTAAATATCATAAAAGAACTTTAATGAAATAAGTCAAATTACAGAGCATAACTAAAATTACATATCCTACTTACGAATAACTTAAATTCAGTAACTTCAAGAAAGACTTAACAAGAACTAATATCTAATCTAACATTTCAACGTCATCATCTTTATGCAAAACGTAATCATTCCACATAGCATATGCTATTGTATTTTGTATTCCATCTGCGATAGCAGCATCTTCGGATCTGTCTCTTCTTGCATGAAATACTACTTCAGGAGTTTCACGTAATATCTCTTCATCCACTTCTTCTTCATATGTCGAATCACGATCTTCGTCTAGTAAAAAGTTATGCAAAATACAACATGCAAGAAATATGTCAGACTGTGTTTGACACGAATAAAATGGCTCAGTTGTACTTCTAATAATAGGAAATCTTTTTTTGAGCACGCCAAAGGCCCTTTCGATAGTATTCCTCAATGATGCATGTCTATGATTAAATAATTCTCTTGGATTCTGAGGTCCACGACTTGTGTACTCTTTTAAATGATAGCGGACACCTCTAAATGGTGCAATTAGTCCACTTTTGTGCGGGAGCCCCCCATCAACCAAATAATATTTACCTATGGACAACAAAATATTTTTGCATTATATTCAACCTAAGAAGTAAAAAACTAACACTTACTAGTATTATGAAATATTACCAATAGGAACAATCAGTTTATCTTCTCTGGTAAGTGCATCTTTAACTACCCTCGCATCTGATGCAGTCCCTTCCCAACCACTTAAAATATATGTGAATTTTAAATCAAAAGTACATGCAGCCAATACATTAATGGTTGGGTATCCCTTGCGACCACGATATTTTGGAACATATTTATTTGGCACTCTAACACGAACATGTGTTCCATCGATAGCTCCAACACAATCCTATAATATATTAGCAACATTTAAAATTAAACAAATCATGCTTAAGTATCTATTTGAATTGTAAATATATGCTATGAGTCGTATTTACCTTAAAATAAGGAAAAAACCCTCTTTTTTTTCTGAATCTCTTTTGCAACTTTTTATCCATTAGGTTGATGAAGAAAACGATCCTCAAACGCTAATATTGCATTTAAAACTCTGTATAAAGTTCTGCTTGTGGTCGAAGAAGATCGACGATAAATCCATGAAATAAAACGATTCCTTTCATCACCTCCTACTATATGTAAAAATCTAGCAACTTGCTCTTCAACCGACATTCGTTGAGTTGGTCGAAGGCCTCCAAAATTTACTAATAGATTACATAATTTCATAAAAGCTTCTTTATTCATACGGATTGTTTCACGACATTTAGCACGGTTTGAAATATCATCCATTAACTCTTCTTGCACTCTTTGTCTATGTAATCGTAGCTCCCTACTAGGTAAATTAATACGCTTCATGCGCTCATGTTTACGATGCACAAGAAATACCAACACTAAACAAATCAATTGAATAGAAGCTTGTTGTTGCATAAGTACCCACTGACGAAGTTCATTTGTCCTCTCAATTAGATTATGGTCCATCTTCACACAAATTAAAAATTAGTAATACACAGATAATATATAAATTACAATTAATTCACCAATTTCATGTCTTCTGCCTCCAAGGAGGAAAATATATATGTACTTAAACCAGTACATAGTATGTAACAAGGACAAATTTTAATTTAAAAATACTACTACTTGACAATAATTTGCTAAGAATAACAAACGATCATCAAACATACATGTAACTTGCGCACATATACACATATATGTATGTTTATATATAAACACATATAGTTGTCTCTAGCTTAATACAAAAAACACAAAGAATATTCGAAGAATTACATGATTAAAAAAATGTATAGTTTCAGTTATAAGGATATGATGATGATGATTCATGGTACCTGGAGAAGTCAAGAAATTTCTTAGACATGAAAGATAGCTCAAATAAATGAGAGACAGCTCAAGAAACATGTATCAGAGCACCTCAAAAGTGTAAACGTGTTACAAACCCTACTAACTAAATAAAGTTTTTCAAGGGTATTGTTGGCAAATCAAAAAATTAGACAGAGACGTGACTTCTGTTCTTTCTCAATCTTCCCATTTTTGGGCGGAAGATAATTGAGAGAGATTGGGCCTATATTTCTTTCCTAATCTTTTCTCTTCTTTCCTATAAAAACTCTGGAGCATGTTTAGAAAAGAAAATGTTGATAACTTCAGTTCTCTTCTCTTCTTTTCTTTCCCTTTTGCAACTCTGGAGCACAGTGGAAGTGATTATCATTTTAATATTTCAGACTATTTTCTATAGTTTAATTGTCATTAGTAAAATGTAATTTTAAATTTAATTTTCATACTAATTATATAAATAAATCAAATTTATTCTGCAACGTAATCAATTATATAGAAGGGTTATATTTTTTTGACTCACCACTATAATGATTTTTGCCAATTTTTCTTTATATGGTCAAGTTCGGTCAAAATTTTAAAAAAATATATATTAAATTTAACTTTTACAAAATATTTATTTAAAGTTTATATTATATGTATTAAAAATAATATTAAATTAATTCTGATTAATCCCCGATTATCCGATTAATATTATAACATTGTACTTAAAAATTCGTTAAATAACAAAAAAATGGTGGGAATATTTGAGGAACAAATAAAAATGAGGGAAATCCAAAATTTTGGCAAAAATTAGTTGTGCAGGGTCAGTGAAACGGTACCGTTCTATCAACACGACACAAAGCCCCAAAAACCCTTTATATCAAACACTTACGCTTAAATTCATTATCCCCTTTCTTCTCTCTGTCTGTGCGGCTACTATCAGTATCATCATATATATCTAAATCTATATTCGCATATATATCAAAGAATATATAGTATATATATATATATATATATAGGCTCCTGGTCAAATAGAAACCAAACTTAGGATAGAAACTAGAAATTATCAATAAATAAATTATATTTCATCTATTTTAAGGGCCCTGCCAGGAGACCTTCACAAAAAATGTCCTAAATTAACTCACCAACGTCCACCAAAAAAAATATTCAGTGTTCACGCTGACGTCACTGCCACGTCAGCACAGTGAACAGTGATTTTTTTTTTTTTTTTTTACTAAATATAGGGTAGATTATTATGCATTTTTTGTATTGGGGTACCCCTAGTTTGGTCATTAGATTACCTTCAATTTTTTATTTTGGTTTGGTTTCTAGTTTCTATTCTAATTTAGTTTCTATTAGAACAAGATCCTATATATATTTATATCAACAATTGCACTCTAGAAAGAACATCTTATATAAAGAACAATAAATAACACCATCATAATACTTTATTTTTCATAAAAAATGATTTGTTATTATGATAAGAATCACAAATTATAACTGTTGCGACTAGTTTTCTCCCGGACCATAGTTCGATCGGACCTGTAGAAGAAAAATGCGAGGATTTGGCCCCCCGATTCACCTCCGGTGTGAGAATAAGTCAGTCGGTTCTTTGTAAGATAAGTAGAACGTAGAGAGCTTGTGTATTGTGTGTAAAATTGTGAATGAATGATACCTCAAACCTGAATCCACCTTATCCTCTTGATATTCATCGGTTACCGAAGGGTGGGGCGAGTGGGAAGGCGTCCCACGTTATCAGGATCGTGCAACTGAATGGACCGTTACAAGCAAATGGACTGGACGAACCTTGAGCCTTTAGTGAACGACATTGGGCTTTCGGCTCGGCCCGCTGAGGAGATGGGCCTCCAACAATAACAACAATTAAGCTTCACATATCAAATCTAAATCTCGTCTAAATTTAAAAATTAAATGTTACATAGAATCTAGTATATAATCTTATATATATTTTTGTAACAATTGAAATTATGTGTAATCATTTTATATTTGATCCTACTTTTTTGTTGGAATCTATATTTATTAATAAAAAATCATTTTTGATGTGAAAATTAGAATCTAAATTCGATTTATGTAAGATTCAATGGTGTTTTTTATTGTTCTTTATATAAGATAAGAGTGTTTTTCATGAAGTAATGGCCCATATATCAAATCTATATCATATCATTATAGATATTAAAATCCCCTTCTCAATCACAAGTACAAACTCAATTTCCTTCTTCGATTTCAAACTAGGGTTTTTGGGTTGTTCTTTCTCTTAGATTTGAAAACAGAGGTATGACATCTTTCTTTGTCTCATGTTTTAGATACTGATGAAGTTCGATTATTGTTATTTTTCGTGGGTAATTTGTTTGATTCTGGGTAGTTACGGGCTTTATGCATATTATCATTTCTTTAGCTGACTTTGACTAAGTGCGTGTTTGGGGTTTCATTTCTCTTCAAACTTATGACTTATATAGCCTTAAGAACTTATGGGGGTGTTTGCCTATTTAAGTTTTAGCTCAACTTATAACTTATATGTTGATAAGTTGAATGTTAAGAATCCTTAACTTTTATTCCTCGATATATGCAATAAATAATATTCTTCAAATCTTCAAAACCATATATCTCTCGATCCATTCATTAAAAAATTGATATGTATATATCAAATTTCCCTATTCATCGAGATCTATCCATTGATATCCATTGTTATATATAAAAAAACAAATATTTTGAAAATTATAAAACAAAGTTAACTTAAAAGTTCTGATTTATCCAAACAGTGTACTGATTATAAGTTCTGATTTACCAAACACTCTATTGACTTTAATCAATGCTCTACTTATCACTTATATGACATAAGTGCTTATAAGTCATAAGCTACTGATTTTAAGAGTCCGTTTGGGCAACCCGGCTTTTGGCTTTTGCAGGCTTTAAGTTGATTTTAAACTATTTGGCAACATGGGCTTTAAGCCCGCTTTAAGTTAAAAAACTGCTTTAAGTCATAAATTTCTATTTAGGTACTTTTGACTTATGACTTATAACTTATGGAGTTTTTTTTTTCATTTCATTTTTCACAATTCTTGTAAAATTTAAATATTATGAATTTTAAATTTTTTTAAATCAAATTTCACTTTAAGTCAAAATTATTAAACCCCCATTTAATTTTAAGTAAAATTACCCAAACACTTTCATTCAATTTAAAGTAAACAACTCCACTTTCTCCTTTTTAACTTAAAAACACTTCCATTAAGTCAAAAGTAACTTATTTTAAGCAATCCCAAACACCCTCTAACGTATCCCAAACATAGAGATAATAATCATAACATTTTAGTGTGTCAATGTCACCATAAAACTTTAGCATTTTAGGGATGACTGGGTTTGAAGGACAAAGGTTCGCTTGTGTCAGTAACTAGATAGTGGAGAAGCAGATGAATGCAAACAGATGAGAAAAGTGGAACTAGTCGATGGACAAAAATGGGAAAAGTGAATCTTTAAATATGCTATAATTCCAGGACATGCAAGAAATTCAGTTTCAAAATAATATAAACATGTACAGTAGAAGCTAAGCAGCACATATAGCAAGAATAATCCTATCATAGTCATATCTCACATGGTCCACAGGCTAAAAATGCGATCTCCCAAATTTAGAGGAATCAGCCCGTAAATGCCTATATAATGTACTATGTGGCCAACAATTTATCTTGACTTATATACTGAGGCATCTTGACTTATTCAGCCTCATCTAGTCACTGAGCCTAATTTACTTTCATGATTACGTTAACTAGCTCATTAGCCTTCATTCAGCTCTGAGTTATTACCGTATACTACAAGATTTGAATTAATCTTATTATTGATCTCAACTATCTTTTTACTATAAAGAATTCAAAAATTAATTGTTGCACCTTAAATCTTGCCCAATGGCTGTAATGTTGCCTGCATTGTTTTACCTTTGCTAAAATTGAAATTCAAGTTTGTGTACGCAAATATGAAACTATATTGGCAATAAAAATTTGTAGGATCTCTCTGCTTGCTATTTGCAAGTTACAAAATATATAGAACTGTACAATACTGATAATTGACTAGATTCTTAGTGAAGTGTAACATATAAAGAGTTCTTGACAAAGCAAGCAATTTCTAATCAACAAGAAGTCAACAATCCAAATATATTTTTAGGCACCTTGTGGAAACTGCGAGCTTGTTGCTAATTTATATTCAAAATGATTGTCTCTTGGACTTGTATTGACACCACCAACATAAACGAATAATGCACGGCCTCTGTCATAGTAATTTAGGGGTCGTTTGGCTTACCTTAAAATGAGTAGCTTATAGCTTATAAGCATAAGTGTCATATAAGTAATAAGTAGATCAGAAATTATAAGTCAGTAAAGTGTTTGGTAAATGAGAAATTATAAGTCAGTAGAGCGTTTGGTAAATCAGAACTTATAAGTTAACATTTTTTTTATTATTTTTCAAAATATTTGTTTTTTAGTATATATCAATGGATATCAATGGATAGGTCTCGATGAGTAGAGAAATTTGATATATACATATCAATTTTCTAATGAACGGATCAAAAGATATATGATCTTGAAGATTTGAAGGATATTATATATTGCGTATATCGAGAATAAGTTATAAGTTATAAGTTGAAAGTTAAGGATTCTTAACATTCAACTTATGGGCTTATAAGTTATGAGTTGAGCTAAAACTTATTTTGACAAACACCCCCTATAAGTACTTATGGACTTATAAGGCATAAGTCACCTACTTTAAGTAGGGGTGGCAAAATCTGACACGACCCGAAACCCGACACGAACCCGATAAGGAAAAATACGAATTAGGGTTAGGGTTTTTACGTTTCGGGTCGGGTTCGGGTTGGGTAAATTTTCGGGTTCGGGTTAACCCAGTGTACCCGAACCTGACCCGAAAATTTTTTATATATAATATATTATATATAAATATATATTTATATTACAAAATATTTACATTTGTCATCTATTTATATATTATTTAAATAATTTATTCAAATATCATTTCATAAAGTCATTATTATAGATTTTTTAATATATTATAAAGAAAAATAATTTAATAAAATTATAATAATTAATTTTTAATAATTTTCGGGTCAAAACAGGTCATTTTCGGGTTGATCGGGTACATAACAGGTCGGGTTCGGGTTGAAAATTTCAACCCGTTTCGGGTTCGGGTTGACCCAAAAACAGGACCAGGTACAGCAAACCCGACACGAACCCGACCTATTACCCGAAATTGCCACCCCTAACTTTAAGTTTAAACAAACAGGCCCTATAAACTTAATGATAATTCTACATACCAGCATATTAAAGTAATGCCTATAATAATGTAAGTAAGATGCAATATGATCCTTCTTTGACTTATAGTGAACTATTAAGTTTATATCTAACTAGGAGTTATTAAATCACTAGGATGTATCATTAGAACATAGGATGTATAATTGGAAACTAATATACGCGACAAAGGAGTGGACCATGCAAGATATGATCTTTTTATTCGTATGCACACTATTGTGCCCAAAAATTGGTAATGGGTTTGGCTTTGGGCCCATAGATGTTGGAGGCCTGGTAGGGTGTTTAAAAGGTAGGAACAAGGTTGCTGGAAAAAAAGAGGTGTACCTCTAGAGGGAAGCTCTCGAGGTGGAGGTTCGCTTTTTAGGGAAGCTGTGTAGGTGCAGGTGGGCTTGCAGGCTCCACCTCTGCTGGCCGAACGAATAAGGATTGACTCCTAATTTGTAGAAAATACGAATTGAGTCCTTTTAACAGTTTATTTCATGGAGATACACGTTTCTAATATGATAAATATTGGATATTTGTGATATATGTCGATATGTACATGGAGTTCTCATATGAGTACGATTTGGGAGTTCTACTTCGAATAGGACTCTACTAAGGGGCTAGCTGATTTAAGGAAAAGTCATATTTCTACACAAATACTTTGAGATGAACATTGTAGGGAGGATTAAATTCTATCAATTTCGTGGCTTAATGGACAAGGAAAGGATTCCTAACCTAAAAGAACTACATTAGGGCTTGATTTCTATAAATAGGATATGTAGGCAATTAGCAAGGGGTTCGGTTTTTTACTTTCTGAATACACAAGGCACGTGTACCCTAAGTAATACATTCCTGGACATACTTGGCCGGATTTTTGCCATTATTGTCCTGTGAACTTGCTAACTCAGCCCAAAAAACAAAAAATACCATTATTAGGTTCAGCTGCCCTGTTTTGATACAGCTGTTCGATTTGTTAATTATCCGAAAACCAAGGATAATTCCCGTTATTCCGGCGAGGCTTTCTCGGGGTGTCGTGTGAATCTTTTGCACAACATTTTTGGCGCTAGAAGGAGGGGGCGTTTTTCTCTCTTGAATCAATGTCGGAAAATTCCGAACCTGTTCGAACGCCGAGCGGCGAGGATGGTAGGCACAAGGCAAATCCTGATGGTGAAGTAACTGCAAAGAATATCCTTAACCATCTTCAAGCTATGGATGGTAGGATCGACCAGTTGGAAAGGAAATCGTCGCGGAAAAAGAAAGGACAAAGAAAGCATAGGTCCTCGGAAAGGCATTTTAGACGTCGTGAAGTGACACCAAGGAATTTGGATTTCGGGAGTGAAGAAGAGCCTGAACAAGAGGCTCGAAAAAATAATTTCTCTGATGTTGAAACGGATCAAGAAAATGTGGATCGGAAGGAAGGTCCTGTGGACTCCCCAACTAGGAGTGTGAGCGTATTTGATCGAGTCGGGAAGAAGCTCAATAGTAAAGATTTACGGCATGTGTTGGATGGAACGAAGGAAAAGGTGGATGGAAATGACAACCTTGACAAGTCTCAGTCGAGGGGTTCTAAGAGCTATAGGAAGGAAAAATCTAGAGAGGAAGAGCGGGCTCATGACAGGAGGTCTAGGTCCACCAAGCTCCAATCAGCTGTCGGGAGTGAAGGCAGCTCCAGCTCCCGAGACAGTTCAGCTCACAAACAGAATGGAGACTCGAATGAAGACACGGATGAGAGTGAGGAATACCTCTCAGACGGAGAGGATGCAAATTATAAGGTGGCTGATTTGAGGAAATCTCTGGAAAAAATTAAAGCTGAGAAGAGGTCGACATCGGGGCTAGCTGTAGCTTCACCTTTCACTAAAAAGGTCCGGGATTCACCCCTTCCACCTAGGTACAGGGGGGTAGGAGATTTGAAGTTTGATGGCACCACAGACCCAGTGGAATATCTCAGCCGTTTTAGTACTGAGATGGAGGTGTACCAAGTCAGGGATCGCACAAAATGCCGGCTGTTGGCAGCTACACTAAGGGATAATGCTCATCAGTGGTTCAAGAGGCTGCCATCTAATTCAATTCGCTCCTGGAGGCAAATGAGTGAACTTTTTGTGACTCAATTTCGGGCTACTGTGGCATTTGCACCTCCTGCTAACACTTTGGCAAATATCAAGCAAAGGGAGAAGGAAACTCTCAGAGAGTATTTTAAGCGTTTTAACGCAGAGGTGCCCAAAGTGAGGAAGGCTACCGATGAAACCTATAAGAATTTTCTGATAGCTGGGATATGGCCTGGAAGTGATTTCTGGAAGGAGCTTCAAAAGGAGGAACCTGTCACGCTGGCTGATTTCTATGCACGGGCTGAAGCTCATAAAGTAGTTGAGGAATCTATGGCTAAATTGAGGAAAGATAACAACCTAACTGGTTGGAACGGGAGAAAAAGAAGCAGGTCCTATAGTCCTAGGAGAAGAAATGTGGATAGGCGTGCTTGCTATCATGGAGCTTCAGCTTCCACTGAAAGGGAAGCTGGTCGCAAGGAAAGGACAGCACCTCTAACTGTGAATGCAACTGGTTCAAAAAGGTCTGTGGAATACAAGCCCCCACCCTTGAAGAATTATAATAAATATTCAGAGTATACCCCATTGGCGGCACCTCTCGAACACGTGTTTGAGGTTGGGGACAAAGCTGGAGTGTTCAGGAAGCCGACCCGCATCGGCCCACCTGGGAGGAGGGACCTAGGAAAATACTGTGCATTTTATGATGCAAACGGACACGAGACAGCTGACTGTCGTCACTTGAAGGATCATGTTGAGGATTTAATTAGGAAGGGATACCTTACAGAGTTTGTGGCGCAAGAGGCGAAAAAGTATAAAGATGAGAAAGAAAGAAAGGAGGCAGAAACAATTGGTACCTGATCGTACAGCAAGGGCGAATAGTATCCGTACTATAATAGGAGGTCCATACATTGGAGGCACAAGTAGGAACTCCATGAAAAGTTTTGCTCGGGAGGCTAAAGGAGCTCTGATAAGTGGATTTTATATCCACTTGGAGCATTCCATATCGGCTTAAATTGATTCACTTGGCCTCAAGTTTGTTGTAGTTTTGATGTGTTTTGTTAATTTTGCAGGGTTGCAAGAATGTTGAATAAGATTGCAATTTCCGTCAATCTGGAGATGAATTCGAGCTTAAGAATGAGCAATGGAGTCTTGTTGTGAGCCACCATGAAGTTTCCAAGGCAAGGAATTGAAGTATGGAAGCTTTGAGAAAAAGAACGAAAGGAAACGGAGGCAAAACGAAGAAAAAATGAAGGAAACAACATGCTGAAAAATGCCGTACAGATTTGGAGCTAGGCCGCAGCCTAGCTACCTAGGCCGCAGCCTAGCATGGCCGCTGTCCATGACAAAAATTGCACTAAAAACCCTCCAAAACTTTCCTGTTTTGACTCTATTTGGTATTTTTGGTATTTCCTTGTTGGATAAAACTTCTAGGGCCTTTAAAAACATATTGTATCATTGTAAAATCATATCTTCACATAGTATTACGTATCATATCATTGTAACGCAATAGAGAGATCAAGAACAAGAGGGGAAACAACTTTCAAGGTGACGGCAAGGAAGAATCACACTCAAGTTCAAGATCTAGGGTTTTCTATATTGTTTATTTTCTGAATCTTCAACTTAATACTTTGTTTTCTATTGGGTTTTTATCAAGTATTCTATTCTCAATCATTAATTGTTTTCAATTCTTTGTTTTAATTATGTTATCAATTGAACCCATGATGGTGCTAAGTTCAATTATGAACTAAACACTTTCATGGGGTTCTAATGGAGTGTTTTGTGGATTCTAGTAGTTGATAGTTTTGACAACATATGCTTGTGATTGAAAATAAGGTTGCCTGACGTGGTTGTGTGAATTTATATAGATGCGTAGCTAACATCTATTTTGTCAATCTCTAATGAATACGAAAGTGGATTTAGAGATTAGGGCTTGCCATGTTAGCATAGGCTTATGACGGCTTCTCCGCATATCGGTAGTATAGATTCGAAAGAACATTAGTCCCCTATGTAGTTGATAGTGGAACTTATGATTAAATTGATTATGTCACCCAATCTCATAGACATATAGTGATTTGGATGTAATTGATGCCCGTAAAACTTCTATCTTAATTGTAGATGATTTTATGGATTGGTATGAGTTTATTGAAAGATAGCTTGTACTTCCTTCGTGTTCCCACTAGCTACCTTTATAATCACATTGCATTGAGTCTTGACGGTTAATCTAGATGAAACAACTCATGAAGTTGGAACCCTGTGTTTTTCTCATATAACTAAAATCAGCTTAGTAAGTTTTTAGTAGTATAATCTAGTTGAACAACCCAAATTTGTTACTTCACCAAGCTATTATAATTTAGCCATACATTGTTGAATAGGCACATTTACATATTTCACCGAGTCTTCGTGGGAACGATCCCTATTTATCCATATTACTTTTGACTGCGTATACTTGCGTAGAAAATTGTGAACAAGTTTTTGGCGCCGCTGCCGGGGAACTCGGTGTTAATTTTAGTTTATGTGTTTGACATCAGTGGTAGTTAAGTTTTATTGACTTGGATAATCTTTCTCATCTATTCGAGTGTCTTGATTGTGTGTTTCAGGTACCTGAAAGTTTATGCTAACACGTTCTAAACCTAAACAAGCAAAAGAGCAAGCAGAAGCTTTAAGTATGGGAGACGCACCAGCACCACCAACTGTACCAAGGGCTTTAATGGACTACTCTCAGCCAAAAATTGATGATATTCAGTCGAGCATCATCAGGCCAGCCATTGCAGCCAATACCTTCGAGATCAAACCGGGTACTATTCAAATGATACAGAACTCAGTACAGTTTGGGGGAGCTCCAACTGAAGATCCCAACATGCACATCAGGAATTTCATTGAAATTTGCGACACCTTCAGATTTAACAATGTGTCGGAGGATGCTATTAAGCTGAGGCTCTTCCCATTTTCTCTCAGGGATAAAACCAAGGGTTGGCTGCACTCTCTACCAGCAGGCTCTATCACTACTTGGGCTGATCTTGCTCAAAAGTTTCTCACCAAGTTCTTTCCTATGGCTAAAACTGCAGCAATCAGGAATGCTCTAACTCAATTCTCTCAGCATTTCGGTGAATCTTTGTGTGAAGCTTGGGAGAGGTACAAGGAGATGCTGAGAAAATGTCCTCGTCATGGTATGCCTGACTGGATGGTAATTAATTGTTTCTACAATGGGCTTGGATGGCAATCTAGATCGAATGTGGACGCAGCTTCTGGCGGAGCTCTGTGGGCTAAGAGCTATGAGACCGCTTATGAACTGATTGAGATGATGGCAGTGAATGAGTATCAGAATCCTACTCAGAGAATGCCACAGCAAAAGGTGGCAAGAATTCTGGATGTCGATAAGGCCACTTCTTTGGCTGCTCAGCTAGAAGCACTGAACTTGAAGGTTGATTCTTTGGCGAATCAAGGGGTGCATCAAATTGCAAGTGTCTGTGAACTTTGTGCGGGCGCACATGAGACCAACCAATGTGCAATTTCTAATGAGTCGGTTCAATTTGTGAGCAATTTCCAAAGACAGCAACAGCCAGCTCCTAACACTTACCATCCCAGCAATCGGAACCATCCAAATTTCAGCTGGAACAACAACCAAGGTGGTTTACAGCAGTCAAATCAGCCGTATCAACAGTCTCAGAATCAGCAGCTGGGTGTTAGGCCATTTAATCCTTCTGGGTTTCAACAGCAATAAGGGCAACAGTTGCAACAGCAGTATGCCCCGAGGCAATTTCAACCACCGGGATTTCAGCAGCAACCCTATGGGAATTCTTGGCAATCTGTTAATGAAAAATCAGAACTAGAAGAATTGAGATTGATGTGCAAGAGCCAGGCCGTTTCTATCAAGACTTTAGAAAATCAGATGGGGTAACTGGCAAATGCTTTGTTGAGCAGACCACAGGGAACTCTTCCCAGTGATACGGAAGCAAACCCAGGGCGGAAAGACAACAAGGAGCAGATTAAAGCCATTACTCTACGGTCCGGTAAGGTCACGGGAAGCACTACACTTGAGAAAGAAGAAAAAAATCTGCCAGAAAAGGAAGAAGAGAAAGAGGATTTGGGAGGTTCAGTTGACAAGGGTAAAAATTCAGATTCAAGCAATGGAGAAGAGGAAAGCGTACTGACTCCTAAAAAATCAGCCCCTGAGACAAAGGATGTAAAGAATCAGGTCTTCCCACCTCCACCATATCCTCAGAGATTGCAGAAACAGAGGCTGGACAAGCAATTCAGTAAATTTCTTGAGGTATTTAAAAAGCTGCATATTAACATACCTTTTGCAGAAGCTCTGGAGCAGATGCCGAGTTATACTAAGTTCATGAAGGGTATTCTATCGAGAAAGCTAAAATTGGAGGAGTATGAAACCGTCGCTTTGACAGAGGAATGCAGTGTTGTTCTGCAATAGAAATTGCCTCCGAAACTGAAGGACCCTGGAAGCTTCACTGTACCATGTACTATTGGTAATCTGTCATTCGACAAATGCTTATGTGACTTGGGAGCAAGCATAAATTTGATGCCTCTATCAGTTTTTGTTCAACTTGGTCTTCCGGAGCCGAGACCGACCAACATCTCTTTACAGCTAGCAGATCGTTCGATCACTTACCCGAGAGGCATAGTCGAAGATGTCTTGGTAAAGGTGGATAAACTTATCTTCCCGGCTGATTTTGTCATTCTGGACTTCGAGGAAGATAAGAAAATTCCAATAATCTTGGGAAGACCCTTTCTAGCCACAGGCCGAACACTGATCGATGTTCAGAAAGGAGAGCTTACTATGCGAGTGAATGAGCACAATGTTACTTTTAACGTGTTCAAGGCAATGAACTTTCCATCAGAAGAAGAGGAGTGCTTCCGAGTTAACATGGTTGAAACTTCTATAAAAAGAGAAACAGGGCATCTGCTAATTTCCGACCCCTTGCAACGGGTTTTGAATGGGGATTTTGACGAGGAAAATGGGGAAGAAGTAGAGCAATTGCTGACGTTGAATTCAACTCCTTGGAAGAGGAGGACGGAGGTACCAATTGAGTCTGTGGGTTTAGAAGCTCTTAAAAAGTCACAAGTGAGGTTAAAGCCATCCATTGAGGAAGCTCCTTCTCTTGAGCTTAAGCCACTGCCAGACCATTTGAGGTATGCATATTTAGGTGCTTTATCTACCTTGCCTATTATTATTGCGGCTAACCTGACAGGTAGTGAAGAAGAGAAATTGTTACGGATTCTAAGGGAGTTCAAATCAGCTATTGGATGGACTATTGCAGATATTAAGGGAATCAGCCCTTCCTTCTGCATGCACAAGATTCTTCTTGAGGAAGGCAGCAAACCATCTGTTGAGCAACAAAGAAGACTCAATCCCATCATGAAAGAAGTGGTCAGGAAGGAGATTCTTAAATGGTTAGATGCAGGGATTATCTATCCTATTTCAGATAGCTCTTGGGTGAGTCCTGTACAATGTGTGCCTAAGAAAGGAGGCATGACAGTGATAGCATATGAAAAGAATGAACTCATTCCTACTCGGACAGTCACGGGGTGGCGAGTGTGCATGGATTATCGGAAGCTCAATAAGGCCACTAGGAAAGATCACTTCCCCCTTCCCTTCATTGATCAGATGTTGGATAGATTGGCCGGTCATGAGTATTATTGTCTTCTTGACGGGTATTCGGGCTATAATCAGATTTGTATTGCTCCGGAAGATCAGGAAAAGACCACTTTCACTTGCCCATTTGGCACTTTTGCTTTTCGACGGGTTTCTTTTGGTCTGTGTGGCGCACCAGCCACTTTTCAGAGATGCATGATGGCCATATTCTCGGATATGATCGGGACTAATGTGGAGGTATTCATGGATGACTTCTCAGTGTTTGGTACTTCTTATGATGAAGCTCTATCTAATTTGAGTTTAGTGCTGAAAAGATGCGTTGAGACCAATCTGGTTCTCAACTGGGAAAAGTGCCATTTCATGGTACAAGAAGGGATCATTCTCGGGCACAAAGTGTCTAAGCAAGGTCTTGAAGTGGATAGGGCTAAATTGGAGACAATTGAGAATCTGCCTCCCCCGATCTCAATTAGAGGAGTTCGCAGTTTTCTGGGACATGCTGGCTTCTATAGGCGGTTCATAAAAGATTTCTCAAAAATCTCCAAACCATTGTGCAATTTACTGGAAAAAGATATCCCCTTCAATTTGACGAAGAGTGCTTGTCTGCCTTTGAGCTTTTGAAAAAGAAGTTGACAACAGCTCCGGTTATTACGGCTCCTAATTGGGAAGAGCCATTCGAGCTTATGTGTGATGCAAGTGATTTTGCAGTGGGAGCTGTGTTGGGGCAAAGAAAGATGAACATATTTCATGTGGTTTACTATGCTAGTAAAACCCTGAATGAGGCGCAGCTGAATTACACCACTACTGAGAAGGAATTTTTGGCAGTGGTCTATGGTTTTGAGAAGTTCAGATCTTACTTGCTTGGCACCAAGGTGATTGTTTATACTGATCATGCAGCCATCAGATATCTACTTGCAAAGAAAGATGCAAAGCCTAGGCTGATCCGTTGGGTTCTATTGTTGCAAGAGTTCGATGTGGAAATCAAGGACAGGAAGGGCACGGAAAATCAAGTGGCCGATCATCTATCTCGGCTAGAGGATCATGGTAAGGATGCCAAGGATAAGTCTCTCATCAATGAGTCCTTCCCAGATGAGCAGTTGTTTGCGGTGCAAGGTGAAGTGCCATGATTTGCCGATTATGTGAATTATCTGGTGAGCAACATCATTCCTTCAGAATTCACCTATACACAAAAGAAGAAATTTCTCCATGATGTGAAATGGTACCATTGGGACGAACCTTTCTTGTTTCGTCAGGGGGCAGACCGAATGATCAGGAGATGCATTCCCTATAGTGAGACGGAGGGGGTTCTGAGAGATTGTCACTCCACCACTTATGGTGGTCATTATGGAGGTGAGAAAACAGCAGCTCGAGTACTTCAGGCAGGGTTCTTTTGGCCTACGCTGTTCAAGGACGCTTAGCAGTTCGTATTGAGATGTGATCGTTGTCAACGTGTGGGTAATATCTCTAAGAGGAATGAAATGCCTCTTAATATGCTACTTGAAGTGGAGATCTTTGACGTGTGGGGAATAGACTTCATGGGACCTTTCATCTCGTCGTGCAATAATCAATACATCTTGCTAGCCGTGGATTATGTTTCTAAATCGGTCGAGGTGAAGGCTCTACCGACCAACGATGCTAAATTGGTACTCAATTTTTTGCATAAGCACATATTCACGCGCTTTGGAACTCCGAGAGCCATAATCAGTGATGAGGGAGCGCACTTTTGCAATCGTCAATTCGCTAATCTGATGGTGAAGTACAATGTGACACATCGGGTGGCCATAACTTATCATCCCCAAACAAATGGGCAGGCGGAGGTTTCTAATAGAGAAATTAAGAGGATTCTAGAGAAAGTAGTGAACCCCTCAAGGAAGGACTGGTCGTTGAAGTTGGACGAGGCTGTATGGGCTTACCGAACTGCGTACAAGACACCCTTGGGAATGTCTCCCTTTCAGTTGGTGTATGGTAAGGCGTGCCATTTGCCTGCCGAGCTAGAGCACAAGGCATTTTGGGCCTTACAGAAATTGAACTTCGATATGAAAGCAGCGGGTGAAAAACGACTACTTCAACTTAATGAACTTGAGGAGTTTCGTGCACAAGCTTACGAGAATAACAAAATGTACAAGGAGAAGGTCAAGAGGTGGCATGACAGAAGGTTGGTGCACAAGACCTTTGTACCAGGTGAATCAGTTCTATTGTTCAATTCTCGTCTTAAACTCTTTCCAGGGAAGCTCAAGTCAAGATGGTCGGGACCATTTGTAGTGAAGACAGTGTTCCCGCATGGCGCGGTTGAGGTTTATGAAAAGTCACCTGATCAATCTTTTAAGGTTAACGGACAGAGGTTAAAACATTACTTTGGTGGAATGGTGAACCGTGAAGCGGTCGTCATCGCCCTCACCACTACGTGATACAGCGAGGAAATGTCAAGCTAAAGACACTAAGCAAGCGCTTCATGGGAGGCAACCCACGCGTCTTATATGTTGTGTATTCAAAAAAAAATGAGAGAGAGAAGAGAAAAAAAAAACAAGAAGAAGAAAAAAAAAATATATATATATATAACAGGAGTCGCCCCAGGCTGCAGCGCCAATTCCTAGGCTGTAGCGTACAAAGCAGTCGGCCCAGAGGTGTAAAACAAAATTTTGTTAGCAAGTAAAAAAAAAAGGAGAAAGTTGAGAATTTAACAGAAGCAAGCCCAGGCTGCAGCGCAGCATTCAAGGCCGCAGCGCAGATTGTGTTCTGCTCAGCCTACTGTAACGTAAGTATTCAAGATTGGATTGTAATCAAAGGGGCCAAACCCAATATTTTTCCCTATATATATGTCCTTCTCCCTTGTAATTGTGGACACCTAGAATTTGATAGCTCTTTATTTTGTTGCTTTTTACTTTCGTTGGTAGCTTTTATCCGGCATACTCGTCTGAATTATTAATATTTTTTTAGTTCTTTTTTTCCTTCTTTCGTGCGTTCACTTGTTTCAAATCTTCTGCTACGACCTTACTATTTGATTACATGCATGCTTCATTAGTTAACTAGATTTATTAATTTATTATATAAATACTTGCCATTCACGTTATTAATATTAGGCTTATTAAGTTTCTGACCATATATAGATTAAAGTTAGTTTTGTTAAAATCGTTGATTCATGTTTACTTGGTATTATTATAATTGTTTCGTTATTTTATAATCATGAGTAGCTAATTCTCTTCCCCTAGGATGAAGATGAAGTTAATTTAATTAATTTTAATCTCTTCTCGTTCCTATTAATTGATTCTCATAATTTTTCTTGGTGCTTAATTGTTCAATTGACAAAGTGATTTTGATATATTATTGTTACCGGATTTATTTTTCATAGCCTATGCTTGCTCCTTGAAGTTTTGATAGGTTATTGTTAGATAACAAGTTTCATAGTATATGCTTGTCTCGTTGATTGATATATCTTATTTGTGAAGAAAAGAGGATTGATTTTAGGGCGAGTTGATATTAATTGTGATTGATTAACGGATTCAGATTCCTAGGTTTTCCATATTATTTGATAATCTTTGCTAATTAGGTTAATTAGGTTAATTAAATCCCATCTCAAATCTTATTGTCTAGTTCGCCTGAGTTAATTATTAGGGTTTTGAAAATACATAGTCTCTGAGGATCGATCTGTGATTGCTACAATTAAACACTGTGCGCTTGCAGTTATTTTACACATCAAGTTTTTGGCGCCGCTGCCGGGGACTATTGGTAATTTTCTTTCCTTGATATTAATTCTTCGGATTAGTTTCTTATTTTCTTTTGTTTGTTTTTTTTAGGGAATTGTGAAGCGGAGAAAAGCTTGGACAAGAAGATCGCTGGAAGGCCTCGCTGTCTCTTTTGAAATTTTTGAAAGCGCTTTTCGGTATTCCGTATCACCCCTCTCTATTTTTCTTTTCTTTATTATTATTGAAAAAAACACAAAAAAATTAAATATTCAAAAAAATCCAAAAATATTAGTTAGTTGATTGTTTGTTAAAAACCAATTTGCTGCATCATTCATTCTCTCACATAGGATCACATCATCTAGATTTCTTTATTGTATTTATTGCTTTCCATCTTATATAACTATGGTGATTGCTGGAGGAAAGAGGTACGTACAATTTAGTATAGAACACGTAGTGTAGTGCATCCATAAGTGTTTATTTTCTTGTTCTTTGTGTGTTGCATCATTCAATCAATCTTAAGGGTGCCACCCAATTACAAGATAAGGTGAGGTATTTCATCACCCTTTCCTTGGCCCACAAATCATTAATTCGTTCATCTGCATACCCCTTTCCTTAATAAAACTAAGTAGACGTTGGCCCCTTGGATCTCGCGCTCAACTAGGAAGAGAATCTAGGAGGAACAAATCACTAAGTATTCTTTCGTTTGGTGTCTAGGCAAGCGTGACGCTTACCTAGCTAATTTGGATTGGTGTCTAGAAAGGTGTTTAGCCTCTTGGCAATGCTTGCACCTGCCTGGCCAGTCAGGACGAATGCTTTTTGAGTTGTGACTTTTAGTAGTATCTTATTGTTAGGAGCAAGGTCTAGATTTTTTTAGGTTAATATAGATTTTTCTTTTTAATTTTCCATTTTTTTTTTGGTGTTTACTTATAGCTCTTGTCTGCTACGTGTTTAATTGTGTACTTCTCTTGTATGCAAAGTGCTTGGGGTCGAGACACTTCATCAAGATTAGTAAGACAAACCAATATGTCATCTCCTAAAGTAGTAAGGCAACTTGAGTTCTCTTCACCCACTAGAATTGAGTCAAAAGAATTAGAAGTTCAACCCGTAGTCATGGCTGTTTCACTTAAAGACCGTTGTTACCCCGCTCGTACCGCTCAACCCTCATGCATAGTCTTACCCGCAGTAACCGCGAATAACTTTAAAATCAAACATCACAACATTAGCATGTTACCTAGGTTTGCTGGGGTAGAGGGAGAGGATCAATATCTTTTCATTCGAGAGTTTGAGGAAGTGTGTGCATTACAAAAACTTCAACAATTGAGTGAGGATTCCATTAGGCTCAGGCTTATTAACTTTGCTTTGAAAGAAGATGCTAAACAGTGGTTGTATAGTCTACCCGTTAATTCTATTTCCACATGGGAGGGATTTGTTGCTATCTTTCTTAAAAAATATTTTCCAAACCATAAGGCAAACAGACTTAGGAATGAAATCAACCAATTTCAACAAAATCGAAATGAGTCTTTTTGGAAATATTTTGATAGATTTAAAAAGTTGTTGTCTAAATGTCCTCAACATGGTATAGAAAAATGGAGACTTTGTAAAATTCTTTATGAAGCCTTAGATAGCCAAACCACTACTTTGTTAGAATCTATGTGTAATGGTAAGTTTATGGACAAAGATGAGGATGAAGCTTGGCAATTTTTTGAGGAGTTAGCTGAAAGAACAATGTTGTGGGAGTCAACTAGGGAACCTAATCAGGAAGCTGAAAAATCTAACTCATCTAAGGGCTTACACGCAGTTGGTAATTCTATTGCAACCGAAGCTAAGTTAGCTACACTCACTAGACGTCTAGAAGCCTTAGAAACCAACAATGCGTCCTCTCAAATGTCTCTCTGTGCAAACTGTAGTTCTCCTAATCATGTGGTAGAGAATTGCCCTGAAATTGAATAAGTCAATGCCATGTTTCAACCTAGAGTTAGGAATGATCCTTATGCATCCACATATAATCCTGGTTGGAAGAGTCACCCAAATTTCTCATGGAACCAAGGTCAATACAATCAGTATAATCAAAACCCTAAACCTGCTTTTCAAAAGCCCAATCCTGGTCCATACCCAACTCAAAATCCTAATTCATATCCACCTCAAAATCTTGGTCATTATCCAAACTCAATCCCCATGAATCCTCCTGGTTTTAGTGAATCTGATAAGAAATTGAATTCTATTGAAAAGAGTATGGAGGCATTACTCAAATCTCAACAATCTTTCATGCAAGCTATGACCCAAGATAGGCAGTTACTAAATTCCAACACTCAAGCCATATCTAAGCTAGAGGTCCAAGTCAGTCAATTGGCAAACACAATCAGTGAGAGAGAGAAAAATAGATTTCCTAGTCAACCCGAGACAAATCCTAAATTTCATCCAAATCAAAAGTCTCATGAAAATGTAAATTCTGTTATCTCTCTAAGGTCTGGTAATCAATTCAACAATCATGCTGGTGTCAATACTCAAGAAGAAGATAAGCTAACATCTGAACCAAATCCTTTACTCTTGAATCCTAGTCTTAAGCAATCTTCAAATCCCGAGAGTTCTGAAGTAGATAAAGCTGATGAGTCATCACCATCCGATGAACCACCTTCGAAACCCCACTATGATGTGTGTAATGAAAAAGTCTTTAAACCGAAAGCCCCGTTTCCTCAAAGACTTACTTCAAACAAACAATCTGCTCAGTTAGATAAGATTTTGGAAGTCTTTAAGCAAGTCAAGATTAACATTCCTCTTTTAGATGCGATTCAACAAGTTCCCTCTTATGCTAAGTGTCTAAAAGATTTGTGTACTCATAAAAGAACCACTCATGTTCCTAAGAAAGCTTTCCTAACATCTCATGTTAGTTCTATTTTGTCAAATCAAATCCCTGTGAAGTATAAGGATCCCGGTTGTCCTACCATCTCTTGTGTCATAGGTGATACTTTCATTGATAAAGCTTTACTCGATCTAGGAGCTAGTGTGAATCTTCTTCCATTATCTGTCTATCAAGCCTTGGGTTTAGGTGAACTTAAGAAGACTAGTGTCACTCTTCAGTTAGCTGATCGTTCTGTTAAAACTCCTACAGGTATAGTGGAAGATGTGTTGATTAAGGTTGGTGATTTTGTCTTTCCCGTCGATTTCGTTGTTCTAGAAACCGAACCAGTCAAAAATCTCAAAAATCAAATTCCCATAATTTTAGGAAGACCTTTTCTTGCCACGTCTAATGCCTTAATTAACTGTAGGAATGGTTTAATGAAGCTAACTTTTGGAAACATGACAATTGATCTCAACATTTTCAATGTAGGAAAACAACCCAATGACTATTTTGACCAACCCATAGAAATTAACATGATTGATGAGTTAGTTGATAATGAAGTCATGAATGTTGATGATGTGCTTAGCTTTTGTCAAAACTACTTTGGTCAAGAATGGGATGATACTTGTCATAAAAATGAGGTCAATGAAATGTTAGATTCCACCATTCCTAGTACCAGCCAAGAGTTAGAACCTTCTCCTTTGCCACTTTATGAAGCTAATGAATCAGTTGAGACAAGTCCGCCAGAATTAGAACTCAAACCTCTTCCCGAAACTCTTAAGTATATGTTTCTTGGCCCTTCTGAGTCTTTCCCAGTCATAATTGCATCTGATCTGTCACCTTCTCAAGAGGAAGAACTCTTACTTGTACTTAGAGAGAATAAGGAAGCCATAGGGTGGAGCATATCCGATATCAAGGGAATTAGCCCTGCCATTGTCCAACATAGGATTCACTTAGTTGATGATGCTAAACCAGTTAGGGAGCCTCAAAGGAGGTTAAACCCGACTCTTAAGGAAGTTGTTAGGAAGGAAATCCTTAAATGTCTAGATAATGGAATCATCTATTCTATATCTGATAGTTCTTGGGTCAGTCCTGTTCAAGTAGTGCCTAAAAAGTCAGGGATCACTGTAGTTGTCAATGAGGATGATGAACTAGTTCCCACTCGTGTCCAATCTTGTTGGAGAATGTGTATTGATTATAGGAAACTAAATGCTGCCACTAGAAAAGATCATTTTCCTCTACCCTTCATTGATCAAATCTTAGGAAGGTTAGCAGGTCACTCATACTATTGCTTTCTAGATGGATTTTCTGGCTATTATCAATTTCCCATTGCTCCTGAGGATCAAAAAAAGACCACCTTCACTTGTCCATTTGGAACCTTTGCCTATCGTCGTTTAGCTTTTGGTCTAACCACTGCCCCTGCCACCTTTCAAAGATGTATGATGAATATTTTCTCTGACATGGTAGGAGAATTCCTAGAAATCTTTATAGATGACTTTTCCATCTTTGGTTCTTCTTTTCATCAGTGTCTTCATCATCTTGACTTAGTTTTAAAATGATGTAAAGAAACAAACCTTGTTCTTAATTGGGAAAAGTGTCATTTCATGGTTAAAGAAGGAATTGTTCTTGGTCATAAAATTTCATCAAAGGGAATTGAAGTTGATAAAGCTAAAATTGATCTCATTGCTAATCTACCTCCACCAAAATCTATCAAAGAAATTCGTTCCTTTTTAGGGCATGCTGGTTTTTATAGGCGTTTCATTAAAGATTTTAGCAAAAAGGCTAGACCATTGACCAATCTTCTTTCCAAGGACATAACATTTGAATTCTCTATAGTCTAATCTCCTTGTACTACTTTTTTTCAAAGAAAAAAAGAAATCAATAAAGAAGGGGGTTGATTTAGGCTCCTTCCCTTCCACTGCATAGCTGCGCTAGCAGGTACTACGAGCCCTCTGTCCCACGCATCTAACCAGCTCTGAATGTCTTCAATCATTTGATCATCTTAAGAAAGAATTGACCTCAGCCCCTATCATTCAGTCCCCTGATTGGAATCAACCTTTTGAGCTTATGTGTGACGCGTCTGATTATGTCGTAGGAGCAGTTTTGGGACAAAGAATTAATAAGATACCTCATGTCATATACTATGCTAGTAAGACTCTAAATGATGCTCAACTCAACTACTCCACCACTGAAAAAGAACTTCTAGCTGTTGTTTTTGCTCTTGAAAAGTTCAGGTCGTATCTTATAGGTTCTAAAATCATTGTTTACACAGACCACTCTGCTCTTAGATATTCTTCTCTAAGAAAGACTCAAAAGCCCGATTAATTAGGTGGGTCTTGTTGCTCCAAGAGTTTGACCTAGAAATTAGGGATAAGAAGGGTTCTGAAAATGTTGTTGCTGATCATCTTTCCCGTCTAGTAGTGGAGTCCACCATTGATATGCCTTTGAATGAGTCTTTTCCTGATGAGCACCTTCTTTCCATATCTACCACTCCTTGGTTTGCTGATATTGTTAACTACCTTGTCACTGGTACTATTCCTTCTCATTGGTCTAAGCAAGATAAATCCAAATTTCTCTCACAAGTCAAATACTTCTTTTGGGATGATCCTTATCTTTTTAAGTATTGTTCGGACCAAATCATTAGGAGGTGTGTTCCAAACCATGAGTTTAGAAGTATACTTTCCTTTTGTCATGATCAGGCTTGTGGAGGTCACTTTAGTGCTAAAAAGACTGCTGCTAAAATACTTCAATCTGGTTTCTACTGGCCCAATCTGTTTAAAGATTCTGCTAAATTTTGTGCCGCTTGTAGTAGGTGTCAACATTTAGGAAAGATCACTAGAAGAAACATGATAAGAAACATGATGCCAATGAATCCAATCTTAGTTATTGAGATCTTTGATGTTTGGGGAATAGATTTTATGGGTCCCTTTCCTAACTCTTTTGGAAACCTCTACATTCTCTTAGCGGTTGATTATGTCTCTAAATGGGTCGAAGCCATACCAACTAAGTCTAATGATAACAAGGTAGTTCTTAAGTTCTTAAAGGAGAATATCTTTTCTAGATTTGGTACGCCTAGAGCTATAATTAGTGACCAAGGTAAGCATTTCAAAAACCATCAGTTTGAGTCTCTTTTGAGGAAGTATTCCATCACTCATAAGATAGCCACACCTTACCATCCTCAAACTAGTGGTCAAGTTGAAGTCTCTAATAGGCAGATTAAACAAATTCTAGAGAAAACTGCCAATTCAAATAGGAAAGATTGGTCTGTTATGTTGATAGATGCACTTTGGGCTTATCGCACTGCTTTTAATACTGTTTTGGGCATGTCTCCTTATAGGATTGTGTTTGGTAAAGCATGTCATCTTCCCGTTGAACTTGAACAAAGAGCTTTTTGGGCCATTAAAGAGTTGAATTTTGATTTACCCACTGCTGGTAGTCATAGGAAGTTACAACTGTCTGAGTTAGAAGAAATCAGGAATGATGCCTATGAAAATGCTAAGATTTATAAGGAAAGAACTAAAATTTTGCATGATAAATCTATTTTGAGAAAATCTTTTTCTCCTGGTCAAAAAGTTCTTTTATACAACTCTAGGCTGCATTTATTTCCTGGAAAATTGAGATCTAGATGGGAGGGCCCATATGTTGTTAAAGTTGTTTTTCCTCATGGTGCTATTGAAATTGAAAATCCTAAAACTGGTGAAACATTTAAAGTAAATGGTCAACGCCTTAAACCATTTTTAGAACTGCCAGTTGATTATGAGGAGGAGGTGATCCACCTCCTTGATGCGTGACTCCAGTAAGTTACCTTGTTGTATATAGTAGTTAGTTCTATTCCTCCGTCTTGCCTTTATCAGGTATTCTCGTCCTTTTACTTTGTCATTTTTTTTCTCTCATTTGCATACATTGAGGACAATGCATGATTTAGGTATGGGGGAGGGATTTAGTAGTTTTATTTTAAAAAAAAATTGAAAAATGGAAAAAATCAAAAATAATTCTAGCCTTGTGAAATGATTACTTGTTATAAGTGTTATAAGTAGGCTTGATGCACCCTTACATGCTATAGTACTCTTGTGTTTCTGATGCTTTTGATTGAGAAGTGATATGCTAAGTTCTTGTGCACACACATACACTAGCAAGTTGAAACTAGTAGACTTATTGAATGTTGTAAGTAATTAAAAGGACATGAATATGTGCAAGAAGATTTGGTTTCCATGCTTTGAGTACAAGTAGATGCATTAAAGAGATTTTTGCTTGGGATTGATTATGTTTTACCACCAAGTGAGATTTTGAGCCTATATGCATATCTTTTGCATTTTATATTCGTTTGCTTGAGTGTCCACATATTGTTTGCATTGCTAGCACTTGTTTGAGACCTTTCTTGAAATGCATGACATTATTTGATGGTAAGATGATAAAGGCATTTAGGAATAACTAATTATTATCCAAATTACCACACCCTTTACATGTGATCAATTACTTACCCCTTTGAGCTTAATCCTATTTTTTCGGTGACACACCACATTACTTGCCTAGACCTTTTTCTTGTGTAGCCTTACGTATACTTGATCCCAATTGTCAAAGGCTAGTAGGAAGTTGTGGGAGTAATAAGGTGTGTGAGATGGGGTTTACTTTTGTTCATTACTTTTAGGGAAATATTGGGTTTTGTTGCTTACTTGTCGGTCGTTATTCAATAAATTTTTGAAGAAGGATTGTCGTTGCGTATATATTTATCTTAGCTCTTCAAAAAAAAAAAATCATATGAAAGCATAATTATGTTTCTGTGTTTTTGTGATCCTTCTTCATTCAACTAGTCAAGCAGTTTGTTGGAAGAAAATTAGAAATCCATGTATGGGGAGAAAGTATGGTGTTGTGTATGATTTATTATGGTTTCTACTAGCTTTTGACACTTCACCTTATTTGGCCTTACTTGACATACCTTGTCCCTAGCCCCATTACAACCCAAATAAAAGACCTTTTGATTATCATCATTAATGTATGTTGTGTTAAAGTTAGATTGATACCAAATGTCAAGCATGCTTATGATTTTGTTGGAATTGAGTGATACACTTACCCTTGTTCTTGAGTGAATATTCTTTTGTGAGTGAAAGGTGAGTTATTGCCTGTTTTGTGCATAAGATCCCAAGTTTTGACTCTAAGGTGTACTCTTGTGGGTTTAGCATGGTTACCACCTTATTTTTACACTTGACATGGACTTCTAATGACCTCTGCATATTTCTTTGAGTAGACTATGTGAATACTTGCATCTACACACCAAGACATTGCAAATTCACTTTGATTTCTTAAGTTGATGTAGCATGAGATGACTTGTATGTGTGGTGTTGCATTGAACAATCTTTCACATGAGCTAGATGGATTTTGTGGGTACATTCACTATAGGCCCTCACGAGACCTCACTCGTCCACTAGGGCTGCCTAGGGGTTTAAAGGGCTTGTTGCATATGCCAAATGCAACCGTGATCACCTACGGAAGTGGTATTATATATTAGATAGTATTTTAATATATATTTTTCTCGAGGACGAGCAAAAAATAGGTATGGGGGCATTTGATAGGTCCATAATTAATCATATTTTTAATACCTATTTTATGTTAGTTTTCGTAATTTTATTAATTAATAAATTGTTTTATTTTGTTTTGTAGGAAAATAAATAAAAACAGATTTCTAGCAGTAAAAGGTGCAAAAAGGGAAATGAGGTGGAAAATAATTGAAGAAAAGGAAATTGAAGTTGATAAAGCTAAAATTGATCTCATTGCTAATCTACCTCCACCAAAATCTATCAAAGAAATTCGTACCTTTTTAGGGCATGCTGGTTTTTATAGGCGTTTCATTAAAGATTTTAGCAAAAAGGCTAGACCATTGACCAATCTTCTTTCCAAGGACATAAAATTTGAATTCTCTAATGAATGTCTTCAATCATTTGATCATCTTAAGAAAGAATTGACCTCAGCCCCTATCATTCAGTCCCCTGATTGGAATCAACCTTTTGAGCTTATGTGTGACGCGTCTGATTATGCCGTAGGAGCAGTTTTGGGACAAAGAATTAATAAGATACCTCATGTCATATACTATGCTAGTAAGACTCTAAATGATACTCAACTCAACTACTCCACCACTGAAAAAGAACTTCTAGCTGTTGTTTTTGCTCTTGAAAAGTTCAGGTCGTATCTTATAGGTTCTAAAATCATTGTTTACACAGACCACTCTGCTCTTAGATATCTCTTCTCTAAGAAAGACTCAAAAGCCCGATTAATTAGGTGGGTCTTGTTGCTCCAAGAGTTTGACCTAGAAATTAGGGATAAGAAGGGTTCTGAAAATGTTGTTGCTGATCATCTTTCCCGTCTAGTAGTGGAGTCCACCATTGATATGCCTTTGAATGAGTCTTTTCCTGATGATCACCTTCTTTCCATATCTACCACTCCTTGGTTTGCTGATATTGTTAACTACCTTGTCACTGGTACTATTCCTTCTCATTGGTCTAAGCAAGATAAATCCAAATTTCTCTCACAAGTCAAATACTTCTTTTGGGATGATCCCTATCTTTTTAAGTATTGTTCGGACCAAATCATTAGGAGGTGTGTTCCAAACCATGAGTTTAGAAGTATACTTTCCTTTTGTCATGATCAGGCTTGTGGAGGTCACTTTAGTGCTAAAAAGACTGCTGCTAAAATACTTCAATCTGGTTTCTACTGGCCCAATCTGTTTAAAGATTCTGCTGAATTTTGTGCCGCTTGTAGTAGGTGTCAACATTTAGGAAAGATCACTAGAAGAAACATGATGCCAATGAATCCAATCTTAGTTATTGAGATCTTTGATGTTTGGGGAATAGATTTTATGGGTCCCTTTCCTAACTCTTTTGGAAACCTCTACATTCTCTTAGCGGTTGATTATGTCTCTAAATGGGTCGAAGCCATACCAACTAAGTCTGATGATAACAAGGTAGTTCTTAAGTTCTTAAAGGAGAATATCTTTTCCAGATTTGGTACGCCTAGAGCTATAATTAGTGACCAAGGTAAGCATTTCAAAAACCATCAGTTTGAGTCTCTTTTGAGGAAGTATTCCATCACTCATAAGATAGCCACACCTTACCATCCTCAAACTAGTGGTCAAGTTGAAGTCTCTAATAGTTAGATTAAACAAATTCTAGAGAAAACTGTCAATTCAAATAGGAAAGATTGGTCTGTTATGTTGATAGATGCACTTTGGGCTTATCGCACTGCTTTTAAGACTGTTTTGGGCATGTCTCCTTATAGGATTGTGTTTGGTAAAGCATGTCATCTTCCCGTTGAACTTGAACATAGAGCTTTTTGGGTCATTAAAGAGTTGAATTTTGATTTACCCACTACTGGTAGTCATAGGAAGTTACAACTGTCTGAGTTAGAAGAAATCAGGAATGATGCCTATGAAAATGCTAAGATTTATAAGGAAAGAACTAAAATTTTGCATGATAAATCTATTTTGAGAAAATCTTTTTCTCCTGGTCAAAAAGTTCTTTTATACAACTCTAGGCTGCATTTATTTCCTGGAAAATTGAGATCTAGATGGGAGGGCCCATATGTTGTTAAACTTGTTTTTCCTCATGGTGCTATTGAAATTGAAAATCCTAAAACTGGTGAAACATTTAAAATAAATGGTCAACGCCTTAAACCATTTTTAGAACTGCCAGTTGATTATGAGGAGGAGGTGATCCACCTCCTTGATGCGTGACTCAAGTAAGTTACCTTGTTGTATATAGTAGTTAGTTCTATTCCTCCGTCTTGCCTTTATCAGGTATTCTCGTCCTTTTACTTTGTCATTTTTTTTCTCTCATTTGCATACATTGAGGACAATGCATGATTTAGGTATGGGGGAGGGATTTAGTAGTTTTATTTTAAAAAAAAATTGAAAAATGGAAAAAATCAAAAATAATTCTAGCCTTGTGAAATGATTACTTGTTATAAGTGTTATAAGTAGGCTTGATGCACCCTTACATGCTATAGTACTCTTGTGTTTCTGATGCTTTTGATTGAGAAGTGATATGCTAAGTTCTTGTGCACACACATACACTAGCAAGTTGAAACTAGTAGACTTATTGAATGTTGTAAGTAATTAAAAGGACATGAATATGTGCAAGAAGATTTGGTTTCCATGCTTTGAGTACAAGTAGATGCATTAAAGAGATTTTTGCTTGGGATTGATTATGTTTTACCACCAAGTGAGATTTTGAGCCTATATGCATATCTTTTGCATTTTATATTCGTTTGCTTGAGTGTCCACATATTGTTTGCATTGCTAGCACTTGTTTGAGACCTTTCTTGAAATGCATGACATTATTTGATGGTACGATGATAAAGGCATTTAGGAATAACTAATTATTATCCAAATTACCACACCCTTTACATGTGATCAATTACTTACCCCTTTGAGCTTAATCCTATTTTTTCGGTGACACACCACATTACTTGCCTAGACCTTTTTCTTGTGTAGCCTTACGTATACTTGATCCCAATTGTCAAAGGCTAGTAGGAAGTTGTGGGAGTAATAAGGTGTGTGAGATAGGGTTTACTTTTGTTCATTACTTTTAGGGAAATATTGGGTTTTGTTGCTTACTTGTCGGTCGTTATTCAATAAATTTTTGAAGAAGGATTGTCGTTGCGTATATATTTATCTTAGCTCTTCAAAAAAAAAAATCATATGAAAGCATAATTATGTTTCTGTGTTTTTGTGATCCTTCTTCATTCAACTAGTCAAGCAGTTTGTTGGAAGAAAATTAGAAATCCATGTATGGGGAGAAAGTATGGTGTTGTGTATGATTTATTATGGTTTCTACTAGCTTTTGACACTTCACCTTATTTGGCCTTACTTGACATACCTTGTCCCTAGCCCCATTACAACCCAAATAAAAGACCTTTTGATTATCATCATTAATGTATGTTGTGTTAAAGTTAGATTGATACCAAATGTCAAGCATGCTTATGATTTTGTTGGAATTGAGTGATACACTTACCCTTGTTCTTGAGTGAATATTCTTTTGTGAGTGAAAGGTGAGTTATTGCCTGTTTTGTGCATAAGATCCCAAGTTTTGACTCTAAGGTGTACTCTTGTGGGTTTAGCATGGTTACCAACTTATTTTTACACTTGACATGGACTTCTAATGACCTCTGCATATTTCTTTGAGTAGACTATGTGAATACTTGCATCTACACACCAAGACATTGCAAATTCACTTTGATTTCTTAAGTTGATGTAGCATGAGATGACTTGTATGTGTGGTGTTGCATTGAACAATCTTTCACATGAGCTAGATGGATTTTGTGGGTACATTCACTATAGGCCCTCACGAGACCTCACTCGTCCACTAGGGCTGCCTAGGGGTTTAAAGGGCTTGTTGCATATGCCAAATGCAACCGTGATCACCTACGGAAGTGGTATTATATATTAGATAGTATTTTAATATATATTTTTCTCGAGGACGAGCAAAAAATAGGTATGGGGGCATTTGATAGGTCCATAATTAATCATATTTTTAATACCTATTTTATGTTAGTTTTCGTAATTTTATTAATTAATAAATTGTTTTATTTTGTTTTGTAGGAAAATAAATAAAAACAGATTTCTAGCAGTAAAAGGTGCAAAAAGGGAAATGAGGTGGAAAATAATTGAAGAAAAGGAAATTGAAGTTGATAAAGTTAAAATTGATCTCATTGCTAATCTACCTCCACCAAAATCTATCAAAGAAATTCGTACCTTTTTAGGGCATGCTGGTTTTTATAGGCGTTTCATTAAAGATTTTAGCAAAAAGGCTAGACCATTGACCAATCTTCTTTCCAAGGACATAAAATTTGAATTCTCTAATGAATGTCTTCAATCATTTGATCATCTTAAGAAAGAATTGACCTCAGCCCCTATCATTCAGTCCCCTGATTGGAATCAACCTTTTGAGCTTATGTGTGACGCGTCTGATTATGCCGTAGGAGCAGTTTTGGGACAAAGAATTAATAAGATACCTCATGTCATATACTATGCTAGTAAGACTCTAAATGATACTCAACTCAACTACTCCACCACTGAAAAAGAACTTCTAGCTGTTGTTTTTGCTCTTGAAAAGTTCAGGTCGTATCTTATAGGTTCTAAAATCATTGTTTACACAGACCACTCTGCTCTTAGATATTCTTCTCTAAGAAAGACTCAAAAGCCCGATTAATTAGGTGGGTCTTGTTGCTCCAAGAGTTTGACCTAGAAATTAGGGATAAGAAGGGTTCTGAAAATGTTGTTGCTGATCATCTTTCCCGTCTAGTAGTGGAGTCCACCATTGATATGCCTTTGAATGAGTCTTTTCCTGATGAGCACCTTCTTTCCATATCTACCACTCCTTGGTTTGCTGATATTGTTAACTACCTTGTCACTGGTACTATTCCTTCTCATTGGTCTAAGCAAGATAAATCCAAATTTCTCTCACAAGTCAAATACTTCTTTTGGGATGATCCCTATCTTTTTAAGTATTATTCGGACCAAATCATTAGGAGGTGTGTTCCAAACCATGAGTTTAGAAGTATACTTTCCTTTTGTCATGATCAGGCTTGTGGAGGTCACTTTAGTGCTAAAAAGACTGCTGCTAAAATACTTCAATCTGGTTTCTACTGGCCCAATCTGTTTAAAGATTCTGCTGAATTTTGTGCCGCTTGTAGTAGGTGTCAACATTTAGGAAAGTTCACTAGAAGAAACAAGATGCCAATGAATCCAATCTTAGTTATTGAGATCTTTGATGTTTGGGGAATAGATTTTATGGGTCCCTTTCCTAACTCTTTTGGAAACCTCTACATTCTCTTAGCGGTTGATTATGTCTCTAAATGGGTCGAAGCCATACCAACTAAGTCTGATGATAACAAGGTAGTTCTTAAGTTCTTAAAGGAGAATATCTTTTCTAGATTTGGTACGCCTAGAGCTATAATTAGTGACCAAGGTAAGCATTTCAAAAACCATCAGTTTGAGTCTCTTTTGAGGAAGTATTCCATCACTCATAAGATAGCCACACCTTACCATCCTCAAACTAGTGGTCAAGTTGAAGTCTCTAATAGGCAGATTAAACAAATTCTAGAGAAAACTGTCAATTCAAATAGGAAAGATTGGTCTGTTATGTTGATAGATGCACTTTGGGCTTATCGCACTGCTTTTAAGACTGTTTTGGGCATGTCTCCTTATAGGATTGTGTTTGGTAAAGCATGTCATCTTCCCGTTGAACTTGAACATAGAGCTTTTTGGGTCATTAAAGAGTTGAATTTTGATTTACCCACTGCTGGTAGTCATAGGAAGTTACAACTGTCTGAGTTAGAAGAAATCAGGAATGATGCCTATGAAAATGCTAAGATTTATAAGGAAAGAACTAAAATTTTGCATGATAAATCTATTTTGAGAAAATCTTTTTCTCCTGGTCAAAAAGTTCTTTTATACAACTCTAGGCTGCATTTATTTCCTGGAAAATTGAGATCTAGATGGGAGGGCCCATATGTTGTTAAAGTTGTTTTTCCTCATGGTGCTATTGAAATTGAAAATCCTAAAACTGGTGAAACATTTAAAGTAAATGGTCAACGCCTTAAACCATTTTTTGAACTGCCAGTTGATTATGAGGAGGAGGTGATCCACCTCCTTGATGCGTGACTCAAGTAAGTTACCTTGTTGTATATAGTAGTTAGTTCTATTCCTCCGTCTTGCCTTTATCAGGTATTCTCGTCCTTTTACTTTGTCATTTTTTTTCTCTCATTTGCATACATTGACGACAATGCATGATTTAGGTATGGGGGAGGGATTTAGTAGTTTTATTTTAAAAAAAAATTGAAAAATGGAAAAAATCAAAAATAATTCTAGCCTTGTGAAATGATTACTTGTTATAAGTGTTATAAGTAGGCTTGATGCACCCTTACATGCTATAGTACTCTTGTGTTTCTGATGCTTTTGATTGAGAAGTGATATGCTAAGTTCTTGTGCACACACATACACTAGCAAGTTGAAACTAGTAGACTTATTGAATGTTGTAAGTAATTAAAAGGACATGAATATGTGTAAGAAGATTTGGTTTCCATGCTTTGAGTACAAGTAGATGCATTAAAGAGATTTTTGCTTGGGATTGATTATGTTTTACCACCAAGTGAGATTTTGAGCCTATATGCATATCTTTTGCATTTTATATTCGTTTGCTTGAGTGTCCACATATTGTTTGCATTGCTAGCACTTGTTTGAGACTTTTCTTGAAATGCATGACATTATTTGATGGTAAGATGATAAAGGCATTTAGGAATAACTAATTATTATCCAAATTACCACACCCTTTACATGTGATCAATTACTTACCCCTTTGAGCTTAATCCTATTTTTTCGGTGACACACCACATTACTTGCCTAGACCTTTTTCTTGTGTAGCCTTACGTATACTTGATCCCAATTGTCAAAGGCTAGTAGGAAGTTGTGGGAGTAATAAGGTGTGTAAGATGGGGTTTACTTTTGTTCATTACTTTTAGGGAAATATTGGGTTTTGTTGCTTACTTGTCGGTCGTTATTCAATAAATTTTTGAAGAAGGATTGTCGTTGCGTATATATTTATCTTAGCTCTTCAAAAAAAAAATCATATGAGAGCATAATTATGTTTCTATGTTTTTGTGATCCTTCTTCATTCGACTAGTCAAGCAGTTTGTTGGAAGAAAATTAGAAATCCATGTATGGGGAGAAAGTATGGTGTTGTGTATGATTTATTATGGTTTCTACTAGCTTTTGACACTTCACCTTATTTGGCCTTACTTGACATACCTTGTCCCTAGCCCCATTACAACCCAAATAAAAGACCTTTTGATTATCATCATTAATGTATGTTGTGTTAAAGTTAGATTGATACCAAATGTCAAGCATGTTTATGATTTTGTTGGAATTGAGTGATACACTTACCCTTGTTCTTGAGTGAATATTCTTTTGTGAGTGAAAGGTGAGTTATTGCTTGTTTTGTGCATAAGATCCCAAGTTTTGACTCTAAGGTGTACTCTTGTGGGTTTAGCATGGTTACCAACTTATTTTTACACTTGACATGGACTTCTAAAGACCTCTGCATATTTCTTTGAGTAGACTATGTGAATACTTGCATCTACACACCAAGACATTGCAAATTCACTTTGATTTCTTAAGTTGATGTAGCATGAGATGACTTGTATGTGTGGTGTTGCTTTGAACAATCTTTCACATGAGCTAGATGGATTTTGTGGGTACATTCATTATAGGCCCTCACGAGACCTCACTCGTCCACTAGGGCTGCCTAGGGGTTTAAAGGGCTTGTTGCATATGCCAAATGCAACCGTGATCACCTACGGAAGTGGTATTATATATTAGATAGTATTTTAATATATATTTTTCTCGAGGACGAGCAAAAAATAGGTATGGGGGCATTTGATAGATCCATAATTAATCATATTTTTAATACCTATTTTATGTTAGTTTTCGTAATTTTATTAATTAATAAATTGTTTTATTTTGTTTTGTAGGAAAATAAATAAAAACAGATTTCTAGCAGTAAAAGGTGCAAAAAGGGAAAGGAGGTGGAAAATAATTGAAGAAAAGGAAATTGAAGTTGATAAAGCTAAAATTGATCTCATTGCTAATCTACCTCCACCAAAATCTATCAAAGAAATTCGTTCCTTTTTAGGGCATGCTGGTTTTTATAGGCGTTTCATTAAAGATTTTAGCAAAAAGGCTAGACCATTGACCAATCTTCTTTCCAAGGACATAAAATTTGAATTCTCTAATGAATGTCTTCAATCATTTGATCATCTTAAGAAAGAATTGACCTCAGCCCCTATCATTCAGTCCCCTGATTGGAATCAACCTTTTGAGCTTATGTGTGACGCGTCTGATTATGCCGTAGGAGCAGTTTTGGGACAAAGAATTAATAAGATACCTCATGTCATATACTATGCTAGTAAGACTCTAAATGATACTCAACTCAACTACTCCACCACTGAAAAAGAACTTCTAGCTGTTGTTTTTGCTCTTGAAAAGTTCAGGTCGTATCTTATAGGTTCTAAAATCATTGTTTACACAGACCACTCTGCTCTTAGATATCTCTTCTCTAAGAAAGACTCAAAAGCCCGATTAATTAGGTGGGTCTTGTTGCTCCAAGAGTTTGACCTAGAAATTAGGGATAAGAAGGGTTCTGAAAATTTTGTTGCTGATCATCTTTCCCGTCTAGTAGTGGAGTCCACCATTGATATGCCTTTGAATGAGTCTTTTCCTGATGAGCACCATCTTTCCATATCTACCACTCCTTGGTTTGCTGATATTGTTAACTACCTTGTCACTGGTACTATTCCTTCTCATTGGTCTAAGCAAGATAAATCCAAATTTCTCTCACAAGTCAAATACTTCTTTTGGGATGATCCCTATCTTTTTAAGTATTGTTCGGACCAAATCATTAGGAGGTGTGTTCCAAACCATGAGTTTAGAAGTATACTTTCCTTTTGTCATGATCAGGCTTGTGGAGGTCACTTTAGTGCTAAAAAGACTGCTGCTAAAATACTTCAATCTGGTTTCTACTGGCCCAATCTGTTTAAAGATTCTGCTAAATTTTGTGCCGCTTGTAGTAGGTGTCAACATTTAGGAAAGATCACTAGAAGAAACATGATGCCAATGAATCCAATCTTAGTTATTGAGATCTTTGATGTTTGGGGAATAGATTTTATGGGTCCCTTTCCTAACTCTTTTGGAAACCTCTACATTCTCTTAGCGGTTGATTATGTCTCTAAATGGGTCGAAGCCATACCAACTAAGTCTAATGATAACAAGGTAGTTCTTAAGTTCTTAAAGGAGAATATCTTTTCTAGATTTGGTACGCCTAGAGCTATAATTAGTGACCAAGGTAAGCATTTCAAAAACCATCAGTTTGAGTCTCTTTTGAGGAAGTATTCCATCACTCATAAGATAGCCACACCTTACCATCCTCAAACTAGTGGTCAAGTTGAAGTCTCTAATAGGCAGATTAAACAAATTCTAGAGAAAACTGTCAATTCAAATAGGAAAGATTGGTCTGTTAAGTTGATAGATGCACTTTTGGCTTATCGCACTGTTTTTAAGACTGTTTTGGGCATGTCTCCTTATAGGATTGTGTTTGGTAAAGCATGTCATCTTCCCGTTGAACTTGAACATAGAGCTTTTTGGGCCATTAAAGAGTTGAATTTTGATTTACCCACTGCTGGTAGTCATAGGAAGTTACAACTGTCTGAGTTAGAAGAAATCAGGAATGATGCCTATGAAAATGCTAAGATTTATAAGGAAAGAACTAAAATTTTGCATGATAAATCTATTTTGAGAAAATCTTTTTCTCCTGGTCAAAAAGTTCTTTTATACAACTCTAGGCTGCATTTATTTCCTGGAAAATTGAGATCTAGATGGGAGGGCCCATATGTTGTTAAAGTTGTTTTTCCTCATGGTGCTATTGAAATTGAAAATCCTAAAACTGGTGAAACATTTAAAGTAAATGGTCAATGCCTTAAACCATTTTTAGAACTGCCAGTTGATTATGAGGAGGAGGTGATCCACCTCCTTGATGCGTGACTCAAGTAAGTTACCTTGTTGTATATAGTAGTTAGTTCTATTCCTCCGTCTTGCCTTTATCAGGTATTCTCGTCCTTTTACTTTGTCATTTTTTTTCTCTCATTTTCATACATTGAGGACAATGCATGATTTAGGTATGGGGGAGGGATTTAGTAGTTTTATTTTAAAAAAAAATTGAAAAATGGAAAAAATCAAAAATAATTCTAGCCTTGTGAAATGATTACTTATTATAAGTGTTATAAGTAGGCTTGATGCACCCTTACATGCTATAGTACTCTTGTGTTTCTGATGCTTTTGATTGAGAAGTGATATGCTAAGTTCTTGTGCACACACATACACTAGCAAGTTGAAACTAGTAGACTTATTGAATGTTGTAAGTAATTAAAAGGACATGAATATGTGCAAGAAGATTTGGTTTCCATGCTTTGAGTACAAGTAGATGCATTAAAGAGATTTTTGCTTGGGATTGATTATGTTTTACCACCAAGTGAGATTTTGAGCCTATATGCATATCTTTTGCATTTTATATTCGTTTGCTTGAGTGTCCACATATTGTTTGCATTGCTAGCACTTGTTTGAGACCTTTCTTGAAATGCATGACATTATTTGATGGTAAGATGATAAAGGCATTTAGGAATAACTAATTATTATCCAAATTACCACACCCTTTACATGTGATCAATTAGTTACCCCTTTGAGCTTAATCCTATTTTTTTGGTGACACACCACATTACTTGCCTAGACCTTTTTCTTGTGTAGCCTTACGTATACTTGATCCCAATTGTCAAAGGCTAGTAGGAAGTTGTGGGAGTAATAAGGTGTGTAAGATGGGGTTTACTTTTGTTCATTACTTTTAGGGAAATATTGGGTTTTGTTGCTTACTTGTCGGTCGTTATTCAATAAATTTTTGAAGAAGGATTGTCGTTGCGTATATATTTATCTTAGCTCTTCAAAAAAAAAAAAAATCATATGAGAGCATAATTATGTTTCTGTGTTTTTGTGATCCTTCTTCATTCGACTAGTCAAGCAGTTTGTTGGAAGAAAATTAGAAATCCATGTATGGGGAGAAAGTATGGTGTTGTGTATGATTTATTATGGTTTCTACTAGCTTTTGACACTTCACCTTATTTGGCCTTACTTGACATACCTTGTCCCTAGCCCCATTACAACCCAAATAAAAGACCTTTTGATTATCATCATTAATGTATGTTGTGTTAAAGTTAGATTGATACCAAATGTCAAGCATGCTTATGATTTTGTTGGAATTGAGTGATACACTTACCCTTGTTCTTGAGTGAATATTCTTTTGTGAGTGAAAGGTGAGTTATTGCTTGTTTTGTACATAAGATCCCAAGTTTTGACTCTAAGGTGTACTCTTGTGGGTTTAGCATGGTTACCAACTTATTTTTACACTTGACATGGACTTCTAATGACCTCTGCATATTTCTTTGAGTAGACTATGTGAATACTTGCATCTACACACCAAGACATTGCAAATTCACTTTGAATTCTTAAGTTGATGTAGCATGAGATGACTTGTATGTGTGGTGTGGTGTTGCATTGAACAATCTTTCACATGAGCTAGATGGATTTTGTGGGTACATTCACTATAGGCCCTCGCGAGACCTCACTCGTCCACTAGGGCTGCCTAGGGGTTTAAAGGGCTTGTTGCATATGCCAAATGCAACCGTGATCACCTACGGAAGTGGTATTATATATTAGATAGTATTTTAATATATATTTTTCTCGAGGACGAGCAAAAAATAGGTATGGGGGCATTTGATAGATCCATAATTAATCATATTTTTAATACCTATTTCATGTTAGTTTTCGTAATTTTATTAATTAATAAATTGTTTTATTTTGTTTTGTAGGAAAATAAATAAAAACAGATTTCTAGCAGTAAAAGGTGCAAAAAGGGAAAGGAGGTGGAAAATAATTGAAGAAAAGGAAATTGAAGTTGATAAAGCTAAAATTGATCTCATTGCTAATCTACCTCCACCAAAATCTATCAAAGAAATTCGTTCCTTTTTAGGGCATGCTGGTTTTTATAGGCGTTTCATTAAAGATTTTAGCAAAAAGGCTAGACCATTGACCAATCTTCTTTCCAAGGACATAAAATTTGAATTCTCTAATGAATGTCTTCAATCATTTGATCATCTTAAGAAAGAATTGACCTCAGCCCCTATCATTCAGTCCCCTGATTGGAATCAACCTTTTGAGCTTATGTGTGACGCGTCTGATTATGCCGTAGGAGCAGTTTTGGGATAAAGAATTAATAAGATACCTCATGTCATATACTATGCTAGTAAGACTCTAAATGATACTCAACTCAACTACTCCACCACTGAAAAAGAACTTCTAGCTGTTGTTTTTGCTCTTGAAAAGTTCAGGTCGTATCTTATAGGTTCTAAAATCATTGTTTACACAGACCACTCTGCTCTTAGATATCTCTTCTCTAAGAAAGACTCCTCTCTTTTTATTATTATAGCCCCAAATCCCTAATTCCTAATTCTACCACTATTTCAATTCCAACCCTCTCCTAATTTCATCTACTTTTCTAAAATCTTTACCACAAACTCTTACATATTAACCTATACATACACCTATACACACAAATATCCAAACCCAATTCCTCATTAAATACCTCTAAACCTCCATTCCAAGTTAAGGTGCCAAGAAGGATTCAAGTTTGGGGGATTTTCGTTGCAATAGTTCGTGGTAGGCGCGTGGATTATCGGCCGGATGCGCTTCGTCAGGTTTTTAAACAGCCTCCTAAACCAATGGGGGTGGTAGACTAGGCTAGGAAAACTCGAGATGAGGTGGATTTGGATGCTATTGTAGCAGAGATTTGTGTGCCGGGTACGGTGTAGAAAGTAAGGCCAGATAGTAATGAGCGTACCAATTTTCCAGCTAATGCTATGAACAGGTTTGCACGGGCGTGGAACTTGTTTATTTGTGCTAACATCATGCCTTCGACACATACGAATGACGTGCCTGTGGAGAGAGCTATTATTCTGTGGGGCATCTTGAAAGGGAAGTATATTGATGTGGGGTATATTATGCATCAGAACATTCTGCGGTTCTTGCGAGGAAATTCTCAATCACCAATTCCGCATGCTTCTATTGTTGCTGGTGTTTGTATGGATGCGAATGTTACTTGGGATGATAATGAGCAGCTGCAGAAGCCGGCTAATCCTATTACTGATGCTTCTATTAACAGGATGGGGGAGTGGTCGGGCGGTGTTCCACATCCGAGAGGCCTAGGTTATATTGTTGGTAGTGATGGTGCTGGTGGTCAGGGAGCGGGCGCTCCGCCATAGGTTCCTCAGGTTGCTAGAGCAGAGCATGAGCCGGTTTTGGTTGACAGGGCATTTTTGGAGACACACTTTCGTCGGATGTACAGGCAGATGGATGTTATGCATGTTAGCAACTGTCAGTATGCTGAGGACATGTCAGTAGCTTTGAGTGCAGCTTTACAGTCACCGGGTAGTGTGGTTCAGTGGCCGGCTTATGGAGCTAGGACTGTGTATCCACCTCCAGATACTCCACCCGAGGCGGGTGATGATGCTGATGCGTAGGTATGTTCTACTATCCCTCGTATTTACCTTTCCATTCAATGCGGACATTGAATCTTTCAAGTTTGGGGGTGGTTTGAGGGATAAGTAGTGTGTATATAGTTATATGTCATTGTGTTCATGTAGGATTTCATGCTTTGCATATTAGTAGTAATTCATGCATATATGTTCGTGTTAATTATGTGTGTTTCATTTAGGACATTCTGTTTTTGTTTTTGTATACCATGTGAGTTTCATATTAGTTGCATTTTCATGGCATGAACTTTTCATGATCCCTTAGAACGAGCCATTTCTGTTGGTAGGTGGATGTTGATTTGACTGTGGTAATGATGAATAGAGGGTTGATTTATAGTCTCTAGGAAGTGACGTACATGTTATGGAAACAAAACTTTACACAGTCTCACTGGGTGCTTTTGGGCTAGGTTGGGGTCATGCTTGTTTGGATGCTTTGAGATTTAATCACTTGTTTATATTTAGAATTTTCGTTATTCCCTTTATAGCGTAGGAGCACATAAGTCTAAGTTTGGGGGAAAACAGGAATTTCATGCTAGTTGTTAATAATGGTTAGATGTGAAATGGCTAGTAGTCGGCTCATATTTATATGAGTAGTCTAGGGTTGGAATTGAGAATTCTCATTCCAGATTGCAAAAAAAAAAACAGAAAAAAGAAAGGAAGAAAAAAAAAAGAGTCAATTGTTAAATGCAAAATTAGCCACGAGTGAGCTCTTTAATACTCGAGTAATTAAGTCTGAGGGGACTTAGTCCTAGTAACCTAAAGCCTTGTGGTTTGGGATTGCTGACCTAACACTCGCTACATGGGTATTATTGTATAAGCCTTTTGGGGTCTCATGCATTGCATGGCTAAATAAGCATGTTTGTATATTATGTGTCTAGTTGTTTAGAAATAAAAGCATGAATTTCTGTCTACCTTGGATAAGGATGGAGGTGTTCTTAAGTTATGAAGTGTCTACAGTCTATTCTGTTTATAAACTTGTGATTGTCTTGGTGAAGGATAAGTATGATTTTTGACCTAGTTTTGGGAGTATTTATGATGAGCATAGCACACACGCACGTTTCTGTCATGTATGTTAGAGTACGGGGACTTAGTCGAGCTCTATTTGGATTTATTTGCATTCATTGAGATATTTGCTTGCTAGTTGGTTTTGGTGAGTTTGAAGGGGATCTTTGCATTTTTCATAGTAGTTGCATTCATGCATTGCATTATTAGGTTAGATGGATTTTGTGGGTACATTCGCTATAGGCCCTCACGAGACCTTACTCGTCCACTAGGGCTGCCTAGGGGTTTAAAGGGCTTGTTGCATATGCCAAATGCAACTGTGATCACCTACGGAAGTGGTACTATTTAGTTAGTGTAGTTGTTTATGCTTGAGGACAAGCATCGGTTTAAGTTTGGGGGTGTGATAAGTGGATTTTATATCCACTTGGAGCATTCCATATCGGCTTAAATTGATTCACTTGGCCACAAGTTTGTTGTAGTTTTGATGTGTTTTGTTAATTGTGCAGGGTTGCAAGAATGTTGAATAAGATTGCAATTTCCATCAATCTGGAGATGAATTCGAGCTTAAGAATGAGCAATGGAGTCTTGTTGTGAGCCACCATGAAGTTTCCAAGGCAAGGAATTGAAGTATGGAAGCTTTGAGAAAAAGAACGAAAGGAAACGGAGGCAAAACGAAGAAAAAACGAAGGAAACAACATGCTGAAAAATGCCGGACAGATTTGGAGCTAGGCCGCAGCCTAGCTACCTAGGCCGCAGCCTAGCATGGCCGCTATCCATGACAAAAATTGCACTAAAAACCCTCCAAAACTTTCCTGTTTTGACTCTATTTGGTATTTTTGGTATTTCCTTGTTGGATAAAACTTCTAGGGCCTTTAAAAACATATTGTATCATTGTAAAATCATATCTTCACATAGTATTACGTATCATATCATTGTAACGCAATAGAGAGATCAAGAACAAGAGGGGAAACAACTTCCAAGGTGACGGCAAGGAAGAATCACACTCAAGTTCAAGATCTAGGGTTTTCTATATTGTTTATTTTCTGAATCTTCAACTTAATACTTGGTTTCCTATTGGGTTTTTATCAAGTATTCTATTCTCAATCATTAATTGTTTTCAATTCTTTGTTTTAATTATGTTATCAATTGAACCCATGATGGTGCTAAGTTCAATTATGAACTAAACACTTTCATGGGGTTCTAATGGAGTGTTTTGTGGATTCTAGTAGTTGATAGTTTTGACAACATATGCTTGTGATTGAAAATAAGGTTGCCTGACGAGGTTGTGTGAATTTATATAGATGCGTAGCTAACATCTATTTTGTCAATCTCTAATGAATACGAAAGTGGATTTAGAGATTAGGGCTTGCCATGTTAGCATAGGCTTATGACGGCTTCTCCGCATATCGGTAGTATAGATTCGAAAGAACATTAGTCCCCTATGTAGTTGATAGTGGAACTTATGATTAAATTGATTATGTCACCCAATCTCATAGACATATAGTGATTTGGATGTAATTGATGCCCGTAAAACTTCTATCTTAATTGTAGATGATTTTATGGATTGGAATGAGTTTATTGAAAGATAGCTTGTACTTCCTTCGTGTTCCCACTAGCTACCTTTATAATCACATTGCATTGAGTCTTGACGGTTAATCTAGATGAAACAACTCATGAAGTTGGAACCCTGTGTTTTTCTCATATAACTAAAATCAGCTTAGTAAGTTTTTAGTAGTATAATCTAGTTGAACAACCCAAATTTGTTACTTCACCAAGCTATTATAATTTAGCCATACATTGTTGAATAGGCACATTTACATATTTCACCGAGTCTTCGTGGGAACGATCCCTATTTATCCATATTACTTTTGACTGCGTATACTTGCGTAGAAAATTGTGAACAAGCTCCCCTTACTAATGTCTTCCATCTGGCTGAAAGGCCCCCAAAGCTGTTTAAGGGGGAAGCTGCAGACATCACTTTTACCGAAGAAGATGCAAAGCATGTGCATCACCCACATAATGATGCTCTGGTGGTCATGTTCTCCATTGGGGGAATGAATGTGCATCGAATTTTAGTGGACAATGGAAGCTCCTGTAACATAATAGCTTACGATACCTACCAAAAAATGGGTCTCCTGGATAAAGAAATGTTTCCTTCTTACAACGATTTATATGGATTTACTGGAGGTCCGGTTCAGATTGTGGGACGTGTGAAACTCCCAATCAGGATGGGGAGTGAACCTTATGTGGCAACCCAGGTTGCAGAGTTTATGGTTGTGAACGAAGACATATCTTATAATGCTATCATGGGCAGGCCTTTCCTGAAGGAGATGCGTGTGGTGACTTCCATTTACCATCTCTCAATAAAATTTCCAACTCCTAATGGGATTGGGTGCCTACGAGGATGTTAGTCAGATTCACGGGAATGTTACGGTAAGGCCTTGCGTATTGCTGAGCAAGCTTCAAAACACTTGCTGTTGGTAGATGGCGGAACAACTGACAACTGTTACCGCTATCTGGGACTTCCAAATACTTCAGCTGAAGAGTCCTCTCAAAGGAAAGGAGGGGTATGTGAGAGAGAATCCTGCAATACAATTATGATTGTGCAACATCCAGATGAAGACCCTTACGTGGATGTAGCTTCATTTTTGGGGGAAGGTACTGGAAGGGAGGTGCTTATGCTGGAAGCACCTCAACTGAAAAATGGAAATGGCAATGATGATTTTGTTGAATGCATCGTGGAAGAAGTCAATGACAGTGACTTCGATGAGGCGGAAATCTTGGAGCAATCGCAGAAAGAGGTACCTGAATCTGCCCAGGTGGATGATAAAGGGAACCTGTTGGAAATTGATTTGGATCCTAGGATGCCCGAATCCAGAGAAAAAGCTGGTGCTGCAGGAGACACGGTATCTTTTATGGTAGATGACACCGATTCTAGTAAGGAGCTGAAAGTTGGAAAATAGCTGGATCCAAATATGAGGGAAGCTCTGGTGAGCTTCCTTAGAAAGAATGTGGACGTGTTTGCTTGGGATCATTCAGACATGATTGGGATAGACCCAAAGGTAATGTGTCATCGTCTTAATATTGATCCGGAAGCGAAAACGGTAAGGCAGAAAAGAAGGGCTATAGGTGGTGAAAGAGCTTCCGCTTTGAGAGAAGAGGTGGACAGATTATTGGCAACTGGTCTGGTGAGGGAGTCTTTTTACCCCATGTGGCTGGCAAATCCGGTGCTGGTCAAAAAGCCCAATGGAAAATGGCGTACTTGTGTGGATTTTACAGACTTGAATAAAGCGTGCCCAAAGGATAGCTTCCCGCTTCCTCGTATTGACCAGCTGGTGGATGCAACTGCTGGGCATGCCCTGCTGAGCTTTATGGACGCATATTCAGGATATAATCAGATTCCTATGTATGGCCCAGACCAAGAACATACTTCCTTTATAACAGATAGGGGGTTGTATTGCTACATTGGGATACCTTTTGGTTTAATCAACGCGGGAGCTACGTATCAGCGTCTGGTAAACATGATGTTCAAGGATCAAATTGGGAAAACAATGGAAGTATATGTTGACGATATGTTGGTAAAGTCAAAAAAGGCAGCTGATCATGTTTCGCACTTGGCAGAAATGTTTGACATATTGAGGAAATATAGAATGAAGCTCAATCCTCAGAAATGTGTATTCGGGGTAGAATCTGGGAAATTTCTCGGGTTCATGGTTAATCACCGGGGTATTGAAGCTAAGCCTGCAAAGATTAAAGCTTTGTTGGAAATGAGGTCACCTAGGAGCGTGAAGGAGGTTCAGTCATTAACAGGAAGGGTTGCAGCTCTGAACAGGTTCGTCTCAAAATCTTCAGACAGGTGTAAGGAATTCTTTTCAGCAATTAAGAAAGGAAAGAACTTTGAGTGGACAGCTGAATGTGAAGCTGCTTTTGAGAAGCTAAAGGAACAGCTGGGTAGTCCCCCGCTCCTTTCTAAACCAGTTGATGGTGAGGCTCTGATACTCTACCTAGCAGTTTCTGAGTATTCTATTAGTGCAGTGTTGGTTCGAGAGGAAGGGAAAGTGCAGTTTCCGGTGTATTATGTAAGCAAGAGATTGCTGGATGCAGAAACCCGGTACACTAACATGGAAAAGCTAGCTTATGCATTGATTCTTGCTTCAAGGAAGCTTCGACCTTAATTTCAGTCTCACAAGGTTGAGGTACGGACTTCTTTCCCGCTAAGGCAGGTGTTACATAAACCAGAAGTTTCTGGAAGGTTGATGAAGTGGGCTATTGAATTAGGACAGTTTGATGTTGAATACAAGCCGAGGTCTGCAATAAAAGGGCAAGCGTTGGCTGACTTTCTGTTGGAATTTCCTCCATCCTTCGAGGTAGGTGGAAACGAATGTATACCTGCAGGTGAGCTACCTGCTGGTGAGCTACCTTCTGGTGAGCTAGTTGTTGGAGGGCTACCTGTTGTAAAGGTACCTGTGGAAAATTGCGCTCCGTGGTGGACTTTGTACGTGGATGGGGCAGTTAACTCTAATGGAGCAGGAGCTGGCATAGTGCTAGTAAGCCCCGAAGGACACAAGTTGCAGAGTGCTATTCATTTTGCATTCTATGCAACTAACAATGACGCGGAGTACGGAGCTCTGATTGCTGGTTTGAAGCTAGCTTTAGAGATGAAGGTGGAAAATTTGACCGTTTTTAATGATTCAATGTTGGTGGTTTGGCATATTAAAGGAGGGTTTCAGGCTCGAGGCCCTCGTACTGATTTGTACATGAGGTATGCACAGGAATTGGTGAAGAAATTCAAGGAGGTGAATCTAGAACAGATTCCTAGGTCGGAGAATGCGAATGAAAATGTGCTGGCTAAGCTAGGTTCTCAAAAGGAAGCTACATTGTTAGGAGTCATTCCCCTTGAGGTTCAGCGTCAACCGAGTATTTCATAAATTGAGATTTTGAATGTGGAAACTACAGTGGAGGATCACTGGATGATTCCAATAGTGGAGTACATTACTAAGGGAGTTTTGCCAGAGCATAAGGATGAAGCTCGGAAATTAAAATATAAAGCGGCAAGGTATGTGATCTATGAAGGAATTTTGTATAAGAGAGGTTTTAATAAGCCTTTGCTAAGGTGTATTTCTGGAGACGAATGTGAGTATATCATGAGGGAAATCCATGAGGGGATTTGTGGTAACCACTCTAGGGGAACCTCATTGGCACACAAAATACTTCGTCAAGGGTATTATTGGCCGACTTTGCAAAGAGATGCTCACAAGTACACTCGAGCATGTGATCGCTGTCAGAGGTTAGTGAAATTGGGTGTCAACCCAGCTGTACCCCTTAAACCCCTCACCAGCCCTTGGCCTTTTGCGGTTTGGGGTATAGATCTAATTGGGGAGCTTCCCAAGGGTAAAGGCGGAGTAAAATACGCAGTCGTTGCAGTGGATTACTTTACAAAGTGGGCTGAAGCGGAACCTTTGGCTACAATAACTACTGCAAAATTGAAGGAATTTGTGTTTCGAGCTATAGTTTGTAGGTATGGAGTACCTTATAAGCTCATCTCAGACAATGGGAAGCAATTTGACAGCAAGGAGATGTGAAGCTTGTGTGAGGACCTTGGAATTCAAAAGGGGTTTTCAGCTGTTTGTCACCCCCAAAGCAATGGTCAAACGGAGGCTGTGAACAAGATAATAAAACACACTCTAAAAACCAAGCTGGAGGAGCGAAAGGGAAGCTGACCGGAGGAGTTTCCAATGGTATTATGGTCTTATAATACCACTCCAAGAACTACAACAGGTGAATCCCCATTCACTTTGGCATATGGGTGTGAGGCAATGGTGCCTGTTGAGATAGGAGCCGGCTCATTCAGAAGGGAAAATTATAATCCGAAGGATAATGAGGTGAATCATCGCTTGTACCTGGATCTTGTTGAAGAGGTGCGCATGAATTCACAACTAAAGTTGGCTACATACCAGCAGCGTACACAGAAATATTTTGATAAGAAGGTACGAGCTCGCCCATTGAAGGTGGGTGATTTGGTTTTAAGGAGGGTGCTACCCAACATGAGGATACCTGGTCATGGTGCGTTTGGAGCCAATTGGGAAGGACCTTACCTTATAAAGACGGTTCTTTGGGAAGGTACTTATCATTTGACTGATTTGGATGGGAAGCTGATCCCTAGGGCATGGAATGCCGAACATTTGAGTAAATATTACCAGTAGGTGCTTTTTTCAGGTAACGCTTTTAAGTAGACCTCTTTCAGGTATAGGATTAATAAAGGTAGTTTATTAGTTATAGCTGCCATCTTTAGGACAAGTAGATGATTTGATTTTGTCTTGCTATGCTCGGGGGGTAGTGCATGTACACCTCACCGATAGGAAATGTCGTGAATTTTTGCTTCCATGAGGCCAATAAATTTGTTGCTTTCTTTTATATATAACATGTTTTGCTTATGAATTATGTTTTGTTCCTTATATGCTTTATGGAATGAGTATGGAAACATATGTGTAAATAGGTGGTTTTAAGTTCTCCATCATAGTTGGTAACATGATTAAAGAACTTGGGGGTAGTAGGTTATACCACCTCCCATTCGAAATATTTCCTGAATGTAGGAAGGCAAAAAATTGGAGTATAACAAAAATTGGAATAAATATATATATATATATATATATATATATATATATATATATATATATATATATATATGGATTTTGGAATGGATTATGGTAATGGATTTTGGAATGGATTATGGTACATGAGGAACCTCATAGAAAGAGGTTCGCAAAACTGGTCCACCTATGAGGAGGTTCCAATATGGAAGCTACTCTGGAAAAATACTATCAGGTTCATGCGAATCCCAGGGAATCTGGGCGCATGAAGAGCCAAAGAAAAAAAAATGTATCATGTAGGAGCCAAAATTCGGGCTACATGAAATGGAATAACTTACATAAAAATTGGCAATAAGCTTCAGCTGGTTAAAAAAGCGAAGCTCTCATATGAGGCGCATTGTATTCGTATTTCTGGGAAAATGTTTTTATGGATTCTTTTTATAAAATAAAATAAAGTCATATGGGAACCGAGGCATTGGCCATATGATCATTCTTTACGTGGAACAACTAGGTACGAGTAAAGGGAAGCTCTACCTTATTTTGGAATCTTACACATCAATATGTATGATTGTTTTAAGGACAATTATTCATAAGGATTTTATGATGAATTGGATGGGATATCTTTAACATGGAAAAAGGATTGGTTGGGTGTCAAACTGGTATGACCACCAAACATATTAAATCATGTTAAGAGAAGCTTCATGATATACGTATTGGAAGGATGTTATCAGTATTCGAAAAACAAGAATTATCTTATGTGGTTTTAGGTAATTCGATACGTTTGGATTATTGGCATTAATCATAAATGGACAATATTTACTTAACAGGAAGTGTTAAGATATAGAATTCATGACGAGCTAGACATTGTTTATGAAGCTGATCTAATTAATCTAGCTACGAGTGAACAATTCACATCCGGGTTTAAGTATGTGCTTTGTTACTGGCATACGTGTACTCAACATGGTAAATTCAGAACAATACGAGAATATATGGAAATCAAAGATGCATAATTCAAAAGAAACCAAAGTTATGGATTACATCTTGTGAGGCAATACGAGGAGCCCACGACCTCATAAAATTCAAAGTTAATGGCTACCAAAGCCATTCAAAATGATTTAAAAAGTTTAAACCCACGCAGGGGTAGGAAAAGTTTCTGATTTCGAGGAGTTAAGGAGTAGGGGTGTCATGAGATACCTCAGCCCTTGGAGTAGGAGGAACATGGGTAGCTGTGTTAGAGGCGTCTGCTTTAGCTTCAGCTGGATCTTCCGAGGGAACCTCCACCTCTTTTTCCATATCAGCTGGGTCAACGGAGTCCACCTTAGCTGCAGCAGCTTCCCTCTTCTTGATGTCCTCCACGGCTTTCACAGCATCTTCGCCAAGCTGAGACCAGTCTAAATCAGGGAATCGGAGGTAGGTGGATTCGATATAGTCATTGATGGCCGCATTATAGCCTGTACCATAGGCTTCCTTTCTCTTCTCCTTTTGAACGGACCTTTCCTCAGCTAGCTTGACATTCATAGCTTCCATTTTTAGTTCTAGCTCATGAATTTGCTTGGCATGGGAAGAAACCAACTCCTCTTTCTCTGCATCAAGAGCAGCAACTGAATTGGCCAGCTGGTCACGTTCCTTTATCAACTTGGTTTCAGCAGACTTGAGCTTCCTATTGGCATCCATATACTTCTTCTTCTCGTCATCCTTGGCTTTGATAGACTGTTTGAGCTGTTTTACCTCCTCAGCAAGTCTTTGGTCACCTCGAGCTGTCTCCACAATCTTCTCACCATGCTTAAGATAATGAAACAAACTCTGGGCATTGGCATGAAGGGCAGCTCGTGCACCCTCAGCTAGTGACATTTTGTCCCAAGTAGCTATGGCTTCCTCAGGAATCTGGTTTCCTGCCATCTCAAAGAAATACTTAGCCTTTTTAACAGAGCGAGAAGCAGAGGCAGAAGCTCGAGGTAGTTCAGGGAGAGGAGGTGGTAACTTTCTTTTTGAAGAGGTGGATGATTTTTCTAAAGTAGGAGATGGAACTTTAATCTTTGAAATATGAGTAGCTGCAATAGGGGTGACCTTGTCATCTTCGTCATCAGTAAACATCTCTTCATACTTGGTTGTTTTCTTGATAAAAGAGGGAATTCCTGAAGCCATTTCTGCAAAGATTAAACAATATGGAAACTGGTGAGCAAGTTATCGATCAAAAATATTTAAAATTATCGTAAGTATATGCCTATATTATTGATGAGCATGGTGTAAGGAAGGAAAATAATTTCAGCTGGTTGGAATAGGGGTACCTCTCCCAGGAATGAAATTACAACTCATGAGGTTGTCACGGGTTAACAAACTAAGGTCGTTCCCTAGCCCAGCTGACAAACTCAGCGCCTCTACAGCACGTTCTAGGGTTCGACCTCTTAAAGAGGACTTTGCAGAATTTTCACAGAAAGATTAAAATCAATTCTTAATTGAGGGCAGTCATAACAGTAAAGGAACTGTTTGAGCCAACCACTCATCCCTCTCTTGCAACTTCTAAAACATTGGCCTTCATGGACACTCCAGGCGGATAGATAAAAGAAACCTGAGTCCTTGCCAGTTTGTTTTAGCTGGTAAAAATATCCCAGCTCTCGAGTAGAAAGAGTCTTGTTGAATCTAGTATGGTAAAGGATATACATACACATCGCCATGCGATATAAGTTGATGGTGAGTTGGATAGGAGCTAAATCAAAAAATTCAAGAACCTCTTGGATAAAGGGGTGTAAAGGCAGAGATAACCCCAATCTAAAAAATTGGGCTGACAAAACAGCTTTAGGTAGAAGCTGGCCTGGTTCAAACATATCGAATTTGTGAAATCTCTCTTCAGGAGAGGGGATGACTAAAGAACAGCCTATGTGGTGTGATTGTGTCAGCTTCTTTAATAAGGGAGCAGTCATAGAGCTACTCAAATTTTCACAAGATAGGGTGGCAGGAGGTTTTTCAAAGGTATTGTTTTCTAATTCGCCTGTCACAGAGTCAGTTCTAGGAGGAGCTGTTGAGGTAGTATGTGAAGGGGTAGCTTTTACAGAGGAAGCTTCATCAGCAGTAAGAAGAAGGTTTGGCGTTGTGGATTCTAGTGACATGTGTTCATCTGAGGAGGATACAAGGATAGCTGGTCGAGTGTCCCTAGTATTGTGAGTGAAAAGGTTGGTGTTTGATAAACGAGTTTTTGAATGATCTATTAGTTTGACCTTGGAACGAGTCCTGGCACTTACGGTGAGAGATGGGTTTGTTCTGGAAATTGGGTCAAGGGGAAGTTGGTCTGTGTTAGGAAGTTCTGGGGAGTGGGCCATCTCCTCAGAGGTAGAATGCTGGGAGCTAGCTGCATCTGATCTACCAGACATCTGCACAAAGTGAAGCAAGATGAGTAGGTGATCAGTGAGTTTCCCAAGTGAGGTGTTTTAACAGGTGTGTGCGGATAAGCACATACAAACGGCCAGGAGCGAATGAAAGGCCAGGTTCGCCTAAACAGCTAGCTAGGCACAGGTACGCCTATCAAGGAATCTTTACTATTCTTCTTAGATTGGGTATTCGTATATGATGCACACGTTACTTATACAAATTTAATTAAAAACAAGGATTGGTACATGCATTATAACAACAAACAATCATTGGTTTCTGGAAAAGGAGAATTATACATGGATTTTTACAAAAACATATAAAACTAATGGGTTTTCGAGTGAAAATCAGTACAATTAGGGTTTTGGTTTCTAGAAAAAATATCATAGTTATGGAAGGATAATACTTGGTCTAAAGATCAATTAGAAGGCAAATAGTATAACAAGATGATTCGTGTAATAATGGTGTCAGTACGTGTCTAAATATGCATGTACAAGTTTAGATCGGAACCAAATTAAGGCATGCAATTGACAACATAGTAGTGAACCAATTCAGTGAAAGGCGTAAAGGGAATCATACCTTTGGGATAGTTGGATGATTTAGAGTTGCCGGAGTTTGAAGGTATCGCCGGATTGGTCCGTCTGAGTAGAGCTGCTCGTGAGAAGATGAACCGGTGGAAGAGGAAGAGAGTATGTGTTTGTGGTAAAAGAAAAAGGAAAAGAGGACGGATGGGTGTTGATATAAATATAAAAAAATATGTAGAGTAAAGGAAGAGAGATTGTGGCGTGTGGAAATGAATTATGTTCAGGTAGGAGTAATGGTTGCATTGGAATATGTACCGATAGGAAGCTGAATTGGTATAAGACACGGCTTTTGAAGAAAGAAATGAGAGTCCCGGTATAATTTAAATTGGGAAGTTGTTTTTCCAAAATTAATTCCTGGGAATTTATTCAAAATATTGAGAGAAATATTGAGAAGAAAGTATTTCCTGGAAGGGGTTAAATTAGAGGAACCTGTGTTTGAAAAAAAATTTGTTTTAATTTTTTAAATTCTTTAATAATGGGAGTAGCTTAGGTTTTAATTTAAAAGGAAATCATGGAATCTTTGGAAAGGTTTTACTGGCTTAATTATGGCAAGGTTATTGCGAAATATATGGGATGTTAAGATGATATGCTGGAGCTGGACATAAAAAGCGAAGCTGAATCTGAGAAGAGATAGCAAGGTTCCTTGTGTATTTTATAGCTACAAGGAACCGGGGGTAGTTGTTGTGCCCAAAAATTGGTAATGGGTTTGGCTTTGGGCCCATAGATGTTGGAGGCCTGGTAGGGTGTTTAAAAGGTAGGAACAAGGTTGCTGAAAAAAAAGAGGTGTACCTCTAGAGGGAAGCTCTGGAGGTGGAGGTTCGCTTTTTAGGGAAGCTGTGTAGGTGCAGGTGGGCTTGCAGGCTCCACCTCTGCTGGCCGAACGGATAAGGATTGACTCCTAATTTGTAGGAAATACGAATTGAGTCCTTTTAACAGTTTATTTCATGGAGATACACGTTTGTAATATGATAAATATTGGATATTTGTGATATATGTCGATATGTACATGGATTTCTCATATGAGTAGGATTTGGGAGTTCTACTTCGAATAGGACTCTACTAAGGGGCTAGCTGATTTAAGGAAATGTCATATTTCTACACAAATACTTCGAGATAAACATTGGAGGGAGGATTAAATTCTATCAATTTCTTGGCTTAATGGACAAGGAAAGGATTCCTAACCTAAAAGAACTACATTAGGGCTTGATTCCTATAAATAGGATATGTAGGCAATTAGCAAGGGGTTCGGTTTTTTACTTTCTGAATGCACAAGGCACGTGTACCCTAAGTAATACATTCCTGGACATACTTGGCCGGATTTTTGCCATTATTGTCCGGTGAACTTGCTAACTCAACCCAAAAAACACAAAATACCATTATTAGGTTCAGCTGCCCTGTTTTGATACAGCTGTTCGATTTGTTAATTATCCGAAAACCAAGGATAATTCCCGTTATTTCGGCGAGGCTTTCTCGGGGTGTCGTGTGAATTTTTTGCACAACACACACTAAGTAGGACAACAATAAATTCATATCGCAAGCTGTTCGCGATGTAGATTAAGCCGTGCTAGAATTTAATATAGCTAATTGAGATGGTTAATTAGAATGTGATTGAGATGGTTAATTTGGAGGTAAGTATCCGATTTTAATTTTATTTATCCTTATCAACAGATATATATATATATATATATGATTGATAATATTATCAAATCAATCCTAGTTTTGAAACCCAAAACTGAGAATTTACAAACTTAATGTTTATGAGTTAGAGCCTTAATGTTCAGTATGAACTCTAATATTCTGCATTTACAAAGATTTGTGTTTGACATTAAGGTTGTGCATTTCATAGTCGAATGAATATGTGGACTATTTTCATACATTAAAATCACTTTGCCAACTCTTACTTTCATTTAGTTAATTCATTATGTTACCCCCGGCAAAAACTCTTATGACTTCTTTATGGCTTCAGCCTCCTACTTAGAACACATTAAATGCACTCCTAAAGGTCAGGATCTTAAAAACATAGAACATTCATATTATAATTTGTACAATACATCTATTTAGAACAGTAAACTGATTGATAAATTTTTTTATGATTCTGTTCATATTTATAGTCAGGTTCGTAGGAGCTATTAGTTGATTCGACAATTTTATTTAGCAACTTTATAAATAATTAAAATTACCAAGTGGCGTATTTCCCAGTATTAGAAGTGTTCACATAAACGGAAGGTGCATCAGTTAGATTCCTCATGCTATTTTGTACTTTATCTTGGCATTCTAATAGATAATCTATAATCACAAAAAACTAGTTACCATGTGATTTGTTTTTTCTTAAAATTACATATGCAAAATTGATTGCGATTGTCAAATCTACACTTGTATAAAGTATTTTCTTAAATACTTGAGCGTTTTTATTCACCTTGCAGGGAAAGGTGGTGGCGGACGATCATCAGTCAGGTTCGGACAGTGATGATGATCCTCCGGCTCCTCCCTCTTCTCCTGCGGGTGGATGACGAGATGGTGATATTCACATCAAGGGTGATTAAGAAGCTTGATAGTATTTAAGCTAGTGATATAGGCCTGATGGTATTTAAGCTAGTGATATATGTCTAATTTTGCATCTTGCTTTTGGTATATGTTTTGATAGGCCATAAACAGCCAAGGCCCAACAAGGAGCCCAAAACAATGAGTAAATCATCTCATGAGAATAAGAGCGGCCCAGCCCAGAGTAGCGGACCCCGGGCCCGGGGCCACTACCACGTGGCGTAGTCTCCACCCCAGACTAGGGGACCCCAGATGGGTGACACTCGACACACGTGGCACCCCACCTCAGCTGACATTCCGACATATGGCGCTGACCAACACTAAAAGACAAGGGAAGGCACGTGCCAAATCATTTCTGCAACAACATGGCCACACTCCAGTCAACGGTCACCCCAGACTGGTCCACGTGTCCTACATCCCGAATATTCAGCGGTTTGTCCCCCAGATCCAACGGTCGGGGGTGAAGGTAACCTACCCCTAAACCCTAGGCCTAGGGCTATAAATACCCCTAGTAAATAGGGTTTAGGGGTTGAACACTATTACACATCCACACACTCTTATTACTTTGTGGTACTCTACTTGATTATTACCTTCCAGAGCCAACTCTTATTCTCACGCCGGAGGCACCTCGGGGCCAAACCCCCCCTCCGGTGTTGTTTTGCAGACACCCCACAGCAGCTACACTACTTCCGAGACAGGAGTTGGCGAGGAAGGACCCGATCAAGATTTGGAGTTATCATTGGCGCTAGAAGGAGGGGACGGACCTCCGAACTCCAGAACCCCGAACCAACAGCCAAACTGAAGCAACCCGAACTACCTAAAACCGCGAACCATGCCCCGAAGAACCACCTCTGCCCAGCGCCAAGCACCCAGCGCAACTAGAGACGAACCCCTGATAACTATCCCGGAACAAGTCCCACCTGTCCAGATCCCAATCCAAGAAAGGCTCGGGATTGGGCCAAACGACGCTCGGGTAACCGTTGAGGTGAACCGGTACAAGTATACAGATGTGCCCCTGGACTCCGCTCAAATGGAAAACCTGACACCCGAGGAGCTAGCCCAGGCAATCCGAAATTATAGGAACCGTCCCCTCCCGGAACCTGAACCTGTGCAAGCGGAAAATTCCGGGGAATCAGCCAACTCCCATCATTCCCGGGCCTCGGTCTTTGACCGCCTTGGAAACCGGGGCAAGGGAAACAGAAAGGACCAGGAGGTTCGGAGTAGGGACAAAAATGATGAAGCCGATAAAATCAAGAGACTAGAAATGCTCCGGGAAAGAATAAGGCAGGAGGAACAGGCTAAGTTGGAGCTCAGAATCCAGAAGAGGCTCCAAGAGGAAGAAGAAAGAATGAGGAAATCCAAATCCAAAAGAACCCGGAGGGAGGTAAGCCCGGAGATTATCTCAGATGATGAAGAAAATCCAAACCACCTGGTGCAAATGATCCATGAGCTACAGAGGAAAGTCAATAGTGACTCCGGGTTCGAGATCCAGGACACACTCACCCCTTTCAGCCATTCCCTTGAAGCCATACCCCGGCAAAAGAACCTCAAGCACTACAACTTTGATTCCTTTAATGGGCTAGAGGACCCAGAAGAACACCTCAACTACTTTGAGCAAATAGCCCAGATATACTTCTACAATGACCTAACCAAGTGTAGGTTCTTCGCTTCCACCCTAAAGGGAGCAGCTCAGAGATGGTTCAGCCGGATCCCTTCTCGGAGCATACACAGCTGGAAGGAGTTCCGGGAAGCCTTTCTCCGGAGATTCCGAGCCAACAAACCCCCGGAATATCACATGTGCCACCTTGAAACAATAAGGCAACATGACAACGAGACGCTTGCCGCATTTATGAAACGGTTCCAAGAAGCCATAAACCAAGTCACCAACCTAGACGAAAGAGAAGCCTTGAGCATATTCCGGAAGAACCTAGACCCGGAGCGTAGTGAGCGCTATGTTATTGAATTGGTAAACAAAGAGCCCCAAAGTCTAGCTGCAGCCTACTCTATGGCTGCCAAGTTCATCAAAGAAACTGATGTCCTACAAGCAATGAGAATGACCCGGCAGGGCACCTCCTCGGGAAGAGGTAAAGATGATCGCTCTAGAAATGATCACAACTCGGATAAGAAGTTTAAGCCCAACAAACAGTACAACTATATCCCGAGTCATCAACTGACGGTCCCGGACAAAGGCCACTCCTCCGGGGCCAAGTCTGAAGCCAGACCCCCGAGACCGGGGAGGGCCCAACCAAGGCCGGAGCCAGAATGGACACCTTTGAATCGGCCACGCGCCGATATATTAAAAGAAGTCCGGAGCAAGCCCTTCTTTTATCCTCCCAAACCCTTGGTTTCGGCCCCAGAGAATAGGCCCCGTGACAAACATTGTGATTACCATGCAACCCATGGCCACGAGACGGAAAGCTGCGTCTCCCTTAAGTTCTTCATCGAAGACCAAGTCAAGAAAGGAAATATGGGCCAATATCTAGCTCGGAGAACCACGGAAAGGGGCGAAGGACCCGGGGCCCAGAAGACCAAGAATGTGGTGCACGTTGTATTGGGAGGGTCCAATTCCCCTCCGGGAAGCCCGGACTCCGGAGATGAAGTAATGATGATAAGCTCGGCCCCAGAGCAAGTCATATCTTTCAGTAATGCCGACTTTGAGGGAGTAGATCCTAACCACAATGAAGCCCTAGTCGTAACCCTGGACATCGCCGAAAATGAGGTAAAAAGAATTCTTGTTGACAACGGATCCTCCGTCAACATACTATTCAAATATACCATGGACAGGATGCAACTTGGAAGCATCAGGATGAATGAGTGCCGAGAAGACCCGCTATATGGCTTCGGCCACAACTTGGTTCCGATCCAAGGAACCCTTTACTTGCCCGTCCAATTCGGCACCGCCCCGAAACAGATAGTTCATATGGTCAAATTCTATGTAATCAATAGCCCTTCCTCTTACAATGTAATCCTGGGGCGCCCAGCCCTGACCAAGCTCCGAGCCGTAACCTCAACCCCACATCTCAAGTTTAAGTTTCCCACACCCTCCGGGGTCGGAGAAGTTAGGGGCGACACAGAAACAGCCAGCCGGTGCTATGGCCAAGCCTTAGTCATGGCGGAGGCCGACCCGGAGAACAAGAGGAAAGCTTCCTCTTACCACAAGAATCTAAGCAGAAAGAAGCACAGAGTTTCAACTTACAAGAACCCCGGAAAAGAGGTACAAAACATTGAAGTCTCCGGAGCCATGTCCCAGGGACCAAATATGACTGAGGCCCGGGAATACCAGATCTCCAACTCCCAGGCCCGAGTGCAAAAATCGTCCCTGCTTCAAGACCAAGCTAAGGTGGAACCTGCAGTAGAAACCGAGACAATCGAACTCATCCCGGGAAACTCAGAAAGAAAAATTAAGATCGGAGCTGGTCTAGAAACCGCCTTCAGAGAAGAATTAATCCATCTACTCCGGGAATATGCTGATGTTTTTGCTTGGAGCCCATCTGATATGCCCGGGCTCCGGGAGTCCCTCGCCATGCATAGCCTGGATGTTGATCCCCGGAGGAAGCCTGTGAAACAGAAAAGGAGGAACTTCGCCCCGGAGAGGCAGAAAGCCATAGACGAGGAAGTGGACAAACTGCTCAAGGCAGATATCATCTGCGAGGTCAAATACCCGGAGTGGTTAGCCAATGTAGTTCTGGTCAAGAAGCCTAGTGGGAAATGGAGGATGTGTGTTGATTACACGGACCTAAATGAAGCCTGCCCCAAAGATCCATATCCACTGCCAAGTATAGACCAGCTCATCGATGCCACCTCCGGACATGTGATGCTTAGCTTCATGGACGCATTCTCCGGATATAACCAAATCAAGATGAACCCGGCAGACATAGCCAAAACCGCATTTATCACTCACAGAGCTGTCTATGCTTATAAGTTCATGCCCTTTGGACTCCGGAATGCTGGAGCTACATACCAAAGAGCCATGGTGGAGGTCTTCAAGGATCAAATCGGCCGGAATTTGGAATCCTATGTCGATGATATCATTGCCAAGTCTGAAGCGGTTAGGGAGCATGTCCCCGACCTGCGGGAATGTTTTGAAAATCTTAGAAAAAATGAGATGAAGTTGAATCCGGAGAAGTGTACCTTCGGGGTAGCAGCAGGAAAGTTCCTAGGCTTCATGATCAGCCAGAGAGGGATTGAGGCTAATCCGGAAAAGATAAAAGCCATCTTGGATATGCAATCACCCCGGACTCAGAAAGACATTCAGAAGTTAGCCGGATCATTGGCAGCCTTAAGAAGATTCATACCCAATTTGGCAGAAAAGTGCTTACCATTCTTCACTTTGCTCAGGGGGGCGAGCAACAAAAAAGAAATTACCTGGAGCCCGGACTGCCAGCAAGCTCTTGAAACCATCAAGCAATATCTCTCATCACAACCGCTTCTAACAAAGCCGGAGCCCGGGGAACCCCTACATCTATACCTCTCCGCCGGGCCCCTGACCGTGGCCGCGGCCTTGGTCCGGGAAGTCGAGGGAAACCAACGACCGGTGTACTACATCAGCCAGGTCCTAAAAGATGCAGAAACCAGATACCCCAATCTAGAGAAATTTGCCTTCGCCTTAGTCACGGCCTCAAGGAAACTCAGACACTACTTCCAAGGCAGAGAAATCAAAGTGATAACAGACCAGCCGTTAAGGCGAATAATCCACAAGCCAGATGCATCCGGAAGATTAATAAATTGGGCAATTGAGCTAAGCCAATTTCACTTAACGTTCGTGCCCCGAACCGCCATCAAGGCGCAGGCTTTGGCAGATTTCATAGTTGAATGTTCCTTCCCGGAACCGAAGCAAGCTACGACAGTAGCTGGATATTTGGTAAATCAGGACCAAGCCCCGGGGTCATGGACTCTCCATGTGGATGGATCCTCAACAGCCGACAGGTCCGGGGCAGGAATAATCATGAAAAGCCCGGAAGGCTTCCAAATCAAACAAGCCATAACATTCAAATTCCCAGCAACGAACAACCAAGCCGAATATGAAGCTCTTCTAGCCGGGCTAAGGTTAGCACGAACTTTGAGAATCAACAGCCTGAACATCTATAGTGACTCCCAAATCGTGGTGCGGCAAACCAAAGGGGAATACCTAGCTAAAGACCAAAAACTGGCCCAATACCAAGCCCTTGTCAAAAGTTATCTAGCAACCATTCCGGAGTATCAAATCAGCCAAATCAACAGGGAAGAAAACTCCGAAGCTGATGAATTATCCAAGCTGGTTCAGAACTCAGCCGAACTAGACAGTTCGGTCTATTTTGAAGAACTTGAAACCCCGGCCATCGATCAGAAAGAAGTAACGGAGATAGAGGGAACCCCGAACTGGATGACCCCCTTCATCCTCTACTTGGAGAAAGGAGAGTTGCCCGAAGACAAGAATGAAGCCAGAAGATTGAAAAACAAGGCTTCGAAATACTTCATAGAAGAAGACCAACTCTATCGCCGAACCTTCTCATCTCCGACACTGAAGTGTGTAGGCCCGGAGGAAGCCAATTACTGTTTACAAGAGGTACACGAAGGGATTTGTGGGGATCATATGTCCGCAAAGTCCCTCGCATACAAAATCATAAGGCAAGGTTACTACTGGCCAACAATCCACTCAGATGCAGTAGAATTCGTCAAGAAGTGCAGAAATTGCCAACTGTTCAGCAATGTACCAAGACAAAGCCCGGTGTTACCATCCTCAGTCTTATCCCCTATCCCATTTGCTGTATGGGGCATCGATATAGTAGGGCCGTTCCCCCGGGCCAAGGGTGATCTGAGGTACCTCCTTGTAGCCATTGACTACATGACTAAATGGGCCGAAGCAAAGGCGATGCGAACCATAAACCAGCAAGACTGCATCAAATTCATGGACAACATATTAATGCGGTTTGGCCTGCCCAGGGTCCTGGTTTCGGATAATGGTCCCCAGTTCATCGGCTCAGACTTTGAAAACTATTTGAGGGAAAGGGGAATCAAACACAAGAAATCTTCAGTAGCCTATCCCCAGGGCAACGGGCAAGTGGAAGTGACAAACAGAATTCTGCTAAGGGGAATTGAGAAGAGGCTGAAGGAAAGCAAGAACAAATGGCCCGAAGAGCTGCCACATGTATTATGGGCATACAGAACTAGTCCACGATCCGGGACAGGGGAAATTCCGTTCAAGCTAGCATACGGAACCGAAGCAATGTTGCCAGTCGAAGTGGGTTCTCCTTCCCACAGGGTAATCAACTTTGATGAAATTGCAAATGAAGAAGGGCTACGAGTCAATCTAGAGCTAGTTGATGAGGTCCGGGACAAAGCAGTACAAAGAATGGAGAAGTATAAAGAGAAAACAAGAGAATACTTCGGAAAGAAGTCAAGAGTCAAAAACTTCCAAATCGGGGATCTAGTACTCCGGGATACCGAGGCTTCAGACCCCACTAACACAGGGAAACTTATGCCTAAGTGGGAAGGTCCCTACAGAGTTAAAGAGGTACTCCGCCCCGGAACCTACAAGCTCAGTCACATGGACAACTCCGAAGTCCCCAACACCTGGCATGGCCTCAGACTAAGAAAGTACTACCAGTAAAGGGAAATAGATTCAGCTCATACACGGGCGTTTTCTTTTTTTGGGAATTGTATTCGGAAATCATGTAATCATTCTGTTATCAATGAAAAAGAACTCTATTTCCTACTTGGCGGTTCAATTTTACAATTATCATCAAAATTCCTACTTGGAAAAGTTTTCATCCTTTCCAAGTAGGCCAAAGCCCGGGACCTTAGCAATGCTTCGGCCCGGGAAGCCATAGGCATCCAAATTCCTACTTGGAAAAGTTTTCATCCTTTCCAAGTAGGCCAAAGCCCGGGACCTTAGCAATGCTTCGGCCCGGGAAGCCATAGGCATCCAAATTCCTACTTGGAAAAGTTTTCATCCTTTCCAAGTAGGCCAAAGCCCGGGACCTTAGCAATGCTTCGGCCCGAGAAGCCATAGTCATCAAAATTCCTACTTGGAAAAGTTTTCATCCTTTCCAAGCAGGCCAAAGCCCGGGACCTTAGCAATGCTTCGGCCCGGGAAGCCATAGGCATCCAAATTCCTACTTGGAAAAGTTTTCATCCTTTCCAAGTAGGCCAAAGCCCGGGACCTTAGCAATGGTTCGGCCCGGGAAGCCATAGGCATCCAAACTCCTACGTGGAAAAGTTTTTATCCTTTCCAAGTAGAACAAAGCCCGGGAGAAACAACCACTCCCCAATCCGGAATACCCGAATTAAGGAGTGGGGGGCAATACAAGCTAACAAGAAACCAACAACAAAATAACAAGGCAAAACTTGAATATAAGAAGAAAAGAGCGGACAGGCCGGGCTGACCGACAGCCCGAAACACCTGACAGTTAAAGTTACACACGGCAGCAGAATTTAAAGTTATAAAACCAAGTTAAGATTACATCAAAATGAAAGAAATTACAAGGGCACAGCCCGGGCACTGGACGCAGCCACATAACGAGGTTAAGCCGGAGGAGGACGGGAGGAGCTGGGAGCAGCGTATGGAGTCGGTTCCCCTTCACCCCGGGCAAGAGCATCCTCGGCCTCCATGTACTCTTTAATGAAGTTTTCCCAAGTGGCAGACCCAGGATCGCTCTTACACATCTTCTCAGCAACAACCCAGCAGCGGCTGATTTTCCGGGCTGCGACCAAGGAAAGGTCATCGTCGTAAGCATCCGAAGCCCGGAACTCAGCAATGACATCCTCTTCGGACTTCTTAGCTTTCAGTTCATCCCGGAGCTTCTTCACTTCTTCTTTGTAATCCTTGACCTTAGCCCGGTACGCATCCCTCTCATCAGCAACTTGCTTAGCCCCGGCCTTGAGCTTCTCAACCCGGGACTCCATGCGCTCCTCCAGCTCGGTGACTTGCTTCTTCAGGCCGGAAATCTCTTGATCTTTCCCAGATGCCCCAGCCAACGCAGCCTGGCCCTCCTTGATCTCTCGGCATGCAGAAGCTGCAGCCCCGGCCATCCGGACCCCGAGCTGTCAATACAAACGCAATTAGAAGCCTAAAAAGAAAAACAAGTGTGGGAAATTCGGGGAGATGCATACCTGACCGTAAACCCCCATCATTTCCTGCAAGAGCGAAGTGGCCGAAGTTTTACCCATATCCTCCCACTCCGTCTTGCTGGGAAGATCAGCCAAGAAACCGATGAAGTTTCTTTCTTCCGGAGACACGGGGGCGACCTCGTGAGGACGGAAGTTAGCCTTCTTCGGGCTACCACCAGCAGAGCTCTCCTGCACAAGCTCGCAGTCCGAGAGCATGGTCCCAAACTTCTCAGCTTGAACAGAAGAAACCCTGGGCCTCTTCCTCGGAACCAGTCCGGATTCGTCCACCACAGCTTCGGGGATCACTGGCCCCGAACCCCCCGTTCTCCCCTCCCCGGATTGGGAGTCACCAGCTTCCCCGGGGGCCTTGGTGTTATCACGAACGTGCCCAATGCTCTTAAGAGCCGCGGCCAAAGCTCTGTTGGATTTGTTCATCTCAGCAACTCTTTCAAACTCCGGGTTATAACCTGGAAGACCTGGAAACAAAAAAAAAAAAACAAAGGAGATTTTTACATTAGCCCGGCGTAAAACCAAAACAACAGATGTGAGTACGATGAAAATATAGCCCGGACTTACATCCTATCCGGTAAAGGTAGGCATGACTCATGAGATCCTCCCGAGTCACCAGCCTCCCAAGACCTCGGCAGAAGGCATGTACCCGGTCCAACGCCGCATCCTGGAGATCAAACACCTCGAAGTGCATAGCCAAAGGATTCTCCTTGAAGGTGGGCATGAACCGGATATCAACACCCCGGAGAAAGACGAACTCTCCGTTCCAGCCTTTCAAAGATGGAAGCATAACTAGTGGCTTCGAATCCGAAGAAGGATAGCCACAGGCTTTAGCCCGGAATCTAAACTCAAACAAAGGAACATTGTTGGACCGGACCATCTGGAAAAGATGGTGAAAAAGCTTGAAAGTAGGTAACACTCCGGCGGCCTCACAACACCCCAGAAAATACGAAATCCACTTGACCGCGTTCGGAGTTAATTGGGTAATGGGGATCCCATACTCAAACAGGCACAAGGACTTAACGAACTGATGACACCTGGGCCCATATCCCGACCTCAAGTGCTCCAACCATACCCCGACCCAACCGCCATCTGGCCTGTGGTAAATCTTTTCCCCGGGCTCCGGCCATCTCCACTCCACGTCACCATCTATATGGAAAGTAGCCCGGAATATAGTGTCCCACTCAACCGGAGTCTCCAAATACTCCGCCCTAAAGGGGCCAACATCCATTCCGGACCCTGGCTTAGCCCCGAACTTAGAGTCAAGAAAAGCCCTATTGTATCGGGTCATCTCTGCCACGTCCGGACTCTCCCCAAACTCCGCACTGAGATCCCTGAAGAAGTAAGCTTGAGGAATCCCCGGGTCCCTCTTCACAAAATAATACTTAGAGTGGCCCCAGCTACCGTCCGGCTCACTCAGACTGTACCCCGGACCCATGTCCTTAGTCGCAATACTCGTTAATACAGGAAGGCGGCTCTTCTTCTTACCCATGATACCCCAATCTAGGTCTACCAATTCTAGACTACTATCCGGGGAATTAACACTACTGGAGGAAGTACTTGGGTCGGAGAGAGGAATTAAAACTCGTCTAGCAGTTACTTTCCTAACCATACAAAGGGATTACCCCGGGCTACCCAACAAAAAGATAAAGCCTACAATTAGTCTCTACTCAGTCCGGGCCAAGAAAGTAAAATAAAATTGAAGACAAAAAGGAATACAAAGACCGGAGCAAGAAAACTTACAGTGAAGTCCGGAGGTCTGGGTGCGACAATGAACTTGGATCAGATCACGCTTATAGCCCGGAGTGCAGGTCTTCAGAGTAGCAGAGTCACAACAGCAAATCAAGAACTCGTAAAAGACAAATGAGGGGAGGAAGCCGCTATTTATAGGCAAGACCAGAATCCAGACCGCCCAAGACACGTGGCGGCCCAAAAATACCGGCCCACTATCTCCAAAGCCCGGGGATAGTGGATGACAGCTGTTATTTTTCCAAAAAAAAAAAAAAAAAAAAAAAAAAAACAAAGAGAGAAAAGGAACAAAAGCAAAGTCCAAAAATGCACTCAGAATATTACATATACGTGCATTTTGCATACGCGCAAACCCAACGCCCCGGGGTGTACACTCCAATCTCGACCCCGGGCCTGGGGGCAACCGAGGCAAAAGCTCATCCCCCCAAAGATGACACTCACAGAACCACAAAACGTCCAGCCCCGAGGACATATGTCTACCACCCCGGAGTATCCACAAATCCACTCTCCAAGGCAGAAACACCCCTTACTACTCCCCCATCCGGAAAATCCGCATTAGGGAGTGGGGGGCAAATGATAGGCCATAAACAGCCAAGGCCCAACAAGGAGCCCAAAACAATGAGTAAATCATCTCATGAGAATAAGAGCGGCCCAGCCCAGAGTAGCGGACCCCGGGCCCGGGGCCACTACCACGTGGCGTAGTCTCCACCCCAGACTAGGGGACCCCAGATGGGTGACACTCGACACACGTGGCACCCCACCTCAGCTGACATTCCGACATATGGCGCTGACCAACACTAAAAGACAAGGGAAGGCACGTGCCAAATCATTTCTGCAACAACATGGCCACACTCCAGTCAACGGTCACCCCAGACTGGTCCACGTGTCCTACATCCCGAATATTCAGCGGTTTGTCCCCCAGATCCAACGGTCGGGGGTGAAGGTAACCTACCCCTAAACCCTAGGCCTAGGGCTATAAATACCCCTAGTAAATAGGGTTTAGGGGTTGAACACTATTACACATCCACACACTCTTATTACTTTGTGGTACTCTACTTGATTATTACCTTCCAGAGCCAACTCTTATTCTCACGCCGGAGGCACCTCGGGGCCAAACCCCCCCTCCGGTGTTGTTTTGCAGACACCCCACAGCAGCTACACTACTTCCGAGACAGGAGTTGGCGAGGAAGGACCCGATCAAGATTTGGAGTTATCATGTTTAATTAAGATGCCTTTTGGTATATGTTTTAGGAGGATGAAGCTTCGTGCTATGGTTTGAATAGCAGCTTTTGGTCTTTTGGTGTATGTAAACTAGCAGTCATATGGTAACTTTGCAGCTTGTAGCTGGGATTTTATAGTAACTTTACAATAGATTTGAACTATTATGTTATATATATCTTTCGATCTAAAGTATTAAAATTGATTTTGAGTGTGACTATTGCTCCATTAATATATTTTTTGAAGTGCATTTGATTTATGAAAAGTAGGAATGTGTATATTGTATAGTATGAGCACCTTTTCGGTGGGCATGACTAAAAAACAGGGATGACCATGATCTGAAGGCTTTAAACTTAGGACGGATTCTGTCCCAAGTTCTGGAAATTGTAGTCACTTTGTGACAGGATCTGTCACAAGGGCAAGCAACTTCGTGACATAATCTGTCCTAAATTTAAAAATTTTAAGACATCGGACGGTCATAACCATTGAAAGAATATGAGTCTTTGGGACATAATGTTTGTCATAACTACTAGAATTACATGAGTCGTTAGGATAGAATGTTTTTTGCAAGCGCTGGAATTATGAGTCTTTAGGACAGAATCTGTCGCAAACGTTGGAATTACATGAGTCTTTAGGACAGAAAGTTTGTCGCAAATGCTGGATATAATATGAATATTTAGGACAGATTGATACACGTTTGTCGTAAATATTCTTGATTTTTTCTTTTCTTAAAAATTTATTTTGTTGGTTTTGTACAAGTGGGGGTCCACTTGTAACTAATGATCGAATAATAATATGTGATCGAATAAGAACTTTCGATAAGGATAATTTAGATTGATTTTGTTTGTCGTAATTGATGGCAATTGTGACAGATTCTTTATATTAATTCTGTCTCAACAGGCCTTTCCTCTTGTAGTGCAAGGAACTACAAGAGTAGTGCCAAGCTCGGAATTCGAACTAGGAAATAATTTAAACCAACCTAATCCACATTTGAGATGAGAGTTTTTGGGCTGAATCTTGCATAACATCAAACTAATCTTTTGGGCCAAACTTGGTAACTGGTCAAGAAAACCCTAGTCGGTATTCTGGTCCATTTTTCAAAAAACTGGTAATTTATTCATTATTTCGATTTGGGTTTGTTTGTTATTTTTTACCAATTTTTTAAAATCAATAATTCTGATTTAATTTGGTTTGCTAACTTTTTCCACTAAACCAACCTAATCGAACCGACCCACACTTCCATCCTCCAATCTCGGTCATGAAAATTGATCGACAGACAGTTTGCATGTCAAAAATGTAGTACAGACTACAGAGCCCGTAGTACAGAGCCCTTGTCCAAAGCCTGAGGACACATACAAAGTTCATAATTTACCCTACCTAAGTATGTACTGTATAGTCTATTAGTCTGTATGTGCATGGGAATGATATGGGCCACTGAATTTATAGTTATACAAGTATTTGTTCTAGAAAAAACATGGCTCAAGCTTTTTCCAACCACACAAGCTTGTCCAGGGTGTAGAGTATGTATATACTCACTCCGTCTCATCCATTTCTTTACATATTTTCAGCATTACTTGACATATATTTTAAGGTGTATATAAAGTATAGTTTCATAACTTATTTTTAAAATTTTCTTTTCTTGAATAAAAGTTTAAACACTAAATTTTTATTTAGAAGAAAGAAAAATTTAAAATAAATTATGAAATTATACTTTATAATATCCTTAAAATGCGTGCCGAGCCCTCTGTCCCAAATGTAAACTATTCGTTGGGACAGAAGGAGTACATAATACCCCTCCGTCCCATTTGATGTAATTACGTTTTTCTATTCTATCTTAAAATTATTGTCCACATTCAATTATTATGATAAATTAATTTTATTTATTTATTTGAAAAATAATATATTTTGTTAATAAATATTAATATATTTAAGATGTTGATAAAAGTTAAAAATTTGATTAATAACAAAATGGATGGGATGGAAGGAGTACATAACATTCCTAGATTTTTTATATTATATTATCGGGTAAAAGGATATTTTCACCACTGTACTATTTCCGGAATTGCAATTGCATTACTGTACTACAAACGGACTACTGTACTTTAGCGTTTTTAACAAATTCACCACTCCCGTCAGTCAAATTGTAAAACAGTAGTGGTGAATTTGTTATAATTTGACTGACAGGAGTGGTGAATTTGTTAAAAACGCTAAAGTACAGTAGTCCGTTTGTAGTACAGTAGTGCAATTGCAATTCCGGAAATAGTACAGTGATGAAAGTGTCTTTTTACCCTTATATTATCCATGTTTGCGAATATTTGCCCAACTTGTTTGGTACATGCTTCATGCAAGGGAAAATTCTCATAGCTATTGCCTTTGTCCGAACTTATTTTGCTTCCACAGTGCTTTATTTTTCGTTTTGATAATCACACTCCTTCACTTTGATTCTAATCATTATTCGATTAATTAAAATATCATCTAAATTAATAATATCCTCATGCATTATAAACTCTGGTGGATAAGGTGCATATCACCATTTAAAACTAATTTAGATTACCATGAATTATGTACAATTAAGAGTGTTGCAGATTTCGGAAATCGGAACTATTCGATTGAGTTATCGATTTACGATTTATCGGATGATTCGGCTGAAAAATCGGCGATTTATCGACGATTTTTGCAAAATCGGCCGAATCGATTCCAAAATTTTGACCAATTTTTTACCGATTTATCAGTGATTTTCAGAAATCGACCGATTTCAATAACAAAGACAATTAAAATGAAAACCTTGGGGTAGGGAATTACATATGTCTAATCAAATTCAAAGAATTCCATACAATGTTAGGTACATAGGTCCAGACTTTGGTACAACACATGTAGATATATTGAATAAAGATATAAAATGTGTGTTTCAAATACGATCGACCGACGACCGTTTAATATTTTATTTCATCAAGGAATTGCCACGTAGAGCTATCCAAAAAAGCTGTACAACAAATGAAAATGTACAATAACCCTTGTAGAAACATATCAGATCAGAGTGACAGTGGATACATTTTTTTTGAAATAAAAATAGTACTCCCTCTGTTTCTTTATAAGTTTTCTATTTTGACTTTAAACACTGTTTATTATAAGCGGTTGACTATTAATTTACGCATAATTTATAAAATAAAATATAATCATGAATGATCTTGTTGGATTCGTATTTATGAGTACTTTAATACAGTGAAGTTTTTATATTTAGTACTAATACGAAATTCAAGATATTAACCATCAAAAGTGTGCGTTGGCAAACGTGTTTTTAAAAAAAGGAAACTTATTATGAAACGGAGGGAGTACTTACTATCCTAATGTCTTAAAAAGTATACGAGGATAAAGATAAAACTGTTTTTTAAGATTTAGAAAATAATGTTTAGTCGAACCCAAATTGATTAAAATCGCTCTCGAAATTTTCTAATGCTAGGAGCATCTTTTCATAGAGGCCGTTTAGGATTGTTTAAAATAAGTTAATTTTGATTTAATGGAGGTGTTTTTAACTTAATGGAGAAAGTAAAGTTGTTTGTTTTAAGTTTAATGAATGTGTTTGGGTAATTTTACTTAAAGTTAAATAGAGATTTAATAATTTTGATTTAAAATGAAATTTGACTTAAAAAAAAATTAAATTCATAATATTTAAACTTTACAAGAGTCCTGGAAAAAAAAATGGATAAGTCATAAGTCATAAGTCAAAAGTACATAAAAAGAACTTATGACTTAATTAGGGCTGTAATTCGAGTCAAGCCGGGCGAGTTCGAGCCGAGCTTTAAATCGAGTCGAGTTTTTTTTGACGAGTCGAGCCGAGCTCGTTTATAAAACGAGCCGAAAATTCCCGCCGAACCCGACTCGTTTATAATACGAGTCGGGTCGAGTTTTTCGCGAGCCTGTCACGAGCCGAGTCGGGTCGAGTTTTTCGCGAGCCTGACACGAACTGAGTCGAGTATGTGTTAAACGAGCCGGGTCGAGTTTCGTTGTTAAACGAGTCGGGTCGAGTAGCTCGCTTAGTCATTAAATTTACATTTTTTTTAAATTCTGAAAATTACTTATTTTGTTTAAAAAAATAAAAATTACTTATTAATTATATTAACATCTTTACACGTAATAAAAAAAGTAAACAAACAAGATGTTAGAAATTATTTGATTCAAAAAAATTAAATATAACAAATTATCTAATTTTCATTTATTTAACCAAATATAACAAGAATGGTATTGATCTACTAAGATCTCTAAACAAATTAATTTTTTATTTTTTGAAAATTTGGAAATATCATTAAATTAGATATATCTTGGCATCCGTATAGTTGGATCGCCAAGAAATATTTTTAAAAAAATAGAAACAATAATCTGGGACGAAGCACTAGTTACGAGTACAAGACAATATAGCAGTGTTTTATTAAGATCTCCAACCAAATTAATTTTTATTTTTTGAAAATTTTGGAATATTATTAAATTAGATATATCTTGACATCCGTACGGTTGGATCGTTGAGAAATGTTTTAAAAAAATATAAACAATAATCTGGGAGGAAGCACTAGTTTCGAGTACAAGATAATATAGTAGTGTTCTATTAAGATCTCCAACCAAATTAATTTTTTATTTTTTGAAATTTTGTGAATATCATTTAATTAGATATATCTTGACATCCGTTCGGTTGGATCGTCGAGAAATATTTTTTAAAAAATAGAAACAATAATCTGGGACGAAGCACTAGTTACGAGTACAAGACAATATAGTAGTGTTCTGTTAAGATCTCCAACCAAATTAATTTTTTATTTTTGAAAATTTGGGAATATTATTTAATTAAATATATCTTGCCATCCGTACGGTTGGATTATCGTGAAACATTTTTATAAAAATAGAAACAATAATCTGGGACGAAGCACTAGTTACAAGTACAAGACAATATAGTAGTGTTCTATTAAGATCTCCAACCAAATTAATTTTTTATTTTTTGAAAATTTGGGAATATCGTTTAATTAGATATATCTTGACATCCGTACGGTTGGATTGTCGTGAAATATTTTTAAAAAAATAGAAATAATAAATCAATAATTGTACTATTAAAATATTACAATAATAAAAACAATGTTGTAGTACTATTAAAATATTAAATATGCCCTCAAAACAAAATTGTACTACTAAAATATCGTTGTACTATTATTTCGATAATATTTTAATAATAGAAACAATGTCGTAGTGTTATTAGTTACTAATATTATTTATCAATAATATTTTGAATATTATTTTGTTTTGTTTTGTATATCTTTAGACTTTAACTACTAATACTAATATTATTCATCAGAATACTAGATTAGTCATTAGTCTTAGTCTCTTACTCGTACAGAATAGTCGTACTCAAGTCAAGTCTTCAACGGTTCAACCCTAAATCCCTAATTGAGTGGCGACGTCGCGACTGGCATCTGGCGACTTCCCAAGATCAAATTCAGTTATTCAAGTGAGTTTGTTACCTTAAATCCTAATTATTTAGTTCTTACTTCTCAATTTTGTTGTTGTATACAAGGTGTTTGTTTATATGGTTGTATACAAGGTGTTTGTTTATATCCCTGAAAGAGCTTGAGAGAGATATGAGACAATTATTTAGTTCTTACTTCTATGATTAAAACTATGTTCAGTAAAGATGTCATGCTTATTTTGCAGTTACTTTGTTTTAGTAAGTTCCATATGCATTGTTTATGGTGTTATGAAGAGACAATCAACCTATTGATTCAATTAAGTTGAGAGCCCTAGAGGGATTTATATTTAATATCCGGTTATAGGACATATGAAAAAGTACTGAAAGATAACATGTCAATAATATGAACTTGTAAGCAAGTGGAGTCCCCAATTCATGAAGTATTGACACTGAACAATACAAGTGTGGCTAATGGCTTTTACCTTGTAATATGGGAACGTACGTTTAAAGAAGAATATGCAGATTCTCTTAGGTGTTTATTTTACTCGTACTGTTATTCTGAATCACAGTCCTTATTATTAAATATTTGTTGTATCTTGAAAAAAGATTGAAAAAAGAGTGAATGTCAGATGCTAATTTTTATACTTGTACAACTGAAGCAGGAAAGAAGAGCAATATACCATGGAAGTGGAATCATTGAAAGGCAAAAAGAAAAAAAAAGTCGGCCTATTGATATTATTCTAGAGAATGCACCGTATATGGATGATAGTCATATCACAATTAGAAGCGTTGCGGATGAATCCTTATCGGAGGATGATGTTGAACAAGAAGAACTATGTAAATTATCAAAAAAAAATGTACAAGGAATGACGAAGAAGGAGCTCCAGATGAATCAGGACCTACAAAAAATGACTCTGCACCAGAAAGTCATAAGAAGCATTATAAAAAAAAAGCCTAGAAAAAAGACTTCAGATGTTTGGAAGTGTATGGATACTTTTAAAAAGAATGGTAGAGACTTTTCCAGATGCAAGCTATGTGGACAAGAATTCATCAAGAGTGGCACTTCCTCAACTTCTTCGATGAAAAGACATTTTGAAAAATGTTTAAAAGCGCACGTTGATACTTTACAACCATTACTCCAAGTTCAGCGAGGTCCTGGCAATGAGGTACAAGTCTCATCTTTTAAGTATGATCATGCCGTAATGAGGGAAAAGGTGTCTCACTATGTCCTGATAAACGAGTTACCTTTCTTACATGTTGAAAGCTTTATGTGGAATGAGGTGATGAGGACTGCCACATCTCTTTATGAAAAGATAACTCGGGGAACATTAAAAGCTGATTGTAAAGCTACATATGAAATTGAAAAGGAAAAATTAGTCAAGATTTTTAAATCTATCCAGAGAATCAATATTACCACCGATATGTGGACTTCTTCTTGTCAAAAGCTGGGATATATGGTTGTGACAGCTCACTGGATCGATGAAAAATGGGTATTGAATTCGAGGGTTATTAGCTTCTGCAATGTTCCCCCTCCACATTCAGGTTTTGTTATTTCAGATGCTTTATATAAATGTTTAGTTGATTGGAATATTCAAGATAAAATTGGGACATTGACGGTAGATAATGCTGCTGCGAATGATGTAGCTATAAGGACTTTAAAAGACTCTTTTAGCATTAGAAAACCATCTTTATCAGTTGAAGGTAAATTATTTCATGTGCGTTGCTGTGCTCATATATTAAACTTATGTGTACAAGATGGTCTGAAACCTATTGTTTTAATTGTCAATAGAGTGAGAGATGGGATTAAATATGTTGCTCTTTCTTTCTGAAGGTCGTCGACTTAAGTGGGGGGAAATCGCTGATTTGTTGCAATTAAAACCAAAAAAGCTGATTTTAGATGTTTCCACTAGGTGGAATACTACTTACCATATGTTGTCTTGTGCTCTTCAATTTAAACAAGTGTTTCCTAGGTTTGCAAATTGGGATAGAGCGTTTAATGAATATGTTCCTGGTGAAGATGATTGGGTTAAAGTAGCAAATGTATGTTCTTTGTTAAAGGTGTTCGATGATGCTACTAGAATAGTTTCAGGAAGTGAGTATCCTACCTCTAATTTGTTTCTTTCAGAGGTCAAATCGGTGAAAGCATTGATAGATAAAAATCAGTTGATGCAAATCCATACATGAGGGAAATGGCAAATAAAATGAAAGAGAAGTTCGATAAATATTGGGGTGAGAGTAATTTAATGATGTCCATCGGGGCTGTGATGGATCCAAGATTCAAAATGAAGCTTCTTACTTTCTGTTTTCCCATTATATATCCACTTCAAGGTGAAAGCGAAACACAATTGGCTCATTTGAAAGTTGTTTTGAATGATCTGTATCAAGAATATGTTGCTGAAGATTCGAGAGTTAAAGGAATGGCCCTGAATCAACTCAAATTTCTGGATCAGATAGTCTTTTCATGGATAATATTGAAACTCCAGCAGGTATGAGCGATTATGAAGCTTATATTCGTGATAGTGGGGCAGCTGTTGAACCGGCTAAGTCTGAATTGGATGAGTATTTATCTGAGAATATTTTTATCCCGAATGAGTCTACAGCAAAGTCATTTGATGTTCTGACCTGGTGGAAAGGCAATAGTGCCAAATATCCCATTTTATCACAGATGGCACGTGATATGTTAGCAGTCCCCATAAGCACAGTTGCATCAGAGGCAACATTCAGTGCTGGTGGTCGAATTATCGAGCCTTATCAATCATGTTTAAAGACGGAAACAGTGGAAATGTTGGTATGCGGAGCTGATTGGGCACAAGCACTATATGGTCTGAAAAAAGCATGTCAGGTATATATATTCTTAATTGAATTATCAATTGTATTTACTAGTTTAATATCTGTGTGTAGTATATTTAAGTCATATGTATACTCCTACTTCAAGTTGTATGTGTTATTCTTATTGTATATTTCCCATCTGTTAGTGATTCAGTATACTCAGTATTACTTCGTTATCGCATTGGTAGTTTACCTGGTATTGTTATCCCAACATCACATTCAAACAGCTTCTTCTTTTTAATGGACATCATTTCAATCAGTTATTTCACTTTACCATTATCATACCTGACAATTATTTGTCAAAATGAAATACTCTGTAACATACTAACATGTAGTAGTATTACACTATTATTTGCACAATCTTTTAGCAAACTAATTAGTCTTAGGGTAAAGTATAGAGTAAGGGATCGAGGTTAACTTAGTGGACTGGTACATGTATATACCCTCTGTTTGAAAAGGTCTCGGGAACACGCAGTACTAAAGATTCATTCATCTAGAGAATGTGTGTGTGTGCGTTTGTGAGTAATAATCAGGAAAAGTATGTAATTGCCTGTACCTGTAAAGATAAAAGGTTGAAACAAAATCTTACCAGGTAGCATAAAACATGTAAGGCTCGTAAAGCTGAGCCAGATGCAAAAGAAGTGTCTCTATAACTTGCTGATTTCTATTTTTTTTATTTTAGAAAAAACCAATAAAGCCTGTGGAGATCAGCTTGTGTTAGTAGTAAGTACCAGTATGCATGCCACAAGTAACAAGGTATTAATATTTTAACTTACACTTTTAATTTACGTAAGTCTTTTATTGTTTTTAACCTTATTCATTGTCTTTAAACAGGTTTATTGTGCACTTTTGCTGCTGAATGCTGAATTGCTGATGGATTGATGTCTGAGTGTGTGACCAACTTAGCAAGTTAGCAGGAATTCGGGATGCATAAAATTGGAATGTTTAGTTTAAAAAATCTATTTTGTATCACTGTAGTATTATGCAGACTTGCAGAGGCCTTGTAACCTGTTGAACATTTATGTTTTTTGATTTGGTCCATTTTGAACCATGGTTATCACTCATTAGCTTGTGACTAAAATCACTATATGTAGCCAGTAAGTTGTAGCTAGTTTGTCTCAAACTTGACAATCAACATGATATTCAGTAATCAGTATCACAGTATGTAGCATTGCATATCAGTATATATGATTTTTTATTTTTTTGATTTGTTTTTTTAACGAGCTCGAGTCGAGCCGAGTTTTCGTTATCGAGTCGAGTTATATTCGAGTTCGGCACATACTCGGTCCAACTCGTTAAGCTAAACGAGTATGAAGTGTTGTTCGAGCTCGACTCGTATTCGAGTTCGAGCCGAGCCGAGTCTATCTAAACGAGCTCGAGCTGCTCGCGAGCAGCTCGACTCGGATTACAGCCCTAGACTTAATGGAGTTTTTTAACTTAAAACTCAGATTTAAGCAAGTTACACAAACAGAAAGGAGCTTTCTCCATTAAGCACAAGTAGCCAAACAGGCTCATAGTTGAACATCAACCGTTTCAAAAATCTTCATCTTATATATAATATTATCGGCATTTAGTTAAATTATTATTATGTATATCATCACTATGATGTTATTTTTTTCTAAATTTCATATATTTAAACTTAAAAGATAAGTTAGTACTTGACTTGTTCTTACTGGCTAGTAGTTTGATATGCATTTTTTATTACTCTCTCCGTCCCAAAAAACTCTTCCCATTTCACTTGGACACATTTGCCAATGCACATTTTTAATCGTTAATATTTTTAATTTCGTATTAGTAGTTGTTATAGGGAAAATATTGTATAACAATATTTTGGAGGTTTGCTGGAATCACGGAGCAAAATACGGATATTTTGCTAAGAACACGAAGAACACGGAAGGAGATTATAGATTTTTTGTGGCTGATCTTGCTTGTTGATTCGTTGAGTGTTAGAGAAAAACTGTTTATTCTCTCTTGCTGCCAACTGTCAATCATCCATAACAAGGTGCCTACGTACCCTTTTTATAGGGATCAAGCCATACGTAGTTCTTGGAGAAGAAGTTACCTAGACGGGCTAGGTTTTTTGGAGATTCATCTTGGCCCAAGTTTACTCACTTTTGGCCTGATGTTAATAGTGTATTAGCCTAAGTCCACTCACTTTTGGGCTGATGCTAATAGTCCATTAATTCTGCTCATGACCCATGGCCCAATAAAGGTTACATATGGCTAACATGATGCTAGAATCACAAGGCCTCACTGGCGAGGCTAATGGAAAAACTACGTTGCCTCGCATGCGACCTCACTGGGCTTAGTCATGCGAGGTGATCCCACACTATGGAGATAATCACACCCATGCGACCACGCTGGGCTTAACTACATCTACTCATGCGACCTCGCTGGGCTTAGCTATGAGCCTTCATAAGAGTATTTTAGGCCTCGCTGGACCTCTAGCCTTCATAAGAGTATTCTAGGCCTCGCTGGACCACTAGGCCCCGCTGGACCTCTGGCCTTCATAAGAGTATTCTTGGCCTCGCTGGACCTCTAGGCCTTGCTGGACCTTGCAGAGAGAGTATTCTAGGTCTCGTTGGACCTCTAAACCTCGCTAGACCTTGTAGAGAGATGAGGCAGGTGCGATCCCATACTAGGGACTTTGCTGGCAAACTCGACCCATAGCTAGGGGTCGCTTATACTTCCACATTGTGCTTGATAGTATATTGGACTGACTCGTGGTGGTGGGTTTTAGTGACCCAATCTTCATCTCTAGGCCCATTATGAGTTGTGGACCGCTATTCTAGCCCATTAGGCCTGCTTAGGGCTTATGCCAAGATTTGGGCATAACAACTACCCCCCCGGAAATCCTTGCTTCGAACTGACTTAATAGGAGTCCATATTGCCATTGGAAATGCAATGTGGAATCAAAAACTGCTTTGTCAAATATTCGATGTGAGGCCTGTGCTCGCTGTAGATTGTTGTAGATGAAAGCATAGCTATCTCAAGTGCCTTGGGATCGCATCGCGACCCTTATGAATTTGAATGGTTTTGAATAGCTGTCGTGTCTCGAGATCTGCTCTCAGTCGCTAAGATGATGACACGTGTTGTGTGTCTTTCAATTAATGCGAAGACATGTATAAGTGAGTGATGGTGACCTCAAGGGGTCCTTCCAAGCGCAATGTGGTCCTGTAGGGACCTTGAGAAGCGACCCCAAAGGGCCTTGCAGTCATAAATTGTTATAATTATATCTTCTTTCCAGATGATAGGTGAGCTCGGGCTCTCACCTATGTCTTCAGGTCTTCTTAAAATATAATGAGATGACTCTCCGATGTTCCTTGTTATTATGATGAGAGGCCTCCTCATAAGTTAAGAGGACTCCTTGCAGTATCATATGTTTCGAGGCCTCCTTGCAGCCTCATATGTTACGAGGCCTCCTCCTCATTGCAGTACATGGTGTTGGTCAACATATCAGTATGAGATCTGTACTAGATTTTTGGATCTGCTAGCCCAATATTATTGTCAATTCTCGTAATGGGTCTTGTTTAGAGCCCATATCAATTTTCGAGCATAACAACTACCCCCAGTTCTTCGGTGCAGGTAGCTGTAGCGGAGAACTATTTTTTCTGGTCTTCAAAATTTCTTCAAAATTATTCTGAACTCCTCCAAAAATAAAAATCATATAAGTATTTGATTTTTTGGAGAGCCTCATTACTTGACAACTTTTGATTTTTTTTATTTTAATGCGAGCCCATGTCTCCTCGTAGTGGCCACTTTGATACATTTTTTTTCCTTCGCGTACGCAGCCTTCTTGCGTCTCTTCTCGCCTTGTCTTTCTTTACAGCCTTGTGGAGTAGTGGTCCTCGTATTTGTACTTTCACCTCGCTGACTTTTCTTTTTTTTTTTTTAATATTTTCGCTTTTCACTTTTGCTGAGATCTTCTCGCTGTTCGCTGCTTCCTTCTATTTTCATTAACTCTTGCTGATATAATAAGAGGACTCCTCGTGGCCTCCTATGTAGAGAGACCTCCTTGCTGATAGAATATGAAGACTCATCTATACATGTATATGCGAGGACACCTCGTTTCTTTTTTTAATAAGCCACATGTGCTCCTGTTAGTCCACACGCGGACCCCTATTCGCCTTTTTTATTTTAGTTGATCATGCTTCCCCGCTTTTTAACTTCTTTTTGATCCTTGATTCTGTGGCCTCGTATTCCACTTTCTTTTATAGCCTTGTAGATAGATTGCATTCATCATGTTGCTGGGCTGTAGCCCCGGCTCGCATATGCTAGCTGGTGGGCCATGCATCTTTGAAAACTGAATAATTTTGAATTTTTCCAAGTGTTTTGGGATACCTGATTCAGTCTTCATATGCTCTAATTTGCTTATAGACAGATTTTAACACATGCCTAGAGATAGCTCCACACTGTATAGACTTTCGGACTGACCCATCATCGCCAATGGGGTTAAGTGGTCTCGCATCGTAAGATAGCGGGCTTGCGGCCTCGCAACGCTAGGTACGGCCTCTCAACACTAGGTGTTGTCCTTGTCTTGCAATTTTTCAAATGTCCTGCTAGAAGTGGTGTTTATGTAATGCCACTACCCCCGAGTCCTCATTATCATTGTAGATGTGATGAGGAATCAAAGTGTTTCAGCAATCTTCTTGTATTATTTGGAGTTAACGCCATTTGTAATGAAGAGAATTTTGATGTGATCCTGCTATGAGCAAACTTGACTCCTTCAATGATCTCCCATGACACTTGGCCTCCTCACTGTTTACAACTCCATTGATAAAGAGATCCCACCATGGGATCACACCATGTCTTCTTCTCGAGGGTTTTCACTGTCACAATGAGAGCCCAGGCATCTCGCTCAGATTGAGGAGGAAATTCTAAAATGAAATCAGTCAAGGCATGGCCCTTTAAAGCGCCTCGAGGCATCTCCCTTAGATTGGGGCAATGTATGCTGATATTAGTGAAGTTCATACCAAACAGGGGGCTTGTTTGATAAATCGTCAAGCCCTACCATGGACCTTGTTTTAAAGGAGGTTGGACCATGATGGATAGTAGTCACTTGCTCTTCTTGGTGTGCTGAGGTAGTTGAGGACCTCCACATTGCCGAAAAGGATCGGGGGCGTCCCCCCTCTCCCCAAGGATCGGGGGCGTCCCCCCTCTCCTCGACGTAGAGGTATTTCACCGAGAAGCATCTCATGTAGAGGCATCCCCCGAAGGGGCATCTCACTAGGAGGCATCTCCAGATCTCGATAGCCACACCATATAAGGGCCTCAATGGTCTCGATGAGGAGATGGAGGTCACTTAGAACCTTGACCCTTGCCTTGGCCTCGAGGCCGCATCTCCATACAAAATAGGCTTTGCCATTTAATAATCTTATTGCGTTTATCTCCATGTGAAGGCTCATAGCTAAGCCCAGTCCTATCCCTGTGGGGCTCCTCCTTTTGCCCAAACGTTGGGACATTATTGAAACCGAGACTCGGCTTAGTGCCATGCTTCCTCATCTCATGAACTACCAATTCAGTTAGCTATCCATTGCGAATTAGCTCTTCAATTTGCTCCTTGATATGCTTACACTCTGCAGTATCATGCCCTGTCGGTTCATGAAAAGCACAATACTTACAAGTATCCCTGGTTGCCCGACTATTCATAGGTGAGGGCTTCTTAAACATCCCCTTGTCAGCATTAACTGCATAGATGTGATAAATGGAGGCCACTAAAGGTGTGGACTGATCCACATTCTTTCCACTTTGAGCTCACGGTGGTGTCCTCCTTGGCGGATCGCGACCCCTCCTTTTTGGGCTCTTACTGCGATCCTGTCTTCGTCTAGGACTCCAAGAGTCCTTCATCTTCCCTCCCTTGCTCTTACTTCCACTGTTGCTAGCCTCATTATTCTTCTTGAGGTTCTCCATCGACTTTTCAATCCATTTGTAAGGCTCGGCCTCCTTTTAGAACTCAAAGAGAATGCCAGGTGTCTGTGCCTGCAACGTTTTCCAGAACTTGGTGCCTTTTCTCAGTCCAGTAATAAGAAAATTTTTAAATGGCCTCGTCATTTGCTCCTTGCACCTTAGGGTCCTCGGCGTTAAACCTCTTGAAGTAGTCCTTTAGGGTCTCACCCTCCTTTTGCTTTATGTTCACCATGGTGGATGCAGGAGGTGCATAGAGCTTGGAGGACTGAAAATGCTTAATGAAAATGTCCACAAACTGCTCCTAGGAGTCTAAAGTGATGTGAGACCCTAGCTTATAGAATCACTGCTGGGTACTACCCCTCAACGAGGCCACAAATAACCTGCACCTAGCCAATAGTGAGACCCGGTACACATCCATATCATTGTTGAATCGAATAACAAACTCTGCAGGGTCTGTGTCCCCATTATAAGTCATGTCTGGGTTAATACTCCGGAATATAGTGGGAAGCGGAGTGGTCCTGATCTCTTGAGTGAAAGGCGAGGTCAGACCCATGGGGTTAAGGATCCCCTTATCTGTATTCCTCTTATCCAAGGCCTTCTTTAGCTCCTCTAGCTTGTAGTCTCCATCCCTGGTCTTCTTATCTTCAGCTTTTTTCTTTCCCTTTCCCGTGTTGTCATGGTGGTATTGGGTCTTCTTGGGAGCTCTAGACTCCTCTTGATCCCCCTTGCGATTCAGGGGGTCAGTTTTATGCTTCTGGGACCGCTCACGCTCTCGATGAGGAGAGGGGGGTCGTTCCAAACCTTGGCTCCAAGCCTGAGATCGCTTATACTTCTTACCAGCTGTAAGTTTTATGAGCTTGAGGAGAAGATCATGCTCAGCTAACTTCTTTCCAAGACGATCAAAGACACTAACTGACCTCCCCTTAGATGAGGCGGCCTCATGCTGCAACCCCTCTTTTGTCTTAGTAGCCTCTATATCCTCCTCCCACTCGAGGTCTTCATAGAAGTAAGGGTTTGTTTGATCCGTAACATCATCAAATTTATCCAAGAGTTTCTTGGTGGGACCCTTACTGCTCTCCTCCTAATAGGACTTGGGCCTCTTCCTGGCATTCCTCTTCGCGCCCCTCGAGCTATGTCGCTTCTTCACTCTAGTCATCCTTTCTTGTACTGGTGACACCTTCCTGGATCCATCCTCCTCCTCGTTCCTGGGGGGATCGCCTTTTGGTGTCTTGTACGACCCCGGGGTCTCCCCGTTGTTGTGCCCTCCGTTCATCTTCTTGTTCGAGTTGGTCATCTTTCTCCCAAGTTAATCATTATCCCCTCCTTCTAGCGCCAAATGTTATGACTTCATTGAATTAAAGTATCACAAATACGTATCAAACAAAATCACTCATGATTATATTTTGTCTTATAAATTATGCGAAAATTAGTAGTCAATCGCTTATAATAAATAGTAACAAAAGTCAAAACGAGAAGATTATTATGACACGGAGAGAGTAGTATTTAAGGCCCGTTTGGGAAATCTTATTTTTCAGAAATAAGTTACTTATTCTGGAAAAAAGTTAGGAAATATGTATTTTTTCTGAAATAAGTAACTTATTTTTGCAACTCCCCATACACATTTTTCTCTAAAAAAGTGTATAAATGCGAAAATTTTTTCAAAATAAATAACTTACAAATTCATCTTAAGATTTGTCAAACGAATACTTAGTTGCCGTATTTGTGGACATGAACCCCAAAATGTTCGGTGTTGGAGTTGATGATCTGTCACATGTTGGAATTTATTGATCCTGAATCCATGCTAATCCTGTCTTGTAGTATATCTCATTGGATGTCCATCCCAAGGTTGGAAATGTCTCTGGTGATGGTAAAATACAACAATGACCTTAGTTGACATGTGTGTGTGGGCATAGTCTGTTGTGCTTTCGAGTTCTGTATCGAAATTAATTTAGCTTCTCTATAAGCTTAAACTAAAAATTACTGGTTCGACTTAAAAAAATATATATAATTTGATATTGGGTAATGCTAAACATAATTCTTAGGGTTATGATTAAGTATTAATGTAGATGGATAAATGCATTTAATACATCAATTTTGCATTTAATACATCAATTTTGCATGAAATTCAATATAATTATTTAAAAATTTGGAATATTTTTATCGTTTGAAATTAATGTCAATGCAGGGGATCCATTATTATTACTTGAAAAATTAAATTTGTGTTGCAAAGAGACATTGAGAAACTAAAAACAACTAAAAAACTTACAAAAGATGTTGAAAATATAAGATTATTTAATGCTTAATCATAGTCCTTAGGGCTATGGTTAGCATTTTCCTTCGATATTTTAGGAGTAGTATAATTCAAACCTACCTAAGAAATATTATTCATTAAGATCCCATTTAAGTGGAATACTATCCTTTTTTGAGCATTCTAAAAAAATACAATTATCATTTATAATATTTATTTAATATTCTTACAATCACATCACATGTTTAGTACTATTTAATTCTCTTTCATTACTTCATTCTTTGTGGTTATAAATGAATTTAAAATCAAATAATTTTTTTTAAATAAGTATACTATTGACCAACTCACTTCAAATAGATTGACATAATATAATATATAAATCAAAATGTTATACTACTACTCTTTTATTTTTTTAATATTTGACGTTTTACTTTTTTGCACACATTTTTAAGTCTTTTGACTACCTAGTTAAAATAATTATTTTAAAATTTTCTTTTTTTAAATAAAAATAGATAATCTATATTAAAATTCAGAAAAGAAAAAAAATTAAAGTTAATAATTTTATCTATGCATTCAAAGCATATTAAAAAACGTGCAAAAAAGTCAAATGACAAATATTAAAAAACAGAGAAAGTAATTTCAAAGGTAAAGGTAACACATCATACGACTGAATGGCTTAGTTGTAACTATTTGGTTGTAAATGTAAAAATGACCCTTATACTTATACTAGTTCATAACTTGTGTGAAGCACGAGCATAAATTAATACAAGTTGAAATTAAAAGATTAATATTAATAAATAAATAAAATAATTTAATTATGTAGTTATAAAAAATTGAACTCGAGATGAAATTAAAAATATTAAAATAAATAAATTTTTATATAATTGTATATTTATAAGAAATCGAATCAGAAGTTAAGCTAAATAAATTAAAATAATAAATTTTATATAAATATATAATTGTAGGAAATCGAACTCAAATTTAATGATAACAAAATTTGATACTTTAATAATTTGATATTATTATACATCATTGAAAAATTATTTTTCACATTAAATAAACATCTATTATCTATTATTATATATATAATAGGTCAACACAAGAAAAAAATGGTGAGACTTTTTAATGTACATGAAAAGTCCAGTTTGCCCCTCATCTCAATTTTTTGAAAAAATTGTGGTTGGTGGGAATTCAACTTGGGTCTCTAAGTTAATTCATGCATCATTTTACCACTACACCACTCAAGCACATGTATTTTAAATCAAACACAATATAGATGCATGTGTATATGAATATTACTAGATTTTAAATCTATTATCTATTATCTATATAATAGGTCAACACAAGAAAAAAATGGTGAGACTTTTTAATGTATATGAAAAGTCCAGTTTGCCCCTCATCTTAATTTTTTGAAAAAATTGTGGTTGGTGGGAATTGAACTTGGGTCTCTAAGTTAATTCATGCATCCTTTTATCACTACACCACTCAAGCACATGTGTTTTAAATCAAACACAATATAGATGCATGCGTATATGAATATTACTAGATTTTAAATGAGTTTTGTACTCTTTTATCATTTATCGATTAAAGAATTACGTAAAATACACAATTGGGCTATAAAACGACATTATAATTAATATAATGGATATTATCTAACAATATATCAGAGCAAAAAATATTGAGGTGTTAACGTAAAATGAAAATTGTATATTACTACAAAACATACAATAATTTATTAATCAAAAAATTCGGGTCATAAAAATATTTGGCTTTAGAAAAACGAATCATATAAATAACACATAACCGTTTACATACAAATTTGCTAATGTTTAATTTAAAATATGACATTATGTAGAAAAAAAGAATCGTATATTATATATGTTATTTTAATTATGGAGGTGACTCAATGAAAGTCAAACGGACATTGGAAGAGAAACAAAGGGAAGAAATTAGATGAAAACAAATAAAAGATTTAGAAATGTGGTTTTTAAGAAGTAAGCACAAGACCTGAGAAGCATTTTAGAAGATTTACGAAGATTTTTTATTAAAATCAGGTCTGAAACCTACATTCTCAGAATGCAAAATCTTGATGAGTATTTAGTTTTTACCTTGAATATTATTGGAGATCCAGCTAAATGAATGCATCATTTTTGAAGAATGTTTAGGATTGTAGGTGTTCTGAAAAATCATCTTAATTAGATAACACCCACATAACACTGAAATTATATTCTATGACCCACAATAAAATTAAAAACTGACATGATTGCTATCAGTATTACTCGTATTAGTTTCCAAAGTACAAACTTGAACATATTTAAGTATGTACACAATAATCACATATGCCACTAACAAGAAAAACTCTATGAAAATCAATCACATATTTCAACCAATATTGATCCTGAATAATTTGATTAAAAAGTGCGATTTAAGTAGCAGATTGTGAGACTTTTTAATGTATTTGAAATGACTAATTTATCCCCATGTTTAATGTTTGATTAAAAATGTTGTTTGTGGGAATCGAACTTAAGTCTATAATGTAACTTATGCATTCTCTTACCACTACACCACATTGTCACATGTGCTTTAACATCATACACATAATATGTGAATGTCATTTAACAGTAATGCATTTGTCTAACTTCAAAACATATAAAAACAACGACGGAGGTAAATTAAACTTAGATTATATCTTTAAATTGTATATGTTCGTAACACTTGAGCACAATAGACATGTGTAATCAATTATACGTATGTATGTGTTGCGTGAATATTAAATATTTAGTATTTTGATCATTGAGACTTATTAACAATATGTTAGTCACGATTTTATTTGTAAATTTATATATAAATTAATAATATATAATATGTAGTCTACTTATACATATTCTTGAATTATTAAACTAGCTTAAAACCCGTGCGATGCACGAAATTTTGTAATACGATTTTTTTTTAATTTGAATTGAATTTCTTGGTTGGTGAGAATTGAACTTTGGTCATATAACAAATTTGGACTCAACCATACCACTAGGCTAGCCATTCATTTATCTCATAAATCATACACATAATATGTGACTGCGTGTGTGCGACTTAAATGAGAAATAGTTGGAACATATGTATTTTTTTAAAATGAAAATATGCATAACTTCTTCGTTAAAACAACATACAAAATAAGATTAATTGATTGTTGATAGAGTGTATATTTATATACACTTTAATATGATTTTATTCTCATATTTATAGAATTTTGTAAATAATTGGTTGTTTATTAATTATTTTTAGTGTTTAAAGGCAGGAAATAAATATTGTTAATGTTGGAAGAAATTGAGCCAAGGAGCTTAATTTGGGCTTAAATCATGTGAAAATTCGGAATTGTTGGAGGCCTTGCACATACATCACTGTTTGGGCCATAACTTGAGTTTTGGATATCAGAATTGAGTGATTTTACAGCCCACGCGAAGGTAACGGAATTTTCTACAAGTCAGTGGTGGCCCAACACTTATATTCCAACTGGAGTACCCCAGAAACAGGGCTGAAAGTCAGACTTCGAATTTTACAACAAATTCAACTTATTTTAGGATATGGATTTTATTTTCTAGAAAAACCATTAAGTACACTTTTATATTAGGATATATATATATATATATATATATATATATATATATATATATATATATATATATATATATATATATATATATATATATATATATATTCTAGGGCTTATTATCAGAGACGTGTATTATTTACGAGAGAAGAAGAGAGGGAAAAACAGAGAGAGAACTTGAGCGAGGATTGAAGGGATTCACTCCAAGTTCGAGAGATTTCCTAAAGTTGTATTTTTCTCAACTATATACTCTTGTAATCATGGTTTTGGATATTTATATATGTTTGATTTCTTCATTCATTATGAGTAACTAATTTCCTAATCCGGGAATTAGGTAGTATTCAATGGTTAATATGCTTGTGTAGTTATATTGTGATATCTCTGCCTTGCTAATCTGTTGTTGAGTGCTTAACACAATTGAGAAAGTCGTGAACCCTTGATTGTATCTTTAGGAATTGTAATGAATCGGGAGAGGATTTATAGTTCTAGTTTATGATACAACAGACATAATTCAATTATTTGATTGGGAGATTAATATGCGAGTTACGAGACTAAAATTTCTTGGCTTAAATAGTTTATAATTTTGCATTGATTGATCATGGGAGTGACTTCAATGTATTGTTGTGAACATTGTATTGTATCTTGGGAGAGAACAATATAATCATTAGAGGGATGTTTTTAGCAAGAGCATGAGACTTGGATATCACAAACTTATACACATTCATTAATACCATTGAAGAACCCTAGTTTCTGGATTGTTTTTTTATCATCGTTAAATCGTAATTTTTACTTGCTTTATAGTTAAATTTAGTTAGCAAACAAACACCCAAATATTCTTCTCACTTCTAGATTTTAAGAAGTACCAACTTGAACTTAAATTAATATTAGTCCTTCCTTGAGAACGAACTTTCACAAATATTAAATCAACAAATGTGAAACAAATATCTAAAATCTATAATACACGAACAAGACCTAAAATTCATGAGATATTTTATTCATAATTTAAAATGACTAATGTACCTATATATTGTTGTTTATATATAAAAAAAAATTATTTTTAGTGGAAATCAAACTTGGACTATCAAGTTAACTTGTGCATCTCCATACCATTAAGCCACACTTTTACATGTGTTTTAGATCATACACACAATATGTATGTGTTAAATATAATTGATGTGTTTTAATCAGTGTTTAAGTGTTACAGTGAATTATCAGAGTTTAGCTGGAAGCAGTTAGAGTTTAGTGTAAACTCTGACAGATGGAAGCTCGACAGAGTTTGTCAAACTCTGTCTGGAGGAAGTGTCTACTGGTCAACAGTGATTGAAGATTTATTATGGAAGCGATATCTTTGAAGATTGGATAGCTATCAAAGAGATCGAGTTGACATAGGAGACGTGTGACAATCTGTAATTGATATCATTGTATAGCTGATTATTAGGAATATCAATTAGAGATTGTATCGTAGTTGTATGTTATATAAATACAGTTAGGTTAACCCTAGAAGGGTATCGAACAACGAATTATCTTTATTGTAACCTAGCAGCTCTTTGTGATATTTTACATCACGAAGAGGGTTTGTAATACAAGAAGTTTTTAAGTGCATAAACGCTTTTACTTGTTAAACTCTCATAAAAAGTTGATTATTAATTGTGTATTCGGCCTAACAAGTGGTATCAGAGCCAATCTGTTACTTTATTACAGGTTAAGATCCAAACACAAAAATAATCATGGCAGCAATTCCTCCACCAACACCTACTGTTTCTGAAAAGGCTCCTACTACTGTGAGTCGTTATGAACCAATCAGGGTTCCTATTCTGAGGCCATTAGAGTATGCTATGTGGAAGGTCAAGATGACTATGTTTCTGGAGGCTACAGATCCAGAATATCTTGACAGGATTTATGAAGGCCCTCACAATCCTACAAAGCTATCTGTTGCATTTGCTGGTGAAGAAGCAAAAATGGTTCCAAAGGAAAAGAAGGACATGACTCCTGAAGATCTATCATCAATTGCTAAGGATGCAAAAGTTAGGCATTTACTGCATAGTGCTTTAGACAATGTTATGTCTAACAAAGTCATTAACTGCACCACTGCAAAAGAAATATGGGATGCTCTTGAAGTCAGGTGTCAAGGAACTGCGGCTATTAAGAAGAATAGGAGAAACATACTTACACAAGAGTATGAGCATTTTGAGGCTAAACCTGAAGAGACCATGACAGAAACATTTGATAGATTCTGTAAACTGATTAATGATCTGTCATTGGTCAACAAAGAGTATGATCTAGAAGACTCGAATCTCAAGTTTCTTCTTTCTCTACCTGAAAAGTGGGATGTGAAAACAACCACTATTAGAGACAACTATGATCTTGCTGAAACAGAGATTGATGAAATCTATGGACTGCTCAAAACTCATGAATTGGAAATGGAGCAGAGAAACAGGAGATCAAGCAGGAAAGGAAATTCTGTTGCTCTTAATGTTGAAGAGAAGCCTCATAAGAAAGAGGCAACAAGAAGGAAAATGAAGGGAAAAGCTTTGGTCATACATTCAGAAAGTGAATCACCAAACTCTGATTATGATTCAAACTCTTCTGAATCATCTGACTTTGAGGATGATGAAGAAGAAATGAGGAAAATGGCTGTGTTGATGGTGAAGACTTTCAAGAAAATGGGCTTCAAGAAAGGAAAAAGGTTTTCTAGGGATTCAAATGAAGACAGGAAAAGCTACAGGAAGTCTGATAAGAGAGATTCTAAAGGGAAGAAGGATAAGTCTGAAATTCAATGCTACAAGTGTAAGGAGATGGGTCACTATGCTCCTGAGTGCAAGAAGGGTAAAACTGGAAAGGTACTCTACACTAAAGGCAGAGATTGGGCAGATGAAAGGCATATGACATAGCCTATTTGTAGTTCGAGGACTCAACGCAACTTAAACTTAGTTTGTAATAAGTAAATAACTTTAACTGTCACAGGAATCTCAGGAGGTATTATCTGTCAGAAGAAAAACCCTAAAGTCAATCTATAGTTTTGATGTTTTACACTGGAAGAAGTTCAGATTGCTGATCAAGCCTCAGTATAGCATCAAAGAAGTGGATTTATTTCTAAGACAGAGATTTCTAGAGTGACAGGTTCAGACAGTATACAGTGAAGTACAAGAAGGAGAAAGAGATGAGAAGAAAAATGAATCACATTATTAATGTGAAAATTAAAGGACAGTCATTGAGGTTAGTCGTTCATGAACCAGACAGTACATGGAACGTCAACAAAATATTCAGTGGTATTCCTTTATTACTTTCAGTGATTCAGAAAAGAATTAAGACAATCCAAGGATATATAATTATTCTTGTTTAATTAATTTAAATCAAGTAGTCAATTTAATTAATTAATTAATTCATCTTGAATTAATTCTTTAATTAAATTAATTATTAGATTAATTAAATCAGATTAATTATTTAAGTAAGAATAAATTAAAATGATTATTTATTAATCAATTTTAATTTAATTCTGAAAAATGAACTAGCAAGACAATCTCTGATTGTCTTGCCGATTGTCTTGAAGGTTAAATTCAGAACAGCAAGACAATAGGAGATTGTCTTGCCGATTGTATTGGAGAAGAAATCATTAAAGCAAGACAATTCCTGATTGTCTTGCCGATTGTCTTGATAATGATAATGTCTGAATAGCTTTTAAAAAGTAGAATAAAAATCTAATTTGATTGTCTTGACGATTGTCTTGGCAGTTCAATTTGATTGTCTTGATAATGATCAAAAAGAAAAAGCTTCAGACAGAATGATAAATTTGATAAAGCAAGACAAAGATATCTGAATTTGATTGTCTTGACGATTGTCTTGGAAGAACATGATTGTCTTGACGATTGTATTGCCTATTGTCTTGGCAGTACAAAATTGGTTGTCTTGGAAGAATAAATTGTATTGACGATTGTCTTGGCAGATTTGAAGACAAAGAGTCAGTGATTGATATATAACAAGATATATCGGCAGAAGCAAGCAGCAAGAAAAAGAACACAGAAAATATTACATTCAAGAACTGAATTCTCTCTTCTCTCTCATCAAGAACACAGCACAAGAAGCAGAAAATTATTTAGAAAATCAAGTTCATCTTATTTTTAATATCTGATCCGATAGAACTGATTTCCTTGATACTCTTGTACTATTAGCGAGTTTTTACTCCTAATCTATATCTTGATTTTTATTAACAAATCTAGAAAAATTCATGTTGAATTTTCTAATTTGTTTTTATTAACTAGATATAAATTCTGTACTGTATTTGTAACAAACCCCTCAAGTTAATATAATTTTATATTCAACTTGAATTTTGTTTCATTTAATTCCGCTCAAATTTGTCAAAATATAAATTAAATTATCCGGACAAATTTCGATAAAACAGTACTGTTTGTATTCAACCCCCCCATTCTACAAACAGATTGGACCTAACAATTGGTATCAGAGCCGGTTGGTTGATACACAAACCAAAGATTCCATTTTATTCAATTAAAAATCATCCCCGAATTTTTTAACTCTCTTAAAAAATTCATCATGTCTTCTAAAGTCGGAACTGTGAAAATTCCCATATATGACAAAAACAGTTATGATATGTGGAAGAACAAAATGTTAATGTTCCTCGAGGTTGCAAATCCTAAATACATGAAAGTCTTATCAGAAGGACCAATAATACCTTTTGGATTAACTCCTGAAGTTGTTACTGATGGAAAAGTTGTTACCCCTGCAAAGCTTGTACAAAAAGATTCTTCTGAATTCACTCTTGCTGAAAGAGAGGAAGCTGGACTTGACATTAATTTAAGACTGATTTTAATAGATTCTCTAGACTCTGTGATGTACAGTCATGTGATTAACTGCAAGACAGCAAAGCACATGTGGGAAACCATTGAAACGGTGAATGAAGGAACAGAGGAAGTTAGGGAGAATCGACTAGAAATTCTGACATCTGAGTATGAACACTTTCGATCAGCATACAATGAAAGTATTCAAGATGTGTTTGAAAGATATAACAAACTTGTCAACAATTTACAGATGCATGGCAAGTACTACACTCAGAAAGAGATCAACAGAAAATTTCTATTGTCAATGCCTGTTCATCTAGAACATAGAATTACAGCTATCAGAGAGTCGAGGAATCTAAGTGAAATTACTGTAGAAAGACTCTTTGGTGTTTTAAAAACCTATGAACTGGAACAATCTCAACAAAAGGAGATTTATGGAAAAGGAAGAATTGCTAATACTTCTACAGCTCTTATTGTTGAGAACAAACAGGAAGTGGAAGATAAGGTTATTCAACCTTGTAGTGTTGACAGTGGTAAGCTGGAAGTTGAAGTTGGTCAAACGAATGCTACTCCAGATGAAGGTGACTTCTATTCATTAGAAGAACTAGATCAGTTGGAAGATGAGTCCATGGCTTTGTTGGTAAGGAAATTCAGTAACTTCAGATTCAGGAAGAATCCCAAGTTCAGGTACAAATCTAACTATAACAGGTTCCAGAGAGGAGGTTCTTCATCCTCAAGTAACAGAGGAGGTTACAAAACTGGAACAGTTGAAAGAAGTAAAATTAGATGCTACAACTGTAATGAACTTGGACATTTCGCTACTGAATGTCAGAAGCCAAAACAAAACCAAAGAAAAGACTTTGGATCTGAGAAGAAGAAGACAGGAAGAGCTTATGTGGCTGCTGGAAAGAGTTGGGATGATACAGACTCTGAAGATGAAGAGTATGGCAATCTTGCCCTGATGGCAAAATCTGATAACTCCAGTGGTACATCATCTGAGGTATCATGTACTGAAAGTCAATATATTTATCAACTTACTGATACACTAGGTAATGCTAATAGAGAGATTGAAAGGCTAAATTTGTTAAATACAGATCTTAGTAATCAATTATCAGAATTACATGATGTACAAAATTGCCATGTTATACAAAAATCAGAAATAAGAATGCTAAAAGAACTTGAGAGGTCTCTAGCAGAGATAGTGGTTCAACAACGTGAAACAATAGCTGAACTAGAAATAAGGGTTAGTGCTACTTCTAATTCTTGTAAAGTGGCTAAAGAGTTGTTTAACCAACAAGCAATTAATCAAACTGTAGGAATTGGGTTTGATTATAATAAAGCTATTGGACGGAAAAGCATTAATACCCCTAATCGTGTGAGTGCTGTAGATAGGGGTATACCATTAGTGCTTAAGAGTGTTAGTAACCCACTCTTTAAGAAATCCATAGCAGAACCTTTGGATACAACATCTTTAATCATTAAGGAAGAGATGCGCATTGAGGATGTAGCTAATGGCGTAGTCTTAGAAAGTAATCAAGTTGTTAAAAATGTTAAAGATAGAAAGACTGTGTTTGTAAAAGCAGAAAGAGTTGGTGAGTCTACTAGTTCATTGAAAACTAGTAGCAGAAGTAACAACATGAATAAATGCAACAACAAATCTACCATGCATGCTATTCCTGTTATTGATACTGCTCATAAGAAATGTGATGCTGTTAATTGCATGTCTTGTGCTTTTAATATAATGTCTGCTTACTTTAACGGTAATCATGCATGTGTTGATAAGAATGCTCCTAGACAGCAAATGAGCAGAAATAAACATGTAAGATCCAGGACTGTAACATCACCTAATTCTAAGATTAGGACCCCAAGTCCTTCTCAGGATATGGTGAAGACATGGTTACCCAAGCTGAAACCAAAACAAGTTAAAGCTGTTTACAGGGTTAAATGTCCAGTACCTAAAGAAAATGTTGTTAAAATAAAAAGTGTTGCTTTGCCTGATAAAGGTCAATTCTTTAAGTACTCTGGACCCAATCAAATTTGGGTTCCGAAGAAAGTCTAACCAATTTGTCATTGCAGGGTTTGAAACAGGTTGAACGAGTCATGTGGATTCTGGATAGTGGATGTTCAAGGCATATGACCGGAGATAAATCCCTGCTGACAAATGTGGTGGAGAAGGCTGGCCCAGTCGTTACCTTTGGAGATAACAGCAAAGGTAAAACTGATGGATATGGCAGATTAGAAGCTGGAAATGTTATCGTTGAAGATGTCTCTTTTGTGAACGGCCTTGAGCACAATTTGCTCAGTATTAGTCAATTCTGTGACAGAGGTTATGAAGTGCATTTCAAAAAGAATAATTGTCTAATATCACACAAGAGAAATGAAAGGCCGCAGTTGACTGGAGTAAGAAAAGGAAACTTGTACATAGCCAATATGAACTCTGGAAGCACAGAAGAAATTAGATGTTTTTATTCAAAGGCATCTACTGATGAAAGTTGGTTATGGCACAAGAAACTTTCTCACCTAAACTTCAAAACAATGAATTCTCTAGTGAAAAGAGAGTTGGTGAGAGGTTTACCTTCGATTGAATTTACTCAGGAAGGTCTATGTGATGCTTGTCAAAAAGGGAAGTTAAAAAGGGCAACTCACAGGAGCACTAACATATCATCAATAACTGAACCATTACAACTTCTCCATATGGATTTGTTTGGTCCAGTTAGTGTGATGTCTATGTCAAGAAAAAGATATGCTCTAGTGATTGTTGATGATTTCTCAAAATTCACATGGGTACTATTTCTGAACTCAAAAGATGAAACTCCACAACTGGTAGTTGATCACATTAAGTTAATTGAGCTTGATTCTAATTGTCCAGTAAGAGCTATAAGGTCAGACAACGGAACTGAATTCAAGAATGCAGTTCTGAATGACTTTTGCACTGAAAAGGGTATAACTAGACAGTACTCGGCTCCCAGAACTCCTCAGCAAAATGGGGTAGTTGAAAGAAAGAATAGAACCTTGATTGAAGCTGCACGTACTATGCTAAGTGAATCAAGGCTTCCATTGAGCTTTTGGGTTGAAGCTGTCAACACTGCATGCTATACTCAGAATCGTACACTTATCAATAAAGACTTAATGAAGACACCATATGAAGCTCTACATGACAAGAAACCAACTCTCAAGTACTTCCATGTATTTGGGACAAAATGCTTTGTGTTGAAAGAAGGAGAAGATCAAGGTGGTAAATTTGAAGAAAAAGCACATGAAGCAATATTTATTGGTTATACTAGAAGAGCCTACAAGGTGTATCTTATTGATCAACAGAAAACCATGGAAAGTGTCAATGTAACATTTGATGACACAAAACTCCCAAGTATCCAAAATGAAGATCCATCTGAAAAGCTTAAGTTTGATGACATGTCAGACTCAGATTCAGATGATGACAATCAACCTGAAGTTGTTGCTGATAATAATAATCCAAATGTTGGTGGTAATGATCAAGGTGATGCTGGTGAAAACAATGATAACTTTCAAGACACCGCTAATACTCTTGAACCATCAACAAGTCAAACTGGCAACAACTCAGGGGGAGATAATGAAGGGTCAACAAGTCATACTCAACATCATACTGAAGAACAAGGCGAATCGTCAAGATCAATTCTTCCCAGACAAACTGTTTGGAATAGAGCTCATCCTTTTGAACTGATTCTTGGTGATCCAGATGTTGGTGTGAAAACAAGAAGAGCTTATCAGAATCAATGTAACTATTCTGGGTTCCTGTCTGTCATGGAACCTAAGAAAGTAGAAGAAGCTCTATCTGATCCTGATTGGGTGATTGCTATGCAAGATGAACTCAATCAATTTAAGCAACTAGAAGTATGGAAGCTGGTGCCCAGACCTAAAGATAGAAAAGTGGTGGACACAAGATGGGTATTCAGAAACAAACTAGATGAAGATGGCACTGTGATAAGAAACAAAGCAAGACTGGTAGCTAAAGGTTATTCTCAAGCTGAAGGCATTGATTATGACGAGACCTATGCTCCAGTGGCAAGACTTGAGGCCATCAGAATATTCTTGGCATTTGCATCCTATTCAAGATTCAAAGTTTATCAAATGGATGTCAAGAGTGCCTTTCTGAATGGTAAGCTAGATGAAGAAGTGTATGTAGAACAGCCTCCGGGTTTTGAAGATCAAGATCATCTGGACTATGTTTACTTTCTTTACAAAGCTATCTATGGTCTTAAGCAAGCCCCAAGAAAATGGTATGACACTCTTTCTGAATTTCTAATAGAAAATGGTTTTATAAGAGGTGTCATAGACAAAACTCTCTTCACTAAAAGACATAAGAATGATATAATACTAGTCCAAGTCTATGTGGACGATATTATATTTGGGTCTACTAATGAGCTTCTATGCAAGAAGTTTTCTAAGTTAATGCAGGGTAGGTTTGAAATGAGCATGATGGGAGAACTGAAATTCTTTCTTGGATTACAAATAAGTCAGAGACAAGATGGAATATTTATTTGTCAATCTAAGTACATCAAGGAACTCCTCAAGAAATATCACATGGAGGAGTGCTCATCAGCAAAGACACCATCAACTATAGCTGTCAAAATTGGTTTATGTGAAAATTCTGCCAAGGTAGATATCACAGGCTATAGAGGTATGATTCGCTCTTTGCTTTACCTAACTGCTAGTAGACCAGATATAATGTTTGCCACATGCTTGTGTGCAAGATTTCAAGCGAACCCTAAAGAAATACATCTCACTGCTGTCAAAAGAATCTTAAGATATCTAAAGGGTACGCCTAATTTAGGCATCTGGTACCCTAATGAATCTGGTTTTACTTTAATTGGATATACAGATTCTGACTATGCAGGAAGTGTTGTAGACAGGAAAAGTACATCTGGGAGTTGCCAATACCTAGGTGGAAGACTGGTATCTTGGTTCAGTAAGAAACAGCAAACAGTTTCCAACTCTACAGCCGAAGCTGAATATATAGCTGCTGGAAGCTGTTGTGCTCAGATCTTATGGATTAGGAATCAATTAATGGACTATGGCATTGTATTGGAAAATATCCCTATTTTATGTGATAATACAAGTGCCATAGCAATCGCCAGCAATCCTGTGCAGCACTCAAGGACAAAGCACATTGACATAAGGTATCATTTTATAAGAGAGCATGTAATGAATGGTACAGTGGAACTACTATTTGTAGGCTCTGGAGATCAAACTGCAGATATTTTTACTAAGTCGCTTAATGAATCCTCATTCACTAGAATTGTTAGTGAATTGGGTATGTTAAACAGTCCTAGTAATTAATACTGTTAATATCTGAAATTTGATCTTTAATAATTTTGCAAGTGATTATTCTGTGAATATTTGTTGTTTAAAATCACTTGTATAATTACTTTACCAACTAATTTTCTTGCTTGTTTAGTTATTTTTCACTTTGTTTATTCATATTATTTAATACTCCATATTTCTATATTTTTAGAATATTTGTAGATATTTATTTCTATTTTAATAATTATTTTATTAAATGTTTTGTAATGTTTGTCCTTTTGTTATTTAAATTTGTTCTCGTAAAAAGATTAATCCATGTTTCTGTAAAATATTTATTTTTAGTATTTTTAATAATATTAGAGTGTATTTTAATTGGATTAATTTTGCACATTAATTTGTATTTTATTAGTATTTTAATTAGCAGTTTAATTAATTTTTATGATTGTGATTATCATATCAAGACAATCGCCAAGACAATCCACCGATTGTCTTGGAAGGTTATTTTGTTGATAATAAAATATTTTTCAGATTTTTATTCTGTTTTCATTTTATTTTACTCAAAACAAACGATTGTCTTGATAGTTTTGAACTACCAAGACAATCGGCAAGACAATCAACTGATTGTCTTGGAGTGTTTTTCTTTATATTCAAAATTAAAAAAAAAATTGTTAATTTGTTGATTATTCAGTTAAATAATTGATTGTCTTGATAGTATTTATACTACCAAGACAATCGGCAAGATAATCAAACCGATTGTCTTATAGTGTTAGTTTGTGTTTTAATAAAATTAAAAAAAAAATTATATTTTCGTTTTCATTTTATTTTATTCAGAATTGTAAACGATTGTCTTGATAGTATTTATACTACCAAGACAATCGGCAAGACAATCAAACCGATTGTCTTGTAATATAGTTTTGTACTTAAAAAAAAACAAACAAAAACAGAAATCTCAAAACAAATCAATACAATCAGTTATTTCTCTCGTGTATTTACACAGAGCCTTGAGATATATACATACACGATATATACACACAACACTACTGAATCTCTGCTCGATTTTTCTCTCAACCAAACTGAAATCCAAGAACATATTCGAATAGATCGTTTGATTGTCTTTCTTTTGAACCGATCAGTTTCGAATTTGATTAAAGTTTCTGAAAATCAATTTTCAAAAAGTTGAATCGGGTTTTAGAAGTTTTAAGAGTTTTAGATTTTTTCTGAGAAATCTAAAAATAGATTGAGACTCCCAGTGATCAAGAGAACATCATATAAATTTTTGGGATTTTTCTGACAACTTTGAATTAATTCGAATTTTTAATTAATTTTAATTAATTATTAATTCTGAAAATTTTCGAATTGTTTTAATTTTCTTAAAATTAAAGTGTGTTTTTGTATTTAAAAATGGCTGATAATTTTGAGATAATGAAACATAATTTGGTTGGCTATTTTAATCCGAACGATTGTCCCTACGATCGATTTAGGCCATGGATACGATTTTCGAATGACGATTCAATTATCCGAACTGCCATTTCGATTGAAGCCCCAATTAAGATAGGACCACTGAGATTGATTTGCACAGAATCTGTGGTGTCTGAAGATTTGACCTCATTCTCGTTTGATTTTGATGGTACACACCACGTCGTGACAGAATCAACCCTAACTACTGTTTTGGGTCTCCCGGCGGATAATTATGATCCATTTCCAACCAGTGAGCAACTCTATCAATTCTTCATTGATATTAATTATCATGGAGCAATTGATATGAACAACCTGAGCAAAAGGAATTTGGTTCAACCATGGGATGCATTCTTCGACACGATCTCCAAGGTATTTGCTAATTCAGCCAGAGGTAATTTTCACTTACTCACCTCTATGTTACAAACTATTGGTTATGCTGTTGCTAACAACCGTAGAATCAATATTGGTGACCTACTTTGGAATACTATTATTAACAGGATTGTTAAGGCCAGAAAGGATTTTGATGAGGGTAAGAAAGTTCTATGTTATTATCCTAGATTTTTAACTCTGATATTTAATCATCTTGTTCCTGTTGGTCAACAAACAGTTTTTAGGAATGACAACCCTATGGTATCAGGCAGGCAAACCAAGAAAATATTCACTAGCCTTGATACACATAGAAAGTTGATAAATGTGCCAGTGTATATTACACCATATTTGTCTAACTTCATAAATCTTCCTGTCATTCCTCGACTTTTGAATGCACCTGAACCTGAACCTCAAGATGTACCTGTCCCTGAACATCAACATCAAATGGAACAATCTATTCCTTCAGGTACATCTACTGCATCAATGGAGCAGGTATTACCTTCTATCTCTCAAACTGTTTCTGGAGCCCAAGTGGCTGATAGGTCAGACCAAGAGGTTGTAGAACCACAGCCTCTATCCCAGGTCTTAGAGCCAAACACTGTGTCTAATCAAATCTCTAAACCTAAAGCCAGAAGCAAGTTGATGACAAAAAGAGCTGATAGAAGATGTGATGATGTGAGTGATCCCACAGCTCTGCCTCCACCAAAGAAAAGAAGAAACCTACTACTTGAGGCATCTGTTAGCCCATCCATTTCCTCCCAACAGGACTTGGACATTGAAATGGCCGATGAACTGTTACTAATTTCATCCTCTCAACAGGATGCAATTATTGAAATTCGCCAAAGGGCCGTGGCACCTTGTACAGAGTCAAGCACACCTCTATTACTCACAATGGGGGAAAACATTAACTTAGAATCTGATGTTGCTAAGGACACTGAGCAAGGAGTGCACGATAGGATTGTTACTGTGCCTACCATTGTTACGGTAGAAGAGCCTTCACAGGCTTCAGAGGGAAATCTTGACTCTCTGCCAAGCATAATAGAGTCATCATCTCCCCTCCCAGGAGGAACATTCCTGGCTCCCTCAAGGGATTCTTCACTCGCAGATTTATCTGGTGAAAGTGAAAGGCAACTTGGTCATCCTATCACTGAAGAAATTCAGTTATCAAATCCAAATGAATTGATAGAGATGACTGAGGATTGGGAATTGCGAACTCCCATTGCACCACCACTGACCTCTCCAGAAGAGGCTAGGGTGATTTCTTATGCAGGTACAGCTCAAGGAAAGGAGCTAGTGTTGAGTGATGTGAGGACCACCTTAAATATGAGTGAAACACATGCACGAAAAGAGAGTGACATATCCTTGAGTGAACATCAGGTGAGCGCACACACTGACACAAACACCTTGTCTCTAATGGCTCAAATCAAAGAACTGCAAAAGAAATTGATGGAAACTGAGGCTGAAAAACAAGTTTTGAAAGCACAAGTGGATGAACGGTCTTCTTCTTCCACCTCTGTCAACAATCAGCTCATGATCATTCGTGACGATGTCCACAATATAAAGACTACACTCACTCCAGCAATCAATACATTGATACAATCTAACTCCCAGGCATCTACAGAAAGAACAGACATTCTAAATGCTATTGACAGACTCTCTAATAGGGTGGATGAACTTCAAGTGGAAATGCATGAATCTGCTCAATCATATGCTACAACCTTTGCAAATCTTGAAGAGAAGTATGATTACATGTTTGAAGGCCTTGATCATCTATACAACATTGTTAAACCTACTCATAATATCACACCAGAACAAAGAGCATACTTTGAAGACTATGATGATAATAATGAGGGGGATAATGATGCAAGTAGGGAGCTTGACAGTCAACGGAAGTCTGTAGAGGATTCCTCAACTAAGGGGGAGAAGTCTGGAGATGGAGCAGGTAAGTCTGGAGAAGTAGGAGGTAGTAAGTCAGGAGGACAAGGGAAGTCTACCAAGGGAAAAGAAAAAGCTGCTCAAGCTGCTCAAGCTGCTCATGATCAGGATGCATTTGAGTTTGATTTTGATCTTAGGAATAGTAAGTTTGAAGTACATCAATTAAATGATATCGAAGAAGATCTTTCAAACTGGCAAGATGATCCTGTGTTTGAGAAGGAACTGCAAGAGGAGAAAGCTGATCGTCTGATGAGACAAGCTAAGCTTGAGAAGACCAGACAGGTAGTGAATGAAAGATTGAAGCTGAAGCAAGCTGAAGATGCAGAGAAACAAAAGCTACATGCAATCAGTGTACAGGAAAGGAAAAGAGATATTCAGTTGAAGATTGGTCCAAAGTGGGATAGAGCAAGAGAGATTTTTGATTCTATTCAGAACACTGCTAATGATGATGAACGTTTACTCCAACTACTTCAACAGTTTCAAGAGACCAATCCAGATTACTTGCAATATATGGATGCACTCATGCTGGAAATTTCAAGGATAGTTGCTGGATTTGATAGATGTGCAGATCAATTGATAATTCAGATTGACTCTCGTACAATGGGTTCTCTCTATGTGTCACTTCAAATCTTTCAACAGAGAAGCTTGATGGAACTGTGGATTATGTCTACAAAGGTAAAAAGGTTTTCTGAACTGAATATTTTACTTCATGAAAGACTTTTGGAGTTTGCTCAAAGGAATAGTCCACAAGTTATTCAAACTCCACATCATGTTAAGTTTCTCAAGGGTAATACACTACACTCTTGTTTCCTTGATTCTAAGTCAATGAAGTTATACACTGCATCTCATCTGGTATGGTTAGAACATATGCTGAGGACTACAGGATTCGAAGATAAAGAAAGTATCTTTGTTGCTGACATTATTCGATCATATGCTTTAACTGGATTTGAAAAGAAATATTACATTCTTCGGAATCGGCTTTGGGGTAACCTTGGAATCTTGCCTAAGAAACCTAAAGGTCTTGTGTCAGATTATGAATGTGTACTTGACAAGGATTTGATCAAAACCTTGGATGATCAAGAACGATTTGACACAGAGAATATCAGAAGATTCCTAGAGCAAGAAGATGAAGTTGAACCTGGAGAGATAAGGGATGAAGAAACTTCAAAGTGAAGATCAGCTCTACATGTAATATCTTTAGAGCTTAGATAGGTCAAGATAGAAAAATGTATTATATGATCAGTCTAGAGGATTATCTATCTTGTATTTATCTTTTATGTTTGAATCTGGAAAATGTTAAATATAAACCAGAACTTTTCGTTTATTTACTTTGTGTTTAAAGTTTTATCTTTTACTAAGTTAAGTTGAGTTAGTTGAGTAATCCTCTAGGAATTTGCTTGTTATCGTCTAACAAACAAATAGGGGGAGATTGAAAGGCATATGACATAGCCTATTTGTAGTTCGAGGACTCAACGCAACTTAAACTTAGTTTGTAATAAGTAAATAACTTTAACTGTCACAGGAATCTCAGGAGGTATTATCTGTCAGAAGAAAAACCCTAAAGTCAATCTATAGTTTTGATGTTTTACACTGGAAGAAGTTCAGATTGCTGATCAAGCCTCAGTATAGCATCAAAGAAGTGGATTTATTTCTAAGACAGAGATTTCTAGAGTGACAGGTTCAGACAGTATACAGTGAAGTACAAGAAGGAGAAAGAGATGAGAAGAAAAATGAATCACATTATTAATGTGAAAATTAAAGGACAGTCATTGAGGTTAGTCGTTCATGAACCAGACAGTACATGGAACGTCAACAAAATATTCAGTGGTATTCCTTTATTACTTTCAGTGATTCAGAAAAGAATTAAGACAATCCAAGGATATATAATTATTCTTGTTTAATTAATTTAAATCAAGTAGTCAATTTAATTAATTAATTAATTCATCTTGAATTAATTCTTTAATTAAATTAATTATTAGATTAATTAAATCAGATTAATTATTTAAGTAAGAATAAATTAAAATGATTATTTATTAATCAATTTTAATTTAATTCTGAAAAATGAACTAGCAAGACAATCTCTGATTGTCTTGCCGATTGTCTTGAAGGTTAAATTCAGAACAGCAAGACAATAGGAGATTGTCTTGCCGATTGTATTGGAGAAGAAATCATTAAAGCAAGACAATTCCTGATTGTCTTGCCGATTGTCTTGATAATGATAATGTCTGAATAGCTTTTAAAAAGTAGAATAAAAATCTAATTTGATTGTCTTGACGATTGTCTTGGCAGTTCAATTTGATTGTCTTGATAATGATCAAAAAGAAAAAGCTTCAGACAGAATGATAAATTTGATAAAGCAAGACAAAGATATCTGAATTTGATTGTCTTGACGATTGTCTTGGAAGAACATGATTGTCTTGACGATTGTATTGCCTATTGTCTTGGCAGTACAAAATTGGTTGTCTTGGAAGAATAAATTGTATTGACGATTGTCTTGGCAGTTATATTTGAAGACAAAGAGTCAGTGATTGATATATAACAAGATATATCGGCAGAAGCAAGCAGCAAGAAAAAGAACACAGAAAATATTACATTCAAGAACTGAATTCTCTCTTCTCTCTCATCAAGAACACAGCACAAGAAGCAGAAAATTATTTAGAAAATCAAGTTCATCTTATTTTTAATATCTGATCCGATAGAACTGATTTCCTTGATACTCTTGTACTATTAGCGAGTTTTTACTCCTAATCTATATCTTGATTTTTATTAACAAATCTAGAAAAATTCATGTTGAATTTTCTAATTTGTTTTTATTAACTAGATATAAATTTTGTACTGTATTTGTAACAAACCCCTCAAGTTAATATAATTTTATATTCAACTTGAATTTTGTTTCATTTAATTCCGCTCAAATTTGTCAAAATATAAATTAAATTATCCGGACAAATTTCGATAAAACAGTACTGTTTGTATTCAACCCCCCCTTCTACAAACAGATTGGACCTAACAGCAGATACTTCAGATTCTGATGAAGAAGTAAACTATGCTCTCATGGCTACTACTGAATCAGAATCCTCTGAAAATCAGGTACCTCTAACTACCTATGCTTATAATATTGATGACATTGCTCAATTAAGAATTTATCTTAAGTCATTGCATATAAGCTATAGGGATCAGACTTTATAAAATGAGAGGATAAAAGCTGAAAATTCTGAACTTAAGGTAAGAAATAAACTTGTTGAAGAAAAACTTGAAAACATGCAACAAGTTCAGAAAGAGAGAGATGATGCTGTTTGTAAAGAACAGAATTTGCTTCAGAAGTATAAACAACTAGAGTCAGAGTTGAAGGAAGCAAATAATAAAATTAAGACTTGGACTAATTCTGGAAAGGACACTCAATAGATTTTTCAAACAGACACTGTTGGTCTAGGTTATAATGAGGGAGATGAACTTAGATTTCAAAATCAAGTTAAAGTCAGAACTCATTTTGTTCATGGAACCAGTAAATTTTTGTCTGAAAATGAAAAGGAAGCTGTCAAAAGTAAACCAGTAAAAACTACTGTTAAACAGGTTAATATTGGTTCAATGACAGATAAACAACTCAAACATAAACTGAAGGAGTTAAAATCTGTTGAGAAACAGAAAGTGTCAAACAAGAACAGAAATGGAAAAGTAGGCATCACTTCAGGAAATAAACCAATGTTTGCTAGTTATGCTCCAAGAAAGACATGTCATAACTGTGGTAGTACTAAGCATCTTGCAAATTTCTGCAAGAAAAATAAAAATATAAATTCTTTACCTACAAAGTCTGAGGTAAAGAAGGATTTTGCTAGAACTAATCCACAGACTTTATGCACACACTGTGGAAGCACTTGGCATTCCATTTATACTTGCAGAAAATATCATGCTATCTATCATAATTACTATGAACTAAAACCCAATCTGAAATGGGTTAAAGTTGATACTGCAAGTGTAAACACTGATACTGTTAGCTCAAACTCTGATAATGTTAATTCCGCTGCAAAAGCTAACAAAGTTAAGAATGCCAAAGGATCCAAGCAAGTCTGGATCCTTAAAACTAATCCTCAATAATTGCTTGTGATTGCAGGGCAACAGGGAGGCAACCCTAGTCGTGGACAGTGGATGTTCAGGACACATGACTGGAAATAAAGCCCTGCTATCAGAATATGAGGAGAAGGCTGGCCCAAAAGTTTCCTATGGTGATGGCAATGTAGGAAGAACATTGGGATATGGCAATATTAATCTTGGAAATGTCATCATCAACAATGTAGCTCATGTCCCAGGACTCAAGCATGACTTGTTATCTGTGAGTCAAATCTGTGACAAGGGATATCATGTAGATTTTCAACCTGAATATTGTGAAGTAATCAGCAAATCTACAGGAAAGGTTGTTCTAGTTGGTCACAGGCAAAACAACATTTATGAAATCAAGCTTTTGATAGACTCTGTTGGAAAAGCTGTTTGCCTGTCTACAAGAATGTCTAGTGAAGAGAGTTGGAAGTGGCACAAGAAACTCTCACATTTTAACTTGAACAACATCAATGAATTGATCAGAAAGAATCTTGTAAGAGGACTCCCAAAGGCTCTGTTAAATGTTGATGGCCTGTGTGACTCATGTCAGAAGGCTAAACAAAGGAAGTCATCTTTCAAGAGCAAGACAGAATTTTCTATCACTGATCCCTATCATCTTCTGCATGTTGATCTCTTTGGTCCAGTAAATGTTATGTCTATTGCAAGGAAGAAATATGCTTTAGTCATTGTTGATGAATACATGATAGAATATATTTTTATATATATTTTAGATGATTTTATTCTCATATTTATTGTGTTTTGCATTGATTTGGATTTTTATTTAATAGATTTGATTGTTTTATTGTAGGAAATAAAGAATTCATCACTTGGAAGGATTTGGAGCAAAAAGAGCTATTTTGGAGATAAAATTGAAGGAAATTCGTATTATTGGGCTACACGGGCTGTTTAACACTGTTTTGGCCATATCTTGAGTTCTAGAAGTCCGTTTGAGGCCCGTAAGCAGTCCACGCGAAGATAACGAGATTCTCTATCATTCTAAGGTGGTCCAGAGGTCCAATTACGTTTGGAACATTCCAGAAAAACTGAAGAAAAGTCAGCCACGAATTTTCCTTAAAAAACAGAATCAGTTTAGGAAACGTATCTTGCAGAAATTCTATTATAATTCTGTTTTGGTATTTTCTTGTTGGGCAAGACTTTTAGAGCCTATATAAACACATCTTGGGACACATTATTGGGGATGTACTATTAGATCAGATAATATAGTTTAGAGTAGATTATTATTATTAGTTGGAGATGTAGAGAAACACCATGACTCTTCTTTTGGGTGACAACATTGAAGTTTGAAGGTTTTGTTCTCTTAATCTTTTCTTTGTTCTTATTAGTTTAATTATGTTTTCTTGTTTTACTAGTTGTTTTACTTATTTAATTATTAGCGAGTAGTTATTTCTAGGGCTTAAAGGGAAGCCATGTTTGCACTAATATTGGCATGATTTTCATAGTGGTTTGATTGGTTATGGTTAATTCTGATTGATATGTTTTAATCATTAATTTGTGTAATCGGCCGATATCATGGATTAGTTATATGCAAATATGGGTATGGATCGAGAGATTTACTTACTAGAGGCACACATACGATTAGCAGAATTGAATTTGAGTGCGGAAGCATCATTGGATTTCTGAGAGCGTTAATGCTTGGAAGAGATTAACTTGACTCTAATTACCTGATTGATTGAATTACTAAAAGTGGTTAATTGTGTTGAATGTTTCGAGAGTGTTAATGCTTGAAAGAGATTAACATACTCTAGTTATAGGATCACATTGATTGCTTTAGCTTAAGAGCCAATTGTGTAAGCATGATGGACCTGATTGCCCTAGGTTTTAAATAATTTGTTTATCATCTGTTTAATTAGTGTTAATCTTGTTTAATTAGTTAATTAATATTCTCCAATATTCGTCTGACCCATGAAACAATTAACGATAACTGAAAAGGAATTAGTAGAACCTGTCTCCTTGTGGATTCGACCCGCTTGCCATCTGTACTAGCAATAGACACCGTGCGCTTGCGGTTAGGTATAATTTGACACATCAAGTTTTTGGCGCCGCTGCCGGGGAGACAGCGAGTTTCTGTTAATTTTAATTTAGTTGTTTAGATTGTTTCCATTGTCTCGTTGGAACCTTTGTTCCAATTGAGGCAGAGTTTACTGCGTTTTCTTGGCTTTGTTGAGTGTCTACAGGTTTGCAATGGGTGAAGTTGATACTTTTGCACTCTTATCTTCCCTAGTAGAGGCACATAATCGAGAGATTGCCATGTCAAAGACTACAGAGCCCACTATGCGTCCAATGAGTATCAATGAGATGTCACAAGTGGCCCATAAAACTTACAATTTTTGTCCAATTTGTGGTGTCCAGGGTCACTATGGTTTTGAATGCTCTTACAATGTCTATAATTCTCAGAGTGCTCAGTGGGGACAAATGAATTCTTTTGAAGAAGGATATGGGTACAATCAGTATTCAAACACTTTTGATCAAGAATGGGTGAATCAACCAGATTTCTACTACCAGGACAATGGTGCTCAAAATTTTTCATATCATAATCAGCAACAGTTTGAGCAACAATATTACCAATCATATGAGCAGCCGCCACAACAAGAATATCAATATCCTCCTCTACAAGAAGATCTACATGTTTCTCAATCCAGGGTAGATGTGCAAGCTGATCAGACAAATGAGATGTGGGATATCTTGAGTAAACTGCTAAAGCGTTCTGAAGAATTAGAAACTCAAAGTTTGGCGATTGAATCTCAAATTGCACAGTTGTCTAACTCTTCTACTACAGGGCATCTCGACTATTTACCATCATCATCTATCCGATCCGAAGAGGACCTGATTGCTATCAATCTCACAAGCGATCAGGAATATGATAGTTTCTCCATGTATGTTGATGATGAGGCCATTGATAAAGAGAAGGAGCATGCCACCGATGACGAGATCAATGATGTTGCTGCTACCGAGAACAATGTGACTGATGATGAGGCTACAAAGGAAAGCAATACAGAGATGGTTGTTGTTTCTCTTCCGCAATCTGTGCCTAAGCTACCATGTATTGATAAATTTGCTCTCGATCTAGCCTCTACTTACAAGGCTTCTTTGCTCAAGAACATTTATTTCAAGGTTGATGTGGTAACAAATATTGTCCAAGATGATATTTCTCAAATTCTGGTTGAGAATCCATACAAAGTGGCTCCTACGTTTCAAGCTCGAGAAGAGGGAGAAGATGGAAGTGTCTTATTAGCCAATGATGTGATAAGCCAAGATGTCCGAATGGCTCCAGTGAAAGTGAGGAGTGAAGAAAAGCCACCACCAGAACCTCCACCTTCTGTCCAGGGAGTTCAATATTTTCATGGTGTCGAATTTTATCGCTGTTTTATCACAAAGTTTTCCAAAACTGCACAAGCACTCTCTCTATTGCTTATTAATGACTTATTTTATTTTACTGATGCTTGTTTGGAGACTTTCTGTAGGATAAAGACAACCACTAACACTCTTGATACTTTTTGTGGTGGCGAGTTTATGATTGAGAAAGTGGATATTCCGCCTTTACCGGAGTATTTTTGAGGAGGTCAAGCTAATGACTCTAAATAAGTGCTGCTTGGGAGGCAACCCAAGATTTCATTGGAGGATCAGTGCACTTAATGCTTTTGCATAGGGGAGTACTTCTTTCCTTCTCTTTCATATATAGTAGAATTGCTTAGTTATTTGTTCATTCCAAGCCTTGTTGGGTACATTACTCTTTATTCAAAAAAAAAAAAAATTGTTGAGTGTTGTATTCTTAAAAAAAAAAATCGAAATTTTGAGTGAGTAACGCAGGTTGCGCCTGCGTTTCTGTAGTGTGTAACGCAGGTTGCGCCTGCGTTACTGGTCTTCCCGCAGTTTGCAGGTCTGTTGCGCAGGCTGCGCCTGCGCGTCTGTTGTGTGAGCAGTCTGCCTTTTGCTCAAAAACTTGATGTGTCAAATTATACCTAACCGCAAGCGCACGGTGTCTATTGCTAGTACAGATGGCAAGGGATCGAATCCACAAGGAGACAGGTTCTACTAATTCCTTTTCAGTTATCGTTAATTGTTTCATGGGTCAGACGAATATTGGAGAATATTAATTAACTAATTAAACAAGATTAACACTAATTAAACAGATGATAAACAAATTATTTAAAACCTAGGGCAATCAGGTCCACCATGCTTACACAATTGGCTCTTAAGCTAAAGCAATCAATGTGATCCTATAACTAGAGTATGTTAATCTCTTTCAAGCATTAACACTCTCGAAACATTCAACACAATTAACCACTTTTAGTAATTCAATCAATCAGGTAATTAGAGTCAAGTTAATCTCTTCCAAGCATTAACGCTCTCAGAAATCCAATGATGCTTCCGCACTCAAATTCAATTCTGCTAATCGTATGTGTGCCTCTAGTAAGTAAATCTCTCGATCCATACCCATATTTGCATATAACTAATCCATGATATCGGCCGATTACACAAATTAATGATTAAAACATATCAATCAGAATTAACCATAACCAATCAAACCACTATGAAAATCATGCCAATATTAGTGCAAACATGGCTTCCCTTTAAGCCCTAGAAATAACTACTCGCTAATAATTAAATAAGTAAAACAACTAGTAAAACAAGAAAACATAATTAAACTAATAAGAACAAAGAAAAGATTAAGAGAACAAAACCTTCAAACTTCAATGTTGTCACCCAAAAGAAGAGTCATGGTGTTTCTCTACATCTCCAACTAATAATAATAATCTACTCTAAACTATATTATCTGATCTAATAGTACATACTTAATAATGTGTCCCAAGATGTGTTTATATAGCCACTAGATGTATTAGCCTCCAAGTCCTTTCCATAATAGAATTGCATTCCAAGGAAGTTGCCACAAATAGAGTTGGATTAGGAGATGGCAAGTTTCCAAGCTTAACACAGCCCTCTAGAATGTTCCTAGCGCCCCTAGTGTTTCCATGTTGATTAGGATTGGATTTGTGGAAGTTTCCCACTTCAAATCGAATTTCTGGAAGCTGCTGGATTTTCTGGCCTGTTTTTGGGCTGATCCCATTATAATACTGATATTGGACCACTTCTGAATTGTAGATAATTCCGTTGTCTTCGTGTGAGCTGTAAGATCGTCCAAAACGGACTTGTAGAACTCAAGATATGGTCAAAACAGTAATTTTCAGGATTTTCCTTGCGCAACCTGCGCCAAGCAGTCTGTTTGTCACGCTGTCTGCGCCAACCACGCGCAACTTGCTCTTGTAAAACCTGTTCCATGTTGTAGAAAATCTCCCAAGCTTCGCGTGGGCAGTAAGATCGCTAAAAACGGACTTCTAGAACTCCATATATGGCCAAAACAGTGTAAACTTCGTAACCTTCCCGGAAAATCCGAATTTTAATCAATTAAATCTCCAAAAACGACAGAAGCATCAACCTTAATCAACATTCTCGTAAATCTGCACAACTAAGCAAAACATATCAAAACTACAATAAACTTGAGTCCAAAACAATCAATTTAAGCCGATATGGAAGGCTCCAAGTGGATATAAAACCTACTTATCACATACGCAAATAGGCGCAACCTATTAATCTCTCTAGGCGCAACCTGCGTTACACACTACAGAAACGCAGGCGCAACCTGCGTTACTCACTCAAAATTATTTAATAATTTTATGTCTAACCGCAAGCGCACGGTATCAATTGTAGTAGATACTAGCAAATACGGGTCGAATCCTCAAGGAGGCAGTTTCAAATTCAATTCAATGGTTATCAATTGTTTCTAGTCACAAACGATTAGTTGAGAATTTTGTTAACTACTAAAGCAAATTTAACAAGGTTTTAATTCAATTAATTAAGGGATCTAGGGCAATTTAGGTTCACCATGTTTACACCAAACAAATAACAAAGGTATAGCTTATCAATGGGATAAAATAATTACATGTAATTAATTTATCATTTTTTTTTTCTTTTCTCCGAAAATTGTTGTTTTAACCCCCAAAATTCCCCAAATTCAATCCTAACTCATATTTCTTCAATTCTAAATTCCTATATCTATCCTATATCAAATCCTAACCTCTCCAAATCTCTTCTACACAATTGAAATTTTTATTCAACCTATCCATCATCTTATATATATATACACACCTTTCCATACAAATCCAATTCCTCTTCTATTTTATTTAAATCTCTAAAAATTCAATTCTAAAGAGGAATTAATTGCAAGTTCACCTCTCCAATTCGTAGTGGGTTTATTTCTTCTCTCCAATTTTATTTTAATTGCGAATTTGTGTTCTTGTAAATTGGGATTTATATTATTCTTGATATATTGGGGTATTTTTGGTGTGATATTGCTTGGTAATTTTTGGTGGAGCTTCTTATGAGTTGGGTATTGATTATTTTGGCTCGTAAGCATGGGAGAGATAGTGCTAATATTGGGAAATTTTCATTTTCGACGGTGGAGGTTAAATTTAATTGGTTGATGTGAGACTAATTGCTAAGGAAAGGGGATTTTTGCGAGAAAAAAATTTGTTGGGTTGGTTCATATGATTAGTGGGTGGCTCCTAAGCGAATGAGGGATGATTTTCACTCCCGACACCTTGATTCCAGGGGAGTTTTCTTTCTTTTCTTTTTAGTGTAGTTTTATTTTGTTTTTAGTTGTAGTTTTGTATCTTGTTCATTAGTTCATTGGGGACAATGAACCGCTTAAGTGTGGGGAAGGGTTCTCAATGTTAAGAGAATTTTTTTAAAAAAAAATAAAAAAATTAAAAATTGAAAAATACCAAAAATAATTCTAGCCATGCAATTTGATTAGTTGTTGTATTTTGCTTGATACACCCATGCATGCGTAGGAATCTTGTGTTTATGGATGCTTTTGTATGAGAAGTGACGTGCTTTGTTCTTGTGCACACACTTCCACTAGCAAGTTGAAACTGGTAGATTTAATTGGATGTAGTAAGTGATTAGAATGACATGAATATGTGCAAGATGACTTGGTTTCCATGCTTTGAGTACAAGTAGGTGCGTTAGAGAGTCTTGTTACCTGGGATTGATTATGTTTTGTCACACCAAGCGAGTTTTGAGCCTATATGCATATCTTTTGCATGATTTTTCGTTTCCTTGAGTGTCCACTTGTTGTTTACATTGCTAGCACTTACTTGAGATCTTTATGGAAATGCATGTCATTACTTGATGATGAGATGATAAAGGCACTTAGGTTTAACCTCGTATTTCCCATATATATTTCCACACTTTTTAAACATGATCAATTAGTTAACCTGTTGAGCTTAATCCTATTCTTTTGGTGGCACACCACATTACTTGCCATTATCCTTTTTATTCTATTGGCCTTACATTGAATTTGAACCTAAATTGTCAAAGGCTAGTATCGTGCTTAAGGGAGTAATAAGGTGTTCATAAAAGGGGGAGTTATTGATGATCATACCATTGGGGAATATTGATTTTGGTTGATGCTTGTTAGTTGAAATTCATAATAATATCTATGGATCATTGTGCTTATTCCTTAGCTCTCAGAAAAAAAAACAGAAAAAAAGAAAAAAAAAATAGAAAAAAAAAGAAAAAAAAATAAATAAATTTGAGAGCATTCTTATGTTTGTATGATCCTTCTTCATTCGACTAGTCAAGTTATTATGTAAGGGTTATTGATAAATCCAAGTGTGGGGAAGTATTTGTGGTTTTAATAGAAAGGGAATTGAATAATGATTATTGTTGGGTACTAGCTTTTGACATTTAACCTGTTTTAGCTTTACTTGACATACCTAGTCCCTAGCCCACGTTACAACCCGAATAAAGACCTTTTGATTGTCATCAGTGATGTATGTTGTGTTGAAAGTGAGATTGATTGCAAGTGTCAAGTTGTGTTTATGATTTTGTTGGAATTGAGTGATACACTTAACCTTGTTCTTGAGTGAATATTCGTTTTTGAGTGAAAGGTGAGTTATTACTTGTTTTGGCATAGGAGATCCCAGGTTTAGACTTAAAGATGTGTTTCTTGTGGGCTTAGCATGATTACCAACGATTTTTACACTTGACATGAATTTTTATGACCTTCTGCATGTTGGTTGAGTAAACTACGTGAATACTTGCACTTTTGACACCAAGACATCGTATGTTTACTTTGATTCTTAAGTTGATGTGGCATGAGAGGACTTTTGTGTGTGGTGTTGTGTTAGCATTGATCTTTTGCATGGTTAGATGAATTTTGTGGGTACATTCACTATAAACCCTCACGAGACAACACTCGTCCTACTAGGGCTGCCTAGGGGTTTAACGGCTTGTTGCATATGCTCAATGCAATCGTGTCATCTACGAAAGTGATGTTTGTTAGGACTTAGTTTTTATTTCACTTATTTGCCCGAGGACGTGCAAATGCTTAGTGTGGGGATGTTTGATAGAATATATTTTTATATATATTTTAGATGATTTTATTCTCATATTTATTGTGTTTTGCATTGATTTGGATTTTTATTTAATAGATTTGATTGTTTTATTGTAGGAAATAAAGAATTCATGACTTGGAAGGATTTGGAGCAAAAAGAGCTATTTTGGAGATAAAATTGAAGGAAATTCGTATTATTGGGCTACACGGGCTGTTTAACACTGTTTTGGCCATATCTTGAGTTCTAGAAGTCCGTTTGAGGCCCGTAAGCAGTCCACGCAAAGATAACGAGATTCTCTATCATTCTAAGGTGGTCCAGAGATCCAATTACGTTTGGAACATTCCAGAAAATCTGAAGAAAATTCAGCCACGATTTTTCCTTAAAAAACAGAATCAGTTTAGGAAACGTATCTTGCAGAAATTCTATTATAATTCTGTTTTGGTATTTTCTTGTTGGGCAAGACTTTTAGAGCCTATATAAACACATCTTGGGACACATTATTGGGGATGTACTATTAGATCAGATAATATAGTTTAGAGTAGATTATTATTATTAGTTGGAGATGTAGAGAAACACCATGACTCTTCTTTTGGGTGACAACATTGAAGTTTGAAGGTTTTGTTCTCTTAATCTTTTCTTTGTTCTTATTAGTTTAATTATGTTTTCTTGTTTTACTAGTTGTTTTACTTATTTAATTATTAGCGAGTAGTTATTTCTAGGGCTTAAAGGGAAGCCATGTTTGCACTAATATTGGCATGATTTTCATAGTGGTTTGATTGGTTATGGTTAATTCTGATTGATATGTTTTAATCATTAATTTGTGTAATCGGCCGATATCATGGATTAGTTATATGCAAATATGGGTATGGATCGAGAGATTTACTTACTAGAGGCACACATACGATTAGCAGAATTGAATTTGAGTGCGGAAACATCATTGGATTTCTGAGAGCGTTAATGCTTGGAAGAGATTAACTTGACTCTAATTACCTGATTGATTGAATTACTAAAAGTGGTTAATTGTGTTGAATGTTTCGAGAGTGTTAATGCTTGAAAGAGATTAACATACTCTAGTTATAGGATCACATTGATTGCTTTAGCTTAAGAGCCAATTGTGTAAGCATGGTGGACCTGATTGCCCTAGGTTTTAAATAATTTGTTTATCATCTATTTAATTAGTGTTAATCTTGTTTAATTAGTTAATTAATATTCTCCAATATTCGTCTGACCCATGAAACAATTAACGATAACTGAAAAGGAATTAGTAGAACCTGTCTCCTTGTGGATTCGACCCGCTTGCCATCTGTACTAGCAATAGACACCGTGCGCTTGCGGTTAGGTATAATTTGACACATCAATACACTAGATTCACTTGGGTGTATTTTCTAGCAAAGAAGGATGAAACTGCATTAACTCTGATGGAGCATGTGAAGCTTCTGGACAAAGGATCAAGCAACAAAGTCAGAATCATCAGAAGTGATAATGGAACTGAGTTCAGAAATGCAACAATGGAAGAATTCTGCAAGGACAATGGAGTGAAACAAGAATTTTCAGCACCTGGTACACCATAACAAAATGGTGTAGTTGAAAGGAAAAATAGAACCTTAATTGAAGCTGCCAGAACTATGCTTGATGAAGCAAAATTGCCAACTTATTTATGGGCAGAAGCTGTTCAAACTGCTTGTTTTACTCAAAATGCAACACTGATCAATAAGCATGGAAAGACACCATATGAGATGGTGAAGAAAAAGAAGCCTAACCTGAAATACTTTCATATTTTCGGGTGCAAATGTTTTGTTTTGAAGACTCATCCAGAACAGTTGACCAAGTTTGAACTAAAGGCAGATGAAGGAATTTTTGTTGGTTATCCACTGTCAACAAAGGCATTCAGAGTTTACAATCTGAGAACTAAAGTGATCATGGAATCTATACATGTTTCTTTTGATGATAAGAAAATAACTGGACTTGAAGACAAAGATGAATATGATCAACTGAACTTTGAGAATGAAGATTTAAACTCTGATGAAGGAAACTCTGATGAAACAATTCTGACAGACTCTGTTGAAACAAACTCTGAACCTCTACTGGTAAACACTGGAGAAACTTCTCAGTCACAACTAAGTGGAGAACCAGTTGAGGGGGAGCATGATCAAGATGAAGACTCAAACACTGATACTGAGTCAACTGAAAAATCTGGATCAAACTCTGATGCTTCAAACTCTGAAAATTCAAATTCTGACTCTGGGCAGTCAAGTTCAGGGGGAGTCTCAGAAAACGAAGATAGATCACAACAAAATCAGGAGAGCATGGATCAAGGGGGAGGATCACATGCTGATAGAAGTCATTTACCTTCTGCTAGAAAATGGACTAAATCTCATACACCTGATTTGATAATTGGTGATCCAGATGCAAAAGTAAAGACAAGAAGTGCTACTGCAAGTGAATGTCTGTTTCATGCATTCTTGTCTAAAAATGAACCAAAGAAAGTGGAAGAAGCTCTTCAAGATGCAGACTGGATAACAGCAATGCAGGAAGAGTTGAATGAATTTGAAAGGAATGAAGTTTGGACCCTTGTACCAAGGCCAAAGAACAGATCTATTGTTGGTACTAAATGGGTTTTCAGAAACAAGACTGACAGTGAAGGTGTTATCACAAGGAACAAGGCTAGACTGGTAGCAAAAGGCTATTCACAACAGGAAGGAATAGACTATGATGAAACATTTGCTCCAGTTGCAAGATTGGAGGCAATTAGAATTTTTCTAGCATATGCCCCTCACAAGAAATTCAAAGTGTTCCAGATGGATGTCAAAAGTGCTTTTCTGAATGGAAAGCTTGAAGAAGAAGTGTTTGTTGAACAACCACCAGGATTTGTGGACCCCAAATATCCAGATTATGTCTACAGGCTAGATAAGGCACTATATGGACTTAAGCAGGCACCAAGAGCATGGTATGAGACACTTGCTCAGTTTCTTCTAGAAAGTGGATTCAACAGAGGAACAATTGACAAAACTCTGTTTTATTTCAATCAAGGAAGTGACCTCCTTTTAGTTCAAATTTATGTTGATGACATCATTTTTGGGTCTACTAATGATAAACTCTGTAAGAAGTTTGCCAAGCTCATGCAGTCCAGATATCAAATGAGCATGATGGGAGAGTTTAGTTACTTTCTAGGCCTACAGGTGAAACAAACAGATGATGGAATTTTCATTAATCAAGAAAAATATACCAGAAATCTTCTCAAGAAATTTGGTATGCTTGACTGTTCATCTGCATCAACTCCCATGGCAACAGCAACTAAATTGGACAAAGACACAGGAGTTTCAGTGGATATGACAAACTACAGGGGCATGATATGATCTCTTCTATACTTGACAGCTAGTAGGCCTGACATCATGTATGCAACCTGTCTTTGTGCAAGGTTTCAGGCAGATCCTAGAGAGCCACATCTGACAGCTGTGAAAAGAATCTTCAAGTATCTCAAGGGCACCATATCATTAGGTCTGTGGTACCCCAGAGAATCAGATTTCAAGCTACTTGGGTATTCTGATGCAGACTTTGCAGGCTGCAAGGTAGACAGAAAGAGCACTAGTGGAAGTTGTCAATTTCTTGGTGACAGACTTGTTTCCTGGTACAGCAAGAAACAGAAATCAATCTCCACATCTACAGCAGAAGCAGAGTATATTGCAGCTGGCAGCTGTTATGCACAGATCTTATGGATGAAGAATCAATTGCTGGATTATGGATTGAGGTACAGTAATATTCCTATTTACTGTGATAATCAAAGTGCTATTGCTATGACAGGTAATCCAGTACAGCATTCAATGACCAAGCACATCAGCATAAGGTACCACTTCATCAGAGAACATGTGGAAGAAGGAAATATTGAACTACATTTTGTATCTATAGAACAACAGCTTGCAGATATCTTCACTAAACCATTGAGTGAAGCTACATTTACAAGACTGGTCAATGAACTAGGAATGGTCTCTGGTTCTGACTAGGAATGTTGGTTAGATTCAAATTTTACTTATGTGGTGTATTACTCATATTTCCTGTTTGGTTAAATGCTAAGTGAACTCTGTTGACTAAACTCTGTTATGCATACTCTGTTAAACTCTGTCAGCATGCCTATATGTAATTCACTGTTAATAAGTTTGATAAATTCTGTGAACTCTGAGTTGATTTTTGTCGGAATGAAAACACCAATGAAGAAATATGTATGAAGCATGATTCTCAGCAATTAATCATGAATCTTTCTGAGTTATTGTGATCTAATCTTAGATTGTGCAGAAAGTTAACACAAGCATGATACTGGCTCATATTTATAGCATCTCTTAGTTTATTTTGTCCTAAACTCTGAGTCTATAAATACTGTGTGCATTACCTTACAAGAAAAACTACTGATGTTGATGAACTCTAAACTCTGTTAGTTATACTCTGGTAGAATAAAAAGCTTACTGCAATACCCCAAAGAAAATGTATATAGGTTGTTATACTCCTTTGAGATTATGTTGGATACTAGGATGACCCAGCAACCTATTGGTATATAATATGTGCTAAAATTCTCTGATTTTTGGTGACTAGTTAAATACTAGGATGACCCATGAACTTATCAAAATGATAAGGGCTAAAATTTTTGAATTTTTGGTGACTGGTTCCAACCTCTGATTACTGGAATGAAAAAAAATAAAAAAAAATTATATAAATAAAAAAAATAAAAATGAAAATAAAAAAAAATGTATATAGAGGGGGTATAAAATAAAAGTCAATGTATATAGTTATGAGTACTTCAGAGTTTAGCTTTCATCATACAATCAGTGTTTACTATGACAGTTTGTGCATCCAGTGTTTATTGATTTACTTTATGGATTTTATGAAAAATTAGATGCTCTAAAAATTGATTTAGTAAACTCTGCTTCACACACACATATTCACAACTGTGCAATTTATGAAAGGGTTTCGGTGATAAAGTTGGAGAATTGACAAACGCTGTTGATTCGTGATTTGTACTCTAAGGTAAATTTTCACTTGGACAATTTGAAAATCTTGGAGTAAATAGGGATTTTGACAACTGTTAATCAGTGGATTGTTGATGAATGTGTTCTTTATATGATTACTTTAATTAGTTTTCATATTCTCTTCTTGATTTATTTTCTTGAAGAACAGTTCATAAAACATAAATAAAAGTTGCAGAACACAATGAATAAGATTAGAGAAACATTATTTTTCATTGATAATAAGAAAGAGATTACAAGCAAACATTACATCTTTTTGTTCTCTCTATCTGCTAATCTATTCAACAGGAAAATAAAAGGTCAGTCCAAACCACTCCATTGTTAGCAAAAATTCCCAGATCCCATCTTTGCCACTTTATTTGGGTGGAAGTTGAAGGGATAAGGTTATTTTTGCTGACATATTCATTAACAATGGTTGGTGGTGTTGGATGAGGATGCCTTCGAGGAGAGCCATGCCAATGTTGCTTGGAGGGCAGCATCGATGTCAATCACCCTTGCAGGTTTCTCTCTCTCGATCTCTTCCAGACCGGCATCCATTTGCAACCACAGCGTCTCAAGCTACCTTTCCCACTCAAACGCTTCAAATTCTTCACGCGTATAGGTGAAGATGTCCCTATTCTCGACAAGATGAAGGTTCTTTTCTTTGATGGTAAGGTTGGCCATTGTTTTTCAGAGTATTTGGTTTGAAGGGTTTGTGATTTTACAGGGGAGACTGAAAGGTTAAAGGTTTAATGAACTAATCTGAGCAAGTCTCTAGGCCTTAAATAGAGATGGGTAAGAACGAAGTTCTTAAACGCTTCGTATTCTGGTCATTAAAGGCAACAGGTAAACGCTTCAAATTCTGGTTTTACTTGGGTCCAGATATTTTAAAAGAGTATTATTTGATTTTTGTTTAAATCAAATATTTTAATGTTTTAATTTTCAAAATACTCTTCTTAAAAATAAGCGCACGTGACCCACTAGCCCATTAATGTGTCCCACTTACCTATTATCGTGTCCCACTACACATTAATCAAGGAACTGATTGAGTGTTTGTTACATAAAAGATTGGGTTTTTAATTACTTTAATCACTTTTGTGTCCAAACGATTGTGTTTTATTCTTACATCTCACAGTTCTCGTATTTTTCACTTGGGTATTCACGCAAACACCTTTTCTACATACATTTCTCTTGGAAATTCTTGCAAATTTCTTAACTCCATGGCTTCTAAAGCATTCACTGCTCTTGGTTTACGGTTTGTTCCTAACAACTATGAAGCTCAACTCTATCATCAACGCGTTCCAGAATCGTTTCATCTAATGCAGAACTTCTTGAGGGATTCAGAGATTGGACAAGCTCTGGTTGGACCTGCTACTCTCTCTGCATCTCAAATTGCTACATTTTGGCAGAATTCAGTTTATGTGGATGGAGGAGAGAATGGAACTCCTAACATTATCTTCACTTATGAAGACCAAGATTATGTGATTACTCCACAGACTGTACGAGATACAATGGGGTTTGAAACACATACTTCTTATACTCTGGTTAATGAAAATTATTTGAGAGAGATGCTACAAGAGATAGGTTACATGGAATCTCTTGACAAGCTTGGCGGTATAAAGAGACCAAATCTCAGAAAGGAATGGAACTTTTTCTTTGATTGCATCACAAGGACATTCCAGAAGAAAGTCACCAACTGGGATGCCATTCCAATAGACAGTCTCCAAATCGGGTATTCTCTACTCTATGGTACTAATTTTGATTTTGGTCGACATGTTCTGATGAGCTTAGGTGATAAACTGTCAGAATCTACTACTGTTTATTATGCTCGTTTTTGTCAAATGCTGTTCAATGCTTGTGTATCTGGTCTCGAAATTGATGATACTGATGAAATTGATCCTTTTAGAGTCAATAAGAGAATATTCTCTGATATGACTAACAAGGATGTTGGTAAAGCAAATCTCCCTGCTTTTGTCATGCCACTTGCTCTGCAAAATTTTCTCAATCAACCACAAGAACCACAACAACCTGAACCACAACAAGATCAACAAGAACCACAACAACCTGAACCACAACAAGATCCAGAAGAACCACAACAACAAGTGGCAGAATTCAGTTTATGTGGATGGAGGAGAGAATGGAACTCCTAACATTATCTTCACTTATGAAGACCAAGATTATGTGATTACTCCACAGACTGTACGAGATACAATGGGGTTTGAAACACATACTTCTTATACTCTGGTTAATGAAACTTATTTGAGAGAGATGCTACAAGAGATAGGTTACATGGAATCTCTTGACAAGCTTGGCGGTATAAAGAGACCAAATCTCAGAAAGGAATGGAACTTTTTCTTTGATTGCATCACAAGGACATTCCAGAAGAAAGTCACCAACTGGGATGCCATTCCAATAGACAGTCTCCAAATCGGGTATTCTCTACTCTATGGTACTAATTTTGATTTTGGTCGACATGTTCTGATGAGCTTAGGTGATAAACTGTCAGAATCTACTACTGTTTATTATGCTCGTTTTTGTCAAATGATGTTCAATGCTTGTGTATCTGGTCTCGAAATTGATGATACTGATGAAATTGATCCTTTTAGAGTCAATAAGAGAATATTCTCTGATATGACTAACAAGGATGTTGGTAAAGCAAATCTCCCTGCTTTTGTCATGCCACTTGCTCTGCAAAATTTTCTCAATCAACCACAAGAACCACAACAACCTGAACCACAACAAGATCAACAAGAACCACAACAACCTGAACCACAACAAGATCCAGAAGAACCACAACAACAACCACAACAACAACCTGAACCACACCTTGAACCTGAGCCTGAACCGTTAAACATTGATCGTACTCAAAAACCAAACACTGAATCACCTGCTCACTCAGCACCTACAAAACAACCTTCACCCACTCCAAAACAAACTCTGAATCGTCACAATCTCCACCAGAATCACAGTCAGCACAAAGAGTTAAGAAGGCAGTTACTGAACAACATTCAAGTGTTAAGCAGGTGAAAGAAACACAAATAAAATCAAAGCAGACATCTTCTGAAGCTGTTTATACTAGAAGAGTGAAAAGAATAAAAATTCGGGCAAAGATACCTAAGTCACCATCTAGTGAAGAGGATTCAGATAATGTACCTCTAGCAAAACGAAGAAAACTGATATTCTCTGATTCTGTGGATGAAGATATTGATGCTCCAGAGGTCGTTTCACAGCAAACACCTCCTGTTGCGGTTGAGAAAGATGCAATACTTGCAGAGGCTGAAATACCTGCAGAGGATGAAATGCCTGCAGAGGACAAACTGCCTGCAGAAGAGGATGCTAGAGATGGTCTTTCTCCGATAAATGATATTCTTGATTCATTTATGCCATTCTCTGATCCTATCTCTGATATTGGTGTAGCTGATCAACCTACGGTTGGTCTTTCTGAAGCTGTGGCATCCCATACTGAGTTAATATCTAATGCTCACCAAACTGTTGAAGGAGGAGAAGAAATTGATCAGGCAACCAAGATCACTTCTCAGTCTATGCCTGTTGCTGAACCTGAGCAACATGGAGAAAATCTTGACAAGCCTACAGAAGAAATTGCTAAAATTATGGCTGAAGATGAACCTGCTAAAGCTACAAGTGTTGAAACTGGAGGTGAAAGTAGTGCAAACTCTGATGCTGCACCAGTACAAACAGACAATAAACATACACCTTTCACTCAACCTTGTACTTCTCATGAAGTTGAGAGAGCACAATTTGCAAAGAATGCTGCTGAATGGTACAAAGAGGATTGTATTTTTCCACGAAGAAGAGCAGCTGATTTTGTTAAGAAAAATGCTGATACTATCTCCAATCCAGAGATTCTTTCTTGCTTGAAAGCAACTGTAGTTCAAGTCAAAACTCTGGATAGAAGATTTGATGATACTACATTGGCAATCACTGCTTTGCGAAATGAGGTTGTAGCTAGAGAGATGAAAATGGAAAGAGATTCAAAACTAGTGACTACAAAATTCTCTAAAGCTCAAGACAATCTCTTTGCCAGGCTGAGTAAAGTTGAAGAGAATCAGTCTGACTTATCTGCTAAAATTGATTCTATTGCTACTTCCCTGGAGTTAATTACATCTATTCTTATGCCTGATGATGTCAAAAAGGGGGAGAGAGTTGTCAGAAGGGATAGTGCTGGAGATGGAGGGGCGAGTAGTAAAGGAAAGAACAAGGCTGAAGAGGCTCAAACTCTGAGAACTAGCAAGTCATCTAAATCACAGTCCGTTGGGAGAAATACTGATACTCAAGGTACTTCAAAGACCAAGAGTTTGCTGTTACCTTCTAATCCACAAACTGATGAAGAATTGGCTGCTAAGCTGTTTATTGAAGAGAATGAGGAAGGAGTTACGATTGAGGATATTGAAGCTGAAGAGAAGAGTTTACAAGAAGAACATCTTAAAGCTTTAAAGTCTGGTAAGGTACAAAGAGGAAAAGCTCCTAGACCTGTTGTTAAAGGTGTTGTGATCAGAGAAAGGGTTGATGTTAGTCAAAGATCTCGGTTTTCAAAGGAAGAAATGGCAGTAGAGGCTAAACTCAAGCTAAAAGGCATTGAAGGGGAAAGTTCACAGAAGAAAGTTACAACTTCTGTTGTATCACAAGCAATGATCACACCTTTACACTCTTCTCAGTTGAAATCGGTTTTTGGGAAAGGAACAATTCATGATCCAAATGTATTATCTGGAGTCTCTATGAATGTTTCTGATGGAAAAGCTTTATCTGGAAAAGTTGGTAATAATAAGGGTGGACTAGGTTCACACAGAGACAAAAGGCAATATACTGGTCCTAGAGATCCTTCTTCACTGGCTGTTCCAGGTCGTGGTGTTCCTCAAGAGAGTTTGGACAGACTGGAATCAGTACAGTTAGTTCATCAGAAGAGTTTAAACAAGGATTTTCTTTTGTACTTCATGGCTGATAGGACAGTATTTAAAGTTGGTGAGGATGATATTGGCTTGAAATGTTGGGAAGAACTAGAGTATGTTCTGTATCTTCTCAAGGTGAATAGTCGAAGGACTCAATCAGTTGCTAATGTGCTCAGACAGAGAATGACTCAGAATCTGGCAATCAGAGGAGAGAAATATAATAGCAGATATGTTCCTAAGTACAGGGATTACAAAGGAAATCTCATTGAAATGAATAAAGGTACTGCAAAGTTAAAGACTGATTTGGGAATCACAGTACTTGATTTCAATTCACAGTCAGAAAAAGTCAGATTTATCAGACTGGGAAATGAGATGAGAAGGAACAAAATTTATGATCTTAGGGCTGCTATCTATCAGACAGATGAAAGTGATCCTCAGCTCAGAGAAATTAAAGAAGCTATGAAGATTGAGCTTGAAAATGCAGAAAGAAAATTGTTGATAGACTATCTCAGAGCTATGCCAGATCTTGAAATGATAAGAGATTAAGGTCTGTAAGGATTTTCTTATTCTCTGTAGTTTTTATTAAGTAGAAGCTTAAACTCTGAATTTGTATAAATACTGTATTTGTCTATTTGTTTTGACATCATCAATTATTGTCATTAACTTGTGCATTTTTGCTAATGAACAAGTTGGGGGAGATTGTTAAATATAATTGATGTGTTTTAATCAGTGTTTAAGTGTTACAGTGAATTATCAGAGTTTAGCTGGAAGCAGTCAGAGTTTAGTGTAAACTCTGACAGATGGAAGCTCGACAGAGTTTGTCAAACTCTGTCTGGAGGAAGCGTCTACTGGTCAACAGTGATTGAAGATTTATTATGGAAGCGATATCTTTGAAGATTGGATAGCTATCAAAGAGATCGAGTTGACATAGGAGACGTGTGACAATCTGTAATTGATATCATTGTATAGCTGATTATTAGGAATATCAATTAGAGATTGTATCGTAGCTGTATGTTATATAAATACAGTTAGGTTAACCCTAGAAGGGTATCGAACAACGAATTATCTTTATTGTAACCTAGCAGCTCTTTGTGATATTTTACATCACGAAGAGGGTTTGTAATACAAGAAGTTTTTAAGTGCATAAACGCTTTTACTTGTTAAACTCTCATAAAAAGTTGATTATTAATTGTGTATTCGGCCTAACAGTATGTGTATGATATATGAGATAATATTGGTTAAATATTATTGGGGTTTAAATGAGATTTGGACTTTTTATTAATTTACATTTATTGATTAAAGAACCACATAAAATATATAATTGGGTTATAAAATGATATTATAATTAATATTAAGGATACTATCCAACAATATATTAGAATGAAAATATTGAGTTGTTCACGTAATATGAAAATTGTATTATTACACAAGATGCAATAATTTATCAGTTAAACTCTTCGGGGTTGTAAAAATATTTGACTTGAAAAGACGAATCCTAAAAATAACACATTACATTTTACATATAAATTGACTAATGTTCGATTTAAAATATGACATTTGAAGAAAAAAAGGTTTGCATATAATATATGGTGTATTATTTATAAAGATAATTCAAAAAAAAATATACAAGATGATGTATAATATATGATTTACGGAACTTATATATCATAGACACTACTTATTGAACACTCAAATTCTGTTCAATGATCCATAATAAAATTAAAAACTAACAATCTTCGATGCCCTTTACAATTAACATCATACTAGCTGATAACCCGTGCGAAGCACGGGAACAGATTGAACAAGAGCCGAGATTAAAATATTAATATTCATAAACTAATAAACATGATTTAATTATGTAGTTATAGAGAATCGAAATCCGAGATAATGCTAAAAAAATAAAATTAATAATCTTCATAATTATGTAGTTTTAAGGAATCGAACCCGAGGTGAAGCTAAAAAAAAATTAAAATAAATAAATCTTATGTAATTATGTAGTTATAAGGAATCGAACCCCGAATTTAATGATAACCAAATTTGGTATTTTGGTATTTTGATACTATTGTCTACCATTAAAACATGGTTTTTCACATTAATAAAGATTATAGATATGACCTATCACAAACACTGCAACAACTCACACTTCAACGACTAAGAACTATAAAACCCATACTAGAGCATGCCCCGTGCCTCACACGGGTTCTCATGCTAGTTATAATCAGTATCTCAATTTTATTTACAACCACATGTTGCAACAGCAGTTTCTTAGTAACCGGGCTCCAATTTTAAATAAAATGAGTCAAAGCTGGAATATTTATGATTAATGTTCTAAAAATCGGCTTAGGCGGTCGATTAATTGGCGCCAAGACACTAGGCGGCCACTAAACGTCTAAAAATTGCAAAAATTGGTCATTAAGCATTTTTTTGATTAGGCGGTCCTAGGCGGGATTAGGTGGTTTAATGAGTTAGGCAGGAATAATTGATTAGGCGGCGATTAATCGGATATAATCGATCAAATTTTAAAAAAAACAATCAAATTAAGAATAAAACTTTAAAAATTCAAATTTTTTCAATAATAAATATAATTTACACATGAAAGGGTAAATTCACTCATCATATTTAATAATAAAATGAATATATTTATATTTTTACTTATATAAAATATATTTTTAAATATATTTTTATATATTCACTCAGCATTTAGTGGAAATCAAACTAGGATTATCAAGTTAACTTGTGCATCTCCATACCATTAAGCCACACTTTTACATGTGTTTTAGATCATACACACAATATGTATGTGTATGATATATGAGATAATATTGGTTAAATATTATTGGGGTTTAAATGAGATTTGGACTTTTTATTAATTTACATTTATTGATTAAAGAACCACATAAAATATATAATTGGGTTATAAAATGATATTATAATTAATATTAAGGATACTATCCAACAATATATTAGAATGAAAATATTGAGTTGTTCACGTAATATGAAAATTGTATTATTACACAAGATGCAATAATTTATCAGTTAAACTATTCGGGTTGTAAAAATATTTGACTTGAAAAGACGAATCCTAAAAATAACACATTACATTTTACATATAAATTGACTAATGTTCGATTTAAAATATGACATTTGAAGAAAAAAAGGTTTGTATATAATATATGGTGTATTATTTATAAAGACAATTCAAAAAAAAAATATACAAGATGATGTATAATATATGATTTACGGAACTTATATATCATAGACACTACTTATTGAACACTCAAATTCAGTTCAATGATCCATAATAAAATTAAAAACTGACAATCATCGATGCCCTTTACAATTAACATCATACTAGCTGATAACCCGTGCGAAGCACGGGAACAGATTGAACAAGAGTCGAGATTAAAATATTAATATTCATAAACTAATAAACATGATTTAATTATGTAGTTATAGAGAATCGAAATCCGAGATAAAGCTAAAAAAAATAAAATTAATAATCTTCGTAATTATGTAGTTGTAAGGAATCGAACCCGAGGTGAAGCTAAAAAAAATTAAAATAAATAAATCTTATATAATTATGTAGTTATAAGGAATCGAATCCCGAATTTAATGATAACCAAATTTGGTATTTTGGTATTTTGATACTATTGTCTACCACTAAAACATGGTTTTTCACATTAATAAAGATTAGATATGACCTATCACAAACACTGCAACAACTCACACTTCAACGACTAAGAACTATAAAACCCATACTAGAGCATGCCCCGTGCCTCGCACGGTCTCATGCTAGTTATAATCAGTATCGCAATTTTATTTACAACCACATGTTGCAACAGTAGTTTCTTAGTAACCGGGCTCCAATTTTAAATAAAATGAGTCAAAGCTGGAATATTTATGATTAGTGTTCTAAAAATCGGCTTAGGCGGTCGATTAATTGGCGCCAAGACGCTAGGCGGCCACTAAACGTCTAAAAATTGCAAAAATTGGTCATTAAGCATTTTTTTGATTAGGCGGCGCCTAGGCGGTCCTGGGCGGGATTAGGTGGTTTAATGAGTTAGGCAGGAATAATTGATTAGGCGGCGATTAATCGGATTTAATCGGTCAAATTTTAAAAAAAAACAATCAAATTAAGAATAAAACTTTAAAAATTCAAATTTTTTCAGTAATAAATATAATTTACACATGAAAGGGTAAATTCACTCATCATATTTAATAATAAAATGAATATATTTATATTTTTACTTATATAAAATATATTTTTAAATATTAAAATTAAATTATACAAAAAATAATATTTTAATACATCCAATTAATGTTCAGATTAATCATTCCGATTAATCGTCGACTAGTCGATTAATCGCTAGAAGGTTGGCTCACAGCCTAGCGATTTTTATAACATAGTAGTGAACCAAATACAATGCTGCATACAAACAATAATGTTTTATTTAATTGTAATTGTTCGTAACCATAGGTAATGCGGGTGTTTGAGATATCTTAAAACAAGTAATTTTTAAATTAAAATAAATAAGGTCATATAAATGATAAATAGAAGAATCCTTATAAGGTATATAAGTATTTGTATAACTCAGAGAAGTATTTGTTAAATTAAATTAAAAAAATTAATATATTAATCTTAAAGCATGAATTTTGAATTAAAAAGATATTTAAAAACACATTTATAAAAAAGTAAATTATTAAACAATTATATAAATCAAATAATAAGAAATAATTTGGGAAAAAGTACGTTGTTACTAATAAGTGCATGTTTGGCTAACAGATATATGCAACTTATAAAGCAAAACGGACGTTTGCAATTTTCTTGGAGTGTTTGGCAACACAAGTTGAACCGACTTATTTATACAAATAAGTTGATAAATTGAAAGTTGTAAATTCTAACATTCAACATTAAACTTTAAACTTATTCTATTTTATCGATACACGCAATATGTAATATCCTTCTAATCTTCAAAATCATATATTTTTTAATCTGTTCATTAGAAAATTGATATATATTTCAAATTTCTCTACTCATCGAGATCTATCCATTGATATATATTACAAAATAAATATTTTGAAAATAATAAAAAATGTTAAATTATAAGTTCTGATTTACTAAACACTATACTGATTTATAAGTTCTGATTTACCAAACACTCCACTGACTTATAAGCTTTGATTTACTTATCACTTATATGATAATTATCACTTTAAGCTATAAATTACTTATTTTAAGGTAAGCTAAACATGTCCTAACTTTCAAACTTATGAACTTATAAGTTAGGTTGATAAGTTGGGTAATCAAACAGCCTTTTTTTTTTTACGAAATGCAGATATTTTATATCATTAAATCAAGATTAAGACAATCCTTAACTTTGGTCGGAACATTCCGCCAACCAAAGATACGATCATGATACATATGCGAGGCATGAGCAAGTTCATGTGCCGACATATTCGCAGATCGTTTAATAAAATATAACTTGAAGCTTAATAAGTTGTTTTGAACTTATAAGATGTAAGTAGGCTTATAAGGGCCTGTTTGGCAAACACAAAACAAGCCTGTTTTGAACTTAAATTTGACAAAATACCCGTTTTACATTTTCATGGCCAGCCATTTTTGTCAACACGGGGGAGTCAAAATTATGATAAGTAACATGCTATATAGTTGCCATCTCAAGGGATATATACACACAATCAAGAAACCTTGAACAAAGACCCTTCATACAACAACTTTTCTCTTTTTTTTTTTTTTTCCTTTTTCTGTATCACTTGGAATATCAAAAAACTAGTAGGTATTAAGTAAACATATCAAAATCTGGAACCTAAATAAATAGTGTGGTGTGACACATATATATCTTGAAAACAGATTAGAATCTCTAGGAAGAAGAAACAAGGGAAATAAACATGAAGAAATGTGAGCTATGCAGCTCCATTGCAAGAATGTTTTGTGAATCAGATCAAGCAAGCTTGTGTTGGAGTTGTGATGCAAAAGTTCATTCTGCTAATTTCTTAGTGGCTAAACATTCCAGAACTCTATTGTGTCAAATCTGTCAATCTCTTACTCCATGGACTGGCTCTGGTCCTAAGCTTGGACACACTCTTTCTGTCTGTGAATCTTGTTGTGTTCATGGGGATTCTAGTCATAATAATCATGTTGATGATGATGATGATGAGGATGATGAGGAAGAAGATGAAAATGATGAAGAAGATGACGATGAAACAGATGTAGAGCAAGAGGAAGATGATGGAGAGAATCAAGTGGTTCCTCTTTCCTCTTCATCTTTGGCTCCTCCACAAGTTACAAGTTCTTCTAGCAGTGAAGAATCTTCTGCTAGGTTGTTTAATGGTGCTCAAAGTAACAGGCAACCAAGATTCTCTATACCATGGAGAAGAAATCATTGATCTTGACACAAAAAAAGGTGTGTTTACATTTTTTTTCTCTGTTTCCTTTTCTTTACATGTTATTGGATTCACTTATCTTTTGTCCAAAAATTTGATTATGATGCTTGCTTTGTGTTCAAATCTTTGTGGAAGTTTCATGACTTCCTTGCTATCTGGATTAGTAAAATCTCAAATTGAATTAGTCTACATCTATGTTCTATGTTTGTAGTCAGACAAGAAAAGACCATTGAACACTTGTTTGGGCCAAATCTAGGGGGCATACAATTTGGAAGATCAAAAGGAGGACAACGAGACAAGGCACGGTGATGCATACAATTGACAAGTCTTGAATCCAAAGCCAGGGATGAAAATGTCAAATGTTTAATTCTAGTCCCATATTCTGGCATGTTGCTTAATCATGTTTATTGTAAATTGTAATGTTTGCTGCAACTGTACCATCTTGTAATGAAATTACAAATTTATCGACACCTGTCTCTGGGTGGTTGATCATATTATCTCACACCATATTTTCTATGTATCTAGAACGACATATTAAAATATTTGATATTCATACATATGTTTGTTCATCTTTAGTTGTTTCCAGGGAAAAATCTACAACTACCAGGTATAGAGTAATTCTTGGTTTTGGATTTAAGTTGAAAACATGAGACATGCTTAAATGTATAGTACAAAATTGATGTTTATACATGTCAAAGGTTAGGCAAATCTTCTGCATCTCGTTTACTGTATAATATTAAGGTGTGTCACAAAACATGTTAGGAGTCAATTTAGGCTTCTTAGAAATCCACCACCGGTACATGAATCAACACACACAGAAATTGCATAAATAACGTGTAACAAATTAAGTAACCGAGAACCGACTATGTCTTCGTTTGGAAAATTTTATTTTTCATAAATAAATTATTTATTGTTGAAAAAGTACATAAATATGTACATTTTTTTAAAAAATAAGTAATTTATTTTTAAAAGATAACGAATATTAAATTCTCTATATATATATATATATTTTTCTAAAAAAGTATGTAAATACGAATTTTTCAAAGTACATAACTTAAGTTCGCATTAAAATTTATCAAACGGGACCTATATCACTAATTCTCCAACCAGGAGATACCTGTGATTTTATTTTTAACGTCTATAATATTTACATTGCTTATGAATTTCTTAACTTGCTTCTATTATCATCAAGTACAGGAGTACAATAAAAAAATATTTACGATTCCTTAAACAATAATTTGGACTGATATTATAACAACTCCATTATAAAAGTTGGTCCCGATTTCCGACATTAGCATGTGGCTACCATCAATTTTCGTATACTGCTGTGCAGATTGAAACCTCGCTTTGTACTTAAAATATAAATAATTGACGCCCCATCAGAGTATACTTTCGACTGTCACAAAATTTAACCTCCAAATAGCGCTGGAAAAAAGATAAAGATTCTTTGAACTTTTATAGCGTAAAACAGATAACTGTAGCAGATCAAGATTACGAGAAATGTCCTGTTTGGCTAGCAATTTATAAGCCAGCTTATGGCTTATTTTTTTTGACTATTTAGTAGAGATGTTCAAAAAGCTTGAACTTCGAAATTTGGCCCGATCCGATTCGTAAAAAAGTTCGAAAAGCTCGGTCTGATTCAGTTCGGCCCGAGGACCTAAGATGGGCCTCCTATTTTCATCAAGCCCGGCTCGGCCCGAAGTCCGGATAAAGCCTTAAAGCCCGGTTCGACCGGGATAAAAGTTCGGACTTTTTAAAAAATTTGGATAAAAATCCGATTTTTTATAGATAAAATCTAAAAATATATAATATTTTTAATAAATATCAAGAATATTAAACTTAGCAATAGAGGGAATGTGAAGGATCACGAAGCTAGGAAGAATCAACAATATACATGACAAATTCTTCTTCCAAAAAGACTAATTGAGTGTAGAGAATGTACTTCACGAAACGGTCATATGCAAGGAGATTTATATGGATTACGGTCGCCTTAAGTCATAACGTAAATTATTAGTAAAAAGTTCTTCAGTTGCAATGATGTTTTATGATAAAACAAGTATTATGTTAGTAGTTTTTTAGTATTAGGTTTCGTGATGTCTCTTCTTATGTATTCTGGATTATAGAAGTTCAAGGACGTAGTTCTTTAGAGGTTGTTTCTTTTGTAAGATTTTTTTTATATATTAATATATTAGCTTTGCAAAAAAAAGATAAAAATTACATATATTAAAATTTTAAAAAAAGCTCGGCCCGACCCGAGAGCCTAAAACTGGCCTCATATTTTAGAGAAAGCCCGGTCCGATTCTTAAAAAGCCCCGATTTTTTAAAGCCCGAATAAAGCCTGGTCCGAAGGACTTTTTGTGTATCTCTACTATTTAGGCATAAACCTATTTTAATTGTGTTTGTCAACCCAACTTATTAACTGAACTTATAGCTTATATGTTGAGAAGTTAAAAGTAGTAATGATGTAATTTTTCCCAACTTATTTCTTATTACTAGATTTTTTTATTATTATTTTTTAATATTTTATATTTTTACATTTGTATTTATAAATGTCATATGCATGTATTGAGATTATTATATTAAATAATTAATATTTTTAATTTAATTTAATCAATATTTCAGCAACTTATAAGTAAATTTATCCAAACACTTGTATTACTTATAAGTATTCTTCTATTTATCACTTATATGACACTTATTCATTTAAGTTATAAATTACATATTTTAAGATAACCCAAACACCCCCTAAGATTGTTCTAAAATATTTTTTGAATATTTAATTGATAAAATTTGATTGAAATTATATTTTAACAATCATTCTAACAATCATTTTTTTAATATTCTCTCTAGTGTGTATCGAAGAACACATTCTAACAATCATTTTTTAATTGATTGAGATTTTTGTACATGCAGGGAATTTATTATTATTAAATTATTAATAAAAATAAATTAATCAAAAAGTGCCAATTAATTTCTTATTATGTGTACCTGAACATATATTAGAGAAACCTTATCTATACTATTATATAAAAGCCGAAACATTAAAAGTTTGGTTGGTCGGTCGGTCGGTCGGTACGGTACCTGTTGATTTTACTTATTTACCCTTATTCAAATAAAATCCATCCTACTAACTAATCAATTTCCTTTTTCAGGCTAAACATAATATATTTTCTATTTTTCAATAACTAAATAATTTCCTTTTCATGTAAAATATAATATCTTTTATATTTTATCTAACTAAAATTTCTCCATTATTAATCAATTTTCTTTTTCAGGTTAAACATATTACATTTTCTATTTTTCAATAACCTGAAAATACAATATCTTTTACATTTTATCTAACTAAAATTTCTCCTTTTTTAAAAACACTACAAACAATTTTGTTTAATAAAATAACATAATTACATTATAATTAATATTAACTAATCAATTACCTAAATTAAAAGTTTGGTTGGTTGGTCGGTTGGTCAGTCTGATTTTACTTATTTACCCTTATTCAAATAAAATTCATCCTACTAATTAATCAATTTCCTTTTTCAGGTTAAACATAATATATTTTCTATTTCTCAATAACTAAATAATTTCCTTTTCATGTAAAATATAATATCTTTTATATTTTATCTAACTAAAATTTCTCCATTATTAATCAATTTCCTTTTTCAGGTTAAACATATTACATTTTCTATTTTTCAATAACCTGAAAATACAATATCTTTTACATTTTATCTAACTAAAATTTCTCCTTTTTTAAAAACACTACAAACAATTTTATTTAATAAAATAACATAATTACATTATAATTAATATTAACTAATCAATTACCTTTTTCAACCAAAACACGTTACCTTTTCTATTTTTTCTAACTAAAATCTCTCTTTTTCCAATTATATCATGGGCGGTTACCTTTTTTAGCCAATACACGTTACCTTTTTTTCTTTTCTTTTACTAAAACCCCTCTTTTCCAATTATATCACGGGAGTTTCTATTTAGTAAAAATAAAATAATAATATTATAATACTAATAATTAACCGATTACCTTTTTCAACCAAAACCTATCATCTTTTCTATATTTCTAACTAAAATCCCTCTTTTTCTAAAATATCACAGATAACATTTATATAATTATTATCAAATCATTTAATATAAAAATTTAAGCCTCCAGAATTCATGTTTTAAAAAAATTAATTTAAACTAATAAAAAATATTTATATAATATTAAAAAAATCCATGCATCGCTCGGTACCTGTTTATTTTACTTATTTACCCTTACTCAATTACAGATCTACTAATTAATCAATTTCCTTCTTGCAATTTCATTTTTCAGTTTAGACATATTACCTTTTCTACTAACTAATCAATTTCTTTCTTGAGGTTAAATATATTATCTTTTCTCTTTTTCAAGAAATAAATAATTTCCTTTTTCTGGTAAAATGTAATATCCCTTTATATTTTATCTAACTAAAATTTCTCCTTTATTAATCAATTCCCTTATTCAAGGTAGACATATTACCTTTTCTATTTTTCAATAACTAAAGAATTTCCTTTTCCAAGTAAAATTGAATATCTTTCACATTTTATTTAACTAAAATATTTCTTTTTTTAAAAAAATAGTACGAGCAATTTTGTTTAATAAAATAACATAATTATATTATCATTACTATTAACTAATCAGTTATCTTTTTCACCCAAAACACATTACCTTTTATTTTTTCTCTAATTAACATCTCTCTTTTTCCAATTATATCATGAACACTTACCTTTTTCAGCCAAAACACGTTAACTTTTTTCTTTTCTCTTACTAAAAGCCTCTCTTTTTCCAATTATATCACAGATGTTTCTATTTAATAAAATAATAATATTATAATACTAATAATTAACCGATTACCTTTTCAGCTAAAACGTATCATCTTTTCTATTTTTTCTAATTAAATTCCCTTTTTTCTAGAAATATCACGGGCAACATTAATTTCTCATTTTCTAAAAACCATGAGCAATTTTATTTAGTAAAATGACATAAATAAATTATAATTATATAAGTTAATCAATTACCTTTTTCACATAAATCATGTCATCTTTTTAATTTTCACGTTACCTCTATTTTCTCTAACTAAAATCTCTCTTTTTCCAATAATATCAAGGGCGGTTTTATTTAATAAAATAAACTAATAATATTTTAATATTAATAATTAACCGATTACCTTTTTCGACTAAAATGTATCATCTTTCCTATATTTTCTAACTAAAATCCTTCTTTTACAATAAATATCACGGACAATATTAATTTCTCCTTTTCGAAAAATATTATGTGCAATTGTATTTAGTAAATAAGGTAATTAAATTATAATTGCTATAAATTAATCAATTATCTTTTTCACCTAGAACATGTTTCCTTTTTAATTTTCTCTAACTAAATCCTATCTTTTTCTAATCATATCACATGCATTCTATTTAATAAAATAAAATAACAATTTTACAATTACCAATAATTAACCGATTGCCTTTTTGAACTAAAACCTAACATCTTTTCTATATTTTCTAACTAAAATCCTTCTATTTCTAGAAATATCACGGATAACATTTGTATAATTATTATCAAATCATCTCATATAACAATGTAAGCCTAAAAAATTCATGTTTTAAAAAATTAATTTAAATCAATGAAAAAATTCATATAATATTAAAATAAAAAAAATCCGTGCATCGCATACTATTATATTAAAGCCGAAAGATTGAATGTTTGGTCGGTTTGGTTATCCTAATTATTAAAATAAATAATGACATAATATAATTAATGGTAATTAGCCATTACTATTTTCACATCTACTTTTAGTTGAAGATATTACCTTTTATAAAAACATCAATCGTACCATATCTTCAAATCATTAATATTATCAATCGTACCATATCTTCAAATCATTAATATTTCATTTCTAACTAAAATACGTTATCTTTTTTTTTTTTAAACTAATCTTACAATCATTAATATATACCCAAAAATATCACACCATATTTTCAATTATTACTAAAATATATTAAAAATCCCTATACGTTGTTTATAATAAGAAAATATTAGTATAATATGTAAATATGGGTATATTAAATTATATTAGATTAAATTGACAATTATATAAAAAAATAATTGTACTATTAACTAAAATTTAATAAATACCTAAAATATCTTATTTTTTAATCAATTTAAAAGACGTTTACTTTTAATTGAACATATTATCCTTTATACACACCTAAAATATCGTATCTTCCAATCATTAATATTTCTTTCCTAATTAAAATACGTTACCTTTTAATTTAAAACATAATTTTGCAATCATAATCTTCCAATCATTAATATTTTTTTTCTAATTAAATACACTACCTTTTAATTTAAAACATAAATTTACAATCATTAATATATACCCAATAATATAAAATCATATTACCGTTAGATTTTTAGTCATTAATAAGAACCGTTAGATGTAATTATAAGGTATATTTAATGATTAAATTACTTTACTAAATATTCAAGGTTCGAATCCAGACATATTTAATTTAAAATTTTATTATATAAATTTTAAATCATGCAAATTATTTATTAAATTTACTTCAAATTTTATTAAATTCATATTAAAATAATTTTTAAAATTAATGATTATATAAAAATATAATTATAAAATAAAATAAAATAAAATTTATAACATATCAAAAGAAATCCGTGCATTATAAGCTTGTATACATATACGATCCATAAATTAAAATCCATAAATTAAAAGAGAATGTTTGATATTCAAAAATAATATCGGTTTTGGATAACTAGCATTGCTCTAAAATTATTTAACACTTTCATAAATATCAACAGAATACGGTATAAATCAAAACACTTGCTAGCTGCTCGATGGTTAACATATACAGTGATACTGGATATTTTGATGGGGGAGAGAGAGAGACAGAGGGATAAATTGAAAGAGAGAGGCCAGAGGGAGAAAGAAAGTAGTGGTGGAGATGAAATGTGAAGACGTGATGGACAAATTCGTGGCCATGGTTGTATTGGAATTATTTAGTACAGATTCCTTTTAAAGGATAGAGATATATGCATGCATGTATGTATGCTTACATATATATATCTAACTTATCTTTTGAGGTGGCCCCATGGATTGGATTCTGTTTTCTTCAACCGTGGTAGGTTTAGATATTGATATGTAGTTCCATTTCATGGACTTGAGTTGGCACTAACCATAACCCCATATTATCAACAACTTTCGATACTTCCATTTTTATATCTATATACTCAATCAACTCGTATGCTTTATTTATTTTTTATTTTTTTTTTGAATCAACTCGCATGCTTTATTTAAAAATGGTCTCTCCATCATTATCTCCAAACAAACAAGTCTAACAATAACAGCACAGCCTTCTGGCCTCTTGGCACGCTTGTGCTTTGTAGTTGCATTTGGTCGATCACGGTGTATAAAAAGAAACTAATTCACAACCGGCGCTCATGCTATTCAAACTCACAACTCGAATCAATGCGAAACTGAATTTTTTTAGATATTCAAACATGATTTAGTATAGGATGATCATGATTTGGGTTAAACCGCATAAACCGATTTGAATGTGAATTGCAAAATATAGTTTGCGGTTTCGATTCAACTATTTTAAAAATTCGTAATTTATTTTGGCAAATAAAAAAAATTCGTAAATTATGGGTTGGTTTCAATTTGATCTTAACCCAACCTGCTTTCAATTCGAATCGCAATTATATACATATATTTTTTAGTTTTATATTTATGATTATATAACATAAATATTTATATTTCTTTAGAATTAAAACAATAATAATTTTTTTTTGACCAAAAAAAAACAATTATAAATTTTAGGAATTAAAAAAACTATAAATTTCAAAGAAAATTTATGAATGATGTAATATTAAACTAAAAAAGTAACCATTGCATAGGTGATCAACAAAATTTAAACGTGACTTAATATGAAACTCATATGGATTTCAATTCGAGTTTGAAACGATAACCATACAAGATTGAATTTGATCACTTCGAGTTTGTAACCATACAAGATTGAATTTCATCACAACTCGTTTACCGAACTTGGGTGAGTTGCAAGTAAATACGCTAGTAAGCAGCTGCAATCAAATTATAGCAGATATCACCTCACCCATTATTCCAACATACCTGAACATCAAAAACCAGCAGTTGGCCCATATCCCATACATGTCACATACCTGAACATCAACCACCACTAATTGGACCATATAACCCACGGAGAGGTGCATTTTGGATCCCACCACTAGAGGATCATTCAATAATCCAGAAGACACCATCATCATCTTCTGAGTAACTCAGTGTCTTATCAAAGTTTCAACTCCGTTTGTGTCTACGTTATGTCAGTTTTTTCCTGCCTATAATATTATAAACAGGAATGGTAATAAGAGTTATACATAGACTGCGATACCTGGAAGAAATGCATATACTTTAGCTATATAAAGACACCACTAGCAAAACCATCACAATTTTTTTTTTTTTGCTAATTCAAAAACCATCACAATTATTTAAACTTTCAATCACCGAGTTGGCAATAGCCCAATTCAACTTTTTTAAGGTGTAGCTCTACTCTTTCATAATATTGTAATGGTTGCAAAGCACAAGTAAACATAAAGTTTTAGATACAGTGCAACATGTAAGAGGTAAAACAAGCCGATAAACGTTGTCATTCTAGAACTTGAAACAGAACCAACAATTACAAGAAGAGAGAGAGCTCAACACCACCGCACTTTATTCATCAGATCACACAAAGTCACAGCAGAGGATCACTACACACTTTGCAACATCTTCGATAATTCCCATCACTGGTAGGGCGGGCCTGAATTCATGGCACTTGTTCAAATCTGTAACAGTTATTTAAATGTTAGAAACGTGAATCCCAAGGGCACTAGAATATAGACAACGGTGTCCCAAATTGTCCCGAGGAGATAAATACTGGTAGGGTAAGGGCGGGCATGAATTCATTGCACTTGAAATGTTTAATTGCATAGACATTCCTGTTCATGATAAAGAGTACATGCTCTATAATTGTGAGGCGACAACAAATATGAAGCATCTGGTGGACATATTGCTCTATATTTGGACTCAATTACTATATGAACCAATCTCATTTTCTATTTGGCTAGTTGGTTGTTGATACTACGATTAACATTTCATCTACGTTCTATGTGAAAGATTATATCATAGAGTTATTTCAATTGATACTTTCATAGCTTAACAGATTACATATATATAGCACAACTATGATTGTCATTGTGTGCACCACATGAGGTAGCATGTGCTAGCATGAACCAGAAACATGTGAGCTAGCATAAAGCTGAATAACATGTGCTATATCGATCGCACTACAAAGAATCATGAATGCACATCCTTGTGATCTGCATGTGAGTGATTTGCTTTAGGATGATTATCCTTAACATCCCCCCGCAAGATGGACGGCTTTGGAGTAAGGCCAATCTTGGAGAAAATAGCATTAAATCTAGTACGAGCAAGGGGCTTCGTGAGTGCATCAGCTAATTGGTCATTCCCAGATATATGTTGAACTCGTAAATTACCAAGTTGAACTTGTTCACGAACAAAGTGGAACGCCAATGCTAGATGCTTCATGCGAGAATGGAAGACTGGATTAGCTGAATAATGCGTGGCACTCAAATAGATGCTTGGTTGGAGGTCTAGTTTGATTCCAAGTTCATCAAGGAGAGAACGTAACCATAGTATCTCAGAAGTAGTAGTTGAGGAGACTGCTCGAAACTCAGCTTCAGTAGATGAGTATGCCACACCTTGCTGTTTCTTTGAGCTCCAAGAGAGCGGATTTCGACCAAGGTAGACAATGTAACCAGTAATGGAAACATAGTTGTCTCGATCACCTGCCCAGTCCGCATCGCTAAAGGCATGTAAACGAAGCGGAGAGTCCCGATAAAGTGTGAGACCAAGATGAGATGTGCCGTGTAAATACCTTAGTAACCTCTTTAAGGCAGTCCAATGTGTGTCAGTTGGATGCTGCATATATTGAGACAAGCGATTCACTGTAAATGCAACATTTGGTCGAGTAATAGACAAGTACTGTAAGCTTCCAACCAGAGCTCTGTATTCTGTAGGATTTAGGAGAGGAGTGCCACCAAGTTTCGTAAGAGGTGGATGAGTCACCATCGGTGTTGGCACTGGTTTAGCATCAACCATTCCAGCGCGAGAAAGAATATCACAAATGTACTTTTGTTGGCTTAAAAACAAACCCTGTGGATGAGGTTGCACCTCGACTCCAAGAAATTAAGTCATGTCACCAAGATTTTTTAAGGAAAAACGAGTACCAAGTTGTGAAATGAAGTCTTGAATATCTGTAGTGGAAGGTCCAGTGACGATAATATCGTCGACATACACAAGAACATAAAACGTTTTGTGATGCTGTCGATAAAAAAATAGTGATGAATCAGCCACGGAGTTACAATACCCATAGGACAGTAGAAAGGAGCGAAGTTCTTGGTACCAAACCCGTGGTGATTGTCTCAAGCCATAAATAGATTTCCTTAATTTACATATATAAGAGGATGTATCTTTGTTGACAAAACCAGGTGGTTGAGACATGTACACGTCTTCCTCCAGTGTACCTTGCAAGAAGGCATTGTTAACGTCAAGTTGACATATGATCCATCCATTTGTGACAGCAAGAGAAAGCATGAGGCGCACAGTAGTTGGTTTAATGACTGGACTGAAGGTTTCTGAGTAATCGACACCAGGTCTTTGGTTGAAGCCCTTGGCTACAAGACGTGCCTTATATCTATCTATAGAACCATCTGGTTTATGCTTAAGTCAATAGACCCATTTGCACCCAACAATATTGTGAGAAGGATGTGGCGGAACAAGATCCCAAGTGTGATTGCGAGTGGGAGCATCAAATTCCTCAATCATGGCTTGACGCCATTTAGGATCTTTTAGAGCTTGAGTGATATTATGTGGTTCAGTAGAGGAGGGTTGAGCATAAACATGATGAGCGAATTTTGGGTTTGGTTTGGTGATGTTATTTTGTGATCTTGTGACTATGGTGCGAGTAGGACGAGAGGGAGGAGGAGAGAGAGACCGTGTTATGGGAGAGTGTGGATTGAGTGAGGTAGAAGATGGTGTATTTGCAGAAGATATAGGTGACTGTGTTAGTAATGGAATGTCAACAGTACACCACTCATCTGCAGAAGCTTTGGATTGAGAGGGAGAGTGAGAAGAAAAATCTGGAAATGGGAAAATGTGGTCTACAAACTTGACATGTCTGGATGTATAGATACGATTGGTAGGTGGATGAAGACAATAATAGGCACTCTGTGATGGTGAATAGCCTACAAAAATGCAAGGCGAAGACCGAGACTCCAATTTATGAGAGGTATATGGCCTAAGCCATGGATAACATAAGCACCCAAAATTTTTGAGTTTCTGATAATTTGGTGAAGTGCCAAATAATTTTGAAAATGGAGATAGGTTGTTTAAAGTAGGGGTTGGGAGACAATTTATTAGGTAGACTGCAGTGGCAAAGGCGTGAGGCCAATGTGTGAGAGGAAGAGTAGCATGAGATAGAAGGGATAGGCCAGTTTCAACAATATGTCGATGTCGACGTTCTGCAAAACCATTGTGTTCTGGAGTGTGTGGTGGAGAGGTGAGATGAGAGATCCCATTAGAAGTGAGGTAATGAGAGAGTTTTACATACTCCCCCCGTTATCCGAATAAAATTTGAGAATAGGACGATGAAAGAATTTCTCAACCAGGGCACGAAATCGTAAAAAAATATCGTGTGTTTCAGATTTTCGTTTCATAGGATATAACCAGATGTACTTTGTATAATGATCAACAAAAATGACATAATATTTGTAATTGTCATATGATAAGACGAGGGAGGTCCAGACATCACTAAAAAGTAGTTCCAGGGATGCATGAGAATGTAACGTAGAGGTAGAGAATGGTAACTTGTGACTTTTATTCATATTGCAAGAGTTACAATCAGACATAGAAAATTCTGAAATGGATAATGCAAAACTAGAATTTAAAACTTTGAGTACAGAAAAGGAAGGATGTCCAAGTCGATGATGCCAATCGTGCATTGAAGATTTAATAGTAGTAAAGACTCGAGGAGGACTTGGTTGCCATTCATACACCCTAGCTCTAGTTGGACCCTGAAGGAGAATTGTTCCTGTCAAAAGCTCCTTTACACGAAAAAGAGAAGGTAAGAATTCAATACTAGTATTATTCTCTTGACAGAATTGAGAAATGGATAGAATGTTACGTGATATAGAGGGAACATGTAGAACATTGGAAAATTGAAATTGTTTAGAGTGAGTGGAGATAGAGAAAGAACCAGTGTTGTTGATTGGAAGAGATGAGCCATCGCCAATTATAAGCTCCTCTGTGCCATCGTATGGAGCATGAAGAGAGAGATTTGCAAGATCATTGGTAACATGATGAGAGGCTCCACTGTCCAGGAGCCAATAGTTGGATGGGGAAACATTTGATGCAACCATGTTCGCTTGTGGTGCATAAGGTGTGTGATATCCCCTGGGAGTGACACGAGCAGAGGTAGGAGGAGGAACCTGAATGGCTGGATATTGATTTTTGAACGTTGTGCATTGTCCAAGAGAGTGGCCCTGGACACGATACCATTGACATTTGCCAAGATATGAACGATACTGACGAGATGGTGTTGAGTTACGTGGACTTGGGAGAAGTGGTGGTGCAGGAGAGGACCACTGTTGGGACTGTTTAATGTTGTTATTTTTGTGGTAAGGACCACGATACTGGGAGGCATGAACTGTGGAAGGAAAAACAGGAGTTTGGGTCGTTGTTTTTGCAGTGATTTCCCTTGTAATCAGCTTCTCATGTAACTCCTCAAAAGAGATAGGAGAGTCTCTAGCATTGACAGCATCAATGACAGGTTTGTAAAGGTCATAATCAAGACCTTGGAGGATTTTATCAATAATATCTTCATGATCCATAGGTTTGCCCATAGCAGCTAGGCGATCTGTGCATTGTTTGATGGCTTGCATATAATCTGAGATAGAAGAAGAGCCTTTGGTTATATTTGTCAGGTGATCTTTGATTTGTTTCAAGTGTCCACGAGAAGGATTAGCGTATGTTGTAGCCAAGATATGCCAGGCCTCATGTGCAGTAGCTGCTTGAGAAACCAGTGGTACCAGATTTTGAGAAAGAGTGCCAACAAGGGCACCAAAAACTAAGCGATCCTGGTGAAACCACGTGAGGGCTGCCGGGTTAGCGATAGTAGTGCTGTCATCAGTGATAGAGGTGGGTGGTGACGGATAAGTGCCATCAACAAATTTGTAGAGATCATAACCAAGAAGAGTTGCTTGAACCTGTGTTTTCCAGGCAATATAATTCGTTGGTGTTAGTTTAATAGAGTTCTGCAACTGGATGATAGTAAAAGGTGTTATGGGTTCAACATTGTTAGGAAGAAGAGAACTGTTTTCAGAAGAACTGTTGGCAGAAGTCATGATGGGTTGTAAAGGAAAAAAAAAATTTGAGAAGAAGCATAATGTTTTGGATCAATTTGCTCTTGATACCATGAAAGATTATATCATAGAGTTATTTCAATTGATACTTTCATAGCTTAACAGATTACATATATATAGCACAACTATGATTGTCATTGTGTGCACCACATGAGGTAGCATGTGCTAGCATGAACCAGAAACATGTGAGCTAGCATAAAGCTGAATAACATGTGCTATATCAATCACACTACAAAGAATCATGAATGCACATCCTTGTGCTCTGCATGTGAGTGATTTGCTTTAGGATGATTATCCTTAACACTATGCAAATGTACTGCGGATAACCAATTTAGGTACCAAAAATGTTGTTACATGTAAATAAGATATGAGCCAAAAACTGACTGTCATCCAGTAAGAGGACATGTTCAAGGAATCCAGTAGATATTACCTTTTATATATTTTGGTACCTGTTTTTTGGTACCTATTTTTTGGTACGTCGTGAATTTACTTATTTACCCATCATTATAAAAAAAAATATATGATATCCATACTATTAAAACTCCTAAAATAAATAATAACATAATATAATTAATGGTAAGTAGTCGATTGCCTTTTTTCACATTTACTTTTAATTGAAGATATTACCTTTTATAAACACCTAAAAACATCAATCGTATCATATCTTCGCATCATTAATATTTCCTTTCCAATTAAAACACGTTAACTTTTTAATTTAAAACAAATCTTATAATCATTAATATATACCCGAAAATATCACATCATATTTTTCAATTATTAATAAAATATATTAAAAATCTGTATACGTTGTTTATAATAAGGAAACATTAGTATAATCCGTAAACATGAGTATATTAAATTATATTAAATTAAAATTAATTAATTATATAATAGCCGAAACATTAAAAATTTTGGTACCTATTTTTTGGTATATGTTTTTTATTATTTCGTGAATTTACTTATTTAACCTTTATTATAAAGAAAAATATATACGATATCTATACTATTAAAACACCTAAAATAAATAATAACATAATATAATTAATGGTAATTAGTCGATTGTCTATTTCATATTTACTTTTAGTTGAAGATATTAACACCTAAAAACATCAATCATATCATATCTAGCAATAATTAATATATAACCAAAAATATCACATCATTTATTCTAATCACTAACAAAATATAATAGAAATTCGTATACTACGAATAATGACCATTAGATTTTTAGTAAAAAATCAGAATCGTTAGATCTAATGATTAAATATATTATATAATTAAATTAATTTACTAAAATTTCAAGGTTTGAATTCTATCAACGACATATTTATTTTAAAATTTTATAGTATAAGTTTTAAACCAAGTATATCACTAATTAAATTTATATTAAATTATTAATATTAAAATTAAAATGAAATATTATAAATAATGATTATATAAAAATATAATTGTAACATAAAATAAAATTTGTTACATATCAAAAAAAATCCGTGCATCGCACGGGTTATAAGCTAGTACATCTTAATTTCTCATCCATTAATTGGTCTAACCTCTAAATTCAAGTGACTCTTATGCATGTAAAGTTGCTAAATTGAGCTTCAACCTTATCTTCACGTTTGAGCTTCATGACAGATAAACTTATTTAGATTTCTGAATGTGTAAGCATGTACTGGCAACCCTTGCATACTCTATTAGCATATATCAAGTAAATCTGGAGTTTTAAAGGAATGGCCAACAAGGGAAAGTCAGAACATCAATGGTAAAGGATTGGATGGGAGAAACTTAACTTCCCTCTGTGGTGAATGAAAACATCCAATCTGTCGTTATGGACATTTTTAGCTGTAACTTAAAAAAGAAAAGATGTTGACTGGTTATAATAATTCCATTTTCCACCGAACTGTTCTGAGCTTAGGATGAAAAGGCGGGCATTGATATCTAACCCATCCACTGTGTTTCTAGAAAGAACGCTACAAACATAATATTTGGGGGAAAAAAATTGATTCTACACATTACCTTTCTCTTCGATCCTATATATTGCAAAAACATCTGGGAAGATCATTAGTTATAGCAATGATAGGCTCTCACATAACAAAAAATTGATACAATACAGAGAGGATACTGGAAATATGAGGTTTTCACAAGACTACACTTGATAAGCATATCACAAGACTGCATTTGTTATAATGGTCTTCACCGGATGATTAATGTTAGGAAAAAATTAGTGCCGTTCGATTGCCAGTTATTAGTTGAATGGCTAAGAGCACTTAGGAGGAATCAATAATTATCATTTATAAATATCAGAAAGTACAGCATCGAAATAGAACGACTACAGGGCATGCGTATAAAAAGCTTGCGAATCTTTAAAGAACTAATTTGCTTGTGATCTAGAGATCTGGTAGATACAAAAGACAGAAACTTTGAACATAAGACATAACAGCACCGACTTTTTAGAAACACAGATTTATGAACTGAATTTTTCTCCTCAGATCAGGATTGCTCGACTTATTTTAAAGGAAAAACAGCATTGAGCATACACGTTAATGCCATTACAACAGTACCTGTAGCAAGAAGCTTTTAGGTTGATACTTCGAATTAGTCATGTGCTAAACAGTAAACAATTCTATTCCGACAGCCAACTTAGTGTTACAATTAATTTTGCGTGAGAGCATCAATCCTAATACACTCACAAAGTCACAATTCTTTCAACTGTCAACATACAAAGAAGAATAGCAGATAAAATCAAGTAATAGCAGCTCGATCTTTACTGTCCTAAGAAAGGTCGAATGCATTATAAAAAGACTCATTAAATCTGAAAATGACAACACCCCGATATTACTATTCACTAGATGAGTTCTACAAACAGCTACAGACAGGAAAAGAAACTGCAAAAACATAGTTACGTTGCATTTAGATTTGACGTAGACTGTGTAAGTTTTCTGTAAATATGAAGTCGTTCCATACAGCAACTCTATAAACTCCACACTAACAACACAACTACTCTATAAACTCCACACTAACAGCACAGTTCCATGATAGGAAAACTTTTAAATATTATTTATACAAGTATTGCTCAAACTAGACACCACGGTGGTTTAACTTGATTGTTATATTTACAATATACTTTATTCTAAGCTACTATAGTACTATCTATCCACCTATCATAATATTGAAATCTTGGACTAAAAACACAAATCTCAACCAAGTCGAAGCAAGCAGATCGTTAAAAGAAGTTAGGATGCACAGAAGGGTTGAAAACACCCATCAATTTGTACCTAATCCAAATCACTCTTGATTGTACAATTAAAATCTATTAATAAAATATTATCCATAAGTTCTCTTATATCTAATCATGTACAAGTGGACAACCAAATATTATTTTCCTGAAAATAAGCATTATGCGCAAGATCAAGCAGCCACAAGTATATAAAGAGTGTTTGTTCATGCACAAATTAATTTAGTCTAAAAACTACAAGCTGGTGTTATTTTTTCAAGGGAACTACAAGCTTATGTAGAATGATAGTCATATTGAGACCATTAATATGTAGTACTGTGAGTCGATGACTAGCTAGTTTTTTTATTTTGCATTACTGTGACAGCTGATTTCTTCTGAAACATGACTCTGGAATGAAATGAAAACTAAAATTCATTTCAGTCTTCTACTGATGATCCAATGAATTTAGCAATTCACAATATTTCTTATAGCTAGTAATTTGTAGTACCATTGTAATAGTATAATCACAGTCTTCTATTGATGATCCAATAGCCAATTCGAATTATCATAACCTGTAATTTGTACTACTGTAATACTAGAATTATCCCCTACAACAGTACTGCAATGCACACCACTTCAAATTAACATATTTAGATCACAATGTTAAGAATTCACAAACATTTCATACCTGCTTATTTATCCGAATCAGCATTACGAGAAGCCGGATTCTCCTCAGGCACAGGATCAATCTTCCCAGCTTTTCCATTCTTCTCCGCACCAGGATACCTAACAACCACCACAGGACACACACAATGATGCACACAATAATCACTCACACTCCCCAACCTCCCTTTCGCATTCCGTCTCGAAGCACCCACGCCTCTACTCCCCATAATAACAGCACTCAACCCTAACCTCTCAATCTCCAAACAAAGCCGTTCCTTCATATCATGATCCTTGACAATATGTATCTTAAACGGCACATGCGCCTCGACTAACGGCTGCGCCACATTATTCGACTTTATATTAGTTAGATTATCGAAATCTTGTTCAAGCTTTTGCTGCGACTCTTCGGAAGGATCATCGGGGATTGTGATGTCACCAGAGCCCCAGTCAGCACCGTAGAGAATGGAAGTAGGTCTGACGTGGAGGAGAATGACGGCGTCACCGCGACGGAGGTAGTTTTGGACGGCCCATTTGACGGCGTAAGCGCTCTCGTCGCTTAAGTCGACGGCGATGGCAATTTTGCGTTGGGCGTTAGAGGTGGGTGTGGGGGGTTGAGGGAAACGTGGGGAGGCCGGTTGGATTGTGATCACTTCCGGTGGCTTTCGCGATGAGGACATGATGAGAGGGATTGTTTAGATACAGATTTGTGTGTAAGTAATTATTATGTGTTGTGTTGAGATGTGATGTGTAATAACGCGGGAACGGTTGGAGAATCGAGGGTGAGTTATGACGGTGATGACTGATGATCGCCTTGCCTTAAGGTGATTGTTTTGTTTTGACTTTGGGATTATTGAGCTTTTTTTTAATGAGATTGAATGATTATTTTATTGTGTAATAATAGTAATTGAATATCGACAAAGATAGATAAAACTTTTTCTTAGAAATAATACTTTTATAATATTATTACTATTTGTTTCTTTTATACATTCAACAAAATAACTTTATTTTATTCGGAGAAAATATGAAATAAATTTTATAAGTTTTTATCATAAATTTATAATTCGAAATCAATATATTACAAGATACTCACACGCTCTAGCGAGAACACATATTAACATGAGAACCGTGAGAAATAATGGTTTTGTAGCAGAATAATATAGAAATAAAAATGTAAAAAATATCAGAACAATTGGGGTTATGACCCAAAATAATCATTTTTGGGATCAAGTGGTCCAAAATACTGATTCTGGAAAAAATGACCCGAAATACCGACGGAATACGGAGTTTCGGCCTCCGTATTAATTGAATACATTACACGGTCTACCGTATTAGCTGGATACGGAACACGGTCTTCCGTGTTATGCATGATACGGAAGAGCGTGTACCATGTTTTTGCTGTTCACCCGCCAAACACGAGACACAGTACACCGTGTTACACAAAACATGTTACACCGTGTACCGTATCATGCATCGTTACGGAAGACGAAATACCGTATTACCCCTCATATCATGTACACGATTTAACGTGTCCCGTCAGTAAATAGGGCCAGACATGCTCAAATATAAGTATTTTGATAATTTTCTCGAACAATTGTTCTACACTTTTTAAAGAAGCGTAGAACAATTGTTCTCATTGTTCTCACTTATCATGCCCCCATTCAAGTATTTTTATATGATATTTATTTTATGTGTGGTTTGATAAATTAAATAATCGTTAATTTATTAAATTTTAACCTTTTCTTTCCCATTTTAGGCCCATTATATTGTAGGACCATTGTACTCGTAAGCTCTTCAACAATCGAAAACGATACTTATTCGAACCAGAAATAATCCCCTGCAAACACAATTACACAACCCTATCAATTCGAAATTAAAGAAGATGCCTCAGAGACATGTTAGAAAATGTGGGTTTTAGACCCACATTTGTCGAGTCATTTCGAGCTCCGATTTGAGTGTGCCTTGTGTGCGTGTTTGCAACAAGTCATGCTTGGAGAGTGTTCTCCTCCGCGAGAGCTTTCCAATGCATATTTAAACACTCAAAACGACTAAGGGATGGATGAGTTATGATTACTCAAAGTTGGTCCCTTAAGAGTGGAAATTTTGTTGTTAAACTTGAAGTCCCACATAGCAAAGGAAAAGGAGTTTCCTTTGCTTTATATAGTACAACACAAGAGGAGTGTTCACTTGTGTTGGTTAAGTGTTGCACCATCTCATACGCGGGCGCGCAGGGGGGGGGTGCGAATTGTGGGATTTCGAGGGGAAATTCGAGGCTTCGCAAGCCTTCGGGCTTTCCGCGTGTGCGACCTGCGGACACGAATGTAGCAGAAAATTGGGCCGAATAATCCCGGACTAATTTTGCTAATTGTTATTTCCACTGGGTTTGGGCTTAAAGATTTGACTAAATTAATTCGAATTTGGAATTAATTGTGGTAAAATCAATTCCGTTTTTATAACGAATTTTTTGCCACCGCCTTACCTTAATTAATTAACGCGGTTAATTAATAAAGGAAAATTACCACCGATTTTTTAATTGGGGTAATTGAGTAGCGCACAAGTTTTATCATTATCTTTTCGTTACAGTCTTATCTTAATTAACGCGTTTAATTAAGTTAGGCAGTTGTGTAGCGAACAAGTCTTGTCTATCCTATAAATACCCCCCTTAGGGTCTAGGATTATTCATTCGAAAAACACATCCTCTACACAGCCTCTTCTTCCTTCGGTGATATTCTTCCTCGTTTCAAGCTCGCTGAGAGTGACGCTATTGTAGCCTCACTGCAATCCGTTTTATCCTGGGAGGCGTTTCGCTCGCACATACGGTGAGGGCAAATACGCTTTAAGGAGACAGTCACGCACTGGACTCGGGTTTTTACGTTCTTGTCTCCTCTTTTATTCGTTTTATTATTCTGTTATTCACACACACACGATCTACTATTTTTGTACTATTTTCACAGATTGTCTAACAATCTTAAAGCGTATTCTTATTATATCTGTGATCTGTACTTACGTATTTAATTGTTTGTTTGAGTGACAGAATCAATGGAGAATCAAACTATGAACAATACGAACAAGGTGGTTGATCCCAACGCACAGATTGTAACATCTGATGGGGATCACCAACCGCCGTTAAACCCTATTGCACAGATTATAACATCTGATGGGGGTGCAACGCCGGTTGGACATGTGCCTTCGGGACATGTGCCTGTGGGACATACTGTCATTGGACAGTTTAGTGTTCCGGTTGGATCGACGGTAGTACCACCATCTGGAGTGGCTACCACACATGTTGCACCTGTTGTGCCTACGGTTCCTACAGTGCCCGCTGCACATGCTGAGAAACCTGAGAAGTTCAATGGTACGAACTTCAAACGCTGGCAGCAAAAGATGCTGTTCTATCTGACCACGTTGAATATGGATCGTTACCTCAGGGAGGATCCACCGTTGCTCACTGCTGAGAGTAACACGCAAGCAGTTTATGCTGTTGATGCTTGGAAGCACGCCGATTATATTTGTCGGAATTACGTGCTAAATGGTTTGGCTGACTCGTTATATAACGTGTACAGTACAAAGCCAACATCTAAGGTCTTATGGGAATCACTTGACCATAAGTACAAAACCGAGGATGCTGGGGCTAAGAAGTGGATTGTTGGCCGCTTTCTTGATTATAAGATGGCGGATTCTAAGACTGTGGTCAGTCAGGTGCAAGAACTGCAAGTGATCATCCATGATATTCATGCTGAAGGGATGATCATAAGTGAGTCTTTCCAAGTTGCTGCTGTGATAGAGAAGCTGCCACCTGGATGGAAAGATTTCAAGAACTACCTTAAGCATAAGCGAAAGGAGATGACTATGGAGGATCTGATCGTTAGACTTCGTATTGAAGAAGACAACAGGGGATCCGAGAAGAAGATGAATGTTGCCACTGAAAAGGCAAACATGGTGGAACATAAGCCCAAGAAAAACAATTCTGGTAAAGGGGCTAAGTTGGCACCTAAGGGAGGAATTTCGAAGACGAAGTTTCAAGGGAAGTGCTTTAACTGCGACAAAGTGGGTCATAGGTCTTCTGAGTGTAGGAAGCCTAAGAAGCCTAACAAGAAGAAGGAAGCAAACATGGTCGATGATATCTCTAAGGAGATGGGTGACATAGACCTCTGTGCTACGGTCTCTGAGGTGAACCTGGTTGGCTCTAATCCGAGGGAATGGTGGATTGATACGGGAGCTACAAGGCATGTTTGTTCAGACAAGGCGGTTTTCTCTAGCCTCAAAGCTTCTGATGCTGGTGAGAAGCTTTACATGGGGAATTCAACAACTTCTACCATTGAAGGGGAAGGCACGGTGATTCTGAAGATGACTTCTGGGAAGCTTATGACTTTGAAGAATGTACTTTATGTGCCTGATATTCGCAAGAACCTTGTGTCTGGTTCCTTGTTGAATAAGCATGGATTTCGTATTGTAATAGAGTCAGATAAAGTTATTTTGTCTAAGAATGGTATGTTTGTAGGCAAGGGTTATGTAACCGATGGGCTTTTTAAGCTCAATGTGATGTCCGTTAAGGACAATAATGAAATAAAGAATTCTTCTGCTTACTTGCTTGAGTCTCCTAATTTATGGCATGCTAGATTAGGACATGTTAATTTTGACACTTTACGACGTTTAAGTGCAAAAGATTACATACCAAAATTGAATATTGATTCAAAACATAAGTGTGAAACTTGTGTTGAGGCAAAATTAACAAGAGCATCGTTTAAACATGTGCAAAGAAACACCAAGGTGCTAGACCTAATACATAGCGACATATGTGATTTAAAATTCGCTCCAACTAGAGGAGGAAACAAGTATTTTATTACATTCATAGATGATTGTACAAAATACTGTTATGTATATTTGCTTAAAAGCAAAGACGAAGCTATAGATAAATTTAAAATCTATAAGGAAGAAGTTGAGACACAACAAAATGAGAAAATCAAAACGATACGAAGTGATCGTGGAGGTGAATATGTTAAACCTTTTGGGGAATTCTGTTCACAACATGGTATAATCCATGAGGTCACTGCACCATATTCCCCTCAGTCTAATGGAGTGGCTGAGAGGAAGAATCGCACTCTCAAGGAGATGATGAATGCGATGTTGTTAAGCTCTGGACTTCCGCAGTCGATGTGGGGGGAAGCCATCTTAAGTGCAACTCATATTTTAAATATGATGATTCGCAAGAATAAGGATGAAAGTCCTTATGAGATGTGGAAGGAAAAGAAACCAAGTTACCAAAATCTGAAAGTGTGGGGGTGCCTTGCAAAGGTACTGATCCCTGCACCTAAGAAGGTGAAGATTGGTCCAAAGACTGTGGATTGTATCTTCATCGGATATCCACCACATAGTACTGCATATCGGTTTCTTGTATATGAATCAAAGATTCCTGAGATTCAAAAGAATACGATTATGGAGTCAAGGAATGCGTCATTCTTTGAGAATGTATTTCCTTGTAATCCTGGAATCGAACACCCTATGACGTCGAAACGACCTCATGAGTCTATAGTAGACGACAATGAGAATGATGAAAGTGAAAACGAAAATGTGGGGGTAGTGAGAAGGAGCAAAAGACAAAGGAAGGAGAAATCCTATGGGTCAGAGTTTCTGACTTATTTGCTCGAAGAAGGTGATCCGAAAACCTATAGGGAAGCGGTAACATCACCTGATGGACCTATGTGGAAAGAGGCCATCAAAAGTGAAGTAGATTCTATCTTACAGAATCATACTTGGGAGTTAGTGGACTTACCAGCCGGTAGTAAAACACTAGGTAGCAAGTGGGTTTTCAAAAAGAAGTTGAAACCTGATGGGACCATCGATAAGTACAAGGCCAGACTTGTAATCAAAGGATACAAGCAGCAACATGGTCTTGATTACTTTGATACATATTCTCCAGTATCGAGAATTACATCTATAAGGATGATGTTTGCTATCGCTGCAATGCGAAAGTTGACTGTACATCAAATGGATGTGAAGACAGCTTTTCTAAATGGGGATATAGATGAGGAAATCTATATGGAACAACCTGAAGGGTTTGTTGTCCCTGGACAAGAAAGAAAAGTCTGTAGATTGGTGAAATCACTGTATGGCTTGAAGCAAGCGCCTATGAAATGGCATGAGAAATTTGATGAGGTTGTGTTAGCCAGTGGTTTCAAGATCAATGAATGTGATAGTTGCGCCTACTACAAGGATAACGAAAACGGATATGTTATGATGACTTTGTACGTAGATGATCTACTTATTGCCGGTAGCAATGATAAGGTGATCAAATCTACTAAGGACATGTTAAAGGCAAGATTTGACATGAAAGACATGGGTCTAGCAAATGTAATTCTGGGAATTCAAATTTCTAGAACCTCGGAGGGTCTTGCCTTAAGTCAACCACATTATGTTGACAAGATTCTTGAGAAATTTCTCAAGGATGATGTTGAGACAGCGAGAACACCTGTGGATTTGACTTTACATCTATCCAAGAATAAAGGTGTAGGAGTCTCGCAATTGGAATATTCACGGATAATTGGAAGTATGATGTACCTTATGAGTTGTACAAGACCAGACATTGCATACTCAATTAGCAAGTTGAGTAGATTTACGAGTAATCCGGGAGCTGATCACTGGAAAGCGATCATACGAGTACTAAAGTACTTGAGGGGAACTCGAGACTATGGTTTGCATTATGGTAGTTATCCAGCAGTACTAGAAGGCTATACTGACGCAAACTGGATATCTAGCAAGAAGGCACTAAAGTCTACGAGTGGTTATGTGTTTACACTAGCTGGAGCAGCAGTGTCATGGAAATCCTCTAAACAAACGGTTATAACTCAGTCCACAATGGAAGCTGAGTTTGTGGCATTAGATAAATGCGCACAAGAGGCAGAATATTTACGCCAATTTTTGGAGGATGTTCCGAGATGGCAAAAGCCTGTGACTGCAATAGGACTGCACTGTGATAGTCAGTCTGCTATTGGCAGAGCACAGAGCACTATGTATAATGGAAAGTCCCGTCATATACGACGACGACATAGTTCCATTAGACAGTTAATGTCAACCGGAATTATCACTATTGACTTTATACCGTCAAAGGATAATATTGCGGATCCGCTAACCAAAGGGTTATCAAGAGAACTGGTTGACAAATCATCGAGAGGAATGGGCCTTAAGCCTATTGCTTAACGGCGTCATGGTGGACACCCAACCATTGCTGACTGGAGGTCCCAAGAACTTGGTTCAATGGGCCAACTAAATCATGATGACCAAATCACTGTGGGGGTAACCCCTGGCCTGTTCCTATGATGAGAAACAGTGAGACCCGTAAGGTACGAGGGTAAGCTTTCGAGCTTTTAATGATCTTTCGGTGAATACATGGAGTTCAAGGTTAGAACGCATGGAATTCAGTTGAGTAAACGCGGGTTACTCTATAAGTATAAAGATCACCTATGTGGGAGAGAAGTGGGGCCGCTTCAGAGGAGAGTTGCGAGGCACAACTCTTTAGAAACTCCTGCAGAACCAGGACGATGTTCCATGGCCAAAATGGACATAATCATGAGAGCTGAACGAGTCAGAAAGGATATAGTGATAAGTATATCATCGCTTACACAAACGGTCGAACAGTTCAAAGAGCAAACCTCCACTGTCTACCAGTAAGGTCGGTATGCTTACTCAAGCGAAGGTTCAAGGAGCAAACCTCTACCTATCGTATGCTATATCTGATCGAAGAATTATCACCACATCAAATTCCGTGTCTGTCTGTCTGGTGTGTGCTACTACGATATCAATCTCATCCATGTGGGGGATTGTTAGAAAATGTGGGTTTTAGACCCACATTTGTCGAGTCATTTCGAGCTCCGATTTGAGTGTGCCTTGTGTGCGTGTTTGCAACAAGTCATGCTTGGAGAGTGTTCTCCTCCGCGAGAGCTTTCCAATGCATATTTAAACACTCAAAACGACTAAGGGATGGATGAGTTATGATTACTCAAAGTTGGTCCCTTAAGAGTGGAAATTTTGTTGTTAAACTTGAAGTCCCACATAGCAAAGGAAAAGGAGTTTCCTTTGCTTTATATAGTACAACACAAGAGGAGTGTTCACTTGTGTTGGTTAAGTGTTGCACCATCTCATACGCGGGCGCGCAGGGGGGGGGTGCGAATTGTGGGATTTCGAGGGGAAATTCGAGGCTTCGCAAGCCTTCGGGCTTTCCGCGTGTGCGACCTGCGGACACGAATGTAGCAGAAAATTGGACCGAATAATCCCGGACTAATTTTGCTAATTGTTATTTCCACTGGGTTTGGGCTTAAAGATTTGACTAAATTAATTCGAATTTGGAATTAATTGTGGTAAAATCAATTCCGTTTTTATAACGAATTTTTTGCCACCGCCTTACCTTAATTAATTAACGCGGTTAATTAATAAAGGAAAATTACCACCGATTTTTTAATTGGGGTAATTGAGTAGCGCACAAGTTTTATCATTATCTTTTCGTTACAGTCTTATCTTAATTAACGCGTTTAATTAAGTTAGGCAGTTGTGTAGCGAACAAGTCTTGTCTATCCTATAAATACCCCCCTTAGGGTCTAGGATTATTCATTCGAAAAACACATCCTCTACACAGCCTCTTCTTCCTTCGGTGATATTCTTCCTCGTTTCAAGCTCGCTGAGAGTGACGCTATTGTAGCCTCACTGCAATCCGTTTTATCCTGGGAGGCGTTTCGCTCGCACATACGGTGAGGGCAAATACGCTTTAAGGAGACAGTCACGCACTGGACTCGGGTTTTTACGTTCTTGTCTCCTCTTTTATTCGTTTTATTATTCTGTTATTCACACACACACGATCTACTATTTTTGTACTATTTTCACAGATTGTCTAACAAGACATTCAAAACACAACAATGATCTAGCATTCTTTACCTGGGATGAGAAGAAACTCGGCAAGGACTCGATCAAACCCTTCGATGCTTGTTCTCTTTGTTTAAAGCCAGTCATTGATCCTATGTGCTGTCAAAAAGGTCACATCTTCTGTAAAGAATGCATTCTCGAGTGCTTGTTAGCTCAGAAAAAAGAAATTTAAAGGTCCCATCATTCTTTTTCCTCAACATTTACAAGTAGTTACAAATAGACGTGCATGTAAAAGTGATCGTTTGGGTCATGAGATTACAACCCGACCCGGTTAATGAGAATAAGATTTCAATATATAAATATACAAGAATCGCGTTCCTGTTCTTGTTAACCAGGTTGCAATTCATGATCCAAATGGCACCTAAGTTCCTTGCTCAAATACAATTCCTTTTTAATAAAAAACTGCAAATTAATTAAGATTATTGATTAATACTTGCATAAGTAATTTAGAGATGTTACAGGCTATTGATAATGTTTGTGATGGTGTGTTTGATGTGGTGTAAGTTCTCAGAGTCTAGAGGTACCAGCTGACTGACTAGTTGTCCTAGTTGTCTTCTTAGTAAAAACTTAGCTTACTCAGTTATAATACCACTCAAAGTGGTGTCTGAGGAGCAGACCATGCCCCTATACAATAGGGAGGCTGTTTCCGAAGGACCCCCGGCCATTACAAATACAGAAATACAAATACAGAAAGGAAACCTAATACAAACTAAGAAACTCACGCACACGCAGGAGTCGAACCCCTGACCTCCTCAAAGGAGACCAGTGACTCAACCACTACACCAACATGTTGTTGGCTAGTTGTCTTCTTAGTATTTGGTAAAATTGTAGTAGTGCTAAGCATAAATTTGATGTTAAATGGATACCAGCGCAGAAGTAAATATTGAGATGTGTGCATGAACAGAGAAAATTATGTCCAGCACGTAAAAAAGGAAGCCAGGCATCACGTTTTGAATTCAGAATAGGGGTGATCATTCGGTCGGTTCGATGGTCGGTTCGATTAAAAACCGAACCGAATAACAAAAACCGAATAATCGAAATCCGATTTTTACCAAACCGAATCGAACGATTTATCCGTAGAAACCGAACCGAAAAACCGAAAAACTGAACCGAAATATTTTGCCAAAACCGAATCGAACCGATTTAAAAAATATATATATATATAATATTATTTTTTTTAATTTTAAAATTAATTTTAATAGCAAATATATTAAAATATGTAACAATTAAAATAAAAATAAAACATAAACTATAAATTTAAATATTTAAACTTAATTTTGAATTAATTAAATCATGCATATATAAAATATAAACATATACATATATAATATAAATAAAATATATATATAATTCGGTTATTTGGGTTTGAACCGAAATTTTTTTTAAAAAAACCGAACCGAACCGAAATAAATTTCGGTTTAAACCGAATTAACCGAAATTTTCAGAAAAATACAATCCAAACCGAACCGAAATTCAACATTTCGGTTCGGTTTTTCGATTTCGGTTCGGTTTTGCTCAGCCCTAACTCAGAACATGGTTAAGAGCCCGTTTGGTTAAGGTAAAATTATTATTATAATTTAAAGTTGCTCAAAGTGATAAGTGGAAAATAAAAATTTTAAGTCAATTTGTTTGGATAATTTTATATTATAGGTAATTTATGAATTATTTAAAATGTTAAAATAAATAATTAATTTGAATGAAGATATTAACTTTTTTCAAATAAAATCATCAAAATAAAATAAGTCATTCAAAAAAGTACCTCCTACCAACTTCTGGCTTTAAGCTGTTTTTTTAACTTTAAATCATTTTCTTAACTTATTATACAAACAAGCATTTTCAGCTTAAAGTCAAAAAACACTAAAAGCTCCGGCTTTAAGATGTTGACAAATGGGCTCATAGTGGGTGTTTGGAATATCTTAAAATGAGTAGTTTATGACTTAAAAGCATATAAATGTCATATAAATGATAAGTGCAAAAATACTTATAAGTTATATGGGTGTTTGGATAAATTTACTTATAAGTTGGTGAAGTATTCTTAAAATTAAATCAAAAAAATATTATTTAACACAATAATATCAATACAAGTATTTTAAATTAAAAATAAATTCAAAAATATAAATATCAAAATATAAATTATTAAACAATTAAATAAATTAAGCAAATAAGCTGGTATGAAAGTACGTCGTTACTAACATTCAACTGATCGTAAAAGTTGACATGAAATAAACGACGTAGTTTCGTTATCAAAAAAGTAATTTTTTTGTAATTAAATTTAATTATAATAATCAAAGTTGCGACAGAATTTTTTGTCGTAAGTTAACTTTTTAATTGTTCGGCGAATTATTTTATTAATAAAATAATCATCTTATGACGAATTTCATTTCTGTCGTAAGTACTTACAACGGATTTTCATTTCCATCGTAAGTATGGCGCACAAATATATATATGTCGTAAGTTGGCCGTCGTAAATGCCCAAATTTGTTGTAGTGATCAACATATAAGTTATAAATTGATCTAATAAATTGAGTAGTCAAACACCCCTCATAAGTTTTTATGGGCTTATAAACCATAAGTTACCACTTATATGATAAGCCAAAAGAAATGAGTGGGTTTTTCATAGAAATGAGTGGGTTTTTCATATGCGATACATCTGAACGTAATGTTTCATTTTTGGTATAGCTGTGAAAAAGTATAGGAAACGCCACTTGAAGTGGCGATAACTATTAAAACATAACATAAAAGGAAATGCCACTAGAAGTAGCGAAACCTATTAACACAAACGCCACTTGAAGTAGGGGTTAAAAATGATCAGGGTAGAACCGGACACCCCTTTGCTCAAGTATCGGATCATTTTACTTTTATCGTGTTCAGATTTGGGTTCGGGATCATTTTATTCGGATCTAAACTGATCCCGAATACTGAGGTTCGAATCTGAACCGAGTATGAGCCAGTATCGTATTTTCTTTTATCTAACCGAGTAATTTGTGATTCCATCGAATATGAGTCAAATATAATCCACTGACATTATGTATCATTTTTACTTGAATTATATAAATAGTCATTTATTCTAAAATATAATATTATAAAAACATAATAAGCACGAATTGAAAACTTAAATAATTGATCTATTAAGTATTTGATGATAAATATTTGGGTGGATGACTCGTATTTTATGAAAATTTAAATTTATAAATGCTATTAAGAAATTATAATATGCTATTCAGCTAGAAATATAATGAAATAAAAATATAATTCAGATTCGGGTTTGAACCGAATATGGATCCTTAAACATATTTGGATAGGATCATTTTTATAAGAAAAATATGAGACTTAATCTGAGCGGGTATACGGGTGCTCATATCCGGAATCATATTTTATCTGAGTTCAATTTTTCCGCCAGGTTTGGATCATTTATAAAAGGAATCTGAGACATATATCATATTTTCGAGCCGGATATAAGCCGAGATACCGGATAGTCCGGATCAATTTACAACCCTAACTTGAAGTGGCGTTTTCTATTCTTTTGCATCACGTTTTCAGTCCACAAATTTGTAGTACTCTTATTCGAAAGAGACTATATTTTTAGCTCTTTCATCCATATTTTTTTGCACTAGCTTCACTTCTTCACCATTATCAAATTTTTCATCAACACTCAATTCTTCAACCACAAGTAGTTGTGAAAATGGAGATACCAAATTTAAACCTCTAATGACAAGATTCGATACTGCATCAAGTCTATGATACACACACAAAAATGTACTAGATACGGAATAATTTCTCTAAACCACAAGTAGTTGTGACATCAATTCGTTGTATCAACTACTATGGTTGTTCCAAGACTAACACAATGTTCTTGTTATGTCATTTAGATGGTCTGCAATTGCAGCAAGTCTTCCTGGATGAACAGATAATAAAATAAAAAACTGATGGCACAACCCCCTCAGTGAACGATCAGCCAGCAAAATGGTAGAAAGGATGGAACCATATATAGAGCCAATAGTTTCAGAATTAGATACAATACTGAATTATGACTATCAGAATGACTTTGATAATTTTCTGGAAACTCCTATGTTAGAAGAAGCAAATGAAGACTACGGTGTATCATGCGATATGTTTAACATTGGTGCTTCATCAAACAACACTGTTCCTCCTACATCCGGAACTAGTAGTGTAACGCCCCGACTTCCCAATACTATAAATATAATTTTATAATAAATTATTGGATTTAATTAGATAAAATGGATTTTTAATACAGGGAAATTTTAGAAAATTTCGGCATGAAGTATTCGTAATACAGACTATTCACCTGTATTTTGAATCCAAACCAATTCATTCCAACACCAACAACAATTTCAACTACTAAGAAATAATACAAACACATGTTCAACCTGTCCTAACTGATCAGGTGAACCATACCAAAATGCCCTCCCGATCAGAGCCAAGATCGGGGCATCACAATACCAACTAAAAACATAAACCTTGATAACAAAATAACAAGAAATAAATACAACCCCACTACTAACCCGGATCTCTAACAGGTAGTGGTATGGAACAAGCAACTACTAACTAAGCTATTACATTACAATACTAAATCCTTAATAAAAAAAAATACATACACTCCACAAATATAAATACAACCAACTAGAACTATTACACAAATTTTTACTGATACCCAAAAGTCCAACCTTCTAGCAGAGTGCAACTAGGCTGCCTAAGGTCCACAACAAGTTCTTCTCTGATATATCTTCTAACTTGTATTCTTCTCTTCTTTAACTGAAAAAGGGTTAGAAAAATAGCAAGGAGTGAGCCAAATGCTCAACAAGTGACAAAAATGGAAATATAGAATCCACAACTGTATGCTGAATACAACAATATAAAGGTGCCAAGGAATACACAGGGTATTCTGATTTCAATTCATAATCTCAAGATAAGTCTATCTAGCTATACAGTATGCTGCTCATGATATTTCAAAATCATCCTTTAAAAGTTTCTAAAACCTTTTTATTGAAGGCAGAAAATCATCAATTCTCTTTTAAAATAAATTTTCATTTTTTTTAAAACATTTAAATTTGATTTTATTCTTCTCCTGATTACGGACAATACGAGTGATCAGCCACGTAAAGTCCCCGTTCCTTTGAAATTGGGTTCCCAATTAGGCAACACATTGGCCTTTAATGCTGGACTAGGACCACCCTAGCCTCTTACGCTAAATAAAAGTGCTGGACTAGGACCACCCTAGCCTCTTACGCTTCTCCAATTGACAAAACCTTTAAAAACTTTAAAACATTTCCCTTTTCAGTCCATTATACTCACTGATAACAGACCAGCCCAGTATAAGGAATTTTAAAACATTTTTACATAAATAAGCCATTTTAATTTGCATTTATAAAAGATTAGGGGTCAAGGAAACGTTCTGCAATAATTGTATAAAGTTTTCAAGATAGGAATTCAAGTGTGGTTAAAAGGGTATTTAAGAATATGGTTTTGTTAAACACATAATAATAATAAGAGGTGATCTGAAAGAAATATTAAATTAACTCGGGTAGGTTTCAGCAAAACAGGATTAAATCAAATAAAAGGTTACGAGCTAATGAGGGATAAGATAATTGTTAGGGTTTTAGAATTAAGGTTCCAGGGAATTATAAGTAGGATTTTTATTTGGGTAATTTAGGAATTAAGTGTAAATAAAGGGTTTGTGATAAAGCAAGACATAAATTATGAATTAAGGTTTATAGTTTAACAGGAATTACTGTCACATTAGTGTGACAGTAGGGTACAGAGAGTTTAAACAATTATTCATGGCATCAACGATAAGGTACAAGGGTTTAAACAATAATTCATAAAGATAAATAACAGGGTACGGAAGTTTAATTAATTATTCAGAGGTACAAGCAAGAAGGTACAAGGATTTAAACATCAATTCAAAAGAGCAAGTACTAAGGTACGAGAGTTAAGCAATTATTCAAAAGGATAAGCAAGGTACAAGAGTTTAACAATTAGTTCACAAAGGTAGATAATAGGGTACAAGAGTTTAACAATTAGTTCACAAAGGTAGATAACAGGGTACAAGAGGTAACAACAAGTTATAAGGAATAAGCAGTAAGGTACAAAAGATTTCACAATAATTTAAAAAGGGTTACAGTAAGATATAAACGTTTAAGTAAATATTCATAAACAGTTGAAGAAATCTGAACATAAATGCAAAGTTCGAATCACTTGCCTTAATAAGGTGTTTTCACTCTGGTCACCTAGCTCAAAAACCTTCCACCTTTGTTTTTCCTTTATCTCTTGAGTGTATGTCCTTCGAATCTACACATATAAACACTATTTTAGAATTCTATATTCCTTATACGTCTAATCCTAATCTACCCAAACGATCCATATATATCGATGATAATACATAATACATATTACTTACCAAATAACTGACTACAATAAGCTAAGCACATAAACACATAGCATCTATAACATGAAATCACGTAAGTCGCTTAAACACTTAACACATAATACCAACTTACTTGAAATCAACTTATAACCAAATATTATAGACTTTATAACTTATTATTCTAACGAAAATCGGGCAACATCTCTTTTATAAAATAGACTATCCCGTCGAAAACATTCGACTCAAATCAAAATTAAAACCATCCGATGGATTTCAAATCCACCTACAAGCCCAATCATACTAATCCATTCTAAATAATATAATTTCTATTTATCAATGACAATTCCAGTTTAACACGCATCGATCACCACTATCAATAAACAACTAACTTAATTCATATCCCACAATTCACTATATACTATTGGAATATCATTAACATTACAATACTACTAGAATCCATATCAAGAATCCACCAATTTATACCATCATACTTCCATTCTGAACAATCCATTATAATAACTTATACCAATCCGATATATAATTCGGGCTTACCAATAAAAATTAGAATTACAATTTATGAATTATTAAATTAAATACTTTATGGCATAATTTACAATTCGTGTCAAAATATTATACGAATAACTTTAATAGTCAGTTAACAACAATATAACACGAAATTAATTCAATCTATACAATTAAAGCATCACTGCAATACTCTATTTAATTTAATAACCAGCAACCCACAATGCTATACAATCCCACACTCGCTACTTTGAAACACACACACACACACACACACACACACACACACTCCCTTGAAAGAACGCACGCACACAGAGACATTCAGAGGCAGGAACGAACGGAAAGAAAAGCAGAAAAAAAACCATACACCACCATGAACACACGCACACGAAATTTAACACACACGCTTACAATATATACACGCTCACGACTTGGCCCAGCTGCTACCTCACACCATTTGCTCATATACATACACGCAGAAGATACATAGCAGGTAGGAGAGAAGAAGGAGAGTGTGAGGGAAGGTAATTTACAAGATAAAAACTTGAGATTGTTGAAAGGAATGGAAGAGATAGAGACTAGAGAGATATGGGTTAATCGAGAGAGAGACTGTGACATTACCAGAACAATCGAGAGACTACCCAGCCCAACTGAACTTCAATTTAGGGATTTAAGAGTTGAATTGGGGAAAAGTGGAATATTACCTTACTACTTGAATTATAGTTTAAAAATTGAGCTGAAAATCATTTTATAAATTGAAGATAAAATAGATAATAATTACCAAAAATCTCAAACTAAATTTTAAAATGTAGAAAATAAAATTATCTGTCTCTTGATATTTTTAAAATATTTTAGGATAAAAAACGAATTAAATATGAATTTTACAAGATTAAATCAATAAAACAAAAATCAATTCATAAAATCATTTTAAAATCCTTATAAATCAAAATAAATCCATCTAATATTTTTAAAACTCAAATTATCTAATATAATTAATAATGTAAAAGATTTCATAATTTATACCAATCCCAATAATTTTGTAAAAATCTCAGAAGATAAATGACACATGATTTAAATAGAATTTAGTCCTAAAATTTAAAATAAAATAAAAATATGTAAACTTATCTGACACATTTAAATCATCAAATAAACCCACGAATATAATATCGCACATATTTCACCTCCTCAACAATATTCACATCACATAACTCACATTTAATATTAAATAAATAATTATAAATATTAAAAATTTCTAAGGCGTTATATCCTTCCCCCCTTAAAAGGATTCTGTCCCCAGAATCTATCTTAAGAAAACGTAATGACGGTATTACTCAACCATTTCTCTTTCCACTTTCCAAGTCATTTCTTTCATTCTAGCATCCCTTTATATCATTTCACATATCGATAAGCTCATCCTATAGGCCTTCGAATTTCTAACATAAACTTAATACTTTGGTTTGTATGTCTCGTTAATTCTAGGTACTGATCACTCACACGTGACGATCCTTTTTCTACCGAAAATCGCACATGACCTATTTGTATAATGGACTATGCCCTGTATACAACGCCTCAAGTACTAACCCAATCATCCACAATAATTCGCATATATATGAAAAATCTAAAACGAAATCTGTCTCGACTGGCAATACACAATAACTAAATAAGTCTTTAAATAAAATCCACGCAACTAAAACAATTGATGCCACTTCCACGCTTCTACCCATAATTCAGGTTGCCCCAGTTAAAACTTTGAGAAAAAGAATATCAAGAAATCCCCCAATCATTCTTACTCCCCTTTCAACGTACAATGTTACTCGAGGAGGGAATAATTGAGAAACTTCTATTCATCCTCAATCCCATTGTTTTACTGAGTAACCCTTTTCGAAACTAATAACCATTTACGTTGAAACGTGTATATCTTATTCGTAATACAAACTATCGTGGGATCACTACCCCTCAAAACCATTCCAAAATCAAATTTTCCAATAAAGCTCTAACTCTAATATCCACTTCTCAATCTGGAGGTAAACCGGGTAATCCTTTGAGAAAACGTCAAGGAACTCGTTAACTATGGGTATATCGTCTATCTTGATTTGCCACCTCTATCACTAAAGTTTGCTCTAAAGGTTAAATTTCGCATTGCAATTTGCTAACAAACTTGTTGGAAACAAAAGACTTGGTTGCTCTAGAATCAATAAAAACTTTAGCCTCTACTGAGTTCACAGGGAGTGTACCGGCGACAACATCCATTTCCTGAACGTCATCCTGCATTTTCATGTTGAAAATTCTGGCCCTAGGTGAAGACATCTGATGTCTGGGCTGGGGGTCCAGCTATCCTCAAAGCATGTGCTATTTGCACCGGTTCTTCACAATCTTTAGCAATATGACCAATTTTCCCGCAATTGTAGCATGTTATCCCTGGTTTTGAAGTCGGGCACTCTCCCGCGTAATGTCCCTTCTTGTTGCACTTAAAACATGTAATACTTAGTTTGTGACAAACTCCCGAGTGCTTCTTCCCACAAGTTGTACATTCAGGTAGAGCTGGTCTGATTGCAAGCTGCTGATTGGTATTCTGAAAACCTCGGCTCCTGTCAAACTGACCTTCATTCCTTGGCTTGAATTTGTTATTATTATTATTACCTCTTAGGTTCTGGCTTCCCTCAGTACTTCCGATCTTTCTTTTCTTTCCCGCCTTTTCCTTCTGATATAGTTCACTTTCACCTTCAACAATCATAGCTTTCTCCACCACCATTGCATAGTTCTCTAGCTGAAACACTGCCACCTTGCTACGTATCCACGACTTTAGACCTTGTTGAAACCTCTTAGCTTTCTTCGCCTCAGTATTAACATATTCAGGAACAAACCTTGCTAACTCTGTAAATTTTGCCTCGTATTCCGCCACACTCATGTTCTCCTGCTTTAACTCTAGGAATTGAATCTCCAGCTGATCTTGCATATACCTTGGAAGATACTTCTCGAGAAATAACTCGGTGAATCTCTGCCATGTGATCACTCTATCACCTTGCAACAGTTTTGTTGACTCCTACCAATAATTTGCTTCATCTTTCAAGAAGTAACTAGCATATTCAGTCTTCTGATCTTCTCCTACATTAACCAAAACAAAGGCTTTTTCCATTTCGTTCAACCAAGCCCTAGCTTCTATAGGGTTAACAGTACCTTTGAACTCTGGAGGGTGTACGGATTGAAAAGCTTTGAAGGTCACAATTGGTTGAGCGGGTCATTGCTGAGCTAGTGCGGTTGTCTATTGTTGAAGAAGTTGGAGAATTTGAGTCATAGTCGGGTCAACTGGATTTTGACTACCAGTGTTCTGGTTTTCGGGATTTGTAGTATGTGTTTTCTTCTTTGGAGGCATGATTCTGGTAAGAAAACAAATAGCTTATTAACCAACAGGCAAATATGTACAAAGATAAGGTTTACAAATCCGGAATTTGAGTTGTTTGTGATCATAAGATTTATAACGGTGTAAAGAAACAGGGAAACATAGGTATTATCTTAAACAAGAGATTTCAATAGGAAATATTTAGACAACTTAGAAATATAATAAAAGTTGCGTACATAGCAAGAAAATAAAGGTTATGGTACCAATAAGGTTAACAATAGACACAACAGTTTTAGAGTTCAAGGCACACTGTTAACAGTCCAACTACTAAAAGTAAATGCCGACTGCAGAAGCATCCTCCACCTGTGATGACGATACAGCGCAAAAAGAAAGTACTAAAGCGATGAAAGAATATCCTAAACCTATTACCTACTGTCCTATTGATAACCTACACTTATCACACCTATCCTATCCTATGTTTATAAGGGTTCAAATCCTATCCTACACCTATCCTATACCTAATCCTGGCTTGTTTCAGTGACCAAAACCTGACAGCTCTGATACCAACCTGTAACGCCCCGACTTCCGAATACTATAAATATACTTTTATAACAAATTATTGGATTTAATTAGATAAAATGGATTTTTAATACAGGGAAATTTTAGAAAATTTCGGCATGAAGTATTCGTAATACGGACTATTCACCTGTATTTTGAATCCAAACCAATTCATTCCAACACCAACAACAATTTAAACTACTAAGAAATAATACAAACACATGTTCAACCTGTCCTAACTGATCAGGTGAACCATACCAAAATGCCCTCCCGATCAGAGCCAAGATCGGGGCATCACAATACCAACTAAAAACATAAACCTTGATAACAAAATAACAAGAAATAAATACAACCCCACTACTAACCCGGATCTCTAACAGGTAATGGTATGAAACAAGCAACTACTAACTAAGCTATTACATTACAATACTAAATCCTTAATAAAAAAAATACGTACACTCCACAAATATAAATACAACCAACTAGAACTATTACACAAATTTTTACTGATACCCAAAAGTCCAACCTTCTAGCAGAGTGCAACTAGGCTGCCTAAGGTCCACAACAAGTTCTTCTCTGATATATCTTCTAACTTGTATTCTTCTCTTCTTTAACTGAAAAAGGGTTAGAAAAATAGCAAGGAGTGAGCCAAATGCTCAACAAGTGATAAAAATGGAAATATAGAATCCACAACTGTATGCTGAATACAACAATATAAAGGTGCCAAGGAATACACAGGGTATTCTGATTTCAATTCATAATCTCAAGATAAGTCTGTCTAGCTATACAGTATGCTGCTCATGATATTTCAAAATCATCCTTTAAAAGTTTATAAAACCTTTTTATTGAAGGCAGAAAATCATCAATTCTCTTTTTAAATAAATTTTCATTTTTTTTAAAACATTTAAATTTGATTTTATTCTTCTCCTGATTACGGACAATACGAGTGATCAGCCACGTAAAGTCCCCGTTCCTTTGAAATTGGGTTCCCAATTAGGCAACACATTGGCCTTTAATGCTGGACTAGGACCACCCTAGCCTCTTACGCTAAATAAAAGTGCTGGACTAGGACCACCCTAGCCTCTTACGCTTCTCCAATTTATAAAACCTTTAAAAACTTTAAAACATTTCCCTTTTCAGTCCATTATACTCAATGATAACAGACCAGCCCAGTATAAGGAATTTTAAAACATTTTTAAATAAATAAGCCATTTTAATTTGCATTTATAAAAGATTAGGGGTCAAGGAAACGTTCTGCAATAATTGCATAAAGTTTTCAAGATAGGAATTCAAGTGTGGTTAAAAGGGTATTTAAGAATATGGTTTTGTCAAACACATAACAATAATAATAGGTGATGTGAAAGAAATATTAAATTAACTCGGGTATGTTTCAGCAAAACAGGATTAAATCAAATAAAAGGTTACGAGCTAATGAGGGATAAGATAATTGTTAGGGTTTTAGAATTAAGGTTCCAGGGAATTATAAGTAGGATTTTTATTTGGGTAATTTAGGAATTAAGTGTAAATAAAGGGTTTGTGATAAAGCAAGACATAAATTATGAATTAAGGTTTATAGTTTAACAGGAATTACTGTCACATTAGTGTGACAGTAGGGTACGGAGAGTTTAAACAATTATTCATGGCATCAACGATAAGGTACAAGGGTTTAAACAATAATTCATAAAGATAAATAACAGGGTACGGAAGTTTAATTAATTATTCAGAGGTACAAGCAAGAAGGTACAAGGATTTAAACATCAATTAATAAGAGCAAGTACTAAGGTACGGGAGTTAAGCTATTATTCAAAAGGATAAGCAAGGTACAAGAGTTTAACAATTAGTTCACAAAGGTAGATAACAGGGTACAAGAGTTTAACAATTAGTTCACAAAGGTAGATAACATGGTACAAGAGGTAACAACAAGTTATAAGGAATAGGCAGTAAGGTACAAAAGATTTCACAATAATTTAAAAAGGGTTACAGTAAGATATAAACGTTTAAGCAAATATTCATAAACAGTTGAAGAAATCTGAACTTAAATGCAAAGTTCGAATCACTTGCCTTAATAAGGTGCTTTCACTCTAGTCACCTAGCTCAAAAACCTTCCACCTTTGTTTTTCCTTTATCTCTTGAGTCTATGTCCTTCGAATCTACACATATAAACACTATTTTAGAATTCTATATTCGTTATACGTCTAATCCTAATCTACCCAAATGATCCATATATATCGATGATAATACATAATACATATTACTTACCAAATAACTGACTACAATAAGCTAAGCACATAAACACATAGCATCTATAACATGAAATCACGTAAGTCGCTTAAACACTTAACACATAATACCAACTTACTTGAAATCAACTTATAACCAAATATTATAGACTTTATAACTTATTATTCTAACGAAAATCGGGCAGCATCTCCTTTATAAAATAGACTATCCCGTCTAAAACATTCGACTCAAATCACAATTAAAACCATCCGATGAATTTCAAATCCACCCACAAGCCCAATCATACTAATCCATTCTAAATATTATAATTTCTATTTATCAATGACAATTCCAGTTTAACACGCATCGATCACCACTATCAATAAACAACTAACTTAATTCATATCCCACAATTCACTATATACTATTGGAATATCATTAACATTACAATACTACTAGAATCCATATCAAGAATCCACCAATTTATACCATCATACTTCCATTCCGAACAATCCATTGTAATAACTTATACCAATCCGATATATAATTCGGGCTTACCAATAAAAATTAGAATTACAATTTATGAATTATTAAATTAAATACTTTATGGCATAATTTACAATTCGTGTCAAAATATTATACGAATAACTTTAATAGTCAGATAACAACAATATAACACGAAATTAATTCAACCAATACAATTAAAGTATCACTGCAATACTGTATTTAATTTAATAACCAGCAACCCACAATGCTATACAATCCCACACTCGCTACTTTGAAACACACACACACACACACACTCCCTTGAAAGAACGCACGCACACAGAGACATTCAGAGGCAGGAACGAACGGAAAGAAAAGCAGAAAAAAAACCATACACCACCATGAACACACGCACACGAAATTTAACATACACGCTTACAATATATACACGCTCACGACTTGGCCCAGCTGCTACCTCACACCATTTGCTCATATACATACACGCAGAAGATACATAGCAGGTAGGAGAGAAGAAGGAGAGTGTGAGGGAAGGTAATTTACAAGATAAAAACTTGAGATTGTTGAAAGGAATGGAAGAGATAGAGACTAGAGAGATATGGGTTAATCGAGAGAGAGACTGTGACATTACCAGAACAATCGAGAGACTACCCAGCCCAACTGAACTTCAATTAAGGGATTTAAGAGTTGAATTGGGGAAAAGTGGAATATTACCTTACTACTTGAATTATAGTTTAAAAATTGAGCTGAAAATCATTTTATAAATTGAAGATAAAATAGATAATAATTACCAAAAATCTCAAACTAAATTTTAAAATGTAGAAAATAAAATTATCTGTCTCTTGATATTTTTAAAATATTTTAGGATCAAAAACGAATTAAATATGAATTTTACAAGATTAAATCAATAAAACAAAAATCAATTCATAAAATCATTTTAAAATCCTTATAAATCAAAATAAATCCGTCTAATATTTTTAAAACTCAAATTATCTAATATAATTAATAATGTAAAAGATTTCATAATTTATACCAATCCCAATAATTTTATAAAAATCTCAGAAGATAAATGACACATGATTTAAATAAAATTTAATCCTAAAATTTAAAATAAAATAAAAATATGTAAACTTATCTGACACATTTAAATCATCAAATAAACCCACGAATATAATATCACACATATTTCACCTCCTCAACAATATTCACATCACATAACTCACATTTAATATTAAATAAATAATTATAAATATTAAAAATTTCTAAGGCGTTATAAGTAGGGACCCTCAAGTAAGCTTTTGGAGAGAACCATTTTCATTGGAAAATGTTTACGACATTGATGAGCAGCGACAGACGTAAAACGATTTTATGGGGGGCCTGATTTTTACCAAAATTTGAAAATTTTAAAATTTTAGTTATAAAATAAATTAAAAAACAAAAAAGAATTGTATATTGTGTAATTGAATTTAAATTTTATAGACTAATAACTACAAATGTTTCTCATCTTTAAAAACATCTTAAAAATATGAATGGTGAAAATTAAAAAATTAAAGAATTAAAGGAAATAATTTTAGTCTTGGAGAAGAAAGGTAAAAAGCAACTAAAAAACACTAACTTGAGGAACCCAGGCTTCCTGTGAAATTGACAGAGCCTTTAACCAGCCCAACCACACAGACAATTCATGTACAATCTGTACTACTGTGATTATATATCAAATCTTAGGGGGGCAGGGCCCCATCTGGACCCGTCTCCGTCAATGTTAATTAGTATGCGACTTACGTTGATCTTCAATTTGGAATGCCAATCCCCGAAGATTGATTTGGAGAGCCTTTTAATCCTGTTAAAATTACTAATGCATTTCTGGTTATATCCAGAATTCTCTTATGTAATAAATAAGATTAATTTTGATAAGGTGTAAGTGCATGAATCAGACTAAAACAAAAATAAAAAAATAAAAAACCATTAAAAATTCTGTAAAAACCAGTTCTTCTTCTATATTCATATTATCAACCAAAACACCTGCATACTCAACAGCAAACATCAGACTAACAGTGGCATCAGAGCCAATAAGGGCGTTGAATAATTAATTATGAATAACACATGAGCCTATAATATACCAATTCCTATTTTTGATGGGGAAAACTATGACATTTGGAGTATTCGAATGAAGACATATCTTCAAGCTCAAAATCTATGGAATATTGTGGAAGCAGGTCTTACAACTCCAGATGATGCAGAGACGCTGTCTCAAAATCAGCACAACAAGCATTAACACTGTCTATATTTCCACGGATCATGGGAGCTACAACAACAAAGGAGGCATGATCTATTCTACAAGAAGAATTTCAAGGAACTACAAAGGTACGATCTATCAAACTTCAAACCCTACGAAGAGATTTCGAAAATATTTAAATGAAGGATTCCGAGTCTGTGAAAGATTACTACTCCAGAATAAAGGAGATAGTAAATAAATTAAGATCATATGGAGATGATGTTGCTGATAAAAAGATCGTAGAAAAAATCCTTATCAGCATGACAGAAAATTATGATTCAATAGTTACAGTTATTGAAGAGTCGAAAGACATTGAGACTCTTTCAGTAACAGAACTGATTGGATCCCTGGAAGCATATGAAGCTAGGCGAAGTCGGAGAAATGAAAGCATTGTTGAAAGTGATTTTCAGTCAAAACTAAAATTAAAAACTCTTAAATCAAATGATGGAAGCATGAGCAAATATGAAAGCAATAAACAGAGGTTGCAGGCTAATCACCAAAAAAGAAGAAACTATCCTCCATGTGGAATCTGCAAGAAAACAAATCACTTGGAAAAAAATTGTTTCTTTCGTGGAAAGCACGAGTGCACCTACTGTAAAAGATATGGACATATGGAAAAGGATTGCTGACATAAGCGTAATTTTCAAGCAAATTAAACTAAAGAAAAAGCTGAAGCACCAGCAAAGGATGAACAGTTATTCTATGCCTGCCAAGCTGCAAATGAGCAAAAGAATGATACTTGGTTCATCGACAGTGCGTGTAGCAATCATATTATTGGTGACAAAAATATATTCTGCTGCATTGATACTTCAATAAAGTCACGTGTCAGGCTGGGGAATGGAGCATTCATCGAAGCAAAAGGAAAAGGTACAATTGTTATTCAAACTACTAAAGGCATTAAATATATTTATGATGTTTTACTTGTTCCTAGCTTGAAAAGTAACTTGTTGAATGTTGGCCAAATGATCGAGCATGGCTATGTTGTACACTTTGAAGGAGATTCCTGCATCATTTTTGACAAGACAAATAAAGAACAAATAATTTTCAAAGTACAAATGGAAAACAGAAACTTTCCAGTTCATTGGCAGTATGTTAAAGACATGGCCATGAGAACTGAAGTTGATGAATCATGGCTTTGGCACAAACGATTTTGCCACTTCAACTTTCATGCACTTAAAATCTGAAACAAAGGAATATGATGTGTGACTTGCCAAAGATACATGAGATAGAAGATACATGCAAAAGTTGTGTTATGGGTAAGCAACATCGAAAATCTTTTCCTACTGGAACATCTTGGAGAGCAAAGGGAATACTAGAACTGGTACACACGGATGTTTGCAGGCCTATAAGAACTCCATCTCACAACCAGTCCACGTACTTCATTCTTTTAATAGGTGATTTCTCTTGGATGACCTAGGTATATTTTATGCATGATAGATCAGAAGTATTTGCAACATTTATGAAATTCAAATCATATGTGGAAAAGCAAAGTGGCTCCAAAATCAGAAAGTTAAGAAGTGACAGAGGAAAGAAGTACACATCTAACCAATTCAACAAATTTTGTGACGATAAAGGGGTAGAGCATCAATTAACTGTTGGATATGCTCCCGAACAGAATGGAGTTTCAGAAACAAAAAATAGAACAGTGATTGAAATGTCCAAGACAATGTTGTATGAAAAAGGTCTTCCAAATAATTTCCGGGCAGAAGCAGTTTATACTGCAGTTTATTTGTTGAATAGATGCCAAACTAAAGCTATGAAAAACAAGACACCTGTTGAAACCTGGAGTAGACGGAAACCACCAGCGAAGCATCTTTGTATTTTTGGCTGTATATGCTATGTTCACATACCAAAAGAGAAAAGACACAAGTTGCAAAAAAAGTCTGAAAGAGGTATATCCTTGGGCTACAACACTCAATCAAAAGGCTATCGAGTTTATAATTTAAAAACTCAAAGTCTTGTCATTAGCAGAGACGTGGAGTTTGATGAAAATGCTTCTTGGAATTGGAAAGGAGAAAAGGTTGAGAAACTTGCATATGTGCCAGTTTTGCAGGAAAATAGAAATGAAGATGAAGAAGATACAAGGCCAGAAATAACTCAACCTAATTCACCAGGCTCTCTTAATAACTCTACTCAAAATCAAGAGGATCAAAATTATGACTCGACGCCACTTCGATTCCGATCACTGAAAGAAATATATGAGAGATGCAATCTTACGAAACTTATACCAGATAGCTATGAGGAGGCAACCAAGGATGAGAAATGGGAGAAGGCTATGACGAAGAAATCAAGATGATTGAAAAAAATGAAACGTGGGAGTTGGTCGACAAGACTCGAGATAAAGAAATCATTGGAGTTAAGTGGATTTTAAAAACAAAACTCAATCCGGATGGTTCAATACAGAAGCACAAAGCGAGACTCGTAGCTAAGGGTTACTCACAAAGGCCCGGAGTTGATTACGAGGAAACATACACGCCAGTAGCTCGGTTTGATACCATAAGACCATTAGTGGCTCTAGCTGCTCAGAAAAAATGGAAAATTCATCAATTAGATGTAAAATCTGCATTTTTAAATGACTTTCTTAAAGAAGATATTTATATAGAGTAGCCACCCGGATTTGTTAAAAAAGGAAGCGAAGGAAAAGTTTTGAATTAAAAAAAATCTTTGTACGGGTTTAAACAAGCGCCGCGAGCATGGTACAGTCACATTGATGAATATTTCACAAGTTTGGGATTCAGGAGGAGTCCAAGTGAGCCTACTTTTTACATTAAAACACAAGGTACCTGAGACACACTTATAGTTTCCTTGTATGTAGATGATTTAATTTATACAGGAAACAATCAAAAAATGATTCATGATTTCAAGAAAGATATGATGAAAACTTTTGAAATGAGTGACCTTGGATTAATGCATCATTTTCTTGGCATTGAAATTGCTCAAAAAGATGAGGGCATTTTTATTTGTCAAAAATAGCATACACTTAAACTTTTGAAGAAGTTCAACTGAGTGGTTGTAAAACTGTTGCTACACCATTAGTTGCAAAAGAAAAGATGAAAAGGGAAGATGGGTCTGCAAAAATTGAAGGCTCGCGATATAGAAGTCTCATTGGAAGTCTGCTCTACTTAACAAATACAAGACCCGATATAATGTATGCAAGTAGCTTGCTATCCAGATTTATGCAAAATCCAAGTCAGATGCATTATGGTGCAGCGAAAAGGGTATTAAAGTACTTGCAAGGCACCACTGATTATGGGATCTGGTACAAGCCAACTTCAAACTCAAAATTTCATGGATATTCACTTAGTGACAAGGTTGCTGATTCAAAGTTACATGGCTATACGGATAGTGATTTGGCCGGATCAGAAGATGATATGAAAAGTACTTCTGGTTATACATTCACTCTAGGATCTGGTATTTTTTTATGGGCATCCAAGAAGCAAGAAACGGTGGCACAATCATCAGCTGAAGCAGAATATGTGGCTGCAGCAAACGCGGCTAATCAAACTATTTGGCTAAAACGAATACTTGGTGACATGGGTGAAACTCAAGGAGGAGTTATTAAATTATTCTGCGACAACAAGTCAGCAATTGACATGACAAAAAATTCAGTTTATCACAACAGAACAAAATACATAACAATCAAGCATCACTTTATTCGAGAAGCATCAAGAAATGGAGAAATTGAGGTGATTTACTGTAAAACTGAGGAACAGATGACTGACATATTTACTAAAGCGCTATCTAGGCCAAGATTTGAATACCTTCGAGACATGCTTGGAGTTGCACGGAAATGCATTAAGGAGGAGTATTAAAATTACTAATGCATTTCTGGTTATATCCATAATTCTCTTATGTAATAAATAAGATTAATTTTGATAAGGTGTATGTTCATGAATTAGACTAAAAAAAATTAAAAAAATAAAATAAAATAAAATAAAAAACCATTAAAAATTCTGTAAAACCCGTTCTTCTATATTCATATTATCAACCAAAACACCTGCATACTCAACAGCAAGCATCAGACTAACAAATCCATCTTAATTATGACATGTTAATTATGAATTTGTAGTTGTTATCTTAAGTTTTAGAATTTTAAGAGGAAGGAAATTGTATCAACTAGGATATATACGGCGTTACAGAAAGATAAAGCTTTTGCTCATATTCATAGGCAAATATGGGTCACAAGAGTTAATTTGGAGTAATATTATACTTGTAAACCATATGAAAACATATTGTATCTGCGATATTTAGACTGAGAAGGCCAAATACCGTGTAAATCCATCTTTGAAAAGGTTTACATGCTAATGTCTTTCTGGTGTAATTCAATTGTAAAATGATACAGGCATGCTGCATTAGAGACTAGGCATGGCTATTGAGTTACAATGATCAGTTTCAATTTAGTACATAAATAATGCTCGAAAAGTTAAGTAAAATTGCTTCTAGACCAATAAGAATGGCAATTGAAACGATAATAGACAAATTTTTCTAACCGTTATTATATTCAGGTAACAATGTGTTGTCTTTAAGATTTTCATGTAAACATAGCTGTAAATGAACTTCGTGCATGAACTTTTATGGTTCAATACACAATACTGTTCAACCTGCGGGCACAGGCGCATAGCAGTGGCAGATGGCATCCGCAATTCCGCAGCAATCGATTAAACACTACCGCTAGCTAGCAAGCAACTTTCACATAAGTGAAAATTTACCTATTTCTTTATGTAATTTTCATTTGTAAATTAATGTTTTCTAGTGATCAAAAATCATATACATAAGTGTTTATGTTAAATTATAGCATAACTCACAAGGATAATATAGAAATAGTAACCTATGACATCTTTCTCTAGTAGCAAGTTGCTTTGAGACTTGTAAATAATTTTGAATTAGATTACGATTGAAATTGAATTTTCCACTTTCCATATGAAATTCAACTCGGATTCCATACCCACACCCATGTCATATCTCATCGTCAACATGCGTATACGTATCAAGACAAAATTGAATAATCCAAATAACAGAGTGCTAAAACATGCATGAATGTTTGTATAAGCATGTCATTTGATCCTTTAATATTTCCTGCCTGCAAAAGCAGTAGGCAAGTTTTGGCTTGTTTTGGGATACTGGCTGGTTTGTTTTTGTTGGAGCATTATTTTTAGGATTTATCAGTTGGACGACATCTATTTTACTTTCCATTTTTACAGTTTTATATAGTACTAATAGTTATCATCATCCTTCCAAAGATTGATCAGCATAAATTGACAATAGACATGCACTTGTAAATTCATACCATTCCATTAAGCACACAAGCGTAACAAATCTTTTGAGATAGCAACCTTAACTTAAGATTCAGCATCTGTGTATATACATAATAACCAACTTGCTCGGTAGTGGCTGAAAATGATCAAGTTGTCTATGAAGAACAAGGCCTCGTGAAGCCCATCTCTGGTATAATAATTTTCGTGTTGATCACATAGCCATCAATTGGACAACATATCGATAATTCTCTATTTCTAGACATCTACTCCCTCCGTCCCATTTTATATGACCCTTATTTCTTTTTGGGACATCCCAAAAAGAATAAATCACTATACTTACTATTTTTTAATACTACTTTTCACTATTACACCCACTACTTTTTCATTTTATACTCCTTTTACACTATTACACCCACTGCTTTCCTCCACCATCTCAAATATATTATTAAATATTGATAGGTCCATCATTTTATCCACTTTTCAACTAACTTTACTCTTTTTCTATTAATCTCCGTGAAAGTCAAACATGTCCATACAATTCAGGACGGAGGGCGTATTATTTTTCTGATAGGATGTATGAACACTCAAAGAAGGGTTATTTATACATGCTTGATATTGGTTTATTTATTTTGAGTACTAATAGTTCTAGAACACATATCGTTTTGTGTACTAGATCTGGTCTGTTTAATAAGTAATTAGTAGTTAAAACCTCTACAAATAATCTACATTGATCATGACATAACTTCATGTAAAACTTTTAAACACCTATTGGGACGATATTCTATGTATACGTACGTACTGCGTTGTTACAAACTAAAGCAAGCTACACTTCTTAATGCATATTTGTTACTATCACTACAAGAAAAATGTGTTTTTCCTACATCAAATCGGTAGGAAAAGGCCCTAAATCGATAGGAAATGCCGCATTTCCTACCGGCCCCCTTCGGTAGAAAATGCTTAAGTGGGAAATGTCTTTGGTAGGAAATGCTAATGGCCGGGTCAACGTGGGTCCCACGCTGACATGGCCTGCCACATGTTGAGGACCCATATGGCAACTTGGACGATGACGTGGCACCACGTCAAATGCCATGTCATGTGACACGTAGGTGGGCCTCGCACACGTCATCAGCCATGTCAGCTGCTGACATGGAAATTGTAGCAAATGCATAGCCATTTCCTATCGACTACTTTTGCATAATTCGGTAGGAATTGTTTCTGGCACCTTATAAAATGGCATTTTCTACCGTCCATTTCCTACCGCTATTCATTATTTCCTACCAGACATTTCCTACCGTCCTTATGAATGCGGTAGGGACGGTAGGAAATGGTTTGAAGGCGGTAGGAAATACTCGGTTTCGAATGGTAAGAACGGTGGGTAATGGCTTGAAGGCGGTAGGAATTCCTGGGCAATTTTTTTTAAAAAAAATGTTGTTCATTGATTCAAAAGCATACAAACCCGGGGAGCCCTCAGCCGAGACCAAGTGGCCGAGAGGCATCCACATGAGCCCTTAGCCGAGACCAAGTGGCCGAGATCCACCCGGGGAGGCCCTCAACCGAGAAACACTGGCCGAGACACACCCACAGGAGGCCTCTGGCCGAGACCCATCAGCCGAGAGGCTCCCGGGGAGTCCTCTGGCTGAGGCAGTTGTGTCGGGAAGTTTCTCTGGTGACCCTCTTTTGGTCGGTAGCCATTTAACAACTTTCTGATTAGCGACGTTTAGTGCCGATTAGCACCGATTAACGCCGTTTAGTGCCGATTAGCACCTTTTAATGCCGATTAGCACCGTCTTATACCAAGTAACGCCTAGTTAGCACCATTCAGTGTCGTTTTGTGCCGTTCAACACCGAATTCACAGTTCATACTAGAGATGTTCAAAAAGCCTGAAGTCCGAAATCCGGCTCGATCCGATCCGCAAAAAAGCCCGAAAAGCCTGGCCCGGCCCGAGGGCCTAAGATGGGCCTCCTGTTTTTCATCAAGCCCGGCCCGAAGCCCGAAAAGCCCGAACTTTTAAAAAGCCCAAATAAAGCCCGGTTCGGCCCTGATAAAAGCTCGAGCCTTTTAAAAAATCCTGATAAAAATCCAATTTTTTATAGATAAAATCTAAAAATATATAATATTTTTAATAAATATCAAGAATATTAAACTTAGCAATAGAGGGGATGTGAAGGATCACGAAACTAGGAAGAATCAACAATTTATAGGACAAACTCTTCTTCCAAGAAGACTAATTGAGTGTAGAGGATGTACTTCACGTAATGGTCATATGCGAGGAGATTTATATGGATTACGGTCACCTTAAGTCATAACACAGATTATTAGTAAAAAGTTCTTGAGTTGAAATGATGTATTATGATAAAACAAGTATTATGCTAGTAGTTTTTTGTATTAGGTTTCGTGATGTCTCTTCTTATGTATTATGGATTATAGAAGTTCAAGGGCATAGCTCTTTAGAGGTTGTTTCTTTTGTAAGATTTTCTTCTTTTTTTTGTATATTAATATATTAGCTTTGCAAAAAAAGACAAAATTTACATATATAAAAATTTAAAAAAAAGACCGAAAAAGCCCAGCCCGATCAGGCCCGGCCCGACGGCCTCATATTTTTTAGAAAGCCCGGCCCGACCCGACCCAATTTTTGAAAAAGCCCGGCCCGGTCTGACTCTTAAAAAGCCCGGGTTTTTTAAAGTCCGAATAAAACCTGGTCCGAAGGGTTTTTTGTACATCTCTAGTTCACACTGCGTCATTTGAAAGTGGTGTGATAACTAACACGTCACAAAAATATAAGTTTAAACGTCGATATATGTCAGGGGGGAAATATTAAAGGTACACAACGTTGATATACGACGTTAGGAGAAAAATGTTAAAGATATTGAATTGGATATTAAAAAATTTATGAAACCCAAATGTTACATACTGATTATAATTTATTGGACTCACATATTCACATGAATATTATCAATAAAAGTATTTTAAAATGACAAATTATCAATTATATGATATTTTATTTTAATTTACATATTCAATTCGATATTTTTAACATTAATCATGATTGGACGCTTTTTGGATGAAGGCTGGGAATATAAATAATAAATGAGAATGAAGTGTATTGAAATTTGAGTTAAAATTAATGAAAATGGGAACCATATACTCCCTTTGCCCCACAATAATAGTCTCTTTTGAGAGAATTGTTTTCCGCATAATATATGTCCATTTCCAATTTTTAATATAAACCTATGATCATTTTTCCTAAACTACCCGTTTTGATATTTGTATAACAATTAATGAGATGACCAAGAGTATAAAATAGCTCATATTCTTAAAAGTCAATGCATTTATAATGGGCATTTGAGGAAATGTATAATCTAATTAATGTTTTCTTAAGATGTGTAATTTTTTCAAAAGAGAATTGTATTGTGAGACGGAGAGAATAAAAATTTTAGAGAAGAGGGGATATGATTTAACTACCTAAACAAATACTCCATCCGTCCCACTCATTTCTTTACATGTTTTTATCACTGCTTGGAACATATTTTAAGGTGTATATGAAGTATAGTTACATAACTTATTTTTAACTTTTTTTTGAATAAAAATTTAATCATTAATTATTATTCAAAAGAAAAAAATTAATAAATAAATTATAAAACTATACTTTTTAGGAGTCTTAAAATACGTGTCACGTCCCTGTCCTCCGATATAAACAATTGAAGGGGACAGAGGGAGTAAAATTTTCATTTACATACAACTAAATAACTATTCCAAATACAAATGTATGACATTAAGATTCCAAATACAAATGTGTCCTCGTCTGTAACTACTCTCTCCGTTTCTTGCAATTGTTTACATTTTTTAAAAATATTCGATATGCATTTTAAGGTACATTTTAAGGATAGTTCCATAACTTATTTTTAATTTTTTTTTCCTTGTATAAAAATAATAAAAGTTTTACAAATAAGTTATGCAACTATCTTTAAAATGCGTGCCGAACATCTCTTAAAAAATGTAAACAATTGAAAGAAACGGAGGGAATATAAGTTATATGTGGCTCATGTTATAAGTTATATTCGAAAATTTGTATGATGTTAATGGAGGATATTTTGATTGATGTTGGTGTATGATTTTTTAATTGTCAATCAAATATGAATTGTCTCTAAATTGCATATTTTATTTTTTTGGATAATTTTGCACCAAATCTATATATAGTAAAATATATTATTATGAAATATATGTAAGAGTTCTTAGTTTCTCCGTTTAAGGGTTCTTTAAGGAACATGATGTGATAAGCGTGCATTTAATTATAATATTGTCCCTATATTTAAGTTATTTTGCATTGATTTAGATTTTTATTTAATATATCTTAATTTTTTATTGTAGGAATTAAGGAGTTATAATAAAGGAAGGCTTGGAGTTTAAATAGCAAGAATTGGAGATAAATTTGATTAAAATTCGGATTTTCCGGGTAGCTTGCGCAGTCTGCACTGTTTGGGCCATATCTGGAGTTCTACAAGTCCGATTCTGACGATTCAACAGCCCACGAAAAGCTTATGAGAAGGGCTTTATTTTTGAAGTGGTCTTGTATTTAAAATCCAGCTGAATCATCCCAGAAACAGAGCCCAAAAGGCAGTTACGAATTTCTATTTTTGGAAATCAATTTTGATTGGGAAATCTCTTGTAATTGTATTAAATAAATAAAAATACTTTTATTAGAGATTTTATGAGATAGAGATCAGACCTAATTGTGATACACACATCATACGAGAAAAAGGCACAAGAAGAGAGAAAGAAGAAACTTGATGAAGGAGATTCAGATATTGAAGACATTCACTCGGCTTGTTTTTCTTCATCTTTTTTTTTTCAGAATTCTCTCCTTAACTTTTAAAATCATGAATATGTGCTATCAATTCTTGTATGATTTTGAGATTTTCATTATGAACTAATTTTATAAAGTTGGGATTTTTATGGAACCCTAGCATGGGATTATTGGTGTTTTGTTAAGGAGTATTATATGCAGTTCTACGGTTTATTCATTCAAGTGATTTTCTTGCTAATACTTGCTATTGTCTGATCAACTCTAGTAGGTTAACGAGTTATTTATAATACCGAGAGGGTTATAGTTAATTGACATAAGACTTGAGTGGTGCATGTTTATAAATCTCGTGATTATAATATTGTTACTGTATAGACATATATTGCGACCATGCATAACTTTGTGAATTGGTGCTTAATTACATTCTGAAGAGTAGATTGGCACATACATGTGTTAGTTAATTTTATAGGAATTATACCATAGTGATTTCGAGAAAAACCTATGACCATTGAATTCTAGCTAGTAAATTTTGAATTTGCTACTGTACTACGCAAATCTATTACCGTTTTTCACGTGTTAGGGGGAAGTTATTATCCTGACTTATCTTCTAATATTTGGAACTCATTAAACTCTCTTTTTTAGTATAATTAGTTGGTTAATTTAGTTCTTATAATTAATTTAGTTATAAAAATCAATAATCAATATTTCTGTTCGATAACTGAATTGTTAGACATTACTTGCGATTGATACGAATAGAAAGTCCTTGAGGAACGATATCTGGTATTTACTACTGTATTACTTGCTTGCGATTGTGTACACTTGCACATCTATATCTTACGCAACAGTTTTTGGCGCCGCTGTCGGGGACTGTTTTAGTTGTTAATTACGAAGTTAATTTTCTTGAAGTTTGGTTTTAGTTACTTCTGTGCTAACGGGAGTAATATTTGTTTCTTATCAGGTGTCTTTGTGTATGATCGAAGAACCTTCAGGATTATTTACCTTTGATCCTGAAATTGAACGAACTTTCAAAGAAAGAAGAAGAGTGCAACGCGGAATTAAAGAAGCGAACCTAGTTATGGGTGATGAGACTGCTAATAACCGGAATGTGGCACCTAATGTTCAAAATGGTATAATGATGTTAGATGATCGAGATAGTGCCATTCGATAATATGGGAAACCTCGTGTTGGTGAGTTAAACTCAGGGATTGTCAACCCTAATATTCAAGCAACACAATTTGAGCTGAAGCCAGTTATGTTCCAGATGTTGCAGACTGTAGGTCAATTCAGTGGGATGTCTAATGAGGATCCTCATCTTCACCTTCGTTTGTTTGTTGAGGTTTGTGATTCTTTCAAACGTTCTGGAGTCACAATTGATGCTTTGAGATTGAAGTTGTTCCCATATTCTGTGAGAGACATGGCTAGAGATTGGTTGAACTCATTGCCACCAGGTTCGGTGGCTAATTGGAATAATTTGGCAGAAAAATTTCTTCTGAAGTATTTTCCTCCCACTAAGAATGCAAAGCTTCGTAATGAGATTAATTCTTTTCAGCAGTTGGACGATGAATCTTATGAGGCATGGGAGAGATTCAAGGCATTACTGAGAAAATGCCCACATCATGGTCTTCTTCATTATATTCAGATGGAGATATTCTATAATGGTCTCAATACTCAAACAAAGTTGGTGGTTAATGCATCGGCAAATGGAGTTCTGTTGGCCAAATCTTATAATCAGGCATATGAGATTCTTGAGACAATTGCAACAAATAATCATCAGCGGATAACTAATAGGGCTCAAGCTGGGAAAAAGTAGCTGGAATTTATGACGTTGATGAAGTAACTTCAATGAGAGCTCAAATGTCATCCATTGAGAATATGCTCAAGAACTTGACGACGGGAGGTAATCAATTTATGGGGCAGTCGGTGAGTCCACAGGCTAATCAAATCAAGAATGTTTCATGTGTGTATTGTGGTGAAGAACATAATTATGATAGCTATCCTTTGAATCCTGAATCTGTCTATTATGTGGGAAATCAAAATAAGGGTGGCCCTTATTTAAACACCTACAATCAATCATAGAGGCAACACCTTAATGTTTCTTGGAATAATTAAGGGGCTACTTCTGGAACTTCATCAAATACCTTTAGGCCTAATTATTCGCCTGGATTTTCTCAACAAGCTCAACAACAATTGCCTCAACAAGCATCTCAATCTAGTTCTCTTGAAAATGTGCTTAAAGCATACATGGCAAGTAATGATGCTCTCATCCAAAGTCAAGCAGCATCACTGAGAAATTTGGAGAATCAAGTTGGGCAACTAGCCAATGAGCTGAGAAATCGACCACATGGCACTCTCCCTAGCGACACTGAAAAGCCTAGGGATGTTGGGAATGAGCACTGCAAATCCATGACATTGAAAAGCGGAAAAGTCTTAGAGAATGCTAAATCTAACTCCAAAGAAGCTGATTCCTCTTCAACTGAAGGTGAGGAGAAGAATTCAGAAAATAATGGTGTCCAGACATCTAAGGTGGTTCCAACCATGCAACCACATCCACCATTCCCTCAACGATTTCAAAAGCAGAAGCAAGATGCACAATTTAAGAAATTTCTAGATGTTCTGAAACAACTTCACATCAATATTCCAGTTGTAGAAGCTCTTGAGCAAATGCCCAATTATGTGAAATTCATGAAGGACATTCTTACAAAGAAACGGAGGTTGGGGGAGTTTAAAACTGTAGCTCTAACACAAGAGTATAGCTCATTTGTGCAGAATAAATTACCACCAAAGATGAAAGATCCAAGGAGTTTCACTATTCCTTGCACTATTGGAAATTCTTATTGTGGTATGGCATTGTGTGATTTGGGAGTTAGTATAAACTTGATGCCTATGTCTGTGTTCAGGAAATTGGGAATTGGAGAAGTTTGACCTACAACTGTCACTCTTCAACTAGCAGATAGATCTCTTGCTCATCCTGAAGGAAAGATTGAAGATGTTTTGGTCAAGGTGGACAAATTCATCTTTCCTGCTTATTTTATTGTCTTGGATTATGAGGCAGATCGGGAAGTCTATATTATCTTGGGTAGGCCATTTCTTGCTACTAGAAGAACATTAATTGATGTACAAAATGGGGAGCTAATAATGAGGGTTCAAGATGAAAAGGTGACTTTCAATGTTTTCAAGGCTATGAAATATTCTGATGATGTAGAATATTGTTCAGCAGTCACTTTGGTTGATGATCTAGTTTCTGAAAACTAGAGTATAATTCTTCTCATGACCCTTTGGAGCAATTGATTCTCAATGTATCTGAAGATGAAGTTGATGATGCTGATCTTTTAGCTTGGTTGAAAGCTTCACATGGTACAAGAACTAGAGGCCGCTTTCAGTTACTGGAGTTATCATCAAGGGAATTGAAGATTCCAAAGCCATCCATTATCAAACCACCAGAGTTAGAGTTGAAAGCTCTTCCTTCTCATTTGAAGTATGTTTATTTGGGACCTTCTTCCACTTTGCCCGTTATTGTCTCTGCTGAATTGTCCAGTGCTCAGGAAGATTAATTATTGGAGATTCTTAAGAAGCACAAGAAAGCCATTGGGTGGACTATTGCGGATATTCAAGGTATTAGCCCTTCTATTTGTATGCATAAAATTTTGTTGGAAGATGGTACTAAAGGTTCTATTGAAGGCTAACAAAGATTGAATCCTATAATGAAAGAGGTGGTAAAGAAAGAGACTATCAAATGGCTTGATGCAGGAATCATTTATCCAATTTCTGATAGCTCATGGGTTAGTCCTGTTCAGTGTGTGCCTTAAAAGGGTGGATTCACAGTGATAAAAAATGAAGACAATGAGTTGATTCCGACCAGAACAGTCACGGGTTGGAGAATTTGCATTGATTATCGAAAGTTGAACAAGGCCACTAGGAAGGATCACTTTCCAATGCCCTTTGTTGATCAAATACTGGACAGACTTGCTGAAAGAGAGTATTATTGTTTCCTTGATGGGTACTCTGGGTATAATCAGATAACTGTAGCTCTAGAGGATCAGCACAATACTACATTCACATGTCCTTATGGTACTTTTGCCTTTCGAAGAGTTTCGTTTGGGTTATGTAATGCTCCTCCAACTTTTCAAAGATGTATGATGGCTATCTTTTCTTACATGGTTGGTGAATTTCAGGTGAATGGACAATGATTGAAGCATTTTTGGGGAGGTGAGGTTGTACGTGATAAAACCTCGCTTGAGTTGATAGAGCTTTGATCGAAAATGATGTCTAGCCAAAGACGCTAAAGAAAGGCGCTTCTTGGGAGGCAACCCATGATTTTGTAAGGTTAGTAAATTTTTATTTCATTTTTTTGTATTTTTTTTTAGGCTAGAAATTTTGTTTTTGTTTTTTTTTACACCCATAAGATGCCTTGATGAGTTTGTGTGAAGTGTTTCAGAAAAAAAAAAGAAGAAAAAAAAAGCCAAAAGGAATTATATGGAGACGAAAAAAAAATATGTTGGTTGTGCAAGCCATGCTGATTTTGAAAAAAAAAGGAACAAGGATAGAAAATTTAAGATGGGCGTGCGGTTGATGTGTTGATCGTGTGAAATTCTCTGTGAGCGCACAAAAGTTTTGACGGGCGTATTAATATGTGACGCCCCTGCGAAAATCTCTGCAAGTGAATGTTTTTTTTTCAAGTGATCCATTTGTATCCCACGCGCGGGAGGCCTGCTGTGTAACACCAACTTGCTGGGTCATCGTATTAGTATGTGACGCCCCTGCGAAAATCTCTGCAAGTGAATGTTTTTTTTCAAGTGATCCATTTGTATCCCACGCGCGGGAGGCCTGCTGTGTAACACCAACTTGCTGGGTCATTTAAAAATAAAAGAAATTGCAGCCAGAGGAGTTTGATCCCTTGACCACGTGCTACCCAATGACTTTAGTTGCCACTTACAACCACTTCAGTAACTTCAATTGTTGTAAACAAACTGGAGCTGGTGAATTATAAACGGAATTTGGCACCAGAAATTTTGATTGAGCTGGAGCAACTGTTCTTAATATTTTCGGAGGGCCAGTTCATGTTCATGCAACACTAGGGGAGTATTTTTAACCTTTCTTTGTACATATTTTTTTCAATTTTTTTTTGTATTTTATTTTACGAACCTTTTAGTTATAAATATATTTATATTAATTGTTCATTGGGAACAATGAAGTACTTAAGTGTGGGGAGGGTTTTCAACAGTAAAAATAAAAATAAAAATTAGGATCATTAATATATTAATTTTTAGGATTTTTATAGTTTTCTTTTTGTTAGATTTATTGTTTTTTTAGGATAGTTCAAAAATAGAAAAAAAATTAGAAAAACACAAAAAAAAATCAGAAAATATAAAAAATTGATTGTCTTGTCAATATAACATGTTAATAAGGATAACTACACACCATGTAGGCTTATTATTCGCGTGTCGTATATATGTCTCCTTAGCGTAAAACACCTATACATGATGATGTCTTGTACGTGCTTTCAAAAATAAAAAACTTGAATGTACGTCACTGTCAATTTTGATGAGTATGGCATGCTATCACCATGTGAGATCTTGAGCCTTAATTTGCTACTGTACTACGCAACTCTATTACCGTTTTTCACGTGTTAGGGGGAAGTTATTATCCTGACTTATCTTCTTATATTTGGAACTCATTAAACTCTCTTCTTTAGTATAATTAGTTGGTTAATTTAATTCTTATAATTAATTTATTTATAAAAATCAACAATCAATATTTCTGTTCGATAACTGAATTGTTAGACATTACTTGCAATTGATATGAATGGACAGTCCTTGAGGAATGATATATGGTATTTACTACTATATTACTTGCTTGCGATTGTGTACAGTTGCACATCTATATTTTACGCAACATGATCCAATATTTATACTCCCTCTGTCCCATGTAATACTTTATATTTGCGGACCAATTTCCGGCACGGATTTTAAGGTGCATTTTAAGGATAGTTCTATAACTTATTTTTGATATTTTCTTTTTTTTTTTGTATAAAAATAGAACAATCCTATTTTTATACAAAAAAAGAAAATATCAAAAATAAGTTATAGAACTATCCTTAAAATGCACCTTAAAATGCGTGTCAGATACGCAATTTTTTATGTAAAGAAATGGGTGGGACGGAGGGAGTAATTGATTATAATATATGTTAACCACCTCAATTAAAAGTATAGAGGTCCGGTAATGTTAGAGTAGCTATATTATTAATTGTATTTATTCTTAATCTATTGTAGATACTTTTTTAAATATTAATTAATGGAACCCCAAGTTGTATATAATATTATATTCTCGACTTTTATTTCGATTGTTAGTTAATAGATTAATAGTATATAACATCACTATTAACTTAAATTATTATTTAATATTATTATTTTAATTAATTAAATTTATCTAACTTCACTCTGGTAATATAAGAGTAATTATATTATTAATTTTATTTATTATTAATCTATTATAGATACTTTTTTAATATTAATTATTGGAGCTCTAAGTTTTATATAATACTATATTCTCGACTTTTATTTCGATTTTTAGTTAATAGATTCTAATATATTATATATAACTTCACTATCAAATTAAATGAATAAATATTAGGGATATTTACACAAATATATATGTTTTTAACTTTTACATCTGTTTTTACCGTTACCTATTTACTCTTTCAGTTTTATACTACCGTTATTTCAATATTACCGTTACCTTCACTTTTTACTTTCTTTATTTTCAATTTTACGTTCTTCTTATTCGTTGTTCTATTCTCATCTTCTTCTTCTTCTTCTGATTCTTCTTCTTCTTTGTTCAATTATCATCTTCTTCATTCACGAAGCTTATCCTTCTTCTCCGGCGACCTCTACTACTCCGGCGACCTCTACCGTTCCGATTATCTCAGTATGTACATTCTCGCTCTCGCTCTCTCTCTCTCTCTCTCTCTCTCTCTCTCTCTCTCTCTCTCTCTCTCTCTCTCTCTCTCTCTCTCTATCTCTCTCTATATATATGTATATGTTATTCCCAGATTACACACTTGTATAATTGTAGAAGGGGGGGTTGAATACAATTCTTGATATTTATAAATTTCTGATAAGAACTCCAGAAATTTATGCAGAGATAATTGCAATGTAAGATTTAAACACAAACACATATAAAATCAAGTGGTTAATATGCACCACCTGAAGCTTTTATTTGAAGAAAACTCTGTGATACAAAATGTACACAGCTGCCGTTTTACAACTCTTTGCTTCTAAGGATATTCAAGAAACCCTAAGCAAATATGTCTGTTTTCTTAACCTACAAAGAGTTGCTACACTTGGTTATATATCCCAAGTTTTACAAGTACTACTGGAATAAGATAATACTAATCTAATTCTAGTTGACTTGCTACTACACTCCAAATACACATGTAGCCGAAAGGTTGTCCTTGTGTTCAGACATGTCTCCTGCACCTTTCTTGTATTCATAGTGTAAACAGAATGCTTCTTTCTTCCGTGTTTCTAAAGTATGGCTGCCATACTGCTTTTTGTATCTACTATCAACCCATGTGATCTGTCAGTCAAACATGTCCTTATCAACTGCTAATCCTCATCTAATCATAGCAGACAGTGTCAATGATTATCCGTTGATGTTGTACACTGACATCCGTTGATGATGTTATTGAGCGGTATCCGTTGATCTTGAGACTTGAGCTGTATCCGTTGATAGAGTGGATTTGAGTTGTATCCGTTGATATTGTTTTGTCTTCATCTGTTGATACACTTTCACTTAGACAAAATTACATAGCATAGCTTATTTACAATTGGCTACCCTATTCTGCCTATCCGTTGATAGTCAACATGACTGTGGATAAAAACACTATCAACTGATAACATAGAGATACTTGCAGTATGCTACAAAACCTCATCCGTTGATGAGCTACCTGTCAACGGATAGAGTTATAAATCCTCATCCGTTGACAGCTACAAAACCTTATACAATTTGATTAATTGTGAAGTTATCATCAAGTACAACATATTCCTAACAATCTCCCCCAATTTATACTTGATGGCAATAAAGCATAAATTCAGGACCTTGATGATAACAAAACATTCCTAAAGATATATAAAGAAAAATGCATAAATTGTACTAAGCTACAAAAATTAAAAACTGAAAGTTTGAGAAATTTACAGAGAAGTGCTCCTCTAGACTGAGCAGATTAAGACTGTTTCTTTCCTCTTGTTGGCATCACCCTTGATTTTCCTTCTTTGGCAGAGTTGGACTCAATCTGTATTTGGAGTTGCCTATAGAAGGCATCTTCTTCATCTACCTTTGGATTTAGCTTTTGTTGTAACCATCTCAGGTATTGAGAACTAGCCTTTGGTAGTTGGTCTTCTAACCTGAAGAATCTCCTGTTACCATCTTCATCCCTGAACTCCATCATCCAGAAGGGTTGAAGGTGGATTTTCTGTCCATTGTATGGGATCTTCATTTTCCTTGGTAGACTTGATGGTGAGTTCCATTCCCTCCTTATTTGTTCTATTCTGTCCAGTATCTCCCCTTTTGCTATCTTGGAGAACCCTGTGTACCTCTTGATTGCAGAGAACACTTTGGTTAAGGTATGATAATTTTCTCCAAGAACCCTTTGTAGTGGCCATGTCCTTTCCATTCCTCCCTTGTATACAAAGACCAATCTTTCAGGCAAATGTCTATACTTGTCAATTCCTCTTACTTCTGACAATTCATCCAGATAAAGATTCATGCCAGAGTATTCTTCAATATCTGCCTGATAGATAAAATCATCCTTGTTTTCCAAGATTGGCTGCCTGACAATAGCAGGTACCCTAGCAACTTGAATTGGTTCCTTTGAAGGTTGCTTCCTTGGTTTCCTTTTCTTCTGTATAGGCTTCTGTTGAGGCTTCAGCAAGAATGAAGGAACCTCAATGGAGTCAAGATTCATTGGTTCCTCTTTAGGTACTATAGGCTCACCATGGAAATTCACAGCTGGGTTGAATACTTTTACATCAATAGGTTGTGATGAACCAACTGTCTCCTTATTTTCAATTTCTGGAGAGACAGGCCTCCTTGCCTTTGATTTTATTCTCTTAGATTTGGATTTGGGGACTGATTTCCCTTTCTTTTTGAATTTGGGGACTTCCTCAGGTTCCCTCAATTAATCCTCTACCTCATCCAATAACTCTTGAGCCAGCCTTGCTTGCTTCTCATCTGAGTCTTCATATTGATATTCAGTGCTTGGTTGAGATTCTCTTAGCAGCCTTGAAGTCTCTTCTCTCTTGGCTTCAACAAATCTAGGATGGCTGTTGGATATGTTTAGAACTTTTCCATTCTTTATGATTACAGCCATCCATTCTCTTACACAGCTGTTAGTCTTCTCCTTGAATTCCTTGATTTGCTTACCCATCAGCTTCCCTTCATCATCCTTGGGAAATGGAAAGTCCAGTTGTAACTTGTTCTTCCCATTTGCTTTTGGTGGTGAGTAGGGTCTTGTTTTGATGCAGGGTTCAAATTCTTTAACATGAGAAGGCTCAACATCATAGAATGTAGGAGCCACAATTGCTGGAGTGAGCACCTTCAGAATTGTTGTAGATATTGTTGGAGCTGAGGTTTGGCTAGAGAACAGAGTTGATGCAATAGATTGATTGATCAATCTTTCTGTCCTCATTATCCTTTCATAGTTTTCCTCTTTCATCTTTTGTAGAGCTTCAATTTTGGCTAGCTTTTCCTCTTCTGTCAAGTTTGAGAAATCAAACTCTTCAGATAGAGCTACTTGTTCAGGTTTGGTTTTGCTGGGGGAGGCTGTGACAATGAATTCTTGTGGATTGACCACTATGATAGGCTGCTGCTCCCCCTCACTTGCTGCTTCCTTGCTTTCAGAAATTAAGATTTGACTTGTAGTTGCCACAGCCTCTTCCACTTTCTCCCCCTTTTTGTTAGCATCAAGGGTTTGACTAGAAGTTGGGGCTGCAACTAACTTCTCTAGCAGTTGGGTTTGCAGTTTCTGATGTTGAAGAAATTGCTCCATCTGGGATTCAATCTTTTCCACTCTTGAGTTGAGTAGTTGCACAGACTTAGCCAGGTTGTCTTCTTTGATGAACCTTTGTTGCAACACCCTCTGAGTGGCTGTAAGAGCTAGTTGCTCTAGCTTGGAATCCACAGAGATCTTCACATCCTTGATTTCTTGTTTGACCTCCTCTAAGTTGGATCTCTGAATCACCATTTGCATCTTTTGTAACTTTAGGGAGTCAATTGCCTGTTGAAGAACAACCTTTCTCTGTGGATCTGCTTCTGGGTGCTCAGCCAGGGCAGATTTATATTGCCTTATGATTTCCATATCAAGTTGATGATAGGTGTAGTTGTGAGCAAATGCAAAATCATGAATACTGCTACCACCTTCATCTTCAGGGCTCTGGCTGTCTTCATCTTCAGAATCTTCAAATTCTTCACTCTCAGCAGTGGTTGGCAGAGCTGCTATAGATTCCTTAGCTCTAAGTAGAGACTGTGAGGTGTGCACTAGGTGCATTGCCTCCTCTGCTTCCACATTGCCCTGTTGTGCCAGAATTTGATAGGCAGGAACAGGGTGAGTAAAGGTTTCAGCATCCAAGGAAATGGAGTCAATCATGGACTGATATTCTTTTTGATATTCCATTTCCTTGGCTGCATCCTCAACCTCCATTGACTCACTAGCAATGGCTGCTTCTTCCATCCTTATTTCTCCTGTAGTCCCTTCTCTCCCCTCATCTCTCTTTTCTTGCATCAAGGGCTCCCCTTGGCTCACACCTCTCACACCCTCACCTTCACCTACTAAGGTGGAACTCTCAAACTCTCCTTTTGCCTGACCGGAAGAAATGGCCAGCCTCTCATTATTTACCTCTCCTTTTGCCTGCTCACAAGGCAACCTCTCACTCCCTTCCCTCAATCCTAAAAGTGTTTCAACTACTGAGAACTCCTCCACACTTGACACAGGAATGTCAGATATAGCACTGGTAGAGGGAGTTATCAACGGATAAGGAATATCCGTTGATGGAGTAGTTATAGCTGTCAACGAATGGATAGATAAAGGCGCATCCGTTGATGGAGAAACACTTGTCAACGGATGAAGGATATCCGTTGAGGAAGGAATAATTTTATCCGTTGAAGAGAAAACCAACACTGAATCTGTGGAGATTGATTTTAAGTTTGAGGCCACAGCCTGTGTTGAGAATTCTGGAAGGGAAGATTGATGGTCCAACAAATCATCTAAAAGATGATGACCACCAATTACAGAGTGGGGCTTCCTGTACAGTGTGTGCACCCTGTGATTCCCCTGTGGTTTTAGATTTCACTCTTCTTCCATAGGTTTTTGAGATTGGGCTATATGTGTCTCTAACCCTCTTGTGCAGTGTTCCTTGTGGGGAACTTGATTCAGTAGTCACACTCTATTGAGAGAGTGTAACTGGAATTTGGCTTGAAGTTACATTAGCAGTCTTTTGAGAGACTGAAATGGTGATTGCACTCATCTCTCCTTCCTTATCCTTAGGGCTTCTTTGATGTTCACCCTGTCCCTCACCACTCACTACCACCTTCACACTCCCCTCAAGAGTTTTGGTAGGTTTTACAACAGGTGTCTTTTGAGAGACACTTGAGGTATGCTTTTTAGACTGTGATTTTGGAACTCTGGATTTGGTCACTTTGGTAGGAGCCTGTTTGGTCACAACTACAGACTCCATTGTGACACTAGAAGGCAAAGAAATTTGGGGGTTGGAGATAGGGGTTTCAGAGTTAGAGATAGTTACCTGAACAATTGGTAGATATACCAACTGTACTCCTGCATTGAGGTTCATTCGAATCAGGTCACTTAAGACTCTCTTCTCCTGAACAAAACATTGGAACTTGCTATCCGGGTTAGCAATGGATAGCTTATTCTCAGATACATGCAGGGCTAAGAGCATTAAAAATCTAGCAAAGTAGATATTCTTGCTCCTAGTTTCCTTTTTACCCAACTTTGCAGCTATCTCATACATAACTAATGTGCCAAAATTATAGAATTTATCATTTAAGAGCATACACATCATAGTTAGCATGGACTGGGTAACAACATCAAAATTACTAATTTTTCCTGAAAAAGTTTTAATGAAGGCATCACAGAAATAGCTCCATTCTTTAACCATTCCTTTTCTAACAATTTTCCCTAAGTTTTCAGTACTAAGGGCATAATTAATAGAATTAAGCATGGCAACAATTTCAGCATCAGTGGGTACTTTCAGACAGTTATTCTCAGGCAATTTTAAACAAGCAGTTATTATATCAGAATTAACCACATAGTTTTTACCCTTTAAAGAAAAAGTAATTGTACCGTCTGTGCCATTGTACTCAGCAGATGTCCACATTTCTTCAATTACCTCGTGGATTAAGGGAGTGGTGGCAGTCATAGCATATGACAGTTTGCATTTCTTCACGAAACTCATCAAAGCGTGGTAAGCTTCTGGAGCATTCACTGTGTCAACAAAGGCCGCGAAATTGTTCTTCTCATAGGTAAACCCAGTGGAGGACATCATCTTAACAATAGGCGCCATTGAAGTGATTGAACTTTGGTTACAGAGAGTTTTAGAGAAGAAGATGCAGTTAACTTTTGATATGCTTGAAAATGAATAAAAGTGAGATGTGAGAGTACAAGTCCGCCTTTTATATTTTTCAAGAATTAAAAATGAAATAATTAAAAGTAATTACTCCATTGGTCAAAAGTAACTGTCAGATAATAAATAAAAAGAGAATAAGTACAGCCATGATTAGATATACACGGTTACCAACGGTTATATAAAAAAAATGTATATCAACGGATATAGAATGAACGGTTGAGATACAGTTTATCCGTTGATGACGTGGATAGCCTGTTACCCGTTGACATGCAAAAATCTAGTAATGTGTTTATACTATCAACGGATAAAAGGATATCAGTTGATAAGAGACAAAATTTCTGCAGAAAATTTTTCTGAAAGTTTTAACTTTCAAGTAAATCAAAACACATTTCTAGCTTCAATTCATTGAAATCAAATATCACTAGGAATTATGACAAGTTAAGCATACGTAGCTCACCTACCAATCTTGTGAATGTGGATTCATCAAGAGGCTTGGTGAAGATATCTGCAAGCTGCATTTCACTTGGCACAAAGTGCATTTTTACTGTACCATTCATCACATGTTCTCTAATGAAGTGGTATTTGATGTCAATGTGCTTGGTTCTCGAATGTTGCACTGGATTCCCTGTGATGGCAATAGCACTTGTGTTGTCACAGAAAATTGGAATCTTCTCAACTTTTAGACCATAGTCAATGAGTTGGTTTCTCATCCATAGAATCTGTGCACAACAGCTTCCAGAAGCAATGTACTCAGCTTCAGCTGTAGAAGTGGAGACTGAGTTTTGTTTCTTACTGAACCATGAAACAAGCCTGTTTCCTAGAAACTGACAGGAACCTGTAGTACTTTTCCTATCAACTCTGCAACCTGCATAATCTGCATCTGAATAGCCAGTTAGATCAAAACCAGATTCTCTTGGGTACCAAATGCCAAGGTTTGGTGTTCCCTTGAGATACCTGAAAATTCTTTTAATAGCTATTAAGTGAGACTCTCTAGGGTCAGCTTGAAATCTAGCACAAAGACAAGTAGAAAACATTATATCAGGTCTACTAGCTGTTAGGTATAGAAGTGAACCTACCATGCCTCTATAGCTTGAGATGTCCACAGACTTTTCCTTAGTATTCAACTCAAGCTTAGTTGCAGTGGCCATAGGTGTTTTAGCAGATGTACAATCCATTAAGTCAAATTTCTTTAAGAGATCATAAATATATTTTGTTTGACTTATGAAAATGCCCTCATTAACTTGCTTTACTTGTAGGCCAAGAAAGTAAGTTAATTCACCCATCATGCTCATTTCATACCTACTTTGCATAAGTTTGGGAAACTTTTTGCAAAGCTTCTCATCTGTAGACCCAAAAATAATATCATCTACATAGATTTGAACAAGTATTGAAGAGCCATTAATATCCCTATGAAATAAGGTTTTATCTACTGTACCTCTAGTGAAGTGGTTCTCCAAAAGAAATTGAGATAAAGTGTCATACCAGGCTCTTGGTGCTTGCTTCAAACCATAAAGTGCTTTCATGAGAAGATATACATATTCTGGAAATTCTGGATCCTCAAAACTAGGAGGTTGATGGACATAGACCTCTTCTTCCAGTTCCCCATTTAGAAAGGCACTTTTGACATCCATCTGATAGACTTTGAAATTGGCATGTGCTACATAGGCTAGAAAGATTCTTATTGCCTCAAGTCTTGCCACTGGAGCAAAAGTTTCATCAAAATCTATTCCTTCTTCTTGAGAATAGCCCTTTGCCACTAATCTAGATTTATTCCTCACAATTATGCCATTTTCATCTGTCTTATTCTTGAGAACCCATTTAGTACCTATGACACTTCTATCATCAGGTTTGGGCACAAGTTTCCATACTTTATTTCTTTCAAATTGGTTTAGCTCTTCTTGCATTGCTAACACCCAATCTGGATCTAGAAGGGCATCTTCCACTTTCTTAGGTTCCTCTTGAGACAGGAAGCTACTGTATAGACATTCTGCTTGAGTGGCCCTTCTAGTTTGGACTCTTGAATTTGATTCACCAATGATTAACTCAAATGGATGATTTCTAGTCCATTTTCTTGCAGGTGGAAGGTTTGATCTTGATGAGGTTGCTTCATTTCCATGATCATGTTGATTTAGCATTGAAATTTGACCTTGAGAAACTCCCCCTGAGTTTGTTGTCCTTGCTGAATTATGAAGTTGACTGTCAATGGATGCATCATTTTGCCTGTCGACGGATGCTTGAGAATATCTGTCAACGGATGCATCTCTAATAGTGTCAACGGATGTTGCAGAATGACTGTCAACGGATGTTGCAGAATGACTGTCAACGGATGCTTCATTTTCAGTGTAAGCATCACTTCTAGTTGGTATAACAGCTCTAGGTGGATCTCTATGGTCATGATCTTCATTTTCCTCATCATCATCATAGTACATTCTTCCTTCACCTTCATTCTCAAATTCCAACTTTTCATGGTAACCTTCATCATTTAGGCCTATAATCTTTTGATCATCAAACATAACATGTACAGATTCCATAACAATGTTGGTTCTTAGATTGTAGACCTTGTAGGCTTTCCCTGCTGCATATCCAACGAAAATAGCTTCATCTGCCTTTGCTTCAAATTTGCCCAAGTTATCTCCATGATTCCTTAGCACAAAACACTTACACCCAAAGACATGTAGGAAAGCTAAGGTTGGTTTCTTGTTGGTTAATAACTGATAAGGAGTCATTCCTCTAGCTTGATTGACCAAGGAAATATTCTGAGTAAAGCATGCAGTGTTGACAGGTTCAGCCCAGAAATATGTTGGTAACCTTGATTCACTTAACATTGTTCTAGCTGCTTCAATGAGAGTTCTGTTTTTCCTTTCAACAACTCCATTTTGTTGAGGTGTTCTGGCAGCAGAAAACTCATGGACAATTCCATTCTCTTCACAGAAAATCTTCATTGTGGAATTCTTGAATTCAGTACCATTGTCACTCCTGATTCTTTGTACTCTGTCTTCAGAACCATTGTTTAGCATTCTGAGATGATTGATGATGATTTCACTTGCACAATCCTTGGAGTGCAGGAAGAAGGTCCATGTGAACTTAGAAAAATCATCTACAATCACCAGACAGTATTTCTTCTTTGAAATAGACATGACATTTACTGGACCAAATAAATCCATATGCAGCAATTGAAGAGGCTTAACAATGGATGACTATGTCTTGCTTTTGAAGGATGATTTCTTTTGTTTCCCTAATTGGCAGGCATCACACAGCCCATCTTTGACAAACTCCAATTGAGGGATTCCTCTAGCAAGATCCTTTCTTACCAAATCATTCATAACTTTAAAATTCAAATGTGACAGCTTCTTATGCCATAGCCAACTCTCATCCTTACTTGCTTTGCTGAAGAGACAAGTAATGGATTCTGAGCATGCTGAATTGAAGTCAGCTATGTAAACATTTCCTTTTCTAAAGCCTGTCAATACGCCATTGTTGTCTTCCTTGGCAGAAACAACACAGGCTTCTTTTGTGAACTTTACTTCATAGTCTTTGTCACAAATCTGACTGATACTCAGCAAATTGTGCTTCAAACCTTCAACTAAAGCCACTTCTTCAATGATGACATTGTCTTTTGAAATCAGGCCATATCCCTTAGTATATCCTTTGCTGTCATCTCCAAAGGTAATTCTAGGGCCAGCTCCTTCCTTGAACTCTGTGAGCAGGGTTGAATCTCCTGTCATGTGCCTAGAGCATCCACTGTCTAGGTACCATAGATTCCTTCTGTTTCCCTGCACACATTTCAAAAACAAATCAAGTTGATTTTGGTACCCAAGCTTCCTTGGGTCCTTTCTTGTTAGCCTTTGACTTTGCACTCTTAGCATTCTTCAACTTAGGTGTAGATGCTTGAGTGATGGGGTTTGACAAATGCTCATTTGCATGAATATTGGATGCATGCATGCGTGGAAAATTGGCATACATATTATTCATGTTAGGTATGTTCCATGACATTTGTGGCACATTCATAGATTGAAAGTAAGGATTAGACATATATGGCATGTTCACATATGGATTTGAAAAACTAGCATTTTGATACAAACCAGGCATTACAGGCATACATGGCATTGGTTGAGGTACATGAACAGGAGCCTTGTTGACAATCTTGCAATTAGAAGATAGATGATTGACACTATTACAATTACTACAAGTTTTCCTAGGAGCAAACTTGTCAGGAGAGTAATTGTTTTTCTTGTTGATGCCTATCTTACCATTTCTGTTCTTTTTCTTTTTGCCCTCAATTTCTACCTTTTCATTGTCTGATTTACCAACAGCCTTTTTGTTGTGTAAATCACCTGTCTTAGCCTTCCCACTGGATTTGGTTTTGCTGCACTCACCACTAACAAAATTCTTGTTTACTGGACCATACTTGATATCCAGTTTCCTAAGTTCCTTCTTACTAACAGACTTTTTGTTAGTCGACGGATACCTCTCATCCGTTGACAGTTCATCTGTCAACGGATGATCACTATCCGTTGATTCACAAATAGTCTCTAGATCCTCAAGACCAGGTTCTAGCTCATTTTTCTTTTGAGTCCAGGTATCCTTCACAAATGATTCTATTCCCTGAACTTCTATTATGTTTTGAGAAATATTCCTACAACTTTGAAATTTAGCAATTATCCCTTGTTCTTTTTCAAGCTGGTCTTTTAAAATCAATTCTCTTTTTAACACAGCTTCAAGTTCACTTTTAGCATTATTGCAATCAACTCTCATTTTCTCAAATTCTAGAAATTGAGTTTCTAGAGCAGCATTTCTATCACTTAAAAACAGATTAGACTCTTTAATCCTATTGTTCTCTTTAGTAAGTGATTTAAGAGTAACACTTAAGTGATATAGTTCATTAGACATTTCATCTATAACACTATTGCATTCCTCTTTGGTGAGCTCAGAGAGATTAGTAGAAAATACCTGATTGCTAGCTGAACTTGCTTCCTGCTCTCCAGAATCAGCCATTAAAGCAAGGTTGACTAACTCAACATCATCATCAGAATGATTGTTATCAACAGCCCAGTCATACTCTTGGGTCAAGAATGCCTTTCCTTTCTGTCTGAGAAGATCAAAATATTTCTTCTTATAGTCAACAGCCTCAGTTGGCTTTCCCTTGTTCTCAGATCTAGGTTTCCTGCATTCACTTATCATGTGACCAGCAATTCCACAATTGTAGCATTTAATTTTGGATTTATCCACATAGTTGCTTGTGGAAAAATCCTTGTTAAATGGCTTGGCCACCCCAGAGTTTCTCTTGAATTTCAGCTTAGAGAATCTCCTAGATAGAAAAGCTAAGTGCTCATCTATCTCATCCAATTCATCCTGCTGAAGAGCATTCAATTCCTCAGACACCTTTTCCTTGCTCCTGCTTGATTCTACTCTACCTTTACAAACCTCCCTGTTTGGTGTAGAACTAGCAGTTTCTGTCCTTTCCTCCTTTTGCTCCAAGTTGGCAACAAGTGCAACTGACCCACTTTTCTTTCGAGACTTCTCAATCTCTTCATCCTGCTCCATTTCCAGCTCATAGGTCTTTAAAGTTCCATAGATCCTTTCAAGAGTAAATGTCTTGTACTCTTGAGTGTTTCTTAGAGAAACAGTCATTGGCTTCCATTCCTTGGGCAGTGATCTCAGAAATTTGAGATTAGAATCTTTAACTTGATAGATTCTTCCATACAGTTTCAAACCATTTAGTAGCTTTTGAAATCTACTAAATGTATCATTCAATGTTTCTCCACTCTTAAAGTGAAAATGTTCATACTGTTGGATTAGTAGTTGCATCTTGTTTTCCCTTACCTGTTATGTTCCTTCACACAGGGTTTGAACAATGTCCCATACTTCCTTGGCGGTAGTACAGTTAATAACATTGTCAACCATGTCTATTTCTAGACCATTGAACAGAATATTCATGGCCTTTTTGTCTTTGTGGACTTCTGCAATATCTTCAAGACTCCACTCAGAAACAGGTTTGGGAATGAGAGTGTCAGGCACATCATCAGCCAGGCCAACTCTTGTTGCTGTCTTCATTGGAACGTGAGGACCCTTGTCAATGCAATCCACAAAGCCCTCATCAATAGACGAGAGATGTAGACGCATTTTTACTTTCCAGTGAAAGTAATTTTCTCTATCAAGAACTGGAATCTTTACTCCATAATCCTTCTTAGACATGTTGGAAGTGTGTTGATCTTTAAACTTCAAATATGTTAGAAGCTTGCTTTGATACCAATTGTTATTCCCAGATTACACACTTGTATAATTGTAGAAGGGGGGGTTGAATACAATTCTTGATATTTATAAATTTCTGATAAGAACTCCAGAAATTTATGCAGAGATAATTGCAATGTAAGATTTAAACACAAACACATATAAAATCAGGTGGTTAATATGCACCACCTGAAGCTTTTATTTGAAGAAAACTCTGTGATACAAAATGTACACAGCTGCCGTTTTATAACTCTTTGCTTCTAAGGATATTCAAGAAACCCTAAGCAAATATGTCTGTTTTCTTAACCTACAAAGAGTTGCTACACTTGGTTATATATCCCAAGTTTTACAAGTACAACTGGAATAAGATAATACTAATCTAATTCTAGTTGACTTGCTACTACACTCCAAATACACATGTAGCCGAAAGGTTGTCCTTGTGTTCAGACAGTCTCCTGCACCTTTCTTGTATTCATAGTGTAAACATAATGCTTCTTTCTTCTGTGTTTCCAAAGTATGGCTGCCATACTGCTTTTTGTATCTACTATCAACCAATGTGATCTGTCAGTCAAACATGTCCTTATCAACTGCTAATCCTCAGCTAATCATAGAAGACAGTGTCAATGATTATCCGTTGATGTTGTACACTGACATCCGTTGATGATGTTATTGAGCGGTATCCGTTGATCTTGAGACTTGAGCTGTATCCGTTGATAGAGTGGATTTGAGTTGTATTCGTTGATATTGTTTTGTCTTCATCTGTTGATACACTTTCACTTAGACAAAATTACATAGCATAGCTTATTTACAATTGGCTACCCTATTCTGCCTATCCGTTGATAGTCAACATGACTGTGGATAAAAACACTATCAACTGATAACATAGAGATTCTTGCAGTATGCTACAAAACCTCATCCGTTGATGAGCTACCTGTCAACGGATAGAGTTATAAATCCTCATCCGTTGACAGCTACAAAACCTTATACAATTTGATTAATTGTGAAGTTATCATTAAGAACAACATATTCCTAACAGTATACATCTCTCTATATATGTATCTCTCTCTCTCTCTCTCTCACACACACACACACACATACACACACGCACAGTTTATTGATTGGAGTTTCAAACTGATTTTATGATGATTCAAGGCTTATTATGTGTAAACATTTGTTCATTTGTGATTCAAGTGTTTGAATTAGTTGTTAATTGATGTTTAACTGTTTTGTTAACTGCACGTGTGATTATAGCCCTATTATTTTGTCTTCATTTGAATTTTTGTTGATGTAATTAGGTTTAAAAAATGTAACCTAATTGTGTAGATTTACAATTAAGTTTGCGAGATTATGTCGCCTTGTTGATGAGTCGTGAAATTGTAGCTGAGTCGATTCTGTTGTGCTTGTTTATATGATTATTAAATAATCGATTATTCAAATGGAATGAAGTTTATGTATCATTTAGTAATCTATAATTAGTTTTATATTGTGTAGTTGAGGCCCCGCAGGGGCATATATTTTCAAATTAAATGTTCGAGATTATGTGCTAATTGCTGAATGTAACTGTTTTGTTAACAAAAATGGTGATTAGGCTTTTTTATGAGTCGGAAACTTGTAAAATGAGTCGATGCTACCTTACTTGTTTAGGTTTTGTTATAAGCGACTAGTCGAATGGATTGAAATATATAAATAATGTAGTGATCTTCTATCAGTTTTAGTATGTGCAGTCAAGGGCCCGCAAGGCAGGCATCTTATAATTAAGTTTCGAGTATATGTACGATTGTTTATGAGTCGACAACTTGTCAATGTGTCGATACTAATTTCCTTGTTTAGATGTTTTTATGAGCAAATAGTATTATGAAATGAAATTTACATTTCAATTATTGATCTTATATCAGTTTTGTAATATATTTTCTATCATTCATATCTTCTTTTCGGATGTTTTGTTTATATATATATTAACCATTAGTTGGTTTGTATGTCTATTGACAGCTTTAAACATGGTGCACACACGATTCTCATCTTCCACGAGTTTAACAACGAAGTCAGATGTGCCACCAACACGAAAGATAACTAAGAAATCCAAAGCACCCTTGACAACTAAGAGGGCTAGGGCAGCCATCCAAGATGATCCGGTTTCTGTCGATGAGGCTTCCCCGGGTTCAACGTCCAAAGCTGTACTGCCTTCAAAACAAAAGAAAAATACAAAATCCAAGGCAACAGTAAAATATAAGAGGCCCAAGTTAGCCATCCATGACAATCCTATTCCTGTTAATGAGGTATTTTCTGACTCTCATGTATCCTTGTTTGTGATATGAGTACAGGCCCCGCAGGGGTACTTGCCTTAAATTTCTATTTCTGTAAGGTGCAACCATGTTTGCATACTTTGCAACCATGGTTGCAAAGTATGCAAACATGGTTGCTAATGTTGTAAACATGGTTGCAGCTTATAATTATACATTTGTAAAGGCTCACATATGAATCACACATGTATTGCATAATAATGCAGGGGATGGATTATATTATTCCGGTTAAAGATCACAAGCCAGCCAAGCTAAGTACCAACAATAGGTATGAACTTATTACGGGTATATGGGACACATTATCATCGTAGCAGGTTGATCTCTTTGCTGCTGGGTACTTTAGAAATTTTGTGCGACTACCATCATTCAAGATACAACACCAACTCATCCACAACCTTCTGCTTAGACAAATAAATCAACCAAACAGTCATGAGATTTGTATTGGTGTTGCTGGAGTGAAGATGTCTTTTGGGATCAAAGAGTTTGCCCTTGTCACCGGTCTTAGGTGTTTTGGTTCAGTCAACAAGACGCGTTATGCTAGGCCTGAGAACAAATTCAGGGCTACATATTTTTCAGACATTGCACGTGTATGTAGGAGCAGTGTGAAGAAGGTTTTTGACTCTCGAGGGTGGAAAACAGATGAGGATGCAGTGAATTTTGCAAAGCTGTACTTCTTGCAAAATTTCCTACTTAGCTCGACTTATGATTGTCCTGTCCCTAAAGGTGATCTGGATATTGTAGACAGTGGAGATTTTGACAATTTTCCTTGGGGTAAGGAAGTTTTCACATGCACTTTGGAATCATTGAAATATGCCGTGAGAACAACATCCAAGGACAATTATTATAGGCTTGTTGGTTTCCCGTACGCGTTTCAACTATGGTTTTATGAGTGCTGTCCGTACCTGAATGGGAGATACGGCAATATGAAAGATGCTGGTTGTATCCCCCGTATGCTGAAATGGTCCGGTGAATATGCTTGCAAGTTCGGAGAAATGTATCAGACGTTGTCATTGACTGAATCAAAGGTATATTTCATTGCGTACCTTACCTACTTCTTCTTGCTTTATATGTAGATATCATTTTAATTGACAAACACATTGTTTTTGTAGTTGCAATTAAGAAACATATCTCCAACTGAAAAGGAGATTGAAGAACTACAATTAGAAGATATTGTTGATCGTGATGCTGCTATTGTTGGTCATCCTCCCCCATCATTTGTGGGTGCTTCTACATCTTCTAATCGACCTCATTCTCGTATGTCACAGCTGGAAATGGAAAATAAGATTGCCTTGTTGACTTCCGAAGTAGATGGTTTAAAGAAGAGCATATCTGAGATGCGGTCGCACTTTGATTTGGAGTTCTCTAAGTTGCGTGCCATTGTCGATAAACAAGTACGTGTATCAGATGAATTGCATATATTATAGTCTGTATACTTTGATTTTGAAGGTTTTTTTTGTCTATTTTTTTTTGTTTTGATTTGTGTGGAGTAGGCCCCGCAGGGGCAGCCATCTTATTAGTCAGAGTCAACTAATTTATATCAGTTGCAACATTTGCAACCTTGTTTGCAAATGTTTGCAACCATTCGACCCTTACATCATTTATGTGATTTGCATTAGTTACAAATTTAAGTTGAGTTTAGTTCTAATTGTATGTGATTATTTCCGTTCCACTTGCTAATTATTTTAAACCATATTTGACTTTAGAATGGAAGCACTTTGGACCCTTTGTCACATTAGAATCAAGTTGCGGCCAATGTTGGTGATTGGGGTAGTTGGCCACAAAGCAAGAAAAATGTTGCTTATAATGATGTAGAAATTGCACATGAGGATGAGAATGTAGATGATGAGGGTGGGAATTTTGAGGATGCATTTGAGAATGTACCGGATGAAAATGAGGTTGGGAATGATGTTTTCAACGAGGTTGAGAATAATGTTGAAGAGGGTGGGCAGGAGGTTGTAAATGATGGAACCGATGTGCCAAAGGTTGCAGTTGAGGATAGTGAGGATGCATCAATGTCCGAAAATGGTTCGATTGATCTCGATAGGACAGTGAAGATGGCTGCGATGATAAATGATGATCATGACGATGATGATGTCCATAATGCGAATGTCACTGTTAATGATGATACTATTCCTGATTGTGCAACTACTCGTGCAGCAAGTGTTGATCATGTTGCAGAAGTTGCAACAGATATTGCAAAGGTATCAGTGGAGGATACAAATGTTTCAGTAGGGGTTCCAGAAGTTGCAGACCTTGAAACGGATGCCTCTTTTTTTGAACAAATATCTGCAAAAGACCTGTATGAGTTAGATCAGGCTGCGATTCGTGCAACTAAGAAAAAAAATGCAATAGTGGTAAATCATATTAGATATTTCTTGTGATATGCATGCTTTAATTTCATTACATACTTCTTGTGATATGCATGCTTTTCATTACTATGCTTTTATCTTTCATTTCAAATAACTTGTAGTTATTTACTTTATTATAGGGATCTTCTGCTAAACCCGTTGATAGGCTTGGTATTCCACCTGAATCTGATTCTATTGTGCCTATCCTGGTTAAAACTACCCCTGCTATGCCAAAAAGGAGTGTTAAGCTTCCTACATATTTGCAATCACCATTTCTGCAAGATTTTGGTTCAAGCTCAAGCAAAAGTAATAAAGTTTTGAAGACTTTGAAAGGGGTTTCTGCATTGGACGACAATATCGGACAGTTGCCAAGTTTAGAAGCCATAAAAGGTTTCACAACTTGGTTGGATACTGGAATGATTACGAAGAAAAAGTATGGCTTCAATTAAACACACACACACACACATATAAATAGATAGATATTGATTCATATTTTTTCTTATTTGTGTTATTAGTACCGGCCCCGCAGGGGCACTGACCTTAATTGTCTATTTGTAACAGTTGAAACTTTTTCAACAATATTTGCAACCTTGTTTGCAACCATATTTGTAACCTTTGCAACCATGTGCACAAAGGTTGTTGCAACCTTTGCAAACATGCTTGCAAAGGTTGCAAACAAGGTTGCAACTTATAATTATACATTTGAACATGCTCACACATGGCTAACACATGTCATGCATATATTTTTCCAGGACGACCTCATTCTATTCGAGGAAAAACAATGTGATCAGCCCGCCTCTAGATTTATGGGTTCATTCGATATCCGAAAAGATGTGGTTTCATACTTTGGAGTATGGTAGCACAAATGTCACCAAATCTGTAAGTTTTACTACCTGTTTAGTTTTTGATTGCATATGACATTGTTACATGATTTCTTGCTAATTGATATGTCCAAAAATCTTTGTGCAGCATGTTGATGTATTTTTTTACCATTTGAGGAAAAAGGTGAATTCCAACTCAAAATCTCCACGCAAAATTACTTCAGTCGATTCCACGTTTCAGAGTAGACTTGCTGCTCAGTTTGAAACTTATGATCCGAAAGATTATAAATATGTAATTGATCAAGATATTAAGGGAATTGTCAAGGGTGAGATCATCGGTTGCAATACTCCTTGGGCTTCAAGCGATGATGTTTTATTTCCTATTTGGCTTGCTGAGCAAGAACACTGGATTCTTGGGAGATTAAACTTTATAGATAGGGAATTCCATGTCTACAATACATTGCAATGTGATGGTGTGAGCGATATTCTAGTCGAGGCAGCCAATCCATTCCTCCAGTTGTTGCCTGCTTATCTCAAGTCAACTGGTTTTTATGATCGGAAAGATATAAATTTCTCAAGCTATGCATATTCTAGAAAGGCAACTCTTGACTATTTTGATGTCACTTTGCATCATTCAGAATTTAATTCATCACCTAAGTAAGTTCCAAAACTATTCAAGTTTGTCAAGCTTATATAATGTATACTTAGTTATATTATATTATATTATATGATTTGATTGTTTTCCTTTTCTTGATACAGTGACAGCGGGATATACATGTTTTCATATGCCGAGTATTATGCTACTATGCCGGATTTTCCGCAAGGTGGACTAGATATTGGTGCTCACAGAAGTAGGCTTGCCTTGTTGTTTTATTCCTACGGAATGTCAAAACAAATATACGGCTACGAGAGTGATTCGGAGAACATTGCAAAGGCTCCAACAAAAAAAGCTCCATCAACAAATGCTCCAACAAGAAAGGCTCAAACAACAAAGGCTCCAACAACAAAGCCATATGAGAGAAAGAGAAAGGCGGGAGATGTGAAGAAATGAGTCGCGACTTTTATGTTATGACATTAAGTAGTAGTAAAACAATGTTGCTGACATAACTATGTATTTCTTTTATGTTATGACTTTTATGTTCGATGAATTTAATAGGAACTTTTTTTTTCAACTATGTTTGGTAATGGTTCGTTGTTTATATATTTTATTCAATTGTTAATGTTTGGTAATGGTTCAATAATTTATGGTCCTCAACTGGTAATGTAAATAAAATTTGATTTTATGTGGAATAGGCCCCGCAGGGGCACCCATATTAATAGTAAGAGTATACTATATCGATCAGTTGCAACATTTGCAACCAAGGTTGCAACTTTTGCAACCTTGGTTGCAAATTTTGCAACCTTTTGCAACCATGGTTGCAACTGTTGAAAACTTGGTTGCAAATGTTGCAAACAAGGTTGCAACATGGTTGCAGCAAGGTTGCAATTCTACTCAAAATAAAAAAAATTGGAAATTTAGAAACTATTTTTAAAGAGTGCAGTTGTGACTGTTCATATTTTAAGTTGTGACTGTTAACATTTGAACAGTTGTGACTGTTCACATTTGAGCAGTTGTGACTGTTCACATTTGAACAGTTGTGACTCTTCATATTTCAAACTTAATACTATTCACAACCCTCTGTTATAAAAGCCATGCTCTTTTCCATTGTCTCTCAGTCTTCTCCAACACAAACTTCCCACATATCTCTAAACCTTCTCCAACTAAATATTTCAATGGCCCTCCTTCAAGATGATGATTTCTTTTATGAGGACTACACTGTTCGTATTGACGGTGTGTTCTACCAAGTTGAAGATATCCCGGAATCAATTCGTTCAAACCTCAGTTATGGAGACAATGTCCAGATCAATTGGTTTCAAATGGACTATAGGCTAGCAATACTAGACGAACAAGAATGGGAAAGGAAGATGATGGAGCGTAACGCTCGAATAATTGATTTTGCAAGCACCATGTCTCGCATTTTACATGCGAAGGAAAAAGCTTTGAAGGAAAAAGAAGCCAAGAAACAGAAAACAGAAGGAGCCTCTACTTCTTAGAATTATTATATGCAATGAATAATATATAATGCTTGTAGTTCTTGAAATTATTATATGAATGATTTAATATATAATGAAGAATTATTTGTCTATTTTTTGTTGATTCTGTTCTGTTTATCAAGCACTAATTCTGTATTCTATGTTATGTACTGGATTCAACTATATCGATCAGTTGCAACATTTGCAACCTTGTTTGCAAATGTTGCAACCAAGTTTGCAACATTTGCAAACCATGGTTGCAAAAGTTGCAAATTTGGTTACAACTGTTGGAAATAAAGTTGCAACAATTTTTCAATTCTACTCAAAATAAACAAATAAAAATTGGAAAATTAGAATCACATGTCATATCTGTTCCATTAATAATTTAAACTTAATCAACTTGGTAATTCAGCATTTGCAACAATATTTGCAATAGTATTTCCAACGTAATATGTAAATAACTAAGTTGTTTTTTTCAATGGCGGACTTCTACAAGTTCTTCTATTATGCCCACATTGACCGCATCTCCCGCATTTTAATTGTTGCATTGGTATAGTTGTCTCCCACGCAGCTTTGCGCCTTCTCTTTTTTGGTCTTCCTACTCTGATTCTGCTTTTCGGGGGGTACATTGTCACCGCTTTAATGTCATCTGGTATTTCCCATGTACCTTTCTTGCCAACCGGATATACCAATTCTTTATAAGCAGCAAGCATTGATTCTCTTGTGTAATATGATTAACAATAATCATAAGGATCATGATTTACTTTATGCAAAACAGCAATTGCATGGGCACAAGGAAGTTGATCCATCTGAAACCTGTTTTACAACAGAATATATATCATATAAAGATAAACGAAGAGCATGTATTTATAAAATTTCGTTGAAACACTATCGGGAATCACCTGTTGCATGTACAGCTTCTGGAAGCCAAATTAACTATAGCTTTCTTGTCCACATTACAAACTTCGAATATCGAGTCATTTGATGGATTCACCTGTTGATTTAACATTATTTTAAACAATAATTTAATTTGCAGTTTCGTTAGAATGACAGAGGTTGTAAAGGTTGCAAACATGTTTGCAACTTCTGCAACCTTGGTTGCAACTTTTGCAACCTTGGTTGCAACTTTTGCAACCATGGTTGCAACCTTGTTTGCAACTTTTGCAACCATGGTTGCAACTTTTGCAACCATGGTTGCAACTGAATAAACTAGGTAGATCTACAATATTAAAGTAGTCAGATAATACCGTCATATTTGTCGAGTACAAGTAATTGTTCTTTAGCATCAGCTCATACTTGGTTGTCAATTTTGTTGAGGTGTCATTTGCAATTTGCCTGTTTGTCCAACTCCACTTTTGTACCAAAGCACGCAAAGATTCTAACATTGTACATATCGGTAACTCTCTTATCTCTGTGATTACAGCATTCAGAGATTCTGCAATGTTAGATGTCAAGTTCGAGTATCTATTATTCACTGAGTAAATCCTTGCCCACTTGTCATATCCAACTTGCTCTAAAAATGGTTGAATCCTGCTGTCAGTATTTGCAAGTTGGTTCATGTGATATTCAAATTTTTTTACAGTGTATGCATTGGAAGCATTAAAGAAATCAACCTTTATCTTGTTTGAGCTCCTCTTGAACTTACTTTTCAGGTTATTCAAGAGATGATAAATACAGAATCCATGTGGTACTTCCGGGTATACTCTACTCGCTGCCTTAATGATGCTTTCATGACGATCAGAGATTATTGTCATGTTTTCCCGTACACTATAAGCTTGCTTGAACTTGTCAAAGAACCATTCCCATGCCATATCATTTTCTGAGTCCACTACGGAAAATGCCAATGGAAAAATTTTACCCCCTGCATCTTGAGTTGCTGCAACCAATAATGTACCTCCATGTACTGATTTCAAGAACGTGCCATCAACAATGACAGTGGGTATGCAATTTATCCAGCCTTTCATCGAAGCATACAATGCCACAAAAACGTACCTGAAACATCCATCTTCATCTTGTTTTGTTATAACCGCTGATCCTGGTTTTGAACTATGCAACATGTATAGATAAGAGAAAAGTTCATAATACGATTCGATTTCATTTCCTCTCATCAGTTCTAAAGCTTTTTCTTTAGATCTCCAAGCTTTTCCATAGGTGACTTGTACTTTGTGATCTTTCTTCATGTCTCTCACGATATCAGCAACCGTGTACTTTGTTTTAATATTTGAAAACTTGTTTTTAATCATATCTGCAATGAGCGATGAGCTTGCATGTCGCTGATCTTTAAATCTGATCCCCAGATCACATGTATGAATATCATGAAACTTTCTGATGACGAAACAATTTGTTTTCCCTTTCTTTGATGCTCGTAACATCCACTTACAACTTTTGTCAACACAAGAAACAAGATACTCTTTTTTACAAGACTTTTGCACACTATATTGGAAGTTCTTATCGATCGCATAGTGGCCCAAAACAATCTTCAATGTCTCTTTATCTATGTATACCTGATCAACTTCAATGTGCTTATGGTATTTGTTGCTAATGACCACATCCTTGTTCAACTGGTTTTCTTCAACGCATTTGTCTGCAACTTCATCAAACACAACAACCTGCCTAGCAATAAGCTCTGCAAACTCAACATAGTCCGTAACCACATCCGAAACAGTACCAACAGACTGCTCATAAACAACATTTGATGCAACATCTTCTGATTGTGTAGCCTCAAAGAACAACAAATCGCTTGTTGTGGAAAAAGGCTGGAGGCTTTTAATTTCATTCGTCAAGCATAAAGGGAACTTTGTGAAATCGGATTCCTTTTTCTTGAGCTCCAAATAGAACATGAGTTGACTATCATTTGTTATCTTAAAAGGAGGGTATCCATCTCTTACTTGATACTCTATTATAAAACCAACTGACCCGGGTTCCAACTTCAGTTCATTGTATATCATTGCGACCAAGTTGTTGTAGTTGCAGTCGTTAGGAATCAACAATCCACATACCTCAAAGTTGATATAATTTTTGCATTCATCCCATACCCCATTGTGTTGGAGAATAACAGCAATGTTTTCCATTTTTCTGCAACCAATTATAACATTAACATTTAAAAGTTGTTAACTGTAACTAATATTGATATATAGTAGTTGCAACTTCTGCAACCTTGTTTGCAACTTATGAAACCTTGTTTGCAACTTATGCAACCATGGTTGTGAAGGCAAACAGGGTTGAAAATGTTGCAACTGATAGAAATATTAGAATCTGACTAATAAGATTGGTGCCCCTGTAGGGCCTCTTACACAGAAAATGAACAAATTAACAAATCCATAGATGTCATATCAGTTCCATTCATAACGATTCAATAAATGAACAAATGATATTGTATCGATACAAATGAACAATTTAAATTCAATAAAGCATAAATTTTATTGATTCTTCTTGCTGAATGTGTACAATATGTCTTTCATATCTAGAATAAAAATGTTGAACTGCCCTAATTACAGTGTTAATTGAAATAACTCCCAATTGATCTAGATAATTCATTACATGAAACCTAAATCTAGACCTAAAACCCTCAGCCGATGGTGTCAAAGTCGTCCAGAATGTGAAATTCATCCAGCATTTGTGGATCCTTAGAGATCTCCGGAGGTTCTTGTTAAAACGAATCTGGATTTCAATAATATCCAGATGCATGTTAAAAGGCCTTTGCAGATGCATTACTACCTCGAAATACAAAGGGTTTGAAATTTCCCAACTGAACATTCCACTATTGCATTGAGAGAGGGTCAATTCTTCCCCGGTTCTTTGATCCATTGTTTCAATTAAAGACCCCTGCAATGTATACGGACTTTTATATAATGATTAACTATTGATCCAATGTGATACACTCATTTCATAAGGGTACCTACAAACCTACTAAACAGCAAACACATATAATCCAAAATGTGTGCCCCTGCGGGGCCTCTTATTTATAATGTCACAATCTACTAAACTCCTAATATACCTAAGAATTAAAAACATTATCAAATCGGCAAAGATGTAAACAGAGTTCAAATCGACTGATAGTATCATATCGTAAATATGCAGGCAGTTGATGAAACACAAAATTACACTCGAACAAAACAGTTAGCGAGTGCAAAAGATCAATACGCAACTGAATTTTATTCGTATTTGTTCCTTATTTTCTGTTAATCCTTCTCTACATATTCAATTCAAATCACACTCAAACAATCACTTTATGCTACAAGTCTACACAAAACGCATTAACAAACATACATATTGCACATTCTATAACAAAAGCTTTCCTCTGAATTTCATCTCTATATCTACATCACAGACAAATCTTCATATATACATACACAAATTAAAAAGCTACTGTATCAAATCGGTACGAACAGAATTTCATCACAATTTTGTTCCTCATATTGTACTTAATCATTCTCTATAGATTCAATTCAAACACACATAATCAATCAGCCTATCCTACAAATCTACACATATAAATACAGTAAACACATAAACGGACATACATACATACTTTCTCATTCTATAAGAAAAGCTCTCATCTCAGTTTGGTATCTATCTCTACATTAGTACCAATTTTGCAAAGATACATACATAAAACACATAAATTCACTTACAAATTTTAATCGGTTTTGTAAAACTCTTGCCGGAACTCCGATTCAACATACAATAGTCGTGAATTTGCCCCTGCGGGGCCAGCAAACTGAAGGAGAAGATTCGAGATGCGTGAATCGAAGGTTGGATCTGGAGTGAATGAGAGGCGCGGGGAGTTTGTTTCGTTATAACAGAACTACCGTATTTTTAAAATTAAGTAAAGTAGCTGCCGTTCCGCCAGAATTATTGATAGTTGGGCTGTATATTTTTAAAAGCCCAAAACTTAAGATGGGTATGAATAAAATTATCCCTAAATATTATTATTATTATTATTATTTTAACCATTAGAGCAAGTCCAACAATTTCCTAAATATTGCCCTACATCAATATTTAGTAGGGGTGAGCAAAAAACCGAAATGAAACCGAAACCGAACCGAAACCGACCAAAACCGAACCGAAAAAACCGAAACCGAAGCCGAACCGGCGGTTGCGGTTTTTGATTTTTAAAAACCAAAATTTCCGGTTTCGGTTCCGGTTTTAGGTTAAAACCGAACCGACTAAAACCGAACCGAAACGATTATTAAAATAAATATATAATTTATATAAATTTATAAAACTTTCTGGTGACTGCTCCGGCTGGTAACTTCTCATTTTCGTAAACTATATATATATAGGTTTCTACTATCATGTAAATTGTATTAAAACTAAGATTATATTGCAATCAATTTACATATTACATGAGAAAGTTCTAATTTGCTTTTGTATTAGCAACTGAGAGTACATTTTGTCATTTACTCATATATTGGTTTTTGCAAGACATTAAATTTGTGCAAGTTAAGACTTAATTAGGTATGATTTATTCATTGCACATTATCACACATGCATGTATAAATTTTGTTAAAATATATTGTGAGCCCTGTATAACTTATTAGCTTACTAATGTCATATGATACTGTCATATAACATTACCACAAACATATACACAGAGTGTATTCATTCAAAAACTCAGTTACTTTGTTTAAAAATCGAGAACGTTGTAATTTATAAATTTAAAGTCTTGTAATATATTTATGATTTTTTCGTTCGGTTTTATAACCGAAACCGAACCGTTAAAAACCGAACCGAGCTTTTTAAAACCGAAACCGAAACCGACGGTTCGGTTGCGGTTGCGGTTTTCAATTTTAAAAACCGAAGACATGCGGTTTTGGATTCGGTTTCGGGGCAAAACCGAACCGAACCGAACCGTGCTCTCCCCTAATATTTAGGATATTTAGTCACTTTTTGTGCTCCAACAATGTCCTAGTGGTGCCTTAACTAGGACATCCATCTCATGCCCTATTTTTAAGGCACTTCTATATTTGTCCTAAATCATTTTTAACAATAAAAAGTTAACTTCCCTCCTTTTCAACACTTCTCTTTCCTCTCTTTTTTCCTCTTCCCTTCAATTCTAATTCAAATATATTATTATTTTAATTATAAGGCACAAGTATAAGGCATATTGTTGGAATTGATACACAAAAAACTTGTTTTAAATCACTAGAACATTATATTTTATTATATTTATAGAACAACAACTAGGACATTGTTGGAATTGCTCCTAAAAGAAATTTATGTTTTTAAAATAAAGAGTATAGATACTGTCAAGCATCTGACAAAAAAGTCAGAGTTGCTTCGGAAGCACCTTCTCTTTTGTTGTATTCTTCGACGCCAGCACACCAATGTAGATGATTGACGTCATTTTGCTTTGTTCATCCAACTGATGAGCGCTTTGTTTATATTGGTTACTATTATTTCAATCAACTTGTTGGACAGAATTATAATCCATTGATCCTCTATCCATTACTTAGGTAATAAGGTACAAAAAATTGGATATATGGTTAAGTGGACTAATTTATCCAAAAAAATGATGCTCGGTCTTATAAGATATATATAAAAAAACTCGATGGAATTTATTTAGTCAATGAAAAAATCATAAATTTCGTTGGTTAAAAAAATAATTGCTTAGTTGACAATTTCAACGGATGAAACCAATTCTGATAAATTTAATTACTTCATGATATGATTTATGTAGATTATTAAAAGGAATGGTAGGGCAATGATTTAACATGGAGTGCTTCTTATCCTCTCATTACTTTTCAAACGTGTTGGACACGAGATTAACAAAATGTGCAAAATAATGGAAAAAGGTTAAAAAAAGAATAAAGTTAGGATCAATTAATATATTTAATGTATAAAATGAGGATAATGGAGAAAAATAGTTGATATAGCTAAATTTTATATTATTTTATCTTATCCATTATATAAGACATTTGACTTTTTTACATGTAACTTTAGGTTTTTTGATTATATAGCTAAAATTATTATTTTTATATTTTTGAATAAAAAAAATATTTTTATTCAGTAAAACAAATTTCAAAAAAATATTAGTATCCAGTCTGTTAACATATTTTTATTGATGTAATATGAAAAATTGTCCTAATTATTATTATTAGAACGAAAAAGGTATAGTTTTCTTTATTATCAGTTAGTTATTGCTTATATAAACAAACTATAATGAAAATGAATTAAAGTTCATGCCTTCATGATTGAATACAACGAATATTTGTGAATATTTTATCATAGTATCAAGAGTCTAGATTCTTAAAGAAATATTAATGACGATGGCATTGAGTTTGTGGAAGAGTCTGTCTCAAACTAATGAGGATGGCAACTTGCAACAACAAAATGATCATAAAATCGTTTTTTGATTGAAAATGGCGATAATGATTTACAACATGAACGATGATGACAATTCGATGATTGTTTCTCGATGGAAAACAAAGAAGACATCGATTATCGTTTCTCAATTGAAAATGATTACGAATGACGACGACAACCGTTTCTCGATTAGAAAGACAATAACTACTTTTAAGATTTTTTTTATTTTTTTATTACTTTGCAAATTATTTTCTTATTTTCTTATTACTTTTAAGTTTAAACTCTCGATACTTACTGTTTTGAGTTTAGTTAGTTTGAAGGAAAATGTTAACATATTATTATTGATGTAATATACAAAAACCATAATCTATACTATTATATAATAAGCAAACATGGATATAATTTGGTTGTTTGATTCAACTTGGTTCAATCATAATAGTGACAGTTAGATATTTAGTAAATAGATGATAGCCGTTAGATCTAATAATAAAGAATATTCTATATTTAAATCCCTCTTCTAAAGATCCAAGGTTCGAATCCCGTTAACAACAAATTTACATTAAAATTCTATATTATTAGTTCTAATCAATACATATCATTTATTAAATAACTATTATTATTTCTAATAATTTTATTAATTAATTACAAAGTTAAATTATATCCATAATAAATTATTATACTCTATTTTATTTCATCATATAATTTTAAAAGTATTTAAAAGTAACTCGTGCTTTGCACTGGCTATAATCTAATTATTATAATTTAGCGAAAAGAGATAATTTTCTTTATTAACAATTAGGTATTAACAATATAAATGATTATTATATTGTAAACGAATTAAGACTTATACCATCATGATTATATACAACAAGTATTTGCGAATATTTTATTAGTCCCGTATACCTTTGAAGCCACCTGGGTAGGACATAATTAGTCTTTGATTCTTTCTGATTATTCAGCTATTTCGAATTAGTTTTTTTATTCTTGTTAACATATACATTTAGGTAGAATATTTTGACAAACCTTCGCTTGCAAATTCAGTTGTTCCACTCAGTTTCTGAGTTTATTGACATGTGAATGCATGGACTAAAATTTCAAATGACCATGCTTAACCCGACAGTCTCTGGACTCTGATTGTTGGGTTTGTTTTAAGATTGACCATCGTGTACCGTCTAATTAGCTAGTAAATATATATATACCTCTAATTAATTAACTAGTAAAACTGTAAAATACGAACAGCTTAATAGTAACTGATGATTGTGGTGTATGAGGTATGGATTTCTGTGAGTTATGTCTCTATCTTATGACAGTTTAACTAAGTTTGGCGCCGTACTTAATTGATTTTCTCTTAGAAACGAGTGAAATGCGCGCATTGTAAATTGATTGATTCAATTCTTATATCCAGGAAAATACAAATTGAATGGGCCATAGTGTATGTGAGTTGAAAATTTTAAGATATTACTTGCTGAGCCAGCGCTTAGTATAAATTTAAACCAATTCTAGAAGTGAGGATACTGAAACTCGAACATCTTGATACTCTCATTTAAGACTTATCAAAAAAGTAAACATTTCAGAGAAAATGGCAACTTTCAAGAAATGTCCTTGGACTCGCGAAGAAGACATGCAGCTCGTAAATCATATCAGTAAACATGGCATTTGGAACTGGAGCCAGATGCCTAAACATGCTGGTAAGTTGTAAATCTCGTCTTGTTCAACGTTTCTCCATAATTTACAATTTAAGAATAATGGTTTGTGAAGTACTAATTGAGAGCATGAGTTTGTTATGTTTATTAGGTTTGTCAAGGACTGGGAAGAGTTGCAGACTGAGGTGGATGAACTATCTGGATCCACAAGTTAAACGTGGTAACTACAGTCAAGAGGAAGACCAGATCATAATCAACATGCGTCTTAATGGAGCCGGGTATGTGTGATTAGTTAGTCAATATATCTATCTGCAATGCAAAGGTTTTGCTATGAAGCTGTTTATCCTTCAAGTATATATGTGATTGGTCATACTAGCAGGTAATTTGCTTGCATATGTTGAATCTGGATATTGTACACTTATATACGCACCACAACGATCTCTTTTTGAGCCATCAAATTTTTGTAGGTTAACATTTGGTTTTACTTTTTTTCGTTACACCATATCAACATATTGCACTTGGCAAGCCTTCATTATATTAAAACTGAGACTTTAAGAGAAATCATCGCACAAATTTTTTGTTTCTTCTTCATTCTTCTTTTTATTGTCAAAATCTCATCAACCTTCCCATGCAGTTGTTTATCTAATCTGAGTTTATGTGTTTAGATAGATAGCTAGAAAATTCTGAGATGTCAATCTATTTATAGTCGCGTTTCTTCCCACTCCTATTAATTTGGACCACAATATTGTACTTAATTAGGTTTTACCAACGAATTTTTTTTAAGTGTATGGTATTTCAGCAAGTCGAAGATTAGAAGATATTTATCTGTATTTAGAATGCAGAAGTAGGAATTTGCTCAATACTTTTCCAAAAAAAGCTTCTAAACTAGTTGTGACATATCAATTCCTTTGGTTAATGTTCTTGCTATGTTATTCAGATGGTCTTTGATCGCAGAGAATCTTCCTGGGCGAACTGATAACGAAATCAAAAATCGATGGCACAGCCGCCTCAGCAAACGGTTAGACAACGATACAGTGCAAAGGATGGAACCGTATAGGGAGCAAATGGTATCAGAAACAGATACAATGATGAATTGTGACTATCTAGATGATCACATTGTTTTTCCAGAAGCTCCTAAACTAGAAGAAGCATATGAAGAATACCCTCTTTCATCCCTTATATTAGGTGCTTCGTGGAACAATATTGTTCCTCCTACTTGTGGAACTAGTGCGGATCCTCACATACGCTTCTGGAGAGAACCGTTTTCATTGGAAAACATTTACGACACTGATGAGTATGCAACATATGTTGATCCTGAATTTGATTGGTTGAGAGAGTACTCGCTTTATCCACATAATGACCTGTTTTGAAAATTTGGTTCCTTCCCATTAGTTAGTCTACGAATGTGGAGGAAGAAAAGTAAAATAATTCGGATGTGATCGTTTAATTGGTCACATTAATATATACGCAGATATTGCTCATAGCTTAAGTTCTTGTATACTACTAAAATGAAAGTAAATGAAAACAATACACACTATATAAAGAAAAGAAAGATTGGAAAGCTGGGTCGTGTGTAAATTTAGCTTTGAAACGGTTTATCTGCAGTTTTTGTGTTATCTTCCTATTAATGTTTCTGGGCATGCTATAATTTGTGTACAAAGGAAGCACCATCGTGTAACATCGTGTCTATATATTCAGGCTTAACGCCGAACAGAAATACTTACCATGACTAAATATAGAGGTGCTCAAGAAGCTTCGGACCGGGCTTTGAAATTACTGCTTTGTGGGAATATTAATGCTTAGGGCTCCAAATTGAAACAAACTATTGCTGATTCATTTCCATTCACAAAATATTTATTTTGAGACAAATTCTTAGATAAACGATTGTACTAAACAACTAAAAAATATAATAAGTGAACCTTTTTTTTTTTTTAGGGGATATAATAAGTGAACCTTGTATATCTATATATATACTAAAATACATTCTTCATCAACATAATGATACAACCAATTAAAGACTAGACACTTCTCGACCAATTTTTTAACAACTTCAAATATTGCCGGGTTATTAAAAATTGTCTGGTTAATGATAGTACTAATGGTGATTATGGCAATTTTTTCGACCACTTTTCTAACAATTTCAAATATTTTATGATGACAAAATGCATGGATATAAAAAAAAAACATATTGTCTTACATTTCATTACAAAAATATCTTGCTTTTTAAGGGAAGGACGCAATGCTCTAAAAGTCTCACCTTCAGACACAATAATGTTGATGAAGAAAACAATGTGTTTAAGAGAGATCGGAAATTACAATGAACGAAGCAAATCCAGAAGTACTGAAGAAAAAGGTACCGAAGGCGGAGACTTTGACTTGCCGGCCGGCTAATATCTCTAAAAAGAAACTAAAAAGAACTTGCGGGAAGCAGCATAAGTTGAAGAGATTTTGGCTGAAATGTCGACACTCTGAGCGAGACGACGCGGCAGAAGTACGTACCCTAGTAGTCGGAAAGAGCTAGGGAGATATGAAAATTAAAAGATACTTAACGAGAAGAGATGGAGGCGCACAAGCAAGGTAAGGGAGATAGAGAGAAGTGTCTCCATAGAAGTTAAAGTATATAAATGTGTCTCTAAAAATAATTTTTTGCTTCCGCAAAGATTAATATTCCTGCATCGCTTATGCCTATATCATTAGCTAAAAATATCAAGATAAGTTAAAGAAAAAATTTTCAGGACATGCCCTCTTGACTTTAAAATATTTTTAGCGGTGTTCTAAAAATCGGTTTAGGCGGTTGATTAATCGCTGCTTAGGCGTTAGGTTGCCAGAATATGCCTAAATTCTGAAAAATCGGTTATTCGACGTTCTTTGATTTGACGGCGCCTACGCGGGCCTAAGCGGAATTAGGCGGGATTGGGCGGTTTAATTAGTTAGGCGGGAATAATCAATTAGGCGGCGATTAATCGACCCTAGGCGGTATTAGGCGGCGATTAATCGGTCAAATTTTAAAAAAACAGTCAAATTAAGAAAAAAAAACTTTAAATATATATATTTTTTTAAATAAAAAATATTCTTTACACATGAAAGGGTAAATTCACTCATCATATTTAATAATAAAATGAAGATATTTATATTTTTACTTATATAAAATATATTTTTAAATATTAAAATTAAATTATATAAAAAATAATATTTTAATACATCCGATTAATGTTCAGATTAATCATTCCGATTAATCGTCGTCTATCCGATTAATCGCTAAAAGGTATGCTCACACGCCTAAACCCGCCTAATAATTTTTTGAACATTGGTTCTTAGTTAAGTTGTAGCAATAATAAAGAAGTACTGATATTTGTGTGATTAAATTAAGAGTATTTCATGAGCGCAGTTGATGAAATGGCCGACCTGACAAGTTTGGCTCTTTTGATCCCGATTATGGACACATTTAACGTTGGCATATCTTGAATGGTGACAGCATCTCTCTAGCTACTATCCTTTTCACAGTTCCTACTCAAAACAAAATATGAATATGGACTAATTGAGTACTGCTGTTGATGTCAAACTTGCACTTGTATTTTCACACCATAATCACCATTCGACTAATGGACGTTACTAACAACAGTGAACTAAAATTTAAGTATTTGCTGATTATTTCGTACATAATCAAGTTGCGAGCTGGATGGACGATCGTTGCCCGAGATGTTTGAAGCTGTCCGTGAGGAGTGAGGCCCTCATGAGGCCTGTACTTGGACCTTAATTGCTATATATAATCAAAACATTTCGATTGCAGGCTGCTATGTGAGGAACAGTACATTCTCGACAGCGATTTCTTAGTGATGACTTTTTTTTTTTTTTTTTTTTATTCCGGAAGGAAATCACTCTACCTTGCCGACTTATATCACAGGATTCATAATAGGGTGAAAAACCAAAATGCCCACCTTTTAATTCCAGCTGCCCAAAATACCCACGAATGAAAGTGTCCGCCCTTTTTACTTACGGACCACGCAATACACACATGCGTGGAGGGTATACGCATGTTAAAATTGCGTGGTCGGAGGCCACACATCCCTACAATGCGCACACTTTGTAATATTGACAAATTCATTCGTGAACAGTAACACCATATACGCATGTTTGAAATGCGTGTTTGAAGACACGCATGTACAACATGCGTATTCCATCTTACTGTTCATCTCCTTCGATCTGCCGCCAATGAGTTTTTTTGACCAAAATCTCAATCGAGTCGTTCACTCTTTACAGAGAACGAGTACTCACGTTGTACATATCAAAACAATCGTAGTCCAAACCTCTACATGCCTGTACCAATTAATTTGTGTTTGTTTAGCCGGATCTGAAAATCCCAAAACCAAATATATTTTCCGATCTAGTGTTCCGGTAGGTCTGTACTTGTCCCTGCGGGGCCAAATTTCAATACACGAACGGGGGAAAGGGAAGAGCAAAGCCTGGGCTACATTTTTTTGCCATTAGGAAGAGTGGAGGTTGCCTGAGTGTCGTGAACGAAGGAGGCGATTGAAAGAGGCGATTTGGAGCTCCGTTCAGTCGCCGGTGCGTGTTAGGTAAAAATGACGTCATCCTACGTCAGTACGCATTCTACGAATGTGTATCTCAATAGACGCATTCTAATAATGCGTATTCCACTCTGCGCGTTTCCAACATGCGCAGTCCGTGGGCAAAAAGGGCGGCCTCTCGCGCATACGGGTATTTTTGGCAGTTGGACTCCAAAAATGATGTATTTTGGGCATTCTTTTTTCATAATATAACTAGTCAGAACTCAGAAGGGACATCAAACAAATTTTGGGGAGTTATTTATTTATTTTAATTTTAATTTTGTTGAAGTCATCTCTCTAAATATTTGTAAAAGTTTTAATGATTGAATAATAATAAAATGCTTGTCAAAAAAATAATAATTCGTAATAAAATGAATACTAAGACGCGAAGAGGGTATTAGGGGTTACTTTAAGTAATTTCATTTTTATTTTAATTTTTGGAAAATTTTGATTGTTTAAAAAGTGAAAAAATTATTTAAAATTAAATTAATAACAATAACTTAAAAACTTAAAGTTGATAGGAAATCTTTTTAAAAATAACACGTTTTTGTTTTTAAACTTTTTTTGAAAAAAATTAATATTAATATTTATGTATATAATTTATAAATTTTTACTTCCTATCCAATCAGTATTAATCATAAATTATACAACAAAATCATTAATTTGTTTTATAAAAAAAAACAAAGAATATTTTCAATATGTCAATAAATCATCCGTCACAGTTAGTACAGGCGGAGCTGGCCCTGAATCTTACAAGCCAATGGATAATTTTGTTAGCAGAACATTTTACAAGCATAGACAACTAATGTTTAACTCACGATATGTAACTTTTTTCTTGCCATTGTACACTTTCCTAAATTAACCCTGTACTCAAGTTTTTTTTTAACTCTATAAAAAAAATTCCTACATTCCTACTGACTTTATCGCTGGAAAAAATGTCAAATCATAGAAAATTGTAAAACACATTTTTTTGGTTAAATGGATTTATTTATTTTATGTATGCTGTGAATATCATAAGAACACTTCCAAAAATATATAAATTAGAACACGTGACATTTCATACTGGTCTGACCGTCTGAGTGGTCTATGATAATTTGTTCTAAATTTTGGGCCGGTCAATGTTTTCTCAATAACACCACCGAGTATTATGAACTTCTTAATGGGCTCTTAAGAAGGACGGATTATTCCTTGGGCCAAGCTTTGTATCCGAATAATACAACCCAGTATTATGAACTAGTTAACCCTGTATTTGATATCTGAACTGCTGATGCCTGATAAGGAGGGTGACAAACTCACTATATACAACATGGTACTCTATATTTGAAGAGCATCTTCAATATAGGTGGCTACAAAGGTTGCTAACTATTGACAAATTATTAAATATATTAAATTTTTATTTTTTCGCTCATAAATATCACTTTTGGCAACTTTTATAAAATAATTGTTCCAATAGTTGGCAACCTCAAAGTTGTCAATGTGATCCCCTATGTAAATTAGAGAAATGATACAATAGAAGGTGACAATATAAAAGTGGATATAGATTTATATATTTTTAGACAATTATATGAGTTTTAGCTAATTTGGGAAGTTGCCAACTTTTGTTTTTTTTTTCTTTTTTTTTTTAACATGGGAACCCGCAGCCGCTACCCTTTGAGTGCGCTCTGGGTAAACCCATGGGCTCACGCAATAGCCTACAAATTACGTGATCCAAGGCAAACCGCACAAGTGCGACAGGCTCTGCCCCAGGATGGCATAATCACAAATTCGCCTCCCATGGAGTCGAACCTGTGACCAAGAGGTGAGATGACCTCTCTTTAACCAACTGAGACAACCCTTGCGGGCAACTTTTGTCAATCTTAGAGCATCTCCAACAGGGGTTGCCAAGAGGTTCTCAAGTCCTATGTGGCATGGCACCCTTGGTTGCCCACCTATTGGAGTATCAATGTTGCCAACAAGTTGCAAACCAAAGTTGCCAAAAGTTGACAACTTCCCCATTTAGTTAAAACACATACAACTCCCCAAAAATGTATTTAACTTTACCCTTTTTTATATTTCACATATTTTAAATGTATTTATAAGATAATATAAAATTTATGTATGGGATCACATTGACAATTTTTAAAGTTGTCAACTATTGAAGTAGATTTGTAACAAAAGTTGCCAACAATGAGATGGAGGAGAGAAGAAATAAAAAAATAATATATGTGATGATGCGGTAGAAGTTGGGAACTATTATAGCAACCTCTATTGGAGATACTCTTAGTTGGCAACTTTTTGGCAACCTCCCAACTCCAATCGGTAATCAACCATGGATGTCATGCCACATCAACCTTGACAACCTGTTGTCAACTCCTATTTGACATGCTCTAAGCCCAGGCAATTATTCAAAATACATTAATATTCCACTCATTTTCTTAAATATACCCCCTCCATCCTACTTATAGGTTTTTAATTTTGAGAAAGAGGACCCTGATAATTAAAAAATACATTTTAAATTTGATTGGATCTGTAGGATTAATTACAAAATTTTGATTTTACAAAAATGCTCACCCCATATTTACCTATAAATCCCATATATTTCATGGAACTTATTGAGATACATCCCAGATTCCCAGTCTCCCTCATCTCTTTAACTTTTATGGCTTTTTCAAGCAATACAATAATATTTATAAATAATATTTTTTCAACCTTTTTATTTTATATAAAAATTGAATACATTAATACGTGAAAAAAAATAAAAAAATTTATAAAATGGAACATAAGAAGTACAGTATTACTCTTGACCGGTGGGAGTTGACCCTGAACTCCTGAAGAAGAAGACTTTGAGTTGGGTCTTCAATCTTCTCATAAACTCCTGCTCTTCACCTGCTTCAAATATCTATCTTCCCTTATGGGTCTGTTTCAACATTTGTTTACATACAAAATCTTGTAAGTAAGTGTGACTTCACTTTGCATAAACTTGATGTCTTTCTCTCATCACCTGCAACTCCTAGTATCTTACCAAGCATTCTTTTCCTAGCTATCAAGTTGCATGCTGTCCCAGCAAACTTAGATCTCGAATTGTAAGTTCCTCTAATCTTGGCATTTTTGCTTTCACTTTTTAGTGTATAAAGTACTATTTTCTTGATAGTTTCTTACTTTTTTATTGTTATGCTTAATTCTGCTTTTAATTTTCAATTTGACCACTTGTTTGATAAATAGTTATGCTGTGAAATTAACAATAATCCTTTTACAATTAGCATAAGTGGCAATTTTAGATTTTATTAATGTAAATTGCAAAAACTAGCAACATAGAGTAAATCCAACTCAATACTGATTTGTTCTTTCTGGTATTCATTCTTGTATGCTAAATTCACACTTTTTTTTGCCTTTTGATGTCGTTTTGCAACTTTTAAAAAATCAAAAGTTTCCTTAGTTTAGAGAAAAGGCCCTTTCTCTCACAATTTGAAGTAAAAAGGTCTAAAATATCACTATTCAAATAAATGGCCCTTGCTATCACAAACACACGCAAGAAAACTATGCGTTTATACAAATTCTGAAAAATCACAGGTTTCGTTGTTGGGCCTGCAATTGGGCCTGATGAAATACAAAAGGAACGCATGTAGATGTAGCGTTTTTGAAATAGAGACGCATGTAAACAATGCGTTATCACCATACACGCATCTTTGAGATGCGTCTTCAAAATTTTTCATTTTTAATTTTTTTAAAAAACTCTGTTTTAGATTTTAAAATTAATAAAAACGTATATTAAAAATGCGTTTTCATAAAAACGCATGTAAACAATGCGTTTTTGAGTGATAGAAAGGGCCATTTTTCAGAATTGTGATATTTTGGACCATTTTACTCCTAATTGTGATAGAAAGGGCCATTAGTTTATAACTTCTTATAACATTTTTGGAACCAATGTTAGGCTTTTCTGCATCTTGCCACTTCAAACCTAGTATGGCATAAGTATGTTTGATTTGGCTATATGCTTCTTTAGTTTATATGACTTTTGCCACATAAAAAGTTGCTACTTCCTATAACAGATCATGTTCATTTTTACAATAAAGATTTTGGTTACATTGAAGATAAATAGGCTCCATATTCTAAAATTAAACTTTAATGTACAATGATATATGGAAAATGTACTCACGAGTCACAACTTGCATGCAATACAGAGGTGAAGCTAATTGGTGAAGTCTGGAGCCTATTTTCTACATTATATTGGTTTTATCTTGCAGAACTTATCTGCTCATGACTAGTAGCTGGGTCTGGTAATTTGGCTTGTATCAAACTCATAATTGTGATATGACGATAATATGGAGTTGGAACTTGGGAAATGCAATTAAGTTATTCACACACAGCTAGCGGGAATTAACTTATCAATATATCTGAATTTTGAACTGTTTGAAATTTAAAACAAAAATTCACCCAGATAACGATAAATTAGAAGAAAAAATGAAATTACAAAAAAGTATTAAAATAGTAGAAAAAAGAAATGAACATCAGTTTAGATTTTTGTTTTATGGATCGTGCTATTCTTCTTGTATTCTCATCGAGCCACTGCTTGATAAAAAAACGAATAAAAAATTGTGTCATCTGATTAAAAGAGCAAGCTGACCAGATTCTGCTTGTGCCTTTTAGAACAAAAAGTATAACCAGGTTGAAAGAACCAGCAAGATCAAAACCAACATAGTATGGCTGATTCAGCTGACCCCATACCTGAAGCTTGGAAGTCACTCTGGGATAAATGGGATCTTCGGGCTTCCATCTTCGTAAGTCTTTTTCTCCAGACATTATTAGTTCTAGTTGCTCCTCTAAGAAAGAGAACGTCACGCAGCTGGGTCATTATGCCACTTTGGTCAGCATACTTGCTTGCCGATTGGGCAGCTAACTTTGCAGTTGGACTCATAGCCAGCAGCAATGGTGACCCAAAATCGCCAGGGAAAACATCTACAGATGCTGACCTTTTGGCATTCTGGGCTCCATTTCTTTTAGTACACCTTGGTGGTCCAGACACCATAACTGCTTTTGCTCTTGAGGATAATGAGTTGTGGCTCAGGCATTTATTTGGCTTGTTATTCCAATGTGTTGCCGTTGTTTATGTTTTTATACAAGCCATTCCAGTAAAAGAAAACCTATGGATCCCGACATTGCTCATGTTTTTAGCTGGGGTAATCAAGTATGCCGAGCGCACACGTTCTCTTTATCTAGCAAGTGCTAGTAGCTTCCGTGACTCCATGCTTACAGAACCAGATCCTGGGCCAAACTACGCCAAGCTCATGGATGAGTACTTCTCGAAGAAAATGGCTAGACTTCCAACACGGATAGTAATGCTTCCCGAGCCAGATAGAGTAGTTAAGGCTGCCAATATTTTTAAGCCTGGTCAGTTGACAAATTTGCAAGTGGTGCAATATGCTCATCGCTATTTTGAGACATTTAAAGGACTTGTAGTTGATCTTATATTTAGCTTCCGCGAACGCAACCAGAGTCGAGACTTCTTCCTAGCAAGATCAGCTGAAGATGCTTTCAGAGTAGTTGAAGTGGAGCTAAATTTTCTCTATGAAGTACTCTTTACCAAGCTCCCAGTAGTATATGATAGGCTAGGATACTGCTGCAGGTGTTTTTCCTCCATTGCAGTTATCATGTCCTTGGTACTCTTCTACCACACGGATAAGGAGAAATTTGAAAGGTTTGATGTGGGGGTTAGTTACACTTTGCTAATTGGAGCAATTACATTGGACGTGATTGCATTTATAATGCTTGTTTTCTCAGACTGGACTGTTGTTGCACTTCAGAAGTCACCAGATCAAGACACTTCAAGTACCAAATCCAGATCCAGTAGGATCCTTAGCTGGTTTCTGGAAATAAAAACCAAAAGATTTAAGTTGGATTCTTTACCTATTCTTTCTCGCAGGTGGGGTGAAACTATGTCAACATACAACTTGATTTGTTATTGCCTAAACAGACGTCCCAGAAACAGAACACTTCTTTACGAATATGTGGGCCTTACTACCTTTTTGGATGAGATTTGGTATGTTGAACGCATAAGGTTCTACCCTACACTAAGAGACTTTATTTTTGAAGAGCTAAAAGGAAAATCTCATATGGCAGATGATTTGGATACTGCTAGAGAAGTATGTTCAGCTAAAGGTGAATGGGTGCTTCGGATAGAAGATTACGGTCGTAAAGAATTACTTCCATTTGTTGTTGATGTTGACTACGATGAAAGCCTTCTTTTGTGGCACATCGCTACTGACCTTTGCTACCATGATGAAAAAGATGAGCCACAAAATCAAAATTACCGCATCATTTCCAAGCACATTTCAGACTACATGATATATCTTCTGGTTATGCAGCCTAACATGATGGCTGCAGTATCAGGCATCGGGCTAATAAGGTTCCGAGATACATGTGCTGAGGCTACAAAGTTTTTTAAAAATACTAATGTAAAACTCAGAGAGTCTTGGTTTAGTTCTTGTTGTGGAGGCAATGTAGATCAAGAAGTGTTGCGGCAGGCGTCTGAACGTATTCTTGCTGTCAATACGGAGGTACCACCAATTACTGTAAAGGGAGATAGGAGTAAATCTGTATTGTTTGATGCAGCCATATTGGCCCACAGATTAAAGGAGTTACCACAGAAAGATATTAACAATGAAAAGGTAGATAAATGGTTCATAATGAGCAAAGTGTGGGTAGAATTGCTATCATTTGCTGCAACTCATATCAGGTCAGACTCTCATGCACAGCAACTAAGTAGAGGTGGAGATCTTATAACTATTGTTTGGTTATTGATGGCTCATTTTGGCCTGGGAGATCAATTTCAAATAAATGAAGGCCATGCAAGGGCAAAGCTGATTGTGGGAAAGTAGTTTGCAAACTGTCTGCCATATGTTGTTACTAAACCTACAGCGGCGTCAGATGCATTTCAATTAATTGATGAAACTGAATAGGTATGTATGCCAATATTTCCATGAGATTGTCTTTTTAAATTTATAAATGTAAAATCTGTGCCCCAATACTGAAAAGAATGAGATTATAAGTCTCCATTCAACCCCAAACAGATTGGCTATCATTATGGTTTATCTGGTATCTTTGAGATTGTTAGCTTTACATTCTGGGGAGGTGCCAATGGCCCAGTGGCTCATTTTAGGGTCTTTGTCACTAATAGAAGCTCCAAGAGAGGCTCTTTGATCAATCTATTTATTTATACTCTTTGATCTATACGTATCAATTATCACTACCAGTGGTTTCATACAAATATAAATACAAATTTAACTCGGGCATACATGTCCATGATACTCCTGGACTCTGGTTCTGGGATGCATACATTTTTATAGTCAAAACTCACACAGCCAACCCAAGTTTCAAACTATCAACTCAAATGTTCGAACTCTCAACCTCACTGAAGGCGGAGAGAGCGATATCACTTGCCAAATTCCAAGGATGCATTCAGTTTACATCGTATGTACACTAAGAAAGATGTATCAAAGCCATACAAACATACATAATGTACTCTATACACATTTTCCCTCTTCTGAATTAAAAATCCAATCCCGCTTTGTACACAAATCCTTTGGGCTAGAGAATTAAGAAAACGAGCTACTATATAAATAAAAACAACATTGCTTCCCTTCAGTAGTCGCTTACAAGAGACTATACTTACTATCAGTTCGGAAGTCCGCAATCTTACCCTTATTTTTCAAACTATTACGTTTATATAATTGCTAAGCAATTACTAAGGTCCCCGCCCCGGATTCAATTCATTTCCTGCTACTTGGATCTCTTCACCACCCGGACCGACCATTCTTGAATACATTGGAACTGCACCTGCATTTCCTACCTCATAGTACACTTGTTGTTGTTGGCTCACTCCACTTGGTGTTCTTCTAACATCATAAGGATTCATTGTCCTTTCTCTTGCATAAACCTGACCAACGCCTGGTACTTGACCCATACCCGGGACTTGCTGTTGGAGCCCCATGGGTATTTGATTGTGACCGGCTGAAAATCTTTGCACAAATTGTCCCTGCATTGGTACCTGTTGAATGCCAACATTTCCCGGTTGGGGAACTGAACCTTGAAGGTAATACATGGGCATGTTTTGTACTCCCGGGTTTGGAAACTGCCCTCCCGGTCCATACTGCCACATCTGGCTATCACCATATCCGGGTTGTTGTATGAACTTTGGCTCCATACTTTCACTAACCTCCTGAACCGTACCCTGTTTCGGTTCAAACACTTGCATTTCAGGTCGGGTCTTAACGGGTCGAAGATCCGGGATTGGTGCCATATAAGTCGGTCCCAAGCCCGACGAAGTGGAGCAGAACGGCGATGATACAAGTGGAGCAGGAGAACCTGGATCCGAATTCGATGCATTGTCATTGAAAACACGTCGGGTCTTCAAACGGGTCGGATCGTCTGAATTATCCAACCCAAAAAGATAATCCGGGACTTCGGATACAATGGACGATACCTCGGATCCGACCCGATCCAAACCCGACGCATCCCGCCCATTTAAGGCATCAAAAAACCAATGCTCCCGCTTAGCGGAGCCAGTAAGAAGTGAGCTGAGTGAGCTGATACTACTATTTCTGGAATCAGCATCAGTTGGAAATAAGAAGAGCCGAAGCCTAGCCAACTTAGAATGAGGGGCATGATTCTGTGCTAACCGATCATACTCATCCATCATATTCTCTATATCCTCGTCGTTGGTTATGGTAATAAGAGCATCAAGATCTTCATTGGGTAACTGATATTTCATGCTTATATTTGTTGTACCTGAAAATTTAGCTAGCTTTTCCAGAAGTGATGAGAAGGTAGTACGGCGGTTGATAGCAACAATACGAGTGTCGCCACCAACATAGCGTAGTTGATCATCATGGGGGCGGGGTAAAATTTTGCCACCAAAGCTGCACATGAAACGGACACGAGGCTCTTCGTGGTCTGATGAGCGTGGTGTTGAGTTTAGTGAGTCGAATTCAGATGCATGGTGAGAAGCCATAGCTTAACAAAATTGTACTGAATGTTGTGGGGAAGGAATGGATATAAATAAGAGTAGAGATGTACAATAATGCAAAGAATGTGTTTGTTTCTGAGCGTTCATTTAATTAGTGTATATATAGAGAGAATTTAGTTTTGTAGAACAGATGTATATGTGATTTATGGAATAGAAAAATTGTCGATGTCAACATGTGACGCAACTAAAATACTCTCTCTTTACCTTTCATTTCTTTACACTTTTTTTTTGGAGTGTCCAATCAATTCTTTACATTATTAAAAATAGTAACTTTTAACAACAAAATACATCATTACATCCACCTATTACTTCATTTATTTTAACAATAAAATTTTTATTACATTCATTATTTCATTTATTTTAACAATATTATACAAACTATTCTTGGTCTCGGTCCAAACCAAATGTAAAAATTTGACCAGGAGGGAAGGAGTATAAATTTGAGGAGTTACGAAGAAAGGCTGTAGGTATCCTCAACAGGTGTAAAAGATGCTTGTATACATGTGTGTGTCTGTTTGCAAGTCTAATCTACTTAGCATGTTTACTACTTCGCTCTACGGACTATTTAGTCACACCTACATCTACATGATTGATTGTCGATCGAGATATTGTGGGGGTACTCTCTCTGTCCAGTTGTCCTGGTTAGTACTAGCCATGCAATTAACTCAATGCTTGATTCAATTTTATTGGGTGGAGATTTATCTGCTATGAAGACATGTCAAAGGGCAATAGAGACAACACCTATCTATCAACCTGTTCAGTGATTTTTTATTACTCCCTCCGTTTCTAAATATGTTTCCTGTTTTCTCTTGACATGTTTGTCAACGTACATTTTTAATCGTTAATATCTTTAATTTCGTATTAGTATTAAATATAAAAATTTCACTATATTAAAATACTCATAAATACGAATCCAACAAAATCACCCATGACTATATTTGCTCTTATACATTATGCGTAAATTAGTAATTTATCTAATGTTATGAACAGTCCCAATATTTTAAATGAGAAACACAATACGAGACGGGGGGAGTAACAATAAATTTTATTTAAGATAATCGAAAATGATTTGAAATTTTAAAAAAATTGTAATGTATAATTTTCTCATAATAATTAACACACAATTATGTGAGATTGAGGTTTTAATTTAGCAAGTGTTATACTCTATGCTGCCGTTTAAATAAATGACAAGGGGGTGATTTCAACTTGATTTGGGCCAGCCCGTCGCTCTCAATAATCAATACTAGTAGTACCTTTTAATTTATCGGTGTTAATTAGGATGGGCGGCAATTTTATATATTAAAACTAGACCATCCACAGCTGCATGACCACAAACTGACAATGTCGTCGATCAGTGCTCAAAAGTCTTTTGGTTAATTAACATTCACTATAAATAATACTACCATTTGAAAAAAAATATGTCGTTATCTTATGAAAAATAGTGTGTGAAATTTTCTCGTGCTATCAACCAGATAGCACATTAGGGATTAGTATCGTACTATTTGCAAGTGTTACTCTTTAGTACTCCATATTTATATTCTATTATAATAATCAAAATTTTACAAATTTTGATACATATATAATTATATTTTAAATATTTAGAATAAATCTCAGGATCCTTTTTCTCTATAAGTATATTACTTAATCTAAAAGCCCTCTATATGTATTGTTTAAAAGTTTTCCTTTGCAAGTTATAATATTTTAGCCATTTCTTTTTACAAAATTGTGGTATTTAAAATATTTATATTGCTGGATGTATTTTTATTTTAGACAAGGATCTTATAAAGAATGCCTTGCCCGCGAAGGCAGGCAAACAGACCGTGAAAATGATGATTATGATAATGATATTGTGCTTCACATTACAAACTGCACCTGCAATAAAAACAATTATTGTTGTTCGTGCTGACTAAGGGATCATTCATTAAATTTGAATGATAATTTATGAATGATTGAGGATGATAAAATTTCTGAATGTTGAATGAACAAATATTGTTTGATAAAATTTATATGGATGATAATATTTATTTATTATGTTATATTTAATAATTATTATTTTTATTAAACAAATTAGAATACTCTTTAATATGTGATACTATAATTATGAATAAGATGTAATATCAATATAATCACTAAAATTTGAAAGTTATAAAACAATATAAGAAAATATTGTCTCAAAGTTTCAAAAACAATCATTTATGTATTATTATTTTATTATAAATAATAAAATATAAAATTATTGAAAAGATAAAAATTTGCAATTAATTTTAGTTAGACGCATAATTTAAAATTAATTATTATTTAACAAAAAGTAAAAAAACAAGTAAAAAATGATATACTAAAATTGTTAATTATTAGATAACAAAGATACATCCTTTCAAAAAAGAAATAAAAAGATAACGAATATACACATACTTTAAAGTTTTAAACCATCCAGCTGATAATTTAAGTAGGTGTCTGTCCAAAAGAAATCACTGAGTCATCCAAAAAATTGATGTCCAAACCAAACAATCTGGGTGCAGATCACATGAAGCGTTCAGTGCAAATTTTCTCATTCCGAGGTTAACAAACGGGCCCTAAATAACAGTGGGGATGTGATAATTCAATTGATTAAAATTTATTTTTAGTCATCCTATATTTTATGTTCGATTCTCGTTTTTTTCGATATTTATTGAAAATAAATATTTATTTTAAAACATATAAGTTTATTTATTTTAAAAAAAATTAACAATGTCTAATCAAGCATGCAATAATGACACATCTTATAAATTCATTAACATATTAATCCTCAATCGACATGAAATTAGGGTTGAGGAATCGGTTATTCAGTAACCGAATTGAAATATAATTCAGTAATTACCGAATATCAAATAAGTGCAAAAATCATAATTGATTAGTAAATCGAAATAATTTTGGTTATTTTATCGAATCAAAATATTTATTTCGGCTAAAATCGAATACCGAATTAAATAATCGAATTAGAAAAAGAAATTCAATTTTCTAAAAATTCTTAGAATGTGAAAGATCACTAAAATTGTAACAAAAACAAGATCACAACTCGTAACGATGCATTGTACAAGTCATCTAGGAAGCTAACAGAAGCTTATCTAAATAGAAAAACAAGGATCATAATAATAAACGTCAAGTTTGGAATGTTTTTGAACAAAATAAAATGTGAGTCCCATAAAGACAGAGACTTTGAGATGCAACAGCAGCAGGACCGGTCCTAGGATAAGGCGATCAAGGCGAATGTCTAGGGCACCAAAATTTTTATGCAAACATATATATAGTATAATTAAAAAAAATTATGAATACATAAAAAAATTTAAATAGTTGGAGTGCACCAAATTCTTTATATATATTTTAGATTCTAAGTTGAATCTCATGAAAAGGAATAATGATCATTTTGTAAATACTATGAGTGCTTGGTTTGAGTTAGAAGTGCATATGGAGAAGAATGAAACAATTAATAAGATTGAACAACAGATCAAATAAGAAACAGAAGTTGGTAAATGTCCCGATCATAGTAATTGCAATTGTAAACCCTTCCTTGCAATAATTTAGCATTTCATGAAAATTCCAAATAAAAGTTGAAGAGTTTTATATACAATTTATGATAGATAAGGATACCAAATACACAGAATTTGTGATAGTTAAGGATACAAAAGGATTTAAACACTTTAGCAAGCCTGAAGCGGTTTTTAGTGATCTCGGAATTGATGTTGACAATGTTAGAGGACAAGCATATTTCATAATTCTGGGTTGCTTATCAATTTCTTTGAATTTGCTGCTAGAAAGAAAGAAGGGAAATGAGAAATTTTGCAACTTCAATTACAAATGTTTTGTACTTGAAGTTGGTTCATATATTTAGTCATATTCGGTCGTAGCCTATATAAATGTGGTATGTTATCATATACTTTCTTTGGCTATCAAAGAAGATACTAGCTAGCAAAATGTATTATTGTGCCCAATTTAGTTTATAATGATGGCCAGCCGGAGAAATTATTGACGATGTTATATTCTTAACTTTAAGTTCATGCTTTTATTTTATCACTATTATTTCTAGGGGTCACCACTCATAAACAGACAATGCTATGATTATTATTTTATTGAGTGAAGGCACGTGTTGTTACTATCTTTTAATATTAAACATAAATGTATAGGGGGCACCATTTTATAACTTCGCCTAGGGCACTCAAATCTCTAGGGTCGGCCCTGAACAGCAGCACACAACAAAATAACAAGACAACAAGACAGATCTATTACGATTAACAAATTAAATATATATATATATATATATATATATATATATATGACTTAATGATCCTATAGTTAACTATAGGTAATATCCTAAAATTAATTCATTTTTCAATACCAAAGTAAGGGTGTTTTTGTAAATACATGGGATGAATTCTATTATTACAAAAATGCCATCTAACTTTTGTATATAAAATGCAAGTGACTTTAGGTAATTTTCCTACAGTTAACTGTAAGAACATTTTTCTCATATGTATATATGTATTGTGTGTGTATATATATATATATATATATATATATATATATATATATATAATATTATATTATATATATAATATATATTATATTATATTTCGATAATTTCGGTAAAAAAATCAAAATACCAAATAACACCGATAATTGGAACCAAATTACAATCGAATCATTTCGATTTGATTAACCAAATCAAATTATTTCATTTATTTAGGTTCGATATTCGATTAACTGAATCGAATGCTCAATCCTACAAAAAATGCATGCCTATTTATAATGCAATAATGTGTACAAGTATTGCGCATAGATTACAAAATGATATTTGTACTCATTGTTTTCTTAAACATTTCACATTAAGCATATTACATTTTAAAAATATTACTAAACAATAATTTTATTTTTATGACAGTACTTTTCCACCAACACGTTTTTTCACAACACAATAATTTTTAAGAATAATTCCAAACAAAGATTAAGTTAATATTGCGTGTGACCGGAATCGATGAAAATGAGAGATCAAATATGTTATGCCCTATTTTCGGTTGCCTCTAATATCTTCCAAATTTCCAAATACGAATTTAATAATATTTAACTTAATCCCCAAGTTAATTATTTCCTCTCTCTGAAACGAGGAATTATCTCCAATTAATGATAGAAAATATCTCCAAATGATATCCTTTAAATCAGGAAGGTATCCCAACGCGAATAAAATTTAAAGAGATAAAATCTACTAATTCCCAAAAATACATCCCTTAACAATCATATGGATTAAAAACCAATCCTTAACAGAACTGCGTTGGCTTGATCCTTATAAATATAAGGTACGCAGGCATCTTGGAAAAGGATCCGACACATCTAACAAGTCGAGACACCTCTAAAGTTCAGCCCCAAACATCCAAAATCCCAAATCCCCCTATTTTCATAATTTCGTTATTCCAACAACCTCCGAAATTTGTTATCACCAAATTCCTCCGTTAACAATTGGCGCTAGAAGGAGGTGATATATTTTTTGATTGTGGAGGACAATCAAATCATCTTTATACATGGGGGGTTATTATGGATCTGGAGCTGCTTTAATGGAGGAGCTAAACGATGAAGACGGTGGCTCTATTCTGAATTAAGATAAGTTTTCTTATGATTTTGTCCATACAAATCTGTTATCTTATAAAATTGGTAGTAAATTCAATACATGTCGGATTTTGATGGTTTTTAATGATTCTGAAAGCTTTTTAAATTGCCTATAACTTTCGTTATTTGAGTTTTCTGAGAATATATCTCGATCTATTCTCGAAATCACAAAAAATAATCAGATCTCGTTTTTCAGCATCGAGAAGTTAATCAGTAGACTTTTTATTTGATTCCCGATTCATTATAAGTCCGTTTTTTATGAGCCATATATTATCGGAAAAATCTTTTCGATATCTACAACTTTCGTGTTTTGTTTTTTCCAAAAAAAATTGTTTAGATGGCCAAAAAGGCTAAAAACAGATCTGGGCAGAATCTGAATCGTGAAGATGTTCCAGATTTGAGATGCAGTTTCGTGGTACATGAAGAAAAACATAAGCACCGACACAACGAAAACAAAGAGGAGGTACAACACAAACAAAAAGAAAAAAAATAGCAAAGGAGTAAAGTACGAGGTCTCACACGGTTAAAAAAAGAAAGGAAGAGGATGGAAGTCGGCACGAGTAGGCAACAAGAAATCGAATTGCCTTTCTCAAAAATTAAGATAAGTTTTCGTTTTTCTTAATTTTAAATTTTTGCAATTCGTTAATATTTATGACATGCATATTATATTATTATTATTATTTAAATATTCATGTGATATATTTTATATTTAATATTTTGTGTATGTGAAAAAAAATTATATTTTTGATTGCACATAAATTATGTCATAAAATTTTGCATATTATTACATTATATATATATATATATATATATATATATATATATATATCTGTGTCAAGAAAATTAATAATGTAGGGTTTATTATTCGAAGAGTTTATTATTTTAGAAGGCCCTCCTTTGTAGGGGCTCTTGTTCGAGAGTTTATTATTTTAGAAGGTACTCCTTTGTAGGGGTAATATTTTGGAAGGCTCTTGTTCGAAGAGTTTATTATTTTGAAAGGCCCTCCATTGCAGGGATAATATTTTGGAAGGCTCTTATTCAAAGAGTTGATTGTTTTGGAAGACCCTATTTTGATGAGGATAATATTTTGAAAGATGATCTCCTCTAAGGAGAGTCTTATTAAAAATGAAGCGATTTTCGGAAAATCCACCTCCTGTGAGGAGGGTATTTCTGAAATGGGGAGCGACCTCCTGTGAGGAGGGTATCACAAATTTTAAATCCTTGCAAAAATCGTACTTCCGGGGGGATGTCCGTACTTCCGGCGCCTCATCAAGGTACGATCTTCGGAAAATCCACCTCTTGTGAGGCGGGTATTTCTGAAAAGGGGAACGACCTCCTGTGAGGAGGGTATCACAAATTTTTAAATCCTTGCAAAAACCGTATTTTTGGGGGGATGTCCGTACTTCCGGCGCCTCATCAAGGTACGATCTTCAGAAAATCCACCTCCTGTAAGGAGAGTATTTCTGAAATGGGGAGCGACCTCCTTTGAGGAGGGTATCCCAAATTTATAAAATTCTGAGGAAAATGACCCCCTTGGAGGGGGATACCCTCGAGAAGACATGGTAGATATGACCTTCTTCGACTGGATGATGATATTGCTCAAAATGCTTTGGATGACTTTATGGAATAATGTTTGGATGACCTACAGGATACAATCTCTCACACCTAGAAAACTTTTTTTTTTTACATTTCGCATATTGCCCCGTTTACATCTACATGCATATTACGGGCACCTTGGTGCTCCATATTATTTACTAATCTTCATCTCCTAGCTGTTTCAGTGACTCAAGAAATTTGGAAGATCGAAACATGCTTAGTTCTCCACTGCAGCAAGCTACACTGAAAAACTGGGGGTAGTTGTTACACCATATTTTCGGTTGCCTCTAATATCTCCCAAATTTCCAAATACAAATCTAATAATAATTAACTTAATCCCCAAGTTAATTATTTCCTCTCTCTAAAACGAGGAATTATTGATAGAAAATATCTCCAAACGATATCCTTTAAATCAGGAAGGTATCCCAACGCGAATCTATACTATTATATTAAAGCCGAAACATTGAAAATTTTGGTTTTCGGTTTGGTTATCCCATTTATTTTGGTTTTCGGTTTGGTTAATTTAATTTTTAACTAATTTTAAATATAAAATAAATCAATTTTAATCCGTTATTGGCTATAGTCCTAAAGACACAATAGTATTTTATATTTACACCATTACTAATACAGCTAAACTTAAAACCTCCGTTGCCTTCACGAACACTGCGCACAGATAATTAAATTATAAAAACCTATACTATTATATTAAAGCCGAAACATTGAAAGTTTTGGTTTTCGGTTTGGTTATCCCATTTATTTTGGTTTTCGGTTTGGTTAATTTAATTTTTAACTAATTTTAAAAATAACGTAAAAAATTAATTACTAAGGTTAACGTAATTATATTCATATTAAAATTCCTTTATCCATATTGAGCTTCTACTTGGACTCTTTTTTCAGCTCCAACAACTCAATTACCCATTTTTTCTAAAGATTTTACTTCCAATTGAAACACTTTACCATTTAATTTAAAACTAATATTACAATAATTAATATATATCCAAAATATCACACCATATCTTTCCGTAATTATTTTTAGTAGTAATTTTTGTAATTAAAACAAGTTACTTTTTAATTTAAAATTAATCTTGCGATAACTAATATACACCCAAAAATATCTCACTATATATTCAAATCATTATTTTTAGTAATAAATAAGAATCGTTAGATCTAATAATAAGATATATTATATGATTAAATTAATTTACTAAAAATTCAAAGTTAGAACCCGTCAACGACATTTTTAATTTAGAATTTTACAAAATAAATTTCAAACCATGCATATTATTATATAAATTTATATTAAATTAAAATTAAAAAATTATTAAAAATAAGGATTATATAAAAACATAATTATAATGTTAAATAAATTTTATAACCTATCAAAAGAAACCCGTGCTTCGCATGGGTTATAAGCTAGTATAATTTAAATAGATAAAATCTACTAATTTCCAAAAATACATCCCTTAACAATCACAGGGATTAAAAACCAATCCATAACAGAACTGCGTTAGTTTGATCCCTATAAATATAAGGTACGCAAAGGATCCGATACATCTAACGAGACACTTCTCAAATCCAGTCCCAAACATCCAAAATCACCGAATTATTCCGTTAACAAAATAAAATCATATGAAAGAATAATTCTATTCTTTCCTCCGTATATCTTAGTTTTAATTTCATGCACCGTACTTCACTTCAATTTATTCCATCTGATTCTTTCCAACTGAATTAAACGAGCATAAGTGTGTTCGTAATCCAAATTCGACCTATTCACGGACCTACTACCCTCTCTCTATTCGTGTGGGCGTAGTCGCGTAGATGTATAAGTGTTGTAAGATGTTTAATGACTGGATGCTGATGCGAAGCTTGAGTCTGTAAAAAGGGTTGGCCGAAAGAAAGGAAACTGGTTGATTGCAAATGCTGGTGGGACTAGAAATTAGAGGCCTTCCTTCATTGAGCGGCTGTCAAGTGGTCATGCCTTTCTATTGATCTGTCTCCCTTTTTTTGTTCGCTAGGAAAAGCCAAAGCCCCACTGCAATGTCACATGCTTCTTTTCGTTTTAAAAAAATAAATAAATAATTACACCAACACACGTATACATTTGTATCACAGTGGTTGCGAATTAGGTGAGTCCATGAATTATTTATCGCAAACTTGAAATCTAGTTCTAGATAAAAAAAAAAAAAAAAAAATTAAGGCTAAGAAACTGTGTAATTACTTAATTTTTTTTATTTTTCAAAAAGAATTTTTGATAGGAACCTAAATTCTTTTGAGCGTTTCATTGTCAGATATCTATCTGATTGGTTGACAACTTTTTTTCCTAACAAAATAGCCGCGTTCTTCTTCATATTTGGGGTTAATCATAATTTAATTTTATTACTTGAGAAATTAAGAATCTCAAACTCTTATATTTGAAATTCTATTTTTTTGTTTGAATTTATCATGCAGTGTTAGATTCCTCACTGCACTCCCACGTTAGAATTTGAAGAGAAGAGAAGAGAAAAGAATGAAAAAAAAATTAAATTTTTTCTTCAAAAATGTGTTTCCTAATTTTTTGGTAAGAGAAGAGAAGAAATTTTTCAAAATTTTTCTTCAAAAATTTCTTCCCAAAAATAGGATGATTGGGAGAGAAGTTTTCACATATATTTTCAATTTTTTTCTCCAACTCACTTTTTTCAAAATTCTCTCATCGCTTTACAAAAAAATTAAAAAAACATATTAAAACACTTTTTTTGCTTCTTTTTTTCCCATTTTCTTCTCTTTCATGCTCTTTTTGAACATTTTTTTTTTTTTTTGGATTCGTAGTCACTGACTCACTTGAATGCAATCGTATTATTAAATTCTGATTTCTGCTCTGTAGACCATTTTGGGTCGGTGTTTTAGTTGAAGGCAAGTTTTGGGCTGGGCTATAGTCTTTTAAAAGACCAAAGAAATATAATCTTTTAATGGGGCCAGGGCTGATTTTCTAGATGTAATATATTATGAGTTAAGCCCATGTTTGAAGCAGATATTTCGAAGGTTGCCTCGCCTATTGGCTTATAATGAAAATGTAATACTGTTCAAAATCTACTGTCCTGTTTGTGTTTGGTATCATAAGTTTAATAATCACAAATTATTTTCAGTGTTTCATCTATTATTTTTATTTATAACTTTTGATTAAATGAAACCTTTCAATGGAAAAAGAAAGAATGTCCAAAATGCCTAAAATTTCACTACCTACTAACCAAAATATCCAATTCTGAAAACAACAACATCTGCACCCACGGGAAACGCCACTCCCGTGGGCATGTCCACTGCTATTGTGCAACGCCAAAAAACTCGTCTTCTTTCTTCTTGTCATCGCCGACGACTTTGACGATTCCGGCCTCTCCCTTCGATCTCTCTTTCCAGCAACTTTTCGAACGACTATAGCAGGTTAAAATGATCGCAATCTCTTGTACTTCATCCTCCACGTCTTCGTTTCTGTCCTCCGGCCCCGCAGAGGCTCAACGAAGCTCGTCGGAGTTTTCGATCCGTTGAAATTGATTTTTTAGGCGTTTGTAATCCGACAATTTAAGTGTTATGAAATTAGTATGAGTGTGTAGATAATTGAACCCCGGTTCTAACGATATATGGTAGGTGAATGGAATGTTAGGGATGTGGACGAACGAAGAATTAAAAAAATAAGCCGGAATCGCCATTGTTGTCGCCATTGGAGACCTCTGTGATGACGTAAGATACGCATCTTGAAGATGCGTATCGCCTGTTGCGCTACAGTCACAGGCGCATCCATCCTTGGTTGCTCCTTTACGATAGGCGTGTCCAACAACATACTCATTTTCCATAGGCGTATCCAACAACTTACTCCTTTTCTGTAAGCGTATTCGCGGATACTCCTTTGTTATAGGCGTATCCCGTGGACATTTTGGGCAGTACTTCTTGAATCTAGGCATTTTGGTGAGAGAAAGCTAAAATTTGGGTATATACACTACAAGAAAAATGACCATTTATGACAAAAATTTAACACTGAAATCGTCACAATTGATCCCAATTACAACGGAAAATAATAAACGAACTTATGACAGAATAAACTGTCATAAATTTATATTTTATGACGGAAAAATCCGTCGTTAGTTAAGTCAACACATTTTAAAAAAAATTGCACCAGAATCTGGAAATTCCAGAAACCGGCACCAGAACCCGCATCATAAATTGGACACACCACCACTACCACCATATTAGCCTGTTAAATCCAGAAGGCTTAATCTAGTCGATGACAGACTGAATGGAACTCTTCCAGAAAGCTTGTTATGTGATAAATTTAACTAGTTCAAGCTTGGTAAATAACCAAGACTATCCGGAATTCCACTCGAAAGAGAATTTCCAGCAAGACTCATATCATTAAGTGATATACATAAGCCTAATGACTCTGGTATGGCACCACTGAAAGAGTTATCTTCCAAATGTAAACTGCTCAAGTTTTTCAATTCACCTATTGTTGATGGAATTTCACCGGAAAAATTATTCCATCCCAATTCAATTTCCACCAAAGATGAAGCATCTGATATAGTTACTGGCAGCTCTCCAGAAAATTTATTATTGGATAGAAACAGTTGAGACAAGCTTTTAGCTTCTCTCAAATTGCTTGTTACTGAACTTTCTAACTGATTCGTAGCAAGATCAATCATCTTCACATTAGGCAAACCCCATAACCCATCAGGAACAGATCCTGAAAGCAAGTTATTACTAAGCCGGACACGGGTTAGAGATGGACAATTTGCATAACTTTCGGGAATTCCACCAGTGAAATTATTTTGCAACAGAAGTAGATCACTAAGGTTACCTTTCTTGCACATATCAGGAGGGATCAGGCCTGTGAAAAGATTCTCTGAAATATCTATATAAACAAAATCAGACCAAGATCCAATCGTTTGTGGGAGTGAACCTGTGAACTTGTTGGTGTAAAGTGAAAACTCTTGAAAAAACTTGAATTCTCCAAATTCCAATGGGATTTCTCCGGTGAATCTTTTTTTAAATAGTTGCAATGACTCAAGTTTCACTAATGATTTCAGCTCCGAAATATGACCTTCAAGGCTGTTATTCGAAACATCAAGTTTTCTAAGACTTGTGAGATTTCCAAAGCCCGCAGGAAAGTTTCCAGTAAGTTTATTGTCATAAAGCTCAAGCTGTGAAAGTTTAGAGAGTTTTGTGATTCCAACTGGGATTTTCCCAAACAAAAAGTTGTCTGAAAGCTCAAGATTTTCGAGAAGAGTAAGGTTTTCGATTTCCTCTGGAATTTGGCCTTCAATACTAGTACTAGTGTTAGTAAGAAAATAGTTAGAATGAAAAGAAAATTGAACGGTCCAGATCTTGTTAATGCATCCAACGGCTCCCAGTTATTTAAAGAAGCACAATCCATGTGCTCAAGTGGTATCCAATAGTAATGTGACACGTGGCCTAGCATGTATATTATGTATCTGTATTATGTTGTTGTAGTACAAGTGGGAGCATCTAACAATAAAAGCGATTGATTGTACTCAATAAAAAAAGTAGATCATAAATTACTCATTGGTATTATTGCATATATATTCGTTACTTATTTTCATGGTTCTAAAAATTTACGATTTAATCGATTAATTTTCGATTAATTCTCTATAAATTAACCAATCTATTCGATTTTTAAAATCCAATTAATCCTATTAATTTATTTAAAATAATAAGTTTAATTGCAAATTAGACTAATATATTAAATATTATTATAATATCCGATTAATATTCCGATCTATATATATTATAATGCCTGGAGATCGGAAATGCACCAGAACAGTTTAAGGTATTTTTCTTGAATTTTCTTTTTTTTTTGATTTTTTTTATTAAAATTATTTTCTTGCATTAAATATCTATTAATGACAATTTAATTAATCATTAATTACACATATTAAACATATATTAAATTTACTCTATTTAATTTGTTTAAAAATTAGCAAATTAGTTGAACATTATAGTTATTATTTCAATATTAAATATTAATTATATATAGTTATGTTTATTTTTAGGTAAAATGACGACTAACAATTGTTTATATTGCGTTATTGTGAAAGTCGTAATAAATTATGGAAGTACAAGATATTTACTTAATATTTGGAATTGTATGCAAACAATACAGACAGATTTTTAATTTTGCACATGAATAAATAATACATGAGTTATGATAAAATCGATTAAATTTAACAAATCCAGTTAGTTATCGGAAGATAAAATTGATAAAAAACTATACACCCATTGTTTCATTATATTGTGTCGAAATAAATTTTTATTGTAATTAAACAAATTCTTACACTATTATTGAATATGTATATTATGAGAGGGTGTCGGCTTTAAAAAACGTTATTAACCTTAACTTCTCAAACAATCTTTATTATCAATGATTGTGGAGTCGTAGTAAATTATGGAAGTACACGGATTTTTACTTAATATCTAAAATTTATAAACAAATCATGCACATAAATAAATTACACATGAGTTATGATTAAACTAATTAAATTGAACAAATCCAACCATTTTATCGGAAGATTAAATTGATAAAAAATTTATACACCCATTGTTTCATTATATCGTGTCAAAATAAATTAATATTCAAATTAAATAAATTCTTACACTATTATTGAACATGTATATTATGAGAGGGGTGTCGGCTTTAAAAAATATTATTAAGTTGTATTCAATATTTGTAACTTTTAATCGTAAATATTACGTTCATATTGTAATTTTTATTTTTATATGTTTATGAAAATTCATAAGAGACCAATCAATTTTTAAGAATAATAGAAATTAATTTATCTATTACTGTACTTTTATATAAAAATTTATAAACCGCGCGAAGCGCGGATAAATTGGCTAGTTTTGATTGTGAAATTAGTAGTCAACTATTGATTTGACTAGTACTACTAACTAGGTACTTCATCCCAGATTGTTGTTTCTATTTTCTAAAAAATATTTATCGACGATCCAACCGTACGGATGCCAATGTATATCTAATTTAGTGATATTCACAAAATTTTAAAAAATAAAAAAATAATTTGGAGAGTAATATTAGTAGTCAACTATTTATTTGACTAGTAATACTAACTAGTACTTTGTCCCAGATTGTTGTTTCTATTTTTTTAATAATATTTATTGACGATCCAACTGTACGCATATCAATATATATCGAAATAAATGATATTCCCAAAATTTTAAAAAATAAAAAATTGATTTGGATAGTGAAATTAGTAGTCAACTATTGATTTGACTAGTACTAAAAACTAGTACTTACGACGGATTAAGAAGATCGTCGTAATTCTGGGTAACTTATGACGGATATTTCGTCATAAATTACCCAGAATTACGACGATTTTCATAATCCGTCGTAAGTTACCCAGACTTTATGACAGAAATTCCGTCGTAAGTTTAACGCTAAGCGACGTCCTTCCGTCATCAGAAAAGTAATTCATTTTGCATTTAAATTTAATTACAACTACTAAACGTCGTCGTTTCGTCATCAGAAAAATTAATACATTTTATAACTAAATTTAATGAAAATAAAGAAACTTACGATAGAACTTCCGTCGTAAGTGTCATGGTAGACGAACTTACGACGGAAATTCCGTCATAAGTATTTTTAATTCATTTTTCGATTAAATTTTAATTGTTTGGAGATAAATTTAATTAATAAAATAATTATTTTACGACGAATTTCATTTTCGTCGTAAGTTGGGCGCGAAATTTACGACAGAATTGAAATTCCGTCATAAGTTGGGCGCGAAAATTGCTTCCGTCATAAGTTGGCCGTCATAATTGGCCAAATTTCTTGTAGTGATAGGGCACTCACCCATGGAAAAAAGGAATTGTTTTTAAGTTAATTGAATAAAAAAAAATCTAACTCCATGCAAACATACAATTTTATAACCTCATCCTTCCATGTTAACAATAACTTAACTACACAAGTGTAAAGTCTTGAAAAAGTGATTATGATATTTCTTTTAAAAACATTGGTACCTTTGCATAATACAAATTCTAAAAATAGTTTTTTTCAAAGGTCTTTTTAGTGGACACCTTTTTAATTAAATGACTAATTTTAATTGATTAAAATTTTGGTGCATGCAAGGATTCACTATTATTAAATGAAAATAACTAATAAAAAATGCTAATGGCAATGTAAAAAAAAGGATTGTAACCGCAAACAACTGTTGATATTAACTTATCAACTTGTTATAAATTAGGTAAAAACGAATATATTTACTTATTATGGAAAGGGAAAAGAGTATTTAAAACACACAATAGAGAAGTTCTTTATTAGTGCGATTTAAAATATAATAAATTAGATATTATTTGAACAATCCAACCGTGCGGATGTTATTCATACAAAAATATGTGAATATATAAATTTTCGTGTAATTTAATTATTTGGAACTATAAATTTATAGCAATAAGATTATGATAAATCTATGTCGTTGAATATATATAAAAAATATTATTATTATAAAAGTGATGCTCCACTATTTCAAATATAATAATAATTTGTATACAATGTTATTTCGACATAAACTTTTCATGTTGGATTATCAAAAATAATAATAAAATACAAAATTTAAGGTGCACTAATAGAGAACTTCTCTATTGTGTGCTTTAGACTCCATTAAACCTCCTAAAGAATTTTCTTCTTTTTTTCCTTTTTCGTTTATTCACCTATATTAATACTCTAAAAAAATAACAATAATAAAATATTTATCAAGAAAATCTAGTCTGTTTAGGTATGTTTGCGTAGAGCATTTAAGTAGCAGCGTGTACTACTACCAAATTAGTTGCCTCACAGAGTAATTTCTGCCTGTTATCTCACCACAGAGATTTGCCAAATACATCAAATATTTGATTACACGTTCTTCCAATTTTGATTATATAAGGCTGTGAATCTCTTTTTCTTGTTAGAGAAGGCCCTGATTCTTCAAATATAGACCCTACAATTGGCTCACACGACCAGTCCAACAAGAAAAACTAACATCACCCTTTTACTGCGGTAACGTTTTTAATCATACAAATATGTGGTAACGTTTTTAATCATACAAATACAAATATGTGTAGAGGTACTGCATTAGACTGTTCTTGTGAATTTTTTGTATGTCAATTAGTGTTTCTTGTGTTACTTTAGCTTTTATGCATGTCTATATGTACTGTTTGGTAAATTTATCGATTTTTTTAGACTACGTTAGTATTAATAGAATATTGATTTAAGTTCTGATATTCATTATTGCTTTTTGTATCAGCCATGAAAACTTCTAGCGAAGCTCCAGGCAGGCTTGAGGTTTGTGGATTTTTGAAGTTTTTTTTTTTCCCCACGAATTTGAATCTTAGAGATTCTACTGTATTAATTTCTCTATGTTTAATAGTGAGATTGATTTTTGTATTGAATTTGATACTTCAGGGTACAGTTCTTGCAACTCTTGTATGTTGGTTCCTTGGACTTGGATCACTTGTGGCATGGAATAGTATGTTGACGATAGGCGACTACTACTATGCATTATTTCCTGTAAGTAACTCTTGATTATCCTAAAGAAAACACAAACTTTGAAATGTCTCCTACTATGTGACTATGTTTTAAGCAACTTATCAATTGCTTTGAAGAACCTTAAAAGGATGTTGTTAAGAAGATTTTTCCTAATTAGAAGCCTCAGAAAGTTTACGCAATAAACAAGAGATGTTAGCAGATGAATTCCTTGATGCATTTTTGCTCTTCATATGTATAGTCCTATTTGGCATTGTTGGATATAATGTTTCATTTGTCGATTCTTAGTGCTTGACAATTTTAATTATCAAAGGAAAATAGTATTTTGGGATTATGTGGGTAGTTTTATTTCGGGGTTTATGTAGATTTGTATATTTCACTACTTACATAACAATCAAAAAGCCAATACAAGTTCTGTGCAGGAAATGTGCTTATTCTTATTTCTTTAACAGTCATATGCATTCTATTATAGTTTTCTGTTGTAATTAAGTTTGAAAAATATTTTGTTTGATGAATGTTAAATTTTATTTTGAAGGATTACCATCCATCAAGGGTACTCACACTCGTCTATCAACCATTTGCACTAGGAACGATGGCTTTACTTGCTTATAATGAGTCAAAGATCGACACTAGGAAACGTAATATAGCTGGATACATCCTCTTCTGTTTGAGTACTTTTGCACTTATTGCGGTAAGTATTTCTCTCCTGAAACATGGATAATCTGACTCTATATTTTAAAAATTGTTGTTAATTTATCTGGAAACCTACTGATTAGAGAAAATTACATATTGATGTTGTAGTTGGATTTAGCTACGTCAGGGAAAGGGGGTATAGGAAATTATATTGGTATATGTGTTTTTGTTGGTGCTTTTGGAGTTGCAGATGCTCTTGTCCAAGGCGGAATGGTAGGAGATCTATCTCTCATGCGCCCGGAGTTTATCCAGGTGATCATGTAGTTAAACGTTATTGAGGGTTTGCCTTATAAGTCTGCTTTAGCTGAGTAAAATATTAATGAGTTTGGTGTCACTGCAAAATAGATAAGTAAAATTGCAATATTCATAAATTTAGTTTTCATAAATCTTGCAGTCATTCTTTGGTGGTTTGGCTGCATCGGGGGCTCTTACCTCTGGTTTGAGGCTTATGACAAAAGCAGCATTTGAAAATTCAGGAAATGGTCTTCGAAAGGGAACAAGTATGTTCATATTTTATAATTGACGCTTTGAGTTGCCGAGCTCTTGACTGTTTAATTTTAGTTCCTTTTTTAACCTGGAGACTTCTTCATTTTTCTTCATTTTTCTATATCATTCTTATATGTTAATACGCCTTACCAAGACCAATGGGTCAAAAGATGATATCATGGTGAATATTTCTGGGTTTTACGCTAATAGTCGAATACAAAAATTAAAATACTTGCACACCCTGCCTCCACTAAGGTTCAAAACTTCCATCTGATGTTACCAAGTAAAGAGAGGTGTAATTTACCTACAATGCTAAACATCAACATGTATATCATGCTTATATGTTTATACTGTCTATAAATATGCATAGAAGTCAACTGGCACAGATATTGACACAGGTATATGCAGTTAGACATAAGTCTGCTATTGACACAGTTAATGCTGATTGTTGTTCTTTAAAGATCTCACAAATCACTTTATTGTTAGTTTTGTAACTAAAATACATATAGAACAGTAATGCAAATTTTGGTTTGAGGTTAAGCTAACAAAAAAATTCTTCAACTGTTTTGCAGTGTTGTTTCTTTCTATATCCACTTTCTTGGAATTTCTCTGCATATTTCTGTATGCATTTGTTTTCCCTAAACTACCGGTAGTTAAGTACTATCGCTCAAAAGCAGCTTCTGAAGGATCGAAAACTGTAACATGTGATCTTGCAGCTGCTGGCATCCAGAAACAAGAAATTCAGAAAGTACATCATTTTTAATCATTGTATTTACTAATGGTTTGTATAGAAAGTAAGATTCCAATTTGGAGCTTTTGGTCTTGCAGGCTGACGATGATGCTAATCCTCAGAGGCTAACCACTAAACAATTGTTCTATCAGAACATTGATTACTTATTGGACTTGTTTCTGATATATGTCCTAACCTTGTCAATTTTCCCAGGGTTCTTATATGAAAACACTGGTGAACACCAGTTGGGTTCATGGTAAGTGTAATACTTTACATGGCTAGTTTATAATGCCAAGTTAAATTGCACAAAAGAAGTACCGTACCTTTTACTTTAAAGCATAATCATCATGTTTAATCATTAATCTGATACAGTTTTTGTCCTCAACGCTAAATAATGTTTATCTCACACTGTTCAGAGGTTTATTCATTGGTTAATCAAGTTTTCACCTTATCATCAGTAACTGGAATGCTAGGATAAAACTAATTTCTCAATATTTTGTCAAAACTTCTTGATTTCTCAGTACTGGTTTTCAGGTATCCACTTGTTCTGATAGCAATGTACAACGTGCTGGATCTAATTGGTAGATACGTTCCTCTGATAAAATTTGTCAAGTTGGAATCTCGAAAAGGCCTCATGATTGCAATAATATCCCGTTTCTTGCTCATACCTGCATTTTATTTCACTGCGAAATATGGTGATCAGGGGTGGATGATACTACTTGTTTCTTTCTTGGGATTAACCAATGGTCACCTAACTGTGTGTGTCATGACTGTAGCTCCTAAAGGATACAAGGTGTGTCAACCAGACAATTGCTTGAAGTGTAACGAACTTGAGTTATTCTATTTTAGCATTAGTAACAAAGTGTTCGTTTTCAGGGTCCGGAGCAAAATGCATTGGGGAATCTTCTAGTTCTATTCCTTCTGGGTGGTATATTTGCTGGTGTTGCTCTGGACTGGTTGTGGCTAATTGGCAGCACCGCTAAATTTTAAAGAGATGATCACAATCAAGCTTAAGCGATGAAACTGCTAAAACCAATATGGACGAAACAGTCGTCATTAAGCTATCAGCAGCTATTATTTATCAGAAATCTTGTTTATTACAATTTACAATTGTACTCATTTCTTTTGTAAATCAGTAGTTAGAGATTTCGATAGAACAAGTGACAAAAAGAGATCACGCTGAATTGTTTTTAGTTTCCAAATGCACAGTAAAAGTTTCTTAATATTTTTATTGATGATTCTGTTTGAGCTGATTATGATGTGATCTATAAATTAGTGGAAAAATGTAACTGTGTTCGACCTATAAAGGTAAGACTCAGCACCCACAATTAAATTTCAACTGTTTACGTATAAGTTCTAACAGTTAATTTACATGAAATCTTTGGAATACAGTGAACACAGTCCATGAAATGTAACCATGACTTGCAAGCATATTTGCTCAAAGAGCTAAACTGCAAAAACTATGCTAAATATAGACTTGACTATGATAATAATTTTGAGCAAAATCTAGATCCAAGTCAGATAAGAAATTACTTCCTAAATGACAGATGCAACTCACTTAACTCAAAATGCAATATCTTTTTTTTCCAAAGTTCGAAATGTAAATTTAGTTTCGCCTTAAAACTAGCATTACAACATATCTTGCTCTTTTCGACAACCACCTTCTCTCAAAAAGTTCCAAGAACAGTTTTTCCAGGATACTTCGATCATCTCAACATTGTTGCAGTCTCTTCCAGAAAGGGAGTAATTAAAATTGTTGACGAAGTCACGGAGTGTGTACGTATCAGTCTGTAGTTGGAATGGTCATACTTGGTTCGTAAACCAACCCCGGGATGGTTCTATTTGTATCAGGTTAGGTGCAACATACATCAGGGGACCTAGTGAAGAATTTGACTCATTCGTAACGATAATCCTAATCCATCACTCAACATATGATCTATTTATATGCGTAACTTGTAAATTGTAATCATGCATGCATATCATTTTGTATTCTCAAAGTATAAGTGTTTTAGTATCTCAGTCTTGACAGGTCACAGGAAGGAAACAAACTTACTATGGCCGAGGCTGTCGCACCAATACCTGAGGATAGTGAGGCATGGAAGTGGCTGTGGACTACATGGCAAATCCGTTCTTTCGTAGTTCTAAGTCTTGTGCTCCAAACAATTTTGGTTCTGGTTGCTCTTCTAAGAAAGAGAAGTTCAAGTAGTTGGGTCATTATTTCGATTTGGTCAGCATATTTGCTTGCCGATTGGGTAGCTAATGCCGCCCTTGGACTCATAGGCATCAGCGGTGTGACTACCGCATGTGATCATTATATCGACACGGATTATAGCCTTTTGGCATTCTGGGCTACTTTCTTTTTATCACATCTAGGTGGTCAAGACACGATAACTGCTTCTTCTCTGGAGGATAACGAGTTGTGGCGCAGGCATCTACTTGGATTATTATTCAGATGTTTTGGCGTATTTTATGTAGTCAATATTCGAGCACTCCCGGTTAAAAAAGATTTACGGATAGCAACAATACTGATGTTCATAACTGGGGTCATCAAGTACTCTGAGCGCACACGTTCTTTATATTCTGCAAGCGCTAGTAACTTCCGAAACTCAGTGGTTCCACAACCAGATCCTCGGCCTGACAAATCGAAGGAAATGGACAAACTTCCTACACATGTTGTATCACTTGCAAAGATGATTAAAATTCCTAATGCTGCCCATATATTTAAGAAAGATAAATTGACAGATCTGCAAGTGGTGCAGTATGCTTATCGCTCTTTTAAAGCATTCAAAATACTTGCTGTTGATCTTCGTTTAAGCTTCTCCGAGCGCAACAAGAGCCGGGAATTCTTTATTGCGAGATCAGCTGAAGATGCATTCATAGTAGAGGTGGAGTTGAATTTCCTCTATGAAGTTCTCTTCACCAAGTTCCCTGTAATGTATAGCAGACTAGGATACTTCTTCCGGTGCTTCTCATCCTTTGCACTTATCATATCGTTGTTACTATTCTACCGAATGGAGAAGACAAATATTTACGGGGAGGAATTTAAAAGCGCTGATGTGGGAATTACCCACACTTTTCTTTTTGGGGCAATTACATTGGATGTATTTGGATATATTATGCTTATTTACTCGAACCGGAGCCTCATGGTCCTTAGCAATTCGCCAGATGAAGACAAGTCTTTTAACCTATCGATATTTGGTAGAATCCGTAGCTGCTTGCTAAAGAAAAATATTGGAACATTAAAGTCCAGAAGCTCCTGGTTTTTCTTACCGATGATGAACCGCAGGTGGGGGGAATCTATGTCAACATTCAACTTGATTTATTATTCCCTACACAAACGTCCTAGAATGAGAGAATTACTTTATGATTTCTTTTGTATCACTAGATCCTTGGATGAGATCTGGTATGTTGATCGCATAAGATTCACCATCGTATTAAGAGACTTTATCGAACTTCGAAGAGCTGAAAGAAAAATCTAAGATAGCGGATGATCTGGAGACTGCAAAAGATATATTCTCAGCCACAGGTGAATGGGTGCTTCAGAAAGAAGATTACGGTCGTGAAACATTACTTCCATTTATTGTTGATGTTGACTTGGATGAGTGCTTTCTCATGTGGCACATAGCTACTGACCTTTGCTTCTATGACCAAGAAGATGAACCTCTGAACAAGGACTACCGCAATATTGCCAAGCTGATTTCAGATTACATGATATATCTTGTGGTTATGAGGCCCGACATGATGACTGAAGTGGTAGGCGTGGGGCTAGCAAGGTTTCAAGATACATGTGCTGAAGCTGGAAGATTGTTTCGAAATAGTAATGTAGAACCTGGAATTCATTTCTGTGGCCTCGAAAAAAAGGATCCAACAGTATTCTTGCTCTTAACACCGAGGTCGAACCAGTCACTATAAAGGGAGATAAAGGTATATGAATATTGTCTAATGCAGCCATATTAGCCAAAGAGTTAAAAAAAATTGCCACAGAAAGTTAAAGAAGACGAAAAGATAGATAAATGGTTCATAATTAGCAAAGTGTGGGTAGAATTGCTATCTTTTGCTGCAACTCATATGAGGTCACACTCTCATGCACAACAACTTAGTAAAGGTGGAGATCTTGTAACTATTGTTTGGTTATTGATCCATTGGAGATGATGAGAGTTCAGAGCTGTATGTGTTAGATTTTGTAGACGTTGCACAGGAAATTTCAGTACCACAGTTTGAGATAGCAGTTAATTTTTAATATTCAGTTATTATAAAGATAAATTCGATAGCAGTTGCCATTTTACATCAAACTCGCTCTGATATTAATTGCTAATCAGGGTATTTTAGGGAAAATGCTGTTTTTTCTGCCATAGGCACTAGGCAGTCTTTTATAGTAAAATAAATGTGTTCCTATATTCAACTTTAAATCTCTAAATAACTAATTACTTTTGGAATAAGTAGTCTAGTGTAAAAACTCTTGTCAAGTTTACTTAGAATTACTTGGCTCCCTGTAATTACTTGGCTTGATTTTATAAAACAAACAAGAAAAGTGTCCTTGTTAGATATGCCGAAAATTAAAAGGCAGCAGATTTTACAGTTTTGGGTGGACTGAAAATTGCGATAAGCAGACACATGCATTTAATTGGAAATTTATACCTAAACTGAGACTTGAGCAAAGTATATAGCCGTGATCAAACCACTTGATTTGAAACCACCACAGCTGACTGATGTGTGTGAGAGATTGCAAAGGTTGTAGGTTTCAGACAAGGTGGAAATAAAGATGATGAATAGCGTAAAATTTCCAGCTTGCAGAATAGATTCTAAAAATGATTTATCTTCAGAGGTAATTAGTACATAAAAGTGTATAACTCAAAGTTTGCTTTTCCCAGACGTCACTCAAAATTTCTTTTGACATTGTTCAACCCAGCATGCCGCATGATCACTAGATAACTTAACTAAAGTTGACCACTGCCGATGCAATTTGAATCAACTGAAATCACACCCTTGGAAATGTAATGTGTTTCTAGAATTCTCAAATGTCTATGCCATCAAATAAAATTAAGCCGCCTCCCAGTGCCGGGGGGAAATTCTAATCCATATTTTATGGATAACATGTACCGATACTTTGATTTACATAGAGATGTGAGTAAAGAACAATCACGAATGCAAAGCTCTTATGGGCATTCACAAGGATCTGCAGGCTGACTGAGGGTCTCCACAATGTAGGGAAAACAATAATAACAGGACAGTTTTCATTCATGAGACATTTGAGAATGAAAATAAAAAAAAACCTAGTGAGGCAAAAGAAAATTTCAAGGTCAGCTAATGTTAGTTCCTGGGGTAATATGCATATCTTAGTGTTACCGTCAAAAATGTGATGTTGGCATGGAGACAAATTTGTACTTATGGGGCCATAAGTTCTTCAATAGTGTAGCTCAGTGACTTGGCCCAGTCATCTTTAAGTAGCAGCGTCTGCAGGGTGTGCATCATGTCATAATCTGGGTCAAGCTTTCTCTGCCAACCCTACAAAATTAGAAGCACCATTACATGATTATTGATTTACAATATTTAAAACCATATCAAATTAAACACAAGAATATAATGCTATCGGTAAGTCTCAAAACTTGAAGTTCAAAGTCGGTGGTCACATTTCCACTCTAGTAGGCACGTGAAGCAACAAGTGTAGATATTGCATCAAGCAAATACCACATTGAAAAAATCAAGGAATGAATGGGATTGTTTTAAACACACACACACACATACAATCTTCTATGAGCCAGCTTGCTGACCTTTCTAGATACTCATTTGGCAAGAAAGTAAGCATGTTGATAAATGGCTCATTTCTTCATTTACTAATTAATCACTCAATATATATGTATTGGCGTACATTGAGCCTTTTAGACTGTGTTTCTGCAATACAAGAATATCACATATAGCAACAATTACGAACTTTTCCCTGCACTAATGTTGCTCTGTCAACCTTCATAATCTCAAAAGTCGAATTAACCAAATAAAGTAGAAATAGTATGTCATATGGGTATGGCCCCTGCTTCGCAATTTGTTTGATTTCCGCAGACCTACACACTTAATATAACTGTCAGCTCCCGTTACCTATGTGTATGATATTGGAATGGATGGTGCTGCAGACTGCAGCAAAGGATCTATGCCAGACATTGGTTAAAGTATAGGAAAATAGCAACTGTGAAAAAGACAGAACAAGGATACATGCACTAAACAATCGACATCATGACATGCATAACACCATCTCTGTTTGTATTCAAATAAAAAGTTGTCTTGATTAAGCTAAACACAATTTCAGTAGAAATTACCTCAAGAACCAAAGTGGTAACCATCACAGTGCAAACATTCCCATCAATATTGACTCTATGTCGCCTGACTTTCTCAAGCAATTGATGCATGCACTCTGCAGGATGAACCGCATCACCTTCCACGGTACCCCAAAAGTCAAATGACTCTGTCACTTCCTGTTAAATAAAAATGTTAAGAATCATTAAACCCACTAGTAGATAAATAATACTTATAAAGCATAAACAGTCAACATAAGGAATGCAACTAAATAAAAAATTAACCTCTAACAAGTTTTAGAACCAAACTTTATAATAAAGCTAGATATGCAGATCTACACTTCCAAGCAAATTGAATCCATATTACTTGTCTACTTCATGATTTTGTCATTTTATACCATTGAGATGCCAGTTTCAGTATTCAGGTCATGTTCAATTTCTGGTCAAGCTAATATCACCTAAAATCAAATGAAATTGTGTATGTGAGTGTAAAGGAATGAAACGGTTCATTTCGGGTTGACCAGGTCGTGTTCGGGCAACTTTCGGGTTTTCTCTCAGTAAATCGGGTTATGGGTCAGGTTCGAGTCGCCTTTTGGGTCATGTCTGATATGCCCACCAGCCACTTACACTACAGCTAATTCATTCTACTAAAAAAACACTGTTTCGATACTTTTTTTTTTTTGGCTAAATATGTTTCCGATACTTTTGAAAATCCAAATATATATAATTCAAGTCAGCAAACAATTTAAGCTTAGTCCTGCTTTTCATGTTCATTTTTCAATTTCAGATGTCAAACAGTTTAGACTGTTAGTTATTCATGCTAGCTCTTGAAACACATGAAGACCATGGGAGCAATAGCAACCACATGGAAGAAACGCTGATCAGCAAAATTAACACAATGTGCAGTCGGCTAATAATTAAAATTAAAATAAGAAACATCGGTATTTCAGTTTTTCACAACTATAATTTTCCACTCTAGAACATGTAAGCACTCAGATGATGGTTTCTCGTAATTTATTCCAGACAGGTAGACTACTTCATTGACAACTATATACTGCAGTACTTTATTACCTTTATAAAAGCCCTTGGATTGGGACAATTTTGTTGCTTTGATAATCTAAGTGTGCACTCTGCTGCTGTACGACCATCTCGACGGGCAACAGCCTTAAAGAATTCAAGCAAATTTACCCGATCACCACCAGAGAGTTCAGCTGTCATGCCTACATCAAGGAAAATGACATGAGGCTTTGTTTTAAACAGCCGCCTTCGAGAAGAGTTGCTTTGGGCTACCCGGACAAGAATATTTCCAGGATGCATGTCAGCATGAATAAAGTTATCCACCTGGAAGAAAATAGATCAAACTTCAGTTCCAGTATGAACTATCATCAACTTCCCCACAACATAGAAATTAACTTGTATGTTTTATTGCTATTTCTGGATTAAAAAAAACAAAAAAACATAATAATTACACTCAAAACATCAAATTCATGTATTATTTTGCCTTCTGCAAACATACTATATTAGCACCTACAATCTGATGGAAGAACCCAAGAAAACATTTTCTGTGTTGCCAACAATATCCAGTGCACAACTATATGTCACACTGTTCTGCATATATTTTTAAATGTAAACCATGTAATCAGACAACAATCAGAAACCACTTAGCGGAAGCAGTTCAGGTCCTTCAGTTAAAGGTTTGAATGTTCTGACAAAATGGCAAGAGTATATATGTACAGCAAGAGCTTTAGCTTTGTTTAGTGAAATAGCGTGCCACAAAATTGCAACCATTCAATATAAAATATGAATTTTGGCAGAAACAAGACTGCCTAGATCATGCAGTGCGAAAAATTCGGAAGTCGTAGCCTAATGCCACTTTCCAATTTCTGCACACATTGGCCATCCATTGCCATACAAGCATGGAAAATTCAATCAATAACAGAATCATATAATATCACTGTTGCTATCTGGTGGTTGAAAGAGAGAGAAAAGAATGCATATGGGTATGGAACAATATCTCTTTACACGCATGGCTTAAAAAAAGCGAAACTGAACAGTTACATATATTTACCACTTACCAGAAGCATCTTTAGAAGTGCATGAGTCCCAATATGCGCAAGGGAACTTTTAAGTCTCTCATGCCCACTAAGTTCATCAACATAGTGAGCAACGCTTTCCCCTTGCTCAAATGATTCCACCAACACAGCAGGATGAACAAGTGGGTACACAGGCTTTGGAAATGAAACATTCTTCCACCTGCGAAAATTATAGATGAAGCGACTCAAATGAGAAGCCTCCCTTGCAAGGTCCACTTGAGACATCATAAAAACTGCAAACTGCTGTAAACTTTCATCCAGTCTCAACCAGTTCAGAGCGGGTATAAACTTCGAAGTCTTTGCTACTATATTAATTATCTGAAAGTCTCTTCTAATGGAATCACCAACTCCAGGATGTCTAACTTTCACTGCGACTACCATTGGCTTGTTCTCACGACCACGGTACCGACACTGCAAAGATGCACGATGCACCTGGGCAATACTTCCTGATGCTACCGGTGCTTCCTCAAAATTGTCAAAAATTTCAGAAATCTTACGGCCAAAAGCCCTCTCAATACTCCTTTTGGTGTACGAAAAGCTATGTTCAGGGGCTTTGGCATGAAGCTTTGAAAGTTCAGTGCAAAGATCTATTGGAAAAAGATCTGGTCGTGTAGCTGCCCACTGACCCCACTTTATAAATGCTGGTCCAGCTCTTTCCAGGGTAAAACGGACAAGCTGGAGCCATGTTTTTCTATATTGAACTCCGAGGGAATCCACAAAGGGGGCCATAACTATGCTGGGAGAAAACAAAATGGCCAAGTAAAGAGCTCTCAGCAATAACACTACACCTTCGAATGCTGAATAGACTACAGAGGTTAAAAAGGCATGTCCATCCTGCGCATGTGCATACAAAGAATTCCCTGGCTGCAAGGTATCCGAATTTGTTGATGCTTGTGCAAATGCTACATTACCACATGATATAGCAAATATGCCAGGAACTACAACATATGAGCGACTCAAGGCCAGGGTAATTGCTTGAGTGAGCCTATATATAGGGTTGGAAGTATGTCTACGGTAAAAAGGCCCCCTCAAAAGCCTCTTCCAAGCAACCTGAGCATGATGTGTTATTCTGTTGCCTGCTGGGATGACTTGATAATTCCTAATATATTTATCATTGCAAAATCTGGCCCTGACCCTGTAGCCCAAAAATGACCACTTTTTTCCACTAAGAGACATAAATTGTGAAAATAACCGGCATTGTGGGGAGTACAGCGCTGCTGTACCATCTGCCCCATATCTCTTTCCATTTGGATAGATGGTCTTCTGGCTTGGGTGAATGGACACTGATCTTTTTTTAAAATTTTCTATTCTTAAAAATCTGCAACCAAAATGGTACAGTAAAATTTCATTAATAACCTAATTTAACTTGTTAAACATTCTTTTCCAAATCCATGTTATACAAAACCAGGAAATTTATGATATGTTAGAAACCTACCAGTACATAACTATCGCTAAAAACATTCAACAACAGAGTTAGTCGAAACTTAAAACTGATGACCAAGGATACCTTACAACATTAATTTAACATCATAGGTGAAAGCACTGTTGATTCTAAGTAAAAAAAAAAAAAAAAACATTTGTTGATAGGGTCATGTGTACGAATCCTACTTATCGATCTAGGGTCATGGTCCCTGACATTTGATAGTTGAAACCATCTATCCAAATTTCTGCGGATAAGGGTTCATGTCATTCTACATATATGCGAATGCAGGGCCATGTCATTCTTAATTTTATTTGCACGGATAATGATTTGTGAATCATTTCTAGGGACCAACTGCATCTATCTAATGCACCCAAAAATATGTAGCCTGCCTAAAATAAAAGGCTAAATTATAAATAAAATCCAAGTACTTGTACAAAAGACAACACTAACTTCTCAGCGTAACAATCCACCACACTTTCTAAACATAACATTAAACCCTAACTACAACAATTGTACCATGATCAATATGGTGTAATGTGTCTTCAAATATATCTAAACATCTATATATAGGAATTTAAAAGTAAAAGAAAATAAAACAACATTACAAAAAAAAAAGGTACTGTAATAAGAATTGAAAGCAGAGAGAGAGATACCTTAACATTGTGACAAGTGGGTTGTTGAAAATCTGAAACGGGTCGGTTTTAAAATACCCAAAAAGTGTACAACGGGCATTTTTCACTAGTTCGGGGATGAAAAATAATAAACAACCATATGGGCGCCTCAATATGAGCTTCCGGCAGGTTTCTGGGTCGGTAAAAACAAGGCGGCGAAGGTAAAAGATGACCCGCAAAACCCCAACAACTCTTCTGTATGTACACGTGTGTAAGTATAAACGTGTGTAAGTATATATGTGTATTCAACAAAAAAGGGTTTGATTTGGATCACCTAGCACGATTTTGTGGGGTTTTTTTCAGTTTTGTATTTACTTAGCTTGTAATAAAAGAAAATTAGTTTTTTCGATTAGAAATTAATTATTTAATTTTCACTCTTATTGGGACTACTATTATTTTTTATAAATTAACTTAATATTGTTATAAGTATTTTACTTGTTTAATTACAATTATTAACCCTAGTTTGAGTTTTTTTTTTTTTTTTTTTTTTTTACATCAACCCTAGTTTGAGTTTTGGTAATGAGAATGATGTGCTGATGTTTCATTGGCATGTTCGTCATTGTCTAAAAGTAAAAAATATCTGGCTTGAGAAATAAGACAACTAATGCGATTTATTTTAACTAGTATTTATGCCCGCCATGCTGGGCCTTTAATTTTAAAATAAATATATTATATTAACATGGTTTTTATTATTAAGATGGACTTTGATTTTTTTTTATTTTAGTTATTCAAATTTGCTAATTGTTTATTTAACACGAATGGTTACCCTATTTTCTTTGTTAAATGTCAAATTTCATATATTCTAAAATTAAAATTTATATTTAACATATCATCATAATTATTTTAATTAAATAAGTTAAAAAAATATTTATTTTGATATTAATATAACAATTATATATTTTTATAATTGAAAATTTAAAAATTTAATAAGCATCCTCCTCGGTCCCGTCTCCGACGACGCATGGAATCCTATATATAATAATTTTAAACTAAATTTAGAAATATGATAAATTTTTATAACAAATAATAAATTTATATTTTTATATAACATAACTCCTTCGTTTAGACTTTAACATATAATCATAATTATTGTATTTAAATAAGTTAAAAATATTTGTGTTGATATTAATATAAACATAAATGTAGTTTTATAATTAAAAATTTTAATATTTAATAAAGATACTCCTCGGCCCCGTCTCCGACCTCGAATCTTGTATATGATAAAAGAATCTAAGAAAATCACCTATAATTTTCTTGGTATACTTTGTAGGGATACAATTTTTTATGCATAACATCTTTTGACTTTTAAAAATTCAAAGTATTTCATTTTACTTTCCCTTCCACAGTTCCAATACTTGTATATTTAAATAAGATGTAAATACAAATATTGAAAATTTGAAAATAGCATGGTATAAGAACCAAGCTTCGGATGGAAGTTTCATAGATGCTATGGTTGTTTATTAGCTAGCCTGATTGAGTTATGCAAGTGAGTAGTAAAGCCTATAATAATGTTATTCAAGATTATTTTTTTGTTGTTCTGGCGAGGCCTCAACCCCTATATATCAATAATATATAAATAAATTTAGATATATTATTGTTCATAAAAATGTATTAATCCTATCATAACATTAAATTATTAGCATATTAACAATAAATTCAAATTAAAATAACAATGTTCAAATGTTCTGCTATATTTAAAATTATGAATGTATAAACACTATTAGTAATTTTAAGATTAATTTAAAACTAATGCGATTTATTTTAATAAGGACTTTAGGTAAGCTTAGGCCTTAGCCCATGGACATGTGAACTGCGCTCTTAATGGGCTTTTGTTGGCTAGGCCAGTTTTTGGTGGTATCATTTGCCCGATTGGGGATCTTAAAAGAAATTTCACTAAAAGTAAAGCTAATTTCAACTTATAAAGGAGTATTTTTTATTTGGATAGCATTATATAAAAACTAAAATTAGTTGCAATAAAATAAATGATTTCAAATTGTATTCGAAAATAAGTTATGATATTTAGTTAAGTACAAACTCATACAAAAAATTCAAAATTTTAACAGCAAGAGCCTCTAATTCATTTTTAAATATAATATAACCAACTAAACTCTTAATAAATTATTATATTAAATCCAATAATTCTCTCTCTAGCTAGTTACTCTTTATTTATTTGTTATATTTCAATTTCAACTCCATTATAACAATGACTTCGACTCAAATATGCGCAAGAAGTACTTGAGTGATAAAATAAGTTAAAAGTTTTCTAGATACTCTTAAAATTGAATAGTGTGAAAGTATTCTTAAATTTCTAGAAAGCATAGATTCTTTACTTTTTTTTTTATTTAAGGACTCACACACCGGTTGATTATACAACGAAAGATGAATTCCAACCAAATTATAAGCATATTTGATTTGAAATTTGTTTAATATCACTCGGCTCCAACTCGACTCATTAATTGTTAAATTAACATTATGAGCCGGCTGCAACTCCTTTAGAAGAAAGTTACTTTAAGGAGTTTTTGCTCCGTTTGTGTAGCTTGCTTACTCGGCTTTAAGTTACAAGTTCCATTTAGGTACTTTTGACTTATGACTTATCAATTTTTTTTTTTTTTCACGATTCTTGTAAAGTTCAAATATTATGAATTTAAAATTTTTTAAAGTCAAATTTCACTTTAAATCAAAATTAAACCCCATTTAACTTTTAAGTAAAATTACCCAAACACTTTCATTCAACTTAAAAGTAAACAACTTTACTCTCCTTTAAATTAAATACACCCCCATTAAGTCAAAAGTAACTTATTTTAAGTCATTCCAAACGCCTCTACGTCTTCCTTTATAAGTGCGGATGTTCCATATATGCCTTCCATCGATACCGATGGCTATTTTTAATTTTTAGATAAAAAATCAATATTTTAATCATTATGTTGCCCGAAAGGAGATATACAGAATCAATATTTTAATTTTGAAACCAAGGCATCTCGATCAGCTCGTTGAAACAAAACCTGATTGATGAGTATGAAACACAAAATGTATCAAACAGTGCCATAATTTCACTTTTATCATCATCACAATCATTGGAACTTTGGAAGGTAGTATATATACATCTTATCTTATGGGAAAACAGTCAAATGGCAGTACTAGCTGGTTTGATAGTGAGGGGAACAAATCAAAGTGGAGAATATGATGAAGATCAACTACAAATGTCTCCTTTTGAGAACGTACTGTATTATTCACCACATTCAAGAACTCTAGGTCGGTAGAGTGTATGGTAAGAAAAATGTGTTGTAAATTATCTGTGTCTAGCTACAAGTTCCCTTTTTTGTACGAATATCGACAATTTCATTGCCCTACCATGGTACTACGATTATACGCATGCACACACCGTACAAGGGAAATGGAAATCTTGATTTTAAATTCTTACAATACTTTCATTGATTATTTCCAATTAATCGGAACTCAAAGAAAACTCATCTTATATTTTAAAGACAAAATGAGAATTCGAAAAAAAAAATAAAAAAAAAAATCAACTTTTCAGGCATAATTAACATTTCAATTTGGATTAGGTTTTTAATGATTTTTAGCCACAACATGTATTATAAGTAGTTGACATGATGACATTGGAAAAAAAAATTGTAAACAGCCACGTATTTTGATAGAAAGAAAGTTGTACTGTAACATGTTGTTCAAAGCTAGCCTAATACTGACATTCAACTTTAGAAGACTAAAGATTTGGACAATAACATGATCGAAAATGAAAGCTATATGTACAAACACCTAAAAAGTCATCGATTTCTGACTAATTAATAATATCACTCGATCGATACAGAAATAAAAAAAGTACTACAGGAACCATTTGATGGTTTCTGCTGCGCGCTTCAGGAGTTCAGCATATATAAATATGTTTGCATGTATATGAGAAATTCAATTCAATGGCACGAATTATTAAGTTAGGTTTAATTAACAGTCCAGTAACTGAAATTAATTAGCGTGGATTGTTTTCTGTGTAATTTTTTAAGAAAATTACATATAAATCAGTGAGAGAAACAAGGTTTCCATGAATTAAAAATGATTCACGATGACGGTGGAATGATGTAGAGCCTGCACAAGCAATTGGAAACGAAAAAATCTGTGTTGCTCTCGTATATATATCATATGGTCCCCCTACCTCTACCTCTCCTTTCTATGTGTACGTTTTCTTATTTCTTTTGACGTTTTAGGATCAATTTCCTTTTACAAGCGTACTGCTCGTGATTATTTAAAAAGTAGATCTTGATACATCTATACGTATATTTTTATATTCAACCTATAATCCACATTTACTTTTGCAAAGCCGTACCGATACGAACAACTTCGAAATTCAATAACCGAAAAATACTATAATTAAAAAATTAGATATAAAATTGTTAATAAAATGTCACATATCATATTTTGATTGTCAATAATTTTATCAATTATAATGGATGCTTGTGCATTAAAATAAATTTTTTCAATAAAAAAAAAATCCATTATATCACATAATTATTATCACGTCATTCTGTAACTATTTATATATATTATATTCAATTCGATATCCCTAACATAACTCTATATTTTGTTCTCAGACTTTGCGAATTGCCCGTAACTCTGTTACTAATTAGTTTAGTCGAGAGTTTGCTGGTCGTGATTTAATCAGAATATAATTTTAGCCAAGTGAATAAATACATACGTGGAATGTGTTTTCTGTGAAAACATTTCAAGAAATAATAAGCTCTTGCAATATTTAATTCAAAAGAGAAAATTGTTTCTACAGTTAACTTTAGAAGAATTTCCTAAAGTTAACCTTTAAAAACATTTGAGTGTTACCTTTTATTTATAAAAACATTTGAGTATTACCTTTTATTTATATGGGCCCCGCAGTGTGTATTTTTATTTAGGAAACTATATGATGTGTCATTTTATTTAAGTGGTTACCTATAGGAAATTCTCCTATAGTTAACTATAGATCATTAAGCCCTAATTCAAATACTACTATTATCCTTTATTATAATACCTGAGTCTACCACATATCAGTTAACCAATCAGAAAACTATGAATTATTTTAGAACCAATCACAACGCATTCCTAAATTTTAGACCAATCATGTTATGTTAATAGTTTTCCTTATTTACATTCTCATCCTACTTAATTAACTATGGTTAGTTAACACTTCTATAATTTAAATACAATAATGATTTTATTTAACATATCCATAAATACATATTTTTAAATCAAAAAATATTTACTAAAAAATCACAATTTTAATTTGAAATCAATCACGATATACTATTATATATTTTAAATTAAATTTCATAATTAATCATTCATTAATCAACCACTCTTTTAATATAAAATCAATAACAATCATATTATCATACACTATAAATAGATTTTCATAATACATGATGTACAATTAAATTTTTTTAAATAATTATATCTAACTCAACTATAAATCTGAAAAATCAGATTTGAATTTAGATTTGAAATAATTTGGATAAAATCCATACCTTCAAAGGCTATTCTACACTATTAATAGATTTTCATAATACATGTTGTATAATTAAAATTTTTTAAATAATTACAATCCAATTCAATTAGAAATCTGAAAATTCGGATTTGAAATAACTTGGATAAAATCCATACCTTCAAAGAGTCAATAGTTTTAAAAGCTCAAAAATATATTTATTCAAAATTTGTTAATAAAATTAATTATTTAATAAATATAAACCAACACTACAAAATCTGATATGAATAATATTTTAAATAACTTGGATAAAATTCATATCTTCAAAAACTCGATTTTTTTGAAGGCTCAAAAATATATTTATTCATAATTTTTAATAAAATTAATTAATAAATATTTTATTAAATTAAAAGTTTTCTTTATTTATCATTCTTATCTTATTATATTAACCATGATTAGTTAACAATTTAGTACGTGAGTCTACCACACCGATTAACCAATCAAAAGCGAGGAATTATTTAGGACCAATCAGATTTCATTCCTAAATTTAAACCAATCGTATCATATTAAAAGTTTTCCTTATTTATCTTTTTGTACCCACTTTACTCACTGTAGTTAGTTAACAATTCTAATTAAACTATATTAACTATTTAATTTAACATGCTTATCCTTTATTATAATACCTGAGTCTACCAAGTACACAGTTAATATGCAGGTAACCAATCAGAAAACTATGAATTATTTTAGGACCAATCAGAGTCCACTCCTTTCTTTTAGACCAATCGTATTATATTAAGAGTTTTCCTTATTTAACATTCACAACCTACTTTACAAACCATAGTTAGTTTACAATTCTAATTTAAATTCAATAATGCTTTTATTAACAAATTCATATAATACATAATTTTTAAATCAAAACATATTTACTAAAAAATCACGATATTATTTGAAATCAATCATGATATACTATTACATATTGTAAATTAATTTTCATACTTAAACATTTGTTAATCAACATATAATTCAAAATTAAGTCACAAAGTTGTATTCAAATTGTACGTACTCTATAACAAAAAAGAAAAGGAAAATAAAAATTATAAAATAAGGAACTTATGACTTATCAATCAAAAGACCGAAAATAGCTCCAATATTTATGGGTAAAACAATTTTTTTATATTCCTTCCTTTTTCTAATAAAACATCCCTCAAAGAAATTAAATTTTATGGTGTCAATTCAACTATCACATCCAAAATCAAGTTGATCTCTTATATCCTTTATTAATGCTTTTATTAACAAATTCATATAATACATAATTTTAAAATCAAAACATATTTACTAAAAAATCATGATATTAATTTAAAATCAATCATGATATACTATTACATATTGTAAATTAATTTTCATAATTAAACATTTTGTAATCAACCTTTTTTTAGTTCACAATTCTAATTTAAATTTATTAATTATTTTATTAAAAAATCCATATAATACAAAATTTTTAAATAAAAAAATATTAATTAAAAAATCACGATATTAATTTTAAATCAATCGTGATATACTATTACATATTGTAAATTAATTTTATAATTAAACATTTATTAATCAACCTTTTTAATATAAATTCAATCACAATTATATTACTATATATTATAACTATGAATTATTTTAGGATGAATCAGAGTCCACTCCTTTCTTTTAGACCAATCGTATTATATTAAGAATTTTCCTTATTTAACATTCACAACCTACTTTACAAACCATAGTTAGTTTACAATTCTAATTTAAATTCAATAATGCTCTTATTAACAAATTCATATAACACATAATTTTTAAATCAAAACATATTTACTAAAAAATCACGATATTATTTGAAATCAATCACGATATACTATTACATATAGTAAATTAATTTTCATTCTTAAACATTTGTTAATCAACATATAATTCAAAATTAAGTCACAAAGTTGTATTCAAATTCTACGTACTCTATAACAAAAAAGAAAAGGAAAATAAAAATTGTAAAATAAGGAACTTATGACTTATCAATCAAAAGACCGAAAATAGCTCCAATATTTATGGATAAAACAATTTTTTTTATATTCTTTCCTTTTTCTAATAAAACATCGCTCAAAGAAATTAAATTTCGTGACGTCAATTCAACTATCACATCCAAAATCAAGTTGATCTCTTATATCATTTATTAATGCTTTTATTAACAAATTCATATAATACATATTTTAAAATCAAAACATATTTACTAAAAAATCATGATATTAATCTAAAATCAATCATGATATAATATTATATATTTTAAATTAATTTTTATAATTAAACATTTATTAATCAACCTTTTTTTAGTTCACAATTCTAATTTAAATTTATTAATGATTTTATTAAAAAGATCCATATAATACAAAATTTTTAAATCAAAAAATATCTACTAAAAATTACGATTTTAATTTTAAATCAATCGTGATATACTATTACATATTCTAAATTAATTTTATAATTAAACATTTATTAATCAACCTTTTTTAATATAAATTCAATCACAATTATATTACTATATATTATAACTTTGAATTATTTTAGTACCAATCAGAGTCTACTCCTTTATTTTAGACCAATCTTATTATATTAAGAGTTTTGCTTATTTAACATTCACAACCTACTTTACAAACCATAGTTAGTTTACAATTATAATTTAAATTCAATAATGCTTTTATTAACAAATTCATACAATACATAATTTTTAAATAAAAAATATTTACTAAAAATTCACGATATTAATTTGAAATCAATCATGATGCACTATTATATATTGTAAATTAATTTTCATAATTAAACATTTATTAATCAACATTTTTTTAGTTTACAATTCTAATTTAAATTCAATACCGATTTTATTAACAAATCCAAATGATACAAAATTTTTAATTCAAAACATATTTAATTAAAATTCACGATATTAATTTGAAATCAATCGTGATATACTATTACATATTGTAAATTAATTTCATAATTAAACATTTATTAATCAAACCTTTTTTTAATATAAATTCAATCACAATTATATCACTATATATTATAACTATGAATTATTTTAGGACCAATCAGAATCCACTCCTTTATTTTAGACCAATCATATTATATTAAGAGTTTTACTCATTTAACATTCACATCCTACTTTACAAACCATAGTTAGTTTATAATTCTAATTTAAATTCAATAATGATTTTATTAACAAATCCATATAATACATAATTTTTAAATCAAAACATATTTACAAAAAAATCATGCTATTAATTTGAAATCAATCGTGAGTAAATTAATTTTCATAATTAAATATTTATTAATCAACTTTTTTAGATATAAATTCCATCACAATTATATTACTATATAATATAAATTGATTTTCGTAATATGTATTATATAATTATAACCCATATTAAGTACTTACATTTTAACTCAACCCAAAATTAGAAAATTTTGGATTTGAACACAAACTTTAAATAATTTGGATAAAATCCATAACTTCAAAGACAAGATTTTTTTAAAGGCGCAAAAAAAAATATATTCAAAAATTTTTAGGGGTGAAGGCCCAAAATGCCCCAATTTCAATCTTCACCGCCCTACCTACCCTATTTTAGAAATTTGGCCATAAATACCCCGCACATACGGGGTTCCATCTGCCGCATTAGCTGTCGCGCAGTTTCGTGTTGAGTATCAAGAGAAGAAACGACATTTCGTGTTGAGTGTTAGCAAGGATGCCGTGTATGGTTGATTGTTTTCGTGATTTTTCGTCTCCTCCACAAATAGTGTTGGAGAACCTTATGTATGATGCTTCTTTGAATTAATGCAAATCTCTATTTTGTCAAAAAAAAAAAAAGAGGGGATACGCCATTTTGTGTGCAGAATTAAAATGTAACATGGCACACGCATTGCCCTGTCAGGCTGTTACGCCACACGAAAATGCGTATCTGGCAAAAAATCTGATACGGTGCACGCAACAACGAGTTTATGGGGTAGAAAAGGGCCAGACTTTTGTGGATAGGGTATTTTGGTGATTATCTCAAATTTTTAGTAATATGTATTTATAAATATTATATATAAGCCAACACTAAATTGACCTGACAATTTGTTTGAATTATTCAAAATACTAAATATACTCTTAATTAGTATTATTTGGTGTATAAGTTATAATCAAAAAATAAAATTCATTACATAGTTAATGAAACTATTGTTAGTGAATACTGTCATAGCAAATTGGTCAACTCAGCACAAAAAATCTTATAATTCAGTATTTTCTTGATAATTAATTAATTAATCAATAAAATGACATGACACCTACAAAAATAATCAAAATTTAAAATTTTCTTATAAATCACAATTTTTAATAGGTAATTATATCATCAATAAAAGGCCATACAACATCTACAAAAATAATCTAGATCGGACAAACATGTATTAAAATAGATCATTTCAAGGTTTTTCTTCATCCAAACTACGATCGTTAATAAGATTTTAAATTGTGGTACATCCCTCGCTTATATCACGAAAATATATAGCTGTTTTGGTGAGATAATCCAACAATTTATTGTAATTGTGAGGAAAATATATATCTGATTTGTCAGAACGTATTCGAACAATCAACCATAATTGTGATTCTATATTATCCAAATCAATGAATTAATATAATAAAATCCTGTAGATCTAAGATCCGGATGTCGGAATAAAAGAACATACTCTCACAAATAGAAAGAACGTAGCCCAATATGGGTAGACAAAATTCACTAGCGGGGCACTAAAATTTCAATGAAGAGATATTTTTATTGAAAAGCAAAGTAAAATCAAGGTTGAGAAACCGGAGTTATCAATCACAAGGAGAAAGTACAAAATTCAATATATCAGTAGATAAAACCCACCAACGGGGTAATAGACTCTAAATAAAAAGAGATATTTATAGTAAAACAAAGCAAAATAAAGGAAAATAACAAAAAGAAGGTTTAACATCAACCAAAACGTTAATATCAACCCTTAAACTTTAGTTTAGTATTTATGTGAGAGGAGGAGAGAGAGAGAAACCACTACGACATTCGTTATAAAAATCACTATTATTGAATTTTTCGAATTATATATTGTTTCGAATAAAAGGTGCCCTTTTTTAATTTGTATTCTTGAATAAAAGTAATAGTAATTGTTAAGAACCAGTCCATCTAAAATCTTAAGGTGTTAGAGGGAGACCATATATGGATCTTATATTATATTCTAACACTCCCCCTCACTCGAAAACCCATTTATGGGTCGAAGAGTGGATCACGGACGCTCATCTTTGGAGCATAAATTGCCTTCATGTCCATATTAAATATTGAGAATATTGGGGATCGCGGAGAGTCGAATCTGGGACCTCCGCGTGCCTGAGCTTTGATAGCATGTCAAGAACCAGTCCATCTAAAACCTTAAAGTGTTAGAGGGAGGCCTTATATGAATCTTATATTATATTCTAACAGTAATCAATTCACATATCCTAATCTAAGAGCAGACATATCGAATTTGTTTGGTTGGCTGATAATGTTTATTTTTTAATATCAATAAAACCTTAAATATAGGTAAAAAATTAATAACTTGGCAGATAGATTCTAAACAAACATAGATAATTATTAACAACAAACATAATTAAAAAAAAAAGACCTTCATTTTATGTACTCTACTCTTAGTTTTATTGTGTAGCATCTCAATGTTGTTTTCAATTATATAGTAACATACATAAATAACTTGGGCTTAAAGTAACTATATATGTGATTGTCACATTTTTTCTTTTACGTACTATTTTCGTTTCGTGTACAATGCAAAATTTGTGTAGTTTAGTAGCGTTTTGAGTTCAAATTTTGGGTAACAAAAAAAATTCATCTCATTTTCATACAAGATCCCAAAGACACACGTCATGAATTAATGTACACAACACAAACGATTTGTCAGATCTACACGTAAGGCTTTCTCTAACTTATATACTCATTGTTAAAGAAAAATGAATTTCATGTTTTCTAACCCGATAATTAAATTACAAGGACACATGTAAAATAATGTGATTATGTTTTATATATAACACATTTGATTTTATTTCATGTACAGTTTTCTATTTTAACATGATAGTCAATTGGAAAAAAGATACGTGGTACTCAATTTTCAAATATCTTATTTTACGCGTAGGGATGACAACGGGTTAGGTTCAGTTCGAGTTTTGTAAAATCCAAATCCAAATCAAAATCGGGTTTTAAAAATTAATTAAAATCGTAATCCAAAACTCAATATCCAAAACCAAATTCGTCGGGTTTCGGATTAGATCTGATTTTTGCGTGTATCCAAAATTAGTAATAATGTAGTCAAATTTAAAAAATTGCTACACACAAACAATATTTATTATATGTATAAAATACTTAAAAATTAAAATGATTAATTTAAGTAAGTAGTTAAATGTAACATATTGTACGAATTAAACTAACATACTAAGTAAAATTTGAAATTTGCCAAAAATAATTCTTCGTATACAACACAAATGAAAATTTTATGTAAATTAAAAAAAAAATTAAATCTTAAATATTTCAATGAAACTTGAAATAGTGATATAGAAGTTCTAATTACTATATTAGTATTGAATATTTCTAATGAAATATTTAAATAAAAATAAATTAATTATATGTGTTATATCTAAAATATTACATTTAATAATTTCAAATTATGATTTTTTTATATTATTTATGTGTCGGGTTTCAATATTGGATCGGGTTTCGGACTGGATATCGGTTCGGTACAATTGAAATCCAAATCGTAACTATTACGGGTTTAAAATTTAAATAATAAAAAAATTCGGGTTCGATATATCCAAAATTTTGGGTTTCAGATTGGGTACCACCAGATCGTATTAATTTGCCATTCCAATTTATGTGTAAAATAAAATTAAAATTTAATATACCATATTCTAAAAGAAAAAGAATAAAAAAAATTAACATACAAACTCTAAAAATTAATATACACATTTTAAGTTGTCATTAAAAATAGGCTGAGGGCAATCAACATAAACTCTAACAATCATATATTACTCCAAGAAAAAAGATATATTGGATATATTCAATTTATTGATAATGTTTATTTTTATATATATAGTAAATCAATTCAATAATAAAAAAGCATACAATTTGTAAAAATGATATTGAACGAACACATTAGAAGAAAGTTTTCTTTATCATATCAACGTTCATTTAATGGATCTTGCAAAGTAAAGATCTTTTCTTATATCGCTGAAATTTTTGAGAAACAATAAACATGCAATCTTTTTTTGAGAAATAATGTAATGATTTATAGCGGTCTTGAAAAATAAATGTTTATGAAGTTTTAATATGTATTCGAAAAATTGACCGCGACTCCTACAATTTTTTTAATGAATTAATATAATAAAAATTATAGAAACCCACAAGACTACACATTTAAATATACCGAATTTTACTTGAAAAAAAAATATACCGAATTTCCAAAAGAATAAAGCTTAAAATACGGGTAAAAAAGCTTATGAACTTCGTAGAAAGATTCTCAAAAATGAGAAAAACCAAACAAAAAACAAAATTAAAAAAAGCAATAAAGACGGGCTTAGAACGTTTCAGTGGGGGATTTGAATGTTTTGATAATTGTTCGATAATATTAATATTAATGTAATTGGTATAAATTGACGAATATGTAATTTTTTACTTAAATTAATTACATTCTATTATTTAAATTATGCTCTTTTATAAATCATGATTATAATAATATATTTATAATAATTAATTAATAAATTTAACCGTTCGGTGCGTAGCACGGATAGAACGCTAGTATAAAATAATATATCTGTTTCTCCTGTCTATAGAAAAAAAAAAGATAATATATCAGTATTCTTTATTAGATATGAATAAATAATGTAAGCTGTGTGATTAAAAAATATGCATGTAATCTAATCTGCATGACGGTATACAATTCATTTGAACTGTCCTCGTTTATTGTTACCATAATTTAAACATGCATTATTATCCTATCCCCATCCATGTATAAAACTGGATATGGCTCTTGACTACGTGAATGATCCATGCAACAGAAATAAAATAGGGTAGCCATTTTAAAAACGTTGCTGGGGACAATATGTTGTAAATCAATTCAAATAACATGCACTTGTGCACAATCGAGAAATTTTATATGTCGTTTCAAATTTGAAGTTTGATTTTTACTCATTTCGAGTTTATTTAAATTATGTTAGTTAACACCTTAATCTAACAAACAATTTAAGGTAATCAAATTTTTGTTTTAGGAAAGACTATTTTTAAGTTTAATTAGACATACATCTATACTCTATATTAATGTGCAAAATCATGTTTTAATGGTACACAATCTATACTATTATATAAAAGCCGAAACATTAAAAGTTTGGTTGGTTGGTCGGCCCGGTACGGTACCTATTGATTTTACTTATTTACCCTTACACAGATAAAATCCATCATACTAACTAATCAATTTCCTTTTTCAGGTTAAACATATTATCTTTTCTATTTTTCAATAACTAAATAATTTCATTTTCAGGTAAAATACAATATCCTTTATATTTTATCTAACTAAAATTTCTCCATTATTAATCAATTTCCTTTTTCAGGTTAAACATATTACCTTTTCTATTTTTCAATAACCTGAAAATACAATATCTTTTACATTTTATCTAACTAAAATTTCTCCTTTTTTAAAAACACTACAAACAATTTTGTTTAATAAAATAACATAATTACATTATGATTAATATTAACTAATCAATTACCTTTTTCAGCCAAAACGCGTTACCTTTTCTCTTTTCTCTAACTAAAATATCTCTTTTTCCAATTATATCATGGCGGTTACCTTTTTCAACCAAAACACGTTACCTTTTTTCTTTTCTTTTACTAAAATCTCTCTTTTTCCAATTATATCACGAGAATTTTGTTTAATAAAATAACATAATTACATAATGATTAATATTAACTAATCAATTACCTTTTTCAGCCAAAACATGTTACCTTTTCTCTTTTCTCTAACTAAAATCTCTCTTTTCCAATTATATCATGGACGGTTACCTTTTTCGGCCAAAACAAATTACCTTTTTTCTTTTCTTTTACTAAAACCTCTCTTTTTCCAATTATATCACGGGAATTTCTATTTAATAAAAATAAAATAATAATATTATAATACTAATAATTAACCGATTACCTTTTCATCTAAAACTATCATCTTTTCTATTTTTTCTGATTAAATTCCCTTTTTTTCTAGAAAGTAGGAGTAATTTTATTTAGTAAAATAACATAATTAAATTTAATTACTATAAATTAATCAATTACTTTTTTTACATAAATTATGTCATCTTTTTAATTTTCACTAACTGAAATATCTATTTTCCAATTATATCACTGGTGGTCTATATAATACAATAATATTATAATATTAATAATTAACCGATTACCTTTTTCAGCGAGAACGTATCATCTTTTCTATATTTTCTAACTAAAATCCCTCTTTTAATAGAAATATCACGGACAATATTAATTTCTCCTTTTCTAAAAATATTACGAGCAATTGTATTTAGTAAAATAACGTAATTAAATCATAATTACTATAAACTAATCAATTATCTTTTTCATCTATAACATGTTACCTTTTTTATTTTTCTAACTAAATTCTTTTTTTTTTAATCATATCACGGGCATTTTATTTAATAAAATACAATAATAATATACTATTAATTAACCGATTACCTTTTTCAACTAAAACCTATCATCTTTTCTATATGTTCTAACTAAAATCACTCTTTTTCTAGAAATATCACAGAAAACATTTATATAATTATTATCAAATCATCTCAAATAAAAAATTTAAGCCTCCAGAATTCACGTTTTAAAAAAATTAATTTAAACTAATAAAAAAATTTCATATAATATTAAAGAAATCCGTGCATAGCACGGGTTTTAAACTAGTAGTACCAAAATATCAAAGTACCAAAGTATCAAATTTGGTTATCACTTAACTCGGGGTTCGATTCCTTGCAACTGCATAATTATACATGATTTATTTATTTAATTTCTTTAATTTCACCCCGTGTTCGATTCCCTATAACCACATAATTAAATAGCGTTTATTTGTTATATACTTTTATCATTCAATTCTTTACAAGTTTATATTTAAATAAAACTTATTAATTATATTTATTTATTTATCTATTTTAATTTTTTTGGTTTCACCTGTATTCAATTCCCTACAATTACATAATTTAATAGTATTTATTTATTATATGTTGTTATCATTCAATTTTTTACAAATACATATTAAAATATTATTCATTAGTTATATTTATTATCGATAATTTACCGACTAGTACAACTAAAGCATCCATAGTTTTTCACTTGCGGGAAAAGTTGTTAAACTGGAAAAGGACAAAACAGGCATAACCAAAATACACACCGCGTTGGTCCAAGAAAGCATAAGCTTAACCGTTGAAGGAACAAGCTCTCTGAGGAGACATGGACGACAAGACACAAAAGAATGTACATATACGTATCTCAGTTGTAGTTTTACCTTAAAACTTCGCAATGTCCTAAACCACTAAAACAAGTACACGTAGGTGCAGCTTCGAGGCAATCTACAAATCAATCCCCCTATACTTGCTAGCTGGCGTTGTCGTTAGGAAAGTGAAATTGATGTATTTAATACGTGACAACGATAGACTTATCATACAGGTGGCACAAGTTTTAGTAGGCTTATGTTTTTTAAACTGCATGTAAAAAGTTTAATTTACTTTTCACATTTTCTGGTTCCTCGTTCCTGTTTAATTTGATCCCTTGGGGCAAACCAAAGATCCAAATATGGAATAATTTATCCAAATTTTCCTAGCGGCAAACCAAAGATTCAAATTTTGAATAAATTATCCAAAATTTTCTCTAACAAATACAAATGGTGATCTAAATTTGAATCAATTATTTGACCAAATTTTTTTCTTTTGAATCAATTACTGATCTAAATGGATCAGTATTATTTACTGATCCAAAAATCAATTGTTTTAAAATTAAAATAATGGTATTGTTATTTGGATTAAAATTATTTGTGATTTGTTAATTACTTAATTAATAATATAATGTAATAAATATTTATAAAATTTACTTTTTATATTAAAACTTAAAATAATGAGAAAAACAAATATCATCAAAATTTAAATAAAATTACATTAAATGCATAAAATAAAAATTATATTAATTGCAATAAATTAAAAGTACAATAAAGAAAATGACTAGAAAATGGTACAAATAAAATGAATGTGTTGTTTGTTAATTAAGTATAAAATTTAATGTTATTTTTTTTGTCAAGACAATATTAATCTTACTCACTTATATATTTTAATTAATTTGATAATTAAATATAATATAAATAGTTAATAATGATTAAATATCGAATTTAAGAATAAAAAGTTGAATATAAATTTTTGTAATGTAATATGTAAATAGTAATTTGTATCAAAATTTGGATCACCCTAGTGGAGTTGATCAAAATTTTGGATCAAAATTTGAATTGATTAATGATTTAAATTTGAATTTTTGAATCCCAATTATGGAAGATGGCCTGACACTCACCAACAATTAGAAATAATAATTGTCTATAGTCGTATAAATTTATATTTTCTTATGGTGATTAGAAAGAAGTTGTGTTTTTTTTTTTTTTTTTTCTGGTAACCAAAAGTTGTCTATAGAAGTTGTGTTATTTGTGTACATTCTCATTATAGTGAGTATATATTTACATTAAAAAAGTCGATTATATGTTATCTTTATATCAACTCTTTTGTTTAGATTACCTGTTGGTGAAAGGTACTCGAATTATAGACAAAGTCACAGAGGTCTAATATGACTCTTATCACTTGCCTTTCTAGTTTCTTCCATCAAACATTTTGATTATTTTATGTAGAATATTTTATTTGCACCAAATTACAAGAGAACTTCATTATTAATATATGCATGGAGTGTACAATAATGGAAAGAAACTCAACTGTACGCTAATATAAAAAATATATAAAAAAAAGCCTGTGGTCCTGAAATTAATCTCAACGAGTGAGACTGTGCTTAATATATATTTAAATCTGGCAAAAACGACAAGGCGACAACAATGCCACAAGCACAGGAATCTCGAAACTTACCACTTTGATCATTAACAATTATTGAGTCACTAAATTACATGAAACAATCAAAATCAAAAGTATCTGGGATTTCAAACTTCAACATGCTATCAATACTGTAGTTTTCCCTTTCATCTTCAGCTGCAGTAGTACTAGTGCTGTTGATTTGTGTTGGACTTGATGCAGGTGTCGAGAGATTCGTCAAGCTGACCAAATTATTGTTGCTGCAGTTGGACTGAAAGTCGGAGGTATCGGATGGTATGCTGGGGACGAAAGATTGATCCAACCCGTAATAGCTGATATTTTTTAAGTCTGCATAGTTGCCATTGGCCATTCCATTGCATTGCCCCCAGTCATTTTGTAATTCGGTGAATTGAGGTTCCATAAGTTGTGCATCATTAGAAAATGGGACAAAAGTTTGAAATTCTTGACCTTGGCTAGGTTGCATCAATTGTGGGTTTTGTTGATTATTTGGGACTAGCTGATCGGGAGTGCAAGCATGGTTGTTTTGTTGAACATTCTGTAGAAGAAAATTTGGATTTTCGTGGCGTTGGGACGAAGAAAAAAGAGAAGTAGCTAGCCTTAACAGCTCAGGGTTAAGTAGGGTTTGGACCCCTAACAATCTTGAAATGTTCATTTGAGATGAATTATAAGGAGATGGGCTCAAAATAGAAGACAGATCAAGAAGATCGAGGCGAGGATTGTGAGTCACCGGATCGATTCCCATTCGGAGAAGCCTCTTTCTAATGTGTGTGTTCCAGTAGTTCTTGATTTCATTATCAGTTCTTCCAGGCAAGCGAGATGCGATAGTCGACCACCTAATAGTAATTAAAGCAAGTCTCGGTTAGAACACAATTTTTTTTGTTAATACATCAACGTAATTCTTGGCTATGTAAAAAAACTTAAATCTTACTTGTTTCCCAAAACTCGGTGTAGCTGAATGATGGCTTCTTCTTCTTCCAAAGTAAATCGACCCCTTTTGATATCAGGCCTCAAATAGTTAGTCCAACGAAGCCGACAACTCTTTCCACACCTTTCAAGCCCTGAATGCATAAACAGATTAGAGTAAGATTCATATAAATTAACTCGAAATAACTCGGGATGAATTAATTAACAAGACATGTAAAATGTACCAGCATTCTTAGGAAGTGTTCTCCAGTTGCCATAGCCATTTTTTTGAATGTAATCAACTAGTTTTTGATCCTCTTCTGGGATCCATGGCCCTTTTTTCAGTCCATTTTTATCACAACAAGGTGATCTTCCCATGGCTGAGTCTTAATTTTAAGAGGAGAGAACAGTACAGAAGATGTAGGTCCGTATAAGAGGCAACTACTTGGTGTGTATGCATACAAAAAACTCTTATATAGAGAGAGAGAGAGAGACAGAGGGCTAAGATAGAAGTACTCGCACAAAGGGAAAGTCAAAGGGATTTGGTACCGCCCTTTGTTTATCAGTGTGGCCATGCAACGTGTCCCCTATCTTCTTTCGTTTGGAGAAAAATATTAAAACAACAAAATCATATGTTAATAAAATTAATGCGTATGCACAACAGAGACACTCTCAGACAGATCATCACATAATATAAAAAGTAAGATGTTAATAAAATTTTCACTACGATTGTGTTTTAACTTCGAAATTGCATTTTGTTCTTAATTATGCATTTTGTCCGTACAAAAAATAATAGTTTTGGTCTTAATGCAGTAAAGCACTTTTGAAGAGAAGCTTTCTTCCGACCAATGTCATTCATTTTTAACATCTGATTAAAATTTGTTAAGCACCCGACTAAAAACAGTTAAACACTAAACAACACATAATTAGCCTTTGTAGTTTCATGAAATATATAATAATTTCTGTATCTATAATTTTTCATAAGAGATGGATAATTATAAGTGAGATTTATGAGATCGAGTATCATGACTTTCCGTGGAGCATAGGGCGTCTATTCCCACCTTTCTGGATTAGTACTAGCTGTCGTTAACGTGGACGCGCCACGTACACCTTTTGCATGCTTTCTTGCTTTTCTGGATTCTCCTATTTCGTGACTTCTTATTGCTGATAAATATACTATTTTAATCTTAGTGTGTTCTATCTTCTTATTGCATGGCTACAATTCGAAGCCGACTAATCTAGCTATACTCTAAGTTGATTTTACCAAACTAACCCTGGTCAGGATTACCATTCATTATTCAACAGTGCTTATCAGCTTATATAAGTGGTTAGCAAGCGCCCATGAAGCCATGATTAGTTCTGCAAGGGCAGTTGTGCCAATGTGAGTGGTGATCAATTACTAAAGTCTATTTATAATGACAATACTACTACTAAATGTGAGTATAAATTGATGTTCGATGAGGAGTTAATTGAAGGCAGCAATAATAGAGTTTGGTGCTTGCCGAATAATATGCAGGCATTTATTGTTATTATGGGTTGCCAAGATCTCCGCACTGTATTTCCTTATCTCATATTCTTATCTAAAAATATTATGTTTTGGAATATTTGGTTCATGTTTAAAGAATTCGAATTAACGAAAATCGTAATCCCAAATTCATGTATAAGTATTTGGATTGAAAATTAAATAGTGAAAAGAGGAATTTCATTTTCACTAAAAAATCATATCATCCTTTTTCCTTGAAATACTGTTAACATATTGATATACGAGAAGTTATCATAATTATTGTTATCAGCAAAATTGGAATATTTCCTTAATATATTAGTTACTTTTATTATCGATTAGATATCGGCGTTATAAGTAATCATTATATTGTAAACGAATAAGGTTTATGTCTTCACGATTGAATAAGACGAGTACTTACGAATAATTTATCATGGTATCAAGAGCCTAGATCATTAAGGAAGATGACGATGAAGCGAAACCGCAATGACGATGATGATGTTTGTGAGTGAGACAGAGTCAAATCACGACGATGAGACTACTTATAATATTATAAGATCAGACAATCGTTTTTTATTGAAAAGGATAACAATTTACCACAAGAACACCGATTATAATTTGATGATCAATTTCCAATGGAAACGACAACAAATTACGACCAACGACCATTTTCTTAATCGGAAATGAGTACTACTTTCAATATTAATATTTTTTTTAATTTCTTATTATTTTGGGAACTTTCAATACTTATTGTTTTAAATATCACGAGTTTGAATGACGATGTTAATATATTATTATTGATGTAATACTAGAAGTTAATTATGTTATTAGTAAAATTTGGATAGTTTCCTTATTTTATTAGCTATCTTTATTATCAATTAAACATCAACTATATAAGCAATTATTATATTGTAAAGGAATAGGGATTTATCAAAATTTTAAACCTCAATTATAATCACACGTACCATAAAAAATAAAAATCACACGATACAATTTAGTACGGACAATTTTTGCAATTTAATGCTCTTTATGATCGTCCTAAGATTTAGGGAGATTTAGGAGGGACGGAGCTAGTGACACAGGCGACTGCCCGTGAGACGAATGAGTAACTTAATGAGCATGCACGTACAGATAATAAAGCACTTGCCGAGCATCTTCAAGGTGAAATGTAAAATTGTTAGCTAAAATGATTATCTATATTGAATATGTAAAATTTTAGCTAAGAGGAGATATATGTACTCCAATGGGGTTATCTATAATTATAATTATGTAAAATTATATATAAAAGGTTTATGGATTCAACAAATATAGAAGACCAAATATGATTATCTATATTTTTTGCTAAGGGAAAAGAAGGTTGGAGTACCTCAATTTATAGATATTATCTAAAAGGTGTCAATGCCACCCACTTAGATAATATAGCTAAAGGATGTCTCCCCTTGGAGATGTTCTTACATAGGTAGCTAGCTAGGTGAATGCATTTACATTTTGTAGCTAGCTGTCCTTTCCCCCTGTTTATAAAGCTTACTACTGGTTACATTTTCTGTTAAAACAATCTTACCCTAATTTATAATGTTACAACATGCATGACAGCATTTAAATAATTAATATAATTCACCCAAAATAAAATTTGCTTAGGGATATATAAAGAATCTTTGAGATACACCAGATAAATAATAATATTGATCGTATGATATATCTAAATTTACTTCATTTAAATGATGAGTTGGAGTGAATTAAGTTTAAGAAAATCAAAGATACCGATTCTGGATAGCTTAAAAATATATATGAATAATAAGAATCAGTGAATCACCAGAATATGAGTGCCCGCTCAGCATAATATGTTTTTATAAGATAGGATTTACTATTAAGGAGGCATTGCAATACAAATAAATAATAGATTTTTGTAAGATATATAGGATTTACTATTAAGGATGTATTGCGACACAAATAATTATTGTCTGCCTCGTACATTTGCATAAACATTTTTGTATATTTATATTTAATTAAAATTAGAATCAAGCTTAATTAATTATTTATGGACTATGATCTATAAATAACAAGGACTTCCATAATTATGGGGCATGTAACATTTTGTGCAGATTTAATATATATGTTAATATATACTAGCTTATTATCAGTGTGATGCACAGTTTTCTTTTAATTTTTTTATTTAATAAATTAATTTTTGTAGTTTTTATTTTGAAAATTGCTATTTTAATAAATACATCATGGAAATTATTTCATTACATTTGAGAGTTAATTTTTAAATAGTTTATAACACGATTTTAAATTTATAAATAACACTTTACAAAGTTAAATCCTTAATTTTTTTTTTTTATCATTGCAACGTTAAACCAATAAGTAATCAATTTTGTTTAGTTTTTTTAATTATCTACATTAATATATTCTATCTTTAAAAAGTATTTATACATTTGTATCTTGATATTGAAATTTATAAATATTAATTCATTCAGAATATTTAAATATTTTTTAAATATTTTGTATTGAATATTTGTATTTAAATATTGAAATTTATAAATATTATTTATAAATATTGATAGGATTTATTTTCCAATTCACTCTAGAGATCTTTTTAATTTTTTTATTTGTAATTGATTTTAGTTGTTTATACATATTTCATGGTAGTAGCTATACATGGTTAGAATTGAATATGAATATTAAAATATTTATAATTCGATATAAATTTAATATGGATCTAATCTACGTAAAATATTGTACTTTAATTTTTGGTGTTCTATGTATCAAGGACACATGAGAGCTATCTCTTTTCTACTTACAACTGTCATGGTCTTTTTTTAATATCTATTAAATATATTAATTTTTTAATATTTATATATTACTATATATCACATTGTTGTTAAAAGATTGATATATATTAGGTTTTACATGTTCAATATTATGTCCTTTTCATATTATAATTTCTTTTAAAATTCAATTTCAATACAACCTTTTTTAATTATATCCTTTTTAGAATATAAGTTTCTTTTTAATATGATATAATCTTGATCATTTATTTTTAAAAATATTAGATTTGATGATTGAGATTGTTTTGGTATTACAGTAAGCAAACCAAATTTATGGATAAGAATGTTAGACCGTTAGTGCAAGTACATTAAAATCTTCTAAAGTTAAAATTCGATAATTAATAATCCTTTTAAGTTAATAACTATTTCTGTTTCAATTTTGGTGATAAATTTTGATAAGATAATAAAGTAATAATTTTTAGAAAAACTCTATATAAATATATGATTCTAATAATATTATAGATTAATAAATCCTTTATAATCATAAAAATATATGTATTATATGTTTGTAAAATATGATTCTAGGATTTTTAAGATTTAAATCTATATATGACACTGATCATACCTAATCTTATTTGTTACATACAAAAGTTCGAATGTGATGTTTTCGTAAAACATGAAAGAATTATTAATCAATTTTTTTGATGTGTTAGAGTGCTTTTTTACCTCGAAGTGGAACATGCTCCAAAAATGTTGTATTTTCTTTGATAAATAAATAAATAATTATTAATTAATTAATCAATTAATTAATATCTTTCTAAATAACATTTATGAGTGACATATGGCAAATTCTGATTTGTGGGTGAATGCCCCTGGGTTCAATTTATTATCAGGAAGTTACCAAATACATGTATGAGGCATTTGAGGAAAATTTTGGAAAAAAATTTGGAATCTTTAGCATTTTTCTATATTATTTTGTAGAGGTTTACAACTAATTACAATCTGGTTTAAACTGATGCCCTTATAACTCTAATCATTTGAAAAAAATCAAAACCTATAACGGTTTAACCATCTAATAATAATGGTGGGTGTTTGTGGCTCGGCTCGACGACTGATTGAAGAGTGTGCATGCATGTTGTTGACTGCGGAGACAAACTAAACCATATTTACTAGAATTAAAGTATAAAACACATGCATAAATGGTCAATTTGAACTTGTTTATACAACGATTAGTAATTAATTTGGATTATCTTAGATGGTTTAAATCTGAGCAAATCCAGGGACGACACCTCGTATGATTTAAATCAACACAAGTGTATGCATCCTTCAAACCGATCCATCCGACTTTTATTACTTTATGCCTTCTTTTCGATGAGGGTGAGGATCCTCTGTCCCTTTTTTTATGTTTCCTGTAAAAAAAGATGTTTTCGGTAGGTCCATTTTAAGAAAAAATATTTTTATTTCCATTTTCTTAAAATAGATCCCCCCAGAAGCACCTTTTTATACAAGAGACACAGAAGGAGACATAAAGAAGAGGATAGAGGATCCTTACCCCCCAGAAGCACCTTTTATACAAAAGACACAGAAGGAAACATAAAGAAGAGGATAGAGGATCCTCACCGCTTAGATGACTCGATGACTATGTGACAAGTCCCCAGTACTATCCCAATTTCAACGGCCTTGAAAATTGCGGGGAAGGCTTCGGGTCAAATATTTTTTTATGAAAACTTTTACCCAAGTAGTTAAGTACTTAAGTTAGAAGCACTGTTCTAAAAATCCCCGATTCAACCGATTAATCCCCGATTAATCTTCTGGAAGGTAGTCAATCGATTCGATTTTTGAAATCCGATTAATCCTGCTAATTTATTTAAAATGATATATTTAATTGTAAATTAGACTAATATACTAAATATTATTATAATATCCGATTAATGCTCCGATTAATCCGTCATATTAATCTCCGCCTACCCGATTAGGCGCTAGGCAGTACCCCAACCGCCCCGGACTGTCTAGCGATTTCTGGAACACTGGTTAGAAGTCACCTACAAGGAATGAATCTGCAAAATTTAGATCGTAATTAGTTTATTAACAACCTACATTAGTCATTACATGCATGATATATTTTAATGCGACCATAATTAATCTTAATTAATCTCTGGGTATGTTCCCGTGCCTCGTATAATGAAGCATCAATGTCATATAAATAAACTGAGAATGTAAATTACTCAGCTACGTGCATGTCGTTTACACCTAATTATAGAATGCTTACATCTTCTTACTTGATTAGGTAATTACATGTCCAGAAATCTAGGGTTTTTAAAATTTTAAGGGTGAAATTATATTGGGTTGACCATATACGTGTATGCATGCATGGACACACACATTTATATTAAATGACCTTTGCTAAATTTAAAAAAAAATGGGGTGTAGGAGTATATGGTAAGGTGTTCGATGGTCCAACAAACATTGAAAACTGATGGTAGAATAATGTTTATTTTGCTCTAGATATATTTATTAATGTAAAGATTAGATAATTATTAAGATTTTGTTGTGGATACAAGATCTGCAACATAGGTAATATGGTGTGCCGTGTTGTATATATACTCTTACATCTGTATGAGGTACGCCATGCAAATAATTTAAGATGTTTTATGAATTCAAGCAAGCACAAGGTCATGCAGATAAATTTGTTCAACAGTAACGTTGAAGTCGACAGTCGTATGTTGCAAATTGAAGGATAAATTATGATTATTGTTTTATAAAAAACCATCTTATATAAAGAAACATATAGAATCATTAATTTTCTGATTTTATAATAGTAGACTCAAAGTTTCAATTTTTGATTTTGTAAAGAAAAATCTGACTTTTTTTGGTTCTATAATATAGAATCATTAATTTTCTGATTTTATAATCCGTGTGAGGACCTTCATCTTCCGACTCGGAGGAGTAAACTACCTTCGATCGGGTTCTTCTGGAGAGCGATTCAGAGTTCCACGACTCATCTTCATCGTCCCTGATCCTCTTCTCCCTTCGCTCTTCATGCTCTGTGTCTTCGGCCTCTAGGGCCTCGCGGAGTGCCTTCTCTTGTAGTTCGATCTCTTCTCTCTTAAGCTTTAGGGCTTGTAACCTTAAACGATCGACCTCCTTCTTCTTAGCCAATCTCTCTGTATCCTTGTTGCTCTTTTTCTCTATCACCCTCCTTCCGCTTCCCTTTGGCTTTATGCTTTTCACGCCATTTCAGGAGCATCTCTCGTTGTTCTTCGGGAGATGGTATATCCCCTTCTTCATCAAAAGTCAGCAGCCTTGGGGTGATAAGGGTAGCTTTCTTCAATCGTCATAGCTTTTAGTAAATCTCAACACAAACGTATCTCTACGTTCCCACAGACGGCGCCAAATGTTACGACGTGATTTCTGCCGGATTTTGGTTCGGTCGGACCTGCAATGAAGAAGAATGCGAGGGTTTAGCCCCCGATTCACCTCCGGTGTGAGAATCAGTTAGTCGGTTTGGTAAGGTATTTTGAACGTAGAGAGCTTGTGTTTTTGTGTGTAATTGTGAATGAATGAATCCTCAAACATGACTTAGCCTTATTTCCCTCTGTTTCAGCAGTTACCGAATTGTGGGTAACGTGCATAATCGTGTCCCACGTCCTCTGGGAAGTGTAACCGCATGACCGTTGCCTTCAGACGGACCGGATGAACGTGGATTCTATTCAAACTCAGGACGTTGGGCCTTCGGTACAGCCCACTAGGGTGATGGACCTCCAACATAGCATATATTGAAACCTTTTCTTTCACTCTTTTCTCAATAACCGAAATGGTTGTAAAATGGGCATTATTCTTGTTATCATGCTATCTTACAATCAACAGTGTTTTGTCTTCGACAAAGATACCGATGTCCAAGACCTACATTGTCCAAATTGATGGATCAGCAAAGCCTGAGACATTCGGTGACCATGTCGAATGGTATGCCTCTGTGTTTCAATCTACTAGCCTATAACCCGTGCGATGCACGGCTTTCTTAAATTTACATAAATTTTTATTTTTTTAATAATTATTTATCTCATATATATTATTTAATATAATATTGGCATAATATATTATTAAATAATAATCATTTATTTATATGATATATTGTTCGAATTATGATTATATTTTGTCATATTAATATAAATGTAAATGGAAGTATCGTATATACTTGCATTCAAATTTTTGTTGATATTATCATATTCAAATTACGATTCCATAATAATCCATAATGTAATACTCCCTCCGTCCCATAGAGTTGTTTACATTTGCTTTTTGCACGGAAACCAAGATAATGAATGTAATATTGTTAAAATAAGTGAGTTAGTGGGTGTAATAGTGATTTTATTGTTAAAATAAGTGAGTTAGTGGGTGTAATAGTGTAAAGTGTTGAAAAAGTGGAGTGAAGTAGTGGATGTAATAAAGTATTTTATTGTTAAAAGCTACTATTTTAGGAAATGTAAAGAATTGGTTGGGACATCCTAAAAAGGAAAGTGTAAAGAAATGGATGGGACAGAGGGAGTATTTGTTTAAAATAGAATTTAATATTAATTTGTAATTGCGTGAAATTTTTATTGTTTATTATATTGTTTTAGTTTGTTTTCACTTTGTTGATTTATAATTTGTTGTAAATTTGTTAATAAATACGTGATATTAAAATTATTTAAATTGTGATTATATTTTGTCATATTAATATAAATATAAATGGAAGTATCGTATATACTTGCATTCAAATTTTTGTTGATATTATTGTTTATTATATAGTTTTAGTTTGTTTTCACTTTGTTGATTTATAATTTGTTGTGAATTTGTTAATAAATATGTGATATTAAAATTATTTAAATTGTGATTATATTTTGTCATATTAATATAAATATAAATGGAAGTATCGCATATACTTGCATTCAATTTTTTTTTGATATTATCATATTCAAATTACGATTCTATAATAATCCATAATGTAATATTTGTTTAAAATAGAATTTAATATTAATTTGTAATTGTGTAAAATTTTTATTGTTTATTATATAGTTTTAGTTTGGTTTCACTTTGTTGATTTATAATTTGTTGTAAATTTGTTAATAAATATGTGATATTAAAATTATTTAAATTGAATTTGAAAATATTTGGTTTCCAAGTAATTGAAAGAGTACAAAAGTTGGGTGTAAATGAAGAATTTTAACCAAAATATAACTAAAAGAGTTTGTAATTGAATATTTATTGGAGTATAAATAAAAGAGTTTGTTATTAAATTAAATATGTGGTTTAGTTTTTGTAAAATAAAATTATATATATATATATTTTTTAATTTATTTTTTCATTTTTGGAAGGTGTTAGTAAACTTTTTGGGAAGGTGTTAACCAACCGACCAACCAACAAATTATACCCTGTTTCGCTTATAATAGTATAGTATAGATAGTTTTAGTTTGGTTTCACTTTGTTGATTTATAATTTTTTGTAAATTTGTTAATAAATATGTGATATTAAAATTATTTAAATTGATTTTGAAAATATTTGGTTTCCAAGTAATTGAAAGAGTACAAAAGTTGGGTGTAGGTGAAGAATTTTAACCCAAATATAACTAAAAGAGTTTGTAATTGAATATTTATTGGAGCATAAATAAAAGAGTTTGTTATTAAGTTAAATATGTGATTTATTTTTTGTAAAATAAAATTTTATATATATTTTAATTTATTTTTTCATTTTTGGAAGGTGTTAGCAAACTTTTTGGGAAAGTGTTAACCAACCGACAACCATAGTATAAATAAAAGAGTTTGTTATTAAGTTAAATAAGTGGTTTATTTTTTGTAAAATAAAATTATATATATATATATATATATATATTTTAATTTATTTTTTCATTTTTGGAAGGTGTTAGTAAACTTTTGGGAAGGTGTTAACCAACCGACCAACCAACCAATTATACCCTGTTTCGCTTATAATAGTATAGTATAGATTCCCGGAGGTGGCCGAAATTGTTCAACGTCTTCAGTTACCACTGGTTCGTGGATAATCCTTCTTTCTCCAAACATGACCTTTTCGATCCTCCGGATACGGTCATCCGTGTGAGGACCTTCATCTTCCGACTCGGAGGAGTAAACTACCTTCGATCGGGTTTTTCTGGAGAGCGATTCAGAGTTCCACGACTCATCTTCATCGTCCCTGATCCTCTTCTCCCTTCGCTCTTCATGCTCTGTGTCTTCGGCCTATAGGGCCTCGCGGAGTGCCTTCTCTTGTAGTTCGATCTCTTCTCTCTTGAGCTTTAGGGCTTGTAACCTTAAACGATCGACCTCCTTCTTCTTAGCCAATCTCTCTGTATCCTTGTTGCTCTTTTCTCTATCACCCTCCTTCCGCTTCCCTTTGGCTTTATGCTTTTCACGCCATTTCAGGAGCATCTCTCGTTGTTCTTCGGGAGACGGTATATCCCCTTCTTCATCAAAAGTCAGCAGCCTTGGGGTGATAAGGGTAGCTTTCTTCAATCGTCATAGCTTTTAGTAAATCTCAACACAAACGTATCTCTACGTTCCCACAGACGGCGCCAAATGTTACGACGTGATTTCTGCCGGATTTTGGTTCGGTCGGACCTGCAATGAAGAAGAATGCGAGGGTTTAGCCCCCGATTCACCTCCGGTGTGAGAATCAGTTAGTCGGTTTGGTAAGGTATTTTGAACGTAGAGAGCTTGTGTTTTTGTGTGTAATTGTGAATGAATGAATCCTCAAACATGACTTAGCCTTATTTCCCTCTGTTTCAGCAGTTACCGAAGAGTGGGTAACGTGCATAATCGTGTCCCACGTCCTCTGGGAAGTGTAACCGCATGACCGTTGCCTTCAGACGGACCGGATGAACGTGGATTCTATTCAAACTCAGGACGTTGGGCCTTCGGTCCAGCCCACTAGGGTGATGGACCTCCAACATAGCATATATTGAAACCTTTTCTTTCACTCTTTTCTCAATAACCGAAATGGTTGTAAAATGGGCATTATTCTTGTTATCATGCTATCTTACAATCAACAGTGTTTTGTCTTCGACAAAGATACCGATGTCCAAGACCTACATTGTCCAAATTGATGGATCAGCAAAGCCTGAGACATTCAGTGACCATGTCGAATGGTATGCCTCTGTGTTACAATCTACTAGCCTATAACCCGTGCGATGCACGGCTTTCTTAAATTTACATAAATTTTTATTTTTTTAATAATTATTTATCTCATATATATTACTTAATATAATATTGGCATAATATATATTATTAAATAATAATCATTTATTTATATGATATATTGTTCGAATTATGATTATATTTTGTCATATTAATATAAATGTAAATGGAAGTATCGTATATACTTGCATTCAAATTTTTGTTGATATTATCATATTCAAATTACGATTCCATAATAATCCATAATGTAATATTTGTTTAAAATAGAATTTAATATTAATTTGTAATTGCGTGAAATTTTTATTGTTTATTATATTGTTTTAGTTTGTTTTCACTTTGTTGATTTATAATTTGTTGTAAATTTGTTAATAAATATGTGATATTAAAATTATTTAAATTGTGATTATATTTTGTCATATTAATATAAATATAAATGGAAGTATCGTATATACTTGCATTCAAATTTTTGTTGATATTATTGTTTATTATATAGTTTTAGTTTGTTTTCACTTTGTTGATTTATAATTTGTTGTGAATTTGTTAATAAATATGTGATATTAAAATTATTTAAATTGTGATTATATTTTGTCATATTAATATAAATATAAATGGAAGTATCGCATATACTTGCATTCAATTTTTTTTTGATATTATCATATTCAAATTACGATTCTATAATAATCCATAATGTAATATTTGTTTAAAATAGAATTTAATATTAATTTGTAATTGTGTAAAATTTTTATTGTTTATTATATAGTTTTAGTTTGGTTTCACTTTGTTGATTTATAATTTGTTGTAAATTTGTTAATAAATATGTGATATTAAAATTATTTAAATTGAATTTGAAAATATTTGGTTTCCAAGTAATTGAAAGAGTACAAAAGTTGGGTGTAGATGAAGAATTTTAACCAAAATATAACTAAAAGAGTTTGTAATTGAATATTTATTGGAGTATAAATAAAAGAGTTTGTTATTAAATTAAATATGTGGTTTATTTTTTGTAAAATAAAATTATATATATATATATTTTAATTAATTTTTTCATATTTGGAAGGTGTTAGTAAACTTTTTGGGAAGGTGTTAACCAACCGACCAACCAACAAATTATACCCTGTTTCGCTTATAATAGTATAGTATAGATAGTTTTAGTTTGGTTTCACTTTGTTGATTTATAATTTTTTGTAAATTTGTTAATAAATATGTGATATTAAAATTATTTAAATTGATTTTGAAAATATTTGGTTTCCAAGTAATTGAAAGAGTACAAAAGTTGGGTGTAGGTGAAGAATTTTAACCCAAATATAACTAAAAGAGTTTGTAATTGAATATTTATTGGAGCATAAATAAAAGAGTTTGTTATTAAGTTAAATATGTGATTTATTTTTTGTAAAATAAAATTTTATATATATTTTAATTTATTTTTTCATTTTTGGAAGGTGTTAGCAAACTTTTTGGGAAAGTGTTAACCAACCGACAACCATAGTATAAATAAAAGAGTTTGTTATTAAGTTAAATAAGTGGTTTATTTTTTGTAAAATAAAATTATATATATATATATATATTAATTTATTTTTTCCTTTTTGGAAGGTGTTAGTAAATTTTTGGGAAGGTGTTAACCAACCGACCAACCAACCAATTATACCCTGTTTCGCTTATAATAGTATAGTATAGATGTCTGTGAATGTAGAGGAAGTTCATTTGATGTTGATCATGTTTGTTAGCTGATTTATAGGTTAATTTTTAATTTGTAATTGTCATGTTTTCGTAAATGATTAAATATGATAGAATGAGCAAAGGTCATTTAATTTTAAATATGAATTTTTTATTTTTTTATTTTTTATAATTTTTTTTAATTAAGATTAATTATGGTCGCATTAAAATATATGAATTTTGGTTCTATAATTTTTTAATTTTAAATATGAATGCTTACATCTTCTCTATTTCGATTTAGAGAAATCATAATTAATTAGATGTGGATTTAATTAGGGTTAATTAGAGAAAGGTGAGGGATGCTAGTGAGAGAGACAGAGTGAGGGGGTCGAGTAGTGATGAGAGAGAGAGAGAGAGATGAAAGGGAGATGAGTGAGAGAGGGAGATGAGGGTCGAGAGAGAGAAAGAGAGATGAGAGTTTTGGGGGGAAATTCAGCGGGCAAAACAATTTAGGGGAAATGTTGGTAAGGTGGGGGAATGAAATTTCTAAGGGGGAAATGAAATTTCTAAAGGGGAAATGTTTTATTAGAAAATGGGGGGAAAATGTTCTGTATGTGTTTTTTATTTTTTGAAAAATTATTAAGACATCGGCTATTTTAGCAACCGATGTCCAGAAAGATGCTTAACATCGCTTTTAAAAAAATTGATGTTAAAAACATTTTTAAGATCGGTGGTTTTTTAAACCAATGTAAAAGGTACGATGTCTAATCCAGTTTTTCTTGTAGTGTATATATAGGGTAGTCTATATGCATGTCCATCAACTTTCAAACTCTATATTTTCTCATATACTGTAGCTACACCATACACGCACATCCACATATATTTTGTTATTTTATCTACACAAGTGTCAATGCTTTATGCGTTGAAAATATATATCCAAAAATGAAAACACGAGTGGGATTGAATTGTAAATCTGCCTCCAATTCCACCGAGTCATCTTGTACAAATTCTTATACTTACAAGTTACAATAATGGTTTCTCTTCTATTTTAAAAAAATCATGGAGCTTCTCTAGTGTTAGGATGGAACAAACTTATGTAAACAGCACAACTGATCATAGTGTAAATTCGGCTGAGTCTTCTTTGCGAATTGTTATATTTTTTAGTTGTTGGGGTCCCAACTAAGGCCATTTCACCATTTGTGATTCAAAAATTCAAATTTGGATCAACTGATCCAAATTTCTGATTAACACTAGATCCAAATTTTGATCCAAATTATTATTTATATTACACTACTAAAAAAATGCTGATAGACATCGGTTTCTGGCCGATGTCTTTGTAAAATCCTGACCAATGTCTTTATCGGTGATGTCTAAAGTTGAAACTTTAGACATCGGTTTTTGGTCGATGTCTGGACATCCTTTTGACATCGGTTCCTTTGCATTATTCCGTTGTCTGGACGTCCTTTTGACATCGGTTCTCTAATAAAATTCGTTTTCTATACATACACTTGACATTAGTTTAATTCTCAAAAGCTGATGTTGTTTTACTGATATTTCACATCAATTTATTGCACTCTTTACACAAAATTATTACCAAAACTAAATCACACTAGAAAGTAAATAAAACTGGTTTTTCATTAACAAAAGAAATCCAACATTCTTACATCACTGAGTAAGACTAAAGTGTCCTGCTCTACATGAGCCTATATACAAAAAACAAACTTTCATTACATTTTCTGAAAAACCAAACAACTAAAACTAGCAAAACAATTTTAAAACAAGCCTTCTGTAATGTATCCATGTCTCATGAGTACAATTGTTCTCTTTCTCTTGTGAACCAGCGGGAATAAATTTGAAAACGTTTCATGCATGAAGGATGATTGGCACTTGCGGAACAGTTCTTTTCAACTAATTAGTACATTAGCAAAACCAATTAGCTGAAACATTAGAATAAGTGCTGATCATTATGAATTACTATCTCCTAGTTTAATACTGATTATGTCACCAGGAACTAGAATAGCAGCATCCTGCTCACTCCAGCGACCATCTCTAAGAACCTATACATACATACCACCAGGATACATTAGAAAAGTACAACATATTGTTCTTTTCTAATAACTATTAACATATAAGCAAGTATTTCTTTCTTTCCACGTCTATTGTATTTTCTGTTTATTACTAATACCTTGGTTTTGGGTGCCAGACCAGCCATAAGTGCTGCAGCAGCATTTCCAACATTATTCTCTTCTACGAAACATATGGTAGAGTTAATCACAAGCAAGCAGATAATACCTACAAAATCTTGCCAATATGGAGGCTTTCGACTACCATTTGCCAACGCAATTGCCATGATAGCTGCAGCTTCCATGACCCATGACAGTGGATTCCACATAAACCCAAGAAACTTGAGAAACTTGCTTTCCTGTATTGAATTATTATTTAAACCTTGAGAAGATTGAATACTAGTACTGATCATATGAAATTTACAAGGAAGAAAGGAAAAAAAGAGTAGAAATTATTTAGTTATCTCTTTTGCTAATTAGTAAGTATATCAGTGGAAATTATTAAGTATAACACAATTCAAGAAATTCAAATGGTGAACATAAATTTTATTGAATCTTCTTGACAGTAAAAGTCAACAGTAACTGTCGATATACACTAGAACATTGAGGAATACATTTTAATTCATTAATTTTTTTGCTAAGCAGAATTTGTTTCACTTTGACTCACACTGGCACTATTAACTTCATTTCATTAATCGCCCATTACTTGTTGGAGCTCCAGGTCTATGCACACCGGAAACTGTGAGGTTTATGCACGTATCTGATTAATGGGTTAGGTTCGGTACCACAAGTAAAAGAAAGAAAGCAAATCAAATCAAAAAAGTGACCAGCTACATGTTCTTGATGTGTTACCTTTAGAGTAGTGATGTAGCGAGGAAAGAATCAAGTAATTCATGTTCATCCAAATAGGACCTCGCCAATAAGGTGGGTCATGCTTTGTGTTGCATTTCATGTAAATCGAGCTGCACATCATTAAATGTATCCACAAATAGTATCATGTATACTATTAGTTAATCAAACACAAATTGTACAAAGCAGATAATATTGCTTCATCTTGCCTTATTTTTCCCAGAGAACGAAGTCCAAACTCAGTCAACAAGATGGACTTGTTTGAGATGATGTCAAGCTGTTTTAACATGCAACTCAGAGCATGAACAAAAATAACAATCAGAGCATGTAATATAAGACATCTAACCATATACCTTTTCTGAATGATTTCCAAAATCAAAATAAGTCCCATGGGAATTGTCTTTTCCATGCCAAAAGTATGTATTTGTCTCCTTACCTATGAAAGAAACACTTAATTGTAAAAACTAATCTTGGGTCCACAGTTTGTGTTTCTAGAATCTAGCTGTAGTTTAAAGAGTAAGCCCAATTTTTCATTTATTAAAATATGAAATTCCTGGTCTAGTTCTTGATTTTTTAATCTGTATCACTGGACTTTTGAAGTTTTGTAGAAGGATATAAAACTTGTCCGAATCGACGTTGTTGCAGTTATATTGGGGCTTGAATTAAGCTTGACGGATTTGCTCTTACATTGATAAGCTAACATGCCAGTGCTAACAAGATGTGTGGGCGATAGATTAAATAGTACTAAAAGCATTATTCACATCAACATGAAGTGCAGTCTTCTTGGAAGAAAGGAGTGTCCTCTCCATTATCTATTTCCAAAAGAAACAATAGAAAGACAATTGGCACCTGAGTTGAAATATATATATAAGATTAATCTAAAAGTCCTTTTAATTATCAGAAAGTTACCGGGAAGACAATAGTAAAGGAATCCACAGGAAGAGGTCCTGTTTTACAAGAACTGATAAACCAGTTATTATGCGTTCAAAAAGACCCATAATTAAACTATTGGTGACCGAAGCAAAGGGTTAACAAACTTGACCTGACAACAACATTGCACCTACTTTCTTGTCAAGTTCTACATCCACACATTGCACCAATAAGTTTGTAGTGATATGTCAGTATACCAAAAACAAAAGTACGAATCGAATCGAGCGACGGTGAAAAGAACTACCTGAATCGAGCGACGATAAAGAGGGGAAGCGAGACAGAGACGATAACGGATATGAGCGGCTCTCTTTTCTCTCTTTGTTCTTCTCTCCTCCTCTACTATCTTCAGCTCTCTTCTGTCTCCTCTCGAGTTTTCAGATCTGAAAAATGAAAACCCAGAAATCAATACATACACATACAGAGATATATAGAACCAACCAATAAATTACATGTGAACAAATTGAGCCCAATAAATAGAACCAACCAATAAATTGAACCCAGTAAATCATTTAGTTTGAATATAGAGAAGTCGATTGATTGAGATTGATATTGAGAAAAGGGGGTAGGGTTCTCGGGAAAGGGGGGAGGTGTGCGGGTTACTGATTTTGGTTTTATGTTTTTGAGTTTTTAGTTTTTGAAGTTATGTTTAATTTTTAATTTTAGTTTTTAGTTTTAAGTTGAAGGTGGGAAATTTTGGTTTGGGGGGATTTTGGTTAAGGGAGGGAGAATTTTTATAGAAGATTGAAAATTTTGGTTAAGAGGGAAAGACGCGCGGGACAAAATATTTTTGGAGGCACCTTTAACATCGGTTTGAAGGATTACCAATGTCTAAATAACTAAAGACATCGGTTTTATTTTCACTGATTGTTTGCACTAAAACCCGCAAGCGTACATGGTCACAAGTAATATATGAATAAGTCAAGTTTGTTCCCACAGAGATCTGGTTTTTGTTTTAATTCAGTTTTGTACCTATGCAACGATGTATGGTTATTATGCACTGCTAAGACAATTAACAATATTGGGTGTTTTAATTAACAACTAAGAATTATTTAACTAATGAGAATTGAAATCTAATTACTTATGCAAGATAAACCATGGAATCCTAACTTCATTAAATACTTTGCTTAGATCTGACGCCTTTAATCACTATATGCAATGGTTATGATATCTGATCGGACAACACGAAACAAGTACACGCTACCTCTCAGTATATGTATACCAAACTATACATACATCCACAAAAGAGATAGAAGATGAATAGACACCAATTATGCTTAGACCCTATATCTCTATAGAATTTGAAAACATAACGGTTGAAGAACAAGTTATCCATATTGATCACATAGGGCAGCATAATATCTCTATTTACGCCACAAATCATGATGTTAAAACATCAACCTATCCTATGCTAGAATGCAAGTTCTAAATCTCAAGATCCACTCTCGCTTCACAAGAGATTAACAAATTAGATGTTAGCTACGCATCTAAATACATGAAACACAACCATACGAGGATATCAAATATACACCACACACAGATCTTTAAAGCATCAAGATACTAAGCTCCATAAATAAATCCGTTAGAATCCCATGACAACGATTAGTTCATGATTGAACCTCTCATCATCGTGGGGTTTGATGCAAACATGGTATAAAACAAAGAATCAAGAATGAATAGATGAATAGAATATAGAGTAACAAAGTTAAGAAGACAAATCCGGAATAGCATCCAAAAGCTAACGCCTAATATACAAGATGTGAAATTGGCCTTCGTAGCCTTCTCGTGCTCTCCAAAAGTCTTCAACTCGTGTGGATGTGTTGTAAGTGTATGATCTCTGGTGGTGTGGTGGTGTATTGATTATGTTCCCCTAGATGTGTATTTATAGCCTCGATTTGCCTCTCCACCAAGCAATTGTTGTTTTTGAGTTGAAATAGAATAAGGCAATTTCCATTCTTGAATGAGATAAGAATTGCAAATCCATGTATAAAATTGATTCTGAAAAATACCAGCCGCCCAGGGTAATTACCATACTGATTAGAAGTAGGAATTGTGACAATTTCCTGTTTAGAATTGAATTCTGGCAATTTCTGTTGATTCTGTTTTGAAGGAAAATTCTCTTTAATAATTCTAGACTCCGGACCACCTTAGAATGATAGAAAATTCTGTTATCTTCGCGTGGGCAGTTGAATCGTCCAAAACGGACTTGTAGAACTCAAGATATGGCGAAAACAAAATCAGAAATTCTGGTTGATTTTTCACCCGCTGACTGCTACTGTTAATGCGCGTCCGTTACTGTTCATGCGCGTCCGTTACTGTTCATTTCGCTGATTTTGCTGATTTTCTTTGTTTTAACTCCGATTTTCATTCCGTTTCTTCCAGTTCTCTCGCAATTTGATGTACTGTTATTCTTTAAGCTCAAAACCCACCATTTAAGCATGGAAAACATCATCCCACATCCGACTCTTATTCCTGCACAAATTCACTAAAAACACATCAAAAACACCACATACTTGAGTTCAAGTCATCAATTCAAGCCGATACGAAGCATTCCAAGTGGATATAACATCCACTTATCACACCCCCAAACTTAAACCGATGCTTATCCTCAAGCATAACAATTATAACTATATACAACTAACTAGTACCACTTCCGTAGGTGATCACGGTTGCATTTGGCATATGCAACAAGCCCTTTAAATCCCTAGTTAGCCCTAGTGGACGAGTAAGGTCTCGTGAGGGCGTATAGTGAATGTACCCACCAAATCCAATGCAATGCAATGCATGAATGCAACTAATATGAAAATGCAAATAGAATAAGGCAATTTCCATTCTTGAATGAGATAAGAATTGCAAATCCATGTATAAAATTGATTCTGAAAAATACCAGCCGTCCAGGGTAATTACCATACTGATTAGAAGTAGGAATTGTGACAATTTCCTGTTTAGAATTGAATTCTGGCAATTTCTGTTGATTCTGTTTTGAAGGAAAATTCTCTTCAATAATTCTGGACTCTGGACCACCTTAGAATAATAGAAAATTCTGTTATCTTCGCGTGGGCAGTTGAATCGTCCAAAACGGACTTGTAGAACTCAAGATATGGCGAAAACAAAATCAGAAATTCTGGCTGATTTTTCACCCGCTGAATGCTACTGTTAATGCGCGTCCGTTACTGTTCATGCGCGTCCGTTACTGTTCATTTCGCTGATTTTGCTGATTTTCTTCGTTTTAACTCCGATTTTCATTCCGTTTCTTCCAGCTCTCTCGCAATTTGATGTACTTTTATTCTTTAAGCTCAAAACCCACCATTTAAGCATGGAAAACATCATCCCACATCCGACTCTTATTCCTGCACAAATTCACTAAAAACACATCAAAAACACCACATACTTGAGTTCAAGTCATCAATTCAAGCCGATACGAAGCATTCCAAGTGGATATAACATCCACTTATCACACCCCCAAACTTAAACCGATGCTTGTCCTCAAGCATAACAATTATAACTATATACAACTAACTAGTACGACTTCCGTAGGTGATCACGGTTGCATTTGGCATATGCAACAAGCCCTTTAAACCCCTAGTTAGCCCTAGTGGACGAGTAAGGTCTCGTGAGGGCGTATAGTGAATGTACCCACCAAATCCAATGCAATGCAATGCATGAATGCAACTAATATGAAAATGCAAATAGAATAAGGCAATTTCCATTCTTGAATGAGATAAGAATTGCAAATCCATGTATAAAACTGATCCTGAAAAATACCAGCCGCCCAGGGTAATTACCATACTGATTAGAAGTAGGAATTGTGGCAATTTCCTGTTTAGAATTGAATTCTAGCAATTTCTGTTGATTCTGTTTTGAAGGAAAATTTTCTTCAATAATTCTGGACTCCGGACCACCTTAGAATGATAGAAAATTCCGTTATCTTCGCGTGGGCAGTTGAATCGTCCAAAACGGACTTGTAGAACTCAAGATATGGCGAAAACAAAATCAGAAATTCTTGCTGATTTTTCACCCGCTGACTGCTATTGTTCATGCGCGTCCGTTACTGTTCATGCGCGTCCGTTACTGTTCATTTCGCTGATTTTGCTGATTTTCTTCGGTTTAACTCCGATTTTCATTCCGTTTCTTCCGGCTCTCTCGCAATTTGATGTACTGTTATTCTTTAAGCTCAAAACCCACCATTTAAGCATGGAAAACATCATCCCACATCCGACTCTTATTCCTGCACAAATTCACTAAAAACACATAAAAAACACCACATACTTGAGTTCAAGTCATCAATTCAAGCCGATACGAAGCATTCCAAGTGGATATAACATCCACTTATCACTGATGTTAAAAAGTCTTTTAACATCGGTTTTATTTTAATCGATGTTAAAGACCGTGATGTCTATTAACAGATTTTTAGTAGTGTTACTTAAATTTATGTTAAAATTTTTATTCTTAAATTTAATATTTAACCATTATTAATTATTTATATTAGATTTAAAATTATATTAAATTAAAATATAAAATTTTTGATATACGTAAATAAGATTAAAATTGTCTTGACAAAAAAAATAACATTAAAATTGTATACTTAATTAACAAACAACACATTCATTTTATTTGTACCATTTTCTAGTCATTTTCTTTAGAGTAAAGTACACTTTATGTACCTGCACTTTGCTGAAAACACCACTCGAAATACTATAATTTAAAAACAATCATTTGAAACAATGAACAAACACTTTACTTAAATTTCGTGTACTACTGTCTATCTGTTACTAACTCCGTTAAATCATCAGGAGTAAAACTGTCTTTTCATTTTTATTTTACATTTTCAACTCAAAAACACTTTTACAAAATAGTTTTTATGTTTATGAAGATCAAACAAACACAACTCACACACACATTGAACATGCTGAAGAACAGACCAAGAACCACCACCGGTAATCTAGAATTTCCAGATTTCGGCAACGACATAAATTCCGACAAGGTCAAAACAGCCCAAAAATTCCAAAATTTCAACCCCTTTCAGTCCATATTTACATATCACAAACCTATACACCTAAATTACAGAAGAAAACGAACTAAAACTGAGTCAAAACACAATTTCGGCGACCACCCACGATTTTCCGATGAGCAACAAAAATGCCCAGAAAATCGAATAAAAACATGGACCGATGAACTTCGCCATTCCGTGCATAGCCTGAAATAAGTGCATTCCATGATATTAAATCAGGTTTCACTCCACTTAATTCCATCAACTTAAAAGTCTCTTTAGCCTCATTTACAAACCCATCATCCATATAAGCCGAAACAAGAGCAATCCAAGAAACCACATCCCTATCCTGCATTACATCAAAAACACTTCTAGAACACCTTAAATTCCCACAATTCGCATACACATCAATAAGTGCATTACTCACGAATACTTCACTCCCCATATCCCTCATCACAACAAACCCATGAATCATTCTCTCAATCCTCTCCAACTTTACCGCATAACAAGCTTTAAGTATTCTTGGTACAAGAAACCTATCTGGCAGCACCCCATTAAAAACCATCAAACCAAACACCGAAAAAACCTCCACCCAGTTCTCACACCGACAATACGATCCCATCAACGCCGCTTAAACTTCCACACTTCTTTCAATCATTTCTTCAAACACCTTCCGCGCATCATCCAAACACCCACCACTCCTCAAATTCAAAACTGGGAAGAAACCCAGTTTGTAGAATTGCATCTCTTCCAATCAACATATGGACTGATGCCCAGAAAAATCAGATAAAAATGTATGTTACTATCCATTCACCGATCTATACAACCATGCAAACGAAATTATAGAACGATAATAATCAGAGCAGCAGGTTCTTTGGTTTCACAATTAGATCCATTCCAATTCACCATCGCATCTCTTCTTGCAAGTATTCACAAGCTCAAATTATGTTTTCTGATTTGATTTGTTTCAGTCGATCTTTTATCAATCTGATTTGGTTGTAGGCTTTAATTTATTGGTTATTTGCAGTTCATGTGTTTATTTATATTTGTGGAGTATATTTGTGAACTGCCAAGAATATCCTTGTAAAAAGAGACGAAGTTAGGAGAAGTTGACGGTAGTACACGAAGTTTAAGTGAAGTATGTATTCACTATTGTAAATGATAGCATCTAAACTATAGTATTTTAAGTGGTGTTTTTGGCAAAGTGCAGGTACACAAAATGCACTTTACACTTTTCTTTATTGTACTTTTTATTTATCGCAATTAATTGTAAATTTTATTTTATGCATTTAATGTACTTTTATTTAAAATTTAATTAAAATATGTTTTTCTCATTATTATAATTTTATTCTAATAAGTAAATTTTATTAAATATTAATTACATTTTATTATTATTTAAAAATCAAAAATCAATTTTAAATTTAATAAACTAAAAATATACAAATAATAATATCATTATTTTAATACTGATCCAAAGTTGGATGGATTTTTGGGATAATCTGCTCCAAATTTAAATTTTTGGATCACTGTTAGATTATCCTACTGCCAACAACATGTTGGTGCAGTGGTTGAGCTACTGGCCTCCTTTGAAGGAGGACAGGGTTCGATTCCTGGGTGTGCGTGAGTTTTCTTAGTTTGTATTAGGTTTCGTTTCTGTATTTGTAATGGCCGGGGGTCCTTCGGAAACAGCCTCCCTATTGTATAGGGGCATGGTCTGCGTACATCTACCCTCCTCAGACACCACTTTGAGTGGTATTATAACTGAGTAAAGTTTCGTTTTTGTTAGATTATCCTACTATTCTCAACTTCATGAGTTGTATGTATTATGTAGATACCAGAATAAAAAAAATCTCTTGGTTTAATGTGGAATTGAGTGATCTTGTTAGGATGGTGTATATTATGTGATGTTTAAATGTATCTTCGTTCATGATCAATATATTCACAGCCACTGAGCACGGAGAAGAATGATCATGTTAGGATGGTGTATACTTTAGTTTAATTTAAAAATGAATTGAGGCTATCCTTAGAAATTCAATAAGCAAATAACAATTGAATTTTTCTACCTTATTTTTAAGAAATTATGTATTTTCCTTTTTTTTTTTCTCTTGAATAGTACAAAATAGGTTTGTAAAGATGTCAATTTGTACAAATTATCAAGTTCTAGCACTTTATGTCTAATAAAAGCTTAAAAATACAGACTAAATTAAAAATTGCATCACGTCCTCACAAATTCATCCATATTAATTAAAGTTGGACCTTAAAAATGTTCTTTGAACGAGCCCATGTGTGCTAGAATCAGGTGCTAAGTCCAACGGGCCTAACGGCTCAATATCATCTTAAGATATACTACTACGTATATCTCAATTCTCAATGCAACTCCTCATTGTGACCACATAAAGAAAATTTTGATTTCTCAACTGATAAGCCCTCTTCTATTGTGTCTTCACTCATCATAGCTCGACAAAAAATACAGAAAGTACGAGAAATTGGCAGAAACTATGAATGCTATCAAGCCATGTAACACCGACTTCCAAATGCCATGTGTTCACAACCATTCAACTTATGGAACAAGAATAGTAGTTACTCCAAATAATAAAGTTGCACCTTTGAGAACAAGAAGAAGAAAGCTCAAACCGGCAGTGATTAGAGCTTGCAACACTGGTGGTAGCCAAGGAAAGGACGAAAAGCGCAGTTTTCTGAGCTTAGAAGAAGCTGGCATGGTCGAAATGTCTGGACTGATTAGTGTTATAGCCAAAATTCGGTTCGGGTATTTTCAAGATGGATTCGGGCCAAATGTGGGTTCAATTTGGGGGAATTCTAGAATAAATTAGGATTTTGACTGAAGTTGGAGGAATTAGGCCGCGCCCTGGCTTTCCTTATAGTTAGGGCGCGCCCTAAATGTGAAATATGGGGATGAATCTATTCAAATTAATTTTCTGAGAAGACATTGAAGAAATCTCTCCTAGGATTCCACTCAAGTGTGGATTCCACTCAAGCTTGGATTCCATTCAAGCTGGAATTCCATAAGTTGAAGAATTCCCTCCTGTCGTATCTCAGGAGGGGGATGTCCGTCGCAGAAGGCCTCCAGGGGTTTGCCTGGATATAAGGACCCTTCTTAGACGCTAAGGGAGGCATCCGTGCGCCCTAAGGTGGAAAGATGGGGACTTTCTGGTGTGTGCTTTGGGAGCTCTGTTCCTGTAGCCAATGGGCGCGCTCTCATTGGGGAACTTTGGAGTAATCCTGCACTTTGCACCCAAAAGCTCTGGATCACCTGTCCTGCTATCTGGTGGGTGCTTCTCATTCGGGGGACAGGGATGCGTTCTGCACTTGGGGTAAACCATGGCTATACCTACATCCTTGAAATCAAGAAATAGCTGGTAACGGATAGGACTAGTCCTCGACGGGGGAAGTTTCCTTATCCGTGAAGTCTTGAGATCTTGGATGAGCCTTGGGCCTTTGTGGTTAGGCCTCATAGTAGAACATTCCGGAAGCTGGTCCGTTATCCAAGCCCATTTGGGTTTCTTGTTCTCCAAGAACTACGTCTGGCTTGATCCCCTATAAATACCGGGGTACGTAGGCCGATTGGGGGGTTGGAAGTCGAGAGCTCTGAATAGCCGCCACTAACCCTATCAATCTCAGCCACCAATTATCTACAGCCACCACACACCACCATTTTTTCCGGAGAAAAACCACCGTCTAAGATCTTGTTTCCGGCGACGTACCTCGAATTTTGTTGTTCCCAAATTCCTCCGTCAACAAATTGGCGCTAGAAGGAGGGAAAGCCAATCAAGATCTACATCTTAGGAGGAAAAGATGTCTCATAATCATGGCAGAGGTTCTCAAGGAGAAGATGGTTACGATTCTGAAGATAGCTTGGGAGATAACCGAACGCGACATGAAGCTTACGTCCCGGAAAATATAGCTGCTCCTCCGCGACATCAAGGAACTCCGGCCGCCATCGGCGGACAGCCGCCCGTTCTCATCAGTAATTCGGCATTAATGGAACAGCTGTATGTTATGCAAGATGCCATAAATAGTTTCGGGGCAAGATTGGGTTCGGTGGAGGAAGAGCAAGAATCAAGGAGAAAATCTCGGAGTGTCCCACGAAATCATCACCGATCGGGGAAATCCCCTCAGAACGTGGAAGATTCTCGAAGGGAGGAGGAAAGTCATGAAAAGAGATTTCAGCTGGTTACTCCTCGAAGGTTAGATTATTCTGATCCTATTATTGAATATCCTAGTGAAAATAATTCTGAGCGCAGGTTGGTGAATCCTCAAGAGAGGGCGCGCCCTCATCCTCACCGTTCAGGGCGCACTCCTCATGAGATTCAAAGGGACGAAGAGCAAATCGCTAAAGAAAGGAGAGATTTTGCCAGCTTGAAAGAACGCCTTGGAATAAGGCTTGATGACGATGATTTAAGGATGGTGCTCCTCGAGCTTCAGAAGAAAGACAAATATATGGAATCGAGGCCCCATGATTCACAGCGCGTGCCCCCTGATAACAGGTCGCGGCCCCTTGGACATGAGCGAGCCCTTCCTCAAAGCCATGATTCACAGCGCGTGCCCCCTGACAACAGGTCGCGGCCCCTTGGACATGAGAGAACTCTTGCTCGAAATAATAATCCACAGCGCGTGCCCCCTGTTCAAAACAGGTCGCGGCCCCTTGGATTCCACCGAACTCCTCATCGTGATAATACTGAAAGAAGAAACCGTGATAACGGTGACAGAAGAATGAATTGGCACCAGGGAAACAGGCGCCCCCATAATCAGGGCGCGCCCTCAGAGGGGATAACCCCCCGCATCCATCAAATTCCCTCAAGTACTTCCAGTGAGTCCAGGTCGAGGACGCACTCTCGCTCGGGAGATCAGTATCAGAGAGGTTCTCAAGGGAATCCACAACCTCATGGAAATCCCGAGGGTCATCAAATTCAAACTCAAGAGGTTGTGACTCAACCACAAGTTGAAATTCAAGGAGGTGTTCAGACGGCGGCTCCACCGCCACCTCCGCCCCCGGGGGGTACTCAGACTGTGGAACAACCAAATATCCAGAACATTCCTGGAGTGGGAACATTTAATGTGGATGACTTAAAGAAACTCCTTGCTCACCTTGACGGAGGAAGAATATCTGCAACTGCTCCAACATCTTCTCCCTTCTCAACAGAGGTCAGAGAGGCGCAGCTCCCTGCTGGGTATAGATCGATGACCAATGATTTGCGATTTCATGGAAATGCAGACCCTGTGGAATTCCTTGGACGTTTCGATATTGAGATGGATGTCTATCAAGTTACAGAACTGGCTAGGTGTCGATTGTTGGCGGCGACTTTCAGGGAGAGTGCCCAGCAATGGTTTCAGAAGCTTGGTCCGGGGGTAATTACGTCATGGCAGGTGATGAGGAACTTGTTCTTGACTAAGTTCCAGGCTGCGGTAAAATATGCTCCTCCGGTCACGACATTGGCCAACATTAAACAAAGGGAAGGAGAGAGTTTGCAATCCTATTTCAAGAGATTCAACTAGGAATCCACTATGGTGAGAGGAGCGACAGATGAAACACTCAAGAGTTTCTTAATTGCTGGATTGTCGGTGGGAACAGATTTCTGGAAACATCTTCAAGGACGTGATCCACCTACGTTGGCTGATGTGTTTGCACAAGCTGAGTCTTTCAAAATTGTGGAACAATCCTTGGCAGACAACCGAAAAACTGACAGTCAGAATGGTTCCAAGGCAAGGATTGGTAAAAGGAAGGATAGGTCTCCCAGTCCTACCCGTCGTATAGCAACTGGTGCGAACCGGATAAATCTAACTGAAACTGGAAGGAGTTGGGGCCCACCTGATACATATACTTACGATCAAAGGCCGGGTAACTATACTCCTTTAGCAGCTTCTATTGAACATATCTTTGAGGTGAATAAGAACAAAGGGTTCTTCAGAAAGCCGGAACCATTGACTTCCTGGCAGAGCAAGGATAAGAAAAAGTATTGTGAATTCCATGAATCCGCAGGGCATAACACACATGAATGTCGTCAACTCAGGGAAGAGATTGAAGATTTGATTAAGGAAGGATACCTGACGGAATGGATTGTTAGGGAGGTGAAGAAGCATAGGGAGAATCCCGACAGGAGAGATGGAGGGCGCGCCCTCCACGGAGAAGGTAAGCCAGAAGAGAAGAAATTCGTCAAAGAAGGAAGTATTCACACCATCTTTGGAGGACACCATTTAGGGGGAGATAGCAATCACGCTATGGAGAGGTATTCCAGGGAAGCAAGGTATCGACCTCTCACAAATGTGAATAGTTTGGAATTGAGGCCACCTAAGTTGTTCAAGGGGGAATGTGCTGACATAACTTTCACCGAAGAAGAAGCTAGATGGGTACATCATCCTCATAATGACGCTCTGGTAGTAGCAATTCAGATTGGTTCGAAGAATGTCCATCGGGTTTTCGTGGACAATGGAAGCTCGGTGAACATACTCTACTATAGTACTTATAAGAAGCTGGGACTCTTAGACAAAGACATGATTCAGGACAACGGATGGATCTATGGTTTTTCAGGAGAATCGGTAAAAGTTATGGGAGCTATTAAATTACCGGTAACTCTTGGGGAAGGAAACCTTTCTGTGACGCAAATGATGGATTTCATGATTTTGAATGTGGATTCCTCACATAATGCTCTAGTTGGACGACCCCTGTTGAAGGAAATGAAAGTTGTGACCTCCATCTATCATCTTGCGATGAAATTTCCTACGCCGAATGGTGTGGGAACTGTACGGGGCTCTCAGCACGACTCCAGAGATTGCTACCATAAGGCGATTAAAGGGTTCAGAAGGCAGCAAGATGGAGGGCGCGCCCTGCGTGAGAGTGGTTCTGGAGTCACGAGTGTTGTCCCAGAAGAGGTGAAAGCCCATTATCTTGTCCAGGAACCTGAAGAGGAAGAACCGCTATACAGGGCGCGCCCTGAGGATGATATTTCGGTTCTTGATGAGCTTCAAGAAGGAATTTTGGAGGAAATAGAGGAAGATGCAGAGGAAGTAATTTCGTTTGATCTCCAGGGTGAGCAGTTTGAAGGGAGACGAATGTTGCTTGAAGGTTTGGTGCATACCCTTGTTGAGGAAGACTTCCCTCTTAAAGAGGACGTGCCCTCCAACGACGTAGCACCGGTTGAAGATCCTCGAAGTTTTGATTTCGACCTTGACCCAAGGTCACCGCAACCGGTGGAAAAGACTGGTCCTGCAGAGGATACAATTTCTATTTTGGTGGATGAGAGGGATCCAGCTAAGGTTCTGAAGATTGGGTCGCAGTTGCACTCCAAGTTAAGAGGCATGCTAACTAATTTCCTTTTAAACAATCTGGATGTTTTTGCTTGGAGTCACGCTGATATGGTTGGGATTGATCCGAAGGTTATGTGTCACCGTCTGAATATAGATCCCACCAAGAAGGGAATTCGCCAGAAACGCCGGCCAGTAAGTGGAGAGAGAGCCATAGCATTGAAAGAAGAGGTGGATAGACTTCTGGATGTTGGGTTAATCAAGGAGTCGTATTATCCAGATTGGTTGGCTAATCCGGTTCTTGTGAAAAAACCAAATGGAAAATGGCGAACTTGTGTGGATTTCACTGATTTGAACAAGGCATGCCCAAAGGATAGCTTTCCACTCCCGAGGATTGATCAGTTGGTAGATGCTACGGCAGGACATGCTCTTTTAAGTTTCATGGATGCTTACTCTGGTTATAACCAGATTCCTATGTATGAGCCGGATCAGGAGCACACTTCCTTTATTACAGATCGAGGATTGTATTGTTACATTGGAATGCCTTTCGGGTTAATCAATGCTGGTGCAACCTATCAAAGATTGGTGAACATGATGTTTAAGGACTTGATAGGGAAAACCATGGAGGTATACGTGGATGATATGCTTGTTAAATCTTTAAAAGCAGAGGACCATGTAAAACATTTGGAACAGATGTTCGAGATATTGAGGAAGTTTAGGATGAAGTTGAATCCTCAAAAATGCGTCTTTGGGGTAGAATCCGGGAAGTTCCTAGGATTTATTGTTAATCATCGTGGAATCGAGGCAAATCCGGCAAAAATAAAAGCACTTCTTGACATGAAATCTCCGTCTAGTGTAAAGCAAGTTCAGAGTCTAACGGGAAGGATAGCAGCCCTTAATCGTTTCGTTTCAAAATCGTCGGATAAATGCAGAGAATTCTTCAAGGCGATAAAGGGGGCAGCCAAAGATTTTGCATGGACATCTGAGTGTGAGGAAGCTTTTCAGAGAATAAAGGAGCATTTGGGAAATCCCCCTCTCTTAGCTAAGCCCGTGGAAGGAGAAACGTTAATTTTATACTTGGCAGTTTCAGAACATTCTATCAGTGCGGTATTAGTAAGAGAAGAAGTCGATCATCAGTCTCCGGTTTACTATGTGAGTAAGCGTTTGCTCGATGCGGAAACCAGATATACTAGCATGGAAAAGTTGGTTTATGCCTTAGTTTTGGCGTCAAGGAAACTTCGTCCTTATTTTCAGGCTCACAAGATTGAAGTTCGTACGGCATATCCATTGAGAGGAATTCTCCACAAGCCGGAAACCTCTGGTCGAATGTTGAAATGGGCAGTTGAGCTGGGACAATTTGATTTAGAATATACTCCAAGGACAGCTATAAAGGGTCAAGCTTTAGCTGATTTCATTCTTGAATTCGAGTCGGAAAATCAAGAAAAATCAATTGTATTGATTGAGCCTGGAGTTCTGCTTAAGAGGGCAACTCCATTTGAAGAAGTTCCTCAACCTTGGTGGAAGTTACAAGTAGATGGAGCTGTTAACAATGGAGGGGCCGGAGCAGGAGTAATCTTGCTTACCCCCGAAGGGAATCAACTCATGAGTGCTATTCACTTCAAATTTTAGGCGACCAATAATGATGCAGAGTATGAAGCCTTGATTAATGGGCTAAAGATGGCTTTGGAGATGAAGGTAGTGAATCTCATTGTGTTAAGTGATTCAGAACTGGTGGTCGGACAAGTAAAAGGTGGATTTCAGTGTAGAGGTCCAAGGACAGAGCTTTACATGAGGTGCGCTCAACGATTGATCAAAAAGTTCCGAGAAGTACGGGTAGAGTGTATTCCACGAGATGAGAACTGTAGTGCAGATGTGTTAGCCAAGTTGGGGTCACAGAAAGACGCTATGCTATTGGGGACTGTACCTTTGCAAATACAGGAAGTTCCTAGCATTCCAGAGGTTGAAGTCATGGAAGTGGAATCTATTCCCAGTGTTACTTGGATGACTCCCATTCAAAAATATATTCGAGAAGGGATACTTCCCGGTGAGAAGTTGGAAGCCAGGCGGCTTCAGTATCAAGCAGCTAGGTTCGTGGAGTATGATGGGATTTTATATAAAAGGGGTTTCAATCAACCACTTCTCAAGTGCATAGATGGAGATGAATGCAATTACATTCTTAGGGAAATTCATGAAGGTATATGCGGCAATCACTCGGGGGGTGGTTCGTTGGCAATGAAGGTGTTAAGGCAAGGATATTATTGGCCTACCTTGAAGAAGGATGCTTACGAATTTGTTAAGGCATGTGATAAGTGTCAGAGGTTCGCCAATTACTCTACCAGCCCTGCTACCACTTTGACTTCCTTGATGAGTCCGTGGCCATTTGCTATGTGGGGAATAGATCTTATCGGAGAGCTCCCTAAAGCCAAAGGAGGAGTGAAATATGCTGTTGTTGCTGTGGATTACTTTACCAAGTGGGCGGAGGCAATGCCTCTGGCCACAATTACAGCAAGAAAGATTCGAGATTTTGTTTTCAACTCTATTGTGTGCAGGTTTGGAATTCCGTATAAACTTGTGTCGGATAATGGAAAGCAGTTTGATAGCAAGGAATTGAGAAAATTGTGTGATGATTTGGGGATAAAGAAGGAATTTGCAGCTGTGTATCACCCTCAAAGTAATGGGCAGACAGAGGCTGTCAACAAAATAATCAAGCACACCTTGAAGACGAAGTTGGAAGAAAGCAAAGGGAATTGGCCTGAAGAACTTCCCATGGTCTTATGGTCGTATAACACGACTCCAAGAACCACAACTGGAGAATCTCCTTTCATATTGTCTTATGGATGTGAAGCAATGGTGCCAGTGGAGATTGGAGCAGGGTCATTCCGAAGAGATTTTTATAATGAAGAATCAAATATGGTTAGTCAAAGATTAAATCTTGATCTCCTAGAAGAAATGAGGGCTAATTCGCAGTTGAGATTGGCAACTTATCAGCAGAGGGTTGCACGGTATTATAACAAGAAGGTGAAGGCTCAACCTTTTAAGGTGGGTGATCTAGTTTTGCGGAAAGTTATGCCAAATACAAGGGTAGCAGCGCATGGAGTCTTTGGTCCTAACTGGGAAGGACCTTACAAGATCAAGTCTATCATCTGGGAAGGGACTTATCATCTAGAAGACTTGGATGGCAACACAATCCCAAGGGCATGGAATGCAGAGCATCTGAGGAAATATTATCAGTAGGGTGCGGCTTTGACCCCCTATTGTATGAAGGCTTATATTTAAGTTATAGACTAGCATAAATAAATCTTCTCCTAGTCTAGGGGGGTAGTACACGTACGCCTTCTTTAGTTCTAGTCGAGACTTGCTGTTTTTATTCTACGCTTTTTCGAAGTTTATTTTCCTTAGCTCGGGGGGTAGTTCATGTATACCTTCCCCTGTTCTGTTGAGATTTTAGTTTATTTGAAGAATTAATAAAGTTTATCAAGACATTCTTTCAAGTTTTTGAAGATTCTTTTTATTACAAGAGGTCGTGCTCTATGTCTTAGGGCGCGCCCTGTGAAATGCTGTATAAATCCAAGCAATAATTGACAAGTAAAAGGAATATTGGAAAAAGGGTAATGCCTTAGGGCGCGCCCTCAATATGAATGAAGATTTTTTATTCTAAGTGTTTCAATGTTTTCAAGAGTTGGAAGAATATTGGCTGATAAAACGCAAGAGGCCGCGCTCAAATAAAGGGCGCGCCCTGTATATACACTAAAGAATTTACAAGCATTTTAGTTGAAGAACTTTTCACATTATATAATGTTTCCATGGAAGAATTACCTGAAAATGTTTGAAGATGTGTTAACAGTGATAAAGAAAATTTTACAAAGGTCGCCCCCTATATGTTAGGGCGCGCCCTATAGCTGTTTTGTGGTAAAAGTAATTTAGCAGTTGAACAGAATTTTGCAGAAACACAATATTTAGTCATAAAAACACAGACAATATTCATGACATTCAAAATACAATTTGCAGGGTTTTACAAAGGGCCCGCACCTTAAATGTTAAAACCTAGCAAAAGTTCAGATACGATAAAAGTGTTTATGGCGCGTCCTTATCAGGGGACGCGTCCTGGTTGTTTGAAGATTGGATGACGGAGAGAGTTGTATCTTCAGGAAGGGAGGCTTGATTTGTTGCAGGAGGGAGTGTTTGAGCATCTTGATTTTGGGCTTCCGGAATATCTGTGGGAGAGGGCGCGCCCTGAGGATCCTTGTCTAAACCTAGCTCGATCCTCTTTGCCAAGATGGCATCTGCGTGCACCCTCTTGAAGTCCTCGATATCTTCAGCACTTTCACGGCCAAACTTTTCCTCCCAGTTGTAGTTAGGATCATTAGCCAGAAAACCAAGGAGATAGAAATCAAACCCAGCTTGGAAATTTTTATCTTCCATGGCCTGCTTCTCATCTTTCCAGCAATCTGCCTTCTCGATCTCAAGGGTGTCCCGCTGCACTTTTAAATCTTCATTTTCTTTCTCCAACCTGTCATTCTTGTCGGCCAGGAGTTGGCGATGATTGGCAGCATCTTGCAAGTCATTCTTGAGGTCCTGGATAGTAGCATCTTTAGAGTCGCACTTGCTCTTCCATTTGTTGTCAGATTCCACAATCAACTTTGCATATTTTCTGTTTTCCCCTTCGAGTTTGTTGATGTAAAGTTTTTCTTTGTGAATCCTTTGGGCGCGCCCTAGGGATTGAATTAGAAGTTGAGCGGAGGCTTTGATCATAGAGTTTGTTTCATCATCAGCATTCATGTTTTGCCAATGATCAACCTCTTTGTCATCAACAAGAGATGCAGCAGCTGGACCAATGAGGGTCTCAGCGTACGAAGGCGCGCCCTCAGTTCTTGGCTTCTTGCCCTTGTCAACAGGGGGGTCTTGGCCTTCAGTATTCCTCTTCAAGGATCTGGAAGTAGGAATTGTTGGGTTGGGTTCATGTTGAATTTGACTAGGGCGCGCCCTAGTGTCAGAAGAACCCGCTTTGTCAGTTGGTTTTTCCTTGTCATTCTTCTTTTTGGATCCAAAGCCGCGTGGAATTTGGGGGGCCATATCTGCAAGAGAAAAAATAATAAAAATGTTAAGTCATATGACAGGTTACAAGATATATAATAAGAATAGGCAGTAAAATCGGAAGGTTAGGGCGCGCCCTAATTTGAGGTTTCATACCTTCATCCTGATCGGAGTTGTAATTTTCATCGCTACCACTAGAGGGTGAGGGAACGGCAATGCCATTTCTAAATTTCTTAAATTTACAGAAGGAACCAACCCTCTCAGAAAGAATCCCAACTCTTTTTAGGTTTTCTTCTGTGATAAGGGTTTGAAGATTGAATTTTTCTTCGGCAATCTTAAGGACAGCCTGAGCCCTGAGAGAAGCCGCGCCTTGGAGAGTTTTCTGAACTCTTCTATCTGTGTTAATTCAAAGTTAATGAAAGTTCAAGTGAAAAGTTGTTAAGAGAAAAGGATTTAAGGCGCGCCCTAACTTACAGGGATCGGTGTTGAACTGTACACGAACTCGAGGGACATCCCAAACGAAGAAGAATGGTTCCTTCCAGTGTTTGGTGTGGCTGATTCTACCCTCAGAAAATCCTTTATTGTTGTGAGGCTTATTTATTACTAAATAGTAATAACCTATGCTGGATTGACGAATGCTGTAGAAGAAACTGACTTCGTGCATGGAAGGAGCTCCAAATTCGAGATCATGGTAGAGAATGAATAAACCAAGTAGAAGTTTATAGCTATTGGGACTTAGTTGGATGGGTGCAAGATTGTACCATTCGAGTACTTGCCTTAGATATGGGTGTAAGGGCGCGCCCACACCAAGGGCAATCAGTTTTGGAGTTAAGACCATTCTTGGAATTTTGAAATTTTTACCATAATTGAAGATGTGTGGGCGGTGATGAGCATATGGAATGGCCCAGATTCCTTCTTGGCCATAATATTGCATAGCCCATCCTACTTCGTCGCTTGTAGCTGTCGAAGACATATTCACGCAGGCCAATTTGCCTCGTTTCTTTCTAAGAATATTTTTGTCCTTTTCAGACATGGTATCATATCTACCAAAGTTAACATCAATTTCTGCATCAAGGACTTCCCAATGTCTAAACGGGATTGGAGAAGGTAATGGAGATGTAGGTTCGGAGTCAGCTGTGGGTGAAATAGAAGAAGCTGAGGGCGCGCCCTCAGTGGAGTAAGTATCAGAAGAATGTGTGTCGTTGGAGGAATTGAAATTTGGAGTATAGTCACTATCTGAGGGATCTGTATGTAAAGGGTCTGGAATTTTTTCGGGTATTGGTTTTGAAGTTTCAATGTTGTTCTTCATGCGAGTGCTCAGGGGGACATTATCCAAGGAATCTTCACTGGAAAAACTCATTCTGTCTTCGTTAAAATCCTGAATGAGGCGCGCCCTATCTTCTGAAGATACAAATGAGAAGAGGGGTCTAGGAGGATTGGGAGAAAGAGGTGCTGGCAAAGGAGAGTAAGCCCCAATGCGTTTGTTAAGTTCCTTAAAAGGGTGAAATGGAGACGGCGCGCCCTCCAGCTGCACAATTAAAAGAAAATAATAAAGAAACTGAGGGCGCGCCCATGAGAGGAATATAATGGGAATTTTTTCTACAAGTCAACTAATAGGTTGGTCGATAGAGAGGGTACTAATACGCAACTAGGGACAGCCTTGTGTATTAGCAAAGTAAAGCTAAGGACGCGCCCTATATGTAAGGCGCGCCCAACGGATTAATTTAATATACAGAAACATGTTTTGTAAGAGTTATGATGGCAAAACAAGATCAAACACACATACATACATATATACATACAACGGAAAACGAAGAATATAGGGTATGAGAGCGGTTGCAACATCGGAATGGACAAAATACACGGTGAAAATATAAATTGAGGACATAAAAACATACCTTGGAAGTTCTGGAACGAGATTTGTGGAAAAGAATTGAAGAAAACCGTCGGGGTTAGCCGGATAGTTGCTCGGAAAAGGGGAAGTCGCCGGAGTTCGGTTTTTTTTAGAGAGAGAATAGAAAAAGAGTAAAGTAAGAGAGAAGGGGATATTTATAGGGATTTGAAAGAATGGTGGATGACAGCTGTAAAAACGTTTAGAATTCCCCCAGGACGCGCCTTAGTTTAGGGCGCGCCCTAGAGGAAATCTTGAGTGAATTTTGGGTTTTATAGGAGAAATTCCGTATATCATCTTTGATTTCATACGGAATTGGGGGGTAGTTGTTATAGCCAAAATTCGGTTCGGGTATTTTCAAGATGGATTCGGGCCAAATGTGGGTTCAATTTGGGGGAATTCTAGAATAAATTAGGATTTTGACTGAAGTTGGAGGAATTAGGCCGCGCCCTGGCTTTCCTTATAGTTAGGGCGCGCCCTAAATGTGAAATATGGGGATGAATCTATTCAAATTAATTTTCTGAGAAGACATTGAAGAAATCTCTCCTAGGATTCCACTCAAGTGTGGATTCCACTCAAGCTTGGATTCCATTCAAGCTGGAATTCCATAAGTTGAAGAATTCCCTCCTGTCGTATCTCAGGAGGGGGATGTCCGTCGCAGAAGGCCTCCAGGGGTTTGCCTGGATATAAGGACCCTTCTTAGACGCTAAGGGAGGCATCCGTGCGCCCTAAGGTGGAAAGATGGGGACTTTCTGGTGTGTGCTTTGGGAGCTCTGTTCCTGTAGCCAATGGGCGCGCTCTCATTGGGGAACTTTGGAGTAATCCTGCACTTTGCACCCAAAAGCTCTGGATCACCTGTCCTGCTATCTGGTGGGTGCTTCTCATTCGGGGGACAGGGATGCGTTCTGCACTTGGGGTAAACCATGGCTATACCTACATCCTTGAAATCAAGAAATAGCTGGTAACGGATAGGACTAGTCCTCGACGGGGGAAGTTTCCTTATCCGTGAAGTCTTGAGATCTTGGATGAGCCTTGGGCCTTTGTGGTTAGGCCTCATAGTAGAACATTCCGGAAGCTGGTCCGTTATCCAAGCCCATTTGGGTTTCTTGTTCTCCAAGAACTACGTCTGGCTTGATCCCCTATAAATACCGGGGTACGTAGGCCGATTGGGGGGTTGGAAGTCGAGAGCTCTGAATAGCCGCCACTAACCCTATCAATCTCAGCCACCAATTATCTACAGCCACCACACACCACCATTTTTTCCGGAGAAAAACCACCGTCTAAGATCTTGTTTCCGGCGACGTACCTCGAATTTTGTTGTTCCCAAATTCCTCCGTCAACAATTAGTCATGAGAAATTTTTATGTCGACTAACGGTACGTAAATCAGTACTTACTTTAATGTTAACATATGTTCGTAAAATAATGTGTATGTCTATATTGAATGGCGTCCTTAACACCATAATCAAGTGTCTATGTGTTACATACAGTACCCTCTCAAATCTATATATATTGCGGTTTGTAATTTTTGTTACATATATTTCCTGTAGATATCTTCACTGAATCTACTGAGAGTAATAGCAGAGCAAGAAGGGTGTTCAATTGAGGAGCTAAATGCAGGGAGGGTGTGTGATTGGTTTCTGAAGGACAAGCTTAAAAGAGAGCAAAATTTAGATTCTGCAGTCCTTCAATGGGATGAATCAAATTTTCAGCTCTGATTTTTCTTGTTTATTGCTCGTGACATTTAATAATAGTCCGGACATGATACTTGGTGGAATTTTATTGATTAAGATTTCTGATTAATACTAGTATTTGATTTGTTAAGTTATCGAAATAATTTTAATTTTCTTGGAACGTCTAGTGTTTTTTTTTTTTTAAAATGATTATGCCATATATTCATAGCTAAAATCTGAGAATTTTGGTTGATTGTGATTTCAAAAAAAAAAAGGAAATTTGGTTGATAGTAATAAAATTTTACTAAAATAATCTATACTATTATATAAAAGTCGAAACATTAAAAGTTTTGGTACCTGTTTTTTGGTACCTATTTTTTGGTACTTCGTGAATTTAGTTATTTACCCTTCAAGAAAAATATATATAAAAGTACCTAAAATAAATATTAACATAATATAATTAATGGTAATTAGTCAATTGCCTTTTTCAAATTTACTTTTAGTTGAAGATAATGATAATTAGTCAATTGCCTTTCTAAAATTTAATTTTAGTTGAAGATGTTACCTTTTATCATATTTTTCAATCATTAATATTTCTTTTCGAATTAAAATACGTTACCTTTTTGAATTAAAACACGTTACCTTTTTGATTTAAAACTAATCTTACAATCACTAATCACTAATATATATATCCGAAAATACCATACCATATTTTTCAATTATTAATAAAGCATGATAAATATCCGTATACGTAGTTTATAATAAGGAAAATTTAATATAATCCGTAAACATGAGTATATTAATTAAAATTTTAAAAACATTAGTATTATCCGTAAACATGAGTATATTAAATTATATTAAAATAAAATTAATTAAGTATATAATAGTCGAAACATTAAAAATTTTGGTACCTATTTTTTGGTATACGTTTTTTAGTATTCGTGAATTTACTTATTTAACCTTTATTATAAAGAAAAATATATACGATATCTATACTATTAAAACACCTAAAATAAATAATAACATAATATAATTAATGTTAATTTGTCAATTTTCTTTTTCACATTTACTTTTGGTTGAAGATATTACCTTTTATGAACACCTAAAAACATCAATCATATCATATCTTCAGTCATATCATATCTAGCAATAATTAATATATACCCAAAAATATCAAATCGTGTCTTCTAATCACTAACAAAATATAATAGAAATCTGTATACTACGAATAATGACCATTAGATTTTTAGTAAAAAATCAGAATCATTAGATCTAATGATTAAATATATTATATAATTAAATTAATTTACTAAAATTTCAAGGTTCGAATTCTATCAACGACATATTTATTTCAAAATTTTATAATATAAGTTTTAGACCATGCATATCAATAATTAAATTTATATTAAATTATTAATATTGAAATTAAAATAAAATATTATAAATAATGATTATATAAAAATATAATTGTAATATAAAATAAAGTTTGTTATATATCAAAAAAAATCCGTGCATCTACGGGTTATAAGCTAGTATTTAATAATATATAAACATAGGGAGCTCTTAGAGCTTAGCATCTTTTTTTTGTCCGGTAATTCATCTAATAATCTATAATTTAAAATGCTCTTTATCAAGTACAATCATATTTCAATGATATGTTAAAGTATCAAAGTATCAAATTTAATCATTCTTTAATTCGAATTTGATTCCTGCTAATTGCATAAATTTAATTATAATTAATATTTTTAAAACTTTTCTGTTTTGTATAAACATACAATTCTATATTTTTATACAAATAGGAAAAAATTAAAAAATATAATTCACAAGTACCCAGTTTTAACACAATGGAAAAGATATGCGTAAAACAGTTGGAGGATCATATTTTATGAGATGGATGGTACTTATCAATTTATAAGTTAGAGCAAATCTAATGTATATCTATATATATTCTTGTAGACAAAATCATAAAATTCAACACGTTACCTTTTAATTTAAAAATAATCTTGCAATCACACCATATATTCCAACTATTAATAAAATATATTAAAAATAGGTAAATCAATTTCCAGTCAAATAAATACAAATCTTGATACATTAGTTTGAAAATACTATGTTAATCCAAACATTGGATAAGTTATAATTAAAAAAAACTATGTCGTTGACACAATGACATTCAAAATATATGTACAAGATTATTGTATGAGAGATATGACAATTAAAAACTTTTATGACAACTAAAATTTTTTTATACCTAATTAACTCATAATCATAGTGATAATTTCATAAGAATATGTGTATGTAAAATTATCATAATTAAAATGCAGGCTGTGCATTACACGACTATCATGCCATCACAATAATTTTACTTTTAAAATTTTAAGATAGAAGTGTTTCAAGAACTATAAAAGAAAATTATTATCGAAAAAAAAAATATTCTGAAATTAGAATGATAGTTTTATGAAATTATTATTCAATAATATTTTTATCTATATTATGAATATGCCATGAAAACAAGATATGCATTCACGTGATACACAAGACAACATGAGTTTATAATCTACCATCGAATTAGTACATATGATATATAATATAGAATAGAGGGAAATACGACATGATTTTTTGGTCTTATCAAGGGAAATGAATTTATGACCTCTAAATACAAATGGAGTTAACTTCACAATCAATGAATAAATTATATCTTTTTTAGTTTTTGTTTATATCCTATTTTATAGGGAAATTATTGGGGTTTGATGCCTTTATCTAAAATTGTTGTATACAAAAATTACTACTGTGAAAAATTAATGTTTTTCCTAAAGCATTTTTCTTATAAAAAATGTTGTTGAAAAATTGCTTTTAGATTACTAAGCTGTTTTGAAACAAATTTTCTTAAAAAAAATTGTTGTTGCGGTCTGAAACATCAAAACCATACAGACCCTTAATATGATTAATACTAGATATAATATATATATATATATATATATATAGAGTTGCACTCCATGAAGAACACCCTATATAAAGAACAATAAAGAACACCTCATATTTAATTCAATATAAGAGTTCCGTCATGACACCCAATACAAAAAGTTCTTATTTTTTTTATCTTCTATCCATTTAGCAAAAAAAAAAAAATTTTTTTTTTTTGGAAAAATCACTGTTCATGATGACATCAGCAGTGACGTCATCATGAATAGTGATTTTTTTCATTTTTTTAAAATTTTTTTTGCTGGATGGATAGAAGATAAAAAAATAAGAACTTTTTTTATTGGGTGCCCCTGGCGGGGCCAATGGATCTATTGGAATAATTTATTTTATAGTGTTCTTTATTGTTTGTTATATAAGAGTGTTCTGTATGGAGTAAAGACATATATATATATATATATATATATATATATATATATATATATATATATATATATATATATATATATATATATATATATATATATATATATATATATCAGAATTAGCTAATATGCTAGATTTATACTCTATATAAGTTATCGATTAAATAAATAAATAAAACGCATAGTTGAATTATAATGTAGTATTATAAAACAAGATTATATATTCTAAACAAAGATGTTAAATTATTTATGACTACCTACAACATAATGATCGATTAGTGATATATTAAGAATGTATAAAAAATAAATGGTTTTTTTTCACTATAGCACATATTAGTTTGTATGGATAAATTGAAAGTTCCAAGTGAATTTAAATTTTGTACTCAACTATAAATCAAAATCATATACATGCGATTTATTTTTCGGCACTCCTTATGTAAGACCTCAGATTTTTGGTAGAATTAAAACTTTTATTATGTAATGAAATATAAGTGTAACAGTCATTCTAATAAACGAATATTGAATGGACTTGGATTCAAATGTTTATATGCAATGAAGAATACGATTGGTTGATAACTTAGATTAGAATAATCTATCTCCCAGAAGTAAGATATGGTAATTCCAAGGAGGAAGAATTTCTCATGTCATCCAAATTGATATCTATTATTAGTCCAGTGGTTCCGTGAAAGAGTTAAGGAACGCTCGAAAGGGGACAAGGACATTTTTACAATATATAAGGAATAAAAGAAAATAATTGATGAATAGTGCTTTTGGTGGAAACTAGAATATTATTAGACGACACTATATAGAAGTACCCGGAACGGATTTCTGAGTTCGTATTGATGATCCATGGACAAAATAAGTGTATGTAAATGATATCAGAATTTGAAAAATAGCACTTTTATTTTTTTCCCGAAATTTCCAAGATACTGAAGGATCAAGGGATATAATATGGAGTTGAGGAATTGTGTCACGATAAAGTAATGGAATGCTACTTATAAGTCGTAACGTGTTGATTTTATTAACGAGATACAAGGGAATCAAATTAGTGGAAAAAGGAGAAATTAAGTGACTTAAGTGCAAGTCAACTAATAAAGGAATGATGAAGTTGCATTTTGCAAAATGGAGTTGTTTAACAAGGAGATGACATTTGGACCAATAAGAAATAAACAATATAAAAGTAGGATGCATCCAAGATAAATATCAATAATACAAAGGATTAAAAGAGATTAGTTGATAAAAACAAAAAAATAAAAAAAAGAAAACAAAGACACAACCTTAAGAACTCTCGGCCAAGAGGAAAAGAAGGGGGGAAAGAGGAAGATTTAACCAACCAAATCCTACCATATAGAGCTTAAATCAAAGAGGAAGGAGGGTAGAAGGTATATCTTAAATCTCATCATCATCCATTAAGTTTATCATAATCAAAATTCAAGTTAAAGATGATTATGAATAGTGTTTTTCATGAACTAACTTTTATTTCTTGATTTCTTTTGATCATCCAAGCTATACTTAGGTTAGTTAAGGGCTAAACAAGTCTTGATAAGTGTCTACATACATCAAGGAAGGTATAACACTCTTTAAACCCTAGCTCATATTTTGAGTTTTGATGATTTAGATGAGTTATAAAGATTTGATGCATGTTTGGAGCATTATGATTATGATTGGGCTTTGGCGATAGTTAAAATGGTTTTGATGGAGGTAAAGGCAGTGTTTAGCCTTGGTTGAATGTTAAATAACATGCATGAGTTGTTGGAATGGAAACTATGATATTTGGAGGTTATAAATTTTGGGATTATTCGATTTATAGCCGTCGTAATGCCGAAATTTCGTTAACCATTACAAATCCGTTTTTAACAGTTGGGATAATTCACTGATCTTGATGAATAGATAACCCATACTTGTATATCTCGAGTCATAGATCATTTTGGCGAAAGAATCGAAACAAACGGACTTACGATTTACTAAAAGTAGTTCGAAATCATAAATGCGAGTTCATAATTGAAAATGAAACCCCTTAACGTAGTTAATTCAATGGCGAATCTTGGTAATTAAATATTAGAGATCATAGGAAGGTGTGAGAGAAAACCTCATGTCAATTGGATCGTTTTTCAATTTTATAAAAATGTTCGAATCTAAGTTAAGTGCGAATGGATCTCTTAAGAGCGCACTTAGTAATAACATTGGGAAATCACTTAGAAAACGATCAATAACTCGCGAGGTGTAATCTTTTATAGTAAACGATCGACACTAGGACTTATATGACTTAAGTACCCCAAGCATAAGTACCATGCAATGCCTTGATATCGAGCCAATGTCGGTTATAATGATGTTAGTAAGGGTTATGTTAGGGGGATGTCAAATGAGTTAACTTGAAAATGAATTTAACCTAAGTAAAGTATATACTTAGCCTTTCAAAATGTTAAGTGATTAACCTTGAATAATTTTAGGATTGTTTATATATCATCGGACTGATCGGAGACACGTTACCCCTACAACCCTTCCAGGCAAGAGTTCTTTTATCTTTACTTTAATAAATTATAAAATTCCTGGAAAATGATTTTGTTGAAAAATGTATATATGTATACATGATTATCGTTTTGGCAAGGGACATGTATCCTGATTTTCTGAAAATTATTTATGAACATGATTAATGCTAGGTACTTTATGGATAAAATGGGGTAATTTGGAAAATGGAATTACGAAAAGGAAATTTTCAGAATAAATGGAATAACAACTTGATAATGGGGATTCTATCTTTGGGCTGAGTTCAATGCAGTCCAGCTTGCAATATTTTATTCCGGCCCATGTGTTGCCGAGGGGGGATAGTGGAGAACTTTCTTCCAGGGATGATGACCGGAGAGGATCATTCCTTCTACTAGTAGTAAACAGGAACATGTACGTATAAGGCGACTGATCATCGTCCTGTCGTATCTGGCTATGGTGAAGATCCCCTAAATTCTTAAAAGAAATTGATAACAATTTGATTTACTTAATATTTTTGAAAGGAAGGAAATGATATGGAACAATGAATGATATTAAGGGAGTTGAAGAGAAACTGATATTATATTTTCATAAAAAGGGAAGTGATTTCATAATGAATAATAAGCAAGTTTATGTTGATGTATTGCCGCACAAACAAGATATAAATGCTTATGGGAAATGTTTTCTTCACTTACCTTGTAAATTCATCATTTATATTTTTATTGAGCAATGTTCGTTAAATACATAACATATATTTTCAAAGTTTACTGCTATAAATTGTTTTATTTCAAACCGGGTTTGTTTTTTAAAATGTTATCTTGCTGAGCTATTTTAGCTCACTCTTGCCTATGTTTATATAACACTTATAGCAGATGCCGCCGATACGTAGCACTACACCCCGGAAGCGGGTAAGGGCAGGGATATATGATAGGGATCTGTCACCTATTCCGGAGGTAGCTTATATATTTAGGGTATGAGTAGATGCGTGTAAGTTAAATTAGAAGGTTGTTGTAATATATTTTGGTTGTTGATATGCTTCTTGTAGAAGTATTTTCAGCAATGCTACTTAAATATTCTAGGTTTGTAATAATAACTTTACTTTAACTGTTTTTAATGATGGATGTTGTTCTCTGAGCATATGAATGGTGTGTGTTGTTATAAGTGTGGGGTCAATAGTGTGCGTATATAATGTCATTAAATTATTCAAGTATCAAGAGTTTAATATGTTTAAATTGAAATTGGACCGTGATGACCTGGATCCCTGACCCCGGATCTAGGGGTGTCACACCTTATATCTTAGACTATTTTTGGTGCTAGCTTGAACAAAATATGCCCCGAATATCATTTTTTGTGCCTCTACGTACTTTTAATTTTTTTTACTTATTAGAAAAGATGTACCCCTAAACTACATCATCTTCTTGGTGTCCCATTTATTGGCTTGAGCGGCTTAATCTCAGGATTGATTTTGCATGATACTTAAAATTTAGAATTTGTTAATATTTCAAAATTTGAACGGTTACCAACTATTGACATTAAATAAATCGAAATACATGAAATAAATTGACAAGATGATATAATTAACTATTTGCGAAAGAAATTATACGAATTAGAATGTGACACGTGCCTTGCACGAGATATGCTAGTTTATTTTAATATTATTTATACATATTTCAAACATAACACAACTTAATGTCAAAATATGAAGACATATTGGAGAACAACCAAACATGGGGACAGCGACTCTGATAATATTCTATGTGCTAATGAGTTGTTAATATCAAACACTTGTATTATTATACTATTCCCCTTACCATGATTGTCCCTCATGTGCTCTATCCTTTTTTCCCTAAACAATTCATTTTCACAAAAACACCACCCAAAACCAGTATTAACACATTTCTAACAGTCCCCTAATCCAAGTCAACCTGCAACGTCGTCGTTTCATCCGTTGACTCCCTTGACGACTCTCCACTAGTCAAGCGCAACAAAATAAAAAAAATAAAATAAAATTCACCGGACGTAACGCAACTTATCAAATCAATTTAATCCCCATTTTCATGTCCGTGTATCACGCGTTTCATCATTCACAAGTTGTCTGTTATACATTTAAACAAACACACACACGAGCATACACATTTACGGAGAGAGACAGAGTGAGCTAAACGACGGCGTTTTGAGCGTTAATCGATGAGATAAAACTCTCCGATGATGGCGATCACGGAAGAAAATCCACCGTCCGACGGTAAAGTTTGGGGGCTTTTTAAGCGTCCGTTTCGAAACGGCGGTAATTCGAGCAATACGACGCCGTCTTCGTCGCAGAATCATCAGCGTCATCAGAATCAGAGTCAAAGTAACGGATCAATTGACGGCGTTAATGGTCAAAGTAATAGTTCGAGTAGCTCTGTGTCTTCGGTTGCTAGATCTTTGATTCCTACACGACGTCGCTTGCGTCTCGATCCTTCTAATAAGCTCTATTTTCCTTGTAAGTGATGATTTTTTTTTAAATTTTAGTTGTTTTGTGTATATTTATTTATATATTTATTTATTTGTTGTGTATGTGAATTTATTTGATACATGTTTGTGCTGTTTTTATTTTGATTTAAACTGAAATTTTTATGTGTTGAAATGAATGTAAGGAATCGAAAGATTTGTTACGTTTAGGTATAGAAGGATTTGATTAATGTGATATGGAGCTGATTGTGATTGTGATTTAGCAGAACATATTAAGATGAAAACCAGTAGGTACATTTTTTTCGAGTCTCGAAAATTTTGGTGAGAGATGTTGATTGCGAAGGATTTGATTATAATGATATACTTGGGGAGCTGGACATTGTTTTGATTTAGACTACAGAGATACAGAATTGTTGTAGCTTCTTAAGTTCGTTGGTGTAAGAAATGATAAAGCTAGCGGAGAGTTATGTAAATATCTCTGTACAAGTTGACACCAGCTTACTGAAGGTGGGATAGCAGTCTAGTTTGAGTTCTCGTTGAAAGCAGCCACTAGTTTAGTTAGATACTTTTAAAAAGTAGTATCTCATCGTATTGTTAAAATGATCCAGAGTGCTAGAAAAATGTATTGTGTCTAAGAGCTGCAAAGGAAAGCTCATTAAATTTATCAGCGTAACTTTCTCAGCACAAAACACGAATTACATAAACATCCTAATGCATTGGCCGCTTATTATCTGTTTCTCTACAATTCTTTTTAATTCTTTATGCATGGACTAGTGACACTCCAATATATAACATCTTTTCATATCATTTCTCAGTTTCATCCTAATGTATTGGCTGCTTATCATCTCATTGGACTAGTGTTCAATTAGATGTAGTTTGTTTGTTCCACAGCAGCAGAATATGGAATAAAGTAAATCATATTGCATGTTTGAACAAGAATAGGGAAAATTGGTTCGAGTAACAAAAGCAATCTTTTTGATATATAGCACTCCCATTCGTATTTCTGTCCATCAAGCTCATCTGGCCACATGCTTGACTTTGTTTATTTGCATATCTCTTTGAGCCTTCCTTAAGTAATGGATTTGTATACATAACTAAAATTGCTATGTGAAGAAGTGTGATATATTTGAGTTCATGAACTACTCTAAAAGCTCTGGTCAAGACTCAAGGGATATTTAATGTTCTAACTTCTAATTTCTTCTCCCACATCACATCCTACCTGACAAAATGTAAATAAAGGAAAAAAAGGTAACTTGATAGATCTCTTCTTAATCAACACTTTTTACAGTGTGTTCACTATCTGTTTTGATGTCTGATGATCTTGATGCCTCGCTACATTTGTGTTTATATAGCCAAACATTGTTCTCCAACATTTCCTTTCGCTCCTATTTTATTAAGTGTTTGAATGATTTCTAGATGTTACATGTTCTGTATTGTAGTTCAATAATTTTGCCCTGTTTTAATTATCAGCTTCCATTTTCCTTGTAGTAGCACTTACGTTTTACCCTTTTTTTATTTTTTAAAGATGAACCTGGCAAACAAGTCCGCAGTGCAATTGGGATAAAAAATACAAGCAAATCTCATGTAGCTTTTAAGGTATACCTCTCGTAATCTGCTCGTGTATCTTAACCATAATGCATGTGATACTTTGCTAGTAAATGTGTTCATAATACATGTTTCCTTTGTGACTTTTATTGTCCTTAGTTTAGTTGATTTATGTTTCTTGTTTTTTTTGCTATAGTTCCAAACAACTGCGCCAAAGAGCTGTTTTATGCGTCCTCCCGGGGCAATACTTGCTCCTGGCGAGAGTCTTATAGCTACTGGTACTGTCTTAATTATGATCTTTTCCCATATTTTTTAAAGTATTAGTTACGTTTGGCACATTATACAGAGATAAAAAGTTTTTTCAGATAATTATATCTGGTCTCTCCAAGTTGTATATTTATTTAATTTTGACTTTTGTTTGAACCAAAAGTATTTAAGTTTGTGGAGAATCCGGAGAATAATGAAAAGCCAATGGATCAGAAGAGCAGGGTGAAGTTTAAGATCATGAGCCTGAAGGTTAAAGGACCAATGGACTATGTACCTGAGCTGGTATGGCCTCTACTTGTTATGAAGTTTTTTTTGTCTTTTTTTTAATACTATTTAGCCATACATATATATCAATTTGCATCTCCTAAGTTGAAAATAAGTTGATTGATTTTGTATCTTGATAAGCTTGGTCTGGTAATGAGTAACATCGAAAAGGAGTGGAAGTGGTTTCGGCCTTGTTACATATGTATTTTTTGTCTTTGATGACGTTTGTGTCCTCTTTCCAATTCAGTTTGATGAACAAAAGGATCAGGTTGCTGTTGAGCAGATCTTAAGGGTTGTGTTTCTTGATGTGGAACGTCCTACTCCTGTAAGGGTTTTGCTTATTCTGTTATTTATGTTACAGTATAATCATTTTTCCTCTTCTACTTGGATTGAATATGGTGCTTTTTAGGAAAGAAAAAGAATCCACTAGTGCTTTTTTTCTATAAGCCTTTTCATTGTGTTGCTGATATATGATTATACTGTTTTATCATTGCAAGGCGCTTGAGAAATTAAAACGTCAGCTGGCTGAAGCTGAGGCTGCTGTTGAGTCTCGCAAAAAACCTCCAGAAGACACAGGTCCAAAGATTATTGGTGAAGGACTGGTGATAGATGAATGGGTTAGTTTTACTTAAATTTGGATTGTAGTTCTGACGGAGTTGTTGCCAGGTTTTTTTCCCCTAACTTTTATTATCTTTATGTTTCCCAGAAAGAAAGAAGGGAGAGATATCTTGCTCGACAGCAGGTGGAGGGAGTAGATTCAGTATAAATTGTTTGTTTATGGTGTTGCTTCAGGTGCCTATTGCTATGTTGTAATATTTATTGAAATGTATCATTCTCGGCCCTTCATTTTTTTGTCGTAATCGTGAAGGACTTTTTGTGTGTTTAAAGAAGTTTGAAAGAAGACATAAGGAGTTCGGTTTGTAACTTGAGCCACTGATTACCTTTCTTGTCAATCATTCCAAACGTGTAGATAATTTATTTTATTTTTTGCCTTTTGATTTTTTTTTAATAATTTGAAAGAAAAATATAATTGGCTAGAAAAAGAAAGTTAACTATTTATATTGGAATACAGAGCACATTACAAAATCAGGTGTTGTCTTTGAGTTCGAGGTACATGCAGTATTTTATTATTATCACTGAAAATAACTTGAAAATTGCCTGCTTTGATTATGTGTACTTGGGAGTGTTTCTTGATTTTTGCATCATTCATCCCAACCCAATTGCAAATGATGGATTTATTTCTTTTCGCCGGTTTGTTTTGCATCACTCATCCCAATTGCTCTCGAGTGCTGGTGTGTTTTGCTGCTAATCCACAACTTTTAAATAGTATCAAGTGAGTGACAATGTGCATATCAACCTTTTTAAGTTTCATTGAGTTATTCAGTTACAAAAATATAGATACTTCCGAACGCGAATGCATGAACTCAACTACTTCTGATCAGATTTTATCATGTCTTAGAATTTCTAGTATCAGTTGCATTGTTTAATACGCAGTATTCGCTTTTCCATGATCAACCTGATCAATTCTGCATCACTTTTCCATGATCAACCTGATCAATCCGCAAAAACCGATAACTTCAGAGCTTAGATTTCAAGTCAAATGGAGCTTGGTACATGCTTGTCTATTTCAAGTACCCAATGCATCTAAACTTGGACTATACTGTTTGTTGTCACCAGTGTATAGTTTTGAAAGAATTTCTGTATATAAAGAAGTTAATTGACTAAATTAAATCCATTTCAAACAGGTTCCGGAATGAATAAGTTGTTTACGAGTGCAAATCATTTGCATCACTTTATATGTGCCGTTCCAACTCAACTTAATTAGCCAATAAAAAAAGTGGAACATGGAATGACACACATAAAGTGGTACAGAGGATTTGGACTCTTTACCTATTTATTACGAAGAATTGATGTTTGTCATTGTCAGTTGTCACTGTTTTGATACTTAACTAATACAAACCAACCAACTTTTACAGTTTCTTCCTTGCAGCCACTTTTCTCTATTGGTTTAGCAAAGCTAACTGTGTTCTTACAGTTCAGTAGTTATAAATTGATTTCCGAATCCCTCTGCTCTCCACCGTATTTCATGTTGCGTTCAAAAAAATAGTCACTATATTATTGTCTGAGTTATAGCATTTCTTTTGTTTTTTTTTGTCAAGAAAATGTAGTATTTATTTCTCTTCTCAAAACTGCGCTTAAAAAAAAAAAAAAATCCCTTCATATTTGCCGGACAAGTTGACAATGCTAGCATAAAAAGAACTGTGTTATGGATCCCTGCGGAGAACCTGGCGGTGTTACATAAATTTCAAGTAAATACTTTGAATATGAAGTATGTATTTGTTGAGCAGTATAAGATCTTATCGGAACATTTCATTGTGGACTGGTTATGGATGGTATTCGAGGTCGGTTTAGGGAGTGGTTAAATATTTATTGTTGCTATTGGTAGTGGTACATATTCAATCGCACCATTGAGGAAGACGAGTTGGTTACCTAATAACTTTATTAATATATAACAATTTCTAAGTTTATACTTAGGAAATTGATTTTGTTTGGACCTTATATATGTGTGTGGATCATCGATCTGTTATTGGCATAGAAATCGGCTGTTAAGGGCACAAAAATCTGCGTATCTAGTTGGTAAAATCGCATGGTGTAACAAGAGGGCCGGTAAAAATGTAAGGAAACAATGAATTTTGGCTTACTTGTTGGTCTCATTCCTAAAGTGAAGTATAAATAAAAGGCTTTAGCCGCTAAAGGAAGCAATAACACAGAAGTAAAAAAGCAAGTATATTTCTTATCTTATCAAGCTTAGCTGCTTTACACCAAGAACAAATAGTAAAATGGCCAAGATAAGCAACAACAAAAGTGCCTTGCTCATCCTCGTACTTGCTCTTCTTCTCATCTTTACCATTTCTGAAAGCAGGCCAATTTTGCCTAGTAAGTATCTGAAAGCATTTCTTTCTTACTAAGATTATATATATTGTGGATATGATCATGACTGTGTATAAACGAATTTCGAGAATTTCACTTCTTAATTATATCTGTGTTTTCCAATTGGTTTATGAGTTTTATTTTCATAAACAGGGCTTGCAAAAGCATCAGTTCCAACATGCGATTCGGTGGTCGGAGTGATAAGTGGAGACACTTGCTCTAGCATTGCTGAGAGTTTTTCCTTGTCAAATGCTGAGTTTAGCTCCATCAATCCCAATGTGAACTGCGCTGCATTGTTTGTCGGCCAGTGGCTTTGTGTTGTCGGAAGTGCTTGATATAAGCTGTGATCCTATGTGAATCCGGAACAAATGATGAGATGCTGCATCAACTAAATAAAAGGATTGGTTACAGTTCTATATAGTTATTCTTCTTGGCTGTAATTGTTGACAGTTCTATAGCTAAATAAAAGTTCCTGTGATTTTCTAATTTCTCCATAATTTGTTATGCAAATGATAGATAGGGCTAGGCTCTTCTTCTTGATTCTAAATCTAGAATTCGTTGCGGTAGTAAGTTTACTCTACATTCTAGCAAGCTCAAATTTAATCTCTGCAGACTTAGCCTAAAATGATATTAACAATAGTTTAATTATTTGTGAAGGAAAGAAGTTTTCGAAATATACAAGCTAGGAATTTATTTTTTAAAAAGTCAAACTTACTATAGCTAGTTTTTTTTTTCATAACTAATTTATTGAACTCTTTGGAATATTATATTATTTTGTTAGCTGGTATTAATTAATTTTATGGTTAATTTTGAAAATAATAATTTATTAAATAATTAAGTCTAATTTATTAAAAATAATAATTTTATTGCAACCTATCTGCAAAAACTTTCAAAATAATGCAGTTGAGAGCAGTAGAAAGCGGCTGAATTTTCAAGATATGGTACAATAAATTCGACTGAGTCCAGTCGAATTTAAGGTACCTTAGAGCATCTCCAACTATTACCATCTATTAGCTAAAAAGTCTAGGTGTCACTTTAATATACATATTAACTAAAAAATATAGCCCTCCAACCATCAGAGCTGTTAGTAATCACTACAGGAAAAAGTTCAATAGACATCACACTTTACACATCGGTCGTAAATGTCACTGATGTTAAAAGATGTAATAACATCACCCCGCATTAAACTGATGTCTTTGTTTTTCGTAAACATCACTATTTTTAAAACCGATGTCTAAAGTCGGCCTTTAAAAAATAAAACACGCGCCCTTACTTTTTGTTTCCCCCTTAGCGAAAATTTCCCCCCTAAATCAAAATTTCCCCCCTTTAACCAAATAATTCCCCCCCTTACCAATTATTTCCCCCAGCTTTTCAGACAGAACTAAATAAACTAAAACAAAAAACTAAAAAACTAAACTCACTCTCATCTCTCTCTCCCGAACCACTCTCTCTCTCTCTCTCGACTCTCACTCTCATCTCTCTTGTCTCTCACCACCACAACTCACCTCCACCACTCACCTCTGATCTATCTCTTTCACACTCGAACCCCCGAAGAGCTCTCTCTCTCTCATAATCGAACCCCCAAAACTCTCTCTCACACTTAAATCGAAATCGATTTGTTCAAAGTTCAAAGCTGGAATTAGTTTGATTTGTCAGTGGGTAAGCCTAAGTTTGATATGTTCAAACTTACAAGCTCGATTAATTCGATTTTATTACAAATTGGGGGTTTAAAATTGAAACCCTAAGTTTTAATTTGGGGTTAATTTAATTTATATGTAATTTATGTATATATGTATGTGTATTAATTATTTTATCTGTAATTTATGTATATATGTATCTGTATGTAGTGCACATGGGTATCAAGTATAATGAAGATGACCCGTATGAGAAAATTATTGTGGTATGCCGGAGATGCCATTACACGTCGAATTCTTGCCCTTGCTGCTGGCGAAGAGGATTACTGCTCTAAATCCGTATGTCTTTTTTTCTATATGCACTAATTACACTCACTCATATACCTTGTAATAATCTGTAAATAAGATCACCTCATTACGGTTCTGTGAAATCTATAACATCTGTTCAAATTAAATTTAGCCGCACACAATTGCATAGCAAAACTATCTAACTTGTACATACAACTTCAGTAATTATTGTACACTAATGCTGTGTTTGAATGACAGGACAAAGTGCCGTTGATATCTCCATCAGGGCTACATCAATTGCACATTTTCATATTTGTGCTGGCTGTTTTACATATCATGTATAGTGTTATGACAATCGGATTTGCTCAAGCCAAAGTATGTGTCATACGCTTTTGCACTCGTATACAGCAAAACATACATTGTGCTGATTCTGTTAAGTCTTTTTGGGTGTTTAATTGGACTCACAGTTAAAGAAATGGAAATCACGGGAACTGGAAACTTCTTCGCTGGAGTATCAATTCACAAACGGTAACTTCTTTGAAATATTAGGCTTAGTTATATGTCTTTTAAATGAGTATCTGTTCTCACGTAATCAAAATTTAAATGAAGAAATTCTATACATTGTGAGTTGGAATAGTGGTAAATAGTTATGATGTTTAATATTATAAATCAAGATACATATGGAGGCGAAACCAAGATTGTAAATCAGTTGAGTTGAATTAAGATAGATATTTTGAGCAGGACTATATAGCTAGAAAAATGACCAAGTTTAACAAGTTTTATTTTTAGATATATAAATTAAAATTAACTATTTTTTGAAGGACTATTTCTAGGGTTAAAGGATCAATCTATTCAGTCTGGGTCTAAAATAATTTAGTAACCGTAGGCAATGCAGTCTGCGAAATCCCAAAAGTAAAGCATTCATGATTCACTTATTCCATGACTGCTTTAACTTACTGCATATAGATACGTTCCTTTTCCTGTTATATATGATATGATATACAAACTGTAGCAGAGTTAATTCATAAGTTATAGCCTACTCATTCTGTTCTGTACTGTACATTGTATTATATCATTATTTATATAATACCATATTACAATAATTAAGTTATCAGCTCACCTAAAACGTCAATTATCTAGAGTTGGACTTATTTAGATGGATTTAAGGATCCTAAATACATTCTCACGTAATTTAAGTGAAATATATAATTAAAGAGTTTCTAATATAAATGTACATAAGAAGGCGATTTTTGTAAAAACAGGATTTGTGAATATAATTACGATTATATATGCCATTGATTTGTACTACGTACTTATATAACTCCTTAAGTACCTTCGTGGCATTTTTCCTTATTTATATCTTCAATATGCTAGTATGATGGTTATAATGAACAGTGCTATAAAAATTACAACAGAAATAGGCACAAGTGCGCGTGATTGCATACAACTTATAGCATTATAAAACTAAGCGTGTGAGAGTATTTAAATTTAAATTTATGTGAGTTCTGTTAATTAAACCTTCACCGAAAGTTCCTAGCTAGATGGTGTTGCTACTTGCGCGTGATTGATTTCTAGCCTGTATCAAACATATATTGCATATGTTTTGGATAATCAGGTTGTTTTGGAACTTCAAGGTCGTGATAGAAAACTGACTACATCTGATGATCCTCTTGTTGTATTTGGTTGTCTGAATGAAAAATCATTGAAAAGGTTTGACCACAAAAAACTCAGAACTTGTTTTATTTCAAGACGTAAAAGAGTAGGTGACTTGAGCAAGCATTGTTTTTGTTTATAACTGACATACGATGTTGCAACAACGTTACACTAAAATGTCAATTTTCTGGCAGATGCCAAGTTTTGAAAACTCTTCTTTTGACATGTTTTAATCTTATTAACTCTTTTGTCTCTGTATTTTCAGTCAGAACTGCATCCTGGAAACCTTTTAAGATTTTCCGTTGGTGGTGGAGGATTAACTTTTTTGGATGGAAATGTTGATAAGACCGACTTGCAATACCTTGGCAAAGTCAATCGTACACGTGCTTTTGCAGATACTTACTCCAAGGTTAGTATAGTTCACTCTATGAACTAGCATTTTATAACAAGTATGTCCCCTGTGTTCCAAACTCATGTAATTACCTTCGATGCCTGATTGTGTTGGAAGTACTTCCTTTGTTCTTTCTTCTCAAAATCAATGCAATATTATATTGTGAGAACCTTTCTTTAAGATTTTGGAAACCGTGATTAGAAGCATTAAATAATATATTTTCTAGGGTTTTGAAGCAGTTGCTCGTATTGGATATGGTTCTATAAAGAGACTACTATGTACTCTTTGTTAGACAATCTGTGAAAATAGTACAAAATAGTAGATCGTGTGTGTGTGAATAACAGAATAATCAAACGAATAAAAGAGGAGACAAGAACATAAAAACCCGAGTCCAGTGCGTGACTGTCTCTTTAAAGCGTATTTGCCCTCATCGTATGTGCGAGCGAAACGCCTCCCAGGATAAAACGGATTGCAGCGAGGCTACAGTAGCGTCACTCTCAGCGAGCTTGAAACGAGCAAGAATATCACCGAAGTAAGAAGAGGCCGTGTTTAAGAAGAGAGGATGTGTTTTTTCCGAATGAATAATCCTAGACCCTAAGGAGGTATTTATAGGATAGACAAGACTTGTTCGCTACACAACTGCCTAACTTAATTAAACGCGTTAATTAAGATAAGACTGTAACGAAAAGATAATGATAAAACTTATGCGCTACTCAATTACCCCAAATAAAAAGTCGGTGATAATTTTCCTTTATTAATTAACCGCGTTAATTAATTAAGGTAAGGAGGTGGCAAAAAATTCGTTATAAAAACGGAATTGATTTTACCACAATTAATTCCAAATTCGAATTAATTTAGTCAAATCTTTATGCCCAAACCCAGTGGAAATAATAATTAGCAAAACTAGTCCTGGATTATTCGGCCCAATTTTCTGCTACATCCGTGTCCGCAGGTCGCACACGCGGAAAGCCCGAAGGCTTGCGAAGCCTCGAATTTCCCCTCGAAATCCCACAATTCGCACCCCCCCTGCGCGCCCGCGTATGAGATGGTGCAACACTTAACTAACACAAGTGAACACTCCTCTTGTGTTGTACTATATAAAGCAAAGGAAACTCCTTTTCCTTATCAATGTGGGACTTCAAGTTTAACAACAAAATTTCCACTCTTAAGGGACCAACTTTGAGTAATCATAACTCATCCATCCCTTAGTCGTTTCGAGTGTTTAAATATGCATTGGAAAGCTCTCTCGGAGGATAACACTCTCCAAGCATGACTTGTTGCAAACATGCACACAAGGCACACTCAAATCGGAGCTCAAAATGACTCGACAATGTGGGTCTAAAACCCACATTTTCTAACAATCCCCCACATGGATGAGATTGATATCGTAGTAGCACACACCAGACAGACAGACACGGAATTTGATGTGGTGATAATTCTTCGATCAGATATAGCATACGATAGGTAGAGGTTTGCTCCTTGAACCTTCGCTTGAGTAAGCATACCGACCTTACTGGTAGACAGTGGAAGTTTGCTCTTTGAACTGTTCGACCGTTTGTGTAAGCGATGATATACTTATCACTATATCCTTTCTGACTCGTTCAGCTCTCATGATTATGTCCATTTTGGCCATGGAACATCGTCCTGGTTCTGCAGGAGTTTCTAAAGAGTTGTGCCTCGCAACTCTCCATTGAAGCGGCCCCACTTCTCTCCCACATAGGTGATCTTTATACTTATAGAGTAACCCGCGTTTACTCAACTGAATTCCATGCATTCAGATCTTGAACTCCATGTATTCACCGAAAGATCATTAAAAGAATAATAGCTTACCCTCGTACCTTACGGGTCTCACTGTTTCTCATCATAGGAATAGACCAGGGGTTACCCCCACAGTGATTTGGTCATCATGATTTAGTTGGCCCATTGAACCAAGTTCTTGGGACCTCCAGTCAGCAATGGTTGGGTGTCCACCATGACGCCGTTAAGCAATAGGCTTAAGGCCCATTCCTCTCGATGATTTGTCAACCAGTTCTCTTGATAACCCTTTGGTTAGCGGATCCGCAATATTATCCTTTGACGGTATAAAGTCAATAGTGATAATTCCGGTTGACATTAACTGTCTAATGGAACTATGTCGTCGTCGTATATGACGGGACTTTCCATTATACATTGTGCTCTGTGCTTTGCCAATAGCAGACTGACTATCACAGTGCAGTCCTATTGCAGTCACAGGCTTTTGCCATCTCGGAACATCCTCCAAAAATTGGCGTAAATATTCTGCCTCTTGTGCGCATTTATCTAATGCCACAAACTCAGCTTCCATTGTGGACTGAGTTATAACCGTTTGTTTAGAGGATTTCCATGACACTGCTGCTCCAGCTAGTGTAAACACATAACCACTCGTAGACTTTAGTGCCTTCTTGCTAGATATCCAGTTTGCGTCAGTATAGCCTTCTAGTACTGCTGGATAACTACCATAATGCAAACCATAGTCTCGAGTTCCCCTCAAGTACTTTAGTACTCGTATGATCGCTTTCCAGTGATCAGCTCCCGGATTACTCGTAAATCTACTCAACTTGCTAATTAAGTATGCAATGTCTGGTCTTGTACAACTCATAAGGTACATCAGACTTCCAATTATCCGTGAATATTCCAACTGCGAGACTCCTACACCTTTATTCTTGGATAGATGTAAAGTCAAATCCACAGGTGTTCTCGCTGTCTCAACATCATCCTTGAGAAATTTCTTAAGAATCTTGTCAACATAATGTGGTTGACTTAAGGCAAGACCCTCCGAGGTTCTAGAAATTTGAATTCCCAGAATTACATTTGCTAGACCCATGTCTTTCATGTCAAATCTTGCCTTTAACATGTCCTTAGTAGATTTGATCACCTTATCATTGCTACCGGCAATAAGTAGATCATCTATGTACAAAGTCATCATAACATATCCGTTTTCGTTATCCTTGTAGTAGGCGCAACTATCACATTCATTGATCTTGAAACCACTGGCTAACACAACCTCATCAAATTTCTCATGCCATTTCATAGGCGCTTGCTTCAAGCCATACAGTGATTTCACCAATCTACAAACTTTTCTTTCTTGTCCAGGGACAACAAACCCTTCAGGTTGTTCCATATAGATTTCCTCATCTATATCCCCATTTAGAAAAGCTGTCTTCACATCCATTTGATGTACAGTCAACTTTCGCATTGCAACGATAGCAAACATCATCCTTATAGATGTTATTCTCGATACTGGAGAATATGTATCAAAGTAATCAAGACCATGTTGCTGCTTGTATCCTTTGATTACAAGTCTGGCCTTGTACTTATCGATGGTCCCATCAGGTTTCAACTTCTTTTTGAAAACCCACTTGCTACCTAGTGTTTTACTACCGGCTGGTAAGTCCACTAACTCCCAAGTATGATTCTATAAGATAGAATCTACTTCACTTTTGATGGCCTCTTTCCACATAGGTCCATCAGGTGATGTTACCGCTTTCCTATAGGTTTTCAGATCACCTTCTTCGAGCAAATAAGTCAGAAACTCTGACCCATAGGATTTCTCCTTCCTTTGTCTTTTGCTCCTTCTCACTACCCCCACATTTTCATCTTCACTTTAATCATTCTCATTGTCGTCTACTATAGACTCATGAGGTCGTTTAGACGTCGTAGGGTGTTCGACTCCAGGATTACAAGGAAATACATTCTCAAAGAATGACGCATTCCTTGACTCCATAATCGTATTCTTTTGAATCTCAGGAATCTTCGATTCATATACAAGAAACCGATATGCAGTACTATATGGTGGATATCCGATGAAGATACAATCCACAGTCTTTGGACCAATCTTCACCTTCTTAGGTACAGGGATCAGTACCTTTGCAAGGCACCCCCACACTTTCAGATTTTGGTAACTTGGTTTCTTTTCCTTCCACATCTCATAAGGACTTTCATCCTTATTCTTGCGAATCATCATATTTAAAATTTGAGTTGCACTTAAGATGGCTTCCCCCCACATCGACTGCGGAAGTCCAGAGCTTAACAACATCGCATTCATCATCTCCTTGAGAGTGCGATTCTTCCTCTCAGCCACTCCATTAGACTGAGGGGAATATGGTGCAGTGACCTCATGGATTATACCATGTTGTGAACAGAATTCCCCAAAAGGTTCAACATATTCACCTCCACGATCACTTCGTATCGTTTTGATTTTCTCATTTTGTTGTGTCTCAACTTCTTCCTTATAGATTTTAAATTTATCTATAGCTTCGTCTTTGCTTTTAAGCAAATATACATAACAGTATTTTGTACAATCATCTATGAATGTAATAAAATACTTGTTTCCACCTCTAGTTGGAGCGAATTTTAAATCACATATGTCGCTATGTATTAGGTCTAGCACCTTGGTGTTTCTTTGCACATGTTTAAACGATGCTCTTGTTAATTTTGCCTCAACACAAGTTTCACACTTATGTTTTGAATCAATATTCAATTTTGGTATGTAATCTTTTGCACTTAAACGTCGTAAAGTGTCAAAATTAACATGTCCTAATCTAGCATGCCATAAATTAGGAGACTCAAGCAAGTAAGCAGAAGAATTCTTTATTTCATTATTGTCCTTAACGGACATCACATTGAGCTTAAAAAGCCCATCGGTTACATAACCCTTGCCTACAAACATACCATTCTTAGACAAAATAACTTTATCTGACTCTATTACAATACGAAAGCCATGCTTATTCAACAAGGAACCAGACACAAGGTTCTTGCGAATATCAGGCACATAAAGTACATTCTTCAAAGTCATAAGCTTCCCAGAAGTCATCTTCAGAATCACCGTGCCTTCCCCTTCAATGGTAGAAGTTGCTGAATTCCCCATGTAAAGCTTCTCACCAGCATCAGAAGCTTTGAGGCTAGAGAAAACCGCCTTGTCCGAACAAACATGCCTTGTAGCTCCCGTATCAATCCACCATTCCCTCGGATTAGAGCCAACCAGGTTCACCTCAGAGACCGTAGCACAGAGGTCTATGTCACCCATCTCCTTAGAGATATCATCGACCATGTTTGCTTCCTTCTTCTTGTTAGGCTTCTTAGGCTTCCTACACTCAGAAGACCTATGACCCACTTTGTCGCAGTTAAAGCACTTCCCTTGAAACTTCGTCTTCGAAATTCCTCCCTTAGGTGCCAACTTTGCCCCTTTACCAGAATTGTTCTTCTTGGGCTTATGTTCCACCATGTTTGCCTTTTCAGTGGCAACATTCATCTTCTTCTCGGATCCCCTGTTGTCTTCTTCAATACGAAGTCTAACGATCAGATCCTCCATAGTCATCTCCTTTCGCTTATGCTTAAGGTAGTTCTTGAAATCTTTCCATCCAGGTGGCAGCTTCTCAATCACAGCAGCAACTTGGAAAGACTTACTTATGATCATCCCTTCAGCATGAATATCATGGATGATCACTTGCAGTTCTTGCACCTGACTGACCACAGTCTTAGAATCCGCCATCTTATAATCAAGAAAGCGGCCAACAATCCACTTCTTAGCCCCAGCATCCTCGGTTTTGTACTTATGGTCAAGTGACTCCCATAAGACCTTAGATGTTGGCTTTGTACTGTACACGTTATATAACGAGTCAGCCAAACCATTTAGCACGTAATTCCGACAAATATAATCGGCGTGCTTCCAAGCATCAACAGCATAAACTGCTTGCGTGTTACTCTCAGCAGTGAGCAACGGTGGATCCTCCCTGAGGTAGCGATCCATATTCAACGTGGTCAGATAGAACAGCATCTTTTGCTGCCAGCGTTTGAAGTTCGTACCATTGAACTTCTCAGGTTTCTCAGCATGTGCAGCAGGCACTGTAGGAACCGTAGGCACAACAGGTGCAACATGTGTGGTAGCCACTCAAGATGGTGGTACTACCGTCGATCCAACCGGAACACTAAACTCTCCAATGACAGTATGTCCCACCGGTACATGTCCCGGAGGCACATGTCCAACCGGCGTTGCACCCCCATCAGATGTTATGATCTGTGCAATAGGGTTTAACGGCGGCTGGTGATCCCCATCAGATGTTACAATCTGTGCGTTGGGATCAACCACCTTGTTCGTGTTGTTCATAGTTTGATTCTCCATTGATTCTGCACTCAAACAAACAATTAAATACGTAAGTAATAAAACTTGTGCGCTACTCAATTACCCCAAATAAAAAGTCGGTGGTAATTTTCCTTTATTAATTAATCGCGTTAATTAATTAAGGTAAGGCGGTGGCAAAAAATTCGTTATAAAAACGGAATTGATTTTACCACAATTAATTCCAAATTCGAATTAATTTAGTCAAATCTTTAAGCCCAAACCCAGTGGAAATAATAATTAGCAAAACTAGTCCGGGATTATTCGGCCCAATTTTCTGCTACATTCGTGTCCGCAGGTCGCACACGCGGAACGCCCGAAGGCTTGTGAATTTCCCCTCGAAATCCCACAATTCGCACCCCCCCTGCGCGCCCGCGTATGAGATGGTGCAACACTTAACCAACACAAGTGAACACTCCTCTTGTCTTGTACTATATAAAGCAAAGGAAACTCCTTTTCCTTATCAATGTGGGACTTCAAGTTTAACAACAAAAATTTCCACTCTTAAGGGACCAACTTTGAGTAATCATAACTCATCCATCCCTTAGTCGTTTTGAGTGTTTAAATATGCATTGGAAAGCTCTCTCGGAGGAGAACACTCTCCAAGCATGACTTGTTGCAAACATGCACACAAGGCACACTCAAATCGGAGCTCAAAATGACTCGACAATGTGGGTCTAAAACCTACATTTTCTAACAATCCCCCACATGGATGAGATTGATATCGTAGTAGCACACACCAGACAGACAGACACGGAATTTGATGTGGTGATAATTCTTCGATCAGATATAGCATACGATAGGTAGAGGTTTGCTCCTTGAACCTTCGCTTGAGTAAGCATACCGACCTTACTGGTAGACAGTGGAGGTTTGCTCTTTGAACTGTTCGACCGTTTGTGTAAGCGATGATATACTTATCACTATATCCTTTCTGACTCGTTCAGCTCTCATGATTATGTCCATTTTGGCCATGGAACATCGTCTTGGTTCTGCAGGAGTTTCTAAAGAGTTGTGCCTCGCAACTCTCCTTTGAAGCGGCCCCACTTCTCTCCCACATAGGTGATCTTTATACTTATTACTAGTTCATCAAAATTGAGTGTAATAAACAATAATTTAGTAACAGCTGCTATGAATTTAGCAGGCTAAGTTTTGGGTTGCTGGGCAGTGGTCTTTGCTTCATGTCTATTTTTTTTACTTTTGCATTGAACATATAAATAGCCTAAGTGCATTACATTGCATTAATGTGCAGGTTACATGGGAGTATGATGGTGTAAGATTTGATTTCCTGGTAGTTGTGCATGCATGAAGAGAGAAGGATTGTTGGAGTTTCTTGCTTCTGGCCTAGCTGCGGGTTTTCTTTTTTATTTATTTTGTTGCTTACTGATTTGCAGTGTGGTATCAGTCAATTAGAGGAGACAAATGGAACCAATCATTCAGCAGTGTCTTCGTGTTTTCCATTGTGGATGTTTTCTGTAGTACTATGTAACACGAGATATTCAGATATAGCGATTCTATTTATTATACATATAATTTACATGTATGTACTATAATCAATTTTCTCTATTAATTGTTTATATAAAGATGTTAAAAGTTTTTATGAATAAAGATCTATTTGTAACCAGATGAAATATAACATCAATTTTAGTATCTAAGACATAAATATACATCAATTTTATTATGGCAAAAATGATGTCTAAAATAAAGATATACATCACATTTTTTCTACAATATCTGATATCTAAGAAACAAATAGAAATCACTTTTTATTTATAGAATCTGATGTCTAAGAAAAAAATATATATCAATTTTTTTTATAAAAACTGATGTTTATAAGTAAATTAGACATCAGTATAGGATGATGTCTAAGAGAACAATATAAATCACTTTTTTTCCGAAAAAACTGATGTTTATAAGAACATTAGACATCAGTCTAGGATGATGTCTAAGATAACTATAGACATCACTTTATCTGCTAAAACTGTGATGTCTAATATCCAAATAGACATCTCTTCCAAAAGAAGAAAGTGATGTGTATGTGAAAAATCACTTAGTTTATTATATGTTTTCTTGAATATAAAGCATGCAAGTTGTTTATAAAATTAATTATATGTAACCTATTTTGTAGAACAACTGATGTGTATTGAAGTAAATACCGATGTCTATGTTAGTACAGACATCAGTTTCTGACCGATGTCTAGAATAGACATCTCCGACCTAGACATCACATGCAAAATAACATAGATATCGGCCATAAACTGATGTCTATTGACCCTTTTCTTGTAGTGAATAATTATAGATATCCTCCATCTCGTCTTCTATATTTGTTGAGTTGTAGTCATTAACTAAAACATCCATGTCATTAACTAAAACATCCATGTCACCTTTATGCAATATTTAAACTAGATCTACACATTAATATATACCATTTAAATCAATTCCTACGTACACATCCATTACACAATATATACTGTTTTTGAATTATAGGTAACCATTATAGCTAATAGCATTGGAGCACAACAGGTTCAGCAAATTTTAGCTAACAATTATTATATATTATTTTAGCTAACCATCATACCTACCACCCTTAAAGATGCTATTAGGCTATTAAAATTTTTCAAATTTTAACAAAATTACGATTGAATTTAGGCGAGTCGAATTTGAGCAGTCGAATTTAACCAATCGAATTTATTAAATTCGACTATTTTTGTTAAATTCCACTAAACTAGAATCGGCTACCATTTTGCAGTCGAATAGCTAAATTCGACTGGACCGAATTTAGCCTAGATTCTGGTTGTGAAATCCCTTCACCCTCTCAACTCTTGCCTAGTCTTTGGTATATGTTTAAGGTTTATAATGAAAATATTATATATAATGTTCAATTTTATTAATTTAAAACTTGAAATTAATAAATTTAATTAATCAAGTAACCTTATTAATTTCCTTTGACGTAGTATATAAGACATTGTTGTTCAACCTAAAACAATTTATTTCTTTTCTGTAAATTATTAAACAAGTATTTTTACAAAATCATGTATATTTCAAATTAAACTGTATTGTAAATTATTCTAACATGACAAATACTACTCTCATATAAAATTTCAAAAAATATACAATTGTATAAGTAATATAAATTATTTAATAACAATTTTATAATATCAATCATTTAGTAAGATTAAAAAATGTAATGACATTATTAGATTTCAAGTCAAATGGAGCTTAGTACATGCTTGTCTATTTCAAGTACCCAATGCATCTAAACTTGGACACACTGTTTGTTGTCACCAGTATATAGTTTTGAAAGAATTTCTGTATATAAAGAAGTTAATTGACTAAATTAAGTCATTTCAAACTCTGGAATGAATAAGTTGTATATTACGAAGAATTGATGTTTGTCATTGTCAGTTGTCACTGTTTTGATACTTAACTAATACAAACCAACCAACTTTTACAGTTTCTTCCTTGCAGCCACTTTTCACTATTGGTTTAGCAAAGCTAACTGTGTTCTTACAGTTCAGTATTTATAAATTGATTTCCGAATCCCTCTGTTCTCCACCGTATTTTATGTTGCGTTCTAAAAAGTAGTCACTATATTATTGTCTGAGTTGCAGCATTTCTTTTGTTTTTTTTTGTGTAGTAAATGTAGTATTTATTTCTCTTCTCAAAACTGCGCTTAAAAAAAAAACCCCTTCATATTTGCCGGACAAGTTGACAATGCTAGCATAAAAAGAACTGTGTTATGTTGAGAACAAATTGCCCATCTGATCTATATATTAACTGTTTGTATAAACTAAAAAGTACACAGACATATGCACGTCCCAGACTTGCCATTTCATTACTGAACAAAATACAAATATATAGACAATACAGCAAAGTGCATAGCTACAGCTGTAGACATTAAACAAGACCAATAATAAAATGCAACTAAAATAAATTACAAGTTTAAGATTAATTCCAACAATCACCCCATAATCTTAAACTTACAAAGCACTTCTCTTCATCTGTGATGCACTTCTCACCACCATCAATTTTGATGCACATCTCATCAAAAACAAACTTTCGAGCACTTCTCCCCATTAATCTAAACTTGTCTTGCATGAGCTCACGTCCGAACCCATCCCAACTCGTAATCCATCAACACCGGCCTGAATCAATTCTATGCAAGTGCCATCATCACCATATTTATCAACACTCTCTCTTGGTGTATTCAAATAACCTAAAATGTTGTGTTCTACAACACCTTCATCAGCCCTGTTAATAACAAACCATTCTTCTTGTCTGCTCCTCCGTTGAGGCTTCTCTTGAAACTTCTTCCCAGCCTTGGAGCTTCTTCTCAGAATGAATTGTTATACCTCCAAGGAACGGTAGGGAAGGCTGTTAAGCCTTGATACTCCCCCCAAGCTTTGATACCACTGTTGAGAACAAATTGCCCATCTGATCTATATATTAACTGTTTGTATAAACTAAAAAGTACACAGACATATGCACGTCCCAGACTTGCCATTTCATTACTGAACAAAATACAAATATATAGACAATACAGCAAAGTGCATAGCTAAAGCTGTAGACATTAAACAAGACCAATAATAAAATGCAACTAAAATAAATTACAAGTTTAAGATTAATTCCAACATGTTATGCATCCCTGCGGAGAACCTGGTGGTGTTATATAAATTTTAAGTAAATACTTTGAATATGAAGCACGTATTTGTTGAGTAGTATAAGATCTTATCGGAACATTTCATTGTGGACTGGTTATGGATGGTATTCGAGGTCGGTTTAGGGAGTGGTTAAATATTTATTGTTGCTATTGGTAGTGGTACATATTGTTCAATCGCACCATTGTGGAAGATGAGTTGGTTACCTAACTGTATTAATATATATATAATAGTAATTTCTAAGTTTATACTCAGGAAATTGATTTTGTTTGGACCTTATATATGTGTGTGGATCATTGATCTGTTATTGGCACAAAAATCTGCGTATCTAGTGGGTAAAATCGTCTGGTGTAACAAGAGGGCCGGTAAAAATGTAAGGAAACAATGAATTTTGGCTTACTTGTTGGTCTCATTCCTAAAGTGAAAGTATAAATGAAAGGCTTTAGCCGCTAAAGGAAGCAATAACACAGAAGTAAGAAAGCAAGTATATTTCTTATCTTATCAGGCTTAGCTGCTTTACACCAAGAACAAATAGTAAAATGGCCAAGATAAGCAACAACAAAAGTGCCTTGCTCATCCTCGTACTTGCTCTTCTTCTCATCTTTACCATTGCTGAAAGCAGGCCAATTTTGCCTAGTAAGTATCTGAAAGCATTTCTTTCTTACTAAGATTATATAAATTGTGGATATGATCATGACTGTGTATAACAAATTTCGAGAATTTCACTTCTTAATTATATCTGTGTTTGCCAATTGGTTTATGAGTTTTATTTTCATAAACAGGGCTTGCAAAAGCATCAGTTCCAACATGCGATTCGGTGGTCGGAGTGATAAATGGAGACACTTGCTCTAGCATTGCTGAGAGTTTTTCCTTGTCAAATGCTGAGTTTAGCTCCATCAATCCCAATGTGAACTGCGCTGCATTGTTTGTCGGCCAGTGGCTTTGTGTTGTCGGAAGTGCTTGATATAAGCTGTGATCCTATGTGAATCCGGAACAAATGATGAGATGCTGCATCAACTAAATAAAAGGATTGGTTACAGTTCTATATAGTTATTCTTCTTGGCTGTAATTGTTGACAGTTCTATAGCTAAATAAAAGTTCCTGTGATTTTCTAATTTCTCCATAATTTGTTATGCAAATGATAGATAGGGCTAGGCTCTTCTTCTTGATTCTAAATCTAGAATTCGTTGCGGTCGTAAGTTTACTCTACATTCCAGCAAGCTCAAATTTAATCTCTGCAGACTTAACCTAAAATGATATTAACAATAGTTTAATTATTTGTGAAGGAAAGAAGTTTTCGAAATATACAAGCTAGGAATTTATTTTTTAAAAAGTCAAACTTATTATAGATAGTTTTTTTTCATAACTAATTTATTGAACTCTTTGGAATATTATATTATTTTGGTAGCTGGTATTAATTAACTTTATGGTTAATTTTAAAAATAATAATTTATTAAATAATTAAATTTAATTTATTAAAAATAATAATTTTATTGCAACCTATCTGCAAAAACTTTCAAAATAATGCAGTTAAGAGCACTAGAAAGCTGCTGAATTTTCAAGATATGGTACAATAAATTCGATTGAGCCCGGTCGAATTTAAGGTACCTTAGGCGCCAAATTTAAAATTTTGAAATTTTCAATTTTTTTCAAAATTGCGATCGAATTTAGGCCAGTCGAATTTAACCAATCGAATTTATTAAATTCGTCTGCTTTTTGTTATATTCCACTAAATTAGAATCGACTACCATTTTGCAGTCGAATTTAGCCTAGATTCTGGTAGTGACATCTCTTCACCCTCTCAACTCTCGCCTAGTCTTTGTATATGTTTAAGGTTTATAATGAAAATATTATATATAATGTTCAATTTTATTAATTTAAAACTTGAAATTAATAAATTTAATTAATCAAGTAACCTTATTAATTTCCTTTGATGTAGTATATAAAACAATGTTGTTCAACCTAAAACAATTTATTTCTTTTCTGTAAATTATTAAACAATTTTTTTTTTTACAAAATCATGTATATTTCAGATTAAACTGTATTGTAAATTATTTCTAACATGACAAATACTACTCTCATATAAAACTTCAAAAACTATACAATTGTATAAGTAATATAAATTATTTAATAACAATTTTATAATATCAATCATTTAGTAAGATTAAAAAAATATAATGACATTCATGCAGATAAAGATAAAATAAAAAATTATTAAATAAAAAATAAAATACATAACTTAAATAATAATTATTAATTACAAACACACATCAAATAAAATTCACAAATCTTATTTAGTCCAAAAACAAACACAAACTATGGGTGTTAATTGTTCTAGACATGATACTAAACATAATTTGAAATAATAGTTGAAAAGCTAAATACAAATAATAATAATTAAATATCTAAAAAATGACTATATATGAAATATAAAGAAAATTGCATAAATGATATCTCAAATCTTTAAGAAATAAGGTCCACTCAGCACAGCACAATTCGTAGTTCGTGTACGTACAAATCAAATTGAACTCCATACCAAAACCCATATATATAATTCTGATCATCAAAAGTTCAAAACCAACATATTGAAATAAATTTATACTAAGAAACCAACATAGAATTTTCTATAAATTCTGATCTTTAAAAGTATTGTCTAGCTTTTATTGTATTTATTAAGAACAAACCAACATAATCGTCACTGCTACCTGAACAATCCTCAAACTAGAAACACTCCACTTTATATCTTAGTCCTACTTTAACATATTGGTAAACCATGTTGAACAGAAATAAGCAGAGCTTAAGCACGCTCCCCACGGATCCTCCTGGTCAGCTGAATGTCCTTAGACACGATGGTCACGCGCTTGGCATGTATTGCGCACATGCAAGTTAGTATCTTCGAACAGACCAACAAGGTACGCCTCAGCTGCCTCCTGCAGAGCTAGGATAGCATGGCTCTGGAATCGCATGTCATTCTGCAACAACAAAAACCAATATTGAATATTACAACAAAATTGAAAGAATGACCGAAATGCCTAAATTTTCACTACCCACTAACCAAAATACCCAATTCTGAAAACACCGACCTCTGTACCCACGGGATACGCCACTCTTGTGGGCGTGATCGGTTTCAGTGTTGCACGCCAGAATCTCGTTTCCCTTCTCCTTTCTCCTTGCCGGCGACTTCGGCGATTCCGGCTCTCCCCTTCGATCTCGCTCTACATCAACTTTCCGAACGACTATAGCATGCCAAAATGATCGCAAGCTCATGAACTTCATCCTCCTCGTCTTCGTTTGTGTCCTCCGGCCCCGCAGGGGCACCACGAAGCTCGTCGGAGAGTTTGAGTCGATGAATTCGATTTTTTGGGCGTTTTAATTCCGGTAACTGAACTGTTATAAAACAATAATAGGTATGTAGAGAATCGAAATCCGATTCTAATGGTATATGTTAGGTGATGGGAAATTCAGGGAGGTGGACGGAGGATGAGCTCGAAAATTGACATCGGAATCGCCATTACTGTCGCCATTGGAGAGCTCTGGGATGACGTATGATACGCATCTTCAAGATGCGTATCTGCAGTTGCGTTACTGTCATTAGCGCATCCAGGATGGGTTACTCCGTTGTTGTAGGCGTATCCATCAGGTTACTCTGTCACTGTAGGCGTATCCGAGAGCTTACTCTTTTTCTGTAGGCGTATCCGAGGATACTCTGCTGTCATGGGCGTATCCCGTGGGTAATTTGGGCGGTACTTCCAGATTCTGGGCATTTTGGTGAGAGAAAGCTGATTTTTGGGTATATAGGGCAATCACCCAACAAAATTCTACACAATAAATAATGAAGAAATAACTGAAATTGGGCAAAAGCAGCAAAAAACTAACCTTGAAGTCTTGAGCAATTTCACGTACAAGCCTCTGGAATGGAAGTTTCCTGATCAAAAGCTGTACTCTTCTGGTACTTTCGAATTTCGCTACACCACATTACAGACATAAATACAGGGCAACAATCATAAAGGGATATTGCAATGACAACATAAATTCTTAGATATAATAGTACCGTAGGGCAACAGTTCCGGGTCGGTATCTGTGTGGCTTCTTAACTCCTCCAAACAGTGGAGCAGACTTACGAGCAGCCTGTTGTGGACAAGTAGATAGATTTTATTATACCCAACAATTTCATCCACCAGTATAATTAATCGCCATGCTGTATTGTATCAATTGCGATTAAAATTAAATTACCTTATAAGCGAGTTGCTTCCTTGGGATCTTTCCTCCGTGAGACTTACGAGCAGTTTGCTTAGTGCGAGCCATCTGTGAAGAACAAGGCAAATTGATATCGCTAATAACCAGAGTGATCAAAACCCTAAAAAAAAGTCAAAGCAAAGTACTCTTGCCTATTATATGTTTACATGCATGTACATATACATCAAAAGAGTAACATACGTATGTTTATTACTTACAACTTACAACATAAACGTACAAATACATGCACAGAGATGAAGACCAAATTGAAAGAGAAAGAGTTGCTTAATTACCTCTGTTTTTCACTTCTTCTTGAGACGTGTTGATGAAAGTCTGAACGTACTTGCAAATGGGGAGGGGGGCTGTCTTTATATAGCTGAAGGGAGGGGGATAATGTTTGATTAGACGGTTGTGATTTGCGATCCTTGTGCTTTCTAATATTGTATCTAACGGCTTTTAACGTTGTTATTTGTGTTTTCTGCTTGCCCATCCGATGGCCTTGATTTAATCTAGTAGCTTGACTAGGATCAAAAAGCCTAATCTGTGTGTTCTTATTGGTCTGTTTTTATTAATTTGAAAAGCAAAATAAAAAAAGGTATGAATTTAAATCATCGAAAATGTAGTGATTAGTGAAAGTATTGACTATTTTCCTTCTCCATTTGCATGCATGTATCTTTGTTTCACACTGCAACTATCACCTTATTTAAACTTGCAGGAATTCAAAATCGTCTGCTTGAAATCCTTACTGGTAGATTGCTTTCTTTCTAATATGTCTCTTATTTATGATGAATTTAAGTATATCCTGTTCTGCTATGTGTTTATAGTTACTTATAAGTTGCCTGTAGACAAGCGAACTAGGCTTCTGATAGGTAAGTATGAACGGTATCGGAGCTAGGATGATGTAGTGTCTCCTGTTTAGTGTGTAGATTTCCATGAAGATGACGAAGGATAGATTGCAAATTCAAAAGGTGAGAATTCAAAATTGAGAAAATATAGTGAAAGGGTTGGCACTACTATTGTGTATCATCACGCAGAAAGGAAAACTTTTAAAAGGGTAAAAGTTTATGAAAAAAAACATGTAAGTAGTGATGATGTACACATGTGGTTGAAGTTGCACATAGCTAGTGATGATCATGATGAATCTTCGATAGATGCTGAGGCTGATTCAGATGTTTTTGTGCTATCAGTCGTGGAAAAGAGGATGATGCTAATTGTTATGGCTGAGACCGGGCGTCACTACTACAAAAAGTAGAATAGACATCGTCCCTTTCAGATCGGTTCACGATGTCCCCGATGTAAAAACTATCATTGACATCGGTCGAAAAAAAACTGATGTTTTTGATATATTATGAAATCACATTGAAAGCAAAACCGATGTCATTGGCATATAATTGAAATATCAATGACATCAGTTAGTAGCACAACTGATGTCTTTGACATATTATGACATCAGTCAAAAAATAACCGATGTCATTGATATTTCATTGACATATCAATCACATCGGTCGAAAAATAACCGATGTCTCTAAAGTAGGCTTAAAAAAATTTGGTGTCCGCGCCCACACAACTTTCCCCGCTTAATACCCAAAAAATTTCCCCCCATTCACACAATATTCCCCCCTTAGCAAATTTTTAGTTCCCCCCATTTTTTTGAGCCAATATTCACCCTACCCAACAGAAAAAACAAAAACATTTTAATTAAACAGAATTCTTTCCTCACTCTCTCTTTCTCGACTTCACCCAGCTCTCTCCGCCTCACCTCTCTTAAGAACCATAATTCACTCCTTCACTTTCTCTCTTTCTCTTTCACTTTCTCTTTCTCTCGCTCTTTCACTCTCTCTTTCGCTCTCAACCGAAAACCCCCAATTTGTAACCCTAATTTGTAATCGATTTGTTACCCCCATTATCCGTACTAAAGTTGAAGAAGAAGAGAAGGAGAAACTTCAAAAGATTCAACAAGAATGAGTGTTAATTCGGTAAATTCTTTTTGTTAATTTATTTTGTAAATTTTGTATATTGTATGTTGAGGAGACCCAAGTGCCTCTTCTTAATGCTTACAAGTATGTGTGCATTTCTTTGTGCGTGTTTTTACTGTGTGTGCAATGGGTGTAATCCTTTTGATCTTTGATTATTTCACATTAATTGTAGGTATTATTCAAAATGTTTCAGGTTTAAATCCTTCAATAATTGGGGGTTTCAGCGATTATCTGCTTTCATGGGAATTGCAGCAACATTTATATCTGCAAGCATAGTGAAACGACTGGGTCTATTTAAGGTATTATCCTCTTTCTGTGATTAGCATATCCATATGACTCTGCATCTACCTTCTATTGAGTTCTCATGAACACTCGCTGCCAGGCTGGAGCAGTTGGACTATTTTTACAGGCTTCACTTCTGATGATGCAGAGCAATATAATGCAGAACATATAATTAATGCTTACTGTGTGATGATTGAGTAGTTCTTCATGTTCTGGAAATTGAATATTAAGATCAGGTATTTGGATCTATTTTTCCAAATCTCTCATCTATTTTTCCTTTCTATACTTCTTTACTTGTTTACTTTACTCCATACTTTTATTCTTTTGATCTCAGTATCTTTCGGACTTGCATCTTATACTTTATTTACTCATGTTACGATTTTGGATTTGACCAGTATATGCAAACAAGGGTACCTGAGAGATTTGCAAGAGAACATTGTCAGAGTATATCCTTTTGCTTGGTGAAACTATTTTGGTGCGTCCTAGTTGGATTGGCAATCTGCTGTCAAATTTCTGGTTTTAGTTTTAAATTCTAGAGGTTTCAGAAGCAGATGCCTCTTCAGCAACATCCAATCCTTCAAAACCAGCAGCTCGAGATGGTCCAGCAAAACCAACAACCGCAATCCCAGATTTCTTCAAGAAGTGCAGGGATCAACCGCAATATGTGTGACGAACGAGCACGCATGCTACAGGATCAATTCAATATGAGCATGAACCATGTTCATGCGTTGGCTATTCTTGTCTCCACGTTTCACCATGGAAAACAACCTTCTGCTATTGACCTGGTAATTCTATAACTAACAATCGTTCAATGACTCCATTCACAAACGTCACATTAACTAAAGCTGATTTACTAGTATTAATATTTAGACGACGATGTTATGATTTTATTTATTCTGTAGAAAACATTTGGAGAATACATTGAGAGAACAGCTTTTGAAAGGCCTCTTACTAGTGGTGTAGCCTATGCTTTGAGAGTTCCACACTCTAAGAGAGAGCAATTTGAAAAGCAACATGGATGGAAGATTAAGAAAATGGAAACTGAGGACCAAACGTTAGTCCAAGACTGTATCAATAGTTGCATTTGAGAGCAACAACTTAAAGATGACTTGCAATTTCTCGAAGCAACCTGGAAACTTGCAGTCAACACTTATTGAGGTTAATTTTATCAACAAATCATACAACATCTATACAGATTTTATATTTCAAGCAACAGTTCCAAAGGTTATATTATCCGGCATGAATACCTTCTGTGCTCTATTAGTCTATTTTTCCATCCTAACTGTGATTTTCTTTGACCTGTGATGTTTTATTGTTTTGATATATTACTTTACCAACTTGGGCTTATGAAAACAACTTATTATATCGCTCACTCTTTTGTATATGTGCATATTGTAACCTTATGTGTTTTGATTCACAGTTCCTTCAGTTGCATTTGGACCCAGCTAGCAACAATACCCTTCCAGAAAGTGGAGATGGATCAATCACACAAAAACTACGTGTTACTAATGTGACGCCCTCCCGACCCGGGGCCTAGATCGGAGGGTCACTGACATACATCTAGTTGCAAACAACCTAAAATATAAATATAAATAACATGCTGACTGGCCCCGACACTACTATCCAAGATCTTTCACAGGTAATGGTATGAAACAAGAATGCCATCGTCTAACTAATTATTATTACAAACCTGAATTCAAAATATAATATAATATTACAAACCAAAGTTCTCAAAAGTTCCACTGCTAGTTCTCACAACTAACTAAAGATCTCCTCACTGAGTTGTTATTGCATCTACCTCGGGAGCTATCTCAAAACGAACCAACTCAGGGCCACGGTAAGTGCGCTTCCTTGCGGTTTGGATTGTACGAACCATGATTCTTAGATTACTGTCAAAAGTGTTAGACAGAATAATAATGAGCCAACGCTCAGCAAGTAACTAAAGATCTCAACTGAAAGCAGTATAACAAGGTATCGCGGAAGATGACAGTAATTAAGATATGACATAAATATGCTGGAAGCAGTAAAAGCAATACTGGTATTTGGTAATGATAGGATATCAACTGATAATCAGGATAACAATAGATATTTCAAAACTGTGTAAAGTAATTGACATTTCAATCGACAAACCAATTTCATTTCATGGTAAATAAAAAAGAAATCATCATTTTAAGAAAACTGATTGGAGGTTTTTACTTCATAATAGACAATACGGGTGATCAGCCCATAAAGTCCCCATACCGGACGCAGAGTCCCTCTGGCCATCATTTCCTTTCATTAGGATAGCTTGGGTTCCCAAGAGGCAACACATTGGCCTATAAAGGTGTAGAACTGGACAGACCAGAACTACACTAATACATACTCAAACCGACGGAACCAGCATTACCCGTTCGCCCCGTCTCTCCAATCGTCAGGAATCCGTGGAAAACATTTAGACGGAGTTTCTACCATTTTTATTAAAAATCTCATTTTAAAACATTAAGCTTTGCAAAACTCTTTTTAACTTTATAAAACATTTTAATACTTAATCTTTTCGAAAACCTTTACTTCGAGGTACCTTTGACTCTCTGATAACAAATCAGCCCAGTCTAAGTAACTTCAAAGTATTTTAAGAAAACAACTCATTTTGATTTGCAATGATAAAAGTCAAAGGGTTTTACTAAGTTTTCTGACATCAATGAAATAGGGATACAAGTCTGAATCAAGAAGATGTAGACTCAAAAGTATCAAGGTAATTGATCAGATTTCAAGTTTAAGGTATAATATTAAAGGCAATTAAGTTCTTGGATCAGTGTTTAGCTCATGAAGAAGTTTATGTGTTTTAGGGTCAACATAGGTTAAACTGGACACAGACATAGGTCAAGTAGAACAGTGGTTTATCGGTCAGTCAATATGACATGATTATAGCAAGCTGTAGGACATATATGGTCAAGAAGCAATTAAAAAGAATTATGCTGTTGTTAGGGTTTAGAGTTTATGAAACAGTCGTAGACAAGATTTTGGTTACATGAATAGATAGTCTACATAAGATTTATGATCAACATATCATAAGATAGGCATGCTTGAATCAACAGGATATATCAGTTCAGGAATGTAAACTTCAAGAAAAGACAGAGTTACTTGCCTCCGGTAGAATGCAACAGCTAACAGCTCAGTCACTGGTATTCGACGTTAGCCTTTCCTTTATCGCTACATCCTACGTCCTTCTTATCTACATAAACCATATCACTACTTTATAATACTATACTTCTAAATCGTCTAATCCTAATCTACCCAAACGATTCTTATAACGCATTATACTTATCATATAACATACGTACCTGATATATTTCTCAGATGGACTCGTAATTAAAGAAATCACATAGCACATAGAACATGTATCTCATATAAATCAGCTATACACTTAGCAGATAAACCTAACTCATAAGTAGTCATGCTATTCTGGTTTACATTTTACTATTTATAATTTCCCGAAAATTGGACAGAGTTTCCTTTATAAAATGGACTATCTTTAGAAATGCAGTCTTCGGAATATCTTCTGGCTTGATCTTCAATTGTTGATAACCTAATCTCAAATCGATCTTAGAAAAGTAAGCAGCATCCTTCAGTTGGTCAAACAAATCATCAATACTTGGCAATGGATACTTATTCTTGATAGTCAATTTATTGAGTTCTCTATAATCGATACACAACCTCATGTTTCCATCCTTCTTTTTGACAAATAACACTAGCACTCCCCACGAGGATACACTCGGCCTTATAACTCCTTTATCTAATAAATCTTGCAATTGAGTAGCTAACTCCTTCATCTCAGCAGGTGCCATTCGGTACGGTGCTTTAGATACAGGTTCAGTTCCTGGTGCTAAATCAATCGGGAATTCAATCTCTCTGTCTGGAGGTAATCCGGGCAATTCGTCAGGAAGTACATCACGAAACTCATTTACAACTGGAATATCTTCCATCCTAGGGGCTTGTTTCTCCGTATCAACCACATGTGCTAAATAAGCTTCATATCCTTGATTCAACAATCTTTTCGCTTGCATAAACATTAGAAATTTCTTATCTTGCTTCTGTCCTTGAAATATTACTTCACTACCATCTTCAGTATGCAACTTAACTTGCTTCTTCTTACACTCAATCTGCGCATCACTCGCGGACAACCAATCCATTCCTAAAATAACATCAAACTCTCCAAACTTAAAAGGTAACAAATCCACGTAGAAAAGAAATCCTTCAATCTCAATATTACAGTTAGGATACTCCCGGTCTTTAAAAATCTTATCCTGATTAGCAACTTCTGCTACTAATGCCTTTTCGAATAGAAGAATCTCACAGTGCAATTTATCAAGAAATCTTTCAGATATAAAGGATCTAGTTGCTCCAGAATCAATTAAAACTTTAGCTTCAAAAGAGTTGACAGGAAGCGTACCTGCAACCACATCGGCATCATTAACAGCTTCTTTGACAAACATGTTGAAAGTACGGGCTCTGGGCTGAGGTGCTTGATACGGCACTTGTCGCGGTGCTGGTGGTGCGGTGATCCTCAAAACATTAGCAGTCTGGACAGGCTCCTTACAGTTCTTAGCAATATGACCAATCTTGCCACACTTATAACAAGTCAATCCTACTGGTTTCGCTTTCGAACATTCTTGAGCGTAGTGTCCTTTCTTCCCACACTTGTAGCAAACTATGTTAGGCTTATTACAGATACCCGGGTGCTTTCTCCCACAAATCTTGCAGTCTGGTAGTATGGGTCTTGTTATAGCCTGAGGGTTTACTCCTTGGGGTCTACGGTCTTGTCCTCCGTTACCACCTCCAAACTTCTGAAAATTTCTCTGTCCTCCTTGTCGATTTCCAAACCTTCCTCTGTTCGTAAAACTCCTCTAACCTTCTGTCTCTTGGCTCTTCTCCACTTTCTCAAACTTTCTCTTCGTACCAGATTTCTCCTTCTGGTTCAAATCACTTTCCCCTTCTATAATCATCGCCTTCTGTACGACAGCAGAAGAGGTTCTCAACTCAAATGCAGCAACTCTACTCCTTAACCAGGGCTTTAATCCATGCTGAAATTTCTTAGCCTTGCTAGCTTCGTTTCCTACATACTGGGGTGCAAACCTAGATAACTCAGTAAACTTAGCTTCATGCTCCGCAACAGTCATTCCTTCTTGTTTCAACTCCATAAACTGAATCTCCAACTGGTCTTGTAAATAACCAGGCAGATATTTTTCATTAAACTTCATTAAACAATTCTACAAATCTTGGCCACGTAATCGCATTTCCTTCTGCGGCCTTAACAGACTCCCACCAAAAATTCGCTTCCGCTCTCAAATAAAAACTTTCAAACTCCACCTTCTGAACTTCATCAATCTAACTAACGTAAAAGATTTCTCGATATCCATCAACCATGACTTAGCTTCAACAGGGTTCAAGGTACCTTTAAATTCAGGTGGGTGAACAGCTTGAAAAGATTTAACAGTTGTAGCAGGTTGGGCAGCTTGGTGCTGTTGGTGTTGAACAAAAGCAACTATTTGTTGTTGAAGTAATTGGAACATATGGGCCATAGTAGGGTTATCTTGATTTTGTTGGTCTTGGTTATCATTGTTGGTAGCTTGACGGTTTCTTCTGGGAGGCATTTTTCTGATAAGAAGGTAAACAGTTGGTAAACAACAAGTAGGTATATATTCAAAAGAAATAGGGTTCCTCCGTCTGGTACCAATAGACGATCGGTTCCGATAAATCAATATGATATGGGTACAAATGTAAGTTATGCAACAGGGTTTATATAAATAGGTCAATAAATATGGGAATACGGTATATAAAGACAGTATGTAAAAAGCGATTAGTAAAGCAGTAAACACAGGGATATACGAAATATGCATACGTCGCCAATGACGAAAACGATCTAACAACATCAAAGTTAAGGGTATACTAACCTTTCTACAAACAAAGCTGAATAAAACAAAGCTGAATACAATAACTACTATCCGCCTACCAGTACTAGGAAAATAGGAAAACATCCTAGACTAGTAGTAATTACAACTAACACTAGTGGGCTCTACCGAATGTCCCACTCACAAACCATCTCCACAGCAGCAATCTAATCACAGGAACCTCGGGTCTCGCAAAGCTTACACAACGTCCAGCAAATCACACTCGAAAGTCTACGAGCCTCGGCTAGTACATCATGTGTAATAGGGTTCCGGTGTAAACGGTGCCTAATAGCATCCTCCAACATCCTGATACGTCCCCTCCAATCAATAGTAGTCAAATCTACTCGAAGCTGCGCCTCCACTTTCATTTTCTCAATTAGTTCCTTCAACTTTGTATTCTGACCTGCTAGACTCTCGCACTTGCGAACCATATCCTTGAAGGTAGGCTCAGGTACTGGCTCGGGAACTGAAAAAGATCCGATAGAGGACTCGCCGTGCTCGGTGACAGATGGGGTCAAAACTGGTACTAGGACTGGAGCATGCATGGTATCGGTAACAGGCTCAGACACAGGTACTGACTCAGTGGTAGGGACAGGAATGTTGGCACGGGCCGGCGGTCTTTCAACCTCGGTCTCAGATATAATCTCAGTATCAGACTCGACCTCCGCATCAACATCAGACATAATCTCAGAAGGATCGGACTCCTCGGATGAGCTATCAGATTCGGGAAATAACGGGGCATCATCGTCCAACTCCATCTCCTGTAGTAATAATATATATATACACGCAGGATATAAATGAGATAAGTTAGGTTAGTCCTAGAAATCTATCGCGAAGGGAAAACCAAAACCTATAATCACTCCCTATATCTATCACTCTTAAATCCTAATTGTATCTACTTCTTTTATTAGTTATCCTAAATTCCTGGCTTGTTTCAGTGACCAAAACTCGTAGCTCTTATACCAACCTGTGACGCCCTCCCGACCCGGGGCCTAGATCGGAGGGTCACTGATATACATCTAGATGTAAACAGCCTAAAATATAAATACAAATAACATGCTGATTGGCCCCGACACTACTATATAAGATCTTTCACAGGTAATGGTATGAAACAAGCAAGCCATCGTCTAACTAATTATTATTACAAACCTGAATTCAAAATATAATATAATATTACAAACCAAAGTTCTCAAAAGTTCCACTGCTAGTTCTCACAACTAACTAATGATCTCCTCATTGAGCTGTTATTGCATCTACCTCGAGAGTAGTGTGGTATCAGTCAATTAGAGGAGACAAATGGAACCAATCATTCAGCAGTGTCTTCGTGTTTTCCATTGTGGATGTTTTCTGTAGTACTATGTAACACGAGATATTCAGATATAGCGATTCTATTTATTATACATATAATTTACATGTATGTACTATAATCAATTTTCTCTATTAATTGTTTATATAAAGATGTTAAAAGTTTTTATGAATAAAGATCTATTTGTAACCAGATGAAATATAACATCAATTTTAGTATCTAAGACATAAATATACATCAATTTTATTATGGCAAAAATGATGTCTAAAATAAAGATATACATCACATTTTTTCTACAATATCTGATATCTAAGAAACAAATAGAAATCACTTTTTATTTATAGAATCTGATGTCTAAGAAAAAAATATATATCAATTTTTTTTATAAAAACTGATGTTTATAAGTAAATTAGACATCAGTATAGGATGATGTCTAAGAGAACAATATAAATCACTTTTTTTCCGAAAAAACTGATGTTTATAAGAACATTAGACATCAGTCTAGGATGATGTCTAAGATAACTATAGACATCACTTTATCTGCTAAAACTGTGATGTCTAATATCCAAATAGACATCTCTTCCAAAAGAAGAAAGTGATGTGTATGTGAAAAATCACTTAGTTTATTATATGTTTTCTTGAATATAAGGCATGCAAGTTGTTTATAAAATTAATTATATGTAACCTATTTTGTAGAACAACTGATGTGTATTGAAGTAAATACCGATGTCTATGTTAGTACAGACATCAGTTTCTGACCGATGTCTAGAATAGACATCTCCGACCTAGACATCACATGCAAAATAACATAGATATCGGCCATAAACTGATGTCTATTGACCCTTTTCTTGTAGTGAATAATTATAGATATCCTCCATCTCGTCTTCTATATTTGTTGAGTTGTAGTCATTAACTAAAACATCCATGTCATTAACTAAAACATCCATGTCACCTTTATGCAATATTTAAACTAGATCTACACATTAATATATACCATTTAAATCAATTCCTACGTACACATCCATTACACAATATATACTGTTTTTGAATTATAGGTAACCATTATAGCTAATAGCATTGGAGCACAACAGGTTCAGCAAATTTTAGCTAACAATTATTATATATTATTTTAGCTAACCATCATACCTACCACCCTTAAAGATGCTCTTAGGCTATTAAAATTTTTCAAATTTTAACAAAATTACGATTGAATTTAGGCGAGTCGAATTTGAGCAGTCGAATTTAACCAATCGAATTTATTAAATTCGACTATTTTTGTTAAATTCCACTAAACTAGAATCGGCTACCATTTTGCAGTCGAATAGCTAAATTCGACTGGACCGAATTTAGCCTAGATTCTGGTTGTGAAATCCCTTCACCCTCTCAACTCTTGCCTAGTCTTTGGTATATGTTTAAGGTTTATAATGAAAATATTATATATAATGTTCAATTTTATTAATTTAAAACTTGAAATTAATAAATTTAATTAATCAAGTAACCTTATTAATTTCCTTTGACGTAGTATATAAGACATTGTTGTTCAACCTAAAACAATTTATTTCTTTTCTGTAAATTATTAAACAAGTATTTTTACAAAATCATGTATATTTCAAATTAAACTGTATTGTAAATTATTCTAACATGACAAATACTACTCTCATATAAAATTTCAAAAAATATACAATTGTATAAGTAATATAAATTATTTAATAACAATTTTATAATATCAATCATTTAGTAAGATTAAAAAATGTAATGACATTATTAGATTTCAAGTCAAATGGAGCTTAGTACATGCTTGTCTATTTCAAGTACCCAATGCATCTAAACTTGGACACACTGTTTGTTGTCACCAGTATATAGTTTTGAAAGAATTTCTGTATATAAAGAAGTTAATTGACTAAATTAAGTCATTTCAAACTCTGGAATGAATAAGTTGTATATTACGAAGAATTGATGTTTGTCATTGTCAGTTGTCACTGTTTTGATACTTAACTAATACAAACCAACCAACTTTTACAGTTTCTTCCTTGCAGCCACTTTTCACTATTGGTTTAGCAAAGCTAACTGTGTTCTTACAGTTCAGTATTTATAAATTGATTTCCGAATCCCTCTGTTCTCCACCGTATTTTATGTTGCGTTCTAAAAAGTAGTCACTATATTATTGTCTGAGTTGCAGCATTTCTTTTGTTTTTTTTTGTGTAGTAAATGTAGTATTTATTTCTCTTCTCAAAACTGCGCTTAAAAAAAAAACCCCTTCATATTTGCCGGACAAGTTGACAATGCTAGCATAAAAAGAACTGTGTTATGTTGAGAACAAATTGCCCATCTGATCTATATATTAACTGTTTGTATAAACTAAAAAGTACACAGACATATGCACGTCCCAGACTTGCCATTTCATTACTGAACAAAATACAAATATATAGACAATACAGCAAAGTGCATAGCTACAGCTGTAGACATTAAACAAGACCAATAATAAAATGCAACTAAAATAAATTACAAGTTTAAGATTAATTCCAACAATCACCCCCATAATCTTAAACTTACAAAGCACTTCTCTTCATCTGTGATGCACTTCTCACCACCATCAATTTTGATGCACATCTCATCAAAAACAAACTTTCGAGCACTTCTCCCCATTAATCTAAACTTGTCTTGCATGAGCTCACGTCCGAACCCATCCCAACTCGTAATCCATCAACACCGGCCTGAATCAATTCTACGCAAGTGCCATCATCACCATATTTATCAACACTCTCTCTTGGTGTATTCAAATAACCTAAAATGTTGTGTTCTACAACACCTTCATCAGCCCTGTTAATAACAAACCATTCTTCTTGTCTGCTCCTCCGTTGAGGCTTCTCTTGAAACTTCTTCCCAGCCTTGGAGCTTCTTCTCAGAATGAATTGTTATACCTCCAAGGAACGGTAGGGAAGGCTGTTAAGCCTTGATACTCCCCCCAAGCTTTGATACCACTGTTGAGAACAAATTGCCCATCTGATCTATATATTAACTGTTTGTATAAACTAAAAAGTACACAGACATATGCACGTCCCAGACTTGCCATTTCATTACTGAACAAAATACAAATATATAGACAATACAGCAAAGTGCATAGCTAAAGCTGTAGACATTAAACAAGACCAATAATAAAATGCAACTAAAATAAATTACAAGTTTAAGATTAATTCCAACATGTTATGCATCCCTGCGGAGAACCTGGTGGTGTTATATAAATTTTAAGTAAATACTTTGAATATGAAGCACGTATTTGTTGAGTAGTATAAGATCTTATCGGAACATTTCATTGTGGACTGGTTATGGATGGTATTCGAGGTCGGTTTAGGGAGTGGTTAAATATTTATTGTTGCTATTGGTAGTGGTACATATTGTTCAATCGCACCATTGTGGAAGATGAGTTGGTTACCTAACTGTATTAATATATATATATAATAGTAATTTCTAAGTTTATACTCAGGAAATTGATTTTGTTTGGACCTTATATATGTGTGTGGATCATTGATCTGTTATTGGCACAAAAATCTGCGTATCTAGTGGGTAAAATCGTCTGGTGTAACAAGAGGGCCGGTAAAAATGTAAGGAAACAATGAATTTTGGCTTACTTGTTGGTCTCATTCCTAAAGTGAAAGTATAAATGAAAGGCTTTAGCCGCTAAAGGAAGCAATAACACAGAAGTAAGAAAGCAAGTATATTTCTTATCTTATCAGGCTTAGCTGCTTTACACCAAGAACAAATAGTAAAATGGCCAAGATAAGCAACAACAAAAGTGCCTTGCTCATCCTCGTACTTGCTCTTCTTCTCATCTTTACCATTGCTGAAAGCAGGCCAATTTTGCCTAGTAAGTATCTGAAAGCATTTCTTTCTTACTAAGATTATATAAATTGTGGATATGATCATGACTGTGTATAACAAATTTCGAGAATTTCACTTCTTAATTATATCTGTGTTTGCCAATTGGTTTATGAGTTTTATTTTCATAAACAGGGCTTGCAAAAGCATCAGTTCCAACATGCGATTCGGTGGTCGGAGTGATAAATGGAGACACTTGCTCTAGCATTGCTGAGAGTTTTTCCTTGTCAAATGCTGAGTTTAGCTCCATCAATCCCAATGTGAACTGCGCTGCATTGTTTGTCGGCCAGTGGCTTTGTGTTGTCGGAAGTGCTTGATATAAGCTGTGATCCTATGTGAATCCGGAACAAATGATGAGATGCTGCATCAACTAAATAAAAGGATTGGTTACAGTTCTATATAGTTATTCTTCTTGGCTGTAATTGTTGACAGTTCTATAGCTAAATAAAAGTTCCTGTGATTTTCTAATTTCTCCATAATTTGTTATGCAAATGATAGATAGGGCTAGGCTCTTCTTCTTGATTCTAAATCTAGAATTCGTTGCGGTCGTAAGTTTACTCTACATTCCAGCAAGCTCAAATTTAATCTCTGCAGACTTAACCTAAAATGATATTAACAATAGTTTAATTATTTGTGAAGGAAAGAAGTTTTCGAAATATACAAGCTAGGAATTTATTTTTTAAAAAGTCAAACTTATTATAGATAGTTTTTTTCATAACTAATTTATTGAACTCTTTGGAATATTATATTATTTTGGTAGCTGGTATTAATTAACTTTATGGTTAATTTTAAAAATAATAATTTATTAAATAATTAAATTTAATTTATTAAAAATAATAATTTTATTGCAACCTATCTGCAAAAACTTTCAAAATAATGCAGTTAAGAGCACTAGAAAGCTGCTGAATTTTCAAGATATGGTACAATAAATTCGATTGAGCCCGGTCGAATTTAAGGTACCTTAGGCGCCAAATTTAAAATTTTGAAATTTTCAATTTTTTTCAAAATTGCGATCGAATTTAGGCCAGTCGAATTTAACCAATCGAATTTATTAAATTCGTCTGCTTTTTGTTATATTCCACTAAATTAGAATCGACTACCATTTTGCAGTCGAATTTAGCCTAGATTCTGGTAGTGACATCTCTTCACCCTCTCAACTCTCGCCTAGTCTTTGTATATGTTTAAGGTTTATAATGAAAATATTATATATAATGTTCAATTTTATTAATTTAAAACTTGAAATTAATAAATTTAATTAATCAAGTAACCTTATTAATTTCCTTTGATGTAGTATATAAAACAATGTTGTTCAACCTAAAACAATTTATTTCTTTTCTGTAAATTATTAAACAATTTTTTTTTACAAAATCATGTATATTTCAGATTAAACTGTATTGTAAATTATTTCTAACATGACAAATACTACTCTCATATAAAACTTCAAAAACTATACAATTGTATAAGTAATATAAATTATTTAATAACAATTTTATAATATCAATCATTTAGTAAAATTAAAAAAATATAATGACATTCATGCAGATAAAGATAAAATAAAAAATTATTAAATAAAAAATAAAATACATAACTTAAATAATAATTATTAATTACAAACACACATCAAATAAAATTCACAAATCTTATTTAGTCCAAAAACAAACACAAACTATGGGTGTTAATTGTTCTAGACATGATACTAAACATAATTTGAAATAATAGTTGAAAAGCTAAATACAAATAATAATAATTAAATATCTAAAAAATGACTATATATGAAATATAAAGAAAATTGCATAAATGATATCTCAAATCTTTAAGAAATAAGGTCCACTCAGCACAGCACAATTCGTAGTTCGTGTACGTACAAATCAAATTGAACTCCATACCAAAACCCATATATATAATTCTGATCATCAAAAGTTCAAAACCAACATATTGAAATAAATTTATACTAAGAAACCAACATAGAATTTTCTATAAATTTTGATCTTTAAAAGTATTGTCTAGCTTTTATTGTATTTATTAAGAACAAACCAACATAATCGTCACTGCTACCTGAACAATCCTCAAACTAGAAACACTCCACTTTATATCTTAGTCCTACTTTAACATATTGGTAAACCATGTTGAACAGAAATAAGCAGAGCTTAAGCACGCTCCCCACGGATCCTCCTGGCCAGCTGAATGTCCTTAGACATGATGGTCACGCGCTTGGCATGTATTGCGCACAAGTTAGTATCTTCGAACAGACCAACAAGGTACGCCTCAGCTGCCTCCTGCAGAGCTAGGATAGCATGGCTCTGGAATCGCATGTCATTCTGCAACAACAAAAACCAATATTGAATATTACAACAAAATTGAAAGAATGACCGAAATGCCTAAATTTTCACTACCCACTAACCAAAATACCCAATTCTGAAAACACCGACCTCTGTACCCACGGGATACGCCACTCTTGTGGGCGTGATCGGTTTCAGTGTAGCACGACAGAATCTCGTTTCCCTTCTCCTTTCTCCTTGCCGGCGACTTCGGCGATTCCGGCTCTCCCCTTCGATCTCGCTCTACATCAACTTTCCGAACGACTATAGCATGCCAAAATGATCGCAAGCTCATGAACTTCATCCTCCTCGTCTTCGTTTGTGTCCTCCGGCCCCGCAGGGGCACCACGAAGCTCGTCGGAGAGTTTGAGTCGATGAATTCGATTTTTTGGGCGTTTTAATTCCGGTAACTGAACTGTTATAAAACAATAATAGGTATGTAGAGAATCGAAATCCGATTCTAATGGTATATGTTAGGTGATGGGAAATTCAGGGAGGTGGACGGAGGATGAGCTCGAAAATTGACATCGGAATCGCCATTACTGTCGCCATTGGAGAGCTCTGGGATGACGTATGATACGCATCTTCAAGATGCGTATCTGCAGTTGCGTTACTGTCATTAGCGCATCCAGGATGGGTTACTCCGTTGTTGTAGGCGTATCCATCAGGTTACTCTGTCACTGTAGGCGTATCCGAGAGCTTACTCTTTTTCTGTAGGCGTATCCGAGGATACTCTGCTGTCATGGGCGTATCCCGTGGGTAATTTGGGCGGTACTTCCAGATTCTGGGCATTTTGGTGAGAGAAAGCTGATTTTTGGGTATATAGGGCAATCACCCAACAAAATTCTACACAATAAATAATGAAGAAATAACTGAAATTGGGCAAAAGCAGCAAAAAACTAACCTTGAAGTCTTGAGCAATTTCACGTACAAGCCTCTGGAATGGAAGTTTCCTGATCAAAAGCTCTGTACTCTTCTGGTACTTTCGAATTTCGTTACACCACATTACAGACATAAATACAGGGCAACAATCATAAAGGGATATTGCAATGACAACATAAATTCTTAGATATAATAGTACCGTAGGGCAACAGTTCCGGGTCGGTATCTGTGTGGCTTCTTAACTCCTCCAAACAGTGGAGCAGACTTACGAGCAGCCTGTTGTGGACAAGTAGATAGATTTTATTATACCCAACAATTTCATCCACTAGTATAATTAATCGCCATGCTGTATTGTATCAATTGCGATTAAAATTAAATTACCTTATAAGCGAGTTGCTTCTTTGGGATCTTTCCTCCGTGAGACTTACGAGCAGTTTGCTTAGTGCGAGCCATCTGTGAAGAACAAGGCAAATTGATATCGCTAATAACCAGAGTGATCAAAACCCTAAAAAAAAGTCAAAGCAAAGTACCCTTGCCTATTATATGTTTACATGCATGTACATATACATCAAAAGAGTAACATACGTATGTTTATTACTTACAACTTACAACATAAACGTACAAATACATGCACAGAGATGAAGACCAAATTGAAAGAGAAAGAGTTGCTTAATTACCTCTGTTTTTCACTTCTTCTTGAGACGTGTTGATGAAAGTCTGAACGTACTTGCAAATGGGGAGGGGGGCTGTCTTTATATAGCTGAAGGGAGGGGGATAATGTTTGATTAGACGGTTGTGATTTGCGATCCTTGTGCTTTCTAATATTGTATCTAACGGCTTTTAACGTTGTTATTTGTGTTTTCTGCTTGCCCATCCGATGGCCTTGATTTAATCTAGTAGCTTGACTAGGATCAAAAAGCCTAATCTGTGTGTTCTTATTGGTCTGTTTTTATTAATTCGAAAAGCAAAATAAAAAAAGGTATGAATTTAAATCATCGAAAATGTAGTGATTAGTGAAAGTATTGACTATTTTCCTTCTCCATTTGCATGCATGTATCTTTGTTTCACACTGCAACTATCACCTTATTTAAACTTGCAGGAATTCACAATCGTCTGCTTGAAATCCTTACTGGTAGATTGCTTTCTTTCTAATATGTCTCTTATTTATGATGAATTTAAGTATATCCTGTTCTGCTATGTGTTTATAGTTACTTATAAGTTGCCTGTAGACAAGCGAACTAGGCTTCTGATAGGTAAGTATGAACGGTATCGGAGCTAGGATGATGTAGTGTCTCCTGTTTAGTGTGTAGATTTTCATGAAGATGACGAAGGATAGATTGCAAATTCAAAAGGTGAGAATTCAAAATTGAGAAAATATAGTGAAAGGGTTGGCACTACTATTGTGTATCATCACGCAGAAAGGAAAACTTTTAAAAGGGTAAAAGTTTATGAAAAAAAACATGTAAGTAGTGATGATGTACACATGTGGTTGAAGTTGCACATAGCTAGTGATGATCATGATGAATCTTCGATAGATGCTGAGGCTGATTCAGATGTTTTTGTGCTATCAGTCGTGGAAAAGAGGATGATGCTAATTGTTATGGCTGAGACCGGGCGTCACTACTACAAAAAGTAGAATAGACATCGTCCCTTTCAGATCGGTTCACGATGTCCCCGATGTAAAAACTATCATTGACATCGGTCGAAAAAAAACTGATGTTTTTGATATATTATGAAATCACATTGAAAGCAAAACCGATGTCATTGGCATATAATTGAAATATCAATGACATCAGTTAGTAGCACAACTGATGTCTTTGACATATTATGACATCAGTCAAAAAATAACCGATGTCATTGATATTTCATTGACATATCAATCACATCGGTCGAAAAATAACCGATGTCTCTAAAGTAGGCTTAAAAAAATTTGGTGTCCGCGCCCACACAACTTTCCCCGCTTAATACCCAAAAAATTTCCCCCCATTCACACAATATTCCCCCCTTAGCAAATTTTTAGTTCCCCCCATTTTTTTGAGCCAATATTCACCCCACCCAACAGAAAAAACAAAAAAACAAAAACATTTTAATTAAACAGAATTCTTTCCTCACTCTCTCTTTCTCGACTTCACCCAGCTCTCTCCGCCTCACCTCTCTTAAGAACCATAATTCACTCCTTCACTTTCTCTCTTTCTCTTTCACTTTCTCTTTCTCTCGCTCTTTCACTCTCTCTTTCGCTCTCAACCGAAAACCCCCAATTTGTAACCCTAATTTGTAATCGATTTGTTACCCCCATTATCCGTACTAAAGTTGAAGAAGAAGAGAAGGAGAAACTTCAAAAGATTCAACAAGAATGAGTGTTAATTCGGTAAATTCTTTTTGTTAATTTATTTTGTAAATTTTGTATATTGTATGTTGAGGAGACCCAAGTGCCTCTTCTTAATGCTTACAAGTATGTGTGCATTTCTTTGTGCGTGTTTTTACTGTGTGTGCAATGGGTGTAATCCTTTTGATCTTTGATTATTTCACATTAATTGTAGGTATTATTCAAAATGTTTCAGGTTTAAATCCTTCAATAATTGGGGGTTTCAGCGATTATCTGCTTTCATGGGAATTGCAGCAACATTTATATCTGCAAGCATAGTGAAACGACTGGGTCTATTTAAGGTATTATCCTCTTTCTGTGATTAGCATATCCATATGACTCTGCATCTACCTTCTATTGAGTTCTCATGAACACTCGCTGCCAGGCTGGAGCAGTTGGACTATTTTTACAGGCTTCACTTCTGATGATGCAGAGCAATATAATGCAGAACATATAATTAATGCTTACTGTGTGATGATTGAGTAGTTCTTCATGTTCTGGAAATTGAATATTAAGATCAGGTATTTGGATCTATTTTTCCAAATCTCTCATCTATTTTTCCTTTCTATACTTCTTTACTTGTTTACTTTACTCCATACTTTTATTCTTTTGATCTCAGTATCTTTCGGACTTGCATCTTATACTTTATTTACTCATGTTACGATTTTGGATTTGACCAGTATATGCAAACAAGGGTACCTGAGAGATTTGCAAGAGAACATTGTCAGAGTATATCCTTTTGCTTGGTGAAACTATTTTGGTGCGTCCTAGTTGGATTGGCAATCTGCTGTCAAATTTCTGGTTTTAGTTTTAAATTCTAGAGGTTTCAGAAGCAGATGCCTCTTCAGCAACATCCAATCCTTCAAAACCAGCAGCTCGAGATGGTCCAGCAAAACCAACAACCGCAATCCCAGATTTCTTCAAGAAGTGCAGGGATCAACCGCAATATGTGTGACGAACGAGCACGCATGCTACAGGATCAATTCAATATGAGCATGAACCATGTTCATGCGTTGGCTATTCTTGTCTCCACGTTTCACCATGGAAAACAACCTTCTGCTATTGACCTGGTAATTCTATAACTAACAATCGTTCAATGACTCCATTCACAAACGTCACATTAACTAAAGCTGATTTACTAGTATTAATATTTAGACGACGATGTTATGATTTTATTTATTCTGTAGAAAACATTTGGAGAATACATTGAGAGAACAGCTTTTGAAAGGCCTCTTACTAGTGGTGTAGCCTATGCTTTGAGAGTTCCACACTCTAAGAGAGAGCAATTTGAAAAGCAACATGGATGGAAGATTAAGAAAATGGAAACTGAGGACCAAACGTTAGTCCAAGACTGTATCAATAGTTGCATTTGAGAGCAACAACTTAAAGATGACTTGCAATTTCTCGAAGCAACCTGGAAACTTGCAGTCAACACTTATTGAGGTTAATTTTATCAACAAATCATACAACATCTATACAGATTTTATATTTCAAGCAACAGTTCCAAAGGTTATATTATCCGGCATGAATACCTTCTGTGCTCTATTAGTCTATTTTTCCATCCTAACTGTGATTTTCTTTGACCTGTGATGTTTTATTGTTTTGATATATTACTTTACCAACTTGGGCTTATGAAAACAACTTATTATATCGCTCACTCTTTTGTATATGTGCATATTGTAACCTTATGTGTTTTGATTCACAGTTCCTTCAGTTGCATTTGGACCCAGCTAGCAACAATACCCTTCCAGAAAGTGGAGATGGATCAATCACACAAAAACTACGTGTTACTAATGTGACGCCCTCCCGACCCGGGGCCTAGATCGGAGGGTCACTGACATACATCTAGTTGCAAACAACCTAAAATATAAATATAAATAACATGCTGACTGGCCCCGACACTACTATCCAAGATCTTTCACAGGTAATGGTATGAAACAAGAATGCCATCGTCTAACTAATTATTATTACAAACCTGAATTCAAAATATAATATAATATTACAAACCAAAGTTCTCAAAAGTTCCACTGCTAGTTCTCACAACTAACTAAAGATCTCCTCACTGAGTTGTTATTGCATCTACCTCGGGAGCTATCTCAAAACGAACCAACTCAGGGCCACGGTAAGTGCGCTTCCTTGCGGTTTGGATTGTACGAACCATGATTCTTAGATTACTGTCAAAAGTGTTAGACAGAATAATAATGAGCCAACGCTCAGCAAGTAACTAAAGATCTCAACTGAAAGCAGTATAACAAGGTATCGCGGAAGATGACAGTAATTAAGATATGACATAAATATGCTGGAAGCAGTAAAAGCAATACTGGTATTTGGTAATGATAGGATATCAACTGATAATCAGGATAACAATAGATATTTCAAAACTGTGTAAAGTAATTGACATTTCAATCGACAAACCAATTTCATTTCATGGTAAATAAAAAAGAAATCATCATTTTAAGAAAACTGATTGGAGGTTTTTACTTCATAATAGACAATACGGGTGATCAGCCCATAAAGTCCCCATACCGGACGCAGAGTCCCTCTGGCCATCATTTCCTTTCATTAGGATAGCTTGGGTTCCCAAGAGGCAACACATTGGCCTATAAAGGTGTCGAACTGGACAGACCAGAACTACACTAATACATACTCAAACCGACGGAACCAGCATTACCCGTTCGCCCCGTCTCTCCAATCGTCAGGAATCCGTGGAAAACATTTAGACGGAGTTTCTACCATTTTTATTAAAAATCTCATTTTAAAACATTAAGCTTTGCAAAACTCTTTTTAACTTTATAAAACATTTTAATACTTAATCTTTTCGAAAACCTTTACTTCGAGGTACCTTTGACTCTCTGATAACAAATCAGCCCAGTCTAAGTAACTTCAAAGTATTTTAAGAAAACAACTCATTTTGATTTGCAATGATAAAAGTCAAAGGGTTTTACTAAGTTTTCTGACATCAATGAAATAGGGATACAAGTCTGAATCAAGAAGATGTAGACTCAAAAGTATCAAGGCAATTGATCAGATTTCAAGTTTAAGGTATAATATTAAAGGCAATTAAGTTCTTGGATCAGTGTTTAGCTCATGAAGAAGTTTATGTGTTTTAGGGTCAACATAGGTTAAACTGGACACAGACATAGGTCAAGTAGAACAGTGGTTTATCGGTCAGTCAATATGACATGATTATAGCAAGCTGTAGGACATATATGGTCAAGAAGCAATTAAAAAGAATTATGCTGTTGTTAGGGTTTAGAGTTTATGAAACAGTCGTAGACAAGATTTTGGTTACATGAATAGATAGTCTACATAAGATTTATGATCAACATATCATAAGATAGGCATGCTTGAATCAACAGGATATATCAGTTCAGGAATGTAAACTTCAAGAAAAGACAGAGTTACTTGCCTCCGGTAGAATGCAACAGCTAACAGCTCAGTCACTGGTATTCGACGTTAGCCTTTCCTTTATCGCTACATCCTACGTCCTTCTTATCTACATAAACCATATCACTACTTTATAATACTATACTTCTAAATCGTCTAATCCTAATCTACCCAAACGATTCTTATAACGCATTATACTTATCATATAACATACGTACCTGATATATTTCTCAGATGGACTCGTAATTAAAGAAATCACATAGCACATAGAACATGTATCTCATATAAATCAGCTATACACTTAGCAGATAAACCTAACTCATAAGTAGTCATGCTATTCTGGTTTACATTTTACTATTTATAATTTCCCGAAAATCGGACAGAGTTTCCTTTATAATATGGACTATCTTTAGAAATGCAGTCTTCGGAATATCTTCTGGTTTGATCTTCAATTGTTGATAACCTAATCTCAAATCGATCTTAGAAAAGTAAGCAGCATCCTTCAGTTGGTCAAACAAATCATCAATACTTGGCAATGGATACTTATTCTTGATAGTCAATTTATTGAGTTCTCTATAATCGATACACAACCTCATGTTTCCATCCTTCTTTTTGACAAATAACACTAGCACTCCCCACGAGGATACACTCGGCCTTATAACTCCTTTATCTAATAAATCTTGCAATTGAGTAGCTAACTCCTTCATCTCAGCAGGTGCCATTCGGTACGGTGCTTTAGATACAGGTTCAATTCCTGGTGCTAAATCAATCGGGAATTCAATCTCTCTGTCTGGAGGTAATCCGGGCAATTCGTCAGGAAGTACATCACGAAACTCATTTACAACTGGATTATCTTCCATCCTAGGGGCTTGTTTCTCCGTATCAACCACATGTGCTAAATAAGCTTCATATCCTTGATTCAACAATCTTTTCGCTTGCATAAACATTAGAAATTTCTTATCTTGCTTCTGTCCTTGAAATATTACTTCACTACCATCTTCAGTATGCAACTTAACTTGCTTCTTCTTACACTCAATCTGCGCATCACTCGTGGACAACCAATCCATTCCTAAAATAACATCAAACTCTCCAAACTTAAAAGGTAACAAATCCACGTAGAAAAGAAATCCTTCAATCTCAATATTACAGTTAGGATACTCCCGGTCTTTAAAAATCTTATCCTGATTAGCAACTTCTGCTACTAATGCCTTTTCGAATAGAAGAATCTCACAGTGCAATTTATCAAGAAATCTTTCAGATATAAAGGATCTAGTTGCTCCAGAATCAATTAAAACTTTAGCTTCAAAAGAGTTGACAGGAAGCGTACCTGCAACCACATCGGCATCATTAACAGCTTCTTTGACAAACATGTTGAAAGTACGGGCTCTGGGCTGAGGTGCTTGATACGGCACTTGTCGCGGTGCTGGTGGTGCGGTGATCCTCAAAACATTAGCAGTCTGGACAGGCTCCTTACAGTTCTTAGCAATATGACCAATCTTGCCACACTTATAACAAGTCAATCCTACTGGTTTCGCTTTCGAACATTCTTGAGCGTAGTGTCCTTTCTTCCCACACTTGTAGCAAACTATGTTAGGCTTATTACAGATACCCGGGTGCTTTCTCCCACAAATCTTGCAGTCTGGTAGTATGGGTCTTGTTATAGCCTGAGGGTTTACTCCTTGGGGTCTACGGTCTTGTCCTCCGTTACCACCTCCAAACTTCTGAAAATTTCTCTGTCCTCCTTGTCGATTTCCAAACCTTCCTCTGTTCGGAAAACTCCTCTAACCTTCTGTCTCTTGGCTCTTCTCCACTTTCTCAAACTTTCTCTTCGTACCAGATTTCTCCTTCTGGTTCAAATCACTTTCCCCTTCTATAATCATCGCCTTCTGTACGACAGCAGAAGAGGTTCTCAACTCAAATGCAGCAACTCTACTCCTTAACCAGGGCTTTAATCCATGCTGAAATTTCTTAGCCTTGCTAGCTTCGTTTCCTACATACTGGGGTGCAAAACTAGATAACTCAGTAAACTTAGCTTCATACTCCGCAACAGTCATTCCTTCTTGTTTCAACTCCATAAACTGAATCTCCAACTGGTCTTGTAAATAACCAGGCAGATATTTTTCATTAAACTTCATTAAACAATTCTACAAATCTTGGCCACGTAATCGCATTTCCTTCTGCGGCCTTAACAGACTCCCACCAAAAATTCGCTTCCGCTCTCAAATAAAAACTTTCAAACTCCACCTTCTGAACTTCATCAATCTAACTAACGTAAAAGATTTCTCGATATCCATCAACCATGACTTAGCTTCAACAGGGTTCAAGGTACCTTTAAATTCAGGTGGGTGAACAGCTTGAAAAGATTTAACAGTTGTAGCAGGTTGGGCAGCTTGGTGCTGTTGGTGTTGAACAAAAGCAACTATTTGTTGTTGAAGTAATTGGAACATATGGGCCATAGTAAGGTTATCTTGATTTTGTTGGTCTTGGTTATCATTGTTGGTAGCTTGACGGTTTCTTCTGGGAGGCATTTTTCTGATAAGAAGGTAAACAGTTGGTAAACAACAAGTAGGTATATATTCAAAAGAAATAGGGTTCCTCCGTCTGGTACCAATAGACGATCGGTTCCGATAAATCAATATGATATGGGTACAGATGTAAGTTATGCAACAGGGTTTATATAAATAGGTCAATAAATATGGGAATACGGTATATAAAGACAGTATGTAAAAAGCGATAAGTAAAGCAGTAAACACAGGGATATACGAAATATGCATACGTCGCCAATGACGAAAACGATCTAACAACATCAAAGTTAAGGGTATACTAACCTTTCTACAAACAAAGCTGAATAAAACAAAGCTGAATACAATAACTACTATCCGCCTACCAGTACTAGGAAAATAGGAAAACATCCTAGACTAGTAGTAATTACAACTAACACTAGTGGGCTCTACCGAATGTCCCACTCACAAACCATCTCCACAGCAGCAATCTAATCACAGGAACCTCGGGTCTCGCAAAGCTTACACAACGTCCAGCAAATCACACTCGAAAGTCTACGAGCCTCGGCTAGTACATCATGTGTAATAGGGTTCCGGTGTAAACGGTGCCTAATAGCATCCTCCAACATCCTGATACGTCCCCTCCAATCAATAGTAGTCAAATCTACTCGAAGCTGCGCCTCCACTTTCATTTTCTCAATTAGTTCCTTCAACTTTGTATTCTGACCTGCTAGACTCTCGCACTTGCGAACCATATCCTTGAAGGTAGGCTCAGGTACTGGCTCGGGAACTGAAAAAGATCCGATAGAGGACTCGCCGTGCTCGGTGACAGATGGGGTCAAAACTGGTACTAGGACTGGAGCATGCATGGTATCGGTAACAGGCTCAGACACAGGTACTGACTCAGTGGTAGGGACAGGAATGTTGGCACGGGCCGGCGGTCTTTCAACCTCGGTCTCAGATATAATCTCAGTATCAGACTCGACCTCCGCATCAACATCAGACATAATCTCAGAAGGATCGGACTCCTCGGATGAGCTATCAGATTCGGGAAATAACGGGGCATCATCGTCCAACTCCATCTCCTGTAGTAATAATATATATATACACGCAGGATATAAATGAGATAAGTTAGGTTAGTCCTAGAAATCTATCGCGAAGGGAAAACCAAAACCTATAATCACTCCCTATATCTATCACTCTTAAATCCTAATTGTATCTACTTCTTTTATTAGTTATCCTAAATTCCTGGCTTGTTTCAGTGACCAAAACTCGTAGCTCTTATACCAACCTGTGACGCCCTCCCGACCCGGGGCCTAGATCGGAGGGTCACTGACATACAACTAGATGTAAACAGCCTAAAATATAAATACAAATAACATGCTGATTGGCCCCGACACTACTATATAAGATCTTTCACAGGTAATGGTATGAAACAAGCAAGCCATCGTCTAACTAATTATTATTACAAACCTGAATTCAAAATATAATATAATATTACAAACCAAAGTTCTCAAAAGTTCCACTGCTAGTTCTCACAACTAACTAATGATCTCCTCATTGAGCTGTTATTGCATCTACCTCGAGAGCTACCTCAAAACGAACCAACTCAGGGCCACGGTAAGTGCGCTTCCTTGCGGTTTGGATTGTACGAACCATGATTCTTAGATTATTGTCAAAAGGGTTAGACAAAGTAATAATGAGCCAACGCTCAGCAAATAACTAAAGATATCAACTGAAATCAGTATAACAAGGTATCGCGGAAGATGACAGTAATTAAGATATGACATAAATATGCTGGAAGCAGTAAAAGCAATACTGGTATTTGGTAATGACAGGATATCAACTGATAATTAGGATAGCAATATATATTTCAAAACTGTGTAAAGTAATTGACATTTCAATCGGTAAACAAATTTCATTTCATGGTAAATAAAAAAGTAATCATCACTTTAAGAAAACTGATTGGAGGTTTTTACTTCATAACAGACAATATGGGTGATCAGCCCATAAAGTCCCCATACCGGACACAGAGTCCCTTTGGCCATCATTTCCTTTCATTAGGATAGTTGGGTTCCCAAGAGGCAACACATTGGCCTATAAAGGTGTCGAACTGGATAGACCAGAACTACACTAATACATACTCAAATCGACGAAACCAGCATTACCCGTTCGCCCCGTCTCTCCAATCGTCAGGAATCCGTGGAAACCATTTAGACGGAGTTCCTAACATTTTTATTAAAAATCTCATTTTAAAACATTAAGCTTTGCAAAACTCTTTTTAACTTTATAAAACATTTTAATACTTAATCTTTTCGAAAACCTTTACTTCAAGGTACCTTCGACTCTTTGATATCAAATCAGCCCAGTCTAAGTAACTTCAAAGTATTTTAAGAAAACAACTCATTTTGATTTACAATGATAAAAGTCAAAGGGTTTAACTAAGTTTTCTGACATCATTGAAATAGGGATACAAGTCTGAATCAAGAAGATGTAGACTCAAAAGTATCAAGGTAATTGATCAGATTCCAAGTTCAAGGTATAATATTAAAGGCAATTAAGTTCTTGGATCAGTGTTTAGCTCATGAAGAAGTTTAAGGTATAATATTAAAGGCAATTAAGGTATAATATTAAGGCAATTAAGTTATAATATCGTCAACTAGCATTTAAACAATATTATACCTTAATTGCCTTTAATATTATACCTTAAACTTCTTTATGACCTAATCACTGATTCAAAAACTTAATTACCCATAATACTATACCTTAAACTTGAAATATGATCAATTACCCATAATACACCGCTGATAGGTGTTCGTGGAGGCGGCAGATCAGAGTAGTGGACTCTCTGCTAGGGGACGGCTCTGTAGTAGAGAACCTCAGAGTTCGGTTGTCTCGGATAGCCTTATCATAGGAGTTCGGCTATTTTCGCTATCGTTTTCCTTTTCCATTTCTCATTTCTATTATCATATGTTTCCCGGTTGTGCAGGTACAGGGAGCTTCGCTTGATGGTATCTAGGGGCGTGGTAGGTAAGGCCCGTGTGGAGAAAGCCATGGGCTCAGGTATTGCTTTGAACTTTGTCGCATATCTTTTAGATTCCTTTATAGCTATCACTTAACATATATGTCGTGCACATAGCCGAGGGTCTTCACAGAAACAACCTCCCTACCCTAAAAAGTAGGGGCATGGTCTGCGTACAACTTACCCTCCCCAGACCCTGCTCTGAGCGGGATATACTGGGTATGTTTGGTTTGGTTTTTCTTTGAGTCTCCATCTTCTTGATTCAGACTTGTATCCCTATTTCATTGATGTCAGAGAACTTAGTCAAACCCTTTGACTTTTACCATTGCAAATCAAAATGAGTTGTTTTCTTAAAATACTTTGAAGTTACTTAGACTGGGCTGATTTGTTATCAGAGAGTCGAAGGTACTTCGAAGTAAAGGTTTTCGAAAAGATTAAGTATTAAAATGTTTTATTAAGTTAAAAAGAGTTTTGCAAAGCTTAATGTTTTAAAATGAGATTTTTAATAAAAATGTTAGGAACTCCGTCTAAATGGTTTCCACGGATTCCTGACGATTGGAGAGACTGGGTGAATGGGTAATGCTGGTTTCGTCGGTTTGTGTATGTAGTAGTGTAGTTCTGGTTTGTCCAGTTCGACACCTTTATAGGGCAATGTGTTGCCTCTTGGGAACCCAAGCTATCCTAATGAGAGGAATTGATGCCCAGAGGGACTCTGTGTCCGGTATGGGGATTTTATGGGCTGATCACCCGTATTTTCTGTTATGAAGTAAAAACCTCCAATCAGTTTTCTTAAAGTGATGACTAATTTTAATTTACCATGAAATGAAATTGGTTTACCGATTGAAATTTCAATTACTTTACACAGTTTTGAATTATCTATTGTTATCCTGATCATCAGTTGATACCCTGTCATTACTAAATACAAATATTGCTTATACTGCTTCCAGCATATTTATGGCATATCTTGAATTACTGTCATCTTCTGCGATACCCTGTTACACTGTTTTTAGTTGAGATCTTTAGTTACTTACTGAGCGTTGGCTCATTATTATTTTGTCTAACCCTTTTGACAGTAATCTAAGAATCATGGTTTGTACAATCCAAACCACAAGGAAGCGCACTTACCGTGGCCCTGAGTTGGTTCGTTTTGAGATAGCTCCAAGGTAGATGCAATAACAGCTCAGTGAGGAGATCTTTAGTTAGTTGTGAGAACTAGCAGTGGAACTTTTGAGAACTTTGGATTGTAATAATATATTATAATTTGAATTCATGTTTGTAATAATAATTAGTTAGACGATGGCTTGCCTGTTTCATACCATTATGTTGAGTATTGAATATACCGAAGAGAATACAGAGGGGGGTGAATGGATTCTAAAACTTTTCTTCTGATAAGTATTTTAGGTGAAGGTTGTTTGAAGGGTTTGAATCTGGTTGTGTAACAAAGTGTGTGTTTGTGTTTAACAGATTATGTAAGTGCGGAATATAAACACAACAACACAATACTCACTTTAATCTAATGTTTTATTAGATCAAAATGTTGCTACAACCTGAGAACACAATTTCGTATTCTCAGCTTCTTTCTCAGAGAGATATTACTTGTAAAAACTATTGATCACTCTGTTTGATACTTGCTAAAGAAGTAGGGTTGTTCACTTATATTATGTGAATAACTTGCTTACAACAAATAAGGTAGCAAACAATTTTGCTTTCTAATGTGTCTATCCTATTTGAGTAAACATCCAAACTGCTACAGATTTGACTTCTTAGAAATCTGTTCAGATCCACTTCTTTAGCTCTTTGTCTCTTGTACTATCTCTCCAAGCTTCTTTGTAGGCTTTCCAACGTGCTTTACAGTATGTGGTCCATAAAGCGTCTTGGCTTGTTGCAGGTTTCTGACTTGTACAATTCTTCAGTATTTTGTCTCCAAGATTGCAGTCGAGAAGTAACTCTGTTGGTGATTCGAGAACTATAATTGGCTTAATCGATAACTCTGAGTTCTCGAATACTGTTGAGCTGACATATCGAATCACTTCTCGAATAAGTCTTTTCTCCAGGAATCCTTGAGATATCCAATAGAGAATTTTACTTATCGAATCCTTGAGATATCGAATAGCTACCTGAGTCATTGAGATATCGAATGGAACATTGACTTGTTGACTCCTAGAGAACTCAAATGATACTTTGACTTGTTGACTTCTTGAGTTCTCGAATGGAGTAGTCGACATGTCGAATCTCTGAGATATAGAACAGTACTGTCAAAGATATTGAACAGTGTCTCTTGAGATATCGAATCTCTGACTTCTCGAAAGCTAGACTTCTCGAATATGACAACATACTTCTCGAATAGGTACTTAGGCAAATCTTCATTCTTCAAAATCCAACTTTGTTTATTTTAACAGTCTTGTTCTTCAACCTTGAGGCATGATCCGTGGATCTTCTTTCAAGCATTATTCTTTGACTTTAAGTACAGTTACAGAGATAGAAATTGATGCCTATTACAAGTACTACAACAAGTAGAAACTTTACAACTAGAGGTTCCCTCAGTTAATAGGTCATGTAGGTAATGTAAAGCATTACAGACAATTAGGCTTGTTTTAGATGTATACAGGCATGCCTCTATGACTAACAATCTCCCCCAAATTGTGAGTAAGACCCTTAGTCACAATTTCATGTCTAATAACAAGCCTAACATACATAAAGATAAAACTTGAAAAGTACAGGTATGTAATTTGATTGAAAATACAAAGAGGCATCCTTACAAGTTATGAAGAATTACTAGCCATATCCTTTTGGATTCATCTCTTGAGCTTTGGCTTGCAGATTCTCATTTTTCTTCTTTTCTTCAGCTTCTTTAGCTTTCTTCTTTGCATTCTCTTCCATAGCAAGAACAATGTCTTCTATAGCAGTGAGTTCCTCAATTAGAGGAGAGCCTGATAGATCTTTAAGAACTTCATTCAGCTGTTTCTCAGAGTAGGAACTGATGTAGTCCATTCTAATCTTCACAGTTCTTCTATATTTTTTGTATTCAATAATGTAAGGATTATACTTGACTCTACACAGACCCATGGCTCTTAACTCATCAACCTTAGCTTCCATAGCAACAAACTCCTCCTCTCTTTTCTTTAACAGCTCCTCACTTTTCTTTTTCTGTTCTGCCTGGTGATCTCTCTTCATCTTGACAAAGTCAATCAACTCCAGCTTCCATACTCTTTCCACTCTATCTTTAGAATCCAACATAGCAATATTCCTTTCTATATCATCTAGCTTGCCCCAATGCTGACATGTCCCTTTCCTGAATTTCTTCTGTCTTCCATCAGTATATTTAATTTCAAGGCAGTCATCAACAATGGCAACATGATAGATTCTTTGAGCCCATAGGAAATGTAGTTGGTCTTCATCAAAGTCTTTATCTAGTGGTTGGAGTTTTAATCCTGGAATGATAGTTAGGGCCCTTGATTTAGATGGCTTTACTCTTCTTGCAGCTTGTTTGAATTTGATCTTTTTCACTTGGTTGCTTGGCAGAAACTTGTGACCTTTACTGGTAGACCATTGTAGTACACCATTATCAGTTTGCTTTTGGAAACATACAGATGGTTTCTTGATTTGTATCTTCTTCTCTTCTTGAGGTGGCAAAATAGTTGCAGAAGCCATAGATGTAGATTTTGGTAGGTCATTACTGACTGTATTCACCCTAGACTTAGAGTCTTGTGTTATGGTGAGGTTACAGTTAGCAATGCCCAAGGCTTGCTGTTTTCCACTTTTCCTCTCATAGACTTTGCCTTGGTTATCATCATCCTTCTTGTCCTTGCTGTCTTTCTTCTTCTTCTTCTTCTTGTCTTCATCACCCTTATCACTCCTGTGATCTCTTCTTCTCCCATCACTTTTGTCTTCATCTTCATCATCCTTATTTCTCCTTCCTTTGGCTATTTCTAGAATCTCACATGTGGCAATGAAGGTTCTGAGAATGTGCAATGCCTCTACTTCTTCACCAGTTCTTATCCCATTCTTCTTTTGTATTTGATCAATAATGGCAATGATAAGTCTGAGATTCTGGAGAGTGAGATCCTTGGGAATGACCAGCTGCTTGATATCCTCAATCTTTGTGCCAGACTGATAGATAATTATTCTTGGATAAGTGCAAACTTCAGGCAACCTAGCTTGTTGACCATTCCTCAGATCAGCGTATAGACTCTTGTTGTTCTCTCCCTTCTTCTCTATCAACCCAAGGATAACATCAATCTTTGTGAATTTTAGAGCCTTCAAGGTGTCATAAGATAGATGCCATATTTTACCACTGGTCACCATCATAATCTCCTTGAGATAGATTTGATTTAACTTCCTTGGAATCACTGTCAGAAATTTGATTTGTTCTCTCAGACTCCTTCTGTACTCCAATGTATCCCCTCCAACCTTTGCTTGTGAGATTTGCAGAAACTTCAAGAAGGCAGCATCATGATAAGTTTCTGAATTTGCTACTTCTATCAGCTTGGCCTCAGTAACTACATCCACTTCAACTGGTTGATATTCTTCATCTCTCGAGGTTTTAGCTTGCTCAGTTGGCATAGATCCTGCAACCACTGTAGAGGTGATGGTTTGTTTTTGGCCACTTGGGGTAGTGATGTGTACAAGAGGTAGAGTGACAGTTGGTAGAGAAGGTAGAGGTGCATTGACTTTGGCTTTACCCTTGCCTTGAACATGAGAGGTTGTAGGTTTTGAGATTTTTGGTTGACCACCCTCAGTTATGATTATGCCTTTCTCCTTAGGCTTCTCTCCCTTAGTCTGTTGCTCCCCCTTAGTCTTTGATGTCCTTAAGTTCCTCTTCTATCCCTTATGCTTGTTATCTGGCACAGAGGCTTTAGTAGAGACCCTTGGGTTGGAAGAGGTGGGATTAACAGATTCATCAGGTAGAGGGAGCCCCATATGCTTCATCATAGCAGACAACATCAGTTGTTGATGAAGAAGAACATCAGCTGTTGTGGTAGCTTGAGTGTCCAACTTCTCAGTAAGAGTTGCAACTGTGTTTGTAAGATGAGCATTTGACTGCTTGAGTGAGCTCACTTACTTTTCAAGAGTATCCACTTTGGTGAATAGCTCAGTGGCTTTAAATCCAGAAAGTGATTGGTCCTTGAGTCTCTGCACTTCAAATTTGGTCATTTTATGAACAGGGACTTCAGTTACCAGCTTATCTCCATATTGATTTGCAAAAAGAGTCCTTAGCATGGCATTTACATCTATTGTCTGATTTTTCAGTTTCTCCATTTGAATGGCCATATTCTTGCCTCTTGCCTTTGTAGACTGAGATATCTACTCTCTTGCCTTTGACATCTTCATCCAATTTGGTGGCAGTGGCCATGGGTGTCTTTGCAGGTGAGTAGACTTCTAAGTCAAACTTCTTTAATAAATCCTTGATGTACTTGGTTTGACTGATGAAGATACCATCCTTCCTCTGACTAACTTGCAATCCAAGAAAGAATGTTAACTCTCCTATCATACTCATCTCATATCTGCTTTGCATGAGCTTAGAGAATTTCTCACACAGCTTCTCATTTGTAGAGCCAAATATGATATCATCCACATAGATCTGAACTAGGATAATATCATAACCATGCTTCTTGTAAAACAGTGTCTTGTCCAATGTGCCTCTAGTGAATTAATTTTCAAGAAAAAATTGTGATAAAGTATCATACCATGCCCTTGGAGCCTGCTTAAGTCCATACAATGCCTTAAGCAATCTGTAGACAAATTCTAGGAAATGTGGATCCTCAAAGCCAGGTGGTTGTTGCACATAAACTTCTTCTTCCAACTCCCCATTCAGAAATGCACTCTTGACATCCATTTGATAGACTTTAAAGTTTGAATGAGCAGCAAATGCCAAGAAGATTCTGATGGCTTCCAATCTAGCAACAGGAGCAAATGTCTCATCATAGTCAATGCCTTTCTGTTGAGAGTATCCTTTTGCAACCAACCTTGCTTGGTTTCTTACTATAACACCATCTTCATCCATCTTATTCTTCAGAACCCATTTTATTCCAACAATGGTTCTGTTCTTTGGTGCAGGCATAAGTTCCCAGACTTTGTTTCTTTCAAATTGATTCAGCTCCTCTTGCATAGCAATAATCCAATCAGGATCCAACAGTGCATCATCAAGTTTCTTAGGCTCAATCTAAGATAGAAAGCAACCATAGAGGCACTCATTTTGAGTTGCTCTCCTAGTTCTCACTCCTGCATTTGGATCTCCAATAATTTGCTCTGCAGTGTGTGACCTATCCCATTTCCTTGAGTGCTCAGTTTAATTTCTCAACCTTGATGTTGCTTCATCATCCAAGTCATGATCATTTTCATTTCCTCCCCCTGTGAAGTTGCTACTATTCACAGGTATGTCTTGGATGCTAGTCGCTTCACTATTGATTGGATCAGATTCTTCTCTTGCTTCACCATTCACTTGAGTTTGTTGAACTAGAGTTTCAACTTCAGTTTCAATCTCTTCATCAGAATCATCTAGATTTTCAAACTTTAGTGGATCTCTATCTGCATCATTGGCTTCTTCTAATCCAGGTAGTTTGCTATCATCAAATGTCACATCTGTGCTTTCCATAACTTTCTTTTGACTGATGACATAAACTTTGTATGCAATTCTCTCCATAGAATAACCAAGAAAAATTCCTTCAAATGCCTTTGCATCAAACTTCCCAACATATTCTGAATTGTCTTTCAACACAAAGCATTTGCTTCCAAAAGTATGAACATACTTTAGAGTAGGCTTCTTTCCAGTCATCAAATTGTAAGGTGTCTTTCCAGTGTTTTTGTTGGTGAGGGTTCTGTTCTGGATATAGCATGCAGTGCTCACAGCCTCAGCCCAAAAACATGTAGGCATCTTTGCATCAAGCAACATTATTCTAGCAGCCTCAATTAGAGTTCTATTCTTTCTCTCAACTACTCCATTTTGCTGTGGAGTCCTTGGAGCTGAGAATTGTTGAGAAATGCCATTCTCTTTGCAAAATGCTTCAAGTAAGGCATTTCTGAACTCTGTTCCATTATCACTTCTCAATGCAATCACACTTGCATTGTTGGCTTTTGCTTCCTTATCAATTTTCTTTATGTGCTCAATGATTACTTATGGAGCCTCATCCTTTGATGCTAGAAATTCCACCCATGTATACCTTGTGTAGTCATCAACCATCACTAGGGCATACCTCTTTCTTGAGAGTGACATAATATTGACAGGCCCTAACAAATCCATATGAGTTAATTGCAGGGGCTTGGTGATTGATGTCACTGTCTTTGACTTATGGCTTGACCTTTTCATCTTTCCTTTTTGGCAAGCCTCACACACTCCTTCTTGACAGAATTCAAGTGTGGGCATGCCTCTCACTAACTCTCTTTTGACTAGAGAATTAATGGCCTTGAAGTTCAGGTGTGATAACTTCTTGTGCCATAGCCAACAATCTTCATTTGATGCTTTTGAGTAGAAGCAACAAGCTTTGTCCTTGTTTGTAGAGTCCATATTGGCTACAAACAGGCTTCCTTTTCTTACTCCAGATAGAGCAAAATCACCAGTCTTCTTGTGGGTGATCAAACATTCATATTTGTTAAAATTTACCTTGAATCCTCTATCAGTAAACTGACCAACACTTAGCAGATTATGCTTGAGACCCTTGACTAGTGCTACGTCTTCAATGATGACATTACCAACTTTTAACTTGCCATATCCCAATGTGTTACCTATGCTATCATCTCCAAAAGCAACCATTGGGCCAGCCTTCTCCTCATATTGTGATAGCAGGGCCATATCACCAGTCATGTGATTTGAGCATCCACTGTCCAAAATCCACATGACCTTCTTCTCGATTTCTTTGCCCTGCAAACATAAAGGTATTACTTCTTCTTTGGTACCCAAACATGTTTGGGTCCACTTGGCTTAGAAACAGATTTATCAAAAAATAGCATGCTTATCAACTTTCTTAGGACTAGTCTTCTTGTCACTGTTAGAAGTCTTAGAATCTGAATTCTTAGACTTAGGTGACAGAGGTACCTTCCTAACTCTAGGAGGACTTGAAGACTCTGGCCTTGTGTAGTGTGTGTGAATGTTGTGACTGATGCAACCATCCATGAATTGTCTTCTCAAATTAAAATAGCTAGTCATAACATTCATGTTGCGTGGCATACAGTCAAGTTTATCACAGAAAGGTGAATCTCTATGTCTTAAAGGCACAGAGCAATCATAGAAAGGCTTAGCTACACTACCAGTTGGTTTCTTGCATGCATGAGTTAAGTGATTAGTGCTAAAACAGTTTTGACAAACTTTCCTAGGGGCATTTGGCACATTAGCATAATTATTATTCTTGTTTATCCCTAGCTTGCCATTCCTATTTTGTTTCTTATTAGCCACTTTCTTCTCAGAATCATTTTTCCTAGCTGAAACAAACTTCTCGGTTCTAGGTCTACCTCCTACTGGCTTCTTGGCTTTTGCCTTGATACTCTCACTCTTAGAGGATGCTGGTTGTTCACTAGACTGTACCTCATCTTCATCTTCATCATTCAACATTTGCTTAATGAGTAAGGCATCCTCATCAATTTTAAATGTTGGTTCTTTAAAAATTTGAGACTCAATCTTTTTCAAAATGTGAGGCACTTCATCCTGAACAACTATGTCATCTTCATTGACAGCATAGCCTTTCCTCTGTTCCAGTGGCAGCCTTGGGTTAAGCTTGGTTTTTCTCATGGTAGGACTGCAATAGACTAGAGGAGTTCTTAAAGGTTTTCAGTTTGAATTCATTTTCAGCTAGTTCATCCCTAAGAGCCTTCTCAACCTGACTAGCACATAGAACCTTATTCTGCATATACTAAACTTCTTTCTTAAGGTTATCTACTTGCATAGCAGTTAGCTCAAGTTCCTCATTCTTCTTGTTTAAAAATTCATTCTTAGCAGACAGTTTGACAATCTCTTCATTAGCAGCAGTCATAATAGTATGAATATTAAACATTTCAATAGATAGTTGTTCAACCATGCATTTATACTCAGAAACAGACATATCTATGGTAGTGAGAGATGGTACCTGAGATTCAGATAGAGATTGTTCATCCTTGGAATCAGCCATCAAGGCATAGTTGCAGGATTCTTGCTCCTCTCCATCACTATCAGAGTCATCCCAACACTTCCCTTCAGCTATGTAGGCCTTGCCTTGTGTTTGCTTTTTCATAAGGGCCTCATACTTAGCTTCAAGCTCTAGAAACTCCTTATCCTTCTTTTTAGGCTTCTTCCATTCACTGGAAAAATGCCCTAGGTCATTGCACATATAACACCTTACAGATGACTTATCCACATGGAAGGTTTTGAATTTCTTTGCTTTCACATGTGCCTTGATCTTGTTGAATGAATGGTTTTGGGGTCTAGGTTTGAAGGGTTGGTTTCTTTGAATCTGATGTTTGGAAACTTTCTGGCCATGAAAGCATATGAAGTGTTTTCCATGCCATCTAGCTCTTCAAAAGTATAGAACTCTTCTTCTTCCTTCTCCTCAACAGGTTCAGTCACTTCACCTTCATTTTCTTCATCATCTACTATCTCTTCTAACCTCAGCTGACTTGGAGATGCTTCTAGGTCTTGAACAGATTTGCTGACAATCAAGGCACATGATGTGTTTATCATTCTGCCTTGGTTGGCTTGGATAGCCCTCTTCTGAAGCAACTAAAGCTCATGAGTCTTTAAAACCCCATAGAGCACATCATATGTGACTTTGTTCAAATCTCTTTCTCTTAGAGAAATGACCCTTTTCTCTAGATGGTTTGGTGAAGACAATAGAAACTTCATGTTCAACTCCTTGGTGCTATAAACCTTCCCATTCATCTGTAGCTCAGTCACCAGCTTGTGAAACCTTTCAAACATGTCAATAATGCTTTCCTTGGTCTGAGCCATGAAAGCTTCATACTGTGTGACCAGTATCTGTTTCTTGTTTTCTCTAACCTCCTCTGTTCCTTCACATAACACCTTGATACGATCCCACATCTCCTTTTCTGTTTTGCAAGAGGCTATGTTAGCAAACATTTATAGTTCTATAGAATCTATGATTAATAACAAGAGATGACTGTCAAGAGCAACCATCTCCTTTTCTGTCTCTGTCCATTTGGATGGCTCTTTAGCCACATAGGATCTTGGAATGGTTACAGTTCCAACAGTCTTTTCAGGAATCTCCTGTTGTGGAACAAAGGGACCATTCTTGAGTATCTCAGGATATAGAGGGTTGGCAGCTTTGATGAACAACAACATTTTAATCTTCCAGAGGTTGTAATTCTCTTTGTCGAACTTAGGGACCTTCACTGTTCCTGTAGTCTTTGGTGTATTCATGATCTTTTTCTGTTTTTAAATAAACAGCCTGCTCTGATACCACTTGTTGAGTATTGAATATACCGAAGAGAATATAGAGGGGGGGGGTGAATGGATTCTCAAACTTTTCTTCTGATAAGTATTTTAGGTGAAGGTTGTTTGAAGGGTTTGAATCTGGTTGTGTAACAAAGTGTGTGTTTGTGTTTAACAGATTATGTAAGTGCGGAATATAAACACAACAACACAATACTCACTTTAATCTTATGTTTTATTAGATCAAAATGTTGCTACAGCATGAGAACACAATTTCGTATTCTCAGCTTCTTTCTCAGAGAGATATTACTTGTAAAAACTATTGATCACTTTGTTTGATACTTGCTAAAGAAGTAGGGTTGTTCACTTATATCATGTGAACAACTTGCTTACAACAAATAAGGTATCAAACAAATTTTCTTTCTAATGTGTCTATCCTATTTGAGTAAACATCCAAACTGCTACAGATTTGACTTCTTAGAACTATGTTCAGATCCACTTCTTTAGCTCTTTGTCTCTTGTACTATCTCTCCTAGCTTCTTTTTAGGCTTTCCAACGTGCTTTATAGTATGTGGTCCATAAAGCGTCTTGGCTTGTTGCAGGTTTCTGACTTGTACAATTCTTCAGTATTTTGTCTCCAAGATTGCAGTCGAGAAGTAACTCTGTTGGTGATTCGAGAACTAGAATTGGCTTAATCGATAACTCTGAGTTCTCGAATAATATTGAGCTGACATATCGAATCACTTCTCGAATAAGTCTTTTCTCCAAGAATCCTTGAGATATCGAATAGAGTATTTTACTTATCGAATCCCTAAGATATCGAATAGCTTCCTGAGTCATTGAGATATCGAATGGAACATTGACTTGTTGACTCCTAGAGAACTCGAATGATACCTTGACTTGTTGACTTCTTGAGTTCTCGAATGGAGTAGTCGACATGTCGAATCTCTGAGATATCGAACAGTACTGTCAGAGATATCGAACAGTGTCTGTTGAGATATCGAATACCTAACTTCTCGAAATCTAGACTTCTCGAAGATGACAAAATACTTCTCGAATAAGTACTTAGGCAAATCTTCATTCTTCAAAATCCAACTTTATTTATTTTGACAGTCTTGTTCTTCAACCTTGAGGCATGATCCATGGATCTTCTTTCAAGCATTATTGTTTGACTTTAATTACAGTTACACAGATAGAAATTGATGCCTATTACAAGTACTACAACAAGTAGAAACTCTACAACTAGAGGTTCCCGCAGTTAAGAGGTCATGTAGGTAATGCAAAGCATTACAGACAATTAGGCTTGTTATTAGATGTATACAGGCATGCCTCTGTGACTAACACATTACCTGTGAAAGATCTTGGATAGTAGAGTTAGGGCCAGTCAGCATGTTATATTTATATTTACTTTTAGGGTGTTTGCATCTAGAGTCTGTCAATGACCCTCCGATCTAGGCCCCTGCTCGGGAGGGCGTCATACCATGTTTGGGTAAAGATTTGGGATTGGGCAGACATCTCTGCTTTTCTGATATATGACACAGTAATTAAGATGATTAACGAAAATATGTTATGTCACAGTACTCTAGATTCATGCTATATGATGAACTGCGACAGAAAGGTCAAATATAGTACCTAGATAAGATGAGGTAGAATCTCATATAAAACATTGAATCCTAGACTCAAACTTATCAATAACAGAAGAATTTCCTGATCTTACAACAGCCTGGAGTTTCTGTTCTTTGATTTGCAAGTATTGTTTTTGCTATCGAGATATAGTTCCCGGGAATATTCTTCTTCAATAGTGGACTTGCAGGCTTTAATTGATTGTGGAAGAGATAAACTGGCAAGACATACAATTTTATCTACTACTCTGGCAAGCTAAACATGGTCAAAGCCCTTGAAGTTCCCTCTTCCTCCTTTCACCTTCCTCTCTTACTCTTTGAGCTTCCTGCATGAATCAATTGTGAAAGAGATAAAGACTTCATATAAACCAGAATGCCAGCAAGTCAATAACAAAATCCAAGATATAAGCATTGCATCTTGACAACCACCTCTTCTTCTCTTGATTTCCTCACTTTCTCTGCTTACTCAAAGGCCTTTTTTTTATCTAAATCGATGTTAGTTACGCATGGTGAAAATTATTAGAACACCATGTTGGCTGGCATATGCAAGGGTAAATTAAGGAGTATGATTGTACCTTTCTGTAATGAAAAACTTTTTACACAACTTGTGCGTATTCTGGCTCATCATAGATTAGAACTTTGTAAAAGACTGCAGCAGCCTTTACCTGCAAGGACAGCATTATGGAATCCCATTAATTCTATAAATGATCGATCAGGATGCTTGCTGCATATAATAAGAAAAATGAATACAATGATATCCTATCTGCCGTACTTCTATGCCCACAAATTGAATTGGCTTCATAACATAAAGATCAAGATCTTCTTCATAATCTATACATAATCAAAGAAAATTAGATATATGTACATATCAAAAATATAAATTCATCACAATGCCTAATATGGGGACTTGTAGAGAATGTGAAAGTTTGGGGGAGATAAGGCAGAGAAAGGGGAATTGAAACACTCAAAATTTTGGGTTGGGGGAAATTTTGGATATTGATAAAATTTGACTTCAATTATCAGCATATGTGAAGGAGGGAAACAAAAAATTTGGTTTGGGGGGAAATTAGGTTTAGTAAAATTTTCAAGAAAATTTGGTTTGGCGTGAAATGAAGGAGGTAAAGGAGAAAAGGGAAATGGAAATAATTTTTTTTATAAAATAATTTTCATTTATGAGATATTATATTAACCAGCTTTCCATTAAAAACGTGGTAAAAATGCTACTTCCTATAACGAGACACGATCCAGATTCACTGAATAATTTTTTTGAATATTTTTTTCGACGATCGAACCGTACGGATGTTAATAAACACTCATTTTAGTATTGGGAAAAATAATCGAAAAATAAAAAGGTCGGATTGTATGAGATTTTAACGAAAATGTGATAAAAGTGCTACTTCCTATAACGAGGCACGATCCAGATTCGCTGAATAATTTTTTGAATGTTTTTTCGACGATCGAACCGTACGGATGTTAATAAACACTCATTTTAGTGTTGGAAAAAAATAATCGAAAAATAAAAAGGTCGGGTTGTACGAGATTTTAACGAAAATGTGGTAAAAGTGCTACTTCCTATAACGAGACACGATCCAGATTCACTGAATAATTTTTTTGAATGATTTTTCGACGATTGAACCGTACGGATGTTAATAAACACTCATTTTAGTGTTGGAAAAAAATAATCGAAAAATAAAAAGGTCGGGTTGTACGAGATTTTAACGAAAATGTGGTAAAAGTGCTACTTCCTATAACGAGACACGATCCAGATTCACTGAATAATTTTTTTGAATGTTTTTTCAACGATCGATCCATACGGATGTTAATAAACACTCATTTTAGTGTTGGAAAAAAATAATCGAAAAAATAAAAAGGTCGGGTTGTACGAGATTTTAACGAAAATGTGGTAAAAGTGCGATTCACTGAATAATTTTTTTGAATGATTTTTTCGACGATCGAACCGTACGGATGTTAATAAACACTCATTTTAGTGTTGGAAAAAATAATCGAAAAATAAAAAGATCGGGTTGTACGAGATTTTAATGAAAATGTGGTAAAAGTGCTACTTCCTATAACGAGACAAGATCCAGATTCACTGAATAATTTTTTTGAATGTTTTTTTTCGACGATCGAACCGTACGGATGTTAATAAACACTCATTTTAGTGTTGGAAAAAAATAATCAAAAAATAAAAAGGTCGGGTTGTACATTCACTGAATTATTTTATAACGGGGCACGTCCCACATTCACTGAATAAAACTTGTAAAACTCATAATAAATTCATTTTTGATCCCAAAATTATTTTAGAAATATGGGGATGAAGCTTATTTTGATATCTTGATTTTAAAATCAAAATTTCGATTTTAGAATATTATTTTATTTAAATATCGAATTAATAAATGATTTAAAGTTGATTTTCAAAAAAGTAAATTAAATTCTGGCAAAAAAAAGTAAATTAAATAATAAAAGTAAAAAGCATTGTTAGTGAGTATACAACGGCCTCAACCCCTTTACACCAAATATTTTCCCTCTCTCTTTCTCTTTCTCTCTCTCTCTCGGCTGAATCTAACACACACACACAATTTAATCCTTTTTTCCCCTCTAATACAACAACAATTGGTTCTAGATTTGATTGAAAATAAACAAAGCTCCAGAAGCTGAAAATTAAGATGAGCGGAGGCACTGTTCAGATGAATTGGCATGACACAATGCCTGTTTTAATCCTAGGTTTTCACCCCCTTTCTGGCGAAGATGATGTCCGGTAATTAGTACCTGTATGTCTCCTCTCTCTCCCTCTCTCTCTATCTCTAAATCTATTAAGTCTTGCATTTTTTGAAAAGTTGCATACCTATTAATTAGATGTTTCTCAATAGTTTATTTGGAAATCTAATAGACTTTAGTTTTAGTTTTAACTGATCTCTGAGTTTAAGAATATGTTTATTGAAAGACTATGACTAAAACTAAGAGAATGTGTTGCGTCTATTGGGAATCTAAGCGACTAAAATTGCATGCAATTATGACTAAAAGAGTGTGTTGCGTCTATTGGGAATCAAAGAGTGCGTTGTTTCATATGCCTTACACTCTTCTATTTAAACCATCCCCAGTTAATCCCCTTTCTCATCCTCTCAAAAACATTCTTAATTGTTATTATCTTTTCATAATCAAATATATCAAATGGCCTTCAACGCTCTCACCATACGTCTATCAAATGTATTGTTCAACTACGAAAACTTCACGATCATAGTGGAATGTGCAATCTTTCCAGTGGACGATTTTCCAAAGAACATCAGCTCTGAGTTCTCCTATGATCAGCTACTCGAGTGGATGTTTCTAAGGATGGACTTCGATCTAGACAAGGAGAGGAGGGAGGTGGAGCGTCTTCGGGCCCTGCAGTTGCGTGAGAGGATCATTTGTCTAGCTGTCACCATGTCCAGGATTTACAAGAGGAGGAGGGAGACTGGTTCTTAGAATTTTGTTATTATTTCTTTGTAATTTTTTTTCCAATGTTATGCAAGTGTTATGACGTAAGAAACATGGTGTATGATTTGATGCAAGTGTTTGTCTTTATTGAATGGAAGTTAGTTGATTAATTCTGTTTAGTGCATGCTATATTGAGACAGTGGTTTCTTATTTATGCTAATTATTACTTAGTTGGATAAAATACATATTAACTCTGTTTTCTTCTTGTTCGAGTTAATTTGGTGAAAATCTTCAATAATCTTGTTTGATTTTTCTTATTGTTTATGTGTTTATCTATCCAGATTTCTTTATTTCTGTGTTTATGTGTTTTTGCTCATGTTCACTTGATTTTATTTGTTAGCCATGTTTATTTTATATCCCTGAAATCATAATTACAGTGATACTTTGGAGATGTAATCTTTAAGGAAACTGTTTTAGTTTGTTACTTTCGACGATTTCTCTCATTGCTAAAGAAGAAGAACAATCTGACAATGCTCTTATAAAAATCTTCCTCGCATAGAAATCTCTTAGAATTTATTTTTTGTTAATGCATGTTACTAGAGTCATTCTCTTAGCATTGGATTTATTTCAATAAGTTCTTGTATCATTCTTATCAACTAATTACATGATACACAGGGGTTGGAAGGTTATGGTGGATGAGTGGGTGGATGCCAAAGCCACAACCACAGCAACTGTTGCAACTGGTAGTTTATCCAAACGTCTTCTCAAAAAAATAATTTATGTTCTTATCATTTCTGATTGGTAATATTCTGATAAGTTTCATGAAATAGTTTCAAGAGCATGTTTATGGCTCCATTTCATTCCATTAAATGTTCATTGCATGGTGTTAATATATGATATCAGATTTACTATACTCATCTTTGTTAAATTCTAGTAGTCTGCTGTATTTGGATGGAGGCTACAAGCACCTGAATCTTGTTTGTTATACTAAACAAGAACATGACCAAAATATGTATCACCGCAGTTTATATGCAATTATAACTAAAATGGAATTTTTTGTCGTTTCTTTCATTGAGAGCTTATTAAATTGTTTGTTATATTTCTTGATTTAATTTTTTGTAATGCACAATTCTACCGTGCATCGTCTATGTGTGGAAAGTCTGACTTGGGCAAAGTGATTGTGTCAAGGAGATTATTCTACCAATGAATGTGTATTGACTTCATAGCAACAAGTTGGAAGGGGATGTTGGAGGTACTTAATTGCTCAAGTAACAATGTTGTTGGACAGACTTTTATGCTGTTTTGACAATTTCGGGTATGCAAATTAATGCTGGGATCGTTTGTATTTTGGTAGATAGTAGTGTGGCACAAATTGATGTCGACGATATGTGTCTTGACAACTTTGATGAGGATCAAGATGAGTCAGCTGGAGATGGAGCAGATGCTTGACCTGTTATCACATAATATTTTTACTTATATTTCAGATTTTTGCATGTATGTATGAAATAGCTAGACGTGTGCAACTTAATTTGTCATTTTATTTTACACTTACACTTTAGACATTTTATAGTTTTCAATATTACTTTTGAAGTACTAAAGTACTAATAATTGGATTGGTGTCTGTCATGTACCAAATTTTTTTGGTGGGTTTATAATTGATACATACAAGTCATCGATTATTGTTTCTAAAAAAGTATTGCTATCGCCTATAGAACCGAGAGAAAGCAGGGCTGAGAGATTGTTGTTATGCGTATTAAGATCAATTTATGGATAAAAGGTTGGGAGGTAAAACTGAAATTTCACCCAAGCTAATTAGTCAATTAAAACGGATTTAATTATTTTAAAATCGAAATTAAACAGAAAATCACTAGTTTTTAGCTTCCTTAAGCGAACAAATTAAGCTCTGACATATATACAAAAAACTCTACTTTTTAGTCACATAAAAAATGTAGTGACCATAGGTTATTTCCCATTTAGCCACATCACCAAAAAAGACTGTGGCCGTTTCGTAACATTTAGACACAGCAAAGAAGCGTCGCTAGTTATTGTAACACTTCTATCTCTAAAGCATGACTATAAATTTTGGAATTGGTTAAAGTCAACAAAAAACCATACTGTTTTATCATATTTGGTCAAATATTTGGAACGTGGCTAAATATTGTCACACATTTTCTTAAGTTGTGAATAAATCTTTCAAAAAATGTGTTTTCGGTCACTCGAAAAACAATTGTGTGGCTAAAACTTGGGACGATGACCTTTAGCCACTCGTTTTTTCCAAAGTGTCACAACCCTTACTGTACAAAAGAGTGACGAAAGCCCAAATTTGACGTAGTGTCATTTTGTCTACAATGACAAATCATTCTGAGCCATATTCAGCATTGCAGAACCTTTGAATGCTGCATGCATTTAGTAAAGTAAGCAAACCTTGATTTCATCTGCACCAAAATCTTCGTAAAATTACCAAAAACCAAGCAACAAAAGGAAAAAAAAATAAAGAAGTAAACTTATATAAAAGAACATAGAACTGTGCACACGAGAGCAAGTTCATATGTAGCGTGTCACATACATATTATGCTTTACTCCAAAAACTATGATGATCCTCGTATTTAATTCACATGATCAAACCTAAAACAAACAGGGTTGTGAATTGTAATGATGATTCCATTAAAGAGAGTGTCACACATGACATTAACTTTGAGTGATGGTCACTGTATGACATTGTTACTTCGAGTGACATGACGCCCCAGTCCCTACACTCACAAAGTACATTGTTACTGTGTGGATATACGTAAATATATTGACGATGAGATTTAGTAGTTATATGTCTTAAGTGTAGGGATGTCTTGAGAAGATTATATAACTAAAAGAGAACTTTAGACGATTCTATATTTCAAAATTCAGCAAATCACTACTAAGACATAAGTTTGTATCCTATCTTTCTCAATTTTTGTTTTAGAACAGTTTCAGCAAGTTTTAATAATTCAAACACTAATATTTTTGAAAGATTGTGGTGTCATGAATTACAGTATCATTCAAATAATCAATTAGCTCAACTTTTTTTACTTCTCCAGTTTTACACACCAACACTCAGAACTCTTAAAGTGGCTCATTCAATCTACATAACAAATAAAACTATAACACAGTTCATCTCAAAATTGTATTCTTGACATTTTTAATTCAATTTATTAGCCTTCTGGTATATATCCTGCAGTTATTCAATTTAAAGATTCCTTCGCATTAAGGCACACTTGGGATGATGCAGGAAGACGATAGCCAAGGGTTGCTATATGTTTTTGTGGTTTAGCTACCAGATGAATGTGTTACACTTTGGGCTTGTTCTTGTTTGTATTATATATACGACCTATTTCTAGAAAAATTAAACTTTAATTTAATTTTCACATGTTTTATTATTAAAGAAAATAGGGCAGACAATTTTTAAGTTCTTTAATTTTATTGAAACTACTAAATTTATTTTGCAAGCTTTCAGTAGGGAAGATGATAATGGAAGATAAAGGCATTAAAGTTTTTACTTGAGAGCATTGTAGCAAGACCAATATTCCCGAAATACATGTATATTAGCAAGTGGTTTCAATTAATACAACAGCCAGAAAGCTTAGCAAAGTTCTGGTGTTGTAAAGTACCTATCATGGTCCTCTCATTCATAACTTCATGGTTTGCTTATCTTGATTTGGAGGGTAGCTGATTATCCCTATCATACTATTAGTCCTCAAGGTTGCATCTTAATCAGTTCTCAACCTTGTCATCGTGCAATAAGCCGTGGCAGAGGTCATGAATACATATAATTGCAGAAGCCAACTAAATGTCACAAGATGCACCACAATTTAAACAAAGATAAATGATGCAAAACCAAGCTATATCAACAAAAATAATAGTTACCATCTTAGTTGCTTTCTTTACATGCCTTCCTCTCTTTTATTTTCTAGAGATATAACAATTTGAATTTTCTACCTTTACAATTTTTTTTTAAATTGTAAAAACACGTAACTTACAATACTCTAACATGTATAGCCTTGAAGTGGTACTGAACAATTCAAATTTAATAAAGGTGAATATGATTGTGCAACTTAAACGGTGATATACATGAAGATATGTAGCCGCATATAAGCAAAGATCGAGAGAAGAGGAAAAGTACCATTGTAAAAAGATGGAACACAATCGATACAAGTACCCTTCAATATAATGAAAATGAAGGGTTTACCATGGCTGAACTTAAATATTGTAGTCTATTAGTCTGTGAGGAACTATAAAAATGAAACCAAAGAACAATTGATAGAAGAGAGGATACATATTGACACTTGAGTTGTGGGTTAGGACTTGAAGAACAAGTACAGTAATCCGAGAAGCCCAATATGTTCAAAATTAACCTACAACTTAAATGATTATATGTTTTTATATGCACATATGTAAGAAAAAAAAAAGAACTCGCTTTCTCTCTGGCTAATTAAGCACGTACATGATAAAAAAAGGTTAGAACCAAATATGTTAAAAATTAGCCAACAATTTAAATGATTATATGTTTGCATATGCACATATTCAGAGAAAGAAAGCTATACAAGAAAATTACGCATGCCAAAAACCCAAAGCTACCAGAATAATATGGAAGGAACACTACAAGAAAATCGCAATCAGACAACACTCATCAGACAACGCTCGGACGAAAAAGCATTGTTTTGAATTAAGAGACAACAGTTTTTTTGTAACTTCAGAAAAGTATTGTGTCATCCAGGTACCCTACAACGGGTTAAAAACGTTGTCTAGTAAATTAACTCAGACAATGGCATTTGCAATGTGGTGTTGTAAAGATGAGTAAGGTTGCACAACTGTTTTTACGAACATTGTCTGATCTCTGTTGAGACAACGTTTATAAACCGCTGCATGATTCAAACAATAGTTTAAGCAAGCGTTGTCTACAAATCTATCAGACAATGGTCTTATAACTGTTGTTAAAATAAGACAACGGTCTGTGCATTGTGTTGTATGTGTTTGTTTTATACATTTGTTTGTTTGTTGGAAACCGTTGTCTGATTTAATGCAAAAAAAAAAAATTAACAGGAAGTGAGCAAACCTGCCAAACTATGGCCAAATCAAACCATCAAGTATAGCAAACCAAGCAGCCATGAAGATCAGCAAGCAAACCAACCATAAATTATAGCAAACCAAAGTTATCATCTGTTACAACATTTTGAAATTCAAAGTACACAAATTAATTAACATCATCATGAAAGTTGAATTAATTCATCAACATCTCGCATGTAACTAGGCATGTCCTCATCGAGTAAATCAACATCCGGTAAGTTGGGCACAAAACAGTCATTCTCAAGTTCTACTTCGAGGGATCCCTCATTTTCATCATCGTTGTCTTCATGGTACTTTCTCTCGGGTAATTTCAACACCACGGACCATAATTTATCAAGAGGGTCGTCGATGTAACAAACTTGTTTAACGTGCTTTGCTAACACAAAAGGATCATTCAAAAAACCTAACCTATTCAAATTAACCAATGTATATCCCAAGTCATCCACCTTTATCCCCTTGTTCACATCTACCCACTTGCAACGAAAAATAGGGACCCTAAAATTGTTATAGTCCAACTCCCATATACCGGTTATAACTCCATAAAATGTATTTGAAGTGTGCTCAATGTTTTGATCCTTACCCTGCACAACCATTGTATCGGCTTCTACACACACACCGCTGCATTGAACTTGATGTGTATCGGTTTTTAGTTTATTAGCAATAAACTAATAACAGATTTTAAAGATACCAAAAAAAACACCTTACCAACAGAATATTCCGTTGGTAATTCTAGCCAACAATTTACCAACGGAATGCCAACCAAAAGGAAGGGTTGGTACAAACATCGTTGGGAAAGGGCTTGCCCACTACAAGGAAAACTGAAATATACAATGGTTATTGCCCGTTGTCTGATGCCCTGGAATAGCGTTGTCTATCGAGCAGGTGTCTCTTACCAACATCACACAACGGTACACAAATCGTTGTCTGATATCCGGAACAACAACACACCAGGCTCCAAAAGCGTTGTAGCATAACCAGAAACCACAACGGTTATGGTATAAAGCGTTGTGGAAATGGTGATATTACAACGTTTTTTTTTATTGTGAATGTTGTTAGATTTTGATGTGCACAACAGTTTTGGTGAATTAGAGGCACGCAAAGCCAGCATTTACACAACATTCACATGTGATAGAATTCGTTGTCTTCATGTTACATGCGAGATGTTGATGAATTAATTCAACTTTCATGATGATGTTAATTAATTTGTGTACTTTGAATTTCAAAATGTTGTAACAGATGATAACTTTGGTTTGCTATAATTTATGGTTGGTTTGCTTGCTGATCTTCATGGCTGCTTGGTTTGCTATACTTGCTGTTTTATGGTTGTGCAGGGTAAGGATCAAAACATTGAGCACACTTCACATACATTTTATGGAGTTATAACCGGTATATGGGAGTTGGACTATAACAATTTTAGGGTCCCTATTTTTCGTTGCAAGTGGGTAGATATGAACAAGGGGATAAAGGTGGATGACTTGGGATATACATTGGTTAATTTGAATAGGTTAGGTTTTTTGAATGATCCTTTTGTGTTAGCAAAGCACGTTAAACAAGTTTGTTACATCGACGACCCTCTTGATAAATTATGGTCCGTGGTGTTGAAATTACCCGAGAGAAAGTACCATGAAGACAACGATGATGAAAATGAGGGATCCGTCGAAGTAGAACTTGAGAATGACTGTTTTGTGCCCAACTTACCGGATGTTGATTTACTCGATGAGGACATGCCTAGTTACATGCGAGATGTTGATGAATTAATTCAACTTTCATGATGATGTTAATTAATTTGTGTACTTTGAATTTCAAAATGTTGTAACAGATGATAACTTTGGTTTGCTATAATTTATGGTTGGTTTGCTTGCTGATCTTCATGGCTGCTTGGTTTGCTATACTTGATGGTTTGATTTGGCCATAGTTTGGCAGGTTTGCTCACTTCCTGTTAATTTTTTTTTTGCATTAAATCAGACAACGGTTTCCAACAAACAAACAAATGTATAAAACAAACACATACAACACAATGCACAGACCGTTGTCTTATTTTAACAACAGTTATAAGACCATTGTCTGATAGATTTGTAGACAACGCTTGCTTAAACCATTGTGTGAATCATGCAGCGGTTTATAAACGTTGTCTCAACAGAGATCAGACAATGTTCGTAAAAACAGTTGTGCAACCTTACTCGTCTTTACAACACCACATTGCAAAAGCCATTGTCTGAATCAATTTACTAGACAACGTTTTTAACCCGTTGTAGGGTACCTGGATGACACAATACTTTTCTGAAGTTACAAAAAAACCGTTGTCTCTTAATTCCAAACAATGCTTTTTCGTCCGAGCGTTGTCTGATGAGTGTTGTCTGATTGCGATTTTCTTGTAGTGGCCAACCGAATTCCTTCCGTTATTAATTTTACCAACGGAATAGCAATATTCCGTTGGTAATTCTAGCAACAACCTAGTAACGGATTATTTCCGTTGGTAATTCTAGCAACAACCTAGTAACGGATTATGTTAAATTTGGTAACATAAATTTCCGTTATTAAATTTAATACCATTTTCCAACAGAAATCAATTTTTCAAATAGTAACAAAATTCCAAAATAAACTAGCCATTCATTAAGAAGCTTAAGCTGACATTACAAAATAAACATCTCATACCATCATTCATTCTAATATCCCCTTAGACATCATTCATTCTACTATCAACAAAATGGGGATAAAGAATTACAATAGAGTCTTTAACCCAACAATAGTACGCTTAAACTAATAACGTGAAATAGATACAACATAGTCATAAACATGCTAAATTCACCATCAACAAAGTAAACTGTTACTCATCACCATCGTCATCAGTGGTAGAGGACTGAACACGGAAAGAATTAATCTCAAGAATTTTGGCTATTTGATTCTCCAAAGTGTTCACCTTATCCTTCACCGCTTTTAATTCTTCACGTAGCTTGTGATTTTCCAAATTTGCAAACGATGAACTGCAAGGAACAGCCTCCGGCTTATAAAAGAGCTCTTGTGATGAACCTAATCCATACACCCTCTTTTTCTTGTCAAATCCACCCGCTGCCTCGAGAAACAAAGCATTTTTATCAACAGGTAGCCCAGCTTTCACCTGCTCCTCGCAGAGTCTTTCAAATTTTTCCTAAATACAACAAAAGTTAGCGGCCAAAAAAGTAACAACTGGAATAAAGCAAAAGAAAAAGATACCAAAACAACTGTACTGTAGGAAAAGAAAAGAAGGTGACAAATAAAAAGGACAAGTGAATTACAGTTGTGGGTTATCACTTATCAGTGTCCATGCATTTAACAGAATACGGAAGTCACATTTATTCCATATAAATCCTGGATATGCAATAAGGTGATGTACAATTACTGTATTTAGTGAGGCACCTTTTGAAAAGACAAAACTAAAAAATCATGCAGTTATATGTACTTATTAGTTGACTTGTGTACTTAAGAAGTCATTTTTTGCAAGTGAAAAACGATAACCTTAAAATACGTATGTTCAGCATTTTGTACCCCAGAGCCGAAGTGTGCTAGTAATATTCTGGAAGCTGGAAATGTGCTGTTCTTACCACCAACTTTGTATGGTTTTAAGTAATAAAAAACAGATATGTTAGTTGGCTTTGAGATGATCACTAGGGATTACTCGTAAAATCCCTATCGCCATCAATATGTATTTTGTGGTTTCCTCAATTCTTTAATATTTTGTGCTAAAATCTATATATACGATTATAAACTGATCCATCGTTCCACAATGCGTGGAAACTACAGGAACCGGAAGAATAATCAGTTTGCAAAGCATATGTTCAACAGCCAAAAAGGAACGCTATATGTTTAAATTCTTGCCCGCGTACAAATATTTTTTAAACGCTTTTTATATTCTAGTGGATAACTTATTTAAACTTTGTTATCATCAATCATTGTACAAATCTCAACTGGGATGAACTGATAAAAGAGTGAAAGTACAGATCTATGTTGGGATAAAATAATAAATTTACAAGTTACAACTGTCCCTCTACCGTAAATATCGTTTCCTTGTCTATTCCAAATAAAGACACCCCCGGCCCGTTATAAACTTCAGAATGTACTTAATAACCCAATGACAACATATAATGTACTTAATAAAAAATATTTAACAGAATTAAAATAACACTCACATATGTTAGTTGGCTTTTTTTTGTCAACCCATATCCTTTCGTCATTGCAATTCTCGCCATTCTCTTCATCCTCGTCATTCTCGCCACACATGATTTTCTTTATATTTGGATTTTTAAGGTGTGTGATCAAAAATATTTGATCGGCAGTTGGTTCACATTGGTACTTCATTTGCTACAAAATTTATATATTGGAAATTTTAGAGCATGGTAGAATAATTATGACGAATATATTTATGAATCTATCACTACAGTGACATGCTTACCGCACGAGCTGCAACGGTCCTATGAGAAGCAGAACCACTTGTGTGTGTAGAAAGGTTGCCATCAACCCCACTAGAACGATTATTTTTCTGAACCTCAGACTTCTTTTAAAATTTTGGGGTTTCCCAAAACTTAGTCCAACTCGAGAATACATCCATGCTAATTCTCTTATCTGGTTGTTCGCGTTTTTCCCAAGCAGAATGAGCTACACTACAAAGCTCAGAATACTTCCTCCGAGCGTTTGCTAACCAGCCCTGATATATCACGGCATCTGATTGCCTCCACACAAAATATTTCTGCAATAATAAAAAAAAAAGTTAGTAAAAAAGGTAAGGTTGCATCTGATCGGAACAGTATAAGCACAATAATGCAAACTACAGTTATAGTACTAGGGCAGGCCCTCCTAAGCTTATCACTTATTAGATAAGCACAATAATGCAATTACCTTAAATTCTTCAAAATAAAAATCTCGAGTCTCCTTTGAAATTGACTTCCAGTTATATCCAGTAGGCTCAAGTTTTTCATACATGATATGTCTGATCTTAGAAGAACACTCATGCGAAGGTTCCAACCTTAAAAAAAAAATTAAAAATTACGTAAGGCACTGTTATTCTATTACTTGAATTAAAAAAAAGAACAAGTTTCACAGCTAAAACAATTATTAAACTCTAAACTTACACTTTCTTGATGACTTCTACTCGAGTCCGTCCATTATTATCTGTAGATCCAATGTTCCAATATATATAATTATTGGCAGCAGAAGACGATACATTAGGTGTGCCTTGGCGTGATTGTGACAGAGGAGTGAGCTGTCGTGATTCCTGTGACTGATTTGGTGTACTTTGTCTTGAATGTGATGTGTGCTGTCTTGATTGAATGGGTGAGCGTTGTTGTGACTGAAATTGTGCACATATCTTCAATTGATCTGTTGGTGTGATCTCTCCTGATCGATTTGCATTTTGATGTTCTGATTGAGATGGAATTCTATGTCCAGATTGAGTTGAATTTCCATGTACAGGGTTTGTTGATACGCGCTCTGCAGATTGAGTTTTATTATGCTGTCCAGGTATTGTTCGTATGCGCTCTGCAGATTTTGTTGGGATGCATTCATTAGGGCTCCTAATTCTCCTCATTTTTGCCTGTAATAATGCACATCAGACACGTATAAGTGATTATGTAAAAGCAACATGGATTAGAAAATCAAAATAACATGGCACGGCACATGACTTAATCTTATATGGTACGTAGGTATACTGGAGCTTATTCTAAAGTTTAACCTGAATCCTTTGAATTTGAACAGGGCATTCGTGCTAATTAGATACATATGATAACCTCAATCCTATTGTGAGCAAAAAGTGGAAGCTTCTTCAACCAAAAAAGCATTGCATATTGATCCTTCAACTCGAGCTTTATTTTTCACATTATTCTTCAAGTGACGTAAAAACCTTTCGAAAGGATACATCCAACGATATTGTACAGGACCTGCAATGCGTGCTTCATATGGCAAGTGCACTAAAAGATGTTCCATGGAGTCGAATAATGCTGGTGGAAATATGCGCTCTAACTTGCAAAGTATAACAGGAATTTGTTCTTCAAGTCTACGCATATCACTTATCTTCAAAGTAGCTGAAGTGAGATCTCTAAAAAAAAGGCTTAATTCTGTCACAACCTCCCAAACATTATTCGGAAGAAATTCCCTAAAAGCAATAGGAAGAAGTCGTTGCATAAACACGTGACAATCATGGCTTTTCATTCCAAATAACTTGTATTTCTTCATGTTGATGCAACGTCCCAAATTTGACACATATCCATCTGGAAACTTCAGATCTTTCAACCATGCACACACTTTTTCCTTTTGCTTTTTGTCTAAGCTGTAACATGCTTTCGGATACTTTCCTGTTGACTCATCTTTTGCTAAGTCGGGTCTCCGGCAAATCATTGCAACATCATCTCTTGCCTTAGAATTATCTTTGGTTTTTCCTTCAATGGCCATGATAGTGTTGAAGATATTTTCAAACACATTTTTCTCAATATGCATAACGTCAAGATTATGTCTAATTGATAATGACCTCCAATATGGTAAATCCCAAAAGATACTTCTTTTTTTCCATCCACAATTGTAAGCTTTGATGATTCTAGCATTGTGCTCATCACTTTCTAGTTCAGTAACTTTCATCAAACCAAGTGACTCAATTTCTTGAAATACATCTTCACCTGTTCGCACTGGTGGGGCAGATTCAGTCACTGTCTTTCCCTTAGTAAACCAATTTTTATTCTTTCGAAATGGATGATTGGCAGGTAAGAACTTTCGATGATTATCAAACCATGTAGTCTTTCCGCCATGTGAAAGATTATAAGCATCATGATCATGAGCACAATGAGGACAAGCTAAATGACCGGCAGTTTTCCATCCAGACAACATTGAATAAGCAGGAAAATCACTGATAGTCCACATCAACGCAGCTCGCATACGAAAATTTTGTTTCAAAGAATTATCCCAGGTCACCACCCCATCTTCCCACAACATTTTCAACTCAGCAATTAACGGCTGGAGGAAAACATCTATCTTCTGTTTTGGATTTTTTGGCCCAGGCACAAGTACAGACAAAAACAAGTACTGTTCTTTTGAACACATCCACGGGGGTAAATTATATGGAGTCACTACAATTGGCCAAGAAGAATATTGTCTACCCGTTTCACCAAATGGTTGAAACCCATCAGCCGAAAGTCCGAGTCTAACATTTCTTATCTCTGAGGAAAATGAAGGGTGTGCTCTATCAAATTGTTTCCACTCCTCTGAATCTGAACAATGACGCATCACATCTTCTTCTTGATAATGTTCGGCATGCCATCTCATATGGGCTGCAGTAGTCGGTGAAGCATACAATCTTTGTAATCTTGGTGTCAATGGAAAATAGATCATCCTTTTAACGGGCACTTTCTTTTTCTCCTTTCTGGATCTGCCAGTTCTTACTTTGTATCTCCCCTGTGAACAAAACTTACATTCCTCCAAGTTGATGTCTTCCCCCCAATATAACATACATCCGTTGACACAACAATCAATTTGCTCGGAAGGAAGCCCCAATTCTTCCATATACTTCTTCGTACTATAAAAGCTGTCAAGAAATGCATTATCTTGAGGCAAGATGCCTTTGAAGAATTGAGATGTCTGATCATAACATGCCTCTGACCAATGATGGTCCGATTTCAAACTCAACATCTGAGCCATGGCAGACAACTGAGAAGTTTCACAACCCTCATATAACTCTCTCTCAGATAATTTTAAAGTATCATACAGCTTTTGTGTTTCTGCATTAGGCATCTCCGGATTAAAACTTGGACCAGCAGCATCCATCACCATGTTGTACATTAGGTTGTCCGGGATATCAGAGTTATGTGTGGAGGATTGTCCACAACTTTGTCCAACAGTATATGGCTCTCCATGTCGATTCCATACTTAATAATCACTTACGAACCCATTCTTCATTAGGTGCAATTTTACTGTCTCTGCATTCCAAAATCCACCATGATTCCGACACTTCGAACATGGACATTGAATGTTTGTCCCATTCAAGGATGAAGGCTGAGATATAACATATTGCATAAAATTTTCCAACCCCTTAAGAAAAATTGGATTTAAGTATCCTCTACTATCTTTTCTTTGATACATCCAAGCTCGATCGCTATTCATATTGAATTTTTTTTGTTACCTACAAAAAATAAAACATTCACAAAAAAAAAATTGTATACACCTATAATTGGACTAACTAACTAATATATTTTTTTATAAGCAAAAAGAAGTATTAGAAAGCCATAACACCACTCGAGACTAAACAGAGCACGCAAACAGAGACACGCGCGACCAGACAAAAAACTAACTAATAGTATCAATATATATGCTCACGGGAAGATTTCATACATTGGATAATAAATAACTAATTATTGGCATACATGTGGACTTCGACATACATAATTCCAAATCTTGCACTTCTACAGTTCAAATCAAAGCATATAGACTAGCTAATCATGAGATTTTGACAATTAATCATAAGACAAAATTCATAAATTAACACAAAGTTGAAAATTTTAGAATAAAATCCAAAAAATCAACACATATATCATAAAAAACAATATTCATAATTAAAATTACAAATTGTACTCAAAACAAAAACTAAGTATGAGAGAGTAAGGTTAATTACCTTAATTAGGCGAGTTGTATAACTTCAAATTTTGGATAATATAATTGCTAGTAGTATGCGTTGTTGAAGAAGCTGAGTATTTTGTTTGTTTTCATCTGATTAGTCGTCCAAGATCAAAGTAAAGGATAGTAAAGTTAGTAAAGTTGTGGATTAAATGAAGGTAGGTGTGACATTAATTGCAACAGTTGAACTATAACGGACTCGTAACAGATTAGTAACAGAAATATTTTAAATTGTAACAGATTAGCAACGGATTGTATATAACCGATCTAATACTACCAACAGGGTAGTAACGGAAATAATATGACCTATTCCGTTGGTAGTCCATTGGCATTTCGTAGCTAGAAATGGGCGGGATTTTAGTAGCATTTTAGCGCCCAATCTTTTTTCTCATTTTAGTGGGCGGCACGTTTAGCGCCAATGAGTGCCGAAATTTGGAGCATTTTTCCCAACGGAATCCCAACAGAACTGATGTTTGTTACTAATTCGTTGGTCATCCATTGTTAGAGGGTTGGCTTTTCAATAACTTGTTTTTTCATTGTAAATCCGCTAGTAATCACTAACGGACCTATTTCCGTTAGAAATTTCCGTTGTTAAAATCAGGAATTCTTGTAGTGTACAAGCCTCTGGAATGGAAGTTTCCTGATCAAAAGCTCTGTACTCTTCTGGTACTTGAGAATTTCACTACACAACATAGCAATAATATATAAGGTGACAAGTGTAAATAGATAATCACAAGATAAATTCTTAGATAAAATACCGTAGGGCAACAGTTCCAGGTCGGTATCTGTGTGGCTTCTTAACTCCTCCAATCAGTGGAGCAGACTTACGAGCAGCATGTTATGGACAAGTAGATAGATTTTATTATACCCAACAATTTCATCCACCAGTATAATTAATCTCCAATTATATTAATTGCGATTAAAATTTAATTACCTTGTAAGCGAGTTGTTTCCTTGGGATCTTTCCTCCATTAGACTTACGAGCAGTTTGCTTAGTACGAGCCATCTGTAAACAACACCACAAATTGATATCGCTAATAACCAGAGAGATCAAAACCCTAGACAAAAGTCAAAATCGAAATGTATAATATATACCTACATAACTGCATGTGTTGGATAAACTAATCTCATAGAAGTTTGAAGAGTGCATTAAATATGGTTCATAGAATCAAGGAGATGTATCTGATCATGTATCTATTATTATCATTCATGTATTTGGTTTGTATTCTCCTATTATATAAAGGAGGTAAAGATTGATCAATATACAACAGAAATTTAAGCCTCTTGTTTTCCTTATTCTGTTCCACAACACACACACTAAAATATATACATAAACCCTACACATATAATAACAACAGTTTGGTATCAGAGCCTTAACCAAACCCGAGCCTACAATCAGAGTTTACAGTCAGAGTTTATATAAAATAACCATCAGAGTTTGCAACCATCAGAGTTTACGATCAGAGTTTAGGTCATATCAGAGTTTACAAACATGAATAATTCTTTTGCTGTTCCAAAACTTACCAAAGAAAACTATGGCCACTGGTGTCTACGAATGAAAGCGTTGCTTGGTTCACAGGAGGCATGGGAAATCATTGACAAAGGATATGATGAACCAGAGAATGAAGGAGCTTTAAATCAAGGTCAGAAAAACGCTCTTGCCAAGTTACGAAAACAAGATCAACAAGCTTTGTCTATCATACATATGGGCCTTGATGAAGGCATGTTTGAGAAGGTTGCATTTGCAACAAAAGCAAAGGAGGCCTGGGAGATTTTGCAGAACAATTTTAAAGGTATTGACAAAGTAAAAAAGGTACGATTACAAACTCTACGTGGTGAATTTGAGTCTTTACATATGAAAGATATGGAATCAGTCCTGGATTACTTCACGAGAGTTTCCTCTGTTGTAAATCAAATGAAGAATTATGGAGAAAAAATTGAAGATGCACGGGTAAATGAGAAGATATTAAGATCTTTAAATACAAAACTGCAACTTGTTGGAATTACTATTGAAGAGTCAAATGATGTAGAGACCATGACTGTTGATCAACTGATGGGATCTCTGCAAGCATATTCAGAAAGATTATTAAAGAAGGAGGAGACAGAATCTCAAGTATTGAAAACTGATGTGTCAGTTGAAGACAAAGATAAAGTATTGTATACACAATACAATAGAGGAAGAGGACGTGGACGTGCAAGACAGAATTTAACTCGAGGCAGAGGACGTGGTACTGTAAGCAACAGATTTGAAGAGAAGGTGAAAACAAATCAACAAAATTGGCGTGGCCAAGGACGTGGTCGTGATCATGGCAGAGGTGGAAGATCATATTCTGGAAGAGGAAGCAGATCTGTAGAATGTTACAATTGTGGAAAATTTGGACATTTTGCCAAAGATTGCTGGTTTAACAAGAAGGTTGCAGAAAATGCAAATCTAGTCGAAACGGAGCAACAAAATGAAGGTGTTCTACTAATGGCTTGCAAAGGTATGATTCCTGAAGATGAAGTTTTGTGGTATCTTGATAGTGGGGCCAACAACCATATGTCTGGTCTCAAGCATCTCTTTACTGATTTAAAGGAAATAAATAATGGAGTTGTGTCATTCGGAGATTCATCGAAGATAGAAGTGAAAGGAAAGGGTGAAATATGCTTTACTAAAAAAGATGGCAAACAAGGAAGAATTGAAGATGTATACTATGTTCCTGACATGAAGAATAATATTCTGAGTCTTGGACAGCTACTCGAAAAAGGTTACTCAATCTTCATGGGTGACAAAGTCATGATATTGAAGGACAAAAATGGCAGGACAATTGCTAAAACTGAAATGTCTCAAAATCGAATGTTCAAATTGAATCTGAAGAACATACAGGAGAAATGTTTACAAACAAAGTTAGAGGATAAAGCAACGTTATGGCACAAAAGACTTGGACACTTACACTATGGTGGTCTGAAGGAGTTGGCAAACAAAGGGATGGTTCATGGAATACCAAGCATGGATCATACAGGCAGTTTTTGTGAAGAATGTGTGCTGGCAAAACAAACAAGGAGTTCATTCCAGAAAAAGGCAACTTATCGTGCTTCAAAGCCTCTCGAGTTGGTGCATACAGATATATGTGGTCCTATCACACCTGGATCATATGGTTCCAAGAGGTATTTCATCACTTTCATTGATGATTATTCTCGAAGAACATGGGTTTATTTCTTAAATGAAAAATCTGAGGCATTAAAAGTATTCAAGAAATTCAAAGTGTTGGTTGAAAAGAAGGCAGGAATACAAATCATGGGATTGCGTTCTGATAGAGGAGGAGAATATACATCAAAGGCCTTTACGGAATACTGTGAAGAACATGGCATTAGAAGGTTCTTAACAGCCCCCTATTCACCACAGCAGAATGGCGTGGCTGAACGGAAAAATCGAACAATCTTAGACATGGTTCGATCAATGTTAAAGAGCAAGGAATTACCAAAAGAATTCTGGGCGGAAGCAGTGCAATGTGCAGTTTATATTCAGAATCGATGTCCACATTCAAACTTGGGGGATGAAACTCCTCAAGAATTATGGAGTGGAAAGAAGCCTACTGTTTCACACTTGAAAGTTTTTGGGAGTGTGGCATATTCACATGTTCCTGATCAAAGGAGAACAAAATTGGATGATAAGAGCAAGAAATATATCTTTATTGGCTATGATGAGAAAACAAAAGCCTACAGACTACTTGATCCAGTTGTTATGAAGGTTGTTGTGAGTCGAGATGTAAAGATACAAGAAGATGATGCATGGAATTGGAGTAAAGCACATGAAAAAGAAAAAACAGAAGATAATATTCAGATTTCTAAGATTTCAGCAACAAACTCTGATGCTGAAAATGAAGAATCAGATGAGGATGAGCCTATGAATCCTAGAACTCGAAGTTTACAAGATATATATGAACATGGTGAAGTACACCTAGTATGTTTGGTGGCTGATGCAGAAAGCATAGACTTTGGAGAAGCAGTAAAGGACAAGATGTGGAAAGATGCAATGGATGATGAAATCAAAGCTATTGAAAAGAACAAAACTTGGGAACTGGTAGAACCTCCAGAAGGATGTAAACCCATCGATGTTAAATGGGTTTATAAGAAGAAACTGAATGCTCAAGGAGAAGTGGAAAGATATAAGGCAAGGTTGGTAGCAAAGGGCTATCGACAGAAGGCTGGAATAGACTATGATGAGGTTTTCGCACCTGTAGCAAGGATGGAGACAATTAGACTGTTAATCTCTCAAGCAGCTCAAAACAAATGGCCTATTTACCAGATGGACGTGAAGTCTGCGTTCTTAAATGGATTGCTCGAAGAAGTGGTGTATGTAAACCAACCACCTGGATATGAAAAATCAGGGAAAGAAGGAATGGTGTTAAAATTATACAAGGCATTGTATGGTTTAAAACAGGCGCCACGAGCTTGGAACACTCGAATTGATGCCTACTTCAAAAAGAATGGTTTTGTTCAATGTCCTTATGAGGCTGCTCTCTATGTCAAAGAAAAACAAAGTAAATTACTGTTTGTTGCACTTTATGTTGATGATCTTATTTTTATGGGCAACAATGAAGAGATGATTAAGGAATTTAAGAAGGAGATGACTCAAGAGTTCGAGATGACAGATTTGGGCTTGATGAGATATTTTCTTGGCATTGAGGTGAAGCAAGAAAAATTAGGCATTTTTATTTCTCAAGAAGCATATGCAAACAATATTTTGAAGAAATTCAGGATGGAGCACTGCAATCCAGTAGCAACTCCGATGGAACAGGGCATCAAACTCTCTAAATTTGAGGGAGGAACGTCAGTAGAAGCAAATTTATATCAGAGTTTGGTTGGAAGCTTGAGGTATCTTACTTGCACAAGACCTGACATTGCTTATAGTGTTGGGATTGTAAGTAGATTCATGGAGGATCCAAAACAGTCACATTGGAAGGCAATAAAAAGAATTCTGAGATATATTCAAGGAACAAAGTCATTGGGATTGTTTTATTCCAGAACTGAAGACTATAAATTGATAGGATATTCTGATAGTGATTGGTGTGGAGATATGGATGAACGAAAAAGCACATCTGGTTACTTGTTTTTTATGGGAGACACTGCATTTACATGGTATTCTAAGAAGCAGCCGATAGTGGCATTATCAACCTGTGAAGCAGAATATGTGGCAGCCTCTCACTGTGTTTGTCATGCTATTTGGTTAAGAAGGTTACTTAGTGAATTGAGAATTCCACAACAGAGATCAACTGAAGTTTGCATTGATAACAAGTCTGCAATTGAGCTTGCCAAGAATCCAGTACATCATGAAAGGAGCAAACACATAGATGTTCGTTTTCATTTTATCCGGGAGCATGTAAAGGAGAAGAATGTGAATTTAAGTCATGTTGCTAGTCATGACCAGGTCGCAGATGTACTCACTAAACCAATGTCAAAAGCTCTACTAGATACTTACAAAAGGATGATGGGAATGAAGGATCGAAAGGAATTAGTTTAAGGGAGGAATATGTTGGATAAACTAATCTCATAGAAGTTTGAAGAGTGCATTAAATATGGTTCATAGAATCAAGGAGATGTATCTGATCATGTATCTATTATTATCATTCATGTATTTGGTTTGTATTCTCCTATTATATAAAGGAGGTAAAGATTGATCAATATACAACAGAAATTTAAGCCTCTTGTTTTCCTTATTCTGTTCCACAACACACACACTAAAATATATACATAAACCCTACACACATATTTACAACAGCATGCACAAAGATGTAGACCAAATTAAAAGAGAAAGAGTTGCTTAACTGCATGCACATAGATTGCTTTCTTTTCTACATGTCTCTTATATACATACATGAGTTCAAGAGTATATACGGTTCTCTGTTATGTGTTTTACTTGAATGACTGATTAGGCGATTTTTGGATTCCAGTAACTTATAATTTATCTGTAGCTTAGCGACTACTTTAATAGGTACGTATGAACGGTATCGGAGCTAGGATGATATACTGTCCCCGTGTAGATTTGGATGAAGACATTGAACGATAGATAAGGAAAACTCAAAAAGGGGTATAAGTTCAAAAACAATAATGGAAGTGTTGATGACGTAGACATGTAATTGAAGTGGCACATAATGATAATCAGGATAAATCTTTGACTAATGCAGAGGCTGATTCAATGTTTTTGTATTATCAGTCACAGAAAAGAGGATGGTGTCAATTGTTATGGCTGAGACTGCTATTGAGTCTCGCAAAAATTCTCCAGAAGAAGATGCAAGTCCACAGATTGTAGGTGAAGGGCTAGCCGTAGATGAAACTCATGAAAGGGTTACTTTAACTTGAACCTGAGTTAAAGTCCAGCAGCAGATAGTTATTTCTGGTTTTTTCCTCACTATCATATAATTCTTATACTTTCTGGCTAGAAAGAAGAGAGAAAGATATCTTGCTCGAATCAGTTGCTGATGTCTTCGAGTTTTATGTTGTACTTGAATATAGTCTGTGGTTGCCCCTTACCTGTTATGATAACGTGCACTTGGGAGCGTCTCTTGCTTCAACCATTCCATTTGCAGATATATGGAGTTATCAAGTGCTAATGTGTTCTGCAGCTTATTCTCAGCCTTTTCTTTTAATAAGTTTGGATGTTTACTGTATTTTTTTAACCTTTACTATTTGATTCTTAGAAATTTATCACAAAATTTAAAAACTCATGAACAAATGTGCTCTAATACGTACGTATTTCTTTAAGGATAGATCATATGTTTCAAAATTTTCTAATTTCGAATGATTCGACAATGACTATTTCACTTCTCCGTCATCAATAAGCTAGACCAGTAATACAGTCGTGGAATATAACTTTTAAGGTTTTGCTTTGCCCCCTTTTAGTTCACAGCTTTTGTAAGGCTACATTTAATGAATAGAATTATACGACATGTAACATGTTGATCTTTTTTACAAGCATTCAATGCAGCTAATCTCGGAATTAGCACCATCTGCATTAGTAGTCGACACTACAAGGATTTTTGCTTTAGACGACACTCAAAACGTGTTGTCTGAATGTACCAAAAACTGTTGACTATTGAGAAGTCGTCTGATACACACCTCAGACAACACACAGCAAACTGTTGTGTGAGAGTTGAAAGACAAGTAAAAGCCACCTGAAAAGAGTTGTCTGATACCCAGAAACAACAACACTTCTTTGGAAACCTGTTGTCAAAGCTCCAATAATGCAACACGTTTTAACGAATATATTGTTGTTTTAAGCAGTAAAGACAATGGTTTTTAAAAGAAAGCCTATTGTTGAAGTGCAAAAGATACAATCCTTTACTTGATCAGGGCTGTTGTTGTAAGTCACTACAGACAACGGTTTCTTAGCAAAAACGATTTGTTTTATCCATTGTCTGATGACATTTTAACTAGTTTTTATCAAAGATAATAACATTGGCTAATGATAAATGAAGCAATACTTTTATTTACAATAAAAATAAAAGTTTATACAATACTAGCAACTAACCATTTTAATCAAAACCAATATTCATCTAAACAGAAACTACCATCAATATTAATCACAACAAAGCTACTACCGATACAAAATTCTTTAGACCACTTGGTGGGTTGCCTCCAGCCTCATATCTAGGCTTTCGAAACTTTTTATTTTCTTCTATGCTAACTAATGTGAGTATGACCATCAAATACTCACTTCTGTGTCAAAAGGCTCCAGCTTGTTCAGTTTGGCAAACATATTTCAATAGAATTGAGCATCCTTCTAGTTGATTTCTTTTACCTTCTCCTTCAGAACCTTGTACTCGAGGCATGAATAAGACCATAGAGCATCTTTGCTGCTGATTCAACTACTTGAATGGTTTGCATCTTTTCTATTTGGCTCCCCTAGAGACCGGATACGAAGATATCGAATCAACTTCGCTGACAATCCAGATTTTAACACATCTTCAACAATTTGACCACCACTGCAGACATTATTTACAACTTTAAATTACTGCTATGTATAATAACGTTTAAGAACCAGGTTAAAGAGCATACCCGACCAAACATATAGCAAGAAGTCCAGTAGAATAGGTCCTTAACATTTCAGCCTCAGAGGATTTTCGCAGTCCATGATCACTGTTTGATTCATGATCCTTACCAGAAGACCTAGAAGCATCATTTACCACCCAACCATTTATGTTAAATGGCGCAAATTACCTCTTGGCGCAAATTTTTATTCTCCAGCATGACTTCCTTTTCCTGATATGAAGGTGAGATTAAAAAAAATTAATAAAAAAAAAACATGAATCTGATGCAGCAGTGTTGACACATTTAACACTGATATTCTAGTTCTCTTTACGTAATCTAATATTACGTTATACAGCACCAATCTTTCTACATATTGACACTATACTTGCAGAATACTAGGTTATTCTCAGTATTGCACGAATTGAAATTTCCAGAAAAACAAAATGTAAGTTGGGATTTCATCTTGATATCCAACTAAGCCTAAGTTGAAATATATATTTTTGTTAATTACTTGAAAGCTAGTAGTATCAATACAAATGATCAACAATGTAAATTCGTACCTTTTCTCTTGACTGGTCTAGTTGCTCCTTTAGTAATTGCTCCTGAAATAATTCAACAAAGTTAAGTGTAGATACTAGATAATACAATTTAAACTGGCTCTAGGTTAGAAAGCTAAAAGGCATGATTTGTTAACCTATAATGTGTGCTAAATCTATTTCTTGACAGATTTTATATGTTGTTATCAGGTACAAACAAGGTCCGAGTTCTCAGAAGATGAGCTGCTGTCTGTTGTTATAATGAAGGTATGTAGTCCTTATGCTTTGAAGTTGATCTCTTAAAATACCTCTGATGTTGTGACTTGTGCCTACGGTTGTAGAAAGGTTTCTTTTCAACAATACAACAACGATAAAATTGTTGAGTAAAAATTACAACGATGCCAGCAGTTGTACAATAGAATAATACAAGTGCAAATCAAATAAACAGAAAACCATACCCCTTGCCCTTCTCTCAGCATTTGCCACCTGGGCACGAAAATTCTCCCGTTCTCTTGACATACCAATCAAATCATGTTCCATCAGTTTCAATTTCGTTCTACCCTCAAACTTAGAAATTACTGAACCACAATGACCTCAAAAGAAATACGAACTCAAAAACATAAATTCCGGTACCTTGTCTTGGCTGTACATCCTGATGTCCTTGACAATAAATATTAAATCAAATCTTGAAAGAATTGTTGTCTGTAGGTCAATGTTATCCTGAGCAGTCTGGAAGTTGAAATTGTTAATATAAGCATAGCAAACAAGAAAAAGGATTAAGGTTTTGGAACCATAATAATCATACAGACCTTTAGATCATCATAACGTCCCGATGGAGGGTTTGCTGCTGCAAGTACCGATGTCCTAGAATTCGGGACTGTTGTTATACCAGCTTTGGCAATGGAAATGGTTTGCTGTTCCATGGCTTCATGAATGGCAACTCTGAGACACATGTACAAATTATTAAATAAAACATAAAAAAGAAAAAGGTCCATCAAAGTAGAACTCAATAATAGAGTACCTGTCTTCTGCCCTCATTTTGTCAAATTCATCGATGCAGACTACCCCACCATCCGCCAAAACCATGGCCCCTCCTTCCAAATAAAATTCGCGCTGAATTCAATAATTTTAAAAGAACCACAAGTCCATCAAAGAAATAGATAAAAGTAAAATGATACAATGACCTAAACATAAGCAAGTAAACAAACTTACAGAACTGCTATCTTGAATTACAGAGGCTGTAAGACCAAAAATTTCAAAAAATAATAAATTATTTTGATTAGGTAAATTAGCGGTCAACTAGTAATTTGACTTTAATCCCTAAACTAGTTCTCGTTCCCGACTCTTCATTTTTCAAAAGATGTGATATAATCGCGTCTTTTTATTTTTTAATTATTTTTTCCTCACACTAAAATAAGTATTGATTAACATCCATATGGTTGGATCATCAAAAATTATACTAAATATTATTTAGGGGTTACGGTTTTTGGTTTAGGGTTTAGGGTTTTTGATTAATGAGTTGTGTTCTTTGTGTTCTTCGTATTAAACGAAAATTTGAATGTGTTACTGAAATCCGATTGAGACGTACAAATAGTTTAATCGAAGCTCTCGACCAATACTTCATTCCCGTACAATCAAATCAAGTGTAGATATCATCGATTATTTGTTATTAATTCGAATTTAATTATGGTTAAAACATGAATTTTTGCGATTGAAGTTGTTTGAGTGATTTGATACCTCCATGTTGTAGATTATTTTCTCCTGATCAATTTCATATATCATATGATGAATTTGGAGTTAAATAACATGATCAAAAAGCTGTTTGATTTTTGAATTGAGTTCTTGAATGTTCTTCGCGTTCTTCAAAATCAAACTGGAATTTGGAGACGTTATCGGGCTCCGTTTAAAACGCTCTTGTAACCAAATTAAAGCTCTCATCACCCCCTTTCCAACCCCATAAACAGATTTGGTGCAGAAATAACTTCGAATTTCTGATTTTTTTATTAAATTCGAATTAGTTCTTTAATTTTCGTAAAAGTCCAAAACTTCATAATTTGTGTGTTTTGATGGTACCATGTTATAGTTAATATTCTCCTGATCGATTTGGTATATTGTGTGTTGAATTTGGAGTTCAATAACACGATCAAAAAGCTGTTTGATTTTTGAATTTAGTTCTTGAATGTTTTTCGCGTTCTTCAAAATCAAACTGGAATTTGGAGACGTTATCGGGCTCCGTTTAAAACGCTCTTGTAACCAAATTGAAGCTCTCATCACCCCCTTTCCAACCCCATAAACAGATTTGGTGCAGAAATAACTTCGAATTTCTGATTTTTTTTATTAAATTCGAATTAGTTCTTTAATTTTCGTAAAAGTCCAAAACTTCATAATTTGTGTGTTTTGATGGTACCATGTTATAGTTAATATTCTCCTGATCGATTTGGTATATTGTGTGTTGAATTTGGAGTTCAATAACACGATCAAAAAGCTGTTTGATTTTTGAATTTAGTTCTTGAATGTTCTTCGCGTTCTTCAAAATCAAACTGGAATTTGGAGACGTTATCGGGCTCCGTTTAAAACGCTCTTATAACCAAATTGAATCTCTCATCACCCCCTTTCCAACCCCATAAACAGATTTGGTGCAGAAATAACTTCGAATTTCTGATTTTTTTATTAAATTCGAATTAGTTCTTTAATTTTCGTAAAAGTCCAAAACTTCATAATTTGTGTGTTTTGATGGTACCATGTTATAGTTAATATTCTCCTGATCGATTTGGTATATTGTGTGTTGAATTTGGAGTTCAATAACACGATCAAAAAGCTGTTTGATTTTTGAATTGAGTTCTTGAATGTTCTTCGCGTTCTTCAAAATCAAACTGGAATTTGGAGACGTTATCGGGCTCCGTTTAAAACGCTCTTATAACCAAATTGAAGCTCTCATCACCCCCTTTCCAACCCCATAAACAGATTTGGTGCAGAAATAACTTCGAATTTCTGATTTTTTTTATTAAATTCGAATTTAGTTTTTTGATTTCCGTAAAAGTCCAAAACTTCATAATTTGTGTGTTTTGATGGTACCATGTTATAGTTAATATTCTCCTGATCGATTTGGTATATTGTGTGTTGAATTTGGAGTTCAATAACACGATCAAAAATCTGTTTGATTTTTGAATTGAGTTCTTGAATGTTCTTCGCGTTCTTCAAAATCAAACTGGAATTTGGTGACGTTATCGGGCTCCGTTTGAAACGCTCTTATAACCAAATCGAAGCTCTCATCATCACCTTTCCAAACCCATAATCATATTTGGTGCATAAATAACTTCGAAATTCAGATTTTTTTATTAAATTCGAATTAATTTCTTTAATTTCCGGATAATAATAAATTATCACAAATTAGTTTTCTGACAAAAACAGTTGTGTGAAACAGAATATTATAACTGTTTTGGTCCGAAAAAACTGTTGCAATTTAATTTCTCTCCATTTAAATTCCCCCCTTTTCAACTCTACCCAAAATTTCAAATTTCCCTCATTTCAACTTTTTCTAAAATTTGATTCCCCCCATTTTGATTTTCCCACCTTTTTTTATCATACAACACTATTTAAAGCACTTGTGTTAAATATCATTACATAATACCACATTGGAAACCACTTGTCTCATTCTAACAATACTTTTTACGAAGTATTGTCTATGCTTCATTCACATAATATTTCGAAAAAATGTTGTGTGTTGGTTCACTTTCACACAACACTATGGATAACATATTGTATGACTTCTAATTATACAACAGCCCTAAAAACACTTGTCTGAATGCAACAACGGTTTTCCTGTATATTGTGTTGCAGGCATTCACACAACACTTATTTGCTAAGGCTTGTCTAATCTTAAAAATACTTATGCATTTACACAACCCCCCTGGTCAAGAAATGCTTGTCTGGTAAGATTTATCACACAACGGTTTTGGCCCATTGTGTGAATGTAGGATTACACAATAGTTTTTCGAGTTGGAAAATAACAGTTGTCTGATCATTTCGGGCAACACTTTTTTCCATGGGTGTTGTCTGATACGTGTCGTCTATAGCCAGATTTGTTGTAGTGCGATGTTTATTTCTGATAGAGTTTCTGTAAATGCTAGAACAAATTAAGCACGTTCCAGAGTACTGATCGATAATTGGTTAAAAGAATCACTTTAATTTAAAGAATTCTGACTTATAATAAGTCAGAATATTCACCAACCAAATATTCATGCAGATCATCTTCACTGTTTGCATATGGCATTAATACGAACTGATTAATCACTTAAGTTGCTGGCAGAAGTTGTAGGCGCTTTTCTGTATTAGTAGGTAATTTTGTTAAAACTTTGGAAAGTAATTCTCTAGTTATAAATATATTTAAAACTAATAAATAGAGATTATACATGCAACAAAATTAAGTTTTTAATTAAGAATAGAATTTGATTTAGACCTATGTGTTAAATAACCAACTCATCTAAAACCTTAAGTTATTAGAGAGAGGTCTTATATGGATCTTGTATTATATTTTAACACTCTCCTTCACTCAAAAACCCATTTTTGGGTCGAATAGTGGATCACGGACGCTTATATTTGAGGCCTCCCTCTAACACCTTAAGGTTTTAAATGAGTTGGTTACTTAATTAACACTATGTGTGTGGATCATATCTGTTATGGGAATACAAATCGGCATGTCTAATTGGTAAAATTGCATGGAGTTACAAGAGCCAGTATAAATCCTAGGAAACAATGATTTTTGGCTTACTTGTTGGTCTCATTCCTCAAAGTAAAGTACAAATGAAGGGTTTAAGGACAATAACTCAGAAGTAAGAAAGCAAGTATCCTTCTTATCTTACCAGGCTTAGTTGCTTTACTCCCAGAACAAGTAGTAAAATGGCCAAGATAGTCATCAACAAATTAAGTGCCTTGCCTGTTCTAGCTCCCGCTCTTCTTCTCGTCTTTACCATTGCTGTGATCTTGTGTGAATCCGGAACAACTGATGAGCTCCTGCATCAACTAAATAAAAGGATTGGTCGACAGTTCTATAGCTGTTGTTCTCATACTTTTTTTTTTGTTAAATCTATTGTTCTCAACTTCTCATACTTGTTCACAGTTCTATTCTATAGTTAAATAAGAGTTCCTCTGATTTTTTAACTCACAATTTTATATGAAAATTTACATAAGTTTATTATTTTACTTGATCTAAAATTTTAACTTTAAGGTATTTAATTTAAATTCAAATCCAATTAAATTTGAAAAATTCGGTGATTTGATTTTTTCATAACTAATTTATTGAACTCTTTGGATTATTATATTATTTTGCTAGCTTGTATTAATTTATTTTATGAATAATTTTAAAAATATTAATTTATTAAATAATTAAGTCTAATTTCCACATCCCTTCACCCTCTCAACTCTCGCCAAGTCTTTGGTAAATGTTTAAGGTTTACAATGAAAATATTATATATAATGTTCATTTTTTCTTAATTTAAAACTTGAAATTGATAAATTTAATTAATCAAGTAATCTTATTAATTTCCATTGACGTACATAGTATGAAAGAATGTTGTTCAACCTAAAACAATTTATTTCTTTTCGGTAAATTTTTAAACAAATTGTTTTACAAAATCATGTATATATCATATTAAACTTTATTAATGTAAATTATTTCTAACATGACAAATACACTACTCTTATATAAAACTTCAAACAATATACAATTGTATAAAGTAATACAAATATTTAATAACAATTTTATAATATCAATCATTTAGTAAGATTAAAAAAATCTAATGACATTCATGGAAATTAAGATAAAATAAAAAAATTATTAAATAAAAAAAATAAAATACATAATTTTAAATAATAATTATTAACTACAAACACATATCAAATAAAATTCACAAATCTTATTTACTCCAAACATACAAACACAAACTATGGGTGTTAATTGTTCTAGACATGGTACTAAACATAATTTAAAATAATAGTTGGAAAGCTAAATACAAATAATGATAATAAAATATCTAAAGAATGACTATGAAATATAAAGAAAATTGCATAAATGATATCTCAAATCTTTAGGAAATAAGGTCCACATAAGCATTCAGCACAGCACAATTCGTAGTTCGTGTACAATCAAATTGAACTCCATACCAAAAACCATAATTCTGATAATCAAAACCATAAATCCGATCATTAAAAGTATTGTCTAGTTTTTATTGTATTAAGAACAAACCAACATATATAATCGTCACTGCTACCTGAACAATCCTCAAACTAGAAACACTCCACTTTATATCTTAGTCCTACTTTAAGATCATTGGTAAACCAATTGAACAGAAATAAGCAGAGCTTAAGCACGCTCCCCACGGATCCTCCTGGCCAGCTGAATGTCCTTAGACATGATGGTCACACGCTTGGCATGTATTGCGCATAAGTTAGTATCTTCGAACAGACCTACAAGATACGCCTCAGCTGCCTCCTGCAGAGCTAGGATAGCATGGCTCTGGAATCGCATGTCATTCTGCAACAACAAAAACCATTATTGCATATTACAAAAAAAAAAATTCTACACAGTGAATAAAGAAGAAATAACTGAAATTGGGCAAAAGCAGCAAAAAACTAACCTTGAAGTCTTGAGCAATTTCACGTACAAGCCTCTGGAATGGAAGTTTCCTGATCAAAAGCTCTGTACCCTTCTGGTACTTTAGAATTTCGCTACACCACATTACAGACATAAATACAGGGCAACAATCATAAAGGGATATTGCAATGACAACATAAATTCTTAGATATAATAGTACCGTAGGGCAACAGTTCCGGGTCGGTATCTGTGTGGCTTCTTAACTCCTCCAAACAGTGGAGCAGACTTACGAGCTGCCTGTTGTGGACAAGTAGATAGATTTTATTATACCCAACAATTTCATCCACCAATATAATTAATCGCCATGCTGTATTGTATCAATTGCGATTAAAATTAAATTACCTTATAAGCGAGTTGCTTCCTTGGGATCTTTCCTCCGTGAGACTTACGAGCAGTTTGCTTAGTGCGAGCCATCTGTGAACAACAAGGCAGATTGATATCGCTAATAACCAGAGTGATCGAAACCCTAAAAAAAAGTCAAAATAGCAAAGTACTCTGCCTATTATATGTTTACATGCATGTACATATACATCAAAAGAGTAACATACGTATGTTTAGTTACAACTTACAACATAAACGTACTTAAATACATGCACAGAGATGAAGACCAAATTGAAAGAGAAAGAGTTGCTTAATTACCTCTGTTTTTCACTTCTTCTTGAGATGTGTTGATGAAAGTCTGAACGTACTTGCAAATGGGGAGGGGGGCTGTCTTTATATAGCTGAAGGGAGGAGGACTATGTTTGATTGGACGGTTGTGATTTGCCATCCTTGTGCTTTCTAATAGCTTTTTAACGTTGTTATTTGTGTTTTCTGCTTGCCCATCCGACGGCCTTGATTTAATCTAGTAGCTTGACTAGGATCATCAAGCTTAATCTGTGTGTTCTTATTGGTCTGTTTTTATCATTTTTTTTTTGTACGTATGAATTTAATCATCGAAAATGTAGTGATTAGTGAAAGTATTGACTATATATATATTTTCCTTTTCTATTTGCATGCATGTATCTTTGTTTCCCACTGCAACAACTATCACCTTATTTAAACTTGCAGGAACTCACAATCTTCTTCTTATTTAAGCTAGGATGAAGTAGTGTCTCCTGTTTAGTGTCTAGATTTACATGAAGATGACGAAGGATAGATTGCAAATTCAAAAGGTGAGAATTCAAAACTAAGAAAATATAGTGAAAGGGTTGGCACTACTATTGTGTTTCATCACGCAGAAAAGGAAAACTTTAAAAGGGTAAAAGTTTATGAAAAAAAATCATGGAAGTAGTGATGATGTACACATGTGGTTGAAGTTGCACATAGCTAGTGATGATCATGATGAATCTTCGATAGATGCTGAGCCTGATTCAGATGTTTTTGTGCTATCGGTCTTGGAAAAGAGGATGATGCTAATTGTTATGGCTGAGACTGCTGTTGAGGCTAGCAAAAGAACTCCAGAAGATACAAGTCCACAGGGTTATACTGGTGAAGGACTGGCCATTGTAGATGAATATATGGGTTTGTTTTACTTTAACCTGAATTATAGTCCTGTGGCAAATTGTTATCTGGTTTTTTTGCTCACTGTTATAAACATAATTCTTACACTTTCTGGCAAGAAACAAGAGAGAAAGATATTTTGTTAGACAGCAGGTGTACATAATTATTCGTTCGACAAGAGGACCTTGAAAATATTAATAATTAAATCGGGATTAATCGGAATAAAAATGGGATGTATTTTAATATTTTAATATTATTTAGAATATTGTTCTAATTCTATTAGTTATTTATTAATTAAGTGATACGTATTTATCATACCATAAAGTATATAATAATTCATATTTGATTATTATATTATTTTAATTCTAATAATTTATTATAAATACTTTTGTAAGGAATAATCGGGAATTTTAAAAATCTAATCTGCTAGACACCTTGTATAAGAATAATCGATTGAACCGGGAATTTTTAGAACTATTATTTATTGAAATGTGTCATCCTCTAGCCATCACTTTTTTTTGGAATTTTATAAGTTTCTGTGTGTGTTTTAATTATAAATTCAAAATAAATTCAGTCCTGATAAGTCGAAGTTTGTGATTTGAACCACTAATGACCTTTCTTTTCAAATATTAATCTAAACATGGAGATGATTTTATAGCTTTTTTTTTTGTTTTTTCTTATGAAAGTGAAAGACAAATGAGAAAGAAATGTCACATATGCACGGTAGAACCTCTTTATAAAATATTTCATAGAATAATAATCTTTTAAAAAATTACAATTCTAATATGATGTAATTAAATAAAAATTATCTTTATTTATGAATAATTTTTTATAACTATAGATATTTTTTCCTATCATTGCTGCATAAAGATGTTGGAATTCCTATCAATATCTACCTAAACATAGTTATAAAACAAAACACTATTCTATCTAAGAGCCGTTTCCTTTGTCTTGTCTTCCACTGAAATTTTTTTTTCGTTGATTTACTATCAATAAAACCCAATATTTTAGATATTTGTGTGTCTCTCTCTTTGCAGTGTGGGTTTTGTCTTTCCTTTTGGATGTTTTGTTATGTTTTTATTTGGATGTTTGTGTGTCTCTCGAGTGTGTGTTTTGTCTCTCCTTTTGGGTGTTTTGTTATGTTTTTGTTTAGTTATGTTTGGTTTCGTTCGGTATTGGATCTGTTGAAAATGATTTTGCGGATGTTTTTTGGAATTTGGAAAGCCCGCATCGAAGGTGGGACGGTAATAATTATTGCAAGAGCTCACCTGTCAACCAAATATTGTTCATCATTTGGGGATTCTCACTTTCGGCATGGTTATAGCTGGTATCCGGCATGTAGATAGTTGAGGGATGGTTCCTCTAACCTCAGTTCATAAAATTGGGGCTTTTGAATATTGGGTTAACAATGGTTTTTATGTGATAAGGTCAATTGTGATGTTGCTGCTTTTAGAGATGTCGGCTTGGATGGGTAGGAATGTCTTCGATTTCGTTTTTAGTTTTAAGAACTTTTTAGTTTAGTTCGTTTAGTGTTTTAAACGATCAGAAAACAAATCAACTAATTATTTTAGTGTGTTATTTGTTTTTCGAACCTAGTTGTATCGGAATTCGGGGATTTGTCTCAGTTATAATATGTTCTATTGAATGAAACCTGCTTTATTTTTTGGCAAAAAAAATGTTGGAATTCAATATTCAATTAGTTGCTCTTGTCTTGGAGGTTTGCTTTGTAAACGATGTAGTCCGTTGCCCTTGCTGTTAATTCTAAGGTTTTCGAATTTGAGGGTTCGAATTTAGGTGATTATTAAAATTTAATTTTTTTTAATATTTTATTTTTTGAATAAAGAAAAATATATAAGATCATTATTTAAAATTTTGTTAAATATATATTTTGACATATTTATATAAATTCAAAATTCCGATTCAAATCCAATTTATATTTTACAGGATTAAATAAATAAATGCAAATTTAAGTTAAAAATTCTGGGTTCCATAAAATCCATTTGGATTAGAACTTGTTGGGTGCCTGTTGAATGAGATTATTTTATAAATCAAATTAGATTATTTTGTAATAATTATTATTCTAACATGAATTATTCTGAAATCGAGGAGACTTAGGAATTTTCATATTAAGAATTCTATTTAATTTGAAAAATAACTTATACTTAGTTTAATTATTAAAATAAACTTTTTAATTAGGAATGAAAATTCAAATTCATGACGAAGAGATATAAGTAATTAAAAATTACTTTTAACAAATTCTAAATGAAAAGAAATATTATTAATTATTGTTTTAACATATTCAAAATAGAAAATACATTCGAATTTAAGGGAGATTTCGAAATTTATAAAAAAGATATATAATTAAATTAAAATTTAGCATATCTCGAGTAGAAAAAAACCTTTATATTATATAAAGGATTTGAATTTGCATAAAATGATATTTCAAACAGACAATAATTAAAACTCCTTTTAACATATTTGAAGTACAAAATGTTTCTAATATTATATCATTTCTTAAAATTTTAAAATAAATTTTTTGTTTAATCAATGATGTCAAAGAAAGTATTTAAATTTTTTTTATTATTAATTTTGAGGATATTCAATAAATTAGTACTTTTATGATAATATAAATGTCTGAAATTTAATTAAAAAATTTCATTATATATTTATTGTAACGGGAGTACGCACAAAATTGATACAAAATATATAAATAGTTTGTATTATTTTGTCTATGTACATTTAATTTGTATACTACTATGTTCATTAATTTATATATATGTTATTATAGATATTTTTTATTAAATAACTTTTATTTAAATTTGATTTAAAAAATAATATTTGGTCGTCCCAAATGGGGACATAATGAACTATTATTATGATAATAAAATGTCTAAAGAATAATTATGAAATTATATCCTTATATATAATAAGCGTAAGGGGATATTATCCATAAATTTTGGTTTGGTCACTGTGGTCGGTCACTGCACCGTTAAAATAATCTCAACGTACCATCAAATCTAATATTTTTTAAAATAGACGATCAAGGTTATATCATATTAAAAAGGAAATTATAATCTAAAAAGGATATCATTGTACTACCAAAATAATTTCAACTGTCGAATCTAGTATTTTTAAAAATAGACGATCAAGCTTATATCATATTAGAAAGGAAATTATAATCTAAAAAAGATATCATTAAAAAAGGTAAATTTTGGTTTGGTCACTGTACCGTTAAAATAATCTCAACCGTCAAATATAATATTTTTAAAAATAGACAATCAAGATTATATCATATAAAAAAGGAAATTATAATCTAAAAAGGATATCACTGTATTACCAAAATAATCTCAACCGTCGAATCTAATATTTTTAAAAATAGACGATCAAGATTATATAATATTAAAACAAAATTATAATCTAAAAGGATATCATTAAAAAAGGTAGGATCAATATTGAATTTTAAAAAAATATAATATAAAAAGGATTATAACTAAAAAAAATCGTCACAAAAAATTAAAGTATACGTAGATTAGATCCAAATTAATTTCATATTACATGAAACTCTATACGATCAACAAACTATGTCTGATTAGAGTAATGTTTTCTCATGCCACACTACCCACTTTCAACAATGTTCAGGCTATGAATTATGAATCGAATATTTCCGAAGGATTCTCGTGTAGCTGATGATTCCATTAATTATGAAACACTCAGAATCTCATGAGAAAATATAATTACGAATTTTTATATTAATCCTATTTAGTGTAGAATACCTACATTAATAATCTTATTCAATATAGAAAACCTAATTATATATGATTTAAATCATTGACAAGCACTTTTTCGTATTTCAATATAAATACAATTTTTAGTTTACATGTTAAAATATTAAATATTAAATATTTTTTATGCTAGATCCAACGTTTTATATCTATACATTTTAAGATCTAACAGTTCTTAATTATTTTATCGTATTGAGGACCAGCAACTACCAAAGTTTTGGACAAAATCACTCCCACACTTATTATTAAAACTGTATTTGGTTGTTAGTACAACTATCTTCAAATAATAAGAAAGTTATTTTGATAATCAAAACAAAATATTAGTAGGTTTCCTAAATAGAATAGAATTTTCAATATAAAAAATCGTCAATTTCATCTCTCTTTTATTTCTTGGTAGTTTTAATTGAAGAAAATTGTTAAATCATCACTAAATTAAATATTATTTTGTTAATTTCACGTAGGTTGTAAAATCATTCCAATCAAGTAATTCAAGATAAAACACATAATAAATTGAACGTGTAAAATCTTATATATATATATATATATATATATATATATATATATATATATATATATATATATATATATATATATATATATATATATAGTCCAGCTCTATGGAGTACTCATTTAATTGGAGTACTTGGAGTACATATACATTTTGGATTCAAAATCTTGCAAACTTTATTAATTTGCAAATCTTATTACATGAACATCACTATTTCATCGAAAATATTGAAAATTCTGTATGTTTTGCTAACAAAATATTGCAAAATGAATTGTTCTGCGAAACACATTTGGGTTGCAAAACATATATGTTCTGATTGCAAAACATAAAGGATTTTCAAGATGAACATAATGGAAAATATACATGATTTTCAAAATTATCAATGAAATTATGATATTCATATAACAAGGTTTGCAAAATAATAAATTTTAAATTATTTTAAATGCAGAACGTATATGTACTCCAACGTACTCCAAATTGTACTCCATAGAACTTTTCTCTATATATATATATATCAATTTCATAACAACAATCAATATTATATATATAAAGGAGGATACGCGGGAGTTTAGGTGGCGCCTCTAAGATCGTCCCAATCTATTTTTCTAAATTTCTAGATTTTAGGATATTAACCACTAAGATTTTAAATTTAAATATTTAACATATTAGAGGAGAAGAGTCTGAATTTATATTGAACACATATAATTAGAAATTCTGTTGAAGTAGAATAGGTATTTATGAGATATATGATTAAAAGTTGTATTGTAAGTAGAATAGAAGTTCGTATTTAAAGTATATAATTAGAAGTTCTATTGGTTTATTGGTGTATTATTAGTGAATATATCCTTAGACTCGGTACAATGTTTTCGTTGGCTGAGCCTCGATCGAGTCTCCCAGGTCTGTTTATTTTTTCAGTCTTTATTCTAACATCATGCATCAATTCACATGAACTTACATGATTGATGCGAATGATTGATTATAGCGGATATATTCTTTAATTTTTATTTGTCTTTTTGTTATAATATTCTTTTATATTTAATTTTGTATGTGTTTTAGAATTTTTTTAATATATTATTTTGTTATAGACTAATTCACTTTTTAGCATATGCGATTACAGTAATTTTTTGGTTAATTAACTTGTATATTGTGTTAGTGTAGGTGCCCTAGAGGCAATACATTGTTTCTTTTAATAAACCTTTATGTCATTTGTCATTCAATAAATGTATTTATTATGACTTTAATTACTGCGATATATTTGTTAGCATAATAAATGTCCTTAGAATCATGATACACATTGTATAGTTTAAGTACATGGCTTGAACTTGAGATTATATAATATATCATATTCTTAATGGTCCCTAGTCGAGTATTATTATATAGGACAATAATAATACATAAATAGACTAGTACGTTGTTTGACAGATAACCACATCTCATTGGTTATAAGTATGGAGATACTAAAGTCAATACATAGGTACAGGTAAGAGTACATGGTACTGGATAGACCCACAGTGAGATTCTTCATTTTTAATAAAATCATAAGAAAGACTCACAGTGATAATGGTGTAATAATCCTTTGACTTGAGATCATTATATTTCTATACGAGGATTAATATACTTTGACTACATTAAAAGTTACCTTTGACCGGGTGATGATAAAAGCGGACATCGGGTATATCATGAATCGTATGAGTAATATGAATGATAGATAAAGGATTAAACCCTCCTATAATTAGGAGAGATATTATTGGCATCTTGATTGAGTGAGACTATAAAATGCATGGCCGTGCTCAAATAATGATTTGTTTTTAATAGTCTACTCATGGATCAAGTAAACCCGGATTAAATGTTGAAGAGGATGACTAAATACATGCCTCGAGTTTAATCTATAATATATATGGTTAAAGGGATTACATTACACGGAAACATTAATCACGAAAGGTTTTATCGAATCACGCACTACGTCATAAACGCACATACGCAACCCCCAAAAAGCGTTGCGTAAAGCCTGAAAAGCGTTGCATAAGGCCTTACGCAACACCAGAGGGGCGTTACCAATGCCGGCGTTGCGTAAGGCCCCTAACGCAACGCTTTTCCAAGCTATTGCAATAGCAAGAAAGCGTTGCGTAAGAGGCCTTATGCAACACCAAAATCACGTAAAGACAACACTTAACAGTGTTGCATAAGATTTTTCAGCCATGTCAACATGCTGACATGTAAGCAAGGTGACACGTCAGCATGCTGACATGTAAGAAAGGTGCCACGTCAGCAAGGTGCCATATCATCAGTGGGGCCCACAGTGTGCCACGTCAAAACTGGGGGTGGCAATGCCACGTCAGCAGTGGGCCCCACCAAAGTTCCACACCAGTTGTGGTCCCTCCCCCTCATGCCACGTCAGCAGTGGGCCCTCATGCCACGTCAGCAATGGGATCCACTATCTAATGCAACACTAGTTGAGCCTAATGCAACACTATTTTTTTGTTTTAAGTAACACCATTCTTTTTAAATGCAACATTATTTATTTTTATTGCAACACCATTTTTTTTTATTGCAACACTAAATCTACAATATTGCAACATCGAACAGAGTCAAATGCAACACTTTTTTACAAAAAAATTGAAATGACTGCTTTGTTTATACATTAATCCCAAAAATTACAAAATCTTATCAACTTATACTAAAACCAACTAATACTAATTCTAAAAAACTGCTATCCATGACCTCTCGAAGGTGGTGTCACAGCTACTAGCATAGATGCTCCCATGCAAAAATAATACCAGTTAAAGAATTTCCACGTAGCAGTTGCTTGTTTAGGATCCTTTTCGTCGAACTGATCCGCCCCAAATGCCACCACACAAGGTCGGATCCCCCCTGATCCGCCCCAGTTGCTTCTTGGCAGACTTGATTATCACCTTTGCAAGGTGGATGTCTTAACTTTGGTAGAACTGCTGATATAGTTGGACAAATCATTCCCTGCCATAATTTGTAACAAAGAGATATTAGTATTGAATATTAATGATGAAAAATCTACAAAGTTTTAGACTGTTAGTCATATATGCTTTACAACTACACATGTTGCATAAACTAGTTTTGTGTCTGTATCCATAGTTACAAGTGACGACAATCTTCTTATACACAAACTCAAACGCAGATCTTTTAACACGTACAGGATTCGAACCCTCAAACCCCGACTGACCTCTAGGGCCACTGGAGAGAGACGATGTGCCAGTGCCACTATGCTTAACTAATGGAAATTAGACAAAAAAAGGTTGATAAAACTCTGATAAAGAAGAGAGAAGTATGTACAATTAGATAGATGACAGAGGCAATAGTAATAGTCCAGAAGCGTCCGGTATATGCATCAGAGATGAAAGCACCGATCAAAGGAGTCAAGCTTGCAGTTCCACTGAAGTTGGTCAGAGTATTGGCAGCTTTTGTTAGTGGCAAGTTTAGCTGCAGCGTCAAGTAACTTATCATGATTGCACCTTCAAGTAACGTATAATGAAGGCGATAAACCAATATTTCATAATCCAAAAATGAGGGGGATATATGCTTCTGAATGATGGTTCATGAGTCTGATGAAAATTTAAAATCCAACTTCATATCATAATATCTTTAAAAAGCAAAATCAGTAACCGTTTAGAATGAAACAATATTGTAATAAAACTTGAAACATATTCAGACTTCTTAAGAAAATTGAAGTCAAATTTCTCTAATCAACTTGTAATAATAAATACAGGTGTCCCAAGAATATAGTGTAGTATAAGGGAGATTTTGAAAACCCCACTGTACAAAACACAAAATATCTAGTAAAAACCATAAGCCTGGAGATGTCCATAAACAATTTATTAGACAATATTTTGCAACATATATACCCGTAACATATGCATTTTATCTTGGAAAGTCCAATAGAGCTATCTTGCTAGATGCACAGACCAATTATAACTACAAATATGTCAGATTTTTAAACACTGAAATGCAAAACAGTTCACATACTGCTAAGAAGTGAAAAAGAACCGGTTCCCAAAAGAGTAGGTACAGCTGCTGCATTCAAGGCATTCCCATTGACCATACCCTATGGCGCAGCTGCTCCAAGCATGAGTTACCTGAGAATAATTGGCGAATAAGAGTCGAAGAATGTGTGTGTGCGTGTGTGTGTGTGTGAGAGAGAGAGAGAGATACCTCCATGTTCAAAAAATTAATATCTTTACAATGTTCTTCGACAACATCAATTTGAAAGAAGAAATACCTCCATGCTAATAATCCACCCTTCGGAATTGGCACCTTATATACCGCATCTTCCTCCCTGAAATCAGCCAAAGCATAAACCAATATATGGATTCAGTCATTAGCATGCAAGTTGTATGAGTATTCGATGGCCTTGTCTCAAAACAAAAACTACATTCAGATTTGTAAAAAGCAAAATTTATAGCATCTGAAGGATATAAATTCTCGTACATGTGATTTCCTAAGATAAAAAGCAAGAGTTTTTCAACAAATTTTTCATCAAGTTTTCACTTTATTATTGTACATGTCTTGTACATGTCTTTAGCAAGTAATTTATAATTAAATGACAAGTATGCATAGATCTATTACTATCACTTAATGAATCTGCATAAAATTTTGCATGGATATAGGTATGCGTTCAGTTCAATAACTTATAACTTTAAAGAATAACAAATAATGTTACTTGGAAAAAAAAGAAATGACGTTTACCTTTTATATAACAAAAAGAATGTATCTGCGGACACATAGCCCAGATTTAATCCCACTACAAGAAAAACGGGCTTTTCCTACCGTCAAATCGGTAGGAAAAGGCCCAAAATCGGTAGGAAATGTGGCATTTCCTACCGTCCCCCTCCGGTAGGAAATGCTTAAGTGGGAAATGACTTTGGTAGGAAATGATACTGACCTGGCCAACGTGGGGCCCACAAAATGACGTGGCGTGCCACATGGCATGGACCCACATGCCAACTTGGACGATGACGTGGCAACACATCAGATGCCATGTCATATGACACGTGGGCGGGCCCGCACATGTCACCAGCCACGTCAGCTGTTGACATGGAAATTGTGGAAACTAAACAGTTATTTCCTACCGTCTCCTTCTGCACCCATCGGTAGGAATTGTTCCAGGAGGATTGTAAGATAGCATTTCCTACCGCTCATTTCCTACCATCTTTTTGTGAAGGTGATAAGAAATGTTTGTTTTTAGTTTACCCTGTTCTGCAAATAGTACCAATCATACAAACCAAAAAACCAACGAATAATTCAAATATACTTAAACATCTACAAACCAATTCACTCGCAAAATCAAACCATTCATCATTACATACTTAAACATCCACCTCAACACACCAATAAACATTTCCACCTTATCACACCAATAAACATTTCAACCTTATCAAACCAATAATTCAAATATACCACAAACCAAAAAGATCCGAAGATCATCACAACGCAAAATATCCAACCATAATTAAGCAAGCTCTAACACAAACCATAATTAAAACCAAACCAAACAAACCATAATCAACCAAGTACTAAATTACCACAAACCATACGGTTAATCCATTTCAGAGGCATGAGCATCCTAGCCACTAGCCACGCTATCTCCATCTTCACCAATGTCTTCTTCGACAATTTCTTCACTGCCATTTGCCATTGCAGTCAGCATCGTTGTCTTTTCACCACCATTGCAGTCAACATCGTTGTCTTGATCACTTTCATCCGTGTAGTCGGATTCATCCAAAGTAGCCTCGCTACCTCCCTCCTTAGCAACAGCCTACAGTTGAAGTAAAAAGAGTTAATAGAGTTGCATGACAGTCCATGAATAAATGAATGCTAAAATTGGAAAAATGTTTATTAAATGAAACTACCGTTTTATATTTTTCGAACATGTCAGTAACAATTTCCTTCACAACATGCACAACTTCCTGGGAAATTAATTGCGAGAACTGACTTCTAGAAGCTGGATCGCCAAGACTCAAAGCCGCCTCAGTTAGGCTCTCAATTTGCTCGTCATTGAGATCTCTCTGGTAAGATTCTGGATTGGTTTTCAAATAATCCAGCACCCCGGAGACCACCTTCATAAAAGTGTCATTCGGCATCTTATGCCCAGCAGCAGAGCTAGAGGAGCCTTCGAGCGATGAGCATGGATTTTTCGCAATACGCTTCTGGTGGTTGTTTGCCAAGTCTGCCAAGAGTTTTCTAGCCGGAACACGGGGATAACCAATCAGCTTACCCTTTTTTGGCTTGCTCAGCCCTGGTGCCGTGGCCTGCAGCCACCAGTCAAAGGGCTCCAAACTCTCATCAAGTTGGGTCTGATCAACCCCTTTATCATTCAAGATCGACGCATACCGAGTCTGAAACATATCACACCGTGTTATATGTTATTATATACAACATGCTCTGAAGACATATGGATGATGTGCTTAAATTAAAAGTGCAAATATATTTATAATCGACATTCTTACAGCGATTTCCATGGCAGCAGCAGTGGTGTACTGTTTCGGGTTTCCGTTCTCGTCAAGTTCTGTACCAGCTCGAGTATGAGTTCGGTCCCAAAGTTGAAGACACGTTGGCATCTTTCCAGCTTTCTCCACCTTCATTATCTGCAAAAAAAAATTAAGCAAGAGTAGATTAGTGGTCGAAGATTGACAAAACATAAAAATCAAATACTAGTTAAACGATCAAAAGAATTATGAGAAATTAATTAAAGGACCACCTCAGCAACTTCTTGGAAAGGTCTTGAACCTGAGCTATGCAAATTGGTCACTTTATTCCTGTTCTCAATCCCCACTTTCGATCTTTCTTGATGCTCTTCTGATCTCCAAAACTCTATCAATCCTTTCCAAAATTCAATATCATAGAAGGATGGACAGAGCTCCAAGAAAGACTTTCCGGTTGTCCTTGCCTTCTCATGAACTCTCTTTTTTTCTTCATACAATGTCCGCTTGCAAACTGCCTGGATGTATTCGATTACAATAGCTTTGGATTGAAAAACACAATCAATCAGAGATATAAACATACAAACACAAATACACACAACAAAAAACAACAAAATAAAAACAAGGAGATGAATCGATGAAAAATCAAGGGTTTACCAAGGATCGGAAAGAAGAGTAGATGAATCGGCTTGATACTGCGATGAAAAAGGAGAGGCGATGAATGATCAGCAGAGTGTAAAGGAGAGAGTGAGAGAAGTAAAAAGGAAAAGGTATGTGCAAAGTGATTGAATTAACTTTCGGTGCATTTTTTTTGATATTTTTTGTGAAATTTGGGCGCCATTTTACGAAAAGAAAAGAAAAACAGAGACAAGAATCGAACACCCATCTCCAGCCACATTTGTATCACTTCATACCATTATGCTAAGGTGTTTCTTGTGTTTTATATTTACTCTTAAATTTATAACCACAACACATTATTTTTCACTTTTTCATTAAAAAGTCTTTACAAATGAACTTTAAAAATCACATTTTTTGTAAATGTCACTAATTCATAGTGATCATGAAATCCTCAAATTTGGATCATGAATTTTTTTTTTTTAATGAATTAATACAAATTATTGTTAAAATATGGGTTTTTCCTTATAAAATCGCGTCAAATGAATTTTAAAAATCTCAATTTTTTTCACACATGACTAATTTGCAGTGATAATGAGATTCGTACGGTTAAATTGTTCAAAAAAGTTTTTTATTATTATTATATTTTCTTTTAACAAAAAACGCAAATAAAATTGAAAAGAACAAAAACTAAATTAATCTAAAAATTCTAAGTTTGAATTGAATTTTTTTTTTAGTAGAAGTATGCGCTACTTCTTTTAAGTAGAAGTATGCATTACTTCTTCTTCTTTTTTTTTTGAGTTAAAATTTATTATTCTATTTCTAAACTAATTATTTAAAAATTATTAATATAAATAAATTTTTAAGTCCTAAGCTGCGGTCTATTGAGGGCCTGAAACCAGACTCCTTTTGCTTAACAAAAATTATATTAATTCCAACCGGGATTCCCTCTTTGTATAAACGACTAATTTGCAGTGATATTGAATAGTTTTTTATTGCGCGTAGTTACAAAACAAAATGATGCACTTATAAATTATTTTTTTTAAAAAAATAATTATCCACCATAACAACTTAGCTTCCACAACTAATTAGGGTTGTAGTTTAGGGGTTACATTTAGGGGTTATTAGGTTGGACTTTCTATTTTTTTAAATTTTTTTTTTGAACGAATTTTCCTACCGGATCTCAATATGACTGCAAATTAGTCATGTATGAAAAAAATATTGATTTTTAAAATTCATTTGACGTGATTTTATAAGCTAAAACCCCAATTTCAACAATAATTTGTATCAATTCATTTAAAAAAAAACAATTTTCACGATCCAACTCTGAGGATTTCAAGATCACTATGAATTAGTGACATTTACAAAAAATTGTGATTTTTAAAGTTCATTTGTAAAGACTTTTTAATGGAAAAGTGAGAAATAATGTGTTGTGGTTATATAATTTAAGAGTAAAATAAAACACAAGAAACACCTTGGCATAGTGGTTTGAAGTGATAATAATGGGGTTGGAGATGGGGGTTCGATTCCCAGTAGGCTCATTTTTCATTTTAAGCCATTTCCTACCGATTAGAAAAGGATATGTAAGGTAGGCGGTGGGAAATAAAACAGGAGGCATGTAAGAATGCATTTCCCAGGTCATTTCCTACCGCCACTGGTCATTTCCTACCGCCACTAGCCATTTCCTACCGCGTTTCGATGAAGGCGGTAGGAATTACTGGGTTTTAACATATTATTTTTTTCACTTAGTTTATCCATATCTAGATTAAAAATTTTTGCTAGAAGCATTGCAATTAAATGTTTTGTAATACAATATCTATTACATAACAATTATTAGCATCACAATAACCAAATTCATAACAATTATTAGCATCACAATATCTATTACATAAATTTTCTTCATTTTCTTCATCTTCATCTTCTTCTTCTTCTTCTTCTTCTTCTTCTTCTTCTTCATTTTCTTCATCTTCTTCTTAAACAGTCATTATCATCAAAATACACCAGAGATATATCCAAATCATCATTTGATGCAAGTAGTTAGGATACCATTGTCGGATTTCCATGTAGTAAAACACAACGATAACAATGATAAGTATAAAGAAATTCGAAATCCAAAACCATGGATCCATGTACAAGGGGGATGATTTACAGAAAGAGAATATGTAACCTTAACCCTAGCCACTCTTCTTTCTCTTCAGCAGCTCTTCTTTCTAAAAACCTAGATAAGGAGTTTCACGTACATGGGCATCATATTCCCTGAAATAAATAAATATAAACTAGAGTGGTATATCATATCACAAATTTACATAAGGAGTAAAGTTCACATACCGAATATATGATTGAACTTCCGGCATGTTTAAAAGGACGTAATATTCGGCAATCTTCAACTCATTATCTTTCAAGTACCCAATGACTTGTTTCTTACTCGTTTTGATAGGATATCTAAAAACTTCTAAAATAGACTCCTCTCGTTCATCAATCACAATTTCATTACGACGCACGACATTATGAACCGTCTCTACGGTTGAACGAAAGTAGATTGAGAAAAAATTGACCATCTCTTCTTCGACGTATTTCTCCGCAATTGAACCTTCCACTCGTCCCTTTTGTTTTACTTTATCTTTCATGAATTTCAACAACCTCTCAAAAGGATACATCCATCGATAGTACACCGGTCCTCCAAGTCTACATTCTTCAATCAAGTGTAAAAGCAAGTGCTCCATAATATCAAAAAAACTAGCCGAGAATATAGTCTCAAGCACACACATTGTCCTGATTATGGATTTTTCTAAAGAATCCAAATCGTTGCGTAGTAAAACCGATGAGCAAAGATCATGGAAAAAATTTGAAAGGGCCGCGAGAGCATCCATAATATAAGATGGCAAAAACTCACGAAACGCAATAGGCATTAGTTTTTGCATGAAAATGTGACAATCATGTGATTTGAAACCCGTGATTCTTAAAGTATCCCATTTTATGCAACGAGCTATGTTTGAAGCACATCCGTCCGGAAGTTTTAGTGATGAAATCCAATTGCATAAAAGCCGAAGTTGAGGCCTAGTAAGTGTGTATGGTGCTTTCGGTTTCACTCCATTTTCATCGAGCCACAATTCGGGCCTTATCCCTAGGAGCTTGCAATCTTTTCTACCATTTGAGTGATCTTTACTCTTCTTCCTATCATCCACAACTGTGTAAAAAATATTTTCAAACACATTTTTTTCCGTATGCATGACATCAATACAATGTCTTAACTTATGGGATGACCAATATGTTAATTCCCAAAACATAGAAAAGTGAGTCCAATGGTGTTGTTCCCCGTACCCACTAGGCATTGTTATCCTAAAAGCTTTTCCCGGGGGGGAGAATTCTAGTTGTAATATGGAAGACAACAAAGACTCGCCCGTAGAACGACCTTTGAACACTTTTTTCTCTACCGTGGGAAACTTCACACTTTTCTTCCGCAAAGGGTCATTTTCTTCCAAAAAGGTACGGTATGTACCATAGAAACAACATTTTTAAGAATGTTTGAGTTGGAAACCTTTTACATCTCCCACACAAACATTACAACCCATCTTTCCTTTCATATTGAAATTTTGCTTTAGCGATTGATCATAGGTTTCAACTCCACTTTGCCACAAAATAAATAATTCATCCATGAGTGGCCTTAAAAGTACATTGAGATTTTTTGTTGGAGAGTTAGGACCCGGAATTAGAAGAGTCATGTACATGAAGGGTCTTTTCATACACATAGAAGGAGGAAGGTTATATACAACCACTACAACCAGCCATACCGTATACACATTATTTCCCGAATTTCCAAATGGATTGAAACCATCACTTGACGATCCGAGTCGAACATTACGAAACTCCTTAGCAAACGATGGGTATTTTAAGTCAAAGTTTTTCCATTCATCTCCATCCGCGGGGTGACTTAGTTCACCATCTTTTACTTCCCTATTCTTGTACCACGTCATATATTTGGCCGTACGATCCGACATGAATAACCGTTGTAGACGAGGAATAAGTGGAAAGTGTCTTAGAACCTTTCTAGGTATGTTATTCCCATTTTTTCACCTTGCATCTTTATAACGACTCGTATTGCAAATGTCACACACAATTTTCTTTGAGTCGTTACCGTAAAATAACATACAATCATTCTCACACACATCAATCTTGTCATAACCCAACTTCAATTTCTTCACCATCTTCTTTATATCATAATGGGTATTTGGTAGTGTATGATTTTTGGGAAGTACATCACCAATGATTTCAAGCAACAAGTTGAATGCTTTTTCGCTACACTTGGATACATCTTTGAAATGTAACAATCTCGTACTAAAGGTGAGTCTTGTGTAGTCTTTGTTTCCAGGATAAATGGGAGCTCCACAAGTATTAACATCGGTAAAAAATGTTGAAGTATCACTATTTGGGGGTTGTTGGACATTTTGAGTACTAGTACCCGCTGTATCATTGAAACTATAATAATCTTGCCCAGCGGCATCTCGTAACATCCCATCCAAATCAATCGGCGGTTCTACATTAATTGGTGTGGTTCGACGACGACGGCGTGGTGGTTGGGATTCCGTTCTTGGTTCACTCTCACCGTGAAAAGTCCATACGATATAATGTGGTAAAAATCCATCGGCATACAAATGAAATGTAACATCATCTATAGTTTGCCACTTTGAAGTTTTACATTTAACACAAGGACATTTGGTCTTACCCCCAATCAACCCAAACTTAGTTGCACCATCTATAAACTCGGCAACACCATTCTTGTATTCCGTTGTCAATGTAATACGATCATTTTGTAAACGACGTCTAATCCATTCACGATTACTTCTGGTTGACATCTACAATGTTATAAACACAAATTTCATTACATTTCTTTAAACTCTCTCTTTAACACAATCTCTTCACCATAAATATTTAACATTTCCACATAAACATTTGTATTTAACATTCATAAAATGTATTTGTATTTAACATTTATACACAAATCATTCAAGCATAAATTTGTATTTAACATTTATACACAAATATTTTAAGCATAAATAATATTTCTATTATCCAACATTTCAAATATATAAACATTGAATTTAACAAGTCAAGTTAAAAACTTGAAAATGTATACTTACAACTTCTTCTTCTTCTTCTTCTTCTTCTTCTTCTTCTTCTTCAACTTTTTTCAAGCATAAATAATATTTGAATTATCCAACATTTCAAATATATAAACATTGAATTTAACAAGTCAAGTTAAAAACTTGAAAATGTATACTTACAACTTCTTCTTCTTCTTCTTCTTCTTCTTCTTCTTCTTCTTCTTCTTCTACAACTTTTTTCCTCAACCAACCACAAACAAAAGTAAAAATGTAGATAAGATTTTAATTTTCGTCACAGCTCATTTCCTACCGAAAATCGGTAGGAAATGTCCACCGACCCATCAACCAATCAGAAGCCGCCAAGTAAACATTTGCTGGTGAATACTAGAGACATTTCCTACCGATTTCGCGCGGTAGGAAATGATAAACGTAAAACAACACTACCACATGTCACTTGGGGCCCATTCGACTCATTTCCTACTAACTTCGGTAGGAAATACTTCGGCATTTCCTACCGACTAGTGGTCCGGTAGGAAATAGCCGTTTGACTCGAAAATCGGTAGGAATTGGTCGGTAGGAAATGCGTCGGTAGGAAATAAACGGTGGGAAAAGCCCGTTTTTCTTGTAGTGTCCACACACTACTTCCCTTGCCAAAACCGGCCAGCAATTTATTTTAGGTGGGTTTAAAGTTTAATTATCCATGTTTAGAAATACCATAGGGTTGATGTTCAAGTTCGATACACGAATTAAGTACACTGGCTAGTTACTTTAGAACACTCAGACACGCATATTATGTGCACTGGCACATATCATGTGCAAAGAAGGGTTTTGATTAGAGAGATAGAATTGACTGTACTTTAGGATCTATACTGTGTTATTATTTCTTCTTGCAGCATTTTCTTAATGTGATTCTTAGCTGCAGAATGTAGATTATTTTAACTTGCAAGCAGTAATGGGCTTTTGAGATTCATTATACTGCAGTGACCCTTTAGATCACCATATACTAAATATGTAGGCATATGCATCAAGAGAAGGTAGTGGAAACACCTTTGAAAAGATTGAGGAGGCTATAGATCATGTCAACGATCAGCTTTCAAAAGACTATCTTTATATCCTAGCTGAAGGAACTTTTGTAGCAGCAGATGCTGGCAATTTGACTTCTCACGAACTGTTCAATACCACGTCAAGTTCTTTGCTGGATCCATCTAGTAAAAATTGAAGAATCCACCAGTCCCTTCAGAACTTATCACAAAATGTGTAGCTACTTTTCTCATGATTCAGGTATACAACAAGCCAACAAACTAGCTTCGCTCTCTAGCCTTCAGTAATGAATTTCGAAAACCTGAATATTATTTAACACTCAGTCAGTCCAGTACATATGCAGATCGCAGAAACTCTCATATCTCACCTGAATCGCATGCATTGTAGTGTTAATTTAGTTAGAATTTGGCAATACATCACCTTGTAGTATTGCAATTTGGCAGGGACTGCAGTTGCGAATGTTACGCCTGCACTTGAACCAATCTCCTTGGAAATCTTATGAAACTGGCACCAATATATTCTGTATCTGAAATACGAGTAACTATTTATATACAAGATGCGAAAACATGCTTTGACAAGTTATGCATAGGCAATTGAAATATTACCTGCCAGAAATCATAAGCTGGATTGACAAGGAAAACTGGTGTCTTTATGCTACTTGTGAATATTTGAGGAAAGAGACACTGATATTGCAGTTTATAATACAACATTGCAACCAATGTTACATAGGCAAAAGTTAATAGCAACATAGAAAAGTAAATTAACTGGAGGGATATCGATATCAAAATCCAAAAGAAGCTTACCTTAGACGGATCGTTTTTTGCAACGCAATCCTTGTTCAGGCTTTTTGATACACCTTGACAACACAAAAGGCAAACATGGACAGCCCAATATATTAACAAGAAGATAGTCTATGTAGTGCGGAATTCAAATCCGCACTAGTTTTCTCTCTCTAGCTTCTCTCCTGTATATGACTGAGTGTAGATTCTCTCTCTAGCTTCGCTCTAGTTTTCTAACTGATTTCCCTCTCTAAAACTATCTTCTTCAACAAGCCAACAAACTGAAATGAATTTAGATTCAAAAGACCCTAAATGGAAGTGCTAATTCAAATCGAAAAAACAACCACACCTAAGTAAAACTGTTAGGCGAAAGAGCGAGAGAGAGAAAGAGAGAGAGAGAGATTACCTTGTGCATACGCCTCAAAGAGGATAAAAGAGGGGAAATTCGCAGCAGAAGCCATAAAATTAAAAACCCTAATTCAAGAAATTCAAATTGGGGGTTTTGTTATTTTTAAGATTCTAACAAATTAATGAATTTGGGATTATGATTAGAACAAGGATCTGAAATAGGTCGGTGTTACATTTGTGAATTGGAAGGTTTGAAAGTGTGTACGGATATAATGTGTGTATGTGTGTGTGTTTTAATATGTAAAGAAAGAAGAGTATACAGAGGGGTTGTTTTAACATGGTCTGAGTGTTCAAAAGTGAAAGCGGGATGTGAAAAACTGAGAGCCGGATAATTAGCCGCCCAGCTGATTTCATTTTGTTTTTAACAAAAAATTTATTTTAGAGATATATTTTTGTTAATATAATTAAATTTAATTCTTATACTTGTATAGAATATATATAATAAGAGACTAGTTAGTTATTAACATTCGTATGCTTGGATTGTCAACAAATAATTTAAAAAATTCGAATCACCATTCCGAACAAGACTAGTTAAAAGAAATATCTATTTTGACTTATTTGACCATTATAAAACCAAACCAAATAAATTTGAGATTTTTTTAAAAAATTATCACATCACTAAAATCGTTAGATCATGACATCCGTACGTTTGGAACTTCGAAAAAATAATTAAAAAAATTCATCATTCGGGACAAGACTAGTTAAAAGGAAGATCGACTTTGACCGGTTTGACCGATATAAAACCAAACCAAATAAATCTAGGAATTTTTAAAAAAAATTGCCACATCACTAAAATTGTTATATCTTGACATCTGTGTGATTCGAACGTTGAAAAAATAATTTAAAAAAATAGATTTATCATTTGGGACAAGACAAGTTAAAAGGAAGATCGACTTTGACCGGTTTGATTGTTACAAAACCAAACCAAAGAAATCTCGGAATTTTTAAAAAAAAAATACCACATCACTAAAATCGTTATATCTTGACACCTGTGCGATTGGAACGTTGAAAAAATAATTTAAAAAAATAGATTCATCATTCGGGACAAGACTAGTTAAAAGGAAAGTCCACTTTGGCCGGTTTGACCATTATAAAACCATACCACATATATATAGGATTTTTTTCGAAAAATTACCATATCACTAAAATCATTATATTTTGACATCCATGCGATTTGAACATCTAAAAAAATAATTTAAAAAAATAGATTCATCATTCGGGACAAGACTAGTTAAAAGGAAAATCCATTTTGACCGGTTTGACCATTAAAAAACCACACCAAATACATATAGGAATTTTTTTGAAAAATTAACGCATCACTAAATTCGTTATATCTTGACATACGAGCGATTGGAACATCGAAAAAATAATTTAAAAAAATAGATTCATCATTCGGGACAAGACTAGTTAAAAGGAAAGTCCACTTTGACCGGTTTGACCGTTATAAAACCACACCAAATACATATAGGATTTTTTTTGAAAATTTAATGCATCACTAAAATCGTTATATCTTGACATCCGTGCGATTGGAACGTCAAAAAAATAATTTAAAAAAATAGATTCATCATTCGGGACAAGACTAGTTAAAAGGAAAGTCCACTTTGACCGGTTTGACAGTTATAAAACCACACCAAATACATATAGGAATTTTTTTGAAAAATTAACGCATCACTAAAATCGTTATATCTTGACATCCGTGCAATTAAAACGTCGAAAAAATAATTAAAAAAAATAGATTCATCATTCGGAACAAGACTAGTTAAAAGGAAAGTCCACTTTAACCATTATAAAACCACACCAAATACATATAGGTATTTTTTTGAAAAATTAATGCATCACTAAAATCGTTATATCTTGACATCCGAGTGATTGGAACGTCAAAAAAATAATTTAAAAAAATAGATTCATCATTCGGGACAAGATTAGTTAAAAGGAAAGTCCACTTTGACCGGTTTGACCGATATAAAACCACACCAAATACATATATGAATTTTTTTGAAAATTTAACACATCACTAAAATCGTTATATCTTGTCATCCGTGCAATTAGAACGTCGAAAAAATAATTTAAAAAAATAGATTAATCATTCGTGACAAGACTAGTTAAAAGAAAATTCCACTTTGACCGGTTTGACCGTTATAAAACCACACCAAATACATATAGGAATTTTTTTGAAAAATTAACCCATCACTAAAATCATTATATCTTGACATCCGTGCAATTGGAACGTCAAAAAAATAATTTAAAAAATAGATTCGCCATTCGGAACAAGTCTAGTTAAAAAAATAGGTAATGCAACACTTTAAACAGCAAATGCAACACTACTGTTAGCTAATGCAACGCTTCTGACACGTCAGCAATTGCCATGTCAGCAAAGGTGGGTCCCACAACTGCCACGTCAGCAATTGTGGGGCCCACAATTGACACGTCAACTTTGGTTGTCCTCCTGCCACGTCACCCTTGTGGGGCGCACACTGCCACGTCAGCAGTGGTGGGTCCCGCACTGCCACGTCAGATTTTAAAAAAAAAAACCTAATGCAACACTACTGGTATCTAATGCAACACTTCTAACACGTCAGCAAATGCCACGTCAGCAATTGTGGGCCCCATAATTAACACATCAGCATTGGCTGCCCTCTTGCCACGTCACCCATGTGGGGCCCACACTGCCACGTCAGTAGTGGTGGGTCCCACACTGCCACGCCAGTTTTTTTTTTAAAAAAAAGAACCTAATGCAACACTTCAAACAGCAAATGCAACACTACTGGTATCTAATGCAACACTTCTGACACGTCAGCAAATGACACGTCAACAGTTGTGGGCCCCACAATTGACACGTCAGCATTGTTTGCCCTCATGCCACGTCACTCTTGTGGGGCCCACACTGCCACATCAGCAGTGGTGGGTCCCACACTGCCACGTCAGAATTTTTTAAAAAAAAACCTAATGCAACACTTCGAACAGCAAATGCAACACTACCGGTATCTAACGCAACACCACAATTGCCACGTCATCAAATGCCAGGTCAGCACATGTGGGTCCCACTTCTGCCACGTCATCTAGTGTTGCATATTGTGAAACACTATTGCATATCTAATGCAACACCAGCAGCTAGTGTTGCATATTGTGGAACAATGTTGGTAATACGCAACACTAAATTGTATCTAACGCAACACCATTTCAGCACAGTTGCAAAAGACCCAAAATTTCTAGCTACCGAAACGCTTTCTGTGCAACACTTTGTAAAAAGAGTTGCGTATGTGCGTTTATGGCGTAGTGACGATTTAATTATTGTTTAATTGGGTAGCAATGATGTATTACTGGATACCGCTCATTGTTTATAATTTCTAAAAATAATAGCCTATAGGGTCACACACATGGAGCACTTAAAGGAATAGTTAATTTAAATTATGGATTTAAATTAATTGATGATTTGTTGAATTATATTATATAAATTAAATGAGACTTAATTAATTGAGATAATTTAAATTCGAATTAGAGAAGTATTTCTGCCCATAATAATTAAGTATGACTTAATTATTAATTAAATAACAGAAATTCGTTTTATTATTCAATCCTATACCTACAAGGGTTGGGTTTTTGCTGTTATGGGCCTATTAATCAGTCATTATAAATAGATAATGATAGGTAAAGAGGCCATTACGTTTTTGAGAAAAACCCTAGAGGCAGCACCAAAAGAAGCATTAACAAATAACTCGAATCATCAAGAGGGAGGCTAGTACGTCCATTCTGCAGTCAAGTTCGTGAGATGCTCTTGAAGGTGCTCGTGTGGATACCATAGAGGTGTTTTCCGAGAGGTGAACACAAGTCGAGAAATCTAGGATCTCTGTTGAGTTCGTGAAAGTCAAGATCTTAATACGTATAATTCTGTTTCACCATAATCTGTCCAATATTATACATGGATCCTGAGTTTGGGTTCCGAATTTTTATTGTTATATTTATGTTTATCCGTTGCGTTTTATGCCTCGGAACCCAACAAATTGAACATGTGAACGAGATAGAAGCAGGAAAAAAGAAAAAGAAACGTCACTGTGATTCCTTTTCTTCATCAGAAGTCAAATTTTAAATATATATTCGTTATGATTATATCCGATTATATCCCGTGTAATTTATTTATTATTAAGAAAATTTTGATTACCATCCTTTTCCTGTTTGATTTAAATTGTTCGTAAGGTGATTGAGACTGGACATACGGTCAAAATCAAAAGCAATAATAAATATTAAGATCGTATTTATTAAAAAAATTTTTAGGAAACTTAAATACCAAAATCATATTTATTAACATAATTTTTAGATCGCTTAGGTGGCGTTCTAAGATCTTCTCAATCTATTTTTATAACTTTTTTAGAATTTTAAGATTTTAAGCACCAATAAATATAAAAATATCTTTTAACATATTAGAATTAGAATATTTGTTCGAATTTATAGAGGAAAATAGTTCAAATTTATAGGAAAGGCATATAATTAGAAGTAATATTGGAAATAGAATAGACATTTATGAGGCATATGATTAAAAGTTCTATTTGAAACATAATAAGAGTTCGAATCTATAGAGAATAAGAGTTCGAATTTATAGAAAAAACATATAATTAAAAGTTCTATTGGAAGTAGAATAGGTGTTTGAATATATAAAGGGGACATATAATTAAATATTTTATTAAAAGTAGAATACAAGGACGGTGATGACATCTTTTACGATCTTCTATAATTATATATTTTTTATGTAAGTTAATTATAACTTTATTAGGAAAATTTATTCATAAATCCGATACTATTCTCATTAAAAAAGTCTTTGCATTTAAAAATAATTTATAGAGGAGGAAGGTTCAAATTCATGGGAAGACATATAATTAGAATTTCTATTGGAAGTAGAATGACTATTTATAAGGCATATGATTAAAAATTCTATTGGAAGTAGAATAGAATTTCGAATCTATGGAGAATAAGAGTTCGAATTTATAGAAAAAACATAAAATTAAAAGTTCTATTAGAAGTAGATAATGTGTTTGAATATTGTGACACCCCCAAATCCGGGGTCAGAAGATTTGGTCGTCACGCGAAAATCCTCAAAATAAAACATCTGTTTAATAATAATCATTCACTTGTGATTGTCCAAAACTAGAAATATAACATATGTGACCCCAAACATACCAAGATCTTTAAGGTTATAGGGCTAGAAACAAGAACCCAAATCCCATTAAATAAAAAGTATTCCTTCTTTACAACATTCTCTTTGATCAAATTTTAAACCACTGGTGTAACTTCGATAAGAAGTACGCCAGGCCAACTAGACTATTACATAATAATAATAATAATAATAATAATAACAATAACAATAACAATAACAATAACAATAGTAATAATAATAATAATAATAATAATAATAATAATAATAATAATAATAATAATAATAATAATAAATATTAGAACTCAATTATATAAAATAGATCTTACACTAAATCCAGACATCCTGAGCAAGTCATCATCGAAATAGCATCACGCCTCTTCTCTTTCTGAATTGTGCGGATAAGTCTCGCCAAACTACTTTACTGAAATGTTAGAATTTAAAACAGCAAGTATGAGCGAAAGAAATGCTCAGCAAGCGTATAAAAATTTTGATATAAAACGAGGATAAGTGGGGCATAAAATCAACTGAAATGTAAAACAGTTTATAGAGAAAACTGAATCAACAACTTCGATATAATTCAAACCATAACTGAAATCATTTGGCATGTCATAAAAATGAATCATCTGCCAACTCACAATATATAATAGCCATTCTGGCGATATGGATTGGATATATAAAAATAAAGACAAAACACCATTGCCCCCTGATCAGGTTCAAAAGCAATGGGAACCTTTATACTACCACCGGTACAATTCTATACCCGTGTCTATAACCCGGATTTCATGAGGGTACCAAAATAGGCAAGTAATGTTAGCCTATAGGAAGATGGAATGGTTACCATATCCTCCTTAAATATAGCTGGACCAACTACTCAACGTGGCCTCCTACGCTTTACCATTTTCCAATCCAATAGAGCAATTTCCGAATTCAACAAGAAATGCTTAGTTTTAAATACTGGTCACATCCCTATTATTTACTACTATAATAAGGATATGAAGAGTTTATCTTCAACAATTTCCCCACATCAAGGGTACCAATGTCAAGAAATTGTGTTCGCACAAAAATATTTAAGAATCACAAATAGCTCTGAACAATAGCTATTCGTCATGATATGAATCACTGAAACATAAAATAAACTATATTTAAGATGATCAAGGGGAAAATACTTGCCTCTGGTCCTTAGCTATTACGAAACGTTGCAGTGCTGCTACCTTCTTCTTCTATCTTACGGCATCACAGTTTTCTATTTCAATCATTCGTTGCTAAGACGCTCTTGCGATTGCCACGAATCTGATCCGCCGATATCGAGCCCGCGCGTCAACTTCTATAGTGAAACATAATACGGTAATTCAGTCTTCAGACGTCTACTCTGACATTCAATAAACGCTTATAAACTCAATTCGAACGTATTAACCCTGCTTACCAGTTTCTCTGTTGGAAGAAAAAAATCGAAAATATTCCCTTTGAACATAAACGTTTTCCCAGTGTTAAAACGCCTCACAGTGAGCCCAATAATCCACAAACAATCCTGCATCCATCTCCAACCTCCTTCATAACAACCCACAGAGAATAATACATCCATCTCCAACCTTCTTTATCTAACATCCACCTTTGTTCATCGACAAACCTAAGTCAATATCCACCTCTCAATCCCCGTAAAAATAAAAGTAATCTGATAATTCTAGTCAGTAATTCAAAGAAAACATCGTCTACCCCTAACGACATATTATCAAATAAACCATATAAACAATTAGGCATACATTGAATATATATACATCAGTCAAAACTAGATTTATATCATAAACCCTCGATACCTAAAACCTTTAAAAAAAACAAATCACACTCGAACAAACATTTAAATAAATCACATTGCACGTATTACGACTCGAACATAATTTCACAAAATATTTGATCTCCATTTTAAAACATTTTGAAAATAAAACATTTTTAGATCGAAGATCAATAAATTTTCTAGAATTTATAGAGTTAAACAAATAATTAAATAAATAAAATATTTTACATACAATCAGGACTCGATATCAACTCACCCGTTTGATCTTCTAATTTTTAAAATATTTTCTCGAAATTTTAAGAAATCAAATCATCTTTCGTTTAAGAAATATTTTTGTTGGTTTAAAACGAACGATCTCGTTTATACTTAAATCGTGAATCAAAAGCAATTAAGATTAATTAAAATTAATCAAAATAAAATATTAATTAATTAATAGAATTAATCAATTAATTATCAAATTAATCGATTAATTGAATTATTAAATCATTAACTAAATTAAATAAGATAAATTAAAATTAATCGAATTTTACAAAATTAAGCAAAATTAATTAATTAATTAAAATAATTAATCAATTAATTATTTTAATTAATTTATGAATTTTGGATTTTTATTTTAAAATTTTAATAAAAAAACAGTTTTTAAAAAGTGGTTCAGCTAGTATGAAGATCAAACACACACACACCACATACTTGTATGAACACTCCAAGAAGAGCATGACGGTTGGCCGGAAAATTCCCAGAATCCGGTCACCAAAAATTTTCCGGCCGGCCAACCAAAATTCCGGCATGCAACAATCAACCCAAAACATACGGCTTTTCACCCTTCTTCGAACCAAAACAACGTGCACATACTAACCATACTGATTACAACACAAAAGCAATGCCAAACAATCATAAATGAAAACAACTCGGCAAGAAAACATAATTTTCCGGCGAACTTAGAAGTTTCCCAAAACATCCGAAAAAAAAATATAACATACTACATACACCCGTATATATATATATATATATATATATATATATATATATATATATATATATATATATATATATATATATATATATATATATATATATATATATATATATATATATATATATGGAAACTGGTCAGGAGCCACAGTTGGATATAAATTATATCCAACCAACCCATCTTACACCATTAAAATCATAAATCGACGGTCAGATTTTAAATTTTTTTTTTATGGGCTTACGCTATATAATATAGCGGAATACGCTATATTATGTTGCGTAAGCTTTGAAGGCCTTTGGAGGTCGTGGGAAGAGCAGCTCAGGCTGGATTTGAAGGCCTTAGACTTAAATGAGACCATGCTCGCGGATAGATGCTCTTGGAGGCGGCGTATCAGAGTGGTGGATTCCCTTTTAGGGTGTGGCACTGTTGTCGAGAGCCTCAGAGTTGGCTTGTCTCGGTTAGCGATTTTTTAGAAGTTCGGCTTTAGCGTTCTCACTTTTCGTTTTTAGTGTCTTCTGTTTTCTGGTTTTGCAGTTGCAGGGAGCGTGGCTCGGTGTTATCTTTGTGCGGGATTTTTCGTGTGGTTGGAGCGCTTTAAGCTAGGAGTATCATAAATCCTCGCAGGTATGTATGCCCCATGTGGAGAACGCCATGGGCCTCAGGTATGGCATTGACCATTTCTGTATCATTTCCTTTGTATTTACCACACTCTTTGTATGTCGTGCACTTAGCCGAGGGTCTCCACGGAAACAGCCTCCCTGCTCTAAAAGTGGGGGTATGGTCCGCGTACAACCTACCCTCCCCAGACCCTGCTCTGAGCGGGATATACTGGGTATGTTTGGTTTGGTTTGGTTTGGTTAGTCGAGTACTAGGCTCGTTTCAACTTAAACAACCCTTGTTGTTTTGAAATATCATTTTGTGAGGTTGTAGAAGTTTATATCCGTCCATTTTGAAATCTACAATCAATTGGAGACTATACATTGATGTTTTTCTCTCTCAATTAAAATCTACCAGGAGGTTGATGAAGCAATTATCTCTCTCTCTCTCTCTCCCTCTCTCTCTATTTTGTTGAATTGATAGCAATGAGCACAACAATGATTCTTGCGTGCTTGTTTATAGAGAAATATTGAAAGCAAGAATTTTATTTCGATGGGAAGGATGGAGCTACATATTATGTCCATGAAATTCGAAAAAACAGAACATCCAGCAAAGTTGCTTACGCGAAAAAGGTTGGTCAAAATGTCTGGTAGAGTATATTTAATTATGGATCGAATTTATTCCATATCTGCGGCAATGAAAAAGAAAATAAAGTGTGTGGACGGAAGATGCAGTAGTTTTATTACTGTGTGGTATGAGAAAAGATTGTTACAATGGTGAGTTATAAGCTTTTTCATGCCCAGAAAGAGAAATTAACTTGTCCAGAGAAACTTTTTACTTGGATTCAGCTTCCACGCATCATTGTTGTGCTCATTGCTTTTGTATTTCAGTACCATACTATGATAATGAGTTACGCTATATTATATACCGTAAGCATTGAGTTTTAAAAAAAACTAAGTCAATACATAGCTAGGTACATACACTATAATGAGAGGAATACGCTATATAATAGAGCGGAACACGTGGCAGATTTCAGGGCAAAAAAGGAATTAAAAAAATATAAACTTACGCTACATTATATAGCGTAATACGCTATATAATAGAACGTAAGCTTTTTCATCACTTTTCATCCTAGCCGTCCATTTGTTTGGTGGATGGTTATAGATGGGTTGGTTGGATATTAAAAAATATCCAACTGTGGATATATATATATATATATATATATATATATATATATATATATATATATATATATACCTAAACAAAACTAGAAACCCATAATTACAACTCAAATTCCGGTGAACAAGAATTTTCCGGCAAAATTAAAATTAACCCAGAAAATCAAAATTTTTACTTGAATAACTTTAACATCCAACGAGCTATGCATATACATACAAAGAATCAAGAAACAATCATTAAAATTCAACTTTGAATTTTTGCCGAAAATTAAAGTTACCCAAATCCGTGATTTGATGATGAAATCTGATAGAGGGTTGAGAGAGGAGAATTTTGGCTATTTATACGTTTAATTCGGACTCCAAAATCACCAAGAACCGGGAATTTAATCTTCAAGAACTAAAAAAAAATTTAGAGAGAGATGGTCACGGGGAAAGAGGAGAGAGGCGTGAGGAATGAGAGACAGGGGGTGGGGGTAGTCACGGGTAGAATTAGGATAACTAATGAATAAAATAAAAAAAATGTATTTATTATTATTACACCTCTAATAATGTACCTCATAGATAATATTGATCCCTAATTTTATTCAATTGGTCACAAAAATTACCAATCAAATAATAGGCGGGTAAAATAGTAAATTTTTATTTTACAAATAAATTGAATAAATATTTTCTAAAATCATTTCTTTAACCCCGAAATGATTCACTCGGATACAATTGGAAATTTTATTCTTTCCAAAAATTAAAATAACTATGCATAAAATTTTTATAAATCCCGGATTGTTCAGAAATATAAAAATACAAAATTTTCAAATATTTGCATAACTTACTCAAATATCAATTGGATCACGGATAAGATGCCGGGTGAAATATTTGCACGAAAAAAATACAGTTTTGATCCCAAAAATTTTAAAATAATCTCAATTTATCAAAAATATACAAATACTAAATTTTTGAATATTTTGATAATTTACACAAATAAACTTTTGCACACGAGTAGAATTCTAGGTATAATTTTGGTACAAATAAAATACCAACTCGATCCATAAAATTTTAAAACAAACTCAATTTATCAATGTCAATAAAAATATCAATTTTTTTAATAAAATAAAAATAATTACTAACACAAACTGTACCAAATACAGTCCACCCGAATAACATATTGACAATTAAACACGTACAAGTATTCAATAAGAATAAAGTATTCATAATATTATTCCTCCTTTATGGAAAAACCAATGAATTATTTATATAAGAATAATAATAAATCCTAAAAATCTTGGTTGTTACAAATATATAATGGAGTCATATAATTAAATATTTTATTGGAAGTAGAATACAAGGACGGTGGTGACATCTTTTACGATCTTCTAAAATTATATATTTTTTATATAAGTTAATTATACTTTTATTAGGAAAGTTTATTCATAAATCCAATACTTTCATAAAAAAAGTTTTCGCATTCAAAAAGGAAAATATTGATATGTTAACAAAATAAAGAACATTCTCATGCGGGAACCCTAAATGAATACGGGAGTATCTATAATATAAAGAGAAAGTAAGTATCTATAATATAAAGAGAAAGTAAGATGTATTTTCATTTTTTAAAACTCTAAAAATTTTAGAAAGTTAAACTAAAAATTAGAATTTACTCTATTTTTAGGTTTTGATTTTACAGAAAAAAATTGTTCTATAAATAAGCATCATCAATAATATGTAATGAAGTTGGGATTTCGATTTCAAACGAGAGCAACTCGAAACGTGTTTAACGGGAAAACGATTCACTATAAAAGATTGTATTAGTTATTAGAATTTGATATTGATGTTATAAGTTTATGTTGTTTTTAGGATTCGATTTTTATGCAAAACGTTGTTATACAAGTAATATATGTAAAAGTTAGGGGTTTGCTCTTAATGAGTGAGCGGCTTAATAGGAATAACCGTGTTTAACGAGAGAGTAGTTCATTAGAGAAGACCGTGTTGAATATTAAAATTTAATATTAATTAATGATATAATAGAAGATAAATATATTTTTAATTTTTTAGAATTCTAGGATTTTAAATATTAATAACTAAAAAACTATCTTTTAATATATTAAAAGCATAATAGGTGTTCAAATTTATGGAGAATAAGAGTTTGAATTTATAGAAATAACATATAATTAAAAGTTCTATTGGAAGTAAAATAGGAGTTCTAATTTATAGAGAAGAAGATTTTAAATTTATAAAAAATACATATAATTAAAAAACTTATTGGAGGTAGAAAATATGTTTTAATATATAAAGAATACATATAATAAAATGTTTTATTGAAGTAGAATACGAGGACGGTGGTGACGTCTTTTACGATTTTTTAAACTACACTCTTTTTTTAGAAATCCTTTATTTTCATTTTTATATACAAGTTAATTATACTTGCATTAGAAAAATATATCCATAAATTCAATATTATTCCCGTGATGAAAAGTCTTCGTATTAAAAAAAAATTAATGTGTTAACATAACAAAAAGACAATATCATGCGTAAGCTGTAAATAAATACAGGAATATCTATAATATACAAAAAATATAAGATGTATTTTTCATCTTTTAAAATTCCATAAATCACTACTACAAAATTGAACTTAGATAGCGTTTTTTCGGGCTCTTACATAGCGTTTTTAAACGCTATCTAAGGAGCCGCTATTGAAGTGAGGTTCACTTAGATAGCATTTTTCTTGCCGCTCTGTAAGTGCATCTCTTAGATAGCGTTTTCAGAAATGCTATTGAAGTAAGTGTTTCCTAAGTGTCTGTTCTTCAATAGCACTTACGTAAATGCTATTGTAGTGCACAACGCTTACTTAGACAGCGTTTTCTGAAATGCTATGCAAGTCTTTTTTAATTTTATATATTTTCTGAGATTTTATTCACATGATAAATCCCTGAAAATCAAATACCAACCAAATAGAAGCTGGCCAACTCGATCCAATAACACAAACTAGAAACTCATATTACTTATAGACCAAAAACTGGTCAAAACACAAACTAGAAACTCAAACTACTTAAAAGAGTCAAATATTCAACAATTGATTTTTACAATGATAAAAAAACAAAATATAGCAACTAATGACTATAATAAAACAACAAAGGCTTCAATAAATGTTTAAGATAGACATAATTAAAAATCATACAAAGTTTTTATACAGCTTTACTGGAACCTTGATTCTTTGGTGTTCTTCATTATTAGGATCAAAGGAATCAGTCATGCACCAAAGGAATCAGTCATGCACCACTCATATGCAGCGAAAGTGCGAAACATTGACCAGGCTTCAAGTTGAGATCAACGGTTTCCGCTTGTTCGCCATTGCTGTTTGTAGTGCCTACCATTTAATGCACTTGCTGGTGGTAAAAAGCTATAGAAGGGTTGCTTAGTTGATCCAGTGATCCTGAAATTTCAAATCAAGTACTGACTTTACTACAATTGAATCACGAAACTTCAAACAAATATACTATTCGTACTGCGTTATGATACTAGAGATAAGTTCCAATCTTGTATATAGAAAATAATTTCTTTACTTTTCTGAATACATCCCTATATGAACTAACACATCTACTAGTGCTGCCCACGATGATACATTGATACCTATGTTCTTTTGAAAATTTGATAAAGTATTACAAAGCATTCCCCTAGGAATTCATTCCATCATTGGCGAAAAAACAATCTTTTAAGTTTTAATATATTATTATATATCCAAACTAATTCATAGCAGTTTTTCAAAAAAAAAATGTTGAACCGTTAAATCCAGAATTTCTGTCTAACCTGATAAGGCAGAGCATCAAAGTCTGGCACTTCTTGACAGTGGTGCCTTATATAAGATGACGAAAGCTCTGCTGGAGGTGCCATTGTGAGAAAATCTCCATTAAAACCTCCAAATTCACTGATAATATTTTTATAACACTATTGCTTAATAATCTGAAGATTCAATAGGGAAACATAGTCATCACATAAGTGATATGCCGCCCAGCAGGGATTGAGTGTTTTTGTTTCTTTCTCAGCATCAACTCTCTTCTCCGACTCTGTCATCCAGTAGAGTGCTTGCTTCTAGTATGGTATGGTATTAAGTCACACATAAGAGTACTTGGGGGTTCCATCTCCTATACAATATAGGAAACCAAAAGATAATGAGAGAGAAACAAAATTTGCAAATCACAATAAGTGATTTGATCAGTGGTAATATTACCTCCAAGTTATACACATCTGCAGCACCAACAAGCTTGTTTAAAGATGATTCCAGTATAGCTTGTTCGTCTTTGTCATGATCTGGTTGGCAACCTTTACCTCGTTTCAGCACGTGCAACACTCCAGCAAATTCTTTAAAATCATCATGTTGATAGTTTTTAAAAAGTAATAGCTTAGCATCACTTTCAACTGATTTAGTTTCCAAATAAAACACAATGAGCCAGACCTTAAAACATACATCTAAGTTCAAACCACGTTTTATTGATTGAATTTCCTCTGGTTTTATTTATCTTTAGTAACTTGAACAAAGTTAAGAGAGGATAAATTGTTGAGTCTATGTTAGAAGGAGCATCTAGCTTCCATGATGAGTAGCGATCGATGAATATAAAAGCTGCGCACAAAAGAAAGAATGAAATGTAAGATATTTTACATTCATAGGAGGAAACATAAATGTAACCAATAGCTTAAACATTAATGAAAGCAATAGTATAAACATAAATATAAAAATTTTATGCATTAGTATACATCCCAACAAGCAAGTAAGCTATAGAAAATTGATGCAACCCGACTTGTTTCCGGAAATTCTCTGGAAAGGGGTGAAAAGAGACGATGTCAAGATACTTTTATTGCTTAGTTATTTCTGAAGTTAATTCATATATCAAGTCTAAAGTTTAGGAAAAAAATTGAAAAAATAAGGATTTGTACAAATCAACGAGAAAACAAAACTAATTTAGCAAGCTTATAAACAAATAGTGGGGAAAGATAGACTTGGAGAAACCTAATGACCTAAGCCAAATTCAAGATATAACAAGGTGATTACTGATTAGTTGTCCATTTGAATCATTTACAACTTACTATAACACAGAGTATGCCAATTACCCATATATGTATTTTAACATTTATCTATGTGGAAGGACTGGCCTTTCCCAGACCACTCTTCTTCAGTTGCTCTTTTCTTTCACACTGATCTAAATCAAGTGGAAACTGCAATATATAAATAAACCACTTTCTGGGTAAACATTTTTCAGTGCGTGCGACAACAGATGTTACTAACTACCACATTTGAAAAGGCATCAATTACAATTGATGCTTCCTTCAGCCAAGCCAATTACAATTGTATAAAAAGCAGGGTCACAACAATATTAAGCAACTTAAGAATAAAGAAGACAACTAGCTTACTTTGACAGGACTTGTGTAAGAAAAGGCAGCATGATAAGTTTGTTTATAGCAGGTTTTGACTCTACATTCAGTAGTGCATCCTCTTTTGCTACAAATTCAAGCTCGGCCATAACTTCCTCAGCTAGTAATGCAAAATTTCTGCAGTAGTTTTCTCACGTTTCTTTTTCTTTCTTCTTCTGTAAAAGAGAACCAACTAAAGATCCTTAAATACATTTCTTTTTAAAAAGACATTATTCAACCTCCAAGACATACTAGGCAATCTATAATTATCCATTCACTATGAACTGAACAAGAAAAGGAATCTAATAAACCTCCAAGAAAAGATGAACTGGTACAAGACTCAGGAGAAAAGCAAAGCCTGAATCAGCACATCCACAAACGACTTGAAATAAAAAGCAAGTTCTTATCTAAAAACAATTGAATGATAATCCATAAAACAAAAGTTATATATGTAAATATAACCTAAAGAGAAGAGTTGTTCGGATCTGGAGAGAAAAAATGACTTTGGAAATGGGTCCATTACATTCGGAGCTTTTCCAAGAATTAGAAACAAGGAGACTCTACCTTAGTTGCTCGTATTTGGACCATAGAACCAGAATTTGATGGAAATAGGGCAGGCCGAGATGGAGATAAAGACGGTCGAGTAGTCCACCTGAAAAACAAATCCAATTTGCAATCGGAGATTGAAAGGAGAATTAAACGAAGCAAAATCTATATAGATCTTGATGTGCAGAGCAGTAGGAACAAGAATATGTATATCGATTTGTCAGAGAAACAAACAATCGGCCGGATTTTGAAGGTCGTTGTTAATGTTTTTTGGGTTGCATAAAGAAAGACAAGGGAGATCCAGTACGAGATTAGAACAAAATGCATAAGTTTTGGGTTAAAAAATAAATTGAAAATAAACATGTAATTACTTATAAGAGTTAAAAAAAACAAATAAAAAATAAATAAAAAATACCTAAAACACAGTAACTACCATAGCGCTTTGAAAAACGTTATGGTAATTCAAACTTACATAGCATTTTTGAAAACAACGTTATCCTAGTAATTTTTCTAATTTTTCTTTTATTTAAGTTTTTTAATAAAAACACTTGCATAATGCTTTTGCCTTGAAACGCTATAGAAGTCCCTCACTTGCATAGCGCTTTCTAATAAACGCTATACAAGTGATGTATCCTAAGTTCAAATTTGTAGTAGTGAATATTCACTAATACAGAATATGCCTATCGCGTCTGTTAAAAAGGGCTTTTTGCGTCTGTGGTCAACAGTCGCGTATGGCAGAGTCGTATCAGCTAGAAAGCATATGCGACTGTTACTCAACTGACGCATAAGGTTTATGCGGCTGTCAGGAACAGACGCATAAAACTAAACACCAGCCGCATAAAGTCAACATTTTGCGTCTGCTCTGCTTGAACAGACGCAAAAGGTTGTTTTGCATCTGGCACTAACAGACATATCAAAATAAAGAACAGACGCAAATGTAGACTTTATATGGCTGTGATAGTAGAATAGACGGAAAAGGCATTTTTTAAAAAAAAAATATTTTTTCTATTTTCAGCTAGCACCTGTAGCCTAAAAACATTTCAGCTCCACCCTAAAATGCAAATTCAATTCTCAATCTCAACAATAATAAAATTGATAGGGCAAAATGGAGTAACAAAACACATGATAATCTCAAATTTTGAACTTGTAGCTAGTACAATGTTTCATGATGACAATTCCATTACTTCAAATTATTAAACAAACCAAATAATAACATCATTCCAATCCTTTCCACTAGAACATGATTACATTATACAAGTGGCTGATACCATTTCTGTATCCTCCCATGGACCACTGCCACCCTCGTTGCTATTAGCACCTGCGCATTCCCTTCACCTCCCATGGCCACTACCAGTCTCGCTGCTAATAGCACCTACCGTCATGAAAAATAAAATAAAAAACCACAACCAACAACCCTACCACCAGTTCTGTAAATATAAAAACAGAGGGGTATACTAATAAATTGGTCGAATGATGACATAATCTTGCACTAATATTTAATTAAACACAGAAAAAATACTTACTTTTGTAGTCGCATGATCTCCTCGTGCCTGTGCAAAGCTAAATAGACCACCTATCGATCTGATTATCCTTGGAAGCCTTGAGCTGATAATTGTGGGATCAATAAACAAGGCAGAATGAAGAGAGTATCCTCTCTGCACAAGTTAGCAAGAAGCAAATTGTAAAAATTTTAAAAAAACTGAAAAAACAAATGAACTTAAAATTTAAAAGAAAATTTGTAACTAATATAAAATATAAATGAATGGGATTTACGATGGATAACATATAGACACAAATAATGACCCTGCAATAATTTTCTTTTACGGCAAAAAGAAAACAGATATACAGGCACACAGGCAGGGTACAACCATGCATGGTTTTTATACTAGACTACACCTAAAACTGGAGTTTAAAAGTAAAAGAAACTGACTCTGGCACTTGCTCCTCATAATAACTAATTATAAGTGATGAGATTCCTGACTCAGGTCATCTTACATGTGATGAAATTTTGTTATGTATACTATAAGAAATTCAATTCACAGCAACCTGACACCCAGAATGTATTGCTAAATGTAGCTCTTCTGCAGCTTATAATTAAACACTTGTATGAAAATAGTATCCTTTATTATAATCCTAAGTCTACCACAAACCAATCAAAAGATTATGAATTAATTTAGGACTTATGAATTATTTTAGGACCAATCACAATGCATTTCTAAAATTTAGAACAATCAAATTAAGTCCAACATCTTTCTTTATTTAACTCAGGTTCTACAATCTAACTATGGTTAAAATTAATTCAAATCAAATCCCTTAATAAATATTTTTAAATATTTTTATATCAATTAACCAAACAAAATAATCTAATATCCTTATTAGAATAGAAGAACAAATTTACACTAAATAAGAGAATTATTAAGAAAAGAATTTACCCATTACAACAAAGCGCTTTCTTCTCCGACCTACACTTTACATTCTTCCCCAATCTGCGACACACTCGCAATTGAGACCTGCACACCAGTTTCGACAACTTTGTCTAAGTTGAAGCCCAAACACAGAAGCTCTACAAATGTCTAAGCATGGAGGCTCTCCAAATGTTTACAAAGAAGCAGAACACACATGTTACCATTTTAAAGTTAAACCTGAGTTTACACAAATTTCACGTCATCAAGTTACAGTCAGTACACTGTAATGATTACAAGAAAACTTGATCATCTGAAAAAAAAATAACATTACAAGAAAAGCAAACTTGATCATCTGAATTACTTGCAACAATCGAAAACCTCAAACAAATAGAAGATTGGAAAAAATAAAATACCAATTGGGTGAAGCGTGAGTGCAGGACGATTTGAGACAGTAGTGTGCTTGAGACTCATATCTTGCATTTATTACTGACTGTATCACCTTACCTATACAAATGACCTAGATAATCAATGTGTATAAGAAATTCATCTAAAATACCAGACAAACCCTCTCATTAATCAATAATCACATATTATTCAAAAAACATGCCACCATGTACTAAAATTAGACACTACCACTGTTTATAATAAGAAAGAAACCACTTGAGGGACTGTTACAGAGAACATAAGTGTTTGTCTCTGTTTTCGAATAGCAGCTATAATCCTTTCAATGTCTCTTCGAAATTCCATATCTAACAGATGATCAGCTTCATCCAGAACCAAGACCTTGACACCCATCAGCCGAATCGTAAAACCCGTGGTGTTCACAATATGATCTTTCAGCCTTCCAGGTGTAGCCACAAGAATCTGAGTTCCACATGAAAAAAGTAAGAAATTTCCAACAAAGTATTTAAAAAAGATTAAACCACTGCAATGTCATGATGTAATTGGAGATCACCGAGTAGTCAGATTACACGACTTATCATAGAAAAAACATATCATTACTGAATAATCAGATTGAGCAACATATCACGTAAATTTTTATTAGCTTTTTGGCCAAAAAAATACAACTGATATATACATATACATTGACACCTATAAATCCATCACAAAATTGATTTATTTTAGCCTCTCGATTATAAATTTACAGCTAAAAAACGCATACCCAACCTCTCAAATTACAACTTCAAAATTGAGCACATAACCCATATAATTCAGAAAATTAGGTTATAGCTAACCCCAATTTGAAAATTTAAAACGGATATACCTTGCATAAAGAAAGAGAGTTTGCAGTGGGAAGATAACCTACACCGCCGCCCTTTCACACTCTCTGATCCCCGGTATACACAAAGAGCAACACCCTCGATCTATGGCGTAAATCGTGATTTTCTTCCTCTTTCACTGTAAAACCAGATCGACCCAAACAAATAAAACCCCTAAATTATCATTTGTCCCCCAAATTTGGTTAATATAAATTAGGGATTAAAGATGTGATTGAAGGTTGTAAATTAGGGATTGGAGATGAAAGGATTGAATCGGTGAAGAGAAGGGTGTGAGTGTTTGTTAGGTGTTGGATTGAATCGATGAAGAGAAGGATTGAAGAGGCAAAAAATCGCGGCAGCTTACTTTGGAGAAGAGGAGGTGTTTGTAATTAGGTCGTACAAAGATAACTGGGCTGCTCCATATATATTTTTAATTTTTTTAATCATTTTTATACGTCTGTTTTAGAAGGTTAGACGTATATAGTTAAACTTTATACGTCTGTTCTTACAACAGATGCAAATGATTCTAAGACAGATGTATAAAACTATTTTTTACGTCTGTTTAGAGACAACAGACGTATAAACATGATTCTTTTTGGTATATACGTCTGTTTAGTTTAGGACAGACGCAAATAAGTACTTTATGCATCTGTTCTGATTAAAACAGACGCAAATGGGGAGACGCATATGGTAGTTTTTGTACTAGTGATTAGAAAGTTTAAAAAACGTTAAAATTGGAATTTACTATCTTTTTAGGTTTTAATTTTTAAGAAAAAAAGTTATTTTATAAGATAAGTGTCATCAATAAGATGTAATAAAGTTAGAGTTCGGTTCCAAATAAGAGCGGCTCGAAACGTGTTAACGGGAAGACGGCTCAGTAGAAAAGATTGTATTAGCTATTAGAATTTGATACTAATATCACAATTTTTTTTTTTAGATTCGATTTTTATGGATAAAAATTATTATATAAGTCTTCATAACATATGTTAAAGTTGAGATTTCGGTTTTAACGAGAGAGTGGTTCAATAAAAAGAATCGTGTTTAACGAAAAAACGGTTCATTAGAAAATATTATGAAGCTATTAAAATTTAATATTTATGAAATAATATAACATAAATATATATTAAATTTTTTAAAAAAATTGTAACGCCGCCGCGAAGCGCGAATTTATCAACTAGTTTGTTATGTAAACTAATAACAAAAAAAGAAAAAAAAAATTATATAATAAATATTAGAAAAAGAACCATGCGGTGCACGGATTATATAAGCTAGTATTAAGAAAATTGCAAAAATCATATGTGAAATCTTTATAAATAAGGTCCACAAAAAGAATAAATCAAATGGAACTTTATACCAAAAAGAATAAATCTGATCATCAAAAGTATCGTCGTCTTCGTCTAGCTTCATTGTATTAAGAACAAACCACAAACCCTCCTACTATATATCTTAGTCCAACGCTAACAGAAATAAGCAGAGCATAAGCTCGCTCCCCACGGATCCTCCTGGCCAGCTGAATGTCTTTAGACATGATGGTCACACGCTTTGTTGGCAAAACAAACAAAAGAATACTTCTGATCTGATAAACTGGATAATATTGATATATATTAACAAACTTGACTTCATACTAAATGACTTCAGAGCTTATTATTTTATAGCTCCAGCTGAATACTTAATACATAAATTAGTAATAAAAGAAGACCTCTGGACTTCTGAGTTCACAACCTGATCATATACCAGATACATGAATTTAAAAAATTTCAATTTATTGTAGATACATAAAACAAGTTTAACTTTTAACACCCCCTCTTAAACTTGAACTTCTTTTGTAACTCCAATCCAAGCACGAAGTCTAGCAAAATCTTCAAATTTCAACGGCTTCGTAAAAATGTCCGCAATCTGATCATTCGTCTTAATATAGGTCAGCTCCACTTATTTCTTTTCAACACATTCCCTTATGTACTGATATCTAGTGTCGATGTGTTTACTGCGATCGTGAAAAACTGGATTCTTTGCCAAAGCAATGGCAGACTTGTTATCAATATAGATCGATGTTGCTTCTTCTTGAGGAATTTTAATCATTTTTAGCAACCTTCTCAACCATATTGCATGACAAACAGTTGATGCAGCAGAAACATACTCAGCTTCACAAGTGGAGAGAGTCACAGCTGGCTGTTTCTTTGAGCACCAAGTGAAAGCAGTGTCTCCCAGAAAAAATATAAAACCAGTAGTGCTCTTCATAAAGCTTGAAATTTGTTGTTGGAAAATAAGTCAGACCATATTCAAGAGTACTTCTGATGTAACGGCAGGAGATGCATTTTTTTTATTTGGATCCACATTATCATACCATGTAGACATATAACATCTTATATATTATAAATATTTTTACTATATTGAGATTAATATCAAATTATGACTGTAACTTCATTTCATTTTTCATGGACACTTGAATCACAACTTTTTTTAATATTATATAGGATTAGCAAAAAATATAGTCAAGTTTATTAAACTTTACATAAAATTATAATTATAAAATAATCTAAATTCATTAATTATCATAAGTTCATATATTATTTTAAAATTTTGAATAGAATTGAAAAAATGTATGTTATATACTTCATTTCACGTTTTTTGTATTTGAAAAGTGATTTTTTTTTTTCCAAAAAAGTGTTTTTTCAAACTTACATGATTTTGTATTAACTTAAATTATTATAATAAGATGGATAAACTTTTTTATAATTAATTATACATTAGTTAAGCCTTTATTTTGTAATATATTTCTATTTTCGGGTTAAAAAAAATCATATGTTAAATTCATATTATCAAAATCCAGTCAAATCAAAAGTAGATTGAAATCGAAGATTATGAAATATAAAAGAAATATTGTTTTTTAATTAAAAATAATTTATTTAAGTAATAACTTTTAGAAAATAATCTAAAATTAAATAATTAATAGTTTGTATTATACTTATTTTATAATTTTGATTGTATATATAGTTAAGTTGCAGTCTTGGAAGAACACCTTATATAAAGAACAATAAAAAACACCATCATAATACTTATTTTTCATGAAAGTTAATTTATTAGGATATAAATCACAAATTTAAACAACAATTAAGCTTAACATTCCGAATCTAGCGTGAAATCTCATCTAAATTTAAAAATCAAATGTTACATAGAATACACTATAGAATCTTATATATATTTTTGTAACAATATAAATTATTTATAATAATCTTATATTTGATCTTAATTTTTTGTTAGATTTTATTTTTATTCATAAAAAACCATTATTGATGTGAAAATTAGAATCTAAATGTGATTTTATATTAGATTCTATGCTGTTTTTTATTGTAAGGTGTTTTTCATGGAGCCTATATAATTATCATGTATTTATACAAATATTTTTAAAAATAGTATGATTGAAATAAATAATTTATAAGATATTCTGATCATTGATTGGAGTGTTAATCTCCTAACAGTGGATCATGTCCTCCCATGGCTTCATCTTGAAGACTAAAGACATTGCCATTGATATTATTTCCGTGATATCTCAATTGATGCGGATTCTCGTACGTGCCACTGATATTAAGATAAACAATAAAATTATTTTTATCAAAAACAGCCGTAGTTGAATTTTCCGAACTTCTCATCAAAGAAGCTTAGTTTCCCAAATTACCCAAATTATACCCTTGTTGTGGCGCTTCTTGTGCGGGCACACTTAATACACCGAAGAGTCTGTCATGCAACACATTGACATCGAATATATTATCATTACCCGGAGTACTGCTGTTGTTGTTGGCAACATGGTCAAATGTCATCATATTCTGATGAACAGACTGATTTGAAACTAAAAAAATGGAGACGGGAGAAGCCAAGATGGTAGCGCTTAACACTACTAGAAAAACGTCAATAGACATTTTTAACCGATGTCTATGTAAAATCAAAACCGATGTCTTCGCATGTGTAGAGAAAGGTATGGGTCTTAGACATCGGTTTTTAACTGATGTCTATGTTTCAAATTTACATCGGTTTATTAATATTGAATTGATGTCTATATTTCAAATTTACATCGGTTTATTAATAGTGAACTGATGTCTATGTTTAAAATTTACATCGGTTTATTAATAGTGAACTGATGTCTATAAACTTATATAGATCGGTTATTTTGTTACAAACCGATGTCTATGGTTCTCATATACATCGGTTTCTTTCTAAGGAACAGATGTCTATATTCTTATTTTACATCATTTTCTTAATATCTAACTGATGTGTTTCTATTCTTTTTACATCATTGCATGTCTGTGTTCTGTTGTTACCATATCATATTTAACATCAGTTTATTGCAAAAGTGATGTATGATTTGTTTTTTTATATGTGGATGCCCTGTATATATGACATGTCCAAAAAATCATGACCCTCAAAATGGCAAACCAAAACTAAATAACGAAATCAAAATGCCAATATATACCAAAACCAAACCAATACATTCAATCGGTCAACTACATTCCAATCCACATTAAAACTAACTACAATACTTGCTATTTCTAGGCCTTGTTTATAAAAAGCTTTCATATGGAGAAGAGACTCAAATCGGACCTCATCAAGCTCGATCCTCGAACAAGTTCCTTGCAAGTCTTGGTATTCCACTGAAAAGTGTAAACAGAAGAAAAATTACAATGAATACTACTATAATTATATACTAATTATGCATCGAAGGAAAAAATTATATATTCTTTAGAAATGACATTTCACTGTCCATTACAATTTCTTTCGTGTAGCATGGACTTTAAGATATTCATAAATAACAAAGACTAAAGAAGCCAAGTACCATGACAATAAAAAAAACACAAGTAAAAAAAAATATTACACAAGGAAGCTTAATTTCAAAAAGAACAATGATAGAGTTAAGTTTGAAAATGACAAATAATACTCAATTTGTGTATGCTTCTCAACTGTACAGAGAGCTTCACTCTGATAGAGTTATTTTTTGTATGCTTCCAAAATTTAAATGCATATAATCCAATTTTGAAATAACAAAGTAAGAACTTTTTAAGAATTTTATCACTTCATTAAAATTAGGGAATGCCAAATATAAAGTAATCCACTTCAGCAGCATAATATATTAATATGCTTCTTGAACTGATTATTGAAAGCATTACTATATATATCGATCTTTTTAACTAGGAATAGCTAACTGGACGAAGGCTGATAAATTTTAAAACTTACTCCTGAATAAATGATTTTCCAAACTACTACGGGGCATGAACTCATATACTAGAAGGCGATGCTCATCTTCCAAGCAGTATCCAACCAGCTTCACAAGATTAGGATGATAAAGCACCCCCAAGTAATTGATTTATGTCTGTAGTCAAACAGGTCGCAGAACATTATTATCTAGCATGCTTGAAATTTGAAAATAGAAATTGCAATTGCGTTATAATGAAGCTAATACATTTAAAGCTGCACATGAGGTAGAAACTTCACTAGATTATCTATCTTTTACAAACTAGAAAATGCAAAGCATACATTTGTTGTCGATTCGATAATTTGTTCCAGTAACAAAATGAATTAAAGAGTTTGATAGAGTTCACAATGACCAACATTTGTGACCCTGGTTTCCTTCTTGCCTTAATCTGTTTACTGCAATAACCAGGCCAATACCTGGTCTTGTTGCAGCAAATGTCTTCTCATTAATCCATCCTTTGAAAAAACAACCAAAACCATCTTCCCCTAACACACTGCCTGGAGGGAAGTTCCTGGTAGCTACCTAAAGGTCATTGAAGGCAAAACTCTTCAAATTTGATGACTACAAAATTTCTTCCTGGCTCCGAGGTGTTGGTGGCACCGAGGAAGGTTTCGATGCAGCTCCTGTATGAAAAATTATGTCACTTTCTAACAAATTTCATACAACAAGCATCTAATTCAACAAATTACAAAATTAACTCCCAGTAGCACTAGACAGCAGCAATACACTTACTCAGCAACATCTTCATATTAAACAAGTACTACTGGGAGAAAAAAGAAACCAAAAATCAAGTTGCTTGATCTCAAAATGGCATTGATATTGAAATAATGGATATCCGGAAAGAAATAAAGAAATCTTAGGACACAGACTACTAACACAGTCCTAGTAAAGTGCAATTAGCTGAATATATGAACGAAAAGCAATAAGTGCTATTCTTATAAATAGTTTTCTTGACCATTACTACATTGCTAACAACATTAGTGATGGCTGGCCAAGTATGCGACTAATATAACCCCAAGTAACTCTTGCCCCTCTGCAATGGTTTGAATTATTAACCAAATATAAAAACACCACGGCTATACAAAACCAGAAGACATATAAGAAAGCACTTTCAAATGCATAATTTACACATATAATTCAGGAATATTTTTTAAGTTAAGCAAAATATGCGTAAAACATGCAGGAATCTTGAAAGATTACTAGATTCAATCAATATTGACTTCTAGATACTTATCAATATATTTAAAAGAGAATCTACAACCCTTAAAGATCATAGGATGGCTAACAGGTTTATCAAATAGCACATTATGTCTGTCAAATAATATCACTAACTAACCTTAATTTACTTATTCTTAAAGGAGAAGAACTGAAGAAGATAAGAGAATTATGATTTACAATGATGCGCCCATATCAACTGGGCAGCCAAATGAGTAGTCAGTATGAATGTGTCCACCAGAAATACCTCCTCCGATAACAATAACAGAAAAAAGTGAGCTATAATCGAGCAAATACAATAAAAAAAAAAGTAAATACAATCAAATACCATAAAAAAAGAAAGAAAAGATTCGAGCAAAGTACCAAATCCAGCAAGCTACGGACTAATATCCGACCTCCAAGTTAGTACTTGAACAGATCTGTTAAACAAATCGAACAAATACATTAATTCAAATCGAATAAATAGAGATAATTGAACAAATATTGAAAGGGGTTGAACGAATATGGAATAAATTGAAATATTTAGATAAGTTGTGATAAAAAGAAGAAAATGAACAGGAGGTTCCTTGGCTTAGATTATAAGCTGGGCCAAGCCTGCCTATAAATTTAGCTTAATGAAATGTTAATCACAGCTTATCAGAATCGAGCAAATTTCAGGATACAAGCCATACATATAATTGCCCTGACTTGTAACTAATTGTAAGTCAAATTTTCAGGACTATAATAAATAAGTAGAATGCAACCTAAAGTAGACATCTAAGTTACATAACTCCAGACCAGCATATATTAGCACTTACATTTACGCTGACCAACATAAATTAGCACTTAGCCATAATTTTATCAATTGTAAATGACAAAGTTAATGTGCACTTACATATAATTTTGCAATTTTTTCATTGATGAATGTCTTTAGATCATGATTTTAGTGTGCGTGTACATAAACAACTCGAGGCGTTGGACGTGGTGTGTTGTATGGAGTTTGCTGAGGTGTGTGATGCTATGAGAGCTCGGGTGTGCTCTGTCTTGACAAAAGTATACATACCATACCAACAATCACCTGCAACTTGCCACTGCTCCACCTATATCGATTTAATGTATAATAGACCTCAGCAAGCCCAAAATATGATAAACTAATAAAACTCAGCTGCTTGATTGGTAAAAAAAGAGACAAATTCAACTGGCATATGAGGTGAGTTGTTCAGTACAACGTACGACGTAAATCTTCAGAAATTACTAAAAAAGAAGATAAAACAGAGGCTCTTACCACCACCAGCAGCCATAATAACCAAAGCATCCCTTCCATTCATGATTGCATTTATAATCTGGCCATGTAAAATCGCCACAATATAAATTTATGAGTATCATATGATAATTTAATTACTAATTAAGACTTTACAGAGTATATGCCAAATATAAGCATCTATGCAGATCAGTTCCTTAGAGTATCATATTGCTGAGTTTTACTTGTTAGATATAAATTAAGAAACAAACTGAATGATTCAGAAACAAATAACTTACAAACAAATAACTTATAACATCTAACTTATAAACAAATAACTTATAACATCATACGAGAACTGCCAAACCTAAACCAAATAACAACTACATTCTTATAATCTAATTAACAACAAACAGAGACCAAGAAAACTGGTTTCTGAACCCAGAAATCACATATAGGGATCTTCATCACATATTAAAAAATATAAATGAGCACATAGGCATGTACTACTTGAATCTCAAATCAAGGGATGAAGAGACATAGAGAGATACAGAGGGAGAAGGAGAGAGAGGAGTGTAAAGTAAGATACACATACACATACAACACAAGTTTGATACAGGCAAATCTTGAACCTCCGCCTAGAACCCTAATCGAACCCAAAGTAGATTAAAGAAGGTTCCCCTAATTGAACCCAAAGCTTGAACCTCCGCCTAGAACCCTAATCGAACCCCTAATCTTGTTAATCGATCTAATTGAACCCCTCAGTTGATAACGCTTAGCCCTAATTGAATCCCTAAAGCTTCGAGAGCACCCATAGCTTGAGAGAGAAAGACTGAGAATGAAAGAATAATTGAACAAGTACCTAAAATATTGTCTTAAAAGTTTTGTTCCAAGCGGTCTTTTTTGCCGCTCACATTTTCACCCAACAATTGATTTCAATAATTAATTATTAAAAATACTCTTTTTTTTAACAAATTTTAACATGCAATTCTATTTCATAATTAATAATCAAAATAATCAAAATAATTCGTTATCACTAAATTATTTTAGTTTGGACGGTAAAATTAGTAGTCAACTATTGATTTGACCCGTATAACTAACTAATTCGTTGTCCCGGATTGTTAATTCTATTTTTTTAAAAATATTTATTGAAGATCCAAACCACATTTATGGAAATATATACCTAATTTAGTGATATTGCCAAGATTTTAAAAAATAATAAATTAATTTGGATGGTAAAATTAGTAGTCAACTATAGATTTGACCCGTACTACTAACTAGTCCGTTATCCCGGATTGTTGTTTCTATTTTTTCAAAAATATTTATCGACGATCCAACCGCACGCAAGGCAATATATACCTAATTTAGTGATATTTCCAAGATTTTAAAAAATAATAAATTAATTTGGATGGTAAAATTAGTAGTCAACTATTGATTTGACCAGTACTACTAACAAGTCCATTATCCCGGATTGTTGTTTCTGTTTTTTTAAAAATATTTATCGACGATCTAACCGCACGTAAGGCAATATATACCTAATTTAGTGATATTTTCAAGATTTAAAAAAATAATAAATTAATTTGGATGGTAAAATAAGTAGTCAACTATTGATTTGACCCGTACTACTAACAAGTCCGTTATCCCGGATTATTGTTTCTATTTTTTAGAAAATATTTATCGACGATCCAACCGCATGTAAGGCAATATATACCTAATTTAGTGATATTTCCAAGATTTTAAAAAATAATAAATTAATTTGGATGGTAAAATTAGTAGTCAACTATTGATTTGACCAGTATTACTAACAAGTCCGTTATCCCGGATTGTTGTTTCTATTTTTTTAAAAAATATTTATCGACGATCCAACCGCACGTAAGGCAATATATACCTAATTTAGTGATATTTCCAAGAATTTAAAAAATAATAAATTAATTTGGATGGTAAAATTAGTAGTCAACTATTGATTTGAATGGTACTACTAACGAGTCCGTTATCCCGGATTGTTGTTTCTATTTTTTTAAAAATATTTAATGACGATCCAACCGCATGCAAGGCAATATATGCCTAATTTAGTGATATTTCCAAGATTTTAAAAAATAATAAATTAATTTGGATGGTAAAATTAGTAGTAACTATTGATTTGACCAATATTACTAATAAGTCCGTTTTCCCGGATTGTTGTTTCTATTTTTTTAAAAATATATATCGACGATCCAACCGCACGTATAACAATATATACATAATTTAGTGATATTACCAAGATTTTAAAAAATTATTAATTAATTTGGATGGTAAAATTAGTAGTCAACTATTGATTTGACTAGTATTACTTTCTAGTACTTCGTCCCAGATTGTTGTTTCTATTTTTTAAAAAAATATTTATCAACGATCTAATCGTACGGATCTCAATCTATATCTAATTTAGTGATATTCCTAAAATTTTACAAAATAAAAAATTACTTTGGATAGTGAAATTAGTAGTCAACTATTGATTTGACTAGTAATACTAACTAGTACTTTGTCCTATATTGTTGGTCGATTTTTTTTAAAAAAAATATCGACGATCCAACCGTACGAATGTCAATATATACCTAATTTAGTGATATTGCCAAGATTTAAAAAAATAATAAATTAATGTGGATGGTAAAAGTGGTAGTCAACTATCGATTTGACCCGTACTTCCAACTAGTGCTTTGTCCCGGATTGCTTTTTCTATTTTTTAAAAAATACTTATCGACGATCCAACAGCACGTATGTCAATATATATCTAATTTAGTGATATTCCCAATTTTTTAAAAAATAATAAATTTATTTGGATGGTAAAAGTGGTAGTCAACTATCGATTTGACCCGTACTCCTAACTAGTGCTTTGTCCCGGATTGTTCTTTCTATTTTTTAAAAAATACTTGTCGACGATCCAACCGCACGTATGTCAATATATATCTAATTTAGTGATATTCCCAAGATTTTAAAAAATAATAAATTTATTTGGATGGTAAAAGTGGTAGTCAACTATCGATTTGACCCGTACTGCTAACTAGTGCTTTGTCCCGGATTGTTGTTTCTATTTTTTAAAACATACTTATCGACGATCCAACAGCACGTATGTCAATATATATCTAATTTCGTGATATTCCCAATTTTTAAAAAATAATAAATTTATTTGGATGGTAAAAGTGGTAGTCAACTATCGATTTGACCCGTACTCCTAACTAGTGCTTTGTCCCGGATTGTTCTTTCTATTTTTTAAAAAATACTTATCGACGATCCAACCGCACGTATGTCAATATATATATAATTTAGTGATATTCCCAAGATTTTAAAAAATAATAAATTTATTTGGATGGTAAAAGTGGTAGTCAACTATCGATTTGACCCGTACTTCTAACTAGTGCTTTGTTCCGGATTGTTGTTTCTATTTTTTAAAAAATACTTATCGACGATCCAACAGCACGTATGTCAATATATATCTAATTTCGTGATATTCCCAATTTTTTAAAAAATAATAAATTTATTTGGATGGTAAAAGTGGTAGTCAACTATCGATTTGACCCGTACTGCTAACTAGTGCTTTGTCCAGGATTGTTGTTTTTATATTTTAAAAAATACTTATCGACGATCCAATTGCACGTATGTTAATATATATCTAATTTAGTGATATTCCCAAGTTTTTAAAAAATAATAAATTTATTTGGATAGTAAAAGTGTTAGTCAACTATCGATTTGACCCGTACTCCTAACTTATAACGGATTAGTAACGGAAATTTTTCAAATTGTAACAGATTAGTAACAGAAAATGTATGACCGTTCTAATACTACCAACAGATTAGTAACGGAAAATGTATGACCGATCTAAAATTCCCAACGGAATATTCCGTTGGCAACTCGTTGCTAGAAATGGGCGGGTTTTTTTTTGTTCTTTTAGCGCCCATTTTTTTTCATTTTTAATTGGGGGGAAATTTAGCCGGTTTCGTTGTTTAGCGCCTATTTTTTCTCTTTTTTCATTCTAATATTACCAACGGATTAGTCACGGAAAAGAGTATGACCGATCTAAAATTCCCAACGGAATATATCGTTGGTAAAGCATTGTTAGTTCCTTGGTAAATTATTGTTATTCTGTTAGTACTCTTTCCGTTGGCATCTCGTTGCTAGAAATGGGCGGCAATTTTAGCACCAAAATTTTTGTAAATGTTGATTAAGAATTCGTTGGGTATCCGTTGGTAGAGCATTGACTTTTCAACAATTTATTTTCCGTTAGGAATCTGTTAGCAATCACCAACAGAAATTTCCGTTACTAAATATCCGTTACTGAATCGTTGCGAATGTGTTATTTTATAATTGGCTTTTCAGAATAATCATATGGGTAAGTAATCCGTTAGTAAATAGCAACGGACACATTTCCGTTGGGAAATTTGGTTAGCAAAACTGGGATTTCTTGTAGTGGGGCAGGAGGAGGAGGTCGAGATGCAGTTGAAGTACAAACAGCCATTGGTGCACCTGCGTTGAAACTATTCAGATGGAATTGATCCATTTTGGCGGTCAGAAGTTAGAATATAATGTCATGTAGCGGTTGTTTATATATATATAGCAAGATATATTTATGTAATATTAGTTATGCTGAAATTGATGCCGAACTATACTTTCTTCTACAATGGCTTCACAGAACTGTGTTTAGGTGCTTTAAATAGGACAAAGAGGGCCTCAAAAGTAAAGTGATGGTGCGTCAGCTGTCTTCCAAAGTGCTTTAAATAGCACTGAATGTGCATTTAAGTCATTCTTTCCCCATGCAATCTGTTTTCATTCTCTTGACAATATTAGGATCATCAAAGCTAAAGATAGTGAGAGATAAAGAGATTAACTTAGTGATATTTGCTACTACCAAGCCTAATTTGTTTGTATGAGGCTACTGTGTAACTGCTTTATAAGTCTGTCATCTGCTCTGCTCTGATGTACACGTGTATATATACATATTTGACACGTAAGCTCTCATGCATGAAGAGCCAGTTCTTATGATACCATTAATGACCAGCTTTCTTTAAAATCATAAGTTAATTAGTAGATCTCTTGATTTTGAAAAAATATGATCTGTTGCGAGGAGTCCACATATGTCATATAGACTGAATACATATTATATCATAATATATAGATATATAAGAAGATTGCTTAATTATACTGTACAACGTGTTTTGGACAAAAAATATTGCTTACATTGTGAAATTAATACACAGATCCTTTGTAAAAATTAATATAAAAGAAGAAAAAGTAATTAATTATTGAGTACAAAATATCAATGCAGCAGAAATTTTAAGTAGTATAAGAATTTGATAAATAAATAAATTTCAACGAAAAGGGGAACCTGCACTCTCTCCAAACTCTCTCTTTTAATGGTCCAACCTATTCTCTCTACTCTATATTCCCCTAAACTAAACAAATCTCTTATCTTCTAATATATTCATTGTTTGTATATACAGCCCCTAAAAGAAATAACCAAATTCTCTCCCCTAGCTAATGAAGAAGATCATGGTGAGTTTCTTTTTTAAGAGGAGAGTGGTCACCGATAGATCTTTAGAGGGTTTTGGACTCCCTCAACATCATTAGTGCTGCAGAGAGAACTGAAGATGGTATCCAAGGCCATAAGAAAGTGAGAATTGGAATTGGACATGTACATGGTTTTTGATGAACAACCATAATTAAAAGGTTTTACATGTAAAAATTATAAAATTACAAGGTTTTACTTATGGCTACCTAGCACCAATCTTCAATTAAAACTCATAAATAAAGGATGCTAAAAAATGGTTGTGAAATATACATTTTTTACCCAATATACTTTTAACAATTACAAAATCGTCACTTCTAAATGAGAAGCATCATTTCTATTTATGTTGGTACCGAGGATCCAAACACGAAGCTCCTTTTAAAAGATTCATATTCTAACCATTGTGTTACACTCAATATTTCGATTGTATTTTAAAATATACATTACAAGAAAAACGACCTTTTCCTACCATCAAATCAGTAGGAAAAGGCCCAAAATCGGTAGGAAATGCCGCATTTCCTACCGGCCCCGTGCGGTAGGAAATGCTTAAGTGGGAAATGACTTTGGTAGAAAATGATATTGACCGGGTCAACGTGGGTCCCACATGATGACGTGGCATGCCACATGGCGGGGACTCACATGCCAACTTGGACGATGATGTGGCGACATGTCAGATGCCATGTCATATGACACGTGGGCGGGCCCCGCACACGTCATCAGCCACGTCAGCCGCTGACGTGGAATACCGACTACTTTTGCACACTTCGGTAGTAATTGTTTCAGGCACCTTGTAAAATGGCATTTCCTACCGGCCATTTCCTACCGCTATTCATTATTTTCTACCGTTCTTATGAATGCGGTAGGAAATGTTTTGAAGACGGTAGGAAATACTAGGTTTCGAATGGTAATAACGGTGGGAAATGGCTTGAAGACGGTAGGAAATACTGGGTAACTTTTATAAAAATAAATGTTTTTCATTGATTCAAAAGCATACACATTGCATAACAAAATCAATATCTAATTCACAAGAATACAATCAAAACCAAAAATCAAACATCTATCATAAATCGTAATCCGCCTTCATCACCATAAAATTAACAAATTAAAGTTACATCTACAAAATATTTGTACAAATGTACTAAAATACAACCATTACAACAAAGCAAAATAAAAATTTAAAAACCTAAACTAGTCACTCTTGAAGTGGTCATCATAATTGTCTTTGTCATTGCCTTCAACATCGCCTTCATCCGAATAGTTCTCTTTAGCCTTCTTCCGAAAAGTTCTTTTAATTTGTATCAAGTCCTAACAATTGACATAAAAAACGGAACAAAAAATTATACATATATACATACACAAATGAAAGTTAATGAGCTCAAATAGCAAACAAAATGAAAGTTTGAACTAATCAAATTGAAGAATACTATATGTAATTCAAACATCCAAATATTATTCAAATTGAACTAACACAAACACACACATATTATATGTAAATCAAATGGATATATAAAAGAGGGTAAAGATTTGTACCTAAATAATGGTGATGAAGAAGAAAATCGAGATGAAAAAAATGAAGAGAATTGATAAGAATAGTAAAAGATGGAGAGGTGGAGAAGAGAGTTGAAGTGAAGGGGAATGAAGAAAGTTATTGTTTTATAAATCTGAATTACACATTTCCTACCAATTTGCGGTAGGAAATGACTTTGGGCGCCATTTTGAATTTTGATTTGGGCGCTCATTTCGAATTTTTGGTTTAGGCGGTCATTTTAAATTTTTCATGAATTTTCATTTCCTACCGACTTGCGGTAGGAAATGACTCTGGGCGCCATTCTGAATTTTGATTTGGGCGCTCATTTCGAATTTTTGGTTTAGGCGCTCATTTTGAATTTTTCGTGAATTATCATTTCCTACCGCATGATACCATTTCCTACCGTAAACCGGTAGGAAATGGAAAAAAAAATGAAAATGAGACTGCGGGGATTCGAACCCACATCTCCAGCGAAATTTGTACTACCTCCAACCATTATGCTAAGGTGTTTCTTGTGTTTTAATGTTACTCTAAAATTATATAACCACAATACCTTGTTTATCACTTTTTAATTAAAAAGTCCTTACAAACGAACTTTAAAAATCACAATTTTTTGCAAATGTTACTAATTCATAGTGATCTTGAAATTCTCATGGTTGCATCGTTAAAAAATAGAACTAGAAAAATGGAGTAGTACAAATTATTGATAAAATAAGGGTTTTTCCTTATAAAATCACGTCAAATGAATTTTAAAAATCATAATTTTTTTCACACATGACTAATTTGCAGTGATAATGAGATGCGTACATTTAAATCGTTCAAAAAACTTTTTTTCAAAAAATAAAGTCCAACCCTAATAACCTTAAATATAACCCCTAAACTACAACAATAAGTTGTGGAAGCTAAGTTGTTAAAGATGGTGAATAATTTTTTTTAAAAAAATTAATTTGTAAGTGCATAATTTTGTTTTGGAACTACGCGCACTAATATACAACGAGTTTAACAAAATAAATAAAAAAGGTTGAAATTATTTTGTAATAAATAAGGGTTAAAGTCAAATTACTTGTTGACCGTTAAATTAATTAATCAAATAAATTTATTAAATTTTAAATATTTTGGAATAAGATTTAAAAATATTGATTTTGACTCCCATACGGTTCGATTGTCGAAATTCTATTTCAAAATAATAGAATCAAGAATCGGGAACGAAAACTAGTTTAGGGGTTAAAATCAAATTACTAGGTGACCTTTAAATTACTTAATCAAATAAATTTATTATTTTTCTTAAAATTTTGGAATAAAATTTAAAAAGATTGATCCTGACTCCCGTACGGTTTGATCGTCAAAATTCTATTTCAAAATAATCGAATCAAGAATCGGGAACGAAAACTAATTTAATAGTTAAAGTAAAATTACTAGTTGACCGTTAAATTACCCAACCAAAAAAATTTATTATTTTTTAAAAAGTTTGGAATAACATTTAAAAAGATTGATCTTGTCTTCCGTACGGCTAGATCGTCGAAATTCTATTTCAAAATGATCGAATCAAGAATCGGGAACGAAAACTAGTTTAGGGATTAAAGTCAAATTACAAGTTGACCGTTTAATTACATAATCAAATAAATTTTTAATTTTTTTTAAATTTTAGTATATGATTTAAAAAGATTGATCTTGACTCCCGTATGGTTCATCGTCAAAATTCAATTTCAAAATAATGGAATCAAGAATCGGGAACGAAAACTAGTTTAGAGGTAAAAGTCAAATAACTAGTTGACCTTTAAATTAACTAATCAAATAAATTTATTATTCTTTTTAAATTTTGGAATAAATTTTAAAAAGATTGATATTGACACTCGTACGGTTCGATCGTCGAAATTCTATTTCAAAATAATCGAATCAAGAATCGGGAACGAAAATTAGTTTAGTGGTTAAAGTAATATTACTAGTTTACCGTTAAATTATCAAACCAAAAAATTTTATTATTTTTTAAAAATTTTGAAAAAACATATAAAAAGATTGATCTTGACTTTCGTACGGTTCGATGGTCGAAATTCTATTTCAAAATGATCGAATCAAGAATCGTGAACGAAAACTAGTTTAGTGGTTAAAGTCAAATTACTTGTTGACCGTAAAATTAGCTAATCAAATAAATTTATTATTTTTTTTTAATTTTGGAATAACATTTAAAAATATTGATCTTGACTCCAGTATGGTTCGATCATTGAAATTCTATTTCATAATATTCGAATCAAGAATCGGGAACGAAAACTAGTTTAGGGATTAAAGTCATATTACTAGTTAACCGTTGAATTAGCTAATCAAATAAATTTATAATTTTTTACAATTTTGGAATAACATTAAAAAAGATTGATCTTGACTCCCGTACGGTTCGATCATCGAAATTCTATTTCAAAATAATCAAATCAAGAATCGAGAACGAAAACTAGTTTAGCGGTTAAAGTCAAAGTACTAGTTGAATGTTAAATTACCTAATCAAATAAATTTATTATTATTTTAAAATTTTGGAATAACATTTAAAATGATTGATCTTGACTCCCGTACGGTTCGATCGTTGAAATTTTATTTCAAAATAATCGAATCAAGAATCCGAAACGAAAGCTAGTTTAGGGGTTAAAGTAAAAAATGAAATAAAATTAGTGAATCTGGTGTGACATGCATCACAAAAATAGTGAGTATTAATATTTGCGTTTTTATGTATTTTAATTCGAATTTTATCTTTTTTCTTATTTTTTTATTTAAATTTTTAATGTAATTCACAAATTTTTATTTTTATTTAGTAGATAAGATTTTAATTTTTTGCACAACTCATTTCCTACCGCTCATCGGTAGGAAATGTCCACCGACACGTCAACCAATCAGAAGCCGCCAAGTAGACATTTGTTGGTAAATAGGCGAGGTATTTCCTACCGCCTACACGCGGTAGGAAATGCTACACATAAAGCTGCACTGCCACATGGCACTTAGGGCACACAACACTCATTTCCTACCGACATTTCCTACCGATGTCGGTAGGAAATGTGTCACTCATTTCCAATCGTAGTGAGACGGTAGGAAATGGTATGAGTGAAACAATGTCGTTTCATTGCGGCCGGACATTGACGTGGCCTTGCGGGTCCCACTCGACTCATTTCCTACTAACTTCGGTAGGAAATGTGGAGGTATTTCCTACCGGTTATGGGTCCGGTAGGAAATAGTCGTTTGACTTGAAAAGCTGTAGGAAATGGTCGGTATGAAATGCGTCGGTATGAAATAAACGGTAGGAAAAGGCCATTTTTCTTATAGTGATGTTATGCCATATTTTGGCATGTCTAATAATTTCCCAAATTTCTAATATTACTAATTATTAATTCAGATTAATAATTATAACTTAACTCCTAAGTTTTATCCTCTCTCTGAAACGAGGAAAGAATTAATCTCAATCAATCAATAACGGAAAATATCTCCAAACGATATTCTTCAAATCAGGAAGATATCACAATGATAAGATTAAAACAGATAAAATCAGTAATCACCCAGATTAACGAAGTTTATCCCTAAAGTCTCTAAGGGATAGACACAAATCAATTTCACAGAACTACGTGGGCTTGATCCTATATAAACATATAGGTACGTAGGCATCTTGGTATTATGGAATCCGATACACGAGACAAATCGAGACAACTGCCAAGTCCAGTCCCCTCTTTTTTCATAAACCCTAATCCCCTAAAACAGTCACATATTCACAATTCGTTTTTCATAAACCCTAATCCCCTAAAACAGTCACATATTCACAATTCGCTCTATTATTCCAGCATACCTCCAATTTCGTGTTGTTACGAAATTCCTCCAACAACATTTGGCGCTAGAAGGAGGGCATTTTCGTTTGTGGAGGACAAACGAATATCACTTTCACGAAGTTTTTTGGGTTTTATTATAATCGGGGGCTTTTGGGTTCGGACAAACACAAATCAGAGGGCTCAAGTTAAAAAAAAATTGAACAAAAAAGCGTTATGTTCGTGGGATCAACACAAATAAAAAATGGGAGTAACAGCCAGCAACCGTGGAAGCAACAGGAATTACCAAACCAAAGCAGCGGATGAATTATATTATAGTACAAAAAGGCGATTTCATACATATGGTGGGACCCGTTTGTAAACAAAAAAACCCGATGTCAAGACGAAGGCAGCAAAAAAAATTGATAAAAATTGCGACATAAAGCATTTATGCAAGCAGGAGGCGCAAAAGAAAAAAAGGAAGGGAGCACCACGTGCATCAGCAACAAACACAATTGAAGGTAGAATCACAGAGAAGGAAAACGAGGTGTTATGCACCCACTTCGAAAAAGAAAAATATTTACAAGAGGAACAAGTTGAAAACATATATGGTGGAGCCCGCAGCAGAAGAAAAAAGATGGGAAGTCAAGAACGGAGCCGCAACATCAAGCAAGTGCAGCATCTGACCATTTGTTATTATGATTCGGCTTGCACAAAAAAGATAAGAATTCTATTCTTATTTTAATTTTCTGCAAATTAATTATATTATCCTGTCATGCATGCATAATCATGTTTTTAAATATTTTTTTCAGAAAAATATTTATTATTTAAAAATTCGTGCGAGCTACCTATTTTTATGCTTGTAAAATTATTGTGATTTAGAAAATATCGTACGAGATATTTATGATTTGATGAATTGATGGCGGATTTATTTTACAATCCCGTACGAGTTGCATGCTTTGAAAAATAAAATACATATGCGAGATGCATAATTTTGAAAAAGATTTTCTACAAAGAAAATGAGCATTATTTTCTAAGAAAATAAATATCGCGACATTCTTAAAAGAGCATATTTATTATTACATTTGGATTTGTAAAATATTTTTCATATATCGTCGCGATAGTACATATATGTCAAAAATATTTTCAAGTTTGCAATTTAATTGTCAAGTAGGGTAGCCTGGACAAGCTATAAATCTCGCAAGGCTACATGCTTAGTAAAGTTCAGCACCCTCTGGATTATTGAAGGCCTATGAGATATCACTATATCGAATGGGTGGAGGCATCCCTATGCACAATTACATTGAAGGCCCATGGCCAGATCTCTCAAGATCGCATGGGTGGAGGCATCCCTATGCACAACTACATTTACATCTACATGTACATCTTATCTACATCGAAGACTCCGCAAGACACATCATTATGTGATTGCATCAAACACATCCTTATGTGGTTGCATCAGACACTTGAAAAGCGTGTACGCCAGTTCAGGATATATACAAGCGCCAAGGTCCTAACTAGACAACAAGGATCGCAATGGATTTCAAACGAATTATTTATACTCGCACATTTGAAAACCTTGGCAGATATTTATCCTATAATGGTCATCGCATGCTATCACTCTTGCATCCGCATATGCCTAACGAGCACAGTGGTGCTCTAAGTGTTTTTCTAATCATCTATTTTTAGTTGTTTCAGTGACTCAAGAAATTTGGAAGCTTGAAGAATTCTTAGTTCTCCACTGCAGCAAGCTACACTGAAAAACTGGGGGCTAGTTGTTATGCCATATTTTGGCATGTCTAATAATTTCCCAAATTTCTAATATTACTAATTATTAATTCAGATTAATAATTATAACTTAACTCCTAAGTTTTATCCTCTCTCTGAAACGAGGAAAGAATTAATCTCAATCAATCAATAACGGAAAATATCTCCAAACGATATTCTTCAAATCAGGAAGATATCACAATGATAAGATTAAATCAGATAAAATCAGTAATCACCCAGATTAACGAAGTTTATCCCTAAAGTCTCTAAGGAATAGACACAAATCAATTTCACAGAACTACGTGGACTTGATCCTATATAAACATATAGGTACGTAGGCATCTTGGTATTATGGAATCTGATACACGAGACAAATCAAGACACCTGCCAAGTCCGGCCCCCTCTTTTTTCATGAACCTTAATCCCCTAAAACAGTCACATATTCAATATTCGTTTTTCATAAACCCTAATCCCCTAAAACAGTCACATATTCACAATTCGCTCTATTATTCCAGCATACCTCCAATTTCGTGTTGTTACGAAATTCCTCCAACAACAAGTGATATATATCATACCAAATAAATCACAATTTCTCCTCTCATCTATTTTTTTATTTTAATTTTTGAATAAATCAAATGTTAGTTTATAACTTTTTCCCATAAAAGTTTGAAATAATTGCATTTTAGTTCTTAATTTTCCTTTAAAAAAGTTTCATAATTACATTAAACAAAAGTTTTCACAATTACAGCCGAGAAAAAAAAAATGTTTTCACAACAATCAAAATTATTTTAGAATTAGTAATTTTTATCAAAGATTAAAGACCTCTATTTCGATTTTCAAGGGATTCAAGTTAGCCCAGTAGCAGAGACTCATCGTTACCACCTTCCTCGTGACAGATTCATGAGTTTGGATCATTATTTTTTCCTCCTTTTGTACTGCCGCGCGGAGAAAAGGTTTCCTTCAATTTCTCCAGTTCTCCCAGAGATGAAAATTATTTTGTAACACAGGGAAGTTAGCATCTCCACCAACTCCATCGCTACACACAAGCTGGTTGATCTGATCATCAACGCCAAACCCTGAAGGACCACTTTTTGGTGTGGCTTTATCTTCAAGACCTGTACCGAAGAAATTCTCATTGACTGGAACTGGATTATTCCAATAATTTCCATTTTGTGGATCATGTCCTATTAGTTGATCCGGATTCTCATATGTGCCGCTGACATTAGGGTAGACATTGAAATTGCTTTGGTCAAAACCAGCAGCGGCCGAATTGTCCAAGCTTTGCAAAAGGGAAGCCGACGTTCCCGAATCAGCCAAACTGTACCCTTGTTGCGGCGCTTCTTGCGGCAATGCAGTGGCAGCAACACTTGAAACACCGAAGAGTCTTTCATACAACACATCAACATCAAATATATTATCACTTTCCTGAGTACTACTGTTGTTGGCAGAATCATTTGTCATAATCCCGTGAACAGACTGATTCATGGAAACGGGAGGAACGAGGAGGGTATCACTTTGAAAGGGAAAAGAGTGTGCGCTTGTTGTGGTATTCGAATTGAGAGCAGGCTGCAGGTTGTTCGGATAAGAGATTGAAGGGGCACAGAATCTCCCAAAAGTTGTTTGGCTACTCTGAAATTCATTTCGCAACAAATATAATTGATTGGCCAGTGCTATTTCACACGGTACCTTGTGGGCCATATAACTGTCCCGCCTGTAACAATGTATTGAATCGTTAGAAAAAATTGTACATATTCATAAATTTTCAGTGAATAATCATAAATAAATTAAGATAGTAATAAATTATGAGTTTGAACGTGATGAACTAGCTCGGATTATTGTGTAGTAGATTATATACTATAAGTTCTTCATTGTAATTATTATAAATTAAATACAATTGTATTTGTATAATATATGATCACATTGTTAAACCGCTACTTCAAGATATAAAAACGTTAAATTTATTTTCTCGCGCAATGCGCGAATTTTTCTATATAAAAAAACAAATAATATAGAATATGTCCGGTTTGTATTTACTTTAATATTTGCAATTATGATGAAGTAAATTTGCAGTTGTGATATGAAAGTTATATTGTAATTGAGGAATTTAGTTAGAACATGAAAACAACTTACCTTGAGAAAATAGAGCCGCACCCGCACTCGTATTCTTTGGTGCCGCAAATTTTTAAGTGGGCTTTCAAGTCTCCCTCAATGGCGTAAGTTTTTTCGCATTTTGGACAGCTCATAGTTTTTTCAGTATGCTTTCTTTTAAAGTGTTTCCTTAAGCTAGCAAGATCACATAATGCATTGGAGAGATTGTGATATGTACAAGTAGTCTCAGGACACAGATATACCTTTCTCTTCTCCTCATCATTGTTTTGGACAGGACGGTTGTTACGAACATACTGTATGTTGTGTGCTCGTCGATGTAATACTAGATTTTGTTCTCGGTTAAAGCACTTGTTGCAGAAATCACAAGAGAACAGGGGTTTAGCATAAATTTCCTCTGGTGATAGTGCAATCACCTCTACATCGTCATCATCTGCTGGAAAAAGGGGGAAAGTAGTTATATTCCTTAAACCAATGAAAATTATGCATAATGTACTGCATGCAATCATCATTTACTAATTAAATAATGTGTGTGATTGCCTGTGATCGGTTGCCGCCTTCTTTTTTTCTGGGCAGGAGGAGGTGGCGGAGGTGGAGTTGAAGTAGTAGCAGCCATTGGTGCACCTGCATTGAAACAATTCTGTTGGTTTATATCCATTTTGGTGGCGGTTGTTTATATACGAATGTTTATTAGTTAAGCTAGCTATATATCTCGGATCTAATTGATGCTGAACTCTACTAATTCTTCTTGTAGATGGCTTCACAGAACTGTGTTTCGGTGCTTTAAATAGGACAAAGAGGGCCTCTAAAGTTAAGTGGTGCGTCAGCTGTCTACCAAAGAGCCCTCTAGAGATAAGAACAGCATTGAATGTGCATTTAATTCCTTCTTTCTCCATGCAATCTCTCACTTCATTCTATTGACATTATTAGGATCATCAATAGCTAAAGATAGTGAGAGATAATAAAGATATGATGAACGTAGTGATATTTGCTACTACTAAGCCTAATCTCTAATCTGTTTGTATGCGGCTACTGTAACTACTTCATGCTGTTCTGTCATCTGCTCCGATGTACACGTATATACATATTTGACACGTAGATACACTTTGAAGCTCTCGAGCATGGAGCCAGTTCTTATGATACCATAATTGAGTAGATCTGCTAGAGTAGATGTGTTAATTACTTACGGCTAATTAGCTGATCACTGAAACACACCAATTTGCAGTTAAAACCCGTATCTCTTGGATATGAAAAATACGGTCTGTTGCAAGGAGTCCACATATATATATGTCAAATAAACTGCTTTTATAGATTAGTTACAATGAATACATGTAGATCATTTATGTTCAATAATATATGTTTTACAATGTTCAGTTACATGCATGTTTTCACATTATTTCCTAGATATATATATACTTTATTGTGTGGAAAATGCAGATCCTTTATCTATAAGTAAAATACAGATTATTCATAATTTTTCAGATTGTATTATATATTTATATAATTATATATATATAATTAAATATATATATATATATATATATATATATATATATTTATAATTATATATTACATAATTATGACGTCATCCGGTTGAACCACTAGTCAATCCGGTTGAACCAATCGAACCAGTAACCAGTAGGGCTTACGGTTCGATACCCGGTCCGGTTCTGAGAACACAGTTTGAAACCCAATATTTAGCTACCTTCTAATTAATTAGATAAATTGACTCAATCAATCTCATTGATTTTTAAAAGACCTCTAAAATTAATATTATAATTACGACATGTTCTTAGCATCGGTTATCACCTCAGTAATGATATAATCAACATACTTCCTATAAAAAAATGATATAAACCAGAGATGTAGTTGTTATAAAAATTAAATATGTGCAACACTATTTTACAATTATTTTCCATGTAACTATTTATTTGACAGTTATTTTGCCATACAATCATCTATTACTAGGCGGCTTTAATTTCTTTTTAGTAACTTGCTTTATACCCGCACCGGGTAACTTTATTAAAATTTTGTAGTATAATTTTGATTATAATTTTTTTTTCTTTGTAAAATAAGTTTTATAAAATTTTGAATTATTTATTTTTTACTATTAATGATTGTAATGCATATGTGTTATATGATTTGTAGTATACATGCATATGGTTTGTAGTATAAATTTATTTTTTTGTAAATGATTTTTCTATAATTTATATTTTAAACTTTAGGCTACCATATATTTTAGTATATCATAATTATTTTTTATTTTTTTCTTTTATTAGATCACAAATTATATGCTTAAAACATATGGGTACTATATTCGTGTAATAATCTATTCTTTTTTTTATATTTTATTATGTAATCTAATAATTATTTAAAAAAATTAGATATTTTGTTATAGTGTTTTATAGTTTTTAAAGACATTTTTTAAACTTGTTTGGAAATATGTGTGGTATAAAAGTTTTTATTTGTTTGAATATTGATTATATTTACATGTTAATTTTATATTTTTGACATGTGTGGTATTTATTATGTGTTTTTGTTTATAGTAATCTTACGGGTTTTTTGTATTATATTTAGATACTAATATAAATTTATTTTGTGGGTGTTTGGATTGCTTTCTAATTTAAAATATGTTCATTTATTGATTTATGTTGACTTTTTTTAATTTCAAATTTTTCTTTGCAAAGTAAGAATTTGTTTATATGTTGATTTATGCTCATATTTTTTAATTTAAATTTCAGCAACATATTTGTTGTCAAACCTAAAAATAGAATATTTAATAATTTTTATGAAAATGATTTTTTCAAACCACTTTTATTTAATGAAAAATTGTTTTTGTAAATTATATTTTAATGTTTAGCATAACATATATTTTAATATTTTATATTTTTGCTGTGTTTTCAATTTTATTAGAATATATATAATATATTTAGACATGTGGGAAATTATTGGTTTAACTTGTTGTGAACACAAATACATTTGTACTTTTTTTAATAAAATTTTGTACTATCTTATTTTTGTATTCTTTTAAATTTGTTTTAAATGCATTATATTAAGGTTTATTGTTGATTTTAATTTTCAAAAAATAGATTTTTTTTTGAATTGGCATTTGTTTTATGGAATATATTTTGCTGAATTTTGGTGTCATTTCCAATTATGACATGTTTTTTTATTACCTTTTTATTATCTTGTTTTACCATATATTTTATTAAAGACTTTTTTTTTTATTTGTAAGTAATTGTAAATTCTTTTTTTAAAAAGTTATTTTTTGAATTGAAATTCTGATGGTATGCTTTATTTACTTGTTTGTTATATATAACGAATGAATTTGTGACTCATTTTTAATTATGCTTTTTTACTATTTTATTCTTGTTTATTATTTTAGAAATATATATGTGTCAAACCTAAAATTAGAATCTTTAATGATTTTTATAAAAATAATGTTTTTCTTAAAACATTTTATTTGGTAAACAATTTTTTTTTGAAAATTTTATTTTAAAGGTTTAGCCTAACATATGTTTTAATATTTCATAGCATAATTTTAGTTGTGACCATAATATTTCATAGCATAATTTTAGTTTTTAATTCAATATTGCTCTAACCCAGCCCAATTCTAATTTCTAATAAAATAACCTTTTAATGAGACCAACACCTAAATCTCCTTACAATCAATATATATAAATAAAGGAGGATACGCGGGCGTTTAGGTGGCGTTCTAAGATCGTCTCAATCTATTTTTCTAATTTTTATAATTTTTTGATTTTAAACACTAATAAATATAAAAATATCTTTTAACATATTGGAAGTAGAGTAGGTGTTCGAATTTATAGATGATAAGAGTTCGAATTTATAGGGAAGACATATAATTAGAAGTTCTCTTGGAAGTAAAATAGATATTTAATTATAGGTATATGATTAAAAGTTCTATTAAAAGTAGAATAGGAGTTCAGATAAATACTAATAAATATAAAATATATTTTACCATATTAGAAGTAAAATAGGTGTTTAAATTTGTAGATGAAAAGAGTTCGAAATTATAGGTAAGACATGTAATTAGAAGTTCTATTGGAAGTATAATAAGTATTTATAAGGCATATGATTACAAGTTCTATTCGAAGTAGAATAGGAGTTCCAATTTATAAAGAATAAGAGTTCGAATTTATAGAAAAACATATAATTATAAGTTTTATTGGAAGTAGAATACAAGACGGTGGTGACAGTTTTTACAATATTCTAAAATTATATATTTTTTTATACAACTTATTTATACTTCTATTAGGAAAAATTTTCATAAATCCAATACTAATCTCATAAAAAAGGGTCTTCGTATTTAAAAAGAAAAGAACTGATGTGTTAACATAATAAAAGAACATTCTCAGGCGGGGACCCTAAATAAATACACGAGTATCTATAATATAAAGGAAAAGATGTTTTTTTTCTATTTTTTAGAACTCCATAAATTTAACACTAATAATTAAAAGACATAAAATTAAAAGCTCTATTGGAAGTAGAATAGATAGTTAATTACAAGGCATATGATATTAAAAGTTTTATTAGAAGTAGAACAGGAGTTCGAATAAACACTAATAAATATTAATTTTTTTAATATATTAGAAATAGAATAGGTGTTCGAATTTATAGAAAAAAAGAGTTCAAATTTATAGGGAAGACATATAATTAGAAGTTCTACCGGAAGTAGAATATGTATTTATAAGACATATGATTAAAAGTTCTATTGGAAATAGAATCGGAGTTCGAATTTATAGAGAATAAGAGTTTGAATTTATAGAAAAAACATATAATTATAAGTTTTATTGGAAGTAGAATGAGTGTTTGAATATATAGAGGAGACATATAATTAAAAAATTTATTAGAAGTAGAATACAAGGACGGTGGTGACGTCTTTTACGATATTATAAAATTATATATTTTTTATACAAGTTATTTATACTTCTATTAGGAAAAAATTTCATATATCCAGTACAAATCTCATAAAAATGGTCTTTGTATTTAAAAAGAAAAGAATTGATGTGTTAACAAAATAAAAGAACATTCTCATGCGGGAACCTAAATAAATACAGAAGTATCTATAATATAAAGAGAAAATAAGATGTTTTTCTTTTTTTAAAACTTCATAAATTTTAGAAAGCTTGGAGAAAATAAAAATTGGAATTCACACTATTTTTAGGTTTTGATTTTACGGAAAAAAGTTGTATAATAATATGTAATGAAGTTAAAATTTCTATCTCAAACGAGAGCGACTCGAAACGTATTTAACGGGAAGACGGCTCACTAGAAAAGATTGTATCGGCTATTAGAATTTAAAATTGATGATAAAAATTTTATCTCATTTTTAGTATTCGGTTTTTATGGATAAACATTATTATACAAGTAATATATGTAAAAGTTAGGGTTTTGTTCTTAACAAGAGAACGATTCAAAAGGAATAACCATGTTTAACGAGAAAGCGGTTCATTAAAGAAAACCGTGTTGAATATAAAAATTTAATATTAATGATATAATCGAAAAAAAATATATATAAATTTTTTAGGATTTTAGGATTTTAAATATTAATAACTAAAAACCTATCTTTTAACATATTAGAAACATAATAGGTGTTCAAATTTATTGAAAATAAGAGTTTGAATTTATATGGAAGACATATAATTAAAAGTTTTATTGGAAGTAGAATAAGTGTTTGTAATACATATAATTAAGAGTTTTATTGTAAGTAAAACATGAGTTTTAATTTATAAATAAGAAGAGTTTGAATTTATAGAAAATACATATAATTAAAAAATTTAATTGGAGGTAGAAAATATGTTTTATATATAAAGAATATATATATAATAAAATGTTTTTTTGGAAGTAGAATACGAGGACGATGGAAATGTACGTCTAATATGATTTTTTAAACTTTATATCTTTTTTTCCTAAAATTCTTTTATTTTAATTTTTTATACAAGTTAATTATACTTGCATTAGAAAATATGTTCATAAATTCAATATTATTCCCGTAATGAAAGTCTTCGCATTTAAAAAAATTGATGTGTTAACATAATTGGGAAAATAATTCCATGCGAAAGCTATAAATTAATACAGGAATATCTATAATATACAGAAAATATAAGATGTATTTTCATCTTTAAAACTCCATAAATATTCGAAAGTTTAAAGAATGTTAAAATTAGAATTTTCTCTCTTTTAAGGTTTTAATTTTTAAGAAAAAAATGTTATTTCATAAGATAAGTACTAATGAAGTTAGAATTTCGGTTCCAAATAAGAACGGCTCGAAACATGTTTTAACGAGAAGACGGCTCACTAGAAAATATTGTATTAGCTAGTAGAATTGGATACTGATGTCATAATTTTTAATTTTATTTCTAGGATTCGATTTTTATAGATAAAAATTATTATATAAGTCTTTAGAAAATATGTTAAATGTAACAAATATCTATATTAATTTTTTTTAAAAAAATTGTAATATCGCCGCGAAGCGCGGCTTTATCAACTAGTTATATATAGGATATAATATAATGACTAGAGGTAAGAGGGCATCCGGTCGGATTTTTTCACCATTGGCCAATGAGCTCTAAAAAGAATCCTAGAACTGAAATCAATACAAATATATTGTAAAGAACCTGTCAACGTCCACTCCTAGTAATTTCTACAATACTTAATATATCAGATGCTAATGTCGGCTGCTTGGTAAAATCGAACAATTGTCTTAAGACGGCCAGTGAAAATATCAAGAAGCAATGTTTGATATAAATAGAGAGGATTAATCAAGTTGGCCAAACATCAGTTTAAGGAAAAGAATTAGTATTCTACAGTCTTCTCTTAGCAGTAACAATGGCCAAGTCAAGAAACAACAGCAGGAGTGCCTTGTGCATTCTAATACTTTCTATTGTTGTCATCTTCATCACTGCTGAGAGCAGACCAGTTATCTCCAGTAAGTACTAGAATTAAAATATAATATTTTCAATGTTTGTTTTAATCAGATCTTAAATTTTCTATAGTACATACTTGTCAACATATTTTTGGATAATTATCTATATTCATTATTTTTCTTTTGAATAAATAGAATTATATATATGTATCTGTTCTTAATAAATTTCGGATGAGTGTGGAAACCAACAAGAGATAATTAGCTCTAATCACTTGAGTTATCTCATCGCAATCATATTTATTGATTTATTTATTTATTTATTTATAGTTTACTTAATTTTCGTTACTTTTTAATTATGATAGATAAATCAAAGATTATTTTTATATTTCATTTAAACATGATAGAAAATTCTACATTTATATTTAAAAATGTAAATAGATGTGGAAATATAAATATAACTTAGGGCAGTTTTAGGATTTTTACTTTGAATACTCCACATGAGGAGTATTATTAATTTTATACTCGGCCTCTGTCCCCTTATCAACGACAACAACAAAAAAAAAAACAATCAATAACTAGATCAAAAACTGAGTACTAAATGCAGTATATACTGATCAAAAACTAGAATCTTGGTCGAACTGAGTACTTAACTTGCTGAAGTATATTACAATATACAAGCTTAAGGCAATAAAGAAAAAGGAAAGAAAGAAAAGAAACCCCTTTATGAAGTAGTAATTTTATATCGTGAAACCTATTTTCTTGTTCACCAAACAGGGGGACTTGTAAGGGCCGATAGTCTAACCTGTGATCAACTGTTTGGAACAAGAAGTGGAGACACATGCTTTAGTATTGCTCAAAGTTTTGGATTAACAACTGCTGAATTTGATTCCATAAACCCAAACCTCAACTGTGCTGAATTGTTTGTTGGTCAATGGCTTTGTGTTCAAGGAACGACTGCTTAAGATAGTTACTGCAACCTCAAACCCGATCGAGCAACTGCGAAGTTACTACATGCATTACAATAACAATAAAAGGGTTGGACAGTTCTTTTTGTCCTAGCTTCACAGTTTACATGTACTTATATGTGCCTGTAGACTGTAGTAATAAATAGCTCTGCTTGCAGAAGTTTTATTTCTTATGTAATTGGCCGGATTCATATGTAATAAATAGCTCTGCTTGCAGAAGTTTTATTTCTTATGTAATTGGCCCGATTCATAACAAAGGATGAATTCGTTGCTATGCTTCCCATTAATCGTATTTTGAGTTTTTGAAACATGTCAAGTCTCTCTCTCTCTCTCTCTCCCCCTCCCTCTCTCTCAGGTAAAGAACTTGAAAAAAAAAGTTCGCATTGAAATTGAAGGAAATTTTGTACAAGAACACTGTGTGTTGGTATATGACTCTGAGTATTGTGTTATGGAAATGAAGAAAGAGCCGAAGTTTGGGATGGTAATTTTTAAAGTCATCCAAAAAAACTAGTACTAATTTAAGAGAGACATTAAATATAAGAGGCAAAATAATAAATTTATTATTTACATAAATTCAAACCTCAAGTTTCTTGTTTGCAAAAAATAAATAATTCTAGATATTAGATCTTATGGAACTTAATTTACCTATGTACAGCCCATACGTGTTGCTTACATTTGTCTCGAAAATGTTCCTAGTCACCAGCTACATAGCTAACTTAATTACTCAATTACGCTTACAAAAGGTATGCCCTTACAATTTTATAATTTAATTGTGCGCACACCTATCGTGTGCATGGTTATATATTATGATTCCCTATTAATTAATTATTAAGTCTCCTCCACCGATTTCATTGTTTTAGTCGCAGAAAATTAAGAGTTGTATTTGTCTTTTTCTCTCTGGGCGGAAAGAAACGGCAATCAAATCTCCGGTAACAATGTTTCTTTGGCGCAGTTCATGATAGTCTGGTTGTCGAATGTTTAGTATAAAAGAAGGCTCTAGCAAAGATATGGCATATCAAACCAGAACAAATTGATAATCAAGAGAGTTGCATTAATTATACTTACTAAAAGCAATACGGTGATTATGGCCAAGCTAAACAACAAAATAGTTACCATGTTGGTTCTCACACTCTCGCTTTATTTCATCGTCACTATTGCTGAAAGCAGAGCCATTTTCCCTGCAGGTAACTAAGTATTGTAATTCTAACTTGCCCTCTTCTACATAACAATTGTTTTATACTATTAATATATATAGGTTTTGTTCTAACTTCTAAATGAAAATCGAAAATCGAAAATCGTGAGAATAAATGGTTCTGTAGAACAAAATTTGCAGCAGAAACATTGTTGGTTGTGCAACGTGCACTAGATCACAAAAAAGTGTATCTCATGTCTAATGGACTCTTTTCATGTGTTTGAATAAATGAACAGTTGCTGTAAAAGCCAAAGCAGCTCCAGCATGTGATACAGTTTTTGGAGTGAGAAAGGGAGACACTTGCTTTGACATTGCTCAGAATTTCAAACTCTCAACTGCAGAATTTGAATCCATCAATCCCAATCTCAACTGCGCTGCAATGTTCGTGGGTCAGTGGGTTTGCATTGATGGAACCGCCTAAGATACTTCACACCTATATCGCGTATAAATCCAAAAGGGTCTAACTACACCTAATTTGCAGACTGCACTTTGTCACTTTCTTGTTTTTGCTACTCAAATAATTGGAATGTCCACGTGATAAGTCCAAAAGTTTTTGTCTTCATTGTAACTCTAGGAACTAAAGATGATTAAATCCACAACCTTTGTTTCTAGAGCTGGTGCCTTATTCTCTTGTATTTGATATCTCGCTGCATGGACACATCTCAGATCCCCCTCTCTGGGTCGTTTTGATGTGTCACGGACGACATGTGATTGTAGTTTCATTATGTTTTCAATCTCACAAACTGCTTCAAAAAAATTTGATTGATCTATATCAGCTTTGAAAGAACATCAAGTATGTCATTCTACCTAGCATTTATATTTTGCTACTTAGTATAGTCCATATAGCATTTAAGTAAAGAAATGAAGTGAAAGAACTATGAAATACTCCTATCAAATTAAAACAGTTCACTGAGAAATGTGGGAGAAGGACCAAAATTTGTTTGTATTAAAGAAGATGGATAATTGAAGAATTTTTAATGATAAATTTTATGAAAAATTGCAGACCTGATCAATCGATGAAGAATTTGGCGCCAAAATTAACTTGAAAACAGTGAACTCTGATTAAATTTGAAAGATAGAATTAATTACAAGCTTAATGAACTAGATACTATGAGAAATAGTCATCAACAAGACAATTTATACAAGTAAATAAACACTAGTAGCTGCAACTTCTTAAGAACCATTCTTTGAGCTACTGAGTTGACTTGAGACGTAACCAGATAAATTGATTGACTACATTTGATGCATATATATGGCCAAATTCAGCTGATCATTTTAGATGCATTACTACTGTAGCTTGTGGTTGTATTTATTTATGTGGCCTGGTCCCTGGAAATCGTATGCCAGGGACCGTAGAAGATGAAACTGTTGGACGGCAAAATGGTCGGTGTTGATTTAAAAAAAAAACGTACAATCCCTTATGTATCCAGTAATTTAGACAGTAAAGTGAATATGCAATTCTTATATGATGGAACCGATGTTGTTAATCAATTATGCAAGTATGTATGTTCTCGTTTTCATTGTAAATCTACACCCACGCACTTTGAGATCATCATTTACTTTTTACTTATCTTTTTGACAGCATATTATTGTTATTGTCAAAACCTGAATTTCTAGCTTGTTCCTTAACATCACAAGAGACAAATTAAACATTGATATTAACTCAACGCCGTATGTTTCTAGTTTCTGATATCAGTTCTAACACATATATGTATTTAACTGTTTGATATAGAACTAAGTAAAACAAACTCAAGCAAATGTATGTCAAGGACAAGCTATTTTATTATACTGAAGCAATACAGACTTTGTAGGCGAGTGCCAAGAACAAGAAAGCAAAAATTACGGAAATAACTATCAAACTTCCTAAACCACTTCTACCTCTATGTTTATTCAGATTCGATCCTGCAATTACTCCACCATTAGCATAACCAAATCACACTACTGACTCATCAAACTGCATGAATTAAATACGTAAAATAATATTCAAATAATTAAAGTGTTTCAGATTAATCCCAACATTACTCCCCCTTAATCTGGAAATCCTGCCAGATACTTAATTCCCAGAAGCCTGCGCATTTTCTCAAACTTTGCTGTCGTCATAGCCTTCGACAAAACATCAGCTCGTGGCATATCACTTTTCACATATTTCAGGATGATTTCACCACGATCAACACACTCTCGGATGAAATGGTAACGTACATCAATGTGTTCACTTCGCCCATGGAATACTGGATTTTTTGCAAGATCTATAGCAGACTTGTTATCAATATAAGGACCTATGTTTCCAGCAGCCACTAGACTAAGTACATTACGCAACCAGATTTCTTGACAAGCAGCTGCCGTGGCTGCCATAAATTCTGCTTCGCATGAAGACAGTGCCACACACCTCTGTTTCTGTGATACCCACGTAATCAAGGTCTCATTCAGGTAGAAAGCCATGCCCCCGTACTCTTCCTATCATCTATCTGCCCTCTCCAGGTCGATGTCCGAGTAGCCTGTCAGCATGTTATTTCCACTGTTCTTTGTGTATACCAAACCAAAACTCAGAGTACCTTTTATGTAACGAAGAATCCTTTTCACAACATTTAGATAAGTAGCTGTTGGACGCTCTTTCCACTGTTCTTTGTGTATACCAAACCAAAACTCAGAGTACCTTTTATGTAACGAAGAATCCTTTTCACAACATTTAGATAAGTAGCTGTTGGACGCTCTATATATCTACTCACGATCCCGATTGAAAAAGCAATGTCAGGTCTGGTGTGTACCAGGTACCTGAGACCTCCTACCATGCTTTTGAATAGTGTGGCAACCGTCTTTCCTCCTTCATCTTTGGTAAGTTGTTATTTGGGATCCATTGGAAACTTTGTTGGATTACAATCACTCATTTCAGCTTTCTCGAGAATCTTCTTCGCATAGCAAGTTTGTTTTAGCTCAATGAAACCATCTCCTTGCTCTACCTCAATGCCCAGATTGTAGCTTAGTTTACCCATGTCACTCATTTCAAATTTATGGAGATATTTGTTCCCATAACCATAATATCATCCACATATACACCCACAATTATCACATCGTTTCCTTCCCTTTTTATGTAAACCCCATGCTCATATGGACATCGAGCGAAACCAAGTTGCTCAAGACATTTGCTAAGTTTTATATACCACGCTCGAGGGGCCTGTCTTAACCTATACAATGCTTTCGATAAGTTGTACACCTTGTGTTCTTCTCCCTCCTTTACAAATCCCTCCGGCTGAGCAACGTAAACTTCTTCACTGATCTCCCCATTCAAAAATGCTGTTTTCACATTAAGATGATGAACCTGCCAGTTATTCTTCGCAGAGAGAGCTAACAACAGACGAACTATCTCTAGATGAGTAACAGGTGCAAAGACCTCGTCGACGTCTACTCCGGGTTCTTGAACATATCCTTTGGCGACTAACCTCGGCTTGTGTTTAACAATCTTTCCACTAGCATCATTCTTGATTTTGAATATCCATTTTAATCCAATGACTTTGTGACCTGCTGGAAGTTCAGTTAAGCTCCAGGTACCATTTTTTTCAATTGACTCCAACTCCTTTTCCATGGCCAGTCTCCAGGGACGTTCCTTCGTTGCTTGACCATTCTTCATCAATTTCAACTTCATCAGTGTCATTATAAATTTCAACAAACGATCTAAGCCTCTTTGGTTGGCCACTGTCATCATAAGTATTACGATCTAGGTTTGACGAGTGTGACAACGATGTTATTTAAGATTATTTTCTGATAACTGTTTCATCGATTAAATATTATTCGATAATTATAATTGTGAAGAGAATATCATTTCAAATATTTATTTAAAGTTTTATTTTAATCATCTATTATTTATTTAATTAAATGAATATTATTGTGAATATTCATTTTAAGATTTAAAGGTAATTATTCTGTTTAATTATATTCCTTAAACCTTTATGAGCTTATATGTTCATTTGATGATTATTTTAATCGTTATACTTTCCCTATTGAGGTTACATGGTTATAGATATTTCCTTAATGATATTAAATATCTGTTGGATTTTGAAAACCCCATGGGTATGATGGGATATTTTGTTAAACTCTAGTAACCACTTGCTGAGCAATTCTTTCGCTCATACTTGTTTATATATATATATATATATATATATATATATATATATATATATATATATATATATATATATATATATATATATATATATATATATATATTACCCTTTCAGCAAGAGGTAGATGGATGAGGCTTATCTGCACCACTCGGAAAAAGCAGGCAGTATGCCCTTATGAGAACGATATTATCCAGGAAATCTATAGCTGGAGTAAGTTACATATAGGCTTATTGATGTGTGATATATATATATATATATTACTTTGTACAGATTAGTACTAGTTGCTGGCGTACTTCTCAACGAAGCTACACTAGTGGGATAAGATTTGTAAGACACAATGTGATGTAATTGAATGGATGCAATGCAGCGAGTAATGTGAGGACTTTAGTTCTTGTTTCTAGCCCTACAAGCTAAAAGATCTTGTTGGTTGGGGTCACAGATGTTATATTGCAAATTTTGGACAATTACAAGGAATATGGTGTCATTAAACAGGTGAATATATTTGAGAATTTTCGTGTAAGGACCAAATCTCCTGACCCGGATTTGGGGGCGTTACAGTATGTTTTGATATAAATATAAATATTATAATCTGAATCAATAAATTTAAAAATAAATTCATGATTAAAAATTGTTAGCATGTCGTAATAATTGAAATACAAGATATTATTTCACTCGAGCCACACAAAATCACATACACGTAATAATTGAAATATAATATATTCTTTCACCGGAACCACACAAAAACGCATACACCCACGCGCACCCCCACACACAGACATAATGTTTATAATTTAGAATACATGTGAGTGAGTGGTTTAATTTAGTGGTTAAAATGTGTGTAAACTAACTTGGAGACCCAAGTTCAACTCCTCCTAACAACAATTTTTTCAAAAAATAGTAAATACAAGGGTAAATTAGTCATTTCAAATTGAATAAAATGTCTCATAATTTAGATTGAATAAAATGTCTCATTGGGCTATTAATAATATATTAGCTTATAACGCACGACTTTTTTTCTTATATTTATTATATTATTTTTATTATTTATTTTTATTAGTTTACATATCAAATTGTTGTTATGAAATTGATATATATATATATATATATATATATATATATATATATATATATATATATATATATATAATGTGTTTTACACGTTCAATTTATAATGTGTTTTACACGTTCAATTTATAATGTGTTTTATCTTGAATTCTTAAAACTTGATTTGGATGATTTTACAGCCTACGTAAAATTATAAAAATAATCTTTAATTTAGTGATGATTTAATAATTTTCTCCAATTAAAACTACCAAGAAACAAAAGAGAGATGAAATTGACGATTTTTTATATTGAAAATTCTATTTTATTTAGGAAATCTACTTATATTTTATTTTGATTATATTTTATAATCAAAACAAAATATAATAAGTAGATTATATTTTATAATCTACTTATAAATTTTTTAATCTACTTATATTTTGTTTTGATTATCAAAATTACCTTCTTATTATTTGAAGATAGTTGTACTAACAACCAAATAAAATTTCAATAATAAGTGTAGGAGAGATTTTGTCCAAAAGTTTGGTAGTTGGTAGTCTCGTTCTCAGTACCATAAAATAAATAAGAACTGTTAGGTCTTAAAATAAATAGATAAAAAAAAGTTGGATCTAGCATAAAAAATATTTAATATTTTAACATGTACACTAAAATGTGTATTTATATCAAAATATGAAAAAGTGATTGTCAATGATTTAAATCATACTCCCTCCGTCCCTTAATGCTACTCTCGTTTCATATGTCGGGGCTGTTCATAACATGAGACAAATAACTAATTTACGTCTAATCTATAAGACCAAATATAGTCATGAGTGTTGTTGAATTCATATTTATGAGTACTTTAATACAGTGAAGTTTTTATATTTAATACTAATACGAAATTCAAGATATTAACGATCAAAAGTGTATGTTGACAAACGTGTCCAGTCAAAACAAGAAAAACATTAAAGGACGGAGGGAGTATATAATTAGGTTTTCTATATTGAATAGGATTATTAATGTAGGTATTCTACACTAAATATGATTAATATAAGAATTCGAAATTATATTTTCTCTTGCGATTCTGAGTGTTTTCATTTGGATAATAATTGTTAAATCATCACTAAATTAAAGATAATTTTACGAGTTTCGCGTGGACTATAAAATCATCCAAATCTGATTTCTATATCTCGAGATATATAGCCTAAATATTAAATATAAACCTTTTTTTAATATTAATAAATAAATAAATAAATAAAATTCAGTTCTAATACAATATTTTATATCCTTTTCAGATTATAACTTCTTTTTAAAATTCAATTCTAATACAACCTTTTTAATTATATCCTTTTTAGATTATAATTTTCTTTTTAATATGATATAATCTTGATCGTCTATTTTTCAAAATATTATATTCGACGATTGAGATTATTTTGACGGTAAAGTGACCAAGCCAAAATTATGAATAAGATTCCTGTTACGCTTATTATATATAAAGATATAATAATAAATTAGCACAAAAGTAGCCTTAATTTTTTGGAGCAAAAAATTGATCAATGTCTAACATATACGTATATGCACTGGCGGAGGCACGTTGGGCCCTCCCGAGACACGTGTCCCACTACTTTTAAAAATATATATTTTTGTATATAGAAATCATAGGTTAAATAATATAATATAAGTATTTATTCTTGTAATCGTAAGTACACAAAAGTCCCGTCCTTTTATTTGGTTATGGTTGTTAAAGAAATAACACTTCTAAAACATAAAATGTGTTGTATGTTAAAAATATGGCCGAATATTACAATAAATTTCAAGCTCTTATTTAAAGGGTGTTGACCCATCTATCACAATTTTAAACTAAATGGCCCCAAATATCACAACCCGAAAATATAATCTCAAATGTCACACTAAAACACTACATCGTGTAGCGATTTTAATTTTTAACGAAAATCGCTACATCATGTGTTTTGGTTTTTTTCTTTTTCTTTTTTTTTTTTAATCGGATGTTTGTACGGTGCCCCAAGAGGGATGTTTGTACGGTGCCCCAAGAGGTTTAGCTCCTGGCTCCACCACCGCGTATATGGTATCTTATATAAAAAAAAAATTATTTTAGGTGCAAACTGCAAATGCACACCAGCTGCTAATTACTCTGCATATGCATTGAACTGCAATTCTACATGCGTGTAGCTATATGGAGTATGGATGTTCTTCCTCTTGAATAATATCTTCAAAAAGTTCCCCCAAAGAAGCATAAGATGACCCATTTTCTGCCATAGCCACCCTACTCAATTTCTTCATCTCGTTAACCTTTTTTCTAATTTGACTCTCATTTTCATCCAACATCAGCTTCCTTAATACCACCTCAAGTTCTTTGGCCTTAACAATCCCATCATTCACCATGCTAAATTCATTCGAGTACTCCATTTCGACTTCTACTGCGAGTCCCAGCTCATGTGCCAACTCGAAAGCATTTAGCTGTTGCTCGGCATAGATTGGCCATGTTGCAATAGGCACCCCGTGCCATATACTCTCCATTGTCGAGTTCCAACCGCAATGAGACGCAAATCCTCCAACAGCATTGTGTGATAACACTGTCACTTGTGGCGCCCATCCAATAACTTTTCCAATCGAGGCTGTTCTTTCTAGAAATCCGGGTGGAAGAACCTCGTCCAAGTTTGTGGAACTTCTCTTCAGTTCTGCTACAGGATGACGTATTGACCATAGAAAACGGTGTCCACTGCTCTCAAGTGCTAATGCTGTCTCCTTCAGCTGCTTGATATATTAAAAATAAAATCTCACAATTACTCACCTGCTTTAATTATTTGTTTTTTGTTTTGAATAATTAGACTTACATATCATTCAAATGAAAAATACTCGTTCTAACTAATTTGGGGGGCTAAGAGAAGTTATAAAAATCCACTAATTTATACGAGCAAGAATAAGTGGAGTACTAAAAGCTTTCGAAAAAATTTACGAAATATAAAAATCTTATTTTCTTAACAAAGCGCCTTAAAAAACTGACCTGATTGTCATGAAATCCACCGAAACTGCCAAAGCACAAAAACACAACAGATGATGGAGGTTGACAATCCAGCCAACATAGGATGTCCTTCACCTCATCGGCATTATGTCCTTCGCCGGCAACATTTAATATTGGTCCCACAGAATATACTTTTGGAACATTGGGATCAGCAGCAAGAGAATGAAATGCCAAAGATTCCAATTCAACAAATGAATTGACAATTATGCCCTTTGCATCTCTGAACCGTTTGAAAATTCCCAACATCAAGTCCGATCCTCCTTCATCATCCAGGAACAAAGATGGCAACACCTTAGCAGGTACCGGTTTACTGAAACTCGGAACGTCTAAAAACTTGTCCGAGTTTTTCAACTCAGTCAAGTCGTAATAGTCATCGTCTCGAAGGCTTTGAAAATGAAGCCCTAGGCTTAAAAAACTGGCGCCAGCAGGACAGTAAACGTAGGTTGGTACATTTAATTCATTGCCGATATCCATGACAGTAATGGACATTATGTCTACCACAAAGGCAGCTAGCCAAGTTGGCTTATCCCGAGTCGACTCAGTCTGAGTTAACTCAGCTAGAGTTGACTCTTTCGCGATTCCCTCCAACTGATTTGACTGATCAGGTTTTTCGGTCTGGTGTTGAGTTGACTCGGAATGAGTTAACTCTGACTGAGTCCGAGTTAAGTCATGCAGGATGTTTCTGATATTAGGTTTCTGACTGTCGATGAGTGCAGTGAGGATGTAATGGCGTGGGTTGGACGTGTATGTACTAGGATCAGTGTCCGGGAGTTGAATGATTTTCAAGCGAGAAGAAAGATTTTTAGTGAGTGATTCGACATAACTACTGACGCCTGTGCTGTAGGCAAAGTTAGCTACGAGGATGGTTGCCGAGAGATGTTGATATCTAGTGATGAGCAGCTTGGCCATCTCAACCATGGACACTATATGTCCGATTGCCGGAACTGGAACAAATACGACTTCTGCAGTTTTCATATTATATCATATATCTACCTAGTTTTAATATTTCACTGCTTAAGAGGGGTGTATTTATTTCAGAGGTGGATTGTTAATAATCCATGGATTTTAATGGAATGTGTAAATTCATGAATTCTTTAAAATCTCTATACAACAGATTTTGATATATTTTGATCAAAATTGATTTTGATGTATTTTTATAGAATTACAAAATCCCATAGATTCTACGAGACTTATTTCTTTCATTTTTTTATTTTATAATATCTATATATCAATTAAAGATAACTATATATAAAAAAAATATTACCTTGAGGAACTTTCGGTCCATTTCTCCTTGATAATGCATCATTTAACAATTTCTCCTTGATAAAAGATGTATGTAGGGTTAAATATTTGTATAACGTATTTTACATATCTTTTACTTTATTTTTTTGATTGTTTTTTATTACAAATGTTATACATTTTGAAATTCATCAAAATATTGCCTAGTAACTACAAATTTTATGTTGATAATTTTACATATAAAATCTCCCACAAATATTTTAAAATCCACGACTTTAGCAAATCAGTGGAAAATTGAATACCTTGAGATTTTGATTGATTGTTTAATATATGTATTGAATACCTACAGATTTTAGAAGATTTTTTAAAATCTCAATTGAATACCCACAGATTTAGAAAGATTATTGGAAATCCGAATTGAATATCTGCAGATTTTAAAAGATTATTTAAAATCCCAAATGAATACCTGCTGATTTTGAGAATCCATTAAAATCCACCATATTCTAAAATAAATACATCCCTCTAAATGTGTAAAAAGAATGGTGGAAAATAAATTATTTGAATATATGTAGATAGAAAGAGGGGAGAACGGCTCGCGAGCTCGCTCGGCTCGAACTCGTTTAAGCTGGCTCGACTCGGCTCGTTTAGTTAAACGAGCCGAGTTCGGGTAGAGGTTCCGGCTCGTTTAATTAAACGAGCTGGCTCGGCTCGGCTCGTGAAATTAAACGAGCCGAGTTCGGGTAGAAAATTAAGCTCGTTTAAGTGTTATTTCGGCTCGCTCGACTCGTTTAAATAGGCTCGTAACTAAACGAGCCGGCTCGGCTCGTGAAAAAAAACTCGGCTCGAATAACTACCCGGCTCGAACTCGTCCAGCTCGGCCCGAATTACAGCTCTAGCCGGCAACAACATATTTAATGTCGCTGACGGATTATCTACCCAACTGCATCTATTACCTAGATGTTTCACTGACGGAAAATAGGACTATCAACCAAGATTTTTATCACAGATACTCTCTCCATCTATTTAAAAATGAGTTGAGCACGAAAATTAAGAAAAAATTTAAAGTAGTTAAGAAAAAATAAGAAAAGTAAGTAAAACGGTGGTATTAATCAATATTTTATATAGTTAAGTGAGTTTAGTGGAGAGAAATAGTAGGTTTAGTCACTTTTTATATTACTAGCTTAAGCCGGTAACGCACGGCTCCTTTACTAATATTTATAATTAAATTAATTTTTTTATATTTATATGTTATTAAATTATATATGAAATTGTTGTTAACAAATTAATTGATATAGTTGTGCTCTATCTTGTATTATTAAAATTTGATTTGGACAATTTTACAGCACACATGAAATTAATAAAATAATCTTTAATTTATTGATGGTTTAACAATTATTTTCCAATTAAAGCTAGGCAGAAACAAAAGAGAGAAGAAATTGATGATATTTTATGTTAAAAATTCTGTTCGATTTATGAAATCTACTGATGTTTTGTTTTAATTATCAAAATAATGTTCTTATTATTTGAAGATAGTTCTACTAACAAACAAATATAGTTTTAATAATGAGTATAAGAGTAATTTTGTCCAAAATTTTGGTAGTCGGTAGTCTGGTCTTAGTACGACAACATAAATAAGAACCGTTAGATCATAAAATAATTAGATGAAAAATGATGCATTTAGCATAAAAAATATTTTATTTTTTATCATGCAAACTAAAAAAGTGTATTTATATTGAAATACAAAAAAGTGTATGTTAATGATTTAAATCATACTAGCTTAAAACTCGTGCGATGCATGGATTTTTTTTAATATTATACGAAATTTTTTCATTAGTTTAAATTATTTTTTTAAAACATGAATTTTGGAGGTTTAAATTTTTATATGAGATGATTTGATAATCTATACTATTATATAAAAACCGAAACATTAAAAGTTTTGGTACCTGTTTTTTAGTACTTCGTGAATTTACTTATTTACCCTTCATTATAAAACACATAATAACATCAAAACAACTAAAATAAATAATATAATTAATGGTATTTAGTCGATTGCCTTTTTCACATTAATTTCAGTCAAAGATATTACCTTTTATAAACATCTAAAAATATTAATCGTATCACAGCTTCAAATCATTAATATTTCTTTCGAATAAAAACACGTTACCTTTTTGATTTAAAACTAATCTTACAATCATTAATATATACCCGAAAATATCACACCATACTTTTCAATTATTAATAAAATATATTAAAAATCCGTATACGTTGTTTATAATAAGTAAACATTAGTATAATCCGTAAACATGAGTATATTCAATTATATTAAATTAAAATTAAAAAATAATTAAAAATGATGATTACATAAAAACATAATTATAATATTAAATAAAATTTATAATATAATAAAAGAAACCCGTGCATCGCAATTCGCACAGGCATTGAAAGTTTGTCGGTTCGGTTTTCAGCATGGTCATCCTAATTATTAAAATAAATAATAAAATAATATGATTAATGATAATTAGCCGATTGCCTTTTTAATTAAAAAAGGTTTACTTTTAATTGATGATATTATTTTTTACAAACACCTAAAATATCATATCTTCCAATCAATAATATTTTTTTCTAATTAAAACACGTTAACTTTTAATTTAAAACAGAATCTTGAAATAATTAATATATACCAAAAAATATCAAACCATATCTTCTAATCACTAACAAAATATAATAGAAATTAGTATAATACGAATAATAACCATTAGATTTTTAGTATAAAAACAGAACCGTTAAATCTAATTATTAGATATATTATATGATTAAATTAATTTAGTAAAATTTCAAGGTTTGAATTCCATTAACGACTTGTTTTTTTTAAAATTGTATACTATAAGTTTTAAACCATGCATATCATTAATTAAATTTATATTAAATTTTGTAAATTAAAATTTAAATAAAATATTGTAAGTAATGATTATCTAAAAATATAATTATAACATAAAATAAAATTTAATACATATTAAAAGAAATTCGTGTGATCCGTGCATCGCACGGGTTATAAGCTAGTAATTATATAAATGTTATTCCTGATATTTCTAGAAAAGGAGGGATTTTAGTTAGAAAATATAGAAAAAAAATAGTTTTAGTTGAAAAAGGTAATCGGTTAATTATTAGTAATTATAAAATTATTATTTTCTTTTATTAAATAGAATGCCCGTGATATGATTAGAAAAAAAGAGAATTGTTAGAGAAAATAAAAAAGGTAACATGTTCTAGGTGAAAAATGTAATTGATTAGTTTATAGTAATTATAATTTAATTACGTTATTTTACTAAATATTGCTCGTAATATTTTTAGAAAAGGAGAAATTAATATTGTTTTTGATATTTCTATATTAAAAGAGGGATTTTAGTTTAAAAAAATATAGAAAAGATGATACGTTTTAGCTGAAAAAGGTAATCAGTTAATTATTAATATTATAATATGATTAGTTTACTGTATTAAATAGAACCGCCTGCGATATAATTGGAAAAGATATATTTTAGTTATAGAAAATAGAAAGGTAATGTAATAACCCGAATTTTGGGTAGAATTAAAACTTTTCTTATTGTGGTTAAAGAGCACTAATGAATGGTGGTTTCAAAGAACAATGATTGTAATGAATGGATATTGCTTTGGACAATGATCCTGATTCATTGGTATATTGTCAGAATAGAGTAATTCGATGGTTGAGGACCTAGATAAGAATAATCTACCGTCCAGGAAGGAGCTAATGGATCCTTGAAGGGAAATGAATACGTGCATAGTGTTTCCCGTACGTGCATAGTGTTTCCCATACGTGCATAGTATTTCCCATACGTGCATAGTATTTCCTGTACGTGCATAGTAATTCGGTGGATGAATAGTGATTTTGTAAGTTGGAAAACTTTTCACGCCACCCTATGTACGGGACGTGATATGGATGTTTCGAAGTCATATTAGTAATACGCGGAGGAAATAAGTGAATGCAGAGACGATTGGAATTCAGAAATTCCTATTTTAATTTTTGGTGTAATATTTGACCGAGCAGTGAATTATATATTATTATATTCGAGAAATGAGATATTCAATTTGAGAAATTGAAGAGTTAATATTTTGGAATTTTATTATATTTGATTTTAGAAATTAGAACGAAAACCACTGAGACAGTGAAACAAGCGTTCTAGAAATCACTAAAACGTTATAACGAGATTAAGCAATTAAGCGAACGAATCAGGGATTAAGGATCAAGATTGTGACAAGATTAAATATCCTATATGATCATCAAGAGAATTATATCAAGTGGATTAAATTATTTAATCAATGATTAAATCAAAACAATTTAGGAGTTAAGTGATTTAAATCACTTAAATCAAACAAGAAACAAAACAAATATCTACCAAGCTTCTCCAAGACTCCTTGCACAAGCCCCAAGAGGATCAAACTCAGCCACCCAACTGATAATATCAAGATATTATGTTCATAAAGTGGTTAGACAAGTCAAGATTGGTGTGAAGAAAAGAAAAGAAACTAGAATGAGCTAGGTTCAAGACAACTACATCTTGGATGGTGTTTTAGCTATTTGTTAAAGCTACTTTATTAGAAGAGTATTGAAGAAGCTTATCAAAGAGTGGTTACCAAGCTTTATACACAGCAATACATATCATAAAATATCACAAAAGTAGATCTAAAGTGGAGAGAAAAAGAGAAAACCAAGAACACTCTCCATTTTCTACAAACTGTCCAGCAGAAACCAAGGCTAAAGAAAAATTCATATCTCCATTTCTATCCATGATAAAATCACCAAATTTTAACCATAGCTTCTCCACTCCATGGGAAAGATTCGTTCCAAATTTCATGGAAATCCAAGTATTATATCCTAGTCAAATCCATGCTTAAAGTTGGAGGACCAAAACTGTCCAGGTTCTGAACAGTAGCAAGATGGGGCTCAAAACCCTAGCTCCCATTGTTGGATTCTTGTGCTCTATAGCTCAAAAGAAAGCCCTTGAAGAGTAGAAGGTGTGGTAAAAATTTTAGAACCAAACTCTTAGTTTTTGATTTTATATGATTTTTACAAGATTGATGATGAATAGTAACTTTTGATTTTCATGTTTTGCTTTCTTGATTCTCTGGCTTCCAAATAATGTTCTAAGCAATGATCAAGAGTTGTGAGGCCTTATTATCATCCTTGAACTTCAAACCAAGGTATAATCTTTGAAACCCCTTTGTTGAATCATGAGTTTTAATGGATTTTTGGATGAGTTTTTGAGTTATATGCATGTTTAGAGCACTAGAGCTATGTAAGAGTTTTGTTAGATGTTAAAATATTTTGCACAGCTCCAAGACCTGTTTAGATAGTGACGGAGAAAATGAATAGTGTCCATGAGTGTTGGTGGTGGATTGGATGATTATTTGGAGGATTTTAATTTTGGAAATATCCGAGTTATAGCTGTCGTAATGGCGAAATTTCTTTGACCCTTAAAAACCATTCATAAAAGTAGATGTAACCTTCTGAACTTATTGAGTATATGACATGTATTCGAAGATCTCGAGTAATAGATCGTTTTGGCGCAAGAATCGTAGCATTTTGACTTACGGCTTAGGCGTTATGGTAAAATCTGTTAAAGCAGTTCGTAAACGTACGTATGAATTCGTAACTTCAATTGAACCCCTTTAAAGTGATAAATTTGGTTGCGAATCTTGGTAATTAAATACTAGAGGTCATAATGAATATATGAGAGAAGACCTCGTGTCAAAAAGATTATTTTTGGATTTTATAAAAATATTTGAATCAAGGTTAAGTGCGAAGGAACCCCTTAAAGGAGCACTCGATTATAACTTTGTAAACCGCTTAGTGAAACGGGCGAATGAGATCCGAATTCTAAAACAAATCTTCGACTTAAGTATTTGTCGATTGACATGGACATAGTACGAGCCTAAAGCGAGCTAGTAACGCCTTCGTTGTGTATTGCTTACGTGTTTAAGCATTGAATTATAAGTGAATCATCTAGGGGATTAATCGTACGTTTTCTTTTGACTTTGTCTAGATTGTTTGACATTGTCACGAGCCCCTACCACTTCTCGAGCATCAGGCAAGTTTCCAATACCTTGGAACTGTTGTTGTGATAATATATATGATTGTTATTATACATATGCCATAGCATGCATGCCTACTTTCAAGTTATACTATAATACTTGTTCCCTGAATTGATGTTGGCTTATAGACTAGATATGAAGTATCAGTTATAAGCCGGATTATTTTGTTAAGACCCTTAGTGAAGGGCATATGATATTCATTCTTTAAATATAGATCGGGAGTCGATATTTTGAGATATAGATATAGTCGTGGAAACCCGGAGGGATTCCAACGGCAGATTAGTATTCATTTTGAGGATTGTTATTCATGAGCATTATTTATATTTCCATAAAGTATTAAATTACTTGGAAATTATTCGAGGAATGTTATTTGAGCATTATCTCAATCGAGAAATACTATTTGAATATTATTTTGAATATTCATTCGAGTTTATTTATTTACTGAATATTATTTTAATATTCATTTGAGCTTTAATTATTTAAATGAATATTAGTTTCGAATATTCATTTAGAGTTTGGTCATTTAATGAATAATTACTTTGATATTCATTGGGATTATTATTTTTTAAATGGATATTACTTCCAAATATTCATTTAAGATTTTATGTGCTTGATGAATATTATTTTTAAATATTCATTTGAAGTTCTACTTACTTAGAGAATATTATTTCGAATATTCCTTTACAGTTTTGATTACTAAAAGAATATTATTTGGATATTCATTTAGAATATTATTTATTAAATGAATATTATTTTTAAATATTCATTTAAGAAGAGATCTATTTAGTGAATATTCCTATATATTCATTCGAGGATTACTTACGAGCAATATTATGACTTATTAATATTCATGACTTATTATTGATTTAATAAATATTCTTGGAATATTTATTTAAATTCTTCTAAATTCATTTTATAATGACTTATATTATTTAAAGATTATCTTTCACCTTCAGATATTATGTAAAATATTTCGGAGTCTTTTATGACTATTCTATCAAGGGGAAGTTCCCAAAACTCTATTTTCTTTTAAATCTATCTTATAAGAAGATTTAAATACTCGCTCAAACTTCCAAAAAACATATAACGGGACCTCACCTGAGAGCCGTTATTTATTTGACTGCCCGGTCATATACTTTTTAAACTACCTTTTGACTCACATCTTGATTCTTTTCAAACATTAATATAAGTCTTTTTGGTTACCTCCTCAACACTCGAGGGGTAAGATTGATGGAACAAGCTTATATCCATTAACAAGCATCAGCTTGGGAAATATTGATGAATTTTCCTTTCCAACTAGATACAACTACTTTGTGGAGTCTTATCAACAAGTATTATACTTGGGGAAAGGGGGAGGATCTTTACGTTCCAGAGTCATGGATGTTATTCGAACTAGGAGTCGTGTAAGAGGCCGAGTAGCGCCGGTCCATCCCATTGGCCCAACCGTTGGCCGGGGAGATCTAGCAGGGCGGTAGACAAGTAAATCCGTCAGTTCTTCCTTCTACCGGTAGTAAAACTCAATTTGAGCTATACATGCTACGACTGATCATCGTAGATGGAATAGCGGGCGCGGTGAATACTCCAATATTAGTTCATCTTCCAAATTGGGAAATTATCTGCAACATTATCATTGTTGGCAGGGTTGAAAAGTGTTTGAACTGGAATTGCAATATTCTTCCTGCAAGTTCCTCTATTATGAAAATTGTTAATATCTTGCTTATCTTTGACATAGCAGATATTTCCACAAAATAATTATATTTTGAGTTACCTTGTAACTTCATCTTCATCTTATATTTTATGACTCTGCTGATACCTTACATAACATGAGTTGTGAAAAGGAGGTTGTTGATATTGAATCACCTTATAACTTCATCTTTTAAGTTATATGTGGATATTCTGCTTATATTTTATATAGCAGTTATTTTACAGAAAGGTTATATTGAATTACCTTGTAACTTCATCTTATATATTATACTAGAACTTTGTTCATAGTATGAATATCCAAAGTTTACAGAGATATTATGAAAATGATACTTGAAGTACTACAATAGTACTGTTTTTGGAATATATTCCGATAAGGAAATACTTTCGGTAAAGAGATATTTTGACAATTAATGTCTTATACCCGCCTTAGTCTGGGTTAAGTCATAGGTAGAGTTATGCCATGTTTTCATTACCTTGCTGAGCTATTTGCTCACTCTTGCTATTGTTTTATATATATTATAGAGCAGTGAAGCAGGATGTCATGGGCACCAGTGTTCCCGAAGAGTAGTACGAACCAGTCGGATCAGGCTGCAGCTGGCTGCATTTAAATTATGTATAGATATGAATGGTAGGAGAAGATTGTAATCATCAGAAGTCAGAGTTGGAATTGTACCATTTCCTATATATTGTTTCAACATTAGATTTTGTAAGACAATTGGGTATTGTAATAAAAGTAGTTTATTCCGCAATTATTGTATAGTATCGTTTCTGAGACTCTAACCTGTGTGTGTATGTGTGTGAGAGATATATACTGTGGGGGTCATAAGACATTGAAATATGTACAGTATAAGTAATACAGGTAAGAAAAGGAGTAAATGGATCGTGACTACTCTAAATCCCAGACCCCGGATTTGGGGCTGTTACAGGTAACGTGAAAATTAAAAAAGATGACATGATTTATGTAAAAAAAGGTAATTGATTAGTTTATAGTAATTATAATTTAATTATGTTATTTTACTAAATAAAATTACTCAAACTTTTTAAAAATGAGAAATTAATGTTACCCGTGATATTTCTAGAAAAAAGGGAATTTAATTATGAAAAATAGAAAAGATGATACGTTTTAGTTGAAAAGGTAATCGATTAATTATTAATATTATAATATTTTTTTATTTTTTATTTATTAAATAGAAACCCCCGTGATATAATTGGAAAAAGAGAGGTTTTAGTAAGACAAAAGAAAAATGGTAACGTGTTTTAACTGAAAAAAATAATCGTCCATAATATAATTGGAAAAGGATAGATTTTAGTTAGAGAAAAGAAAAAAGGTAACGTGTTTTGGCTGAAAAAGGTAATTAAAGTGACGCCCCCAAATCCGCCCTGTCCGAAGACCCAGGTCGCCACATTAGGTCTCAGCAACCAACAGCACACGTTAGCTCAATAATACTAAAATATTTATTACAACGGAGCGGAGCAGTCCCACTCCACAGATCCAAGATCGGTCTCACACATTATTACAATACGATTTATTACATCTCTGAATAATATCTTACATAAGTCTATAAAGTAGAAAAGATAACAGGTTCCAGCTGATAATTCTAGTCCTTGTCACCATAGCCTGGAGCTTTTCCCTTTCCTCTGGATCCCTGGTTGGACGTCTCACCTCTTTCTTTCTTGACAGCTGAACAAATGTTGAAAAGCAAGAATGAGCAACTATGGTGCTCAGCAAATTCTCTCATTGCTTGGTACATAAATATAGTAATATATACCGAAAGAAATACTCGAAATTTAAGAAAGAAATTAAGATATCAGAAATCTGACAATTGACTCAAGACTCGTCTCGAAAATAGAATACTCGAAATGACTCATTTTGTGAAACTCTGATAACTCATGATAAAAGAATAACTGGTCTTTCATCCTTTCGGTATCTCGGCGGGGCGATCAACTATCCGACCGGGAGTACCGTCCTCCAATGACACCGCACTTCACCCGATCACGGCTACAATACGATATCAACGAATATAATATATAGTATGAATGCTAGCATCACAGTGGGTTATTATATAAACCCTCGCATCATAGTGGCTGAAATATTCTCGTGTCCATATAAAGGTACACAGGTCTCTCTTTCTCTATAATGGGCCTCTTTCCCAAAATTGACCAGTAGAATACAGAATTCCCGAACATTTAAGGAACTGATATTTTGAGATAAACTTCAAAGGAAAATAATTTGTTGATCTGGCGGATTGCTAGTTTTTACTCAATGTACCACCAATCCGAACGATGGACTGATGTAAATTCTCAATAAACATATTTTAATTGATTGGCACGAACAAAGTGCCAACCCGGGACAAGAAAGGCAACTATCTCGAAATAATGAGAATAGTCTTAAAATGAAATGAGTCGCACTGAACAAATAGTACTACTCGAATAATTATAATACTCCAAATTGATGAACGTTAAATAGAGTGTTTTGCATTCGATCAAAGACTAAAGCTCTAACGATTTTAAATAGTATAACTCCTATTGATTGATTCGAATGATGAACACTACTACAGAATAGGCTTTAGGCGTCGGTCAAAATAGGCTTTAGGCGTCGGTTATTGGGCGTAGTATATGAAGGCGACGCTAAAGGTATAGGTCTATAGCGTCGGTTAAACGTGCGACGCTAGAACTTCTTTGTGTCGGTTGTAGAACCGACGCTAAAAGGCTGACAACCGACGCATAAGGGCAGAAAAAAGCGTCGGTTAGAACAAATGCCGTTGCATAAAGTATATGCCTTTGGCGTCGGTTATCCTTAGAATCGACGCATAAGGACACCAAAATGGCGTCGGTTCTGTCAACTGCCGACGCATATGTTCTATACCTATAGCGTCGGTTCTTTCAAAAGCCGATGCCTATTCTCTTTGCCTTTAGCGTCATTTCTATTTAATGACCGACGCCTTTTTCGTTTACTTTTAGCGTCGGCTCTGCCAAATGACCGTCACCTATTTGGTTTACTTTGAGCGTCGGTTCTGTCATATGACCGTCGCCTTTTCCTTTTTTTTTTTTTTTTTTTTAATGCTACCTGCTCTACAAACATGCATCAGTAGGACATCAAATAATCTGAAAATCAATAAAATCAGAACACAATCTAATTGATAATTTGATTAAAATATTTAATGTTCAGAATTTTACAATTGGAATAAAAAGTACAATTATTTCTAGTACTTCAGCTATTAATCTATTATAGTACTAATTAATTACAAAGGTGCATGCTCACAGGCAGCTATTATACCCATTTCCCTTGATCACCAAATTTCATACAGATCCGGGCTGTAGCAAGTGCAGCCTGCTTCTACTAGAAATGGAACATAAATCAAAATAGACACCCAAAGTCTTACAGTCTTAGTCCAAGAAATGCATGTGGCATCAAGGTTTCCCAAACTCGACAAACAGTTCTGACATAGGAAAATAGAAGAAATCCTGGCCAGCACGAAACTTTCAATAAAGGACCACAATATATTGGTTTGGATTGAATCATTAGGAAGGACAAAAAAACATACCTCTCTTCGTCTGCAAACTAATTCAGTATGTACACAAGAAAGGTTACTGCAAAACAAAGATAATACGAACAATAGTTAAAAACTTGAACAACTTAGGTGCAGTTAATTGTGAAATCTGTAAATGGCTGTAAAAATAATAACCCCTGAACCAGAGTACTCCGTGTAATTTATCACCGGACATGTTGAACTCCCTATTAATATGTCTTTTATTTTACAATGCTCATTTGCAGAAGTATAACTACGGATGCACACAAAGCCTACATGCTTACATAAACCATTAAGCTACACTAGAAGTGATGGGTAGCAGCGGAACCAGTGTCCAGTCCAAATGTAACACCCATCACCCCTTGATCTTACAGTTTTAACAAATTTTCACCTGAATTTGAACAGCGAAGACAATTCATAGGGGAACATATTTCGGCTTCAGATTCTGGAAGGCATCCATTCAAACTCGTACTCTTGTATCAGCCAAATTAATCATGCTAGATAAAAGTACTACTATTTTAGTGAAAGTATTGGCTTCATGCTGATCTAAAGCCTAAAGGAGTTTATAAATGAATGGTTGATCTCTTATATTCAACTCAAAATCTTGCACAGAAAATTTTGGTCCCTGTTCACACGTGAGGACTGACTATATTTAAGCACCAAGCTCTAACCTAACCCTTTTTTATATGTAATGCCAAGCTATGCAAATTACAATGGTCATTTTTTGGCAATTAGCTAACAAGAAAAAAAAAAGAATAGTCATTTTTATTTTGTGTTTTTGTGAAACTGTGTGTCTGAGCCTATTCATGAGGGACTAAATTCATTAAACTATACTATATATCCATCATATGTTATTAGATCACAGAGGAACTACATGAACAAGTTAGCAACCAAACATAAAAAGAAATGGCTATTTAAAAGTAATTGTCGTACCTGATTAAAGACATTCTAGAATAAAAAATTTTGCCCAAAGCTCTCGAATCTCATTGATTTCCTTTTTGGTATAGCTTTTCGAAGCAAGAGCCTTCAAAATATAAAAGATAATAGATTAAAAAAAATCACGAGTTTGATAAAGGTAAAAATATTTTTTTTTCTCTCTTACCACTTCCCAATTATTGTTAGGATTTTTCTGACAAAGCATGACAATGTCATGCATGTACTTCATAACAAAATAACCACACTCGGTACCTCCTTGTTGCTGAGGACACTACACATAAACCAAAAAGATTTATTTAATACAAGTAACGAATGAGCAAAATAGTTGAATGTAAAAACCAAGTTATACTTGAACCTCAACATGATGCCAAAGAAATTCTTTTTTATTATTCCTCGCTCCACCTTGAGATACATACAATTTAAATGCCCTGAAAAATAATTATATGTAATCACAACTCTTACTAAATTAGAAAATATACATTACACTACGTGAAATCTGAATTTTTATTTAACTTACGTTCGTGCAGGTGTTATCAATCGTAATTTTCTTTCTTTTTTCAACGGATCAAAGACGTAGATTGTACTTTCACAGAGACAAAAAAGGAGCAACATCCAATGGTTGCTACAATAATATAGACATGTATGACGTATATGTTGGATTATAATAATAATACAATTACTAACAAAAATTTAATTTGTTCTTACTCTTGGTGGTAAGGTGCTAGAATAAAGCGCTTATCTTTATTGGCAACCAAAAATTCAGTCAAGTAATCAGTTGCTTCATTTTGACGTTGATAGTCACGGATATGTGGTATTGCCAATCTAGATGGCGACATGAATGCGAACATATTATCCTTGCTCAACGTGGTGACGTACCTACAAAATTACTTATTATAATAAACATGTGTTTTGATATATACCAAAGTAAATTAAGGAAAGACGTAGACTTAGTCTTACTTTGAAAAAACTTCCAAAATGGAAGTGTTTAAGCAACTCATTTTCAAAAACTGATGGACATCTTCAGGCCCGATAAGTATCGGATCTTTTCCATCTTCTTGTAACTTAAAGACATCATCTTTTTTACTAGATGGTCTCTTATTAAGCAAGAAACGCAGAGATCGGCAATTCTCACTAGAATTAGGATCATCATTAAGTACTGTAGGGGTTTTCTTCGTAGCAGTCACCGAACCTTTGCTTTCAACCTTTTTTGACATCTGAATTGTTCTTTTGGGGCTCATAGCATGGTCTTTTTGCTTCTCCAATGATATAGGATCCTAATCAAAGACAATTGTAGCCATGATCATGTTCTAATTAAATGAGAAACCAATAATTGACAAATAAACCTCACATGATATACCTGCCCTAACGTTACAAGGTCCTTCGGCCATTGAACAAAGCTACCTGCAGCATTTCCTACTGTCTCATGTTCTTCACATGGAACAGGAAGTGGAGTAAGTTGATATTCAGCTACAACATCATCAACTGATACTTTGACATTGTGAGGCGCAATTGGGTTATTATGAAGCATATTACTACCCTGACTATTTGATGGGAAAACTGTCCCTCTTGCCACGACAACTCTTTCTTTTTCTGAATGTATGACCCAAAGACTACAAAGTGCAGGACTCTGCATCATAGAGTTGCACAGATCAGATTGTTTTTAAGCAAAACAAATAATGTGTAGTTTATAAAGAAAAAAGTCAGTTCTGAAAAATAGAGGCAGTTATGTTCTTTGTAGTTCCATCCTTGTGAGGATGAAAAAGACTGATATAATATGTCATGAAACTTAAAAGTACAATTAAAAAGAATAACTAATTCTTCAGGCTTTTCGTTCTTTAGTGCTTTCCCCCTACGCTTAGGTTCTTAGGCTATGTTCACTCGAAAGAAATGAAGTGATGGGACTGTGGGAGAATATAAATTTCATAACTGATTGCAGTTGTGCTGGTGAAGAGCAGAAAGCTAGAAACAGACACTGGATGTTGTTCAGTTTGCCAGCTAGTGAAGACTTGTGAAACTTAGATAACAACATAGTCTGTGAGTGTATCTTCAATACTTGTAGAAAAGAAAGACGTGTAGCACATAATCCACAATCAGGCTTATCAGAACTATTTTTGGCTTATCATAATCCATCCTGTGTTGTAATGTAAAATATCTATGTTTATGTAAAATATCAATTTTTTCCAACTTTCATCCTGTGTTGTAATCTAAAATATCTATGTTTTGATTGTTAGTTAATTAGTACTGTTTTTTTTTTTTGGCAAGACAAAGTCTTTCAGAAGGACTGTGGCGGTATAAAAGCCCAAATAATCAGCTGAATAATACATTTAGGCAAGTGATATGATACTGATCTTTTATTTGGTCAAGAAGCTGATTTCCTTTTCTTAATAGGAGTCTGGAGAATGCATTAAATATAATTTGGAGGTATCATGGTATGTTAGATTAATCAAGTACATTAAAATCTATATCTAACTTTATTTGCAGGAGAATGGTAGACAGTGGAGCAACAATATAATATCTATATGATATGTCTAACTTTAAATTATAGTAATTGATAGTTCAGGTAAAACTGATGCACAGGTAGTATCGATATATAACTTCGCTGTATGATAGTTTTACAAATGATTGGTTAAGAGCATCGCCAAGGCTAATAATAATAGCTACATGCTGAATCAATTACCTCGTAGTCACTAAATGCACCATATCTGTCACTTTTCTGTAAAATCTGATGACAAGCAGCTTGACTTCTCAATTTTAAATTGTCTAAACACAAGAAAGTGTGCTTCTGGATCTCTCAGCTTTCTTTAGATCTCAGGCAAAAAAAATTTGGACCAGCACTCTTGTTGTTGATTCTTATAAGGTATAAGAACTACTTCTCAGTTGATATCATTTTAAGTTTTTAAGGTGGTATATTAATTCTGAATTTAGGCAATGTTCAGAATAGTGTGAAACTTCAAAACACATGGAAGGCCATAGTAGAAACCTACTGTTATGCATTACGACTGAACAAGTCAGTAAAAACATTGGACAAATGAAAATAAATACTAATACATGTATTTCAGAGGGAAGCATTCGAGGAAATAATTCTTTAGGTCATGTCAGAAGAAGGAAATAATTATGATAAACAAGTTTGAGGTCAAAAGTACCTTAAGAACTGAGAAATGATCTTCCCGATCCACCGACTGGCAACTACTTCGAATAACTTCATTTTTCGAAGTACCAATATCATCCGGGAGTGACACACCCATCTGCTTTAATTGAGTGAAGATACCTTCGAGTTTTAAATTCAACATATCATTCATCTTTTCCTCGAACTCCTTCTGAACTTTTTGTGTAATATCCTGTGTAATTTTAGCCAACTCATCCACGGAGACAACTCCACGGTGTTTGTTTATCCCTGATCCAAATACATCTTTAATTTTTGCGGATCCACCAACCCCTCTAACACGTCCTCCATGCTCCTTTGTCCCAAGTGCACGAGACAATATGTCATCATGGCCTTGTGGAGTCCATGAGCCATCAGAAACTTGGCTCTGCAACTCTCCCTGTTGAAAATGTTCATTAGAAAGTAGACATAATAATAGCCTATAGAATTATATGTAATTTAACTTCAGAATAATTAAGTAATTTACCATTTTCTGAAACACCTCCTTTGTTTTCTCATTTGGGAAATAGTAACGTCCATCCTCCAAAGGTTTTGTACGTGCTCTAATCCAATCATAACTACGTCCAGTACGCTGACTCGATAAAATTGATGAATCAATGGAATCAGAATCATTCAAAGAATTGATGGGGTCTTCAACACACCACTTACCCCTTCGTCCCGCATATCCACCAGGTCCAAGATAATGTACATGTTCGTTATGTTTCTGACTTTCTTTTGCTTTTTCACTTATTTCCTATTAATAAAGAAAAAAGAACTCTTAGTAAACAATGTCCAATATTTGCTCATCTAGCATGTTACGGATCAGAATCAACAATCTTTTATTTTATTTGTCCAATCTTTTTTTTTTTTGTGTTTAAAAGGAGTATGCATATCTAATTGGTTTTAAGCTTATTGTGTTTGTTGTCGAAGAAAGTTCTGTTTAAATGAGTGTAGTTACAGAGGTAGATTATTATGTGTGTCTGTGTTAGTTGCTTGTTTTTGGGAGTAATAATTACTTGATTTAGATTGGATGGGAGTTCGTTTTGTTTGTTGATTCTTCTTTTGTGGTGTTTATATGGTATTATCGGAAGTTCTGTGCAAAAATGATGATTATATCGTTCAATTTTGTTACTTGTAATTGTGATATTGTGTAATTTAGTGGACATGTATGACTGTATTAGAAATGTCTATGTACTTGTCTGAATTGGTTGCCTGGGGTTTACAGTTTTTGTGAAACAATGTATAGTTTTTGTAGATTTTCTCAGATCAGTTGATGAGGCTAGGGAGCTTACAGAAAATTGTGATTATATGTTTTTGTAATTTGGTGTGAATACAGGTTGTAGGATGGGGGTTCTTAGCGAAGATGGAACAGGGCTGAGGAGGAGAGGGTGCTTATGTTCGAAAGAGGATTTCCTTCCTGAAGAATCATTTAAGAGCTGGGAAAACTATGCGAGTGCCCTGAAGGCGACTCCCACTCGGTTCATGGATCGGGTACTGACTCGATCAAATGACCTGGCTGAGTTGGAGGCCAAATCTTTTATTTGCATTAACAATCTTTTATTTTTCTTAAGGTAACTTATCTAAAAAATAGAATCAACATTGTGAAAAATATATCAAGTTTGATTTCTTACCACAAACTCCTCAGTTTCACGTCTCTTTTTGAAAATTTCCCACATCTCCTCGGTGATGTACTGATATTTTTCACATGGATTCCTCCCTTTGCGCAACCATTTACTAGTTAACTTACCCTTGAAATCTCTCCATTGCTTTCCTGCTCTTTCTAACAAGTTCTTCTTACGGGAGTCATCAAGTTTCCAACGCATCTGACAAAAATGAAATTTTTTTTAAAACTCTATTAGACATTACAAATTGGTTCCATGCACTGATTATTCACTTAGTAACAATGAGATAAGAGGACTGCCTTGGTGCTCACATATATTACTAATTGAGATGCATTTTTTACTCATTCTGACATCTTATTTATAGCTTATTTAAAAAAAACTGCACATGCTTTCCTTTTGCGTAATCAAGGTTAATAACAGATTGACTACCAGTAGTAGTATATTAGGAATAACAAAATTAAAGAACATATCCGCAAAATGATAGTAATAGCTGAGAAATCAATACATACCTTAATATCATCCCATATTGCATCTTTCAATCCTTCATTAACTAAATCCCAACTCTCGATATTAATATCCACTTGGACTCGAACCACTGATCCTACGTACTTACTGAAATCTCCACCCACGTCCCCAATTGGGTCACCTCGATCATCAAAATCAATGCTACACTCTGAATTTTGTAATAATTTTGTTATCTTGAGATTGTGTATAGAAAGTATACCCATTAACATCATATCCTTGGTAAGATATCACTGTCACATCTGGGCCATATGCTAACCATTTTAGCGTATTAGAAACAGTGGAATGACTTTCTGAATATTGAGACATTACTCGATCTTTGAACCATTTAACAAACGATCGATTGTGTTCATTTGTAACCCACTTGCCACTCTTAGAAGGATGCATTCGTCGAATCTCATTAATGTGTTCTTGTAAGTATGGATTAACTTCAGTCATGTGTTGCAATACAAAAAGATGTGCTCTATCGAGCACATCAACACTAAGAGTGATCATTTTATGTCCCAACGTACCTTGACCTTCAAGTCTTCCTTCATGACGAGATCTTGGAATTCCAACAGGATTGGCGGATGCTAAATACTCTGTGCAAAATTCAATAGTTTCTTCAACCGCATACCCTTCAACTATGCTAGCTTCAGGCATACGTCGATTTCTGACATATGCTTTTAAGATACACAAGAATCTCTCGAAAGGATACATTTGCCGCAGATATAGAGGACCGCAAATTTTAATCTCTCTCACAAGATGAACCACTAAATGCACCATAATGTCAAATAATGACTGTAGAAAATACATTTCAAATTCACAAAGTGTAACAATAATATCAGCTTGTAATGTATCCAATGTCATGGGATCAATGACCTTACTGCATATAGCATTAAAGAAGAAACACAATTTTGTGATAACCAATCTCACATCCTTCGGCAATATGCCTCGAATTGCAACCGGTAGTAGATGTTGCATTAAAACATGACAATCATGTGACTTCATCCCTACCAGCTTCAAATCTTTCATTGAGACAAGGTTTTTCGGGTTTGAGGAATATCCTGATGGAACTTTTACACTAGCTAAACACTCACAAAAGCTGATTTTCTCTTTTCTAGATAGGGTATAACAAGCCGGAGGTAGATATGTACGTTTACCGGATTGTTGTGGTGCTAACTCTTCTCGTAGACCCATCTCTTGCATGTCTAACCTGGCATTCATCCCATCCTTTGTCTTACCAGGTATGTTTAACAATGTCCCAACAATGCTTTCACAAACATTTTTTTCGATGTGCATAAAATCAAGACAGTGTCTAACTTGCAAGTGTTCCCAATATGGAAGATCCCAAAATATAGATTTCTTCTTCCAAATACTTTTCGGAGTTGGATTTCTTTTCCTCTTTCCAAGTACGACATCAATATCTTTGACTCGTTCAAAAACCTCCTTCCCGGTTAAAGGCAAACGAGCCACTCGAGTCTCGATCATCCCATCGAAAGAATTTTTCTTCTTACGATAAGGATGAGTAAGGGGAAGAAATGTACGATGACCCATATATACATTTTTTTTGCAATTTTTTAAACGACGGTCAATCGTTGCGTCTTCACAAATCGGACATGCTTTTCCTCCTTTGACACTGTAGCCTGAAAGATTTCCATAGCCAGGAAAATCACTTATGGTGCAAAAGATCATGGCACGCAAAGTGAAATCTGTTTGGCTGTATTCATCATACATTCTCTCGCCTTGATCCCACAATAACTTTAGATCTTCGATAAGTGGTTGAAGATAAACATCTATGTCATTTCCGGGTTCTTTAGGACCGGGGATGAGTAACGTTAACATGATATACTTGCGCTTCATGCATAACCAGGGAGGCAAGTTATAAATTGTTAGAAGAACCGGCCAAGTGCTATGTTGAGAGCTTAGAGTGCGGTATGGGTTCATGCCATCTGCACAAAGTCCAAGTCGTAGATTTCTGACTTCTCCACCAAATTCCGGGAACTTTCCATCAATGGTTCTCCACTGTGGAGAGTCAGCAGGGTGTCTGAGCATGCCATCTGATTTTCTCCCTTCCACATGCCACCTCATAAGCTCTGCATCATTGACATTTGCAAATAGGCGTTTGAATCGTTCCACTATGGGCAAATACCGTAAAACCTTGACAGGGGGCCTTTTCTTGTTATTAGTTGAAGAATTATTATCATCCTTCTTGTACCTAGAGGCTCCGCACTTTGGACATGTGTGTAGATGTTCATACTCATTGCGAAACAACACACAATCATTTGGACATGCATGTATCTTCTTTACATTCATACCCATGGGACAAAGTATCTTCTTTGCCTCATAGGTGGAAGTGGGAAGCTCGTTATTCGGAGGAAGCATGTCTGCTAGAAGTTTTAGCATTTCCGTGAAACTCTTGTCACTCCACCCGTTCTGTACTTTGAGCTTACACAACTTCAAGGTTGTCGATAACCTAGTAAACTGATCATTGCATCCTGGATAGAGAAGTTTCTTGGAATCATCAACCAAGTTCTCAAGAATTTTTGGTTGGTGCATTAGAAGATCTTCAACATCTTGGATCATCTCATCGACCCTATCATTTTCTACAACATCTTCTTTATTGGTAGGCATACTATGTTCATTACTTCCAAAATCCTCATCAGATTTCCTTGTTTTTTCAGAATGTATTCCTTCGCCATGCCAAATCCACTTAGTATAATTATCCATGAAACCACGACGAAATAGATGATCACGTATTGTCATAGCACTAGGATACTTTTTTAGATTATAACAATCACAGCATGGACATGTGATCATGTCTTCCTTTCCCAGTTCCCTTCTTTTCTTCTTTATAAATTCCTCCGCAAAATCAATGAACTTTTCAACTCCATCAACATATTCCTTTGCTATACGTGGTATTTTGTACATCCATGTATGACGATCCATGTTATATTCTACAAATTATATGGATAACAAGACAGCATGTAAAAAAATTCCCACAAACCTATTAAATAATAATTAATAAAGGAGGATGAAAGGATTTAATCGATAAAGAAGTATGAAGGTATGGAAGGTAAAGAAATGGCGGTTAGAATCGACTCTCAAAACAATTGTTATTAACATCTTATTTTTGTTAGTTATGGGGACAGGGAGCTACCAAAGTTTCTTTTTTTTTTAAGCTACCAAAGTTTCTTTAGTTCGCTTAAATTAATGTAAAGCATTAAAAATAACTTCTATGATAACAGCCCCTTCCTGATAATTATTTTATTACTCATAACATTTTTGTTAGTTTTGCATTTTGGGAAGAAAGAATTAACGTCAGTCATAGAAATAACACTATGATAACAGATGCACTATTCTTTATAATGCAAAGCATTCTGGCCCCTAGTAGTAGAGTTGTCAACATGGAAAACCGATTATATTCAATGTTTTCTATAATTCGAGTTTTCATCTCAAATGTTATTCAAATATTCAATTAAATCCGAATTCAGTAATTTTTAATTTTCGATTATTTTATCCGTTGTTCGTTGGAGTTAGTCCTACTTTTACTAAAATTTAGGACAATGTCCAATTGGTGTGATTTGTCGGACTCGGTTTGTGCACACATGGTGCTTCTGATTCATTTGTAAGCTAAATGGAATTTACTCAGATTCTCTAATCTCTTTCCCCTCCCCCAAATTATATCAAACAAGGGGCCAGAATTATATCAAATTATATGTAGCCAAGCCTCCCATAAACTTGTCTGCTGCTCTGGAACTCGATAACCAGAATACTTGCAAAAATGCACACGCCATTTCAAATATTTCAAGTCTTGGTACAAGTTCAGTAAGGGGCTATTAAGCTAATAACTGTATGAAAGCACGTTTAAGAAATTAGAACAAATCCAAAACAAAGAGCTATTCTATTTGCTGTCTGTCAAGTAGTGTCAACTAGAAACCGACATTAAAACTATTATATAGCATACTCCAAGCCATCTAGCAAAGATCAAGGTTATAATGTACATATGTATTCATGTATGGTAGTATATCAAGACTAAAGTAAACAAACTTAAAAGTAAACTTCAAAGAAATTTGAACGACAACTTGTCTGAGTAAGGTGAAATGTTATCATATCAAAATCATTAATCTGGCAAGATTTCATCATTCCTAGATGCTAGTACCTTAGACATATCTGGTAAGATTTCATCATTCTTAGATGCTAGTACCTTAGACATCTCAGACAGAACAATGTCTAGTGACATACCTCAAGATAAGAAAAATCCCATTTTTTATATCTTGTTAGCCCTTTTAAATTGGTTTATATCCTCAATTAGAACATTAACTGGATTTTTAAGACGCATAAACAGTGCCCCATTAGGATACTGGCTGTGAAGACCCATGCTTAGAAAAATTGACACCTTAAATTAGTTAAATCCAACATCTCCCTGTATAGTATCTTTCTCCCATTTATACTCCTTCATTAGACTCAATCTCTTAGTGGACCTTGATAATTGGTGCCATTGCTCCTGTCAAGATTCATGTTGAAGTCCAACATAATTTGCATTCCACAGAACCAACTCTACATAAATATATGAAGTAGCACAGTGCCGGCAGCACGTGTAGCCGGAAAATCAAGAATTTGGGTTGGAATTTTAAGATTTTTCTATAATGTTCAGAGACCCAAGTTCTGAAAAAATCTAGACCATCATTCATTTAATTTAATCTTTGAATTTTTTAGTGTTTATCATTATAGAGACTTAATTAGGATAACAGGAGTAAAAGTTGATTTCAGTCCAGAAGATTGTTTGCAATACAAATGATATTGCACTCGAATTATCATTTTCTTTCACAAACACAACTAATGCTAAATTAAGTAAACTAATCTGAAAGTCTAGTTTCCCTAATTTAGGGACCATAACCTGCATACTTCTATGTGGCATCCTGATAACCTAATATGACCATAAAAGGCAAAATTGACCAGTACTTCAGGCACTTGCACATGTACATTAGTCAACACCAATGTTTCAATTTTAGTGCAACAAAATGTTGATTATAAAAGCTTTGTTGGCGGTCAATAAGTTAAATTCCATTCATGAAAAAGTAAGCATGTATAAACATTTGAAATTCATTGCAATGGTTTGAAATTCATAATATAAGTTCATATTTCTAAGAATCAATTAGACAAGCAGGAGGATGGAAGAAAACAAATATCAATACTATAAACAAACCACATATATGCTAAACAAACATACATGTATATACATACATAAATCGACATAATAAATATTGAAGGGATACAATACCAAATTGATACAAGAAACCCCTCTTTATGTTGATACAAGAAACACCTGATTTTGATAGACCAGAAAATCAACCAGTTCAACCCAGCAAGAATCCCGGCCGTTCAGAGAAGAATCCTGGCCGATGCGATGTACTGAACCCAGAAGCAAATGAGTATTTGTGATTTGTGTGAGAGAAGCCCTGTAATTGAAATTGAAGTGTACTGGTCTTAGTCTCTTACAGAGTCGTACATATGGTAATTTAGCAAAAAAAAAAAAAACAAAGGCTTTAAAAATATTTTTATACTTATTTAAAAAATTATTTTTATATTATAAAAAATTAATATTGTAATTGATTTAATGTAATAATGTAATATTTCAAAATAAATAAATAGATTAAAGTTTTTTGTCATAGTATAATGCAAATAATGAAGTGTGATTCGAATAGAGTTTTGTCATAAATAATGATTCAAAATATTAGGAATTATTCCATTTTCATTATTTGTGTAATGAAAATATTAAAATATAATTTTATAAATTTTATTTTATCTGAACAGACTTTTAACTTAAATATTTATTTAATGTTTATATTTTTTATATATATTTAAAATAATTATATATATATATATAATAATATTAAATTGATTCTGATTAATAATTTTCATTAATCCCCGAGATTAACCGACTAATCCATGTTCCGTGCCTTCACCGACTATAGTTCCGATCCTCTTTCTATGATACTGGTCATTATTCATAGTCATTTAAAAAATTTGCTTTCAGCTATCCAACACCCTTTTCCTTACCATCTCTTTATTAATGAAAACGAAGTTGTTTGCCCAATGATGACCAATATCTTACTAGCTCATTTAGACGCTGAAATTCCAATTATTAATGAACCATTTCGTTTGCCCAATGACAAAGTATCTTAATTACTAGTTTAGATCGAGGTTGAAATTCCAATTGCAATAAGATGCCGTCAAGTATATCACAAATTATTATATACGTGGGTGTTTGGGTGAGTTATTTTTCAGAAAAGTTGATTTGTTTTAAAAAATAAGCTATGAATTTCCTTAAAAAACCACTTTTTTAGTAAAATTTAATTTTATATTTAAATCGTAAAATTTAAATTTTACTCATGTCACCACTAAAATAATGGTTATTAGCATTGTTTATAATTGAAATGCAAGAGATCCGAAGAGTTGATTGAAAAAATTGGGAAAAAATGTATAAAGTGTTTATCTTTTAAAACATAAAAGATAAAATGTCAAGTATTAGGAAAAAAGGAAAAGACAAGCAACTTAAAACACAACAATAAGGACTTTTGACAAAAAAAAAAAAAAAAAAAAAAGGAGAACTAACAAGGACTCGAACACAAGTCTTCAAGAAGGAAACCACGCACAAATGCCAACTGGACTAGAGGCCCAATCCTTGAATAAGGAACATTAGCCAGCTTTTACTACCGGCCAACAGATAAATACACATTTATTATGTATATTTTTACTTTTTCTATCTATAATTTTTTTTTAAAGTTTTAGGCGTCGGCATTTCTAGAACCGACGCTATAGGTCCTAATAACCGACGCTTATTTGTCGATTTTAGGCGTCGCTTTAGTAAACGCCGACGCTAAAGGGTTAAATTTTAAGCGTCGGTTGTTTATGCGACGCTGATGTTGCTTTTAGGCGTCGGTCAAGTAAAGACCGACGCTAAAGAGTGAGTTTTAGGCGTCGGTAGTTTTATAACCGACGCAAAAGACCCAACACAAATGACTTTAAGCATCGGTTCAGCTAGAAAACGACGCCTGAAGTATTTATAGGCCACGGCTCTCTAGTTAACCGACGCCTAAAGTGCGATGCCTAAAGCATATTCTGTACTAGTGGAACCAACTAAAGGATAATCAATAAATGTTGTCGAATTCGTATAATAAATCCGACTGAGAAGAATGAATTTAACTATCTCGAACGAATGAGATTAGTTTCACTGAATCAAAATAATAGTCATCTCGAATTAATGAGATCGACCCGATAGCAACGAATTTGTTTCTACGCTTATAGGGAGTATAATTCGCAAGTAACTAAGTTAACAGTATCGTAATATTTAACGAGAAATAATGCTCAAAAGAAATTATTGCATCATAAAGGGTAACAGATAATTCTCATAATTGATAGCTCGAAAATAAATATGGAATAAAATAATATGACAGAAATACAAAGTTTCCGAGAGTTAGAGTAGGAATGAACTTGCCTCTGTCTCGACGCTACACTTTACTGAATATTAAAAAGCGTTACCCGCGAGCGAAAATCTCAATTCTCAGAAAGGATCTCTATAATAAATTATCAAAATGATTTTAGCACTCGGGTAGAAATTGATCACGTAATGTCAGGTAATTTCGGTAATCATGTCATTGAAAATCAAATAATAAAATTCTCGAAATATAAAATATACTCGTAACCTTAAAATCTCATTAACGCATTATTCTCAAAATAATATCTTTAAATGGAGGCTCTAATGGTTTACATAATTATTTTTAATAAATCGGGTTTTAAAACATCGTATGATTCCGACAACATAATTTTATAAAGGAATTTCCTCACTAAAGGGATCTCTAATTTATTTATAAATAACGATACCAATTGATTTATTTAACAACACATCACGAATAACATAAATAAAAAAAGTTTTTATAAAATCACCGCTACTTATCTGTAAATCTCATTTTATTACGAATTCCTCTAATTTAATTAATTATCTAACTCGCACTTTTAGTATAATGTTGCTCGTGTTAATACTCATTTTCTATTTTAATTAAGTCTCTAATAAATTAATCTCTATTTTATTCCTCAAATATAATGGTGCAAGTGCTAATCTTTATTATAGTTTAACGCCCTAATTTTCATTTAATTTGTATCTAAATTTTAGATAGCTCGCAACAAGTTCCTATAATTCACCTCAATGCTCTTTATTTTAATTCCATTTTATAGAGCTAATATTATTAGTCTCTATTTATTCTCAGGGGACCCATTTTATTTAATCTAAATCCGTAATCATTATTACCATTTTTTTTCTTACGAAAATAATATGCCGAAATAATTCTATGTTCATACTCCTCTCAAACTCTAAATTCCTTCTCATTTTAAATATTCAACCAAATACACCATGTTTCTTTTCTCTTTGCAATTTAAAACCAATTTAATAATCTTAATTTTATTAATTCCACTAAATTCCAATTTTGTTGTAAACCAATCCTATTTTATTCACTCAAAGAAAATTTGAATATCCCCATTTTAAACTAATTACTCAAATTTATTAATCCCCCTTTTTCAAAAATTTCTTTATTTACCAACCCCATATTTTATTTTATTTTTATAACATTAATATAGAATAAAACAATTAATTAAAAAAGCTAATTAAAATATAATGAATGACATCACCACCACCGTCGGGCGGCGGGGTGGCTCCGGCGGCTCGCCGCCGACCTGCTCTCTCTCTCATCCAATCTCTCTGCCTCCCTCAATCTCTCTCGATCCTCCGTCTCTCCCCTCCCTTTCTCCGTCGATCTCCCTCTCTCCACCAATCTCCCTCTTTCTCTCTATCTCTCTATTCTCGCCCGTCTCTCTCTCCCTCCTCTCCTTTAATTCTCTCGATCCCGACCCCTCAAACTCTCTCTCTCTGATCTCCGATTTCTCTCTCTCCGCCCTCATCTCTCTACCTCCGCTCGTCTCTCTCCCTTCACCCGAATCTCTCTCTCTCTCTTCGATCTCCTCTCTCCCTCCTCCTATCTCCGTCTCTCTTTCTCTCCCTTCTCCCTCGACTACCCTCTCCTGCTGCTCACCCACCACCGCCGGCCATCACCGCCGCGGTGGCGGCTCTCCTTCCCCCACTCCCCGACATGCAACTCAATTCACCCCCAAATTCACAAACCCCATACAATATCATACCCAATTAAGATCATAATCATCATACATCACACAATAAAAATAAAATCCATAATTTTACTTATAAACCCTAACTTGAAAAAGAAAAAAAAATGCAATACAACAATTTTAAACAATTCATAACACAATATAAAGGAATTAAAGGGTTTTAACTTAAGGCTCATACCCTTTCTTTTGTGATAACCCAATTTAGCAACTTGGAAAAAAAATTTAACTTCTCGAAACTAAGTGTTTGCTATACGAAAATGAAGAGCAATTCACGGGCTTCTCGAATCCATCAATGCATGTTAAAAATGAACAAAATCCGTGTAGTTGATTGCTTCCAAAACTTGCGCTTTAATGGTTAATGTGTGTTTATTTATTTATTTATTTTTATCAGGAGAGCAAATGAGAGAGATATGATTTCCTTTTCTTTTAGTCTAGCTTTTATATACATAATTATCCTCTTGGGCTCTTAATGGGTCACTATTACATTTGGGCTTATAATTCTAACCCAAAACCTTACACAATATTTCTTATTAGCTCTAAAATTTTCTAGAATTCTTAATATAAAATAATAATAAAATAATATTAGTAACAATAATAGAAATGATATAAATAATAACAACAATCAATAGAAAATAGCATTACTCTAAATTAAATGATTGCACGCATTCCTAAAATTAAATGATAAATAAAAAAATTTACCAATTTCATTCCGGGAGAGCTCGGTATTCAAATTATTAAAAATTACGGTTATTACAGTCTCCCCCTTAAAAGGATTCCGTCCTCGGGATCACACTATTATTTACTACGCATTTCATCTTCTAGTTCCCAAGTAGCTTCCTCGATTTGACGATTCCTCCAAATCACTTTTACTAAATTTATTTTCTTATTTCACAACTCATGCACTTTATAATCTACAACTTTCACTGGTTGCTCTACGTAGGTCAGGTTAGCTTTGACATCGATAGGTTCATACTCTAGTATGTGACGATGATCAGGATGATAATCTCTCAATATTGATATGTGGAATACATTGTGGATGTGCTGGAGGTCTGGCGGTAAGGCTAATTGATATGACACGGCTCCAACCTTCTTAAGAATCTCAAAGGGTCCAATATACCTAGGACTCAGTTTCCCTTTCTTCCCGAATCTCATCACCCCTTTCCAAGGGGAAATTTTCAGCAACACCTTATCTCCTATCCCAAATAATTTATCTTTTCTCCTTAGATCTGCATACTTTCGCTGACGGTCTTGAGCAGCAACTAACCTTTTCCGAATCTTTTCTATGGATAGCTTTGTCTGATGGACCATTTCTGGCCCTAGTATCCTTCTTTCACAAACTTCATCCCAACACAGTGAAGATCTGCATTTTCTTCCATATAAGGCTTCATACGGGGTCATGCCAGTACTGGAGTGATAACTATTATTGTAAGCAAACTCAACTAACGGCAGACGATCATCCCAACTTCCCTTGAAATCCAAGGCGCAGGCTCGTAACATATCCTCTATCGTCTGAATCATCCTTTCGCTTTGTCCGTCTGTCTGTGGATGATAAGCTGTGCTCAGATTTAGCTTGGTACCAACGCATTCCTGAAAGCTTTTTCAGAATCTAGATGTAAAGCGGGCATCTCTGTCTGAGACAATTGACACGGGCACTCCATGACGAACTACTACTTCCTTCAAATACAAACCTACCAGTCTTTCTACTGAATACCTTTCACTGATTGGCAGGAAATGCGCAGACTTTGTAAGTCGGTCAACTATAACCCATATGGCATCGAAATTCGCTCTGGTTCGAGGCAAACCTACTACAAAGTCCATGGTGATGTGCTCCCATTTCCACTCTGAAATCTCTAACGATTGAAGTAATTCACTGGGTCGCTGATGTTCTGCTTTCACTCTCTAACAGGTCAGACACTTGCTTACCCATTTTGCAATTTCTCTCTTCATATTAGGCCACCAATAATTCTGCTTGATGTCTTGGTACATTTTTGTGCTCCCTGGATGAATGGAGTATCTCGAGTTATGCGCTTCGCACATGATTTCTTCTTTCAACTCTGTAACATTAGGAACCCAAATTCTCGATGCAAATCGGTTAATTCCCTTATCATCTCTAGGGCTCAAAAACTCTTCTCCGGTCAACTCTGGTCTTCTTTCTTCCATTACTTGCTCTTGACAATGACGAATCTTTTCTATCAACTCTGGTTAATTGAAAATGAATGGTATAAACTCTTTCATTTTTTTGGACTGGACCCTTGAATTCTAACTCCATTTTCTCAAATTCTCTGACTAACTCCTCTGACGTTGTCAACAGGTTGAGTCTTTCCTTTCTACTCAAAGCATCAGCTACAACATTAGCCTTCCCTGGATGATAGTTTATCGAACAGTCGTAGTCTTTGATCAATTCCAACCATCTTCTCTGTCTCATGTTCAATTCCTTCTGCGTGAATATGTACTTTAAGCTCTTGTGGTCCGTGAAGATCTCACATTTCTCTCCATAAAGATAATGTCTCCAAATCTTGAGTGCAAAAATAATGGCAGCAAGTTCCAAATCGTGAGTAGGGTATCGGGATTCATATTCCTTCAGTTGTCGAGAGGCATAAGCTATTACCTTCCCATGTTGCATCAGTACGCATCCTAAACCCTTGTGAGAAGCATCGCTGAAAATTACAAAGTCGCCAATTTCGTCAGGTAAGGTCAAAATTGGGGTAGTAGTCAGTCTTTTCTTCAATTCTTGGAAGCTGTCTTCACATTTGGAGGTCCATTCAAACTTTTCACTTTTTCTGGTAAGTCGAGTCAGTGGCGTAGCTATCTTTGAGAAATCTTTCACGAAGGAAACTTCTAACCTCTGTTGGAGTCTTAGGTCTCTCCCAATCTGCTATGGCTTTGATCTTAGCGGGGTCTACAGAAATTCCTTCACCACTCACAATATGTCCTAAAAATTGAACTTCTTTCATCCAGAATTCGCACTTTGAAAATTTCGCATACAACTTTTCCTTCCTCAATGCTTCCAAAACTAGACGGAGATGTTCTGCATGATCCTCAGGAGACTTCGAGTATATGAGAATGTCATCAATAAATACAATCACAAACTTATCCAAGTATCTCTTGAATACACGATTCATTAAATCCATGAAAGCAGCTGGCGTATTCGTCAATCCAAAAGACATCACTAGGAACTCATAATGTCCATATCGGGTCCTAAAGGCAGTCTTAGAAATGTCCTCAGGCTTGATCTTCAGTTGATGGTAGCCGGATCTTAAATCAATCTTCAAAAAATGCGTAGCTCCCTTAAGTTGGTCGAACAGATCGTCGATTCTAGGAAGAGGGTACCTGTTCTTGATAATCATCTTATTCAGTTCACGATAATCAATACATAGTCGTATAGATCCGTCCTTCTTCTTTACGAACAAAACTGGGGCTCCCCACGGGGATACACTTGGTCTGATTATACCTTTTTCAAGTAACTCTTGCAGTTGTGTTGCCAATTCCTTCATTTCCACTAGTGCCATTCTGTAAGGTCCTTTTAAGATAGGTGCGGTTCCTGGTGCTAGATCAATTATGAATTCTATCTCTCGATCCGGTGGCATTCCCGGCAACTCATCAGGGAAAACATCTTTAAACTGATTAACTACTGGAATCTCATCAATTATAGGGGTCTGCTTTTCTTTATCTATCACATGAGCCAGGTAGGCATGACATCCTTATCGAAGTAACCTCTTAGCTTGAATTATTGACAGAAAATCTTTAGCCGATTTCTGTCCACAAAACGGAATTCTTATTCCATTAGGTCCATTTAAGCTAACCTTCTTCCGACGACAATTTATTTAAGCATCGTAACGTGCTAACCAATCCATTCCTAGGATTACATCGAATTCCCCTAACTTAAAGGGAATGAGGTCTACGTCAAAACGTTGTCCCTGCAACTCTATAGAACAATTCGGGCACAATCGGTTCACTGGAATGACCTCCTGATTTGATACTTCTATATTCAGAGTTCCCTCTAAGGGCACGGACTCAAGATTAAGCTTATGCATGAAGTTCTCAGAAATGAAAGATTTGGTAGCTCCAGAATCAACTAGAACACACGCATCCTCAGAATTAACTAGAAGCGTACCTGCTATCACATCGCTGTCATCAATGGTATCTCTCACCGTCATGTTGAAGGTTCTTGCTGTCGGCTTGTTGCTGGGAGGTGCTGGAAGTCGAGGCACTGGATTTTCCGTTGCAGGCTATCGATAATCTCGGGACACGTGACCTTTCTTCCCACAGTTGAAGCAGGTGACAGATTTGTCCTTGCAACTTGAAGCATAATGACCATTTTGCCCACAGTTGTAATAGTTCACACTAGCTTGATGGCAGGGTCCAGGGTTTTTCCTTCCACATGTCTTGCATTCTGGCAATGGTGATCTTCCTTGCATTATGTTCACAGTTTGCTGAGGTTTGGATCTCTGATTGCTTCCTCCGGTGTCATGGTTCCCAATCCTCCTAGTATCTGAGCTTCTATTCTTTCTCTTCACAAACGACCTCTTGTCACTACGATTATCAGATCTCTTCACAAAACTGCTTCCACCACTCTGAAACTTCTTCTTCATCCCACCCCTATACTTCGGGTACAATTCACTTCCACTCTCCACTATAGCCACTTTCTGAACTAAAGTTGCATAATTGGTGATCTCAAACACAGCAACTCTATTCTGAATCCAGGGCTTCAGCCCTTGCCGAAAATGCTTGGCTCTCTTTTCTTCAATATCTACGTGATAGGGTACAAACCTCGAGAGTTCTGTAAACTTAGCTTCGTAGTCTGCAACAGTCATCATCCCTTGCTTGAGTTCCAAAAACTTGATTTCCATTTGATTCTCCAAATACTTGGGAAAATACCTTTCTAGAAACAACGATATAAATCTAGTCCACGGTATAACTGCGTTACCCTCCATAGCTCTCTTCGCTTCCCACCAGTAATTAGCTTCACCCTTCAACATATAAGCTGCGAACACTGTCTTCTTATCTTCTTCTACTCCCACAATCTCAAAAGTCTTCTCTATCTCTTGTAGCCAGATTCTAGCCTCCACTGGGTTAGTAGTACCTTTAAACTCAGGTGGATTCAAAGATTTGAACGATTTAAAAGTCATCGTAGTTTGGGTCAATTGAGCTGGAGGTGGATTTCCTCCACCTGGGTTTTGGTTTTGCTGAGGTTGAGGGTTCTGGGCATGTTGAAGAAGAAAATCCAGAAGTAGGTTCATCGGGTTATTATTCTGGTTAAGGTTTTGAGCGGGTCCTGGTCCAGGGCTTGGAACTGGGTTTTGAGGTGGGACCTCATTGTCTTGATCCACTTCGGGTTGAGGATGAGGGTTTCTTGGGGGTCTTCCTCTTCTAGGTAGCATCTTTTTCTATTAAGAGCGAAAACAATAAGGCAGGTTATATCATAGGTATGCAGTTATATGACGCCATTGCTGGCACAGTTATGGCAGGCATTCATAAATATTTACCCTGGTCAAAATTCCTGGTTTCTCAAAATAAACTATACTCAAAATCATGATTTCTCTCTCTTGTCTCTTTGTAAAACAATTATTATAAAAAGGTTCATGGTACTCGTAAAAAGAAAGAAACTAATTCAGGTTTTACTGGTGATTCTTATAAAAATCTTTAAGTTCTAAAACTCAATCGTCGTTTTTTTTCTGAAAACTCATTTTAGGTCGCAGTATCTGAAAAGAATCTGACTATTTCGGGGTAACATGGGAATTTAATTTATCATGCTGTTCTATTCTACACAGTTCTATAACATATAAACAAGGTAACAGTACTACTAGCAGATCATAATATATATATATATCATAAGGTACCATACTGGTACAGTCCAAGTCATAATACTGAATACATCCGCCATAATAATACAGACCAATAATCAGGAGATAAATACATCATGGAACAGCTAACTGTCATGCTAGTACGGGGAGATAATAAAGATAACTACCCAACAGGCTGGGTATAGAGTCAACTACATCTAGGCAAATACATCGATCATCGGAATATGTGTACCCTATACATAAAGATCTATCATGATGCCATACAAAAAGCGGGTCACCACTAGCTATAATATACATGCTAACCAAAAGATGGGAATGTGCAAGCATACATATATGTCATCCCCTAAACAAAAGACTATACCACATCAATAGCAGCAACAAGTCACTGGCCAAACATTTCGTCAACCCTCCTACGAAACTCTCCCAAAGCCACTGATATCAATGTAGCAACTCTACTCTGGCCAATCTGTCCGGTGCTGGAAGATGGTAAAGCAGCAATGTCAGCCTGGAGTCCCGTCAGAACAGAAAGGGAAATCTCATGCACAATCTCCATAGCTACATCTCTCACTAATAAACTCCCTCCATGGTGCACAGCAAAAGGATCTGGAATAGATAATAGTCGAAGGATGACATCCCTAGTAGCAAAGATCTCCTCATAAAGAGACCACAACCAGCGATAATGCTGAAACAGGGTATGGTGGATGTGCCAAGGGACCGGCTCTCCCGCCACACCAGCATACTCAAGAGGAACAGGAGGCATCGCAACAGTAGTAGCAACAGCCACAGGAGGCTGAACAGAAATAGGTGCAGGTATGGTAGGTGCTGACGGAGTAGTGTCATAAGTGGGAGTAGCACTGACAGGTGGAAACATGTAGTCAGGTATAGTAGAGACTGTCGGAGCCGAAGCATACACTGTAACTGGAGCAACAAATAAATCAGCAAAAGCTGATACTCTAGTAGGGGTATCAACTCTGGACACTGGAGCAGATAAGCTAGGCATAACCTCAGTACGGATGGGTGAAAGCTGGCCCTCATCAATCGGCTCAGAAGTAATGGGCTCTGGAGTCTCATATCTGAACATCTCAGGGGTATACAGAAGAGTAGGCTCTGCAGTCTCAATAAGATCTGGAATCTGAGCTGCCTGCTCAATCTCTGGAGTAGGTGCCTCTAAGTCAATCACTGGTATCGATGAATCAGCTACTTCTATAGTCTGGTCAAGAGAATACACCAAGTCGATCACATGCGGAGGAGAAGGTGTAAGAATCCGGATAGAAGAGTCCTTTGAATCGCTGTCCATGGGTACAATCTCCTCAGACGGGTCACTATCTGAACCTGAGCTAGGATCTAGGGGTCCCTGAGGGTAAGGCGTAGGAGATCTGTCTCTGACTGAGCGAAAGTCATCAATTCATGAAGTAGACATCTACAAAAGTACAAAGAATACCAGTCACAACAGGTTCTAATAAACTATATATATATATATATATATATATATATATATATATATATATATATATATATATAAGGTGTAAAGCACTTAGTGCTAAAATCTCACCATCGAATTATGTCTCTAAACCCTCACGTCACGTTATAATTCTAGGCTCGTATGATTCCTAAAATATAACTAACGCTCTGATACCAACGCTGTGACGCCCCAAAATCCGCCCTGTCCGGGGACCCAGGTTGCCACATCAGGTCTCAGCATCCTGCAGCACACGTTAGCTTAATAATACTAAAATATTTATTACAACGGAGCGGAGCAGTCCCACTCCACAGATCCAAGATCGGTCTCACACATTATTATTACAATACGATTTGTTACATCTCTGAATAATATCTTACATAAGTCTATAAAGTAGGAAAGATAACAGGTTCCAGCTGATAATTCTAGTCCTTGTCGCCATAGCCTGGAGCTTTTCCCTTTGCTCTGGATCCCTGGCTGGACGTCTCACCTCTTTTTTTCTTGACAGCTGAACAAATGTTGAAAAGAAAGAATGAGCAACTATGGTGCTCAACAAATTCTCTCCTTGCTCGGTACATAAATATAGTAATATATACCGAAAGAAATACTCGAAATTTAAGAAAGAAATTAAGATATCAGAAATCTGACAATTGACTCAAGACTCGTCTTGAAAATAGAATACTCGAAATGACTCATTTTGTGAAACTCTGATGACTCATGATAAAAGAATAGCTAGTCTTCCATCCTTTCGATAACTCGGCGGGGTGATCAACTATCCGACCGGGAGTACCGTCCTCCAATGACACCGCACTTCGTCCGATCACGACTACAATACGATATCAACGAATATAATATATAGTATGAATGCTAGCATCATAGTGGGTGATTATATCAACCCTGGCATCATAGTGCCTAAAATATTCTCGTGTCCATAAAAAGGTACACAAGTCTCTCTTTCTCTATAATGGGCCTCTTTCCCAAAATTGACCAGTAGAATACAGAATTCCCGAACATTTAAGGAACTGATATTTTGAGATAAACTTCAAAGGAAAATAATTAGTTGATCTGGCGGACTGCTAGTTTTTACTCAATGTACCACCAATTTGAACGATGGACTGATGTAAATTCTCAATAAACATATTTTAATTGATTGACACGAACAAAATGCCAACCCGGGACAAGAAATGCAACTATCTCGAAATAATGAGAATAGTCTTGAAATGAAATGTAAAGAGTCGCACTGAACAAATATTACTACTCGAATAATTATAATACTCCAAATTAATGAACGTTAAATATAGTGTTTTGCATTCGATCAAAGAGTAAAACTCTAATGATTTTAAATAGTATAACTCCTATTGATTGATTCGAACGATGAACCAACTAAAGGATAATCAATAAATGTTGTCGAATTCGTACACACTAGTAAAAAATTTACTTTTTACGTCGTACATTATACGTCAATCTTGTAAAAAGGCGACATATATGATGATATTATACGTCGGTTGAGGAAAAGGCGACGTATATTTACATTTTAAAACCTTTTTTACGTCGGTTCTTAGAAAAGGCGACGTATATGATGTTATTATACGTCGGTTGAGGAAAAGGCGACGTATATAATGCTATTATATATGTCAGTTGAGAAAAAATCGACGTATATAACGCTATTATATACGTCAGTTTTTTTGTCGACGTATAAAATTCTCTTTTACGTCGGCTTTTCCTCACCCGACGTATAAAGTTTCATTTTTTACATCGCTGTTTATATAACCGACGTATAAAATCTTTAAAGAAAAATGTAATTTAATTAAAAACGTACTTAGTTGCTCCAATTATATAATACACTCTCCGTTCTTCCCCAATTCAAAAGGTACAGACACCAATACATACAGCCAGCCGTCTCAATCCCCAATCTCTTTCTCTCTCTCTCTCTCTCTCTCTCTCTCTCTCTCTCTCTCTCTCATGTATTCAATTCACCAAACCGCAAGCCACAGCTCTCTCATTTTGCACAAGCCGCAGCACCACCAAACCAATTCACCATGGGAAGAAGTAAGCTCCTCTCTCTCTATCTGTATCTATCTATGCCTATACTTACACAAAACTCATGCTTTTATCTTTTGTAGTTTCGTACTGGTGCGTAGATCTGTGTATGTAATTGATATATATGTGGATTAATTGCTCATTTATAGATGTTATTATGAATGAATTTGATTTTTGTTGAGGATGGGTTGTGATGAAAGTTGGGATGTTAATTTAAACGGGGTTGTGTTGATTTGTTTAGTTAATCCTGGTTGTTTCATATAAATCTATGTGTTTGGAAACTACTGTATTGCATATGAAATGGTCATGGTCATATGGGGTTTAGGTGTTGCTGTTGTTTTTTTTTATAAGTGGATTTGTATTTGTTTGAAATATGCCTAGGTGTTTTTTCCCTGGAAATAAGCACTTTTTTAAAAATTAAGATTGGTTGAACACTTCGTAAATTTTACTATATTATTGTTATTGTTCGATGCTATTTTTATTTTATGGATGTCATGTGCCTTTGTTTGGTGTTTATCAGTTTGTATATGTAATTGTGTTTTTTGTTCATATGTCAGTTTACAATGCTGTAAAAGTACCCATGTGTTATCGTCAAGTATTTGCACTTAAATAGTGCCCCTGTGATGATCATCAGACTTGGTAGTTAATTCTTGATATTGTCTTTCAGAATCGTAGAATTATCGGAGCTGCTGATTGGGAGAAGAATCTGAGCTTAGAATTGTCACCGGCACAATATGGTATTGGAATTTGGAAATGAATATGTTAACTTACTTCGTCTTTAATGGTATCGTAATTCTTTCTGGTTCTAAGCCACTGACATATATATAGTGCAGATAAGTGAGCGGTATTGTTCAAAAATACTTTGATTACAACTTACTGACTATTAAATGAGCGGTATTGTTCAAAAATACTTTGATTAAAATGGCTTTAAGTCGGCTAATTTTAAGCGGTTGCCAAGCGTATTGTCTTTGGATTTGATTAATAGCCTCAAGAGTCTACTTGATTATTAAGGTATTAATTTATGATTATGACTAGTTTTGGATGGTAATGTTCAGTCTTGACTTCAAAGTTTTTTGATAGAGGAATTTGTAGCTCAACTCTACTAGTGTTAGTTTGTCTTAAGTTGTTTGATAGAGGAGTTTTTCAGGAATTTTAAATGTTTCTGCTGGTGTTTATATCAGGATCAGCTTGTGGAAGTATCATGTATTCATGTGCATGACTTTTAAAAAAGAGTTTTGATTAAGTTTCCAATATCCTGCAAAAAGACATATAGATTCAATTACAACAAGAAAGTTGAAGATGCACTCAAAGATGCTATTTGGGTTACAGCAATGCAAGAAGAACTGAATGAATTTGAAAGAAACGAAGTCTGGAAACTAGTACCAAGACCAAAAAGTAGATCAATTGTTGGTACAAAGTGGGTGTTCAGAAACAAGAGAGATTCAGATGGCAATATTGTTAGGAATAAAGCAAGACTAGTTGCAAAGGGGTACTCTCAACAGGAAGGAATAGACTATGATGAGACTTTTGCTCCTGTTGCAAGTCTAGAAGCCATCAGAATTTTTCTGGCATATGCAGCTCATAATCAATTCAAAGTTTTCTAGATGGATGTTAAAAGTGCTTTTCTGAATGAAGAATTGGAAGAGGAGGTATATGTTGAACAACCTCCTGGTTTCATTGATCCTAAATATCAAGATCATGTCTATAGATTGGATAAAGCACTTTATGGACTAAAGTAAGCTCCAAGAGCCTGGTATGAAACTCTGGCTCAATTCTTACTGGAAAGTGGTTTCAAAAGAGGTACAATTGATAAAACCTTGTTTTATTTGAATCATGGGAAGGACTTGCTGTTAGTTCAGATTTACGTTGATGATATCATTTTTGGGTCAACTAACCCCAAATTGTGTGAGAAGTTTTCAAAGCTGATGCAGTTTAGATATCAAATGAGCATGATGGGAGAAATGAGCTATTTCTTAGGTCTGCAAGTTAAACAGACTGATGATGGAATTTTTATCAATCAGTCAAAGTACACAAAGAATCTATTGAAGAAGTTTAATATACAATACAGTGCTACTGCTACAACTCCCATAGCTACAGCTACAAAGCTTGATCCTGATCAAGGTATTGAGGTAGATGTAACTAACTACAGAGGTATGATAGGCTCACTTTTGTATCTAACAGCTAGCAGACCAGATATCATGTATGCAACCTGTCTATGTGCAAGATTTCAGGCATACCCAAAAGAACCACATCTCATTGCTGTTAAAAGGATTTTCAGATACTTGAAAGGCACTCCATCACTTGGCCTTTGGTATGCTAGAGAGTCAGACTTTAATCTATGTGGTTACTCAGATGCTGATTTTGCAGGATGCAAAATAGACAGGAAAAGTACTTCAAACAGTTGTCAGTTTCTTAGAGGAAGATTAGTTTCTTGGTTTAGTAAAAAGCAAAAGTCTATATCCACATCAACTACAGAAGCTGAGTACATAGTTGCAGGAAGCTGTTGTGCTCAGATCATGTGGATGAGGAATCAGCTAATGGACTATGGTTTGTCATATTCAAAAATACCTATTTATTGTGATAACCAAAGTGCTATTGCTATGACAGGAAATCCAGTTCAGCATTCTCTTACTAAGCATATCAGTATCAGATATCATTTCATAAGAGAACAAGTTCTGGAAGGGACAATCGAACTCCACTTTGTTCCTACTGATCAACAGCTAGCTGATATATTCACCAAGCCACTACCTGAAGCTACTTTTACAAAATTGGTGAATGAATTGGGAATGGTAAACTATGAAAGTTTCTGAGAACAAGGGGAGATCAAATACTGATGAGTGTCAGATCCTGATGCATGTCGAATACTGACGAAAAGTCAATCCTGACGTTAGTCAAGCATCAGATCCTGATGCAATGGGTTGGTCATCAGTACAATATGTAAACTACAAATAATCCATAATTGTTCTGTTCCTGATTTAACTGTGGTTATTGTTGATGAATTTGTTACTTACATGATTACTTTAATTAGTTTTCATTTTCTCTGATTTAACTCTTTGAAGAACAATTCATAAACATAAAATTTTCAGAACACATTGAATAAGATTAGAGAAATAGGATTCTTCATTAATAATAAGAAAGAGATTACATGCAAGTATTACATCTTTTTTGTTCTCTCTATCTACTAATCTATTCAACAGGAAAATAAAAAGTGAAGTCCAAACCACTTCATTGTTAGCAGCCATCCCAGATCCCATCTTTGCCACTTTGTTTGGGTGGAAGTTGAAGGGATAAGGTTATTTTTGCTGACATATTCATTAACAATGGTTGGTGGTGTTGGATAAGGATGCCTTAGAGGAAAGCCATGTTAATGTTGCTTGAAGAGCAGCATCGATGTCGATCACTCTTGCAGGTTTTTCTCTCTCGATTTCTTCAAGACTGGCATCCATCTGCAGCCACAGAGTTTCAAGCTGCCTTTCCCAGTTAAAGGCATCAAACTCTTCATGAGTATAACTGAAGATATCTCTGTTCTCTACGAGATGGAGATTCTTTTCCTTGATGGTAAGTTTTGACATTGTTTAACGGTGTGTTGTGTGAAGGGTTTTTGATTTTCAGGAGAAAATGAAGAATTAAAGGGATAGTGGACAAGTCTCTAGGTGTTAAATAGAGATGGGTGAGTAACGAAGTACTAAAACGCTTCGTATTCTGGTTTTTAATGGTTCCAGGTATTTTAAGAAAGTGTTATTTGATTTTTTTTAAATCAAATATTTTATTGTTATTTTCACAAATGCACTTCTTAAAAATATGAGCGCGTGTATTTCACTCACTGATACATATAGATACACAACGTGTCATATACGGTTAACACCACTCTCTCACGTCGCACAAATCGATTACTGACACCTGTTTTGAGAAATTATTAGTTGTCTAAATTGATTCATTATTCTCAAAACTATCAGTATTGTTCTTTTCTCTTCGCGAACATAAACCCTAATTGCTCAAAACTTCAATCTCTCTTTGTCACACCAAAAATGGAGAATTCATCATTTGTAAACAATAAGGTTGTTATCAATGGTGTTACTTTTGCTCCCAACAATTATGTTGCTATTCTTGACCATCAGTAACTATCGAATGATTTTTATATCATTTAGGATTTCTTGTCGTCTAGTCCGATTCATTATGCTTTAACGGCACCCGCCAAAGTCTCTTTCAAGTGTGTGATGCAGGTTTGGAAGACTGCTGTCTTTGGTGTTCTTGAACCTTCAGAAAGGCCTAACCTGACCTTTACACACAAGGGAGTTACACATCATGTTACTCCAGAAGTAGTTTGTGAAGCTCTGCACTTACCTTCTCTAAATGGTAAGACTCCAGCAACAATTTCTGATGCTTCATTGTTGGAATTTGCTACGAGTCTTGGTTACAATGGAATTCCAAGAAAGTTTGGAGAGCTATACAGAACTAAGCTAAAGAAGGAATGGAATTTCTTCTTTGATACCATCAGTAGGTGCTTCTTGAACAAAGTCTCTAACTTTGATGCACTACCGATGGCTTCGATTCACATTGGGTACTCTCTAATCCATGATACTGTATTTGATTATGGGTCTTTCATTTTGAGAGCATTAAATGCTAGGAAAACATATAAATGTGGTTATGTCTGTTTTATTAGATTTTTTCAACTAATATTCTCTCATTTATGTCCCAATGTTGATTTTGAAAATGATACAGTATTGCCTATCTGTAAGATTTCAGAAAACAATATCAAATCTTTGGTTAAATCAGATAAGGCTAATGGTTTTGAGGGAAATCCAAATATTCCTAAAGGGGCTGGCTTCTCTTGGAAAAGAGATTGCCTGAACTTTATGGCCCAGCTACAGGTGCTGTGGGACAGGACCAAACACATTCTGTACCTGACACAAGCACACATCATAAACAGTTACCTAAACAGTCAACCACCTCTGGTGTCTCTCATAAGACATCAGTTGTAAAAGAAAGGAAGTCAGCTAGATCTGATGTGTCTGGAAGACAGTCAGGATTGAAGGACTTCTCCACCACAACCATAACTCAAAAGAAGTCACAAGGAGGTGAACAAGGGGTTCTGGTTGATGATTCTTTGATGAAGGCTGGAGCATCTGAAGAAACAGGTGAAAAGAGGAAGTTTTTGCAACAGGTCTCTGAATCTGATAGTGATGATGACAAGACCATCTCTATAATCATGAAGAAAAAGGAAAGTGCTGCTCCTGTTACTGCTGAATTGGTTAAGCCAATAAAGCAAAAGAAGAGAAGAAGAATAGTCAACAAGAGTCAGTATTATATTCCTGAAGATATGCAAAAGCTTAATGATGATATTGATCTTGATGAGCCATCAGTTCCTGACACATCTGTCATTCCTGATCTCTCTACTCCTGATACATCACCTGTGAAGACTGTTGAAATTTCTGATTCTCCAGCACGTACATTTCCTAAGAGAAGAATAATTGAGATGTTTGTGGATGAAGTAAATGCTATTGCTGCTCAACTTGGTCATAAACCTACACCTCTTCAGATAAAGAGACAATCTGAAGCAAAGGTTTTTAGCAGACTGAAGAAATAGAGGATCACTTCACCTCTAAAAGGATCAAGCCCATAAGAACCTGAACTTCAAAGGAGTTCAGAAGCTATTGAAGATCCAGTCACACAAGAACCACCCACTCAAAGTGTGGGTGCAGACATTTCTGAAGGAATGGTCCCACAAGGACCACTTTCTCAAAGGGAAGGTGAAGACAAGAACATTCCTTCCCCACAAGAACCATTTTCTCAAAGTGAAGATGCAGGCAAGTTCACATCAGCACAGGAGATTTCTAACACTGCATTTGAGGGAAGCACACAAGAACCTTTGACTCAAAGTGTTAAAGCAGCTTCACAACCTCAAACTACACAAGAACCATTGATAGTAAATACTGATGCAAGTCATTCTCCAGTTGCAGATGTCCATCCTGATGAAAATATTTCTGATCCAAATATTCCACTGCTCATTGAACCACTTTCTTCAAGACCAATGGAATCTATCTCAACTTCATCAGGTAATACTTCTATTTCTGCTTCTCTTACTGATAGTATGATTATAGATAGACCTGAAACAAGGGATACCTCTATCTGTATGACTTTAGTCCACTCCTCTCAGCCACCTCTTATTTCTTTGCATTTATTGAGCCAGAACCTTTCTTGTGAGAAAGAGAGTGAACATTTAGAGAAAAAGAAGAGTGAAGAGAGGCAGTCTCCTGAACTGGTAAAAGGAGAGGTAGAAAAGAGTGAGAAGTTTCAAAGTTCTAGTGAGGTAGCAGTTACTATTGAAAGTAACTTAGGTAATGTTGTGAGAAGTGATGAGACCACTTTACAAAAATAGAGAGATTTAGGAATTGTTTCTACTCTGAATGCAGGTTTTCAGGATGCAACAGTCCCATCTGCTGTTGATTTAAAAATGAATGGAGTTATGAATCCTGAAGACAATGTGGATGATAAAATTCCTGAGGCTAAAGATAGCTCAGATGATGATGATGATGATGATGCTGATAATGATCCTGAAGCAGCTCAGCTTAAAGCTGTCATGAAAGCAAGTCTAGAATCTACTTATGGATCATCCAGTCAATTTATGGAGTCTATGGGTAAATCTACAGCTGCTCAAATTGAAATCCCAGGAGATTACAGCAATCTTATTCCTGAATATATTCAAGCTGTAAGAAGATCTGAATGGTATACTGAGTGGAATCAGCCTTCTGCTGATATAAATTTCAATAATGCACTTTTTCACTCCAGTCATATCGTTTCGAAGATTTCTGATCCTCATCTCAAAGCTCATCTGAAGACAACAACTATTCTGGCAAAAGGGCTGAAGGATGAAATTAATTCTGTCAAGAGTAATAATGAAAAATTTCATTCTCGGTTTATTAAGGATTATTCTGAAATTGCCACTGCTAAACAGCTTCAACGTTTAAGCACTGCCTTCACCACAAGGATGGATACCTTGGAAGATAAGGTTGTCACTATGTCCTCAAGAATGACAAATATTGAAGATTCTCTACAACTTATCTTATCCTTATTGACTGATCCTGATGATGCTACTGATGTCAAAAAGGGGGAGAAGGTAGTCAAAACAAAATGCACACCTGATCTAGTTGTAAGAAAGGATGATAATACTTCTGGAAATGATGGTGGTGCTCAATCACATGTACCAGGAACCTCTGATGCTGCTTTGGTAACAAGGAGAAGTCAGTTACAAACTCAATCCAACCGGTCAACTCATGTTTCTTTATCTGGGAAGAAAACAGTAAGAACAATGGTGCAATCTCAAATCCTGACAGAAGAACAATTTTTGTCATCTGGTCAAAGTCAAAGGCAAACACTTCCTACAATTCTTAAAGGTGATGAAGATTTGCTAATTACTGATGTAGAAGATGCTCCTCATCTTTTTGAGAAATTACTACTGGGACAGGTGATGGTGAAATTGTATATCACACTAGTGCTAAGGTTCATGAGTATCATGCTGAGAAGGCACTTGCTTTAACTTCTGAAGAAAATCCAAATATGACTACTGATGAGATCTTAGAAGAACAAAACAGGATTCTTGAGGAGATTGCTAGACAAAAAGAAGCTCCTGCTGTAAGAAGAGGAAGAGGCAGAGGAGATAGAAGAAGAGGAAGAGGAAGAAAGCCTACTCAAACAAGTTCAAGACAGACAAGGTCTGGTGGAATAACGATTGAGGAGATACCTGAAGATTCTCAGAAAGTAAAGAAGAAGAAATCTCCGTTACTTCTTACATTGACTCCAAATAAGAAATTTAATGTACCTGAAGAAGCTGCTGATGAAAGACCTCAGTTAGCTAGAAAAGGTAAAGTTACTGTGGGGACTACTCAATCTGCTGTTCCTGATTCTGATGAAGCTGCAATCTTGAAAGAACTTGAGGTTATGATTCTTGCTGATGTGGTTGAAATTCACAATCTGGAAGTTGATGAACAAGAAAAGGAGGCCAGAAAAAGAGCAAAAGATACTGAGGTTGAAGAAACCAGAAAGTACTTGGAAGATCTGGCTGGTTCAAACAGATTGTTGTGGTATGATCGAAATAGACTTGTTCCAGAACATCGACAGAATGATACACCAGTAATGGGAAAGAAAAGCAAGAATTGGAAGACAGAGTAAGCAACTATAGAAAACCAGTTGTTTTCAAATCTGTTGGAGTAATTACTGGACCTTCACTGTCTGATGAATCTTCATTGGTTGCTAAAGTTGAATCTGTTGAATCTCTGCCACTGTGGACGAGTATGCAATCTGGTTTGAGGGGTTTAGAACCTGGAACAAGAGGAGGTATTGGATTTCGTAATGCAGAAGTTGTTTTTATATCTCAAACAGATCAACATTTTCTTGTTAAGAGGATTGGTGATGAACTAACTGTTGATGATCTTTGGGAACTAGAATTTGTTGCTATTGTTGCTTGCAATGTGGACTCAAAGAAGATAGAGAAATTGCTGTATTTCATGAAAGACAAAAGTGTCAAGAAGCTGTCTATTAATGAGTTGTTGTGCAAATCAACAAAAGAGTTAAAATATGTTCTCTATTTGCTTGAAAATAGACAGATCCCTGATAAAGAAGCCAGTGTTTACAATAACTGGTGTACCATGATCTTCAGAACAATCAAGTCCAGATATTTAGAAAGAGGATGAAGGTATGATGGTAATTACACTCCCATGCACTTGAATACAGAAGGATAAGAAGTTGAAATGCAAAAGGGTTCAGCTGTTAAAGAAGTGATATTTTATCAAGAACAATTATCTCTGAATCCTGGTGGAAGAGATCTTGCATATTTACTGTTGGGAGAGTTAGATTTACCAAGAAGCTCAATTCAGAATCTCAGAGCTGGAATCTTTCAGATTGGTAAAGGTGATGAAGAACTCAGAAATCTGAAGAAAAGGTTAATTCAAATTCTCTGTGATAAAGAAGAAAAGTTATTATCAAATTTCTTGCAGATGAGTAATTTCTTTGTGAGAATTTCTGAGACTAAGCCTGAGGATTTCTTGTAATATTTTGTTTTGAGTTTTTGACATCACTGAATCAAGGAATTTGTGCTTTATTTCATAAAGTACAAATTGGGGGAGATTGTTAGATATTGATTCAAGAGATGATCAGGATCTGGACTACTGATCAGATACTGATGCTGATTTCATCAGTATTGCACCGTCAGGATTGTGTTATCATCAGGATTGGAAGCTGATCAGGATTTCATGAGGATATACATCAGTCCAGGAATCTAGGAAGATTGACATGTCGGTTCCTGATTTATAGGAATGCAGCTATCATTCAAGATATGTATTAAGAAACGTATGTAATTGATTTGATATATCTTGTAATTGATAGTGTATCTGTGTACTGTATATAAACACAGTTTAGGTTTTACTTAATAGTAATCGCTTACACAAATTATCTTGTAACCTATCACCTCTCAAGAACATAAGAATTTCTTGAGAGAGTTTGTAACAGTTTTATATCAGAGTTAATAAAGTTGTTATATATTCATACTTGTGTTATTATTTCTGTTTAAGTCGAAAATCTTATACAATTGTATTCAACCCCCCTTCTACAATTGTTAATTATTGGGCAACAAATTGAGAGGGACGTCCCAAAAAAAACTGTAAAGAAATGAGAGAGACAAAGGTAATATGTCGTAACAAATTAACAATCAAGCGGTGTACTATAATATATGAGTAATGCTACGTATCCCAAAAAATCCAAAAATATTCTCAAATGACACATGACATCTATTTGTGGGATTTATATTAATGCATGAGGGGATCACTCATGTAATGACAACTAGTTTGGGACGATTTTAGGAGCTGTAGCATTTTCCATAATATATAGATGTCAAGGTTAAGAACAATTCAAAAATGTTTAGTACTCTTTCGGTCCCAAAATATGATTTTTTTTTTACACATATTTTAAACTACAAAAAAAATAAAAAATAGCTCCTCGTAGTTTAAATAATAAATTTGTGTTAGAAGAAGAAAATTCAAAAATAATATTTAGAATTATCCTTTTTGTTCGTGTGAGTAATCAAGTGGACTAATATTTTGGGACTGATGGAATATTTGCAATTTCTATCTATTATATTATAAAAATAAGACTTAATGACCTTTTAGCCCTCGAAATTTTATACGAAATACCTATCAGCCCTCAATGTTTCAAAACGTTCCTTTTAGCCCCTGAAGTATCCGTAAAGGTCCAATTAACCCTTGTACCGGTACGAAAAATTGTAACGGTACGTATCGGATGGGCAAAATAGACATTACATGTGTCCGTTACATTTTTTTTTAATTTTTCCCGGAATAAGGGTTAATAGGACCTTTCCGGATACTTCAGGGGCTAAAAGGTACAACGTATTAAACTTGAGGGTTTGATGGGTACAAAATGTCATTACTATATCTTCTAGTTTAATTCAGCCACCACTAGTTTTCTATGTGTGCTTTGTTTTTTCATGTTCAGAAATATAACATTTTTCATAAAAAAATTAATAATAATCCTAATTATAATATTTCTTCATCCAAATTCTTTTGAGGATACCCTGTTTATAAATAAATATTCAATAAATTAGTGAAAAAATTAAATTGTTTTTTTTTTACCTTTAGCACTCGACCCTGGTATTATTAATTTTTTAAAAATATAAACTTGTATTTTTTATTAAGTCTCTGCATAAGTATCTGATCATTTTTATAATATAGATTAAACTAAGAAATCCATTTTGAAAGATACATGATTAATGTTTACGAACAGAAAATATATTGATAATGTATTTGACATAAGTGTAGAAATTCAAATACATTGGTTAAAATAAATATAAGACATTAAGGTGAGCTACTTCTATTTGTAAAATATTAGTTGATCATGCGTTACATAAATTCGTGATTAATATGTATTTAAATAATTTTTTAAAATATTTTAATTAATGACTTTTAATTAAAAATAAACTAATCCGTTGTACATTATATTTTCTTTTAATGATTAACAAACTTAATCTAACACCTAAATTTTTAAATATCATATACATATATCAATATTATTAGCAAAAAATCAAATTTTCAAAATTTTTGTTTTAATTTTAAATAGCAATTTAAAAAATAAACCTTGGCTAGAAAAGAAACTTTGGGTAGCTTGGAGAAATTTAGGAAATTCCGGTAACTTTGTAGTAATAAATTTGGATCCCGAATTAATGATTGGTTTGAATAAATATAGGATCCATGAAATATGAAATTGTGGTGACTATTACCAGCGAGGATTATATAGGGTTGCATCATATTTTAACAAATCTTTATTCTATTTTTAACTTTAAGGAATTTTTTATTATTTATCTTAGTATATTTTTTGTCAAAAATTGTAATAGTTTCTAGCTTTCCATTAATGACAATAAAATTGAATTCAAAGTATCATTTGTATATTAATTTTTAAAATTATTACATATATAATAAGGCTGAAAAATTGGGAAAAAAATATATCATTTGAAGTGGTAATCTCCGATTTTCTTTTACTTTATTAGGTGTGATAATTTAGAGATTCTAAGATTTTTAATGTAAATTTGAAAAGAATACTAGATTATAATTCGTGTTACACAACATTTTTAAAAAATTATTTAATGATAATAATAATAGTAATGATAATAGTAATAGTTATAATTACTTATAATAAGGAAAATGATATTATATTTAAAATCAAATAATTGCAACACTTAAAATATCATTAATGTAATTTATAGTATTTATTGAAATTATATTTATAGATGTAGCACAGGTTATAATTTAGTTAATTTTAAAGTTTGTACAAAAATTTCTATTATAAAAAAAAACCATATACGAATCTAATATGAAAAATAATTTCCAAACATAAATATGGATCCCGAAACTGAGATAAGGGCTATCCACTAATTTATTATATATTGATAGATATGGATTTATTTGATTACAAAAATATCCTTGTACAAAAGTAGTCAATTAAGTTCATATGGTGATTTCGTAGTTAAACAGCTACGTTACTGAATTTAATATTCTTAATTTTATCGTTTTGTCATGAAATAGAATTTGATCTTCTATTACAAAAAAAGAAATTTTTTCCCATTTCAAGATTTGCTAGTGGTAAACAAAGAGAGAAGAGTGTATGTAAGTCTTACTCGAGGGATATGGAGATAGTTGGTGGCTGAATTAAACTAGAAGATATAGTAATGACCTTTTGTACCCATCAAACCCTCAAGTTTAATACGTTGTACCTTTTAGCCCCTGAAGTATCCGGAAAGGTCCTATTAACCCTTATACCGGTATAAATTAAAAAAAAAAATTGTAACGGACACATGTAATGTCTATTTTACCCATCCGATACGTACCGTTACAATTTTTCGTACCGGTACAAGGGTTAATTGGACCTTTACGAATACTTCAGGGGCTAAAAGGAACGTTTTGAAACATTGAGGGCTGATAGGTATTTTGTATAAAACTTCGAGGGCTAAAAGGTCATTAAGCCTAAAAATAATCACAAGTAGTATATGAAATTACATCAGTCAATTTGATGACGAGGAGCTGATTACTACTTTAATTTGATGGGATTATATATGATTGTTGTGTAGCCGGGCCATTATATTCAATTATAGATAATAAATAAGTATTATTATAAATCAAGAGTTCGATTCTCAGTGATTATATATTAAAATATATATTCTATACATAGATAGGTATTTTTTAATATACAATACACGTGACAGTGGTGTAATTTTCTAGCATGATTCATACTCGAATATATGAACAACGAACGAAAGTTATAATATAAGTAAAAGGAAATTAGAAAAAGTCAAAAAAACCAATTAAATCAAGAAAAATTAACAAGTAAAAAACAATTTTTATCATATGTTTTACTATCCATAAATATCATTAAATACCTTTTCCTATTATATTATATCATATTACATCCTTATTTACCATCTTATTTGCAAAAATACTATCTCATTTATATTTGCTGCGCAACAGGTTGCATTCAGTTGCATATCAGGTTGCGTATGAGGTTGTATATGCAACCACATATTCAACTGCATGCAACTGAAAATTACAAGTTGAATTTTCATTTTTTTTACCAACTTACAGTTGTATATAAGGGCTGCGTAGTAGCAAAAAATGAAAATTTAACTTTCAGTTTTCAGTTGCATTCAGTTGCATAGGTTGCATATGCAACTGAATGTAACTAAAAATTGCAAGTTAAATTTTCATTTTTCGCTATTGCGCAGGCACAACCCTTATATATAACTAGAAGTTTGCAAAAAATAGAAATTCAACTTTCAGTTTTCAGTTGCATAGGTTGCATATTCAACTGAATGCAACTGAAAACTGGAAGTTAAATTTTATTTTTTTGCTACTGTGCAGCCCTTATATATAACTAGAAATTGGGAAACAATTTAAATTCAACTTTCAATTTTTAGTTGTATTCAATTGCATAGGTTGCATATACAACTGAATGCAACTGAAAACTGAAAGTTAAATTTCCATTTTTTGCAACTTTCAATTTTCAGTTGCATTCAGTTGCATAGGTTGCATATAAGATTGCATATATAACCTAGGTATTTTTGCAAATAAATTGATATTTTTGTAAATATTTTGAGAAGATAGAAAAATCGCAAAAAAAATTAAAAGAAGTAGTATTTTTGGTAAATATCCTATATATAAAAAGTGTAAGAGGGATCTTATACATAATTTTGGTCTATTAATTTTGGTCATTATGTTGTCAAAATAATTTTAATCGTCGAATATAATATTTTTAAAAATAGACGATCAAGATTATATCATATTAAAAAGAAAATTATAAACTAAAAATGATATAATTGAATTTTAGAAAGAAAATTATAGCATGAAAAGGATATAATTGAAAAAGGATTCAATTGAATTTTATTTATTTTTACTATTTGAACTTTATTTCGATATGTAGAAATCAGATATGAATGATTTTACAGCCCATGCGAATATCATAAAAGTATCTTTAATTTAGTGATTATTTAACAATTATTATCGAAATGAAAACACTTAGAATCTCAAGAGAAAATATAATTACGAATTTTACATAATCATATTTAGTGTAGAAGACCTACATTAATAATTCTATTCAATGTAGAAAACCAAATTATATATGATTTAAATTATTAACATACAATTTTTCGTATTTCAATATGAATACACTTTTTATTTATATGTTAAAAAAAATATATGTTATATCTACCATTTTTCATCTATTTAATTTATGATATAACGGTTCTTATTTATTTTATCATACTGAAGACCAGACTACAACTACCAAAATTTTGGACAAAAGCACTCTTATATTTATTATTAAAACTGTATTTGGTTGTTAGTATAGGTATCTTCAAATAACAATAAGGGTATTTTATTTAGCAAAAAAAAAACAATAAGGGTATTTTGATAATCAAAACGAAGTATAAGTAGATTTCATAAATCGAATAGAATTTTCAATGTAAAAATCATCAATTTCTTCTCTCTTCTGTTTATAACTAGTTTTAGTTGAAAAATAATTATTAAACCATCACTAAATTAAATAATATTTTGTTAATTTCAAGTGCATTGTAAAATGGTACAAATCAAATTTTAGTAATTTAAAATATAGTACAAATATTAAATTGAACTATAAAATCTTTTATATATCAATTTTTTAACAATAATTTGATATTGTAGATTAATAACATATAAATATTAATATAATTATAGATATTAAAAAAAGAGCAGTGCATTGTACGTGTAAGTTAGTATGTTTATGATACTAGATGATAACCCGTATAAAGCACGGTTCGAGATAATTTATTAAAAATAATCATTTTTTATTAAATTTTTATAAGAATTATTTTATTTATCATTAAAAAATACACTAAAAAATGATAAAAGTACAAAAGAAAACTATGATACTTATGCAACTCAGTAGTTTATAATTAAAAAATTGGAATTACATCAGAATTCCAATAATTCTAGAAGACACGAATCTAGAAGGAAGTACCATTAAAACGGGGTTTGTAAAGCATAATGTAATGTAATATGTAATAGAGGACATATATAACTCAACTAGGATAAAAGATAAATAATATTAACTCCATACAGGGATCGTGAAATTTGAAGAACAGGCATCAACAAGGATCAAGTTGCTGAAAGAAGTTCATTAACATGATCAAGCCTCAGTGACAAAATAAGATGTACAGATGATTCAGTTGAAGGGCCAAAAGATTCCAGAGATAAAGTTTTTATGGTTGCACAATTCTTAGCACTGTTCTTAAAGACATTATACGAAGACCATGAGTGAATGTTAGTCGTCTGTGAACCAGACCAGTTGCACTAGGCGTCAACACTTCACAAAGGAATCGAAGTATCTAACTCAGAAAAACTGTTAAGAGGTATGGTTGAGTTTAGAGCAGTATTGATATCCTCCATTTTGGAAGCTGCATATTTAAGGATGTCAAATTAAGAGGAAAATGAATAGTATCTGAAATTACTATTCATGTGAATAGTATCCGAAATCACTATTCATATGAATAGTACTATTCATATGAATAGTAACCAACGGTTACTATTTGGGGGTTGGTGAAATAGTGTCCGGTTACTATTTGGGGGTTGTTGGAATAGTGCTCGGTTACTATTTGGGGGTTGTTGGAATAGTGTCAAATAGTAACTTTCTAAAACCTATAAATAGGCCTGTTGTATTTCATTTCAAAACACACCTCAACACACAACTCTCTCTTCTCTCTCTTATATCTTCTCTGTATAAGCTGCTAGACAGTCCATCTAGTAGGAAAGTCGGCTTAGCCCGCTTTCAGGAAGTGTCGGGTAGAAGGTTCTCGTGCATAAACTATCCTTAGGAGTGTAAGCTGCTAGACAGTCCATCTAGTAGGAAAGCCGGCTTAGCCCGCTTTCAGGAAGTGTCGGGCAGAATCTAAGCTACACTCAGAATATTTCTTCGGTCAATCAAGCAAAAGGCATGACACCTTAACAACTTTTCAAAGGCAAGAAACCAACAATCAACTTTCTGCATGTCTTTGGATGTAAATGCTTTGTACTGAAAAATCACTACACCATATAAGGCCTATCGTAACCCCTACCGGAGAAATGTTACCCCAATATGTTACCTTAGCTATACTACTTACATCCTGAGGTAACATTGTGTTTTTTATGTTACCTTAGCCAAAAATATGATGTTGCAGTAGCTAAAAAGTGTTGAAGCATGTAACATAAATATGTAGGTGTTACATTAGAGTTAACCTTGCCAACTCTTTTCATCTAATTTAATTAAATTCTTTAAATAAATTTAGTTTTTAAAATTTGTTAACTTTTTTATAAAATGAGTTAGAAAACTATTTTATTTTTTAAAATCAAATTTTTTCAAAAAATAATTTTTTTTCAGAAATTGTAATATTTTTTAGAAATTATAATTTTTTTAAAAATTCTGCTCACAATTTTTTTGTAACAATTTTTTTTAAATTGTTAAAAATTTTCTCCAATTTTTTTAAAAATCGAATAAAACATTTTTTATAAAAAAATATCAAAATTGTTATTTTTTTAACAAATACTTCATGTTTGTTTGATAAAATTTTTATATTAAATTATAAGTATTTTAATAAAATATTATTTGACAAAAAAACAAAAAAAATCACTGTATATTTTGGGGGGATTTTTTGTGGGTTGAGCGGGACGTTTTGAGTTTTTTTTTTGGCTGAGCGGGATATTACTTTACTTTACTTCACTTTACATTCCCCCTATTCAATTTACTTCTCTCGATCTCAGCCGCCGCACTTCTCCCCCTCTCTACCTTCTCCGCACTTCTCAGTCGACGTGAGTAATGATGTGGTGTTTCGCAGAAGTTTAATGGTAATGATGTGGTTAAGGCTTCGTATAAGTCTGATAAAAAGATTTTGGGAGTTGATTTTGTGAAGAATACTGGAGATGGGAGCTTTAAGGTATGGATTCCTGAATTTTGATAATGCTTATGGTTTCTTGTATAGCTCGATAATTGGTTTGCATTGTCTAATTGGATTGGAATCTGGTAGATTGTGTATGTGTTCACTGATATGTTTTAATTTAAGACATTTTTTTGAATTAGTTTAATTATGATACCTTAGATTGTGACAAGTTAAAACGGTCTAGTGAATAGAATGATGTATACTTCACCTCTCCCATCCTTGTTGATTCGGGATTAGGCATCACTGTTCTGCCATGTGTTTTTCCCCAATTTGTGTACTTGGCATTTCATGTTGGCTTGTGAAAATATCTATAGTCAATACGATGGATCGTTGTATAAAGAAATTACCATCAGATTAGTTCCTTTTTTTTTTCTTCTTCTTTTTTTTCCTTTCCATTTTGACCTTAATTATTACACACGGCAGAGTACAGGCTTTAACTTGTAATGAACACCACACATACCTATATAAATCATGTATTACATACTTCTGTTTTATGTGTTTAACATTGCTTGTAATTTTGAGCAAGTGATAGACACAGGGCTTGGAATCGCTACATAGCATGCAGGGCTGTTTTAGGACGTGACATCTAACATGTCATCTATCTATTATCTACAGGTTATATGCTATCCGGGGAGAACTGCAGAGGCTCGTGGAACACAATGTATCACCTACGTTCATTTTCGAAGTAAGAGTTGTCTAGTCCTGAATGTAGATTACAAAAATAACATTCTAGGTTTTAATCATTGATGAAACTTGTGGTGCAGACTTTGATTGGAGAACTAAAAAAGCACTTGGACGAGTCATTACATATGCAAATCGATAAAATCTACAAGGACTACAATGTATGAACCACCAGTATCAGTTACCCTACCCTCTATTTTATCTTATTTTATCGACTGCAGGCAGCTCTAACATTTAACTCTTATTGGGTTGGCTTGATCAGGGGTATGATTTTGGTATTCATCGTTTTGGTTTCCCGCATAACAAACTTAAGGGAATGACAGATAATTTAGGTGATTGCATCCAACATGTGTCCACCTGAACATAGTACTAGTGTTCTGCGTTTATCTTATCCTTCCTTTCCATTTTTGTCCTTCTGTATGTCCACTGATCATATCTTCCAATTAATCTCACAGGAATGATATATCAGATCACTTGCTACAGCGCCTCAGGGATGAAGAGTTGGTGATTAGCACACAAGCATCTTTGCTTCTTACATTGGTCGGTATGTTATATACATAATGATCGAAATTTCTGAATTCTGATATCAAATATATATCTGGAACTTAATAGCATTGGCTATACAGTGGCTTAGGTGAAGCTACTAAGGTTAGCAATCCGCTGTTAAATTTTCTCCAGTTTTTCTCAGTGCTGCTGCTTCTGTTTTTCCTTCGAATTCAGTGGTATCATTTTTATTAAAGTATCTGCTCCAACCTCAATGATCCATCAGTGGATCTTAATCAATTTTTAGTTTTAGAACATCAGTCTATAGTAAGTGTTTTACTGATGTCACCAAAATATGTGTCACTGGGTCAAGTGTATAAATTTAGTTTCTTTAACATCTTTCCATAAGACTCGTTCATCCTTTTATTTTTTTTAATTCATTGTAGGTTCTTTTTGACGTAGTGCCAAGCGTAAAATATCAAGATGCTATTGAACTAATTAGCATGCAGCCAATCACCTCTAATCTAGCAGCCTGGAACAGGTTTGTATACATGTCCTCTGTGCTACTGCTTTTTTCTGTTCATCACATATCAGTAGTATATTTTCCAATATAACATCTGCTTGAACCTCAATGATCCATCAATGGATCATTATGTATGTCTGGTGAGAATATTAGTCGGTAGAAAATATTCAACACATTGGTTATAATAGCCTCTAATATATCGAGATTTGTCTGCATTACCAACCCTTCAATTATTATATGCACATGTTGACTTTTATGTATTCTAGAGCTGTAAAAGATTAATAATGTGTATTCCTAAAAGATTTATTCATCATCTATCACATTCGTTCCTCATCAGACACTGCACTGAAATCTTTTAGATCGGTTTCTCTTCCAGTGTTCCTTCTGTTAGACAAAGGCTTTACTGTATAAAGCTGTATGAATTATGATAGATGTCAGACTATCAGTTCTCCTTGTAGAAATAATAATGCTCAAGTTTATGCTTAATTTGTGGTAAGCACTCTCAATTTGTTGATAATTCTTCATGATTTTGAAAGGATGCAAGATGTTGAATTGATGCACATGCGTTATGCATTGGAATCTACTGTTAGTGCACTGGAAGTCATGGGTAGGAGTGTGGCTGATGTGAAAGAAAACTACCAAGTGGCATTATGCTATTTAAAAGACCAGAGAAACCACCTAGAGGCCATCAGCAATATTCCCCGCAAGGTTGAGCATAATTCCTATTAATTTTTTTATTTTGCTTTAACTTCTTTCCGTAATGTGTTGGATCTTTAATTCTGTGTAGTATGAAGTATACCTATGTTAGACATGTCTCATTTTACTAAATTTGCTTGAGTTTAACTTGGATATTATGGTTCCATTAGGAATATGCCTGACAGGCGGAAGCTATAAGTCAATCTTTCATTCCCTGTAATTCCAACTTTTATTCTCATTTATGTATTTGAATTACAATGTAAAAGTAGAGCTTGACAACAAAGGCTTACACTTGCTACTAGTTTACAATTGAAGAGATTGGGTAACATCCAATGTGATTCCTCCTCTCCCTGTGGCGATTGTTATTGCACCAACCACTACTTGAAATATTAGAATTAGAGTACAACCATGCTCCAATTCTTTTCATGTAAACTTAGATTTAGTTGGTAGATTTATATTAAAACATGATGATTTTTGCAGTGTTTTCTGATTTTGATCAGTAACTACCCTAGCCTGGATCATGCACATCAAGGGCATCTTGGCTCATTCAAGCATATAGAAGCAGTTGTGACATTTTTTACTCTCAGCTGTAGTGTTGAGAACTTCCATAAAATTGAGTCCATGTCATTTGTATATTAATGTCTTCGATAGCGAATTATATTATTTACATGTAATGCAGTTATTGATGATCAATCAATTCTACATATGATGCAGATATTGATGATCAATATTATTATATCCCTGCTTCATGTGGATGATCTGAAAGCAACAGCTCTTGGGGCAAGCTATTCTGAATTACCTGATGCATATAGTGTTGACTTTGTCGAAGCTGAAACTCAAGTGAGGATCACTATATCAAATTACAGTGGTTGAGGACATTTCTAGCTACAAGATTTGGTTAATACAAAAAGAGATGATTTTCAGCACTTGAGAAAATTTTCTATTCTCCGTGGACTTTGCCACAAGGTATCCACTTGCACCATTTGCCTTTTGGGTTCCAGCCCTATCTCTGCTCTAGAACATCTCTTTACTTCCCTTAAATTTATTCTTTTACAGGTTGGGTTAGAGTTGATTCCAAGAGACTACGATATGAAAAGTCGAAACCCCTTCAACAGATCTGATATTATTAGCTTGGTTCCTGTGTGTAAGGTAGCAGTCTCTCTCTCTCTCTCCGAGCTCATGAAGCTGGACTTGGACAAGGAAAGGAAAGACAGAACCCTGGAGGAAATGGCTCAAGAAGCAGCAGAATACAAAAAACTTTTGGTGTAAAACTTGGTCTGTTCTTTTTAATTGTAGAATTGGTCATATGTACTTCGTGTTGTATGTTAAATTAGTTTGTTTTGTTTGGATGTTGAATCAGAATTGATTAGTTTGTTTGGATGTTGAGATGGATCTCTTTGTGGTCCATTGTGGTTGAATGGTATTTTGGGATTGTACTTTTAAAAAGGTGATATTCATTTTTTTTGGGTAAAGTGTTACATTAGCCTGTTTTAGTGTTACATTAGCCTGTTTTAGTGTTACATTAGCCTGTTACAATATTCTAGTTAAAAAATAGGGTCCACGGGTGGGGCTCACATGTTGGACCTACATGTGGGGCCCACATGCTGGGTCTATAGGTGGGGCCCACATGTTGGACCTACAGGTGGGTCCCACATTTTGGACCTACAGGTGGGGCCAACATGTTGGACCTACAGGTGGGTCCCACTTTTTTAAAAAACTGAAGCACCCTAAGGTAACCGAATATCTATGTTACAATATGCTATTTTTATGTTACAGCAGACCTCTATGGTAACCGAAAAGGCCATGTTACCCTAGGAGTGAAATATGTTAGCTTAGGTACCCTAGGGTAACATCGAAATATGTAACATGTAATTTATGTTACCCTAGCCCAAAAATGGGTCTATTGTAACATTTTACCACCCTACTGTAACAGAATTTTTGGGTTACAGCAGGCTGTTTATGGCGTAGTGAATCATGGTGAGCATCTTGGAAAATTTGATTCAAAGGCAGATGAAGCTATCTTTGTTGGATACTCAGCTGGAAAATCCTACAGAGTCTACAACCTAAGACTAAACATTGTAATGGAGTCCATACATATTGTCTTTGATGACAAGAAAATATCTGGTCTAGTAGATGAAGGTTTTCATGAGTCTCTCTCATTTGAGAATGAGAGAAGTGGTGAAGAAAGTTAAGATGATGATGAATAATGGAAATCAAATGGTGTGAGAAACAGGCAAGGATCATCAGTTGAAGTGCAGAATGAACCACCTGTTGAGGAGCAACTTACACCATCAGTTGGAAATCAAAGAGAAGCCTCTGTTGATGAATCTGCAAGTACTCCATCAATCTCGAGGGCCATACACTCAGGGGGAGTTTCTCACAATGATCAACACAGAGAAAATGAAGCCACTTCATCAAGGTCAAAATTACCACCACAAAGAAAATGGACCAGGGATCATCCATTTGAGCTTATAATTGGAGATCCTAATGCAAAGGTCCAAACCAGAAGAGCAACTCAAGAAGAATGCTTATATAGCAGTTTTCTATCCAAAGAGGAACCAAAGAGAGTTGAACATGCTCTTCTGGATCCAGACTGGGTTTTAGCAATGCAAGAAGAGCTAAACCAGTTTGAAAGAAATGAAGTATGGAAACTTGTACCCAAACCTAAAGACAAATCAGTGATTGGCACTAAGTGGGTATTCAAGAACAAGATTGATGAGAATGGCATAGTGTAATATCCCGTTATTTTAGAATAATAATAATAATAATAATAATAATAATAATAATAATAATAATAATAATAATAATAATAAAAGAATAATAGAAAAAGAATGAATAAAAAATTACTAAAAAGTTAGGTATTAAAATTGAATTTGAAGATATTAGTCTAAAATATAGATGAGATTCTAAAACTAGGATAATTAGTAAAATTGGAATTAGAGTTTTAAAAATATACTAGATTAATTCTTATTTAGAGCATTAATTTCTTTTTGTACAAGTTAGTTAATCAATGATAAGATTTGTTATTATGGGAAAGAAGCGTGAGAAAATTTTAGAAGATTGATATCATAAATAGGATATTTTATTTTAAGAATTACTTGGGGAGGTTGTAAAATTATTAGGATCAATTTTTAGAATTACCTTATTTAATTAGGGTTTGTAAGACATTATAAATACATCATATTATCCTTCTCCATCTTTTATTTAAAAAATTCGTAGGTCTATTCTTCACACAAATCAGCTATCTTGTAAAATTCGTAGAAAATTCATCGTAAGTCGGAATTCGTTGATTCTGGACTTTTCGGAAAGATATTTTCATGCTCTACAACTTTTGTTCTTTGAGGTTTTCAAGATTACATCGTTTAGAGGGTCAAAAAGGATAAATACAGATCTGGTCAGAATTGAATACATGATCTAGGATGATTTGATTCTTGAGTTTCCGCGTAGAGGTAAGTTTCTGATTGATCTTTCTAGTGTGTTCAAAATTATGTGTTAAGTGTACGTATTTATTATTAAAACTTGGGCTAAGTGATTATTTATTTTGAATTAATATGTGTTATAGTATATGTGTTATGTGTAAGCAATAGTCTTGGGACTCTGATTTATGCCATGGTTTGCGAAAATAAGAATAAGGACCGAGTCACCGGATTGTAGTGACAGTTTTCTAAAATTTAGGACCGTTATCACCGGGTTGTAGTGGTCGTGGTATGAATTGTGGGTTTCAAGTTATTGTTGTTATGTGGTATCGTATCGAATTGTATCGAATAAGAATATGTGTATCGAAAGTGATTGTTTCATGTATCGTATTGTATTGTATCGATTATTGTATTATTCTATATGTGTTTATATGTTACTTTGTATGGCTGGTTAGATCGATTGGTTACTTGCTGGACTGTATAGCTCATTACTTACAATTTCAGGTTCAATGTAAGATCGAGTGGATAGCATTGGAGTTCGAAGAGCTTAGGTTCGGAGTAGATTAGCTTTTGGATTGTCATTCTTAGCTGCGCTTTCGTAATAGATTTCTTTGTAAAAGACTTTTGATTAATAAATTGTAATTTGTTTTAGTTTTCGATTTAGAATTAATAGTCCGAAAAGTCGGGTTGTTACAGTTGGTATCAAGAGCAGGTTGTCCTTCAGAGTGTATTAGGTATGGGACTAGTACATTCTCTAGATTGCGATCCTTTAGACTATCGTTATGACTAGAATTTTAGAATAAATGTGTAACGAACTTTTGGAGTATAGGAGTTTGAGAATTTGGGGACCAAATTCTTTTTAAGGAGGGTAGTATGTAATATCCCGTTATTTTAGAATAATAATAATAATAATAATAATAATAAAAGAATAATAGAAAAAGAATGAATAAAAAATTACTAAAAAGTTAGGTATTAAAATTGAATTTGAAGATATTAGTCTAAAATATAGATGAGATTCTAAAACTAGGATAATTAGTAAAATTGGAATTAGAGTTTTAAAAATATACTAGATTAATTCTTATTTAGAGCATTAATTTCTTTTTGTACAAGTTAGTTAATCAATGATAAGATTTGTTATTATGGGAAAGAAGCGTGAGAAAATTTTAGAAGATTGATATCATAAATAGGATATTTTATTTTAAGAATTACTTGGGGAGGTTGTAAAATTATTAGGATCAATTTTTAGAATTACCTTATTTAATTAGGGTTTGTAAGACATTATAAATACATCATATTATCCTTCTCCATCTTTTATTTAAAAAATTCGTAGGTCTATTCTTCACACAAATCAGCTATCTTGTAAAATTCGTAGAAAATTCATCGTAAGTCGGAATTCGTTGATTCTGGACTTTTCGGAAAGATATTTTCATGCTCTACAACTTTTGTTCTTTGAGGTTTTCAAGATTACATCGTTTAGAGGGTCAAAAAGGATAAATACAGATCTGGTCAGAATTGAATACATGATCTAGGATGATTTGATTCTTGAGTTTCCGCGTAGAGGTAAGTTTCTGATTGATCTTTCTAGTGTGTTCAAAATTATGTGTTTAGTGTACGTATTTATTATTAAAACTTGGGCTAAGTGATTATTTATTTTGAATTAATATGTGTTATAGTATATGTGTTATGTGTAAGCAATAGTCTTGGGACTCTGATTTATGCCATGGTTTGCGAAAATAAGAATAAGGACCGAGTCACCGGATTGTAGTGACAGTTTTCTAAAATTTAGGACCGTTATCACCGGGTTGTAGTGGTCGTGGTATGAATTGTGGGTTTCAAGTTATTGTTGTTATGTGGTATCGTATCGAATTGTATCGAATAAGAATATGTGTATCGAAAGTGATTGTTTCATGTATCGTATTGTATTGTATCGATTATTGTATTATTCTATATGTGTTTATATGTTACTTTGTATGGCTGGTTAGATCGATTGGTTACTTGCTGGGCTGTATAGCTCATTACTTACAATTTCAGGTTCAATGTAAGATCGAGTGGATAGCATTGGAGTTCGAAGAGCTTAGGTTCGGAGTAGATTAGCTTTTGGATTGTCATTCTTAGCTGCGCTTTCGTAATAGATTTCTTTGTAAAAGACTTTTGATTAATAAATTGTAATTTGTTTTAGTTTTCGATTTAGAATTAATAGTCCGAAAAGTCGGGTCGGGTTGTTACACATAGTCACAAGGAATAAAGCTAGATTAGTGGCTAAAGGCTACTGTCAAGAGGAAGGAATTGACTTTGTAGAAACCTTTGCACCAGTGGCAAGGTTAGAAGCAATAAGGATCTTCTTGGCCTATGCAGCGCATGCAAATTTCAAAGTCTATCAAATGGATGTCAAGAGTGCATTTCTGAATGGAATTCTGGAGGAGGAGGTATATGTTAGTCAACCGCCTGGTTTTGAAGATCCAGACTTTCCAGAATATGTGTTCTTTCTACTCAAAGCACTCTATGGCCTGAAGCAAGCACCTAGAGCTTGGTATGACACACTCTCACAGTTCCTTATAGAGAATCACTTCATTCGAGGTACTATTGATAAAACTCTCTTTTATAGAAATGTCAATGGCTCTATGATACTTGTCCAAATTTATGTAGATGATATAATATTTGGGTCTACAGATGAGAAACTTTGCAAGAGGTTTGCCAAACTCATGCAAAGTAGATATGAAATGAGTATGATGGGTGAATTAACTTATTTTCTTGGTTTACAAGTTAAACAAGTGAATGAGGGAATTTTTATAAGTCAAACAAAATACATTTATGATCTTTTAAAAAGGTTTGATTTAGCAGATTGTTCTTCTGCAAAAACACCCATGGCCACTGCCACTAAGCTTGAACTGAATACTAAGGAAAAGAAGGTGGACATGACAAGCTATAGGGGCATGGTTAGATCTCTTTTATACTTAACAGCTAGTAGACCTGATATTATGTTTGCTACATGTTTATGTGCTAGATTTCAAGCTGATCCTAGGGAATCTCACTTGGTAGCTATTAAGAGGATTTTCAGATATCTCAAGGGAACACCAAACCTTGGCATTTGGTACCCTAGAGATTCTGGTTTTGATCTAATTGGTTACTCAGATGCAGATTATGCAGGTTACAAAATGGATAGAAAAAGTACCACAGGAACCTGTCAATTCTTGGGAAACAAGCTGGTCTCATGGTTCAGTAAGAAGCAGAACTCAGTATCTACCTCAACTGCAGAGGCTGAATACATAGCAGCTGGGAGTTGTTGTTCACAGATTCTATGGATGAGAAATCAACTACTTGACTATGGAGTTAAAGTTAAAAAGATCCCAATTTTCTGTGACAACACGAGTGCAATTGCAATATCACAGAATCCAGTGCAGCATTCTAGAACCAAGCACATAGACATCAGATACCATTTCATCAGGGAGCATGTGATGGAAGGCACTGTGGAACTGCATTTTGTTCCTAGTGAAAAACAGTTGGCAGACATTTTTACTAAAGCTTTTGATGAAGCGACCTTTTCAAGGTTGGTAAGTGAGCTTGGTATGTTAAATTTCACATGATCTTTTAAAATGTCTGTTCAATTTGTTGCAGCCAATGAATTTCATTCTCTGGATTTTGTTTGTTTTATTTGATTATCTGCAGGATTATTCTGGAGATATCACTGTAGTATAATTAAATAAATATTTTATTGACATATATCAATTAATGATATTTTGTTAATTTTATGTCTATTTAATTGTAGGTTTATTATTGTGGATTAATTCTTAATTTACTGCGTGATTGTATTTAAATCCATAATAATTAGAAGTATTAAATATGTGTATATGTGTATAGGCTGATAGATCGGCTGACAGGTTTCGGTGATAAGATGTTAGCCTCCATTGTTGAATTCATGAAATATGGCTACCTAACATGGTTGACAATTTACCACTTGTTGTAGAGAGTTTGAATTCTTTAAACAAAACCTTTCACTATTTCACCTAACCCACTGAACCTTGAAACCTTATAAATGATGAGTTTTGTTTGTGTTTAACATCATCATTTTTCAGATATACGGAGCATATACACACAGTTGCTGAACATTTCGAGCTTTGATCGGAAAGATCTCTCAATCTAGCTGGTGGTTTTTATATCAGATTTCATATTCTTGCTTTATACATCATCCTTTATAAAAACTAACCCTTGTTTTTGAATTTCCTCAAAGTTTTGAAAATGGCATTGCAGGGAAGTTTTGTTATTGCTAAAGCTAATCCTACTTCCATTCAGCAAATCGAAACCATCTATGATGAGCAATTTCGGGCTTGGGCAAAATTTCTGAATGAACATTCATTAATTCGCTATGCTTTAGTTACACCAGTGCAGCTTAACCATGTTGTATTACGTGAACTATATTGCAGTGCGGTTAACACTTCTGGACAGGACGGGTCATATCGACTGTTTGGTAGGTCGATTAGGGTCACTGAACGAGATGTTAATCGAATTCTTCATTTTCCTGTGGAAAATCTCGTTTCTGATCCTACACCTGAACAGATTGAAATGTTTTTTCGTTTTATAAGGTACCAAGATGGCAATTTCAATACTGGTAATATCTCTAGAACATTTCTAACCCAGTACTGGAATTTCTTCTTTCACATTCTTGGCCATGTTTTTCCCTCAGATAGAACGAATCTAGATCGGATACCTGAATTTATTCAAAAATATGGTATGCGGTTGCCAATAATTTGAGGATTAATTTTGGAAAAATAGTGTTTGGTCAAATCATTTTAAAGATGAAACACTTTGGAACAAGAGATGTTCAGACTCAAAATGTCAAATGTCTATATCCAAGGTTTCTACAGCTAATATTAAATAATTTTATGAATGATGAAGACAGGGTACACTCGGAAAATGGTCGAAAGGTGGAATGTTCTTATATGAAGACCAATGTAATTTATTACATAAGCAAAAAGAACTATACGGATGTGCCTACAGTCCTAACTGAATATCTAAAGACTGTCCCACTTCCGTTGTTACCAAGACCAGTGAGAGCAGGTATACGACAAGGTAATATTTCAATCCCTGCTATCTCAACCTCTGTATTCCCTATTGTATCACAGGAAATACAATTCCTACAGCCCCTAGTGGCCATCTTACCCGACCAAGAGCAGGAAATCCCACCGACTCTAACACAGGTCGAAGAGCCCATTCTACAAATACAAACACAAACAGAACAAACTCCTACACCTCAATTGTCACTTAAATGACCAGTCATCCACATTATTGAGGGAGATAGTGCCTCAGCAGCACCACATAAGGAGTTAGTTACATCAGCCGCTCTACCTCATTCTAAACGGAGTAAACCCAATGAACCTGAGGTAACGGCAACTGTTAGTGAAACAATTCTTTCTTATCCAATGAGTAAAAATGTAAATAAGGCTGAATTGACGGGAGCAACTATCTTGAGTTCCATTTCACGGAACATAAGAGTGGTTGATGATCTTTCTAAAGATCAAATGCCTTCACAGGCATCCGAGGTGGAATTACCTACCTCAATAACTGCTGGTGAATCTTCCATTTAAAGATCCATCGGTAGGAGGTTCTTTTATGAACCAAGTGACTTCACAGACGTACGAGGGAAACTTGGGTTTTGTGCCATTTAATCGATTCAAGTTTAACCTCCCAGAGGGAAAATCTCTGGATCTCTTTAGAGATTTACCACTCTTTACCAGTGGTCGGCAACTCGCTTCACGCGAGGACGGAAGCTCACGAACTTTCATTACACCATCCGTGACCTCTGAAAAAGGGGCTAGGATGATTTCAATTGCAGGTACACATATCGGTGGAAACTCTGGAGGAGAGTGGAGAGAAACACGAACAGAACATGTAAGTGTAACCCAAACCACTAAACCGAGTGAATATACAGTGTTGAGTGAAACACCTGCAGAACGTATGAGTGAGCAACCTACTCAACCACATGCACCTGTAACCAGAAAGGAATACAGCAGACTCCTTACACGGGTCCAAACAATGGAGAAAGAGTTGTCCAATATCTGTAAGTCCATTACAGAAATCAAAAATTTGCAACTTATTCACCATGATGCATTCCAGGTTCAGTTAAGTTCCATGACATCCCAGTTTAGTCATGCAATTAATTCTTTGGCAAAACCATCTTCGTCTAATTTACCAACTCCACATCCTACTACTCTGGAGGATAACCCAACTGAGGGGGAGAAGTTGGATGATGATCAAAAAAAATCAACTAGGCGTAAGGGCAAGGAAAAGGTTGTTGACACGGAATTAACTTTATTTTGAGAAAGGAAAAGCTAGTGGGAGTATTAGTGGAAAGAAAGCAAGGCAAAATTGAAGATATGTTCAGTCTAGAGGAACAATTTATCTTGCACTTGTTCAAATTTTAGAAATCTGGAAATTGTATATATGATCCAGAATGTGCTTTAATATTATTTATCTTTGTATTTCATTTTTTGTTGTATCAGTTGAGTTATCCTCTAGGAATTTGCTTGTCAAACCCTAACAATCAAATAAGGGGAGATTGTAAAGCATAATGTAATGTAATATGTAATAGAGGACATATATAACTCAACTAGGATAAAAGATAAATAATATTAACTCTATACAAGGATCGTGAAATTTGAAGAACAGGCATCAACAAGGATCAAGTTGCTAAAAGATGTTCATTAACATGATGAAGCCTGAGTGACAAAATAAGATGTACAGATGATTCAGTTGAAGGGCCAAAAGATTCCAGTGATAAAGTTTTTATGGTTGCACAATTCTTAGCAGCGTTCTTAAAGACATTATACGAAGACCATGAGTGAATGTTAGTCGTCTGTGAACCAGACCAGTTGCACTAGGCGTCAACACTTCACAAAGGAATCGAAGTATCTAACTCAGAAAAACTGTTAAGGGGTATGATTGAGTTTAGAGCAGTATTGATATCCTCCATTTTGGAAGCTGCATATTTAAGGATGTCAAATTAAGAGGAAAATGAATAGTATCCGAAATTACTATTCATGTGAATAGTATCCGAAATCACTATTCATATGAATATTCATATGAATAGTACTATTCATATGAATAGTAACCAACGGTTACTATTTGGGGGTTGGTGAAATAGTGCTCGGTTACTATTTGGGGGTTGTTGGAATAGTGCTCGGTTACTATTTGGGGGTTGTTGGAATAGTGTCAAATAGTAACTTTCTAAAACCTATAAATAGGCCTGTTGTATTTCATTTCAAAACACACCTCAACACACAACTCTCTCTTCTCTCTCTTATATCTTCTCTGTATAAGCTGCTAGACAGTCCATCTAGTAGGAAAGTCGGCTTAGCCCGCTTTCAGGAAGTGTCGGGTAGAAGGTCCCCGTGCCTAAACTATCATTAGGAGTGTAAGCTGCTAGACAGTCCATCTAGTAGGAAAGCCGGCTTAGCCCGCTTTCAGGAAGTGTCGGGTAAAAGGTCCTCGTGCCTAAACTATCCTTAGGAGTGTTCTGGTTTTGAAGCTAATCCATTGGATTAGAAGTTGTAACACCCCTTCGGGTTTATTATCAATAAAGATATATTCCTGAAATTGTGTTTCGTTATTTCAAGATCTGAAAAATTGTTATCCGCAAAAATCTTAAAAACCGAAATATTTTGGTAGTATCGTATTCAACCCCCCCTTCTACGATACTTCGGGACCTAACAGGGTTTCACTTACTAATAAGATATTAGATGATAAAGGACCGAGAAAATTTAATTAAATTGATCATTAATGCTTTATTATAATACCTGAGTCTACTACAGTATGCAGTTAACCAATCAGAAAAGAGGAATTATTTTAGGACCAATCAGAGGTCATCCCTAAATTGTAGACCAATAAAATTCATTCTTCAAATTTCCTTCTATTAAATTTTAACAAAAGTATTAACCACATACAAGTTAACCATGAGTTAACCAATACAATTTTTTAGTATATAATGTAATTAATCGATTGATATAATTTAATTATTATCCCATGCAATCCTCGCAATCAAGACCAACCCCCTCCCCAAAACATCTTTCTTTTATTATAATACTTGAGTCTATCCATGTACAGTTAATATATAGTTAATCAATCAAAAAATTATGAATTATTTTAGGGCCAGTCAGGGACCACTCCTAAATTAAAGACCAGTCATATTCTTTTAAAAGTTTTCCTTATTTAACATTTCATTCCTATTATGCTAACCATGGTTAGTTAACAATTCTAATAATTTATTATAATAGCCGAGTCTACCCAGGTATAGAGTTAGATGCAGTTAGCCAATCAAAAAATTATGAATTATTATAGAATCAATGAGAAGTCATTCTTTTAGACCAATCATATTACATTTAAAATTTTCCTTATTTACCATTCTCATCCTATTATAAAAACCATGGTTAGTTAACAATTCTAATTTAAATAATTAATCAGATTATACAAATACATAATATTAATCGATTTTCGTAATATTAATCTTCCACCCTTTGATTTACAATTAATATTATAATATTATATATTACAGATTAATTTTCATAAATATATATAAGAGCCATCAGAATTTATCACTAAAAGTAAATTAATCATATCATTTCTATCCTAATTTACTTATCGTGGTTACTTAACAAATTTTTTGAATTAAAAATTTATTTTATTTAATACATGCATAAATTACATATTTTTTAAAGTGATCAAATATTTACTAACTTATCAATCTTTTATTTGATAGCCAATCAAAAATTATACTGTTATATATTACGAGCTAATTTTCATAAAAATTAGTTACAATCATACATGAATATATAGTTATATATTACGGACTAATTTTCATAAATACTTATTAACTAATTAATCACGAATTTTTTATTTGAAATCAATCACAATTTTATTATTATATACTGGCACATATGTTTTTTGCACCCCTCTCTATGTATAGAGTCATTTTTTAAAATTGCACATTTATTAATTGATTTTAATCCAAATACAATATTTCATGAATCTGTCTTATCTATATTATATAATATAATATTTTAAAATTTCAAACTCTCGATCTACGATCATAAAATGCAATCAAATTTGAATAAATCTATTGTTACTGAATTTAAAATTTTAAAAATTAAAAAATATTTAGCACAGTATTCTAAATACACGTTCAAAAATTAATTTATAAAAATTTTTAAATCAATCAAATATAAAAAAAACTATTTCACCCAATTAAATTATTAAAATGAAAATTTAACTAATTATCTTTAACATTTTACTTATCGATATTTTTTAGTTTTGCAATAATTAGTTTTACAAACAAATTGAACTAACAATATATTTGAATTATTCAAAATGCTAAATACACTCTATAGTATTAGACATTATTTGGTGTATAAATTACAATCAAAAAATAAAATTATTTATAGAGTCAATGAAAATATTGTTAGCGAAAGTAATCAATATTGGACAAACACATATTAAAATAGATCATATAAAGGTTTCTTTCATCCAAACTATGATTGTTCAACAGTTCTTAAATTACGGTACATCCCTCGCTTATATATATATATATATATATATATATATATATATATATATATCCTTTTTGGCGATATAATCGAACAATATATTGTAATCGGGAGAAAAGGTATATATCTGATTTGCCAGAACGCATTCAAACAACTGACCATAATTACGATTCTATACTATCCAATTCAATGAACCAATACAATAAAATCCTGTGGATCTAGGATCCCAGATCCCAAAATAAAGAATATACTCCCACAAAGAGAAAGAACAAAACCTGGATAGACAAAATCCACTATCGGGGTAGTAGACTCTCAACAAAGAGATATATTTATTGAAAAATGAAGTAAAATCAAGGAAAAACGGGAGTTGTCATTCATAAGGAGAAAGTACAAATTCCAATATATCAATAGATAAAAGCCACCAATAGGGTACTAGACTCTAAACTCTAAATAAAGAGAAATATTTATTGAAAAATAAAGCAAAATCAAGAAAAACAATAAACATGGAGATTATCATCAACTTAAACGCTGATTTCAACCCCCAAACTTTAGTTTAGTACGTTTGGGGAGAGGAGGAGAGAGGAACAACTACATCCTTCGTTATAAAAAAATTATTATTATTGATAACTAGATAGGTTAATACAAAAAATATATATATATTGTTTCAAACATAAAAAGGTGTCCTTTTTAATTTTGTATTCTTGAATTAAAGTAATAGAATTCATTTTTCATATCCTAATCTAAGAGCGGACACCTCGAATTTTCTTGATTGATCGATAATATTTATTTTTAATATCAACAAAATCTTAAATATTGGAAAAAAAAATTAATAACTTGGGAGATATATTCTAACAAACAGAGATATTTATTAACAGTGTACAAAATAAATAAAAATTAAAAAAGGAGGGTTTCATTTTATGTACTCTACTTTTAGTTTTGTTTTATAGCATCTCATTGTTGTTTTCAGTTATATAGTAACATACTTAGATAATTTGGGTAGAGAGTAAAATTACATGTAATTGTCATATTTTTTCTTTTCGCGTATTATTTTCGTTTCTTATACAAAAAAAAAATTCATGTAGTTTAGTAGCGTTTTATGTTCGAATTTTGGGTGCACAAATTTTTTTATGTCATTTTCATGCAATACCTCAAAGACACTCGGCATTAATATACACAACACAAACGATTTGTCGGGTTTTCTTAAGCGCTTTCTTCTAATATATGTCACAAAAATATACTTACTCTTAAAGAAAAATAAATTTCATGTTTTTTAACTTGATAACTAAATTACAAGTACACATATATAATAACATGATTATATGTTTATATATTAGACATTTTTTTTGAAAGGCAGGAAAATTTCATTTATCGAACCATTAGTACAACCCAGGATGTCTCTGAAGGAGCAGGACGACCCTAATATTCCTGAACAAACTTACAACTAACCAATCATTTTGAACTTACTCAGCAACCTAAAACCTTCAGAGACACCATTCCAAATAGAATGAAACTAGCACTAATTAATACTAGTACAATGAAAGTGACTAAGTTTTAAAAACCTTCTTCTTGCATAACCACTTCCTCCCCACACCTGCAATCAAACTCCATCCCAGACCTCTTGAAATTGATCACCCACGGACCCAACACCCATGCCATTGGACCACAATCACCCCACCTTTATGTCATTGAAACACAACTCATGTCAATGCTCCTTCCAAGTCTACCAAAAACCAATCCCAGAAAGCCGCAGCTATAATTCAACACCAAGCAAATAGCATTTTATTCCTAACCATTCCCTGTTTTGCTAAGTTGTCTGCTTCACAATTCAACACTCTATCCACCTTCTTGAATTCTATTTTGGCAAAAAGCAAGAGTTTTTTAAGCTCGTCCTTCAGATGGTGATCGATATTGCATTTGGTTTTCTGGATTTCCTTTAACAGTTCTGAGGAATCTGTGTATATAATGCAGTGACTTCTATTCCGCTGGCTCAAGGCTAGCTGTCTTATCACAAAAAGCATAGCTTCAACTTCACACTGGAAAGCTGAACTTGCTTGTATCGGTCTAGAAAAAATAAACACCAAATTACCCTCCGAATCTTTTACATATCCTCCAATGCCAGACTGAGAACCTGGATTGTTTGAAGGCTTCCACGCACCATCTATGAAACCAACTAAATCTGCATTACTAAACATCAACTGGTTCCTTCTTGATATACTTGAGCTAATGATCAGACCTACAGGATTGGATCTCCAAACGGTGGAATTATCTATGAGATTCACAGCTTGACACCACAGTTGTGATCTATGAACAACTAGGAAAATTAACTCTTCTTTAGTGATTCTTACGCCTTGAAAAACTGCTTGATTTCTACACAACCAAATGGTCCACAAAGTTGCTGACCAAGTTATTTCCCAAGCAGCTCTTATACTAGGACTTCTTGAGACTAAACCAGCGTGAGGATTAGAGCATTTTTGCACATCAATGTTCCACCAGCTCGAAACAAAATTCCAAGCCCAACGTGCTGGTTCGCACTTCCAGAATACGTGAGATTGTGATTCTTCTTCGATGTTACACCACTTACAAATTTTTGAAAAATTGGAGCCACTTATTCTGCTTGCTAGGAAGCTACAAGTGGGAAGCACTTTCTGATAATACTTCCAAAGAAAAACACCCACCTTTGGAGGCACTTTAAAATTCCAAACATACTTCCAACTGACGTCCGAAGCCATCAAACCTTCTTGCATTACTGCATAGCTGCTAGCAGCAGTGTAATCGTTATTCACAGGGAGCCAAATTAATCTATCGCTTCCTTTCTTCAAACTGACTTGAGAACAAATGACCATAAGATTTTCTACTACATCTAATTCATAGTTCCTAAGCTTTCTGCACCAAAAAATATCACATAAACTTCATAGCACTCTACTAACACTTTGAGATTTTTAACAGTGATGTGTTTCAGTTTGAAGATATTATACAACCTTGGAAATAGAGACATAAGTGTACCTTCATGATACCATTTGTCTTCCCAGAAAAGCACTTTCTCTCCATCCCTTACTTGCCATAAAAATTTATCAGCATCTAGATGACCCTTTAGATTTGAATTATTTGCAACATCCAAAAAACCCGAGAAACACTCAGATACTTTACTTTTATGAAGTACAAGTTCTAAATGATCCCTAGAGCAGCAGTTATATTTTGCCCGAACCCATCTATTCCACCACTTGTCTCTTTCTAGATACCACTTCCAATGCCACTTTCCCAGTAGGGATACATTCCTCAAACTGATTGAAGACAGACCTAGTCCTCCCTTGGTTTTTGGTTGTGTAATCTTACTCCATCGAATATAGTTCATTTTCCTCTTGCCATTGTGATGGCCCCAGAAAAAATTCCTCCTAATCTTTTCGATCTCTGCACATACTCCCTTATGGACTTTGTAGAGGTTAAACCAATAAACTGGAAGGCTGTCTAACATAGACTTTAAAAGAACCAGTCTACCAGCCTTATTCAAGGAGGCACACCTCCAGTTAGCCAACTTGTTCTCAAATTTCTTGATAAGAGGATTCCAGAAGCTCTTTCTTTTAGCCGACAACCCTAACGGAGCTCCTAAGTATAACAGTGGCCATGCACCAACCTTACAACCTAAAATCTTTGCACCCTCAGATACCAGGCTACTATTTTTATCGCAAGAAAAGATACTACTTTTGTGAAAGTTTATCTTCAAACCGGTTAACAATTGAAAGCATTGAAGAATGCGCTTAACAATTTTAATAGAGTCTAAAGATCCCTCAATAAAGATTAATGTATCATCTGCAAATTGCAGATGAGACAACTGCTCATGATCTCCACCCAACTCAGTTCCTCTAAACATTCCTTTTGATATTGCCCTGTTTATCATTAAGTTCAAAACTTCTGCAACAATATTATATAAGAGTGGTGACAACGGATCACCATGTCGAAGGCCTCTTTTTGGAGCAAATTCCTTTGTCGGAGATCCATTTACAAGCACAGAAACTTTCATTGATTGCAACTAAGCCTGGATCCAAGAAATCCATCTTGTGCCAAACCCCAAGGAATTTAGCAATTGAAGTAGGAAATTCCAGTTTACTGAATCAAACGCCTTTTCAAAATCAAGCTTGAGGATTAAGTCGCTCTTTTTTCCACTTTTGATTAAGTGAACCGCTTCACTAGCAATCAAAATACTTTCTGAAGCCTGTCTCCCTTTGATAAATGCGAACTGATTCATACCCACAATATTCCCGATAACTTCCCCCAATCTATATGACAGAATCTTTGTGAACAACTTTGCAGTACTATTTATTAGACTTATAGGTCTATAGTCAGATACAGATTCAGGACATTCCTTTTTAGGTATGAGGGATATGAAAGAGGAGTTAAAACCTGCAGGAAAGACGTTCGAGCTAGAGAAATCCTTGAAGCACTTAAAAATGCTGCACTTTAAATGAGGCCACAGTGCTTTAAGACACCCCATGTTAAAGCCGTCTGGGCCTGGGGCCTTTTCATTCGCAGAATTGTTGAGCGCAAAATCAATTTCCTCAATTTCAAAGTCCCTTTCCAACCACCCTTTTTCAGATTCTGAAATTTTACTAATAACCAATTCTCCAATACCAAAAACTGTATCACCCTCCTTATCATCGAACAGATCTTTAAAGTGCAGGAAAAAGGCATTTTTAAGCTGGTTTGGTTCAGTGATCTTCCTGGTGCCACAATATACTTTAAAAATTGTGTTTCTCTTTCTTCTTCTTTGAATAACTTGGTGAAAGTACTTAGAGTGTCGATCACCATGCACCTGCCAATTTAGCCTAGATTTCTGCCTAAGCATGTCATCTCTGAAGTCGTACAAATGCTCTAGCTTTTTCCTTCTACCTTCTAATAGTTCGATTTCATCTGGATGATCATCTTTATCTGCGAGGGCCTCCAGAACTTTGATTTCATTTTCAGTGCTATCTTTGATATTAGCAGCCCAGCCCTTTATTACCATTTTAACCTCCTTGAGAACAGCTTGAATGGTCTTCTGATCATTGAGATTTTGCGACCAATAACTCCCTAGTAATTTAGAGAGTGAATCCTCCCTTAACCAGCAATTAAAGATTTTCATAGGTTTAGGTCCCCAATTACAAGATACCCTATTGAAGATCAACCTCTTATGGTCCGATTTCTTCCTATGTAGTGCCAAGAGTTTCCAGTCTCCAGTACTAAACCACTCTGTGTTCACCAGCACTCTGTGCAGTCTACTTTTCTTCCCTTGAGGTCCTATCCAAGTGAACCTAGTGTTTGCTAACTCCATATCACTACACCAAAACTGGCCATTAGTAACGGATATATCCGTTACTAATGACATTAGTAACGGATATATCCGTTACTAATCGTCCGTCACAATTGCTTTTTTTTAAATTTTGTAACAGATATATCCGTTACTAATTAGTAACGGATATATCCGTTACAAATAGATTAGTAACGGATATATCCGTTACTAATTAGTAACGGATATCTGGAATTAGTAACGGATATATCCGTTACTAATTAGTAACGGATATATCCGTTACAAATAGATTAGTAACGGATATATCCGTTACAAATTAGTAACGGATATCTGAAATTAGTAACGGATATATCCGTTACTAATTAGTAACGGATATATCTGTTACAAAATAAAAAAAAAAGCAATTGTGACGGACGATTAGTAACGGATATATTAGTAACGGATGTTGAGAATTAGTAACGGATATATCCGTTACTAATTAGTAACGGATGTTGAGAATTAGTAACGGATATATCCGTTACTAATATTAAAAAAATTTAATAAGCTCTCAGCCAATCAGAGGCTGCCACCACAGCCGCCCCTACCTCTCAGCCAATCACATCGCGCCACCTGTACTCTCAACCAATCAGAGGCTGCCACCACAACCGCCCCACCTCTCACCCAACCTCAATTTTTCCAGATTTGTTGAAGTAAAGTTTCGAACCCCTGACCTCCTCTGAGGTAGTACACCCCCTCAACCAACTGTGACACGCGAGTATTTGTGATATATATGGAAATACAATCCTTATACTATGAACTTTTACATGTTTTTGTTTTATAAATTCGTTTAAAATTATAATTTTTTAAAAAATTCGTTTTAATTTAATTTTACATATTGTTTAAAATTTAATTTTTTAAAAATTCGTTATAATTATTTATTTTAAAAAAATAGAAAATAATTATTTTTTAAAAAAATCGAAAATAATTTTTTTTAAAAAAAATCGAAAATAATTATTATTTTTTAAAAAATCGAAAATAATTATTTTTTTTAAAAAAACGAAAATAATTAATTTTTTTAAAAAATCGAAAATAATTAATATTTTTTTAAAAATCGAAAATAATTATTTTTTTAAAAAAATCGAAAATAATTATTTTTTAAAAAAAATTGAAAATAATTATTTTTAAAAAAATCGAAAATAATTATTTTTAAAAAAACGAAAATTTTTTTTAAAAATCAAAAATTATTATTTTTTTTAAAAAATCTAAAATAATATTTTTTAAAAAATCGAAAATAATTTTTTTTAAAAAAATTCGAAAACAATTATTATTTTTTAAAAAATCGAAAATAATTATTTTTTTTAAAAACAAAAATAATTACTTTTTTAAAAAAATCGAAAATAATTAATTTTTTTTAAAAAATCGAAAATAATTATTTTTTTAAAAAATCGAAAATAATTATTTTTTTAAAAAAATCGAAAATAATTTTTTTTAAAAAAACGAAAATAATTATTTTTTTAAAAAATCGAAAATAATTAATTTTTTTTAAAAAATCGAAAATAATTATTTTTTTAAAAAAATTGAAAATAATTTTTTTAAAAAAAATTGAAAATAATTTTTTTTTAAAAAATCGAAAATAATTATTTTTAAAAAAACGAAAATAATTTTTTCGACGATGCAACCATAAGGTTGTTAATATCTAATGATTTTAGTGATATACACAAAAAATTAAAAAATTACAAGCTTATTTGATGTAATTTTATAATATAAATCTCCAAAAAACAATACTCGCGATAACTAGTATCGTCCCGATTGCACAAAACAATATTTTTAAAATATTTTTTCGACGATGCAACCATAAGGTTGTTAATATCTAATGATTTTAGTGATATACACAAAAAATTAAAAAATTACAAGCTTATTTGATGTGATTTTATAATATAAATCTCTGAAAAACAATACTCGCGATAACTAGTATCGTCCCGATTGCACAAAACAATATTTTTAAAATATTTTTTCGACGATGCAACCATAAGGTTGTTAATATCTAATGATTTTAGTGATATACACAAAAAATTAAAAAATTACAAGCTTATTTGATGTGATTTTATAATATAAATCTCCGAAAAACAATACTCGCGCTAACTAGTATCGTCCCGATTGCACAAAACAATATTTTTAAAATATTTTTTCGACGATCCAACCGTACGGCTGTTAATATCTAAGGATTTTAGTGATATACACAAAAAATTAAAAAATTACAAGCTTATTTGATGTGATTTTATAATATAAATCTCCGAAAAACAATACTCGCGATATCTAGTATCGTCCCGATTGCACAAAACAATATTTTTAAAATATTTTTTCGACGATCCAACCGTACGGCTGTTAATATCTAAGGATTTTAGTGATATACACAAAAAATTAAAAAATTACAAGCTTATTTGATGTGATTTTATAATATAAATCTCCAAAAAACAATACTCACGATATCTAGTATCGTCTCGATTGCACAAAACAATATTTTTAAAATGTTTTTTCGACGATGCAACCATAAGGTTGTTAATATCTAATGATTTTAGTGATATACACAAAAAATTAAAAAATTACAAGCTTATTTGATGTGATTTTATAATATAAATCTCCGAAAAACAATACTCGCGATAACTAGTATCGTCCCGATTGCACAAAACAATATTTTTAAAATATTTTTTCGACGATGCAACCATAAGGTTGTTAATATCTAATGATTTTAGTGATATACACAAAAAATTAAAAAATTACAAGCTTATTTGATGTGATTTTATAATATAAATCTCCGAAAAACAATACTCGCGATAACTAGTATCGTCCCGATTGCACAAAACAATATTTTTAAAATATTTTTTCTACGATCCAACCGTACGGCTGTTAATATCTAAGGATTTTAGTGATATACACAAAAAATTAAAAAATTACAAGCTTATTTGATGTGATTTTATAATATAAATCTCCAAAAAACAATACTCACGATATCTTGTATCGTCCCGATTGCACAAAACAATATTTTTAAAATCTTTTTTCGACGATCCAACCGTACGGTTGTTAATATCTAATGATTTTAGTGATATACACAAAAAATTAAAAAATTACAAGCTTATTTGATGTGATTTTATAACATAAATCTTTTAAATGTATTAAATTAGTAATAGATATATTATTCCTTAGTAACGGATATATCCGTTACTAATATTAGTAACGGATATATCTGTTACTAATTCTATGTATTCATTACTAATTAGTAACAGATATATCCGTTACTAATATTATATATCCGTTACTAATTAGTAACGGATATATAATATTAGTAACGGATATATCTGTTACTAATTAGTAACGGATACATAGAATTAGTAACGGATATATCCGTTACTAATTAGTAACGGATATATGTGCATTAGTAACGGATATATCCGTTACTAATTAGTAACGGATATATCCGTTACTAATTCTATGTATCCGTTACTAATTAGTAACAGATATTTAATATTAGTAACGGATATATCCGTTACTAATTAGTAACGGATACATAGAATTAGTAACGGATATATCCGTTACTAATTAGTAACGGATATCTGACACATTAGTAACGGATATATCCGTTACTAATTAGTAACGGATATATCTTTTACTAATGCCATCAGTAACGGATATATCCGTTACTAATTAGTAACGGATATATCCGTTACTAATGGCTTTTTTTATCTGTTAGTAATTTGCCAGTTTGGTGTAGTGTCATGCAAGTTATGCTTTGTTATAAAGCCATTAAAACAGTCAGAGTCCATCCTTCTGTATAAACAATTTGCTACCTCATTATCCCATCTCACACAATTGAAGTCCCCAGCAAAACACATAGGCTCCTGATTGACTAAATTCACTAACGAGCCCAACACTGTCCATAATTCCTTTTTCCTCTTAGCTTTCTGGGGTGCATACACATTGATGATATTAAACTTAACTCTGGAATTTCTGTTTTCCAGCTGGACCCAAAGCCATCCGTCCTCTTGAGCTAAACCAATGCCTGTGAAATTATCATTATCCCAAGAGGTTACTAAACCGCCTGAATGTCCCTTAGAATTCTGTACATACCAGCCATGTGTGTCAGCTTCCCATATTGCGTTCTTTAATTTTGTACTCCAGGAGTCACAGAAAGTTTCTTGAAGACATATAATATTTACCTCATTTTCACTTTAAGTGGAACTAACATCCACTTTAATGTTACCCAAACGGGCTCGTAATTTTGTTAATTTCATTTTGGAGATTTGAATTTTTAAATTAACGGAGAAAGTATATTTTAAGTTGAATGAAAGTATTTGGGTAATTTTACTTATTAAATGGAGGTTTAATAATTTTGACTTACAGTGAAATTTGACTTAAAAAAATTTAAGTGTTTCCCTGACAAATCTACATATCCCTTTACTACCCAATCCTCTTACATTCCAAGATAGAAGTTTAGTATCCATACAAATTTAATTAAACTATATACTAATCTCTATATACACAGTTCAGAGATTACCTTTGCTCAATTTGTCCACAATCAAATTCCTGCTTCTAGCTAGCTCATTTGACAATTGTAGACCCAGATTTTCTGCACATTCCAGTATCAAGTCTGCCTCAGAATTCAATGTATCCAAAACCTTTTCCTGAGGAGTGTTTAGGATATTGTTGCCACTCTCATCCACTCCAGACTGTTTCTTTTTTAATTTCCTCTTTGAGATGACACCACCAAATATCTTTTTATTAAGCCCCATGTCAAAAGGATTTTTGATTGACCTAGGTTTTTTCCTTGGCATGCCCCTCTTACCCCCCATGTTCATTTTTCCAATGTTGTTGCACAAAGATACTTGAGGACTTCTTTGTAAACTTGGAGTAATGTCCGCGCTTCCATCTTCTTTAACCTCTGACTTCTCAAGAGAGCTATCTGTGTCAGTTATCACATCACTGCCAGTCCTTATAATCCTGTCATCTAAATGACCTTGGTCCTTAACAACAAAAGTATTCAAATTTTTCTCCATTTCTAAGTCATCTGAATTCACATTAGCAGCAGCCTCCGTAACTCTAGAAGCCAATGAATCTATATGATTTACTTCTCCATCTAGTGTTCTTCCTTCAGAGAGATTTTTTTCATTCTCAACCTCTTTAGAATTGCTCGAATTTTCACATTTTTTTGTTGCTTCAGAGTTTTCATGGACCTCTCTCGAGCTAAAACTTTTTGCTTCATTCAGCTTCATAGGATCTAACTTGTTCAGATATTGTTCAATGCCTTCAACCTCTTTAAACTTGATCCTAAGGTTTTTACCTTTAACAAGTACACCCATCTCATCAATAATACGTTCTGAAAGCTTTGTCTGTATGCATATTAGAGGATTGAAGAAAGTATTGCTGTCTTCTTTTTGATAAGACCATGAAACCCACTCCCCAAATCTTGCTGTGAATGCTTCTAGATTCCTTTCCAGCCAAGCTACCATTGGCAATCCTATGCATTCAAGCCAGGTTGTTCTTGTAACGATCATGTCATCCTCTTTAAACTTCCTGATAACCGAAAACCATTTTGAGAAGACTTTAAAATCAATCCCCTTCCATCCGGACTCATTCTCATTTCTAAGCAGGAATTTCCTCACAGATAAGCCTACTATCTTGATATGATTAAAACCCAGATCAATAATCTTTTCTTGGATGCTCTCAGCCGTCTCATCAAACCAGGTAAGTCCTACCAAACTTTGGAAAAGACCAGTTTCCACCTCTTCATCAATTTCCGCCTCAATATACTCAAACATTTTCTTACTACAATCTTCTTTTTGATCTGAAACTTCAGGGCCTTTTCTATCAGTTTTATCCTCCATATTCTTCTTCTCTACCTTACTACTTCCATCCACTTTCTTTTGATAGCTATTAATATTCATCACAATTTTATTTGCTAATCCCCCTTTCTCCTTGGCGTTGTTAATTATTAAACCGGCTTCGATCTCATTGGCTACTTTAATAAATCCAATACGCTTTCCATTTTTATCTCTTTTTCTTGGTAGAATGATGTCTTTTATTCTACCACATTCCTTGAAGAAATCCCAAATATCTTTAGCATTAGCATCTAAAGGTATGTTCACCATAAAAATAGTACTAACCTCACTATTGAGATCCGCTTTATTCTTGGACTTTTTTCTTTGAACCAAAGACCATTCATTAGCATTGCTTTCTGTCACGGTGTCTACCTTTGATTTCACAATCTCAACATACGATTTGTTTGCAGTAGTTACCAATCCTTCCTTAGTGTTACAAAGCCCATCCTTTCTAACTTTGTCTTCTTTTCTTGTCATCTTTAGACTCCTCCAATGAATTTGATTTAAAGCCTCTGTTATTGCTTGTTTCTCACCGCTTCTAAATCTTTTCAAAACTTCCCTATCCACAATATCTTCATTTCCTTCTATGAAATCCCTCAAAATGGTTTCCCCACTATCCCACTTTGATGACCTACCATCCTTGCTGCTAAGCCGATTACTTTTCCGATCTAGGTCATCGGTCTTTTTACCCTCTGCAATCTGAAGTCGCCCTCCTCTAGAAGCGTGCCCACTTTCCATTAAAAATTTTATTTATATATTAGACATTTGATTTTAGTTTCATGTACAGTTTTCAGTTTTAACATGTTAGTCAAATAGAAAAAAGATAGGTGATACTTATTTTCAAATGTCTTATTTTATGCATAGGGATGACAACGAATTGGGTTCGATCCGAATTTTGTAAAATCTAAATTCATATCCAAATATTTTCGGGTTTTAAAAATAAATTCAAATCCTAAACTCAATATCCAAAACCAAATCTGTTGGGTTTCGGATTAGATCTGGTTTTTTCGGGTATCCAAAATTAGTAGTTATGTAGTCAAATTTAAAATAACTGCTAAACGCAAACAATATTAATTATATTTATACGATAGTTAAAAATTAAAATGATTAAATTAAGTAAGTAGTCAAATGTAACATATTGTACAAATTGACGTACCAAGTAAAATTTAAAATATGTTAAAAAATAATTCTTTGTATACAACACAAATTAAAATTTTATGTAAAACAGAGAAAATTACATCTTAAATATTTCAGTGAAATTTGAGATTGAGAAATATAAGTTATAATTACTAAATTAGTTTTGACTATTTCTAATGAAATATTTAAATAAAAATAAATAAATTATATGTCTTACATATAAAATATTACATATAATAATTTCAAATTATGATATTATATTATTTATGTATCGGGTTTCGGATTAGATATCGGTTCGTTACAACTAAAATCCAAATCGAAACTATTTTGAGTTTAAAATTTATATCCAAACTTAATCCAAAAATTCGGGTTCGGTATATCCAATATTTCGGATTTTGGATCGGATATCATCAAATCGAATTAATTTACCATCCCTATTTATGGGTAAAATAAACTAATATTTTAAAAATTAATTCTTCGTATACAACACAAATGAAAAATTTATGTAAAGCAAAGAAAATTACATCTTAAATATTTAAATAAAACTTGAGATTGAGAAATAGAAGTTCGAATTACTAAATTAATCTTGACAATTTCCATTGAAAAAATTGAATAAAAATAAATAAATTATATGTCTTACATATTAAATATTACATATTATAACTTCAAATTATGGTATTATATCATTTATGCATCAGGTTTCGATATTTGATCAGGTTTTATATTCTGGATATCGGTTCGGTACAACTAAAATCCAAATAAAAAACGAAAATATTTTGGGTTTAAAATTCAAATCCAAAACTAAATTCGAAAATTCAGGTTCAGTATATCCAAAATTTTGCGTTTCAGATCGGGTATCATCAGATTGAATTAATTTGTCATCCCTATTTATGGATAAAAAAACTAATATTTAATATACCATATTCTAATATATAAAATAAAAAATTCAACCTACAAACTCCCAAGCTAAATATACAAATTTTATGCTATCATTAAAAATAAGCTTAGGGCAATCACCATAAATTCTAACAGTCCTATCTTACTCTAAGAACATGATATATTGGATATGTTTGGTTGATTGATAATTTTTATTTTTCTACAGTAAATCAATTCAATAATAAAAAAATATACAATTTATAAAAATGACATTAAATGAATACATAAGAAACTAGATTAGACGATAGTTTCCTTTGTCATAATTACGTTCGTTTAATGGATTGCACTGTGGAGATTCTTTCTGATATCGTTGAAATATGCAACCTTTTTTTGAGCGATAATCAGATGATTTATAACGGTTGTGAGAAATAAGTGTTTACGAATATTTAATATGTATTCGAAAAATTGATCGTGACCCGTACACATTTTTTGATTGAATGAATATGATAAAAATTCTAAAAACCCAAAGTACTGCACATTTAAATAATACTAAATTTTCAAAAGAACAAAACTTAAAATATAGATAAAATATATATGAACTTGGTAGAAGGATTCTAAGAAATGAGAGAAATCAAATGAAAAAACAAAATTAAGAAAAAACAATAAAGAAGGGCTTAGAACGCCGGGGATGTGAATGTTATGGTAATTGTTTGATAATATTAATATTAATGCAATTAGTACATATTAACGAATAAGTAATTTTATACTTAAACTAATAACCTCTAATGTATAATTTTTTCTAGATAATAATTAAAATAATATATTTTTATTAATTAATTAATCATTTTTATTGTTTGGTGCGTAGCACAGGTAGAATGCTAATTTATTATAAAAAAATTACGTTATTTACAAAGAATTTGCTTGTTAAGAAAGGTCATTTTATATATTATTTATTTAAGTTTACTTAAGAAAATTGAGAAAAAAACTAAATGATTCTTATATATACGTTAAAATGTACATGATTATGATAAATACGTTATTTGTGAACTGAATAGAGTTATAATAAAAAATTACAATTATAGTAATGTTAACAATTTTATTATTTTATTAAAAAATAATATAGAATCCTCGGAAAAATAGGAATATTAGGGGTGGAATTAAATTTTGGTACCGAAGTACCATTAAAAATGTATTTCGTTTGTTATAGATAAGCATGTCACCGTAGATCAACATGTATTCGTAGTCTTTTTTTTATTAAGTTTTAATAAAAAAATTATATTTGTAATAGGATTTTTTTAATTATTTTATAAAATAACATAGAATTCTAGGAAAAATAGGATTCTTGGGGTGAAACCAAAATATTGTGTAAACCAAATTTGTTACAAAATAATACATTAAAAAGGGATTTTGTTACTAATAATGGTTATAGATATAGATTTTATTTATTATTTATTTAAGATAATATTTTAAACAATTAAGAAAATATAACATACATGGTTATTGTTCTAATAGATACGTTATTTGTATAATTCAGTAAGATTATAGTAAAAGAATTGTAATTATAACAAAATTCCAAACAATTTTTTTAGAAAATAATATGAAATTTAGGGGAGTAGGAATCTGTGATTAAACCAAATAAAGGGTGGAACCAAATTTGTTACGAAACAGGGATTTATTAATAAAGGTTATAGATTCGTTAGTGTCTTATAAAATATTATACGATCAGCCTATGTATTCGTTAGTGTTTTACAAAAATTATATCAAGCAATTCCCTATATTGTATATTGTATTCGTTGGTGTTTTACCCTTTATTTGTTGGTGATTTTTTATCATTGATTTTTTCTAGTAAAAAGATTATAAACAAAAGAATTATAATTATCATAAGATTTCTATTTTTAATTCTGTTTAAAGGAACACAGTATTCTAGGGAAAATATGATTCCAATAAAAAATTACAAATAAAAGAATTATAATTATAATAGAATTTTTATTTTTATTCTATTTTTTAAAAAAACAACATAGAATTATAGGAAAATAGAATTTTAGGGGTGAAACCAAAATATAATACGAACAATTTTAGGGATGAATTCAAAATATAGTGCGAACCAAATTTTTGGTAGATTACTAATTAACCTAGCTAGCTAGCTGCTGAGTCAGCTCTAAAATCACCCGTCACAAGTACGCACGCGTTACATCGTTAAAAAAACACGTGTTAGATTATGAAAAAATGACAAAAATAACTTGATTTTTAAGTGTTTTAACGAAAATAACCATTTCTAAAAAAGTGGCCAATAATAGCCGTTCTAATACATTACTGGCATATGCGTATTCTGTATATATGTGATTGTGCATTGAGATCAGCTGCTGTTTGGAAAGAATATAAGGAAAAACATTAAAGAAGGAAAAAGTTGTGGGTCCATGATCAAATTCACATGGGGTTAACAATACAGATGTCTTATCCTTTCAAATGTGCATGTTAACAGTTGGCTTCTATAATAGTACTAATACGCATCTTGTAAATGCATATTCAGTTTATATACCTTGATGTCAGTTGCGTATTCTTTGTTAATACCCACATCTGTCCATTCTAGATTTTAAAAGAAATAAATATTCTCAGGATACCTTGTTCTCTTATGCGTAACTTGTCATATTACACCAATGAAGAATGCGTATTCTGCAATACCCACATCTCACTTGCGTATTCAATCGGCTATTTTTGCGCATTTTTTCAGAACAGGTTATTTTGGTTACTTTGGCTCTAAAAACAGGTCATTTTTGTCTTTCACCCTTAGATTATGGTACCTTGAAATTATCAATCTAACTTCTTTGCAATGGTTTTGACAATCAAAACAAACAAGCAACTAAAATTCTGATTACAATAGTGTTGGCTTTCATTGTTAATTACAGTGCATTTACAGTACATCTTAAGCAAAAAATCCCCTATAATATATGTGTAGAAATAAATAAGGCCCAAAGATTTAAAAAAATACAAATAATCCTCTGTAATTTGAATTTAAGGTTCAACAAGATCTCTGTGATTAATTTTTCTAAACTATGATTAGAAAATATATTTAAATTTAAAATAATAAAACTTAATATTACATTAAAAGTTTTGTAAAACAATTAATATTTTAAATATTGTGATTTCACATATTATTATTTTTTATTGATGATATTATAATGGCTATCTTATTACTTGTGTAATGTAAGGAATTTTTTATGTAGATTTTATTAGTTATTCATATTATATTGTATTTTAATTATTAACTTATAAATATTTATTATTCATTTTTAGTATTTAAATTTTAATTTATTTGGTTACAAAAAATATATTTTAATCCAACAAAAATTTAAAGTTTACTTTTGTGAGCAACATAGCATGTATTATACTCTTAATAATATTAATATAGAAAATTATAATTTCACTTCGATTTTTATAATTTAAAAATAATTTAAAATGAGAGAAAACTTGATATTTCATTTTAAATTATAAAAATCGAAATTGAAATTATCATGTTCAAAATTAATATTATGAATAGAGAAAATAGATATTCCATTACAAGTATTTTACATTAATAAAAAAATTAATAATATGTGAAATCACAATATTTACAATATTAATTATTTTATAAAACTTTTAATGTTATATGATTATATCTAAGTTTTAAGTATTTTAATTTTAAATATATATTTTAACCATAGTTAAGAAAAATTAATCATAGAGGTCTTGTTGAACCTTAAATTTAAATTACAGGAAATTATTTGAACCTTTTTAAATTTTAGGGGACACCTTTTTTAGCTCCTTAAGCCTTACATCTTTAAAATACATCACCTGGTCGCAGGATTAGAGACATCTGGCTGTAAGAAGTACCTAAAATTAATACATATTTGTGGATAATCTTGTGAAGCACGGACACGGATTAAACTCGAATTGAAATTAAAATAATAATAATAATAAGAATAATAAGAATAATAATAATAAGAATAATAATAATAATAATAATAATAATAATAATAATAATAATAATAATAATAATAATAATAATAAATACTATTAAATAATGTAGTTATAGAGACCGAATCGAGGTGAAGTTAAAAACATTAAAATAATAAATCTTGTACAATTGTGTAGTTGTAAAAAAACGAAACCGGAGTGAAGCTAAAGAAATTAAAGATAAAAAATTTTGTATAATTATATAGTTGCATGAATCAAACTCGCCGTTAAACTAAAGAAATTAAAGTAAATAAATCTTATTATGTCTAAGGAATAGAATCCAATATGAAGCTAAGAAAATAAATATAAATAAATTTATATAATTATGTAGTTGCAAAACCTAAATCAGACAGCTTTCTTTGCTTTTGCCCAACACCAGGTTACGGAACGAATCCTCCCTCCAGTAAATTTATGTTGCGAGAGAGAATAGTGATGCCCCTTCGTGAACTTGCAGGTTGTTTGTAAATGGTGTTTATAATATGTTGTCTCATTCTTATCATTTAACTCTTAGTGAAAGCTAGTTTAGAACGTGTTAAATTAGGATTTGATATCATTATATAACCATTATACTAAAATGACTAATAATTTACTGAATGTATGTGGTTGATAGTATTTGTCATGTTTGTTCATGGCTATCAATATTACAATAAAAATCAGGCAAAACAACGAGTACATGCCAGGAACGTAAAAACGAAAATACTACTCACTAAAATTTATATATTCTTAGCCAGCTGCATAGTTTTCAACAACATTCTAACCAGTATGTGTAGGCATTCATGAATACTACTAGTGGCTTGTTGTATAGCTAATCTTTTAGCCTTATATGTAATCATGAACTATACTTGACTATAAATAGATGCTAATTTAACAAGTTTAATTAGAAGCACATACCTTTCCCCGCAATCGCAATGAACAAAGCATCTATGTCTTTGAATTTGGTTTTGATATTTTTCCTTCTCGCTATCTCCATGGTTCAAAGCAGAACGCTAGACGTGGGTGAGTTAAAGATACAAGAATTTTGTACAGTTTTCATCGAACGAAGTTGCATATATTAACTCTAAATTTTTTGTGCAGATCTTTCTGAAATGACTGGAGCATCAGGCAAAGTTGAAGCAAGCTCAAGTGTGGACGCGGAATCAGTCCTGGTGAAGGATGAGAGTTTAAGTGACACCGTAGATGTCAAAGAACCACGTGAGGCTGAAGCATCAACGATTGAAGAGACCAAAACCGTAACGTTCGTTGATACTATACCAATCATCATGAATGTTGACGACACTAGAACCCCTTGCATGATCGACAATAAACATTTGTTGACTGACGATGCCAACAAAATTATATTAGGTAGCGTTAAAGTAACTATTACCACCAATGGCGGTAAAGTAACTACTGATGGGGGATTAACTGAATTAACCAGAACCGATGAAACTGAATCAACTGGCCCTGAAGATAAATCTGATAGGGAATCCATAGATACTGCTGCATCAGTACCTCGGCAAATCGGTGGAGATTTTTTTTTCGGAAAAGCCACTTCCGGTTCATCGGAAAACTACAACGTGTCGGATAATGATTTTTATAATCAAATCTACCAAACCATGAACCGCGACGTATTTGTGGTTGGTACGTTCGCTAAACTTACGGATTAACCAAATAACCGTATGGTCTTAGCCAAATTTGGCAAGGAAGAAACAAATAGTGAAAAGGAAGCAACAAATTCTGATGATGCTTCTTCTACCGATGAGAATGTGTCAAAGGAGACTCGGTACTTTAAGTACTGAAGAAGCATAAGAAGGGATGCCGGTATGTTGTGTGCATGAATAATGGAATCCTGCTCCTGTGACAGCAATCTAGCTCCAAGTCGTTTAATATATTTTCTTTATATTTATATACTCTATGTTGTTTCTTTTTTCTTTTCCTTTTTTGACAAGTATTCTTGTTTCTATATGCATGTGAAATACTAAACAAAAAGGTTCTTAGCTTTTGAATTTCTTCACCAAATATTAAAGTATATAAGAGTATCTCCAAGGATGTAAAACCCTTAGCTAAAAATTTGAGCACTCCAACCATTAATCCCTTAGCAAAAAAATATAGATAATGATATTTGGTGAGCTATATTTGTTGAATCAATAAAGCTTTTATGTATAATTTTACATAACCGTAATTATAGATAATTTCCTTGGAGCTCACATGTTCACCCTTAGCAAAAATTTTACATTATCATTATAGCTAATGATTATAGCTAACCATTTTACATAACACCCTTGGAGATGCTCTAATGGTTAACTGAATGAAGTTTAAATTTGAAATTCGTTGCATTACAACAAAAGAAGTTAATACCTTTATTTTCCTTTTTAGTTTGCTAATTGATCCAACACCTTCGATCCCTCTATACGTGTAAGAATATTTCTTTTTCTTTTTTTTTGTCAAGAGAAACTTCACGTTAATAAATTGTACCAGAATATAATGTTCGAGAAAAGGAGTTTCTTTCATTACAGAAAGTTTATCATCTAACAGAAGGACGCACATGTTGCCCCCGGACATTTAAACAATAACACCTTCAAGTCTGAAAGGGGAAAAAGAGTGCCCTCAAAATACAAGAATACATCATAATACAAAGTGACTGCTAAATAAATAACTAGAAATTCTTGATGTGTGAGTCTTCATTGCCATCAGTTGTAACCGCAGGCTCGCCTTCTCTTTCACTCTGCACTTTGACTACACCATTACTTCCTTTGGAAGTTAAAACTGAGTCTTTTTTTAACCTTTTTTGTTGCTAATAAACCTGCAAGTCACCAAAATAAACCCGATAAGAAAGAAGTAACTAATGAGTCACTTAAAAAATATAATATTAACTATATTAAAACTTACTGGAATTTTGACAAAATAGATGCTTTCTTCTAACCAAAAGGGATTCCTTTCGTTAGACATCTAAAATAATAGTCAATAATTTAACAAATATGAAAATTGTTTATTAATTTCTATATTTATAGTAAATATAATTGTCATTTACAAATATGACAAAACAATATGGGCTAGGGTTTATAAATATAATTTATAAATGAGGGTTTATAAATTGCGGCTAGGGTTTGTATGTATTTAATACAAAGGATGGTGAGCTTCGAGCTTTAATGGTTGTTCTTGTGTTCGAGACTAAACGGTCCTCACAAGATGCCTACGTATCTCTGTATTGCTAGAGAATCAAGCCAACGTAGTTCTGAGAATGAGGGGTCAGGCCCTTTATATAGGCTGAGAAGCCTTAGAATTAAGGTAGGAGTTGGAGACTTAATAGATAAGTCACCTCCTTGAGGAAAGTTCTAGACTCCTTCCTTGTAGGAGTCTGTTGCCATATCGAATTGGATGCCTTGGAGACTAAGTCTTGTAGAGATAATGTCCTTATCTGACAATTATTGCTGAGCTGTTTATTACCCCTAATATTAATTACGAAATTAATATTAAAAATAGGACTTTGGACCCTGTTGGTGGGCCCCACGTTCGGACCATACCGGGTCTAATTAATGCAAAACTAAATGTGTCTTTAGGGCTTATTTTTAGCCCATATCATTTGCCCCCCAACTTCTAGGAAAACTGATCAGGTTTTCCTTGAAGTTTTAACGGTCCTTTCCAAGACTCGGGTCAGGGTTCATCTTTATACACTAGTGTTTCACGAGTATTGTCTTTATGTAAAGCGTGGAGCGACCGACGCATTTACGACAATGTTAATTCGATGCTAATCGGCACTAATCAGCCTTAACGACATTTAAACAATGTTTAAACGACGTTGAACGGCATAAAACGGCACTAAACGGTACTAACTAGCCTTAAATGACACTTAAACAACGTTTAAGTGACGCCAACCGGCATTAAACGACACTGAACGGTGCTTATCGACACTAACGGTGCTAATCGGCACTTAATCGGTGCTTATCGGCACTAACGGTGCTATCGGCACTTAATCGGTGCTAATCGGCACTAACAAGCCTTGAACGACACTTAAACAATGTTAAGCGATTCTAAACGGCGCTAAACGGCACTAGCGGGGGTCCGGGGGCGGCAGCCCCCGGGCGGGGTCCAAGGGGCGGCAGCCCCTGGCGGGGTCCAAGGGGCAGAGCCCCTGGCTGGGGTCGAGTTGCCAGGTCAGCTTGGCAAGGAAGGAAACTTCACATTTTTTATTTCCAAGGGCTAGTACTATTCAGAAATTATCATTTCGACTCAAATTTCTGAATTTTAATTACAAATTTCGATCAGGAAACTTCACATTTTTCGACGGCACTAATGGCACTAAACAGCGCTTAAACAGTGCTAATATGCATTAAACAATGCTTAAACAGCGCTTAATCGGCACTAATCGGTGCTTAGTTTTCACTTCCCTTAATTACCAAATCAGAAAAACAAATAACAAAAAATGAAATTTTGCGAACCCAACTCGAACATCGCTGTCGGTCGGCCGGGCAAAAACCCGTACCGACCATCACTCCCGGTCGGCTGGAGGGTGTTACAAGGGGCCGGTCGGCCGGAGCCCCGGTCGGCTGGTTTTTTTTTTTTTTTTTTTTTGAAACAAAGGCAGAAAACCCGTATCGATGACCGAACTCGGTCGGCTGGAAGGTTCACCGGAGGGGCGGTCGGCTGAGGAGCCGGTCGGCTGGACCGAGCCCGTACCGAGAGCTGATTCCAGTCGGCTGGAGCATGTCCGGGGAGGCCGGTCGGCTGGTGACCCGGTCGGCTGAAATTTTTTTCGTACCAACCATCGACATGAAACGGACTTAGTCACTATTAGGGATTTCCAATTTTTGCATACCGGCTTCGACCATCGATATGGAATCAATGTTTGGCCATTCATGGCTAGAGTTACTTACTTTCGCATATCGATATCGATCATCGATATGGAATCAATGTTTGGCCATTCATGGCTAGAGTTACTTACTTTCGCATACCGAAATCGATCATCGATATGGAATCAATATTGGCCATTCATGGCTAAAGTTACTTATTTTCGCATACCGATATCGATCATCGATATGGAATCAATGTTGGCCATTCATGGCTAGAGTTACTTACTTTCGCATATCGATATCGATCATCGATATGGAATCAATGTTTGGCCATTCATGGCTAGAGTTACTTACTTTTGCATATCGATATCGATCATCGATATGGAATCAATGTTGGTCATTCATGGCTAGAGTTACTTACTTTCGCATACCGAAATCGATCATCGATATGGAATCAATATTGGCCATTCATGGCTAAAGTTACTTACTTTCGCATACCGATATCGATCATCGATATGGGATCGACTTTCGACATCGAAACGATGTCGGGACTCTCGACATCGAAACGAAGACCGGTCGGCTGAAGATTCCCGGGTGCCCCGATCGGCGGCCTCCGGTTTGCTGAGCCCCGGTTTTTAAACCTCAACGTCAGTATTCTAAGTCGATGACCAAACAGACATCCTTCAATTTAAATTGGCTTTCGTGACCTTCTGGGCCTTAACTCGCTTGTTGAATCCTTGGTTTTAAACCTTGAATCCGTTCATGGTTGTTGGTTATCATCAACCCTTAACTCTTATTCTAAGATGTAAAAATGATGAAGTCCCTTAGTTCTTGCCCCTTGCTACATATGGTGGAGGTCTTGCTTCTCGGTTGATCGTTCAAGAAGTTCCCTTGCCACTCAACACTTGACTTCAAGTCCGGTGTGTCTTGGCTGGTTGTTAACCTTCTTTTCTTGATTCTAGGTTTCCAACCTTCTTCTTATGCTCACAAGACCTTGCTTTGGTTTATATTCGATTGAAGGCTCTTGATTCAAGTCCTTAAACTTCAAATGACAAATTTGATTGGAGGCAGACAGCCTTTTTGGCCATCAAGGCTAAAATTTTGTGTCGGGATTTGAGATTCAAGATTTTAAGTAAGGAATGACAAAGGACCTCTCATCTCAACACTCTCACTAACTGTTTCTGTGCCTTCAAGGCATCATCAGGGAGCCAACTAGTCTCAAGAAGAGCTCGAAGAGGGTCTATCCTTCAGCTTACATCAACTGGTTCTACCAATTTTGATTCGATGGTGGGGTCTTCAGGACCTGGAAGCAAAAGCCATACTTAGATTGGGCTTCGGCCTTAATGTTCTTTTCTCTCTTGGGATATAATCAACATGGCATTTATCGAGCGGGGCTATCACGGCTTTCACAATCCTCAAGTATTTGGCCATATTCTTTTCTCTATCCTCAAACTCTCCATTGACTTGTGAGACTACCAGCTTTGAGTCTCCACAGACTTTCAAGTTCTTGACCCTCAGGGCTCTTATCAGTCCAAGGTTGGCTATCAGAGCTTCATACTCCGCCTCGTTTTAGGTTGTTGGGAAGTCCAACTTCAAGGCATACTCGAGTGTGAACCCATCGAGGCTTTGCAGAACTTAACCCGCACCACTGGTTTTTGTTTTTGATGCCCCATGAAAATAGAGCTTTTTGTTTTTGATGCCCCATCAAAATAGAGCATCCAATATTCCTTCTTCTCTTCCAGGGGTTTTCCACCTTGCTGACCTTCCTGGTCTATTACCTCCCCATCAAAATAGAGCATCCAATATTCCTTCTTCTCTTCCAGGGGTTTTCCACCTTGCTGACCTTCCTGGCCTATTACCTCCTGCCCCCCGACTTCTTGGTTGTCAATGGTATATTCAACCACGAAGTCGGCTAGAGGCTGGGTTTTTATGGTCGTCCTATGCTTGTACTTAACATCAAATTTTCCTAGTTTGATTGCCCACTTGATGAGGTGTTCCATCAGGGCTTCAACGTTTGTCTTTATCCAGGGTCCTTCAAGGACTTAAACTCTTATCTGCTGTAACCTAACTCTACCCTTCGGGGTATGCATTTGTTTGTTTTCATTCGTGTATTCTTTTATTTTCGGTACTTGGTCATCTTTGACTCACACATCAGGTGCTTGGCACATAAATAAAATCACAATCAATGAATGGAAAACAAACTTGCATTAATAACTTGAAATGGGTTCAACCCTTACATAGAGTACTACTGTCCTACTCGGAGCAACATGCTCTGCAATGGTTTTAATGAACCTTATTTCTACTTCTACTATAAAAATATGAAGCTAAGTCCTACTAGGATAACTTAAGTCCAATCGGGGTTTTGCAAGACTAGGCCTGCACCACTTAATTTTGTTTTTGATGCTCCATTAAAATAGAGCACCCACCACTCCTTCTGGTCTCCTCATTCTTATTCTGCAGTTCACTTCCTGCTCGGGGTACTACCTCCTGCCCCCCAACTTCTTGGTTGCCGATGGTGCACTCAACCACAAAGTCAGTTAACGCCTTAGCCTCAATGGCTGTCTGAGGCTTCTGTGTGATGTCCTCTGCTGACCTTTCTTTGTGTTCCTTACCACTGTGGACATTCATGTCTTCAATCGGAAGGAACTGCCCCCCGACTCCGTCAGGCCTTAACGAGGCTACATAACAGCTTCGTGCCATCTTCTGATCACCTTTATGTTCTCCAACACCATTCCTGGTAGGGAACTTGATCTTCACATGATAGGTTGAGGCAACAGCCTTGAATGCATGAAGTCCAGTCCTTCCAAGGATAGCGTTGTACGTTGAATCCGCCTTGATTACCAGGAAGTTCAACATCTGAGTGGCCTCCTTGGGCTCTTGCCCGATAGTTACAGGCAGCTGAATAGTCCCTTCAACTTTGGATTTTACTCCATTAAATCCGTATATAGGCATGTTATTGGGGGTCAACTGAGAATCAGTGTATCCCATCTTCACAAACGCATCATGAAACAGAATGTCAACGGAAGCTCCATTGTCTATCAAGACTCGCTTCACCTCCGAGTTTCCAATCACAGGAGTTATAACCAACGGGTCATCATGGGGGAACTTCACCCCTTCCAAGTCTAAGTCATCAAAGCTAATCGCTACCTCAGTTTTTGCACGCTTCGGGGCCTCTCCCACGATGTGCAACACCTCTCGAGCATAAGCCTTTCGAGAGTTCCTAGTTGTCCCGGCCGCAGACGGGCCTCCTGAGATCATGTTGATTACTGGCCCTCGGGGCTGTGGGTTGCGATCTTGATCGTCATCCCTTCTATTATAGTCTCTTCTCTGATTAGCACGGTCTTCACCCTTAGTGAAGTGCCTCAGCTTCCCTCTACGGATCAAAAACTCAATCTCATCTTTGAGTTGCTTACAATCGTCAGTGTCATGCCCCACGTCTCTATGGAATCTGCAATACTGATTCTGGTTTCTCTTTGCGGGATCACCCCTGAGTGGCTTCGGCCATCTGAAATCCTTATCATTCTCAATGTCCAACAAGATTCGACTCCTAGGAGTATTCAACCTTGCATACTCAGTGAACCTTGACCCTTGGTTCTTCTTAGGGGCAGAGTCGGAGTCCTCGCTAGTTCGGGGATACTTGTCCCTAGCATCATACTCTTGATCATCATAGTCTTGGTCTTGCTTTCGCTTCTTGGAGTCATTGTTACCTCCTCCTCCACCTACGGTAGTTTCTTTCTTCAAGCTATCCTCAGCTTTAATGTACTTATCAGCCCTTCGTTGGAGCTCAGCCATGTTCTCAGGGGGATGCTTTGCCAATGATCTCTTGAAGAAGAGGTCAGTGGTTCCGTGCTCCAGGGCTACCATTGCCACCTTATTTTCCAAATCAGTGATATTCAGGGTCTCCTTAGTGAATCGCTTGAGGTAATCCCTCAGATTTTCATTCTTTCCTTGCACCACATACATAAGAGATGCGGAGCTCTTCTCATGCACCCTTCCGCTAATGAATTGGCTAACGAAGGCGGCACTCAACTCCTTAAAAGAACCAATAGAGTTCGCAGGCAATCGGCTATACCATCTCTGAGCCATTCCCGACAAGGTTTGGGGGAACGCTCTGCACTTTAAGGCATCACTTGCAGGCTGCAGCAGCAGTGCGTTCGAGAATGTCCTGACGTGATTTGCGGGATCACCCGTTCCATCATAAGCCTTAATTGTCGGCATCTTAAACTTCCTAGAAATATGAGCATTCATCACCTCCTCGGTGAACGGGGGTGTTGGATCATCAGGATCTCCGAGAGGCATCAGATCTTTGGGGTTTCCCTTGGGAATTTCCATCCTTGTGGTTGTTCTTCCGAATGAGGCATCAGCCCTTCTTTGTCTCCTTGAAGACCTCTCCAAATCAATGATGGGAATCCTTCCTGCAGTTGGAGGAGGCTGAGTTTGATTTAGCCTAGCTTGTTCTCTTGCCATATCTTCCTTCAATTTTAAGATCTCGGCCTCATAAGCCTTGATCCTTTCAGCAGTTGTCAAAGATTGTCCATCACAGATGTCTTGAGTCCTCCTTCGAGGTTCTCTACTAGCACGTCGCCTCCTCGGGGCTTCATCACGGTCATCATCCTCATCGTCGGAGGAGGTTTCATCAGTATAAGGACCCGAATAATCGTGATACTCTCGATCTCGGATCTGCAAAGCGTGACCACTTGGGCCTGTCCCTTGGATAGGAGGATAATTAGGCAACCCGTATGTCGGGTTAGTACTCACGGGGAGATCTGTAGTGTGGATCTGGACCCCATGCGATGGGTTGTTCGGATCAATCAGAGGAGAGACCACCATCTGAAGAGGATTGGTTTCTCGTCTTGTACGGGTAATCGGAGATAATGTACTCTCAACGTGGGGGATCGCCCCTGATTGTTGAGAAACTTGAGATTGGGTGATCGCCCCTGATGCTGGCGGAGCTTGTTGGGTAATCGCCCCTGATGCTGGGGGAGCCTGTTGAATGATCGTCCCTGATGCTGGGGGAGTCTGCTCGGTGAGAGGTGGGGCAGAGCTAATTGGCACGGCCTCAATTACAACTGGTGTTGTTCTTCGTGTTTGAACCATGGTTGATGTTGTCTTCCCACAGACGGCGCCAAATGTTGTGGAATAAAAACGAGGGTTTATAAATTGCGGCTAGGGTTTGTATGTATTTAATACAAAGGATGGTGAGCTTCGAGCTTTAATGGCTGTTCTTGTGTTCGAGACTAAACGGTCCTCACAAGATGCCTACGTATCTCTGTATTGCTAGAGAATCAAGCCAACGTAGTTCTGAGAATGAGGGGTCAGGCCCTTTATATAGGCTGAGAAGCCTTAGAATTAAGGTAGGAGTTGGAGACTTAATAGATAAGTCACCTCCTTGAGGAAAGTTCTAGACTCCTTCCTTGTAGGAGTCTGTTGCCATATCGAATTGGATGCCTTGGAGACTAAGTCTTGTAGAGATAATGTCCTTATCTGACACTTATTGCTGAGCTGTTTATTACCCCTAATATTAATTACGAAATTAATATTAAAAATAGGACTTTGGACCCTGTTGGTGGGCCCCACGTTCGGACCATACCGGGTCTAATTAATGCAACACTAAATGTGTCTTTAGGGCTTATTTTTAGCCCATATCAACTATTATCAATAATATTTGTAATACCATTACTCAAAAATATAATTGTCTCTATAGATCCTTCAAAATAGGGCAGAAAATGTGACACATATTATAATATCTAAATTTCCTATAATTACCATAAATTTAATATAAATCTAATTCAATTCCAGTTAATCTCGGAGAAACTGAGGACTGGAATAAATCTCAAATGCTTATTCACCTATGTAGGATTGTGTCGAAAAAGCCTTCTTTGTGGTCAGCCTGGGCTAACACCACAGCTTTAAAACGGAAGCATTTCTGGACGATGCGCATGCCGTCAGACTGCTCTTGGATTTTCAGAAATGTCCTGAAACTTCGAACAGTTGCTAGCCATTTTCTCTCTTATAACTTGGGGAATGGACAAGGCACGTCTCTTTGGTTTGAACCATGGTGGAATTCACACTGCTTAGCTATGTCCGAATCGGACACTATCATTGCTCAATCTGGTCTAACCCATGGAGCGTCTGTAAATTGCATTATTCGATCCGGTTCTTGGATTTTGCTTCGCCCTCCTACAAGAATTCACCATGTGGATCCTGGATTAACTTCATGGATTCAAAACTTCTCTTTTCCCAATTTTAACCTTCAGAACAATGATGTGATTTGTTGGGGCTGTATTCCGTTGAAGAAATTGAAAACGGGGGATATTTGGAATTCTTTTAGAATAACTACGGCCCAGGTTTCTTGGTCTCCTCTGGTTTAGCACAAGCTTAAAATTCAACGCTTCGCTCACCTGGAATGGCTTCTCTGTTTGGGTCGTCTTCCAACTTCTCATAGACTACTATCATTTGGTTTGGATGTCCAGCCTCATTGCTTGTTGTGTGTGGGAGGTCTTGAGAATGACTCTCACCTATTCGTCAAATGTACTTACGGAAACTTCATCCTCACCAAGATTGCTGGTGTTTTAGGTGTCGTTGTGGATGGGGAGAGTTGGCCAGAGCTTATTTCTGCGTGGGGGTTGCACACTGACTTTGTTCATAGATTGGTTCTTTTGCTAGCAGCGCAGATCTTTGCTCATCACCTGTGGAGGGAGCGTAATGCTCGATTGCACAATAAGGGAAGTCTAAAACCAACGCAGTTAATAGCTACAATCATGGTGGACTTGAAGACCAAGCTAAGAAATTCAACATGGTTCCAAAAAAATGCAAACTTAGCTCATTACAGATGGATCTGCATTTGACTTAGGAAATTGCTTTTCATTTTTTAGCTGTTAGCCTCAATGGGTTGTATTAGTTCTATCCTTGCTTTTGCTGGGGACCAAGGGTGAATCCCTGTTTTTCCTTTTAATATATATATCTTTTAGCAAAAAAAAAAAAGGAGCCCATTTACTTGTCAACTTTATTTTGAAAATATTCAAAATTTAAACTTTCATTTGAGTAATTAAAGTTTTTCAATTAAATTCTTCTCTTTAATATCGTGGCTTAAATTTCCCTATCTAATCAATACTTAATCAAAATCAAGGGATTTCCTTCCTGAAATATAGCCTTAATCACAGCTTGACAACTTACCAACCTAAACTTGTTATTAGATGTAGATTTACGTCTCTAAACTGATCTTATTAAATTATTGACCATTTCAAATTTATCTATATGAGAAATTTTAAAATTCAAATACAAAATATTTTTGTTAGAAAGATTTTTAAAAAACATGCCATCATTAACATGAATACCCGTAACATAAAGACAATTAAAAACATTAGTTAAGTTTCCTGACAAAAAAAAACATTGGTTAAGTTAAATATTGACCATCTTTAATTCTTATTGAATGAAATTTATAAGTATTTAATATTTATAGACTTTCGTATGTCAAAAGTTGATTTGAATCATGTCGGGTATAATTCATGATGATTGTCTAAACAAACTTAGGAAAACAATTCGGTATATTTTTTAACAAATTTTAATATTTATCCAGAAAAAGTAAAATAACTAATTTTATAAAAAAAATTACAAACATCGTATCCAACATTCCTTGTAATATATTACCTCTTATAAGGCACAAACAAACCATCTTTTATGGCCTCCATGAATGGACTTCAGGATACAAAAATTCTTATATACAATAAGAACTACGCCCACAATTTGGCCGACGCACTGACTTTACTTAATAACCAACATAAAATAGATTTTCAACTCCACTTTCTGATCAGGCTTGACCATGCTTAAACACAATAAAAGACGTGGCTCACTAAACGAAAATTTAGACAAATGCATACTTGAAAAGATGAGTTTCTACTGTTAAAAGAAATTTTCCTCAAAATACCATTCCCTATTGATTATGAGTATCATCGACCAAAATTAACAATTTAACGATAGATCAATTCCACAAAATTTTATTATGATAATAGAGACTAGACAATCATAAACCTTTTCTGGATTCTATCAATTATCAATTTAACGATAGATCAATTCCACAAAATTTTACAACGAATCTACGATTATAATATATAATTGGATTTTTAATATCTTAGAGCATCTCCAATGCTACCTCCCTATTAGTTAAAATAGTGATGTTACCTCCCTATTAGTTAAAATAGTGATGTGGCATTAGTTTTTACCAATATCTATATTTTTTTCTTCTCCAACCCTTACTACTGTTAGCCATATTTTTACCTAACAAGTTACATATCCTCTATATTTAACCAATCTTCAAAAAATTATACATAACATATCCACTTATATTGTTAAAAATCATCAATCTCATATATATATATATATATATATATATATTTATATAATATTGTTTTTTAATTATAGTTAATCGTTATAGCTAATATCATTGGAGCACAACCACTTACAGGTTCAGCAAATTTTAACTAACAATAGCATCTCCAATGGGAGAGACCTCTTAGGTAACATTTGAAATTAATTACCATAAATAAGAATTATAAAGAATGTGTAAAAAAAATTGCATTCCAATGGGACAAAACAGTTATCTATAATTATAGATAATCTCTTGATGTTGGCTATATTTGTCGAACCTCTACAGACCTGTAGTGAATGGGCACATCACTTATTTCTATAATAAAATTATATATTCCATTAATAACAACTTGAAATATTAATAACATACCATTTTTAAAATATAACCAATCATTATAGCCAATACCATCGGAACACAATATCTTATAGTTTCGACAAATTTTACATAATCAATATTTTATGTAATTTAACCAATCATTTTTAGCTAACGCCATTGGAGATGCTCCTCTTACTGATTCCAAATCACACGAGATATGATATTTACACTAAGCAAAGAGATTGAAAATATATATCTATAATAAAGGTACCTCTTTTAAAAGATGTGATAGCAAATGATCCATCTATTAAAACTCTTGCATTCGATAATCCGACAATCTTCAACTTTAATAAATCAAAACAAGGCATATATTGATAGATTTTTCTCTCTCTATCAACCCATCTAGATTTGATTCGGACGACAATTGATTGCATCTATTAAAACCGGGATGGTTGCTCCAAGACATGAGGGACGCCGTCGATGAGATTCTGGCCTCCTTCCACTCCCAGTCGGTAGGTTTGTATAATTAGGATGATCGACAAGCTTTGGCGGCTGGTACGAGACTGTGATAGAGAAGGTTTAAAATATAATGTGAGTGGATTAAGTAATGGTAATTTGTGCTTGTATGGATGTATGTATTATTTTATGCATTTCTAAATTGTGGTGTACACTACAAGAATTGGCCTATGATGGCCAACTTGCGATGGAAACAATTTTCACGCCTAATTCACGACGGAATCTCAAATCTGTCATAAATTTAACTCACGACGGAATCTCAAATCTGTCATAAATTTCGCGCCCAACTTACGACGAAAATGATATTCGTCGCAAATTAATTATTTTATTAATAAAATTTAGCTCCAAACAATTAAAATTTAATTGAAAAATAATTGCAACGAACTTACGATGGATTATTCGTCATAAATTCATTTTAGCAGCGAACTTACGACGGAATTGCCGTCGTAAATTTTGTTATTTTAATGAAATTTAATTGTAAAAAAATTACTTTTCTGATGGCGAAATGATGATGTTTGGTAGTAAATTTACGACGGAAAATCTGTCGTAAGTTCGTCCACCATGCAACTTACGACGGAAGTTTTATCGTAAATTTCTTTATTTTAATTAAATTTAATTACAAAATGAATTAATTTTTTTGATGACGAAACGACGTCGTTTAGTAGTAAACTTACGACTGATTTTTTGTCGTAATTTTTTTTGTAATTAAATTTAAATGCAAAATGAATTACTTCTATTGTAATTCCATCGTAAAGTCTGGGTAACTTACGACAGATTATGAAGATCGTCGTAATTCTAGTAACTTATGACGAAATATCTGTCATAAGTTACAGAGAATTACGACGATCTTCTTAATCCATCGTAAATATATATATATATATATATATATATATATTTTTCTTTGATATTTTTGCTTATCAATAGTTGCATGACTACTTATTTCACTGTCCAAATTAATTTTTAATTTTTTTAAATTTTGGGAATATCACTAACTTAGATATATATTGACATTCAAACGTTTGGATCATCGATAAATATTTTTAAAAAAAATAGAAAGAACAATCTAAGATAAAGTATTAGTTAGTATTACTAGTCAAATCAATAGTTGACTAATTTCACTATCCTAATTAATTTCTTATTTTGTAAAATTTTAGGAATGTCACTAAGTTAGATATATATTGAGATCCGTACGATTGGATCGTCGATTAATATTTTCTAATTTATTTACAAACTAGTAAAAATTGTAAAAAGGATGGTTGAGGGTTTTGAATTCCCTTTTATCCTTTTTTGAATCACTGAGGGTGGTTCAATAAGATTTTAAAAGGATGAAGATTAATAAGATTTATTAATTAATTAAATAAAAATAATTTGTGACGTAAATTAGAGATTTATTGATTCGTTAATAAAAGAGTGAATATTAATGAATAATAGCGTAAAATATGGTTTTTATTTTTAAAAGAGTTAATTTGTGATTTTTGGACGAAAATTAGAGATTTAGTTAATTGTCGATAAAAAGAGGAAAAATTATGAATAAATAGAGATAAGTACGGTTTTATTTTGGGAGATTGTTATCTAATATTCTCGGATTATTTTAATTAACCGGATCAGATTAGATTATTTTAGAGGCTAAAATCGGATTAATATTAAAAATGAGTAAAACAAATTAGAATTGTGAGGATAATTAAAAGTAAAATTATTTTGATAAATTATTTTTGGTTAAAAGTGAGAATAATAATTATGGATTTAAATTGGATAAAAATGGATGGTGGAATTATTTTGTTTTGAGTATAAATAGAGGTGAATATTATTAAACTAGTAAAATTTAGAGAATTGTAGAGAATTCATAAGAGCCAATTTAAAGTAGAAGTGCTATTTGAATAAATTATTGGTTAGCGATTACTTAGAGATAATTAGAGAGACCTTTTAAATGGAGAGTTGCCGTTATATTCGGTAACCATATTTTCGTTTTTAAGTAGGATTTACGGATATTAAAATATTATATAGATTGGATTCCTCAGTTCGGAGAAGATTTATTATCTGTGGATTTAGTGAAAAGTTTGACTCAGGATTGTCGGCGGATATAAGTGAGGGTTAAATGAGGAAGGATGAAGATATTGGTTGTGGTTGTTGGATTCACTGTGAGGCGTTTTCCAACAGGAAGGGGACGTCTTCGATTATCTTCTTCCAACAGAGAAATTGGTGAGTATGGTTAATACGTTCAAGTTGAGTTTATAAGCGTTTATATAAAATATTATAATTGTCGTCTAGAGACTAAAGTATTGTCTTATGTTTGATATTGGAATTGACGCGCGAGCTCGATATCGGCGAATTAGACTCGTGGCAACCGCAAGAGCGTTGAACCAAATAATGATTAAATTAGAAGATTGTGACACCGTAAGATAGAAGATGAAAGCAGTATTACTGTGACGTTTTGTTATTCCCAGATTACACACTTGTATAATTGTAGAAGGGGGGGTTGAATACAATTCTTGATATTTATAAATTTCTGATAAGAACTCCAGAAATTTATGCAGATAATTGCAATGTAAGATTTAAACACAAACACATATAAAATCAGGTGGTTAATATGCACCACCTGAAGCTTTTATTTGAAGAAAACTCTGTGATACAAAATGTACACAGCTGCCGTTTTACAACTCTTTGCTTCTAAGGATATTCAAGAAACCCTAAGCAAATATGTCTGTTTTCTTAACCTACAAAGAGTTGCTACACTTGGTTATATATCCCAAGTTTTACAAGTACTACTGGAATAAGATAATACTAATCTAATTCTAGTTGACTTGCTACTACACTCCAAATACACATGTAGCCGAAAGGTTGTCCTTGTGTTCAGACATGTTTCCTGCACCTTTCTTGTATTCATAGTGTAAATAGAATGCTTCTTTCTTCTGTGTTTCCAAAGTATGGCTGCCATACTGCTTTTTGTATCTACTATCAACCCATGTGATCTGTCAGTCAAACATGTCCTTATCAACTGCTAATCCCCAGCTAATCATAGAAGACAGTGTCAATGATTATCCGTTGATGTTGTACCCTGACATCCGTTGATGATGTATTGAGCGGTATCCGTTGATATTAAGACTTGAGCTGTATCCGTTGATAGAGAGGATTTGAGTTGCATCCGTTGATAGAGTTTTGTCTTCATCTGTTGATACACTTTCACTTAGACAGAATTACATAGCATAGCTTATTTACAATTGGCTACCCTATTCTGCCTATCCGTTGATGGTCAACATGACTGTGGATAAAAACACTATCAACTGATAACATAGAGATACTGTAGAATGCTACAAAACCTCATCCGTTGATGAGCTACCTGTCAACGGATAGAGTTATAAATCCTCATCCGTTGACAGCCACAAAACCTTAAACAATTTGATTGATTGTGAAGTTATCATCAAGTACAACATATTCCTAACAATCTCCCCCAATTTATACTTGATGGCAATAAAGCATAAATTCAGGACCTTGATGATAACAAAACATTCCTAAAGATATATAAAGAACAATGCATAAATTGTATTAAGCTACAAAAATTAAAAACTGAAAGTTTGAGAAATTTACAGAGAAGTGCTCCTCTAGACTGAGCAGATTTATACTGTTTTTTTCCTCTTGTTGGCATCACCCTTGATTTTCCTTCTTTGGCAGAGTTGGACTCAATCTGTATTCGGAGTTGCCTATAGAAGGCATCTTCTTCATCTAACTTTGGATTTAGCTTTTGTTGTAACCATCTCAGGTATTGAGAACTAGCCTTTGGTAGTTGGTCTTCTAACCTGAAGAATCTCCTGTTACCATCTTCATCCCTGAACTCCATCATCCAGAAGGGTTGAAGGTGGATTTTCTGTCCATTGTATGGGATCTTCATTTTCCTTGGTAGACTTGATGGTGAGTTCCATTCCCTCCTTATTTGTTCTATTCTGTCCAGTATCTCCCCTTTTGCTATCTTGGAGAACCCTGTGTATCTCTTGATTGCAGAGAACACTTTGGTTAAGGTATGATAATTTTCTCCAAGAACCCTTTGTAGTGGCCATGTCCTTTCCATTCCTCCCTTGTACACAAAGACCAATCTTTCAGGCAAATGTCTATATTTGTCAATTCCTCTTACTTCTGACAATTCATCCAGATAAAGATTCATGCCAGAGTATTCTTCAATATCTGCCTGATAGATAAAATCATCCTTGTTTTCCAAGATTGGCTGCCTGACAATAGCAGGTACCCTAGCAACTTGAATTGGTTCCTTTGAAGGTTGCTTCCTTGGTTTCCTTTTCTTCTATATAGGCTTCTGTTGAGGCTTCAGCAAGAATGAAGGAACCTCAATGGAGTCAAGATTCATTGGTTCCTCTTTAGGTACTATGGGATCACCATGGAAATTCACAGCTGGGTTGAATACTTTTACAGAAGTGGGTTGTGATGAGCCAACTGTCTCCTTGCTTTCAATTTCTGGAAAGACAGGCCTCCTTGCCTTTGATTTTATTCTCTTAGATTTGGATTTGGGGACTGATTTCCCTTTCTTTTTGAATTTGGGGACTTCCTCAGGTTCCCTCAATTCATCCTCTACCTCATCCATTAACTCTTGAGCCAGCCTTGCTTGCTTCTCATCTGAGTTTTCATATTGATATTCAGTGCTTGGTTGAGATTCTCTTAGCAGCCTTGAAGTCTCTTCTCTCTTGGCTTCAACAAATCTAGGGTGGCTGTTGGATATGTTTAGAACTTTTCCATTCCTTATGATTACAGCCATCCATTCTCTTACACAACTGTTAGTCTTCTCCTTGAATTCCTTGATTTGCTTACCCATCAGTTTCCCTTCATCATCCTTGGGAAACGGAAAGTCCAGTTGTAACTTATTCTTCCCATTTGCTTTTGGTGGTGAGTAGAGTCTTGTTTTGATGTAGGGTTCAAATTCTTTAACATGAGAAGGCCCAGCATCATAGAATGTAGGAGCCACAATTGCTGGAGTGAGCACCTTCAGAATTGTGGTAGATATTGTTGGAGCTGAGGTTTGGCTAGAGAACAGAGTTGATGCAATAGATTGATTGATCAATCTTTTTGTCCTCATTATCCTTTCATAGTTTTCCTCTTTCATCTTTTGTAGAGCTTCAATTTTGGTTAGCTTTTCCTCTTCTGTCAAATTTGAGAAATCAAACTCTTCAGATAGAGCTACTTGTACCGGTTTGGATTTGCTAGGGGAAGCTGTGACAATGAATTCCTGTGGATTGACCACTATGGTAGGCTGCTGCTCCCCCTCACTTGCTGCTTCCCTTCTTTCAGAAATTAAGATTTGACTTGTAGTTGCTACAGCCTCTTCCACTTTCTCCACCTTTTTGTTAGCATCAAGGGTTTGACTAGAAGTTGGGGCTGCAAATAACTTTTCTAGCAGTTGGGTTTGCAGTTTCTGATGTTAAAGAAATTGCTCCATCTGGGATTCCATCTTTTCCACTCTTGAGGTGAGGAGTTGCACAGACTTAGCCAGGTTGTCTTCTTTGATGAACCTTTGTTGCAACACCCTCTGAGTGGCTGTAGGAGCTAGTTGCTCTAACTTGGAATCCACAGAGATCTTCACATCCTTGATTTCTTGTTTGACCTCCTCTAAGTTGGATCTCTGAATCACCATTTGCATCTTTTGTAACTTTAGGGAGTCAATTGCCTGTTGAAGAACAACCTTTCTCTGTGGATCTGCTTCTGGGTGCTCAGCCAGGGCAGATTTATATTGCCTTATGATTTCCATATCCAGTTGATGATAGGTGTAGTTGTGAGCAAATGCAAAATCATGAATACTGCTACCACCTTCATCTTTAGGGCTCTGGCTGTCTTCATCTTCAGAATCTTCAAATTCTTCACTCTCAGCAGTGGTTGGCAGAGCTGCTATAGATTCCTTAGCTCTAAGTAGAGACTGTGAGGTGTGCACTAGGTGCATTGCCTCCTCTGCTTCCACATTGCCCTGTTGTGCCAGAATTTGATAGGCAGGAACGGAGTGAGTAAAGGTTTCAGCATCCAAAGAAATGGAGTCAATCATGGACTGATATTCTCTTTGATATTCCATTTCCTTGGCTGCATCCTCAACCTCCATTGACTCACTAGCAATGGCTGCTTCTTCCATCCTTATTTCTCCTGTAGTCCCTTCTCTCCCCTCATCTCTCTTTTCTTGCATCAAGGGCTCCCCTTGGCTCACACCTCTCACACCCTCACCTTCACCTACTAAGGTGGAACTCTCAAACTCTCCTTTTGCCTGACCGGAAGAAATGGCCAGCCTCTCATTCTTTACCTCTCCTTTTGCCTGCTCACAAGGCAGCCTCTCACTCCCTTCCCTCAATCCTAAAAGTGTTTCAACTACTGAGAACTCCTCCACACTTGACACAGGAATGTCAGATATAGCAGTGGTAGAGTGAGTTATCAACGGATAAGGAATATCCGTTGATGGAGTAGTTATAGCTGTCAACGGATGGCTAGTTAGAGGCGCATCCGTTGATGGAGAAACACTTGTCAACGGATGAAGCATATCCGTTGAGGAATGAATAATTTTATCCGTTGAAGAGAAAACCAACACTGAATCTGTGGAGATTGATTTTAAGTTCGTGGCCACAGTCTGTGTTGAGAATTCTGGAAGGGAAGATTGATGGTCCAACAAATCATCTAAAAGATGATGACCACCAATTTCAGAGTGGGGCTTCTCCAAGAATCTTAAAGATGGAGAATCAGGAATTGATGTAGATATCATATCCATATCCAGAGATGGAGTTGGTGATGGTGGATTGTAATGTGTATCGATTTGAAGATTGAGATCAAGGGGCTGTGACTCCACATTTATTGAAGCCACATCAAACTGAGTTTGAGAAGGTACAGTTTCCTGTACTGTGTGTGCACCCTATGATTCCCCTGTGGTTTTAGATTTCACTCTTCTTCCATAGGTTTTTGAGATTGGGCTATATGTGTCTCTAACCCTCTTGTGCAGTGTTCCTTGTGGGGAACTTGATACAGTAGTCACACTCTGTTGAGAGAGGGTAACTAGAATTTGGCTTGTAGTTACATTAGCAGTCTTTTGAGAGACTGAAATGGTGGTTGCACTCATCTCTCCTTCCTTATCCTTAGGGCTTCTTTGATGTTCAGCCTGTCCCTCACCACTCACTACCACCTTCACACTCCCCTCAAGAGTTTTGGTAGATTTTACAACAGGTGTCTTTTGAGAGACACTTGAGGTTTGCTTTTTAGAATGTGGTTTTGGAACTCTGGATTTGGTCACTTTGGTAGGAGCCTGTTTGGTCACAACTACAGACTCCATTGTGACACTAGAAGGCAAAGAAATTTGGGGGTTGGAGATAGGAGTTTCAGAGTTAGAGATAGTTACCTGAACAATTGGTAAATATACCAATTGTACTCCTGCATTGAGGTTCATTCGAATTAGGTCACTTAAGACTCTCTTCTCCTGAACAAAACATTGAAACTTGCTATCCGGGTTAGCAATGGATAGCTTATTCTCAGATACATGCAGTGCTAAGAGCATTAAAAATCTAGCAAAGTAGATATTCTTGCTCCTAGTTTCCTTTTTACCCAACTTTGCAGCTATCTCATACATAACTAATGTGCCAAAATTATAGAATTTATCATTTAAGAGCATACACATCATAGTTAGCATGGACGGGATAACAGCATCAAAATTACTAATTTTGCCTGAAAAAGTTTTAATGAAGGCATCACAGAAATAGCTCTATTCTTTAACCATTCTTTTCCTAACAATTTTCCCTAAGTTTTCAGTACTAAGGGCATAATTAATAGAATTAAGCATGGCAACAATTTCAGCATCAGTGGGTACTTTCAGACAGTTATTCTCAGGCAATTTTAAACAAGCAGTTATTACATCAGAATTAACCACATAGTTTTTACCCTTTAAAGAAAAAGCAATTGTACCGTCTGTGCCATTATACTCAGCAGATGTCCACATTTCTTCAATTACCTCGTGGATTAAGGGAGTGGTGGCAGTCATAGTATATGACAGTTTGCATTTCTTCACGAAACTCATCAAAGTGTGGTAAGCTTCTGGAGCATTTACTGTGTCAACAAAGGCCGCGAAATTGTTCTTCTCATAGGTAAACCCAGTGGAGGACATCATCTTAACAATGGGCGCCATTGAAGTGTTTGAACTTTGGTTACAGAGAGTTTTAGAGAAGAAGATGCAGTTAACTTTTGATATGCTTGAAAATGAATAAAAGTGAGATGTTAGAGTACAAGTCAGCCTTTTATATTTTTCAAGAATTAAAAATGAAATAATTAAAAGTAATTACTCCATTGGTCAAAAGTAACTGTCAGATAATAAATGAAAAGAAAATAAGTACAACCATGATTAGATATACACAGTTACCAACGGTTATAAAAAAAATGTATATCAACGGATATAGAATGAACGGTTGAGATACAGTTTATCCGTTGATGACGTGGATAGCCTGTTACCCGTTGACATGCGAAAATCTAGTAATGTGTTTATACTATCAACGGATAAAAGGATATCCGTTGATAAGCTAATTTTGCCTTAGACAAAATTCCTGCAGAAAATTTTTCTTAAAGTTTTAACTTTCAGGTAAATCAAAACACATTTCTAGCTTCAATGCAGTGAAATCAAATATCACTAGGAATTATGACAAGTTAAGCATACCTAGCTCACCTACCAATCTTGTGAATGTGGATTCATCAAGAGGCTTGGTGAAGATATCTGCAAGCTGCATTTCACTTGGCACAAAGTGCATTTCTACTGTACCATTCATCACATGTTCTCTAATGAAGTGGTATTTGATGTCAATGTGCTTGGTTCTCGAATGTTGCACTGGATTCCCTGTGATGGCAATAGCACTTGTGTTGTCACAGAAAATTGGAATCTTCTCAACTTTTAGACCATAGTCAATGAGTTGGTTTCTCATCCATAGAATCTGTGCACAACAGCTTCCAGCAGCAATGTACTCAGCTTCAGCTGTTGAGGTGGAGACTGAGTTTTGTTTCTTACTGAACCATGAAACAAGCCTGTTTCCTAGAAATTGACAGGAACCTGTAGTACTTTTTCTGTCAACTCTGCACCCTGCATAATCTGCATCTGAATAGCCAGTTAGATCAAAACCAGATTCTCTTGGGTACCAAATGCCAAGGTTTGGTGTTCCCTTAAGATATCTGAAAATTCTTTTAATAGCTATTAAGTGAGACTCTCTAGGGTCAGCTTGAAATCTAGCACAAAGACAAGTAGAAAACATTATATCAGGTCTACTAGCTGTTAGGTATAGAAGTGAACCTACCATGCCTCTATAGCTTGAGATGTCCACAGACTTTTCCTTAGTATTCAACTCAAGCTTAGTTGTAGTGGCCATAGGTGTTTTAGCAGATGTACAATCCATTAAGTCAAATTTCTTTAAGAGATCATAAATATATTTTGTTTGACTTATGAAAATGCCCTCATTAACTTGCTTTACTTGTAGGCCAAGAAAGTAAGTTAATTCACCCATCATGCTCATTTCATACCTACTTTGCATAAGTTTGGCAAACTTTTTGCAAAGCTTCTCATCTGTAGACCCAAAAATAATATCATCTACATAGATTTGAACAAGTATTGAAGAGCCATTAATATCCCTATGAAATAAGGTTTTATCTACTGTACCTCTAGTGAAGTGGTTCTCCAAAAGAAATTGAGATAAAGTGTCATACCAGGCTCTTGGTGCTTGCTTCAAACCATAAAGTGCTTTCATGAGAAGATATACATATTCTGGAAATTCTGGATCTTCAAAACCAGGAGGTTGATGGACATAGACCTCTTCTTCCAGTTCCCCATTTAGAAAGGCACTTTTGACATCCATCTGATAGACTTTGAAATTGGCATGTGTTGCATAGGCTAGAAAGATTCTTATTGCCTCAAGTCTTGCCACTGGAGCAAAAGTTTCATCAAAATCTATTCCTTCTTCTTGAGAGTAGCCCTTTCCCACTAATCTAGCTTTATTCCTCACAATTATGCCATTTTCATCTGTCTTATTCTTGAGAACCCATTTAGTACCTATGACACTTCTATCATCAGGTTTGGGCACAAGTTTCCATACTTTATTTCTTTCAAATTGGTTTAGCTCTTCTTGCATTGCTAACACCCAATCTGGATCTAGAAGGGCATCTTCCACTTTCTTAGGTTCCTCTTGAGACAGGAAGCTACTGTATAGACATTCTGCTTGAGTGGCCCTTCTAGTTTGGACTCTTGAATTTGATTCACCAATGATTAACTCAAATGGATGATTTCTAGTCCATTTTCTTGCAGGTGGAAGGTTTGATCTTGATGAGGTTGCTTCATTTCCATGATCATGTTGATTTAGCATTGAATTTTGACCTTGAGAAACTCCCCCTGAGTTTGTTGTCCTTGCTGAGTTATGAAGTTGACTGTCAATGGATGCATCATTTTGCCTGTCGACGGATGCTTGAGAATATCTGTCAACGGATGCATCTCTAATAGTGTCAACGGATGTTGCAGAATGACTGTCAACGGATGCTTCATTTTCATTGTAAGCATCACTTCTAGTTGGTATAACAGCTCTAGGTGGATCTCTGTGGTCATGATCTTCATTTTCCTCATCATCATAGTACATTCTTCCTTCACCTTCATTCTCAAATTCCAACTTTTCATGGTAACCTTCATCATTTAGGCCTAGAATCTTTTGATCATCAAACACAACATGTACAGATTCCATAACAATGTTGGTTCTTAGATTGTAGACCTTGTAGGCTTTCCCTGCTGCATATCCAACGAAAATAGCTTCATCTGCCTTTGCTTCAAATTTGCCCAAGTTATCTCCATGATTCCTTAGCACAAAACACTTACATCCAAAGACATGTAGGAAAGCTAAAGTTGGTTTCTTGTTGGTTAATAACTGATAAGGAGTCATTCCTCTAGCTTGATTGACCAAGGAAATATTCTGAGTAAAGCATGCAGTGTTGACAGCTTCAGCCCAGAAATATGTTGGTAACCTTGATTCACTTAACATTGTTCTAGCTGCTTCAATGAGAGTTCTGTTTTTCCTTTCAACAACCCCATTTTGTTGAGGTGTTCTGGCAGCAGAAAACTCATGGACAATTCCATTCTCTTCACAGAAAATCTTCATTGTGGAATTCTTGAATTCAGTACCATTGTCACTCCTGATTCTTTGTACTCTGTCTTCAGAACCATTGTTTAGCATTCTGAGGTGATTGATGATGATTTCACTTGCACAATCCTTGGAGTGGAGGAAGAAGGTCCATGTGAACTTAGAAAAATCATCTACAATCACCAGACAGTATTTCTTCTTTGAAATAGACATGACATTTACTAGACCAAATAAATCCATATGCAGCAATTGAAGAGGCTTAACAATGGATGACTCTGTCTTGCTTTTGAAGGATGATTTCTTTTGTTTCCCTAATTGGTAGGCATCACACAGCCCATCTCTGACAAACTCCAATTGAGGGATTGGGTTTTATATCAAACAGGCCATTGATCTCATTAAAAAGTATCAAGTAGCTCCCCAGTCTCCACGGGGACTCATTTAAGCCACTAAACTAAGAAATATATCATTTGCCCCCCCTGCATTCACAAAAATAATACAATTTATGGTGGCCTAAGTGAGAATAATACAATCTATCCAAGATTGAACTTTTTTTGCCACCATAAATTTTATCCAAGACACTTAGACCACCATAAATTGTATTATTTTTATGAATGCAGGGGGGCAAATGATATATTTCTTAGTTTAGTGGCTTAAATGAGTCCCCGTGGAGACTGGGGAGCTACTTGATACTTTTTAATGAGATCAGTGGCCCGTTTGATATAAAACCCTTGAGGGATTCCTCTAGCAAGATCCTTTCTTACCAAATCATTCATAACTTTAAAATTCAAATGTGACAGCTTCTTATGCCATAGCCAACTCTCATCCTTACTTGCTTTGCTGAAGAGACAAGTAATGGATTCTGAGCATGCTGAATTGAAGTCAGCTATGTAAACATTTCCTTTTCTAAAGCCTGTCAATACCACATTGTTGTCTTCCTTGGCAGAAACAACACAGGCTTCTTTTGTGAACTTTACTTCATAGTCTTTGTCACAAATCTGACTGATACTCAGCAAATTGTGCTTCAAACCTTCAACTAAAGCCACTTCTTCAATGATGACATTGTCTTTTGAAATCAGGCCATATCCCTTAGTATATCCTTTGCTGTCATCTCTAAAGGTAATTCTAGGGCCAGCTCCTTCCTTGAACTCTGTGAGCAGGGTTGAATCTCCTGTCATGTGCCTAGAGCATCCACTGTCTAGGTACCATAGATTCCTTCTGTTTCCCTGCACACATTTCAAAAACAAATCAAGTTGATTTTGGTACCCAAGCTTCCTTGGGTCCTTTCTTGTTAGCCTTTGACTTTGCACTCTTAGCATTTTTCAACTTAGGTGTAGATGCTTGAGTGATGGGGTTTGACAAATGCTCATTTGCATGAATATTGGATGCATGCATGTGTGGAAAATTGGCATACATATTATTCATGTTAGGTATGTTCCATGACATTTGTGGCACATTCATAGATTGAAAGTAAGGATTAGACATATATGGCATGTTCACATATGGATTTGAAAAACTAGCATTTTGATACAAACCAGGCATTGCAGGCATACATGGCATTGGTTGAGGTACATGAACAGGAGCCTTGTTGACAATCTTGCAATTAGAAGATAGATGATTGACACTATTACAATTACTACAAGTTTTCCTAGGAGCAAACTTGTCAGGGGAGTAATTGTTTTTCTTGTTGATGCCTATCTTACCATTTCTGTTCTTTTTCTTTTTGCCCTCAATTTCTACCTTTTCATTGTCTGATTTACCAACAGCCTTTTTGTCGTGTAAATCACCTGTCTTAGCCTTCCCACTGGATTTGGTTTTGCTGCACTCACCACTAACAAAATTCTTGTTTACTGGACCATACTTGATATCCAGTTTCCTAAGTTCCTTCTTACTAACAGACTTTTTGTTAGTCGACGGATACCTCTCATCCGTTGACGGTTCATCTGTCAACGGATGATCACTATCCGTTGATTCACAAATAGTCTCTAGATCCTCAAGGCCAGGTTCTAGCTCCTTTTTCTTTTGAGTCCAGGTATCCTTCACAAATGATTCTATTCCCTGAACTTCTATTATGTTTTGAGAAATATTCCTACAACTTTGAAATTTAGCAATTATCCTTTGTTCTTTTTCAAGCTGGTCTTTTAAAATCAGTTCTCTTTTTAACACAGCTTCAAGTTCACTTTTAGCATTATTGCATTCAACTCTCATTTTCTCAAATTCTAGAAATTGAGATTCTAGAGCAGCATTTCTATCACTTAAAAACAGATTAGACTCTTTAATTCTATTGTTCTCTTTAGTAAGTGATTTAAGAGTAACACTTAAGTGATATAGTTCAATAGACATTTCATCTATAACACTATTGCATTCCTCTTTAGTGAGCTCAGAGAGATTAGTAGAAAATACCTGATTGCTAGCTGAACTTGCTTCCTGCTCTCCAGAATCAGCCATTAAAGCAAGGTTGACTAACTCAACATCATCATCAGAATGATTGTCATCAACAGCCCAGTCATACTCTTGGGTCAAGAATGCCTTTCCTTTCTGCCTAAGAAGATCAAAATATTTCTTCTTATAGTCAACAGCCTCAGTTGGCTTTCCCTTGTTCTCAAATCTAGGTTTCCTGCATTCACTTATCATATGACCAGCAATTCCACAATTGTAGCATTTAATTTTGGATTTATCCACATAGTTGCTTGTGGAAAAATCCTTGTTAAATGGCTTGGCCACTCCAGAGTTTCTCTTGAATTTCAGCTTAGAGAATCTCCTAGATAGAAAAGCTAAGTGCTCATCTATCTCATCCAATTCATCCTGCTGAAGAGCATTCAATTCCTCAGACACCTTTTCCTTGCTCCTGCTTGATTCTGCTCTACCTTTACAAACCTCCCTGTTTGGTGTAGAACTAGCAGTTTCCGTCCTTTCCTCCTTTTGCTCCAAGTTGGCAACAAGTGCAACTGACCCACTTTTCTTTTGAGACTTCTCAATCTCTTCATCCTGCTCCATTTCCAGCTCATAGGTCTTTAAAGTTCCATAGAGCCTTTCAAGAGTAAATGTCTTGTACTCTTGAGTGTTTCTTAGAGAAACAGTCATTGGTTTCCATTCCTTGGGCAGTGATCTCAGAAATTTGAGATTAGAATCTTTAACTTGATAGATTCTTCCATACAGTTTCAAACCATTTAGTAGCTTTTGAAATCTACTAAATGTATCATTCAGTGTTTCTCCACTCTTAAAGTGAAAATGTTCATACTGTTGGATTAGTAGTTGCATCTTGTTTTCCCTTACGTGTTCTGTTCCTTCACACAGGGTTTGAACATTGTCCCATACTTCCTTGGCGGTAGTGCAGTTAATAACATTGTCAACCATGTCTGTTTCTAGACCATTGAACAGAATATTCATGGCCTTTTTGTCTTTGTGGACTTCTGCAATATCTTCAAGACTCCACTCAGAAACAGGTTTGGGAATGAGAGTGTCAGGCACATCATCAGCCAGGCCAACTCTTGTTGCTGTCTTCATTGGAACGTGAGGACCCTTGTCAATGCAATCCACAAAACCCTCATCAATAGACGAGAGATGTAGACGCATTTTTACTTTCCAGTGAAAGTAATTTTCTCTATCAAGAACTGGAATCTTTACTCCATAATCCTTCTTAGACATGTTGGAAGTGTGTTGATCTTTAAACTTCAAATATGTTAGAAGCTTGCTCTGATACCAATTGTTATTCCCAGATTACACACTTGTATAATTGTAGAAGGGGGGGTTGTATACAATTCTTGATATTTATAAATTTCTGATAAGAACTCCAGAAATTTATGCAGAGATAATTGCAATGTAAGATTTAAACACAAACACATATAAAATCAGGTGGTTAATATGCACCACCTGAAGCTTTTATTTGAAGAAAACTCTGTGATACAAAATGTACACAGCTGCCGTTTTACAACTCTTTGCTTCTAAGGATATTCAAGAAACCCTAAGCAAATATGTTTGTTTTCTTAACCTACAAAGAGTTGCTACACTTGGTTATATATCCCAAGTTTTACAAGTACTACTGGAACAAGATAATACTAATCTAATTCTAGTTGACTTGCTACTACACTCCAAATACACATGTAGCCGAAAGGTTGTCCTTGTGTTCAGACATGTTTCCTGCACCTTTCTTGTATTCATAGTGTAAATAGAATGCTTCTTTCTTCTGTGTTTCCAAAGTATGGCTGCCATACTGCTTTTTGTATCTACTATCAACCCATGTGATCGTCAATCAAACATGTCCTTATCAACTGCTAATCCCCAGCTAATCATAGAAGACAGTGTCAATGATTATCCGTTGATGTTGTACCCTGATATCCGTTGATGATGTATTGAGCGGTATCCGTTGATATTGAGACTTGAGCTATATCCGTTGATAGAGAGGATTTGAGTTGCATCCGTTGATAGAGTTTTGTCTTCATCTGCTGATACACTTTCATTTAGACAGAATTACATAGCATAGCTTATTTACAATTGGCTACCCTATTCTGCCTATCCGTTGATGGTCAACATGACTGTGGATAAAAACACTATCAACTGATAACATAGAGATACTGCAGTATGCTACAAAACCTCATCAGTTGATGAGCTACCTGTCAACGGATAGAGTTATAAATCCTCATCCGTTGACAGCTACAAAACCTTAAACAATTTGATTGATTGTGAAGTTATCATCAAGTACAACATATTCCTAACACGTTTCATGATAGCTGAGAATTCGAGGCAAGTGTTTTCCCTTCACTTCTTGTTCAAGTGAGATTATTTTAAATATGTTTATTATGGTATTATTCCATTTATTGTCGATCTTGTCGACATTTATTGTCATTCTTGTTTATTCAATTTATACCCCATTTACTGTATCGAACTTGTCGATAACCTTTGAGACTATTATTTCCTTAATGATGCTTCCTTGTTAGAAGTACAACTAAACCAATTGTTTAGGTAGTCGGGATCCCACTAGTAGAGCACTGAACTTATCATGTCCGAATACCCATTTCATACTTTATTTTTAATCTATGATGTGTTGATAGATTTTTGATTCAAAATACTTCTCTCATGAATTGAGTTTTGATAGATGATATCTGTTTTCATTAACAATGATTTATTATCATTCCTATTTTACTACACACTTGCTGAGCAATTCTTCCGCTCATACTTGTCTGTTTCGAAACCCTAACTTTTCAGTTACGTAGTTTGGCGAGACATATTCGCACAGTTCGAAAAGAGGAGAAGCAGACGATATCTTGAAGATGACTTGACGCGGGATGTCCTGATCCAGTGTAAGGTCTATTTTTATTTAGTTGAACTCTGATAGTTATTATTATGTATTAGATTAGTTACCCTGGTGTACTTTTTATCGAAGTTGTAGCGCCCCCAAATCCACCCTGACAGGGGACCCGGGTCGTCACATTGTCTCAATATGATAACGCAATAACAATACCAAATTTTATTACAATGGAGCATAAATGTCCCACTCCGCAGGTCCAAGATCGTCTTCACAACATAGTACAATCCAACTTGTTACATCTCGAGATAAAATATTACAAAAGTTCACAACAGTAGAAATATAAATATTCCATCTGGATCTTCTAATTATTGTCGCCATAGCCTTGCGCTTTCCCCTTGCCTCTGTAGCCCTGGCTGGACGTCTCGCCTCTTTCCGTCTTGACAGCTGAACAAAATGTTGTAAAGCAAGAATGAGCAACTATAGTGCTCAGCAAGTTCTCTTCTCGCTCGGTATATAAATATAATAAGGTTTACCGAAATAAATACTCAAAATTTTAATATCGGATATCACAATATGATTTGGCTCAAATTCATCTTGAAAATATCATACTCGAAAGGCTCAAAACTCATCTCAAAACAGAATACTCAAAAGACTCATTACTCATCTCGAAACAGAATACTCGAAAACTCATTTGATATAACTCTGATAACTCATGATTTAAGAATGAACTGGTCTTCCACCTCTCCGTATCTCGGTGGGGCGATCAACTAACCAACCAAGAATACCGGCCTCCAATGACACCGCAGTTCGCCCGATCACGGCTACAATACGATATCAACAATAATATATATGTATGAATGCTAGCATCATAATGGTTATCAATTCAACCATGGCAACAAAGTGCCTAATTATTCTCGGGTCCATAAAACGGTACACGAGTCTCTCTTTCTCTATAATGGGCCTCTTGCCCAAAATTGACCAGTAGAATACAGAATTCCCGAATATTTGGGGTACAGATAACTTGAAATAATTCTCCCAGAAAATATTTACAAATCTGGCGGACTGCCAGTATAACTCGATTTTACCACCAATCCGAACAATGGACTGATGTAAATTCTCAATAATAATAATTTATCGGTTGACACGAACAAAATGCCAAACCTTGACAATAAAATCAACTATCTCGAATTTATGAGCATAGTCTTAAGATTGAAGTAATTGGGAGTCGTACTGAACAAATAGTACTTCTCAACATTTATAATACTCGACATTGATGAACGTTTAAATAGAATATTTTTCACATGATAGACGAATAAAAATCTCTAACAATTATAATTTTTAAACTCCTATCGGTTAGTTCAAATGAGGAACTAACTAAAAGATAATCAATAAATAACGATTGAACTTGTACGATAAATTCAATCGAAAAGAATAAATTTAACTATCTCAGACTAATGAGATTAGTTTCACTGAATCAAAATAATAGTAGTCTCGAATTAATGAGATCGACCCGATAGCAACTAAATTATTTCTACGCTTATATGGATTATAATTCTCAATAAACTAAATTAACAGCATAATAATATTTAACGAGAAATAATGCTCAAAAGAATTTATTTCATCATACGAAGCAACAGATAAATCTCGACATATAATATCTTGAAAATAATTAAGGAATTAAATAATACGAAAAGAAATTCACAGTTTCCAAAAGTTAGGGTAGGAATGAACTTGCCTCGATCTCGAAGTGCAAATGAATGCAGATAAAAATTATACTCTACCCGTGAACTTGGCGTCGATCTACGTCTCGAGAATTATTCTCTAAAAAATGGCAACCAGAAATACGTGAGCGATTCTTCAGAATGACAAAAAATTCCCGATCCGATAATATAATTAATAATATAATAATAAAATATCTCTCGAAGAATTAACAGAAAATAATTCTCGGATAAATAAATCTCTCTTCGATCTCAGGAATCAAATCTCGAAAATAAATCCTATTTTTAATATCTGGAAATCTAAATTCTTACTCAAAATGAAAAATTCAAACATCCATTTTTATTCAATTTAAAATAATCAATCTCATTTTAAAAAAAATAATTCATCAAAGAATTCCACTTTTAATAAACCTCACAAATCTTAATTTATTTAATAAAATATTAATCTCTAAATTAAATCTGACTCGATCCGGTTAACTAAAATAAACCGGAAAATATTAACAACAGCTTTCCAGAATAAAATCATATATTATTCTATTTATTCACAAATATACCCTTTTTATTAATAAATCTCTAATTTGTTTTCAAAATCATAATAATACTTATTTAATTAATTAAATAATTCTAAATTACATTTTAAAAACTCTAAATAATTCTATTTAATGAATAAGGCAATTAAACCATTTTAATAAATTATATTAAATAACGGTTCAAATAAGAAAATTTTGATTTTTAACGTTCTATCACTAATTTAAAAAAACTGTATCGTTTTTGTTATTATATTATAGTTAACATGATGTGGGCCCCACCTACCGTGTGGGTCCCACCTGCACCCCTCCCTGCGTTTCTCTCTTGCAACTCTCTCTGAACAAACAATCTCTCTGCATCTCTCTCGTTCTCTCTCTCTCTCTCTCTCTCTCTCTCTCTCTCTCTCTCTCTCTCTCTCTCTCTCTCTCTCTCTCTCGCAACAATCTCTCTTTCCCAACTTTCTCAATTCTCTATCTCTACTCTGCCTCTCTCCCTCTATCTCTCTCATTTTATCTCCCCTTTTACCTTCGACATCACCGGAACAACACCAAAAACAATACAATCTCCCTCTCGACTATCCCCAATCTCTCCCTCCACCTCTCGACCTCCCCCATTCCCGAACCATCAATCCATCCCATCTCTCTCCCCAACCTCTCGACATCTCTCTCTCTCTTAATCTCCCTCTCCCTCTTTCGACTCTGCCATCACCGAAAAAAACAACACCAACACTCATTCTCCTAATCGAACCACCACCCACAACAACAACATAGCCCACTTCTTCCCCTGCATCTCTCATTCCCTCTAACTCCCTTTCCTTTTCAACAACAACCACAAACACCACCACCGCAACGGTGGTGGTCGTTTCTTCCCCCTTCCCCGAAAAGCATACGAACCGAATACACAACAACGCAGCCCCCATCGATACAATTCAACATAATTACAGGTATTAATCGGACATAAATCATAGCGAAATCGAAGAAGGAATGAATTAAAAGAAAATTTAACAGAAAGGAAAAAAACAAACTACCTGTGTACTCTGTTTTGTATGTCTACGAATGGGTTTGTTTGGTGAATAAAAGAGACTGGTATGGTTGGTGTTGTATCTGTTAATGCAGTGACCAACCCGTTATATAACAAAATTAGGTACTGTTTCTATAATCATGATATTGATAATGGTTGTGATAAAAAATTTAAAAGACTAAAACATGGAGAAAAAATCATTGTAAAACATGTAGTGGTGTAATCATAATAAATTTTTTATTTAATAGGTGGGTAATTATTAAATTAAAAGAAATAAAAATAGGGGACAAATATAATGATGAAAATATTTAATATAATTATTGTAACACCCCCAGATCCGGGGTCCGGGATCCGGTGGTTACGGTTTCCAATTCTGTCCACAACAATATAAAACACACCCGTTATAGTCCCAGAGATGAAATCAGAGTAACAATCAAATTTTTATTAATCACATTAAGAGTTCTTACAATCCAAAAGAATTTCAATATAAATACATACTCTTTGCCATCCATTTACATAAGTCATACTAGACCATATTCTTGGTACTGAAAGAATAAATATATCCTACCAATAGCTTCTTCTTCAGCTCTGGTAGTCTCATCGTCCTCGCCCGCGTCGAGTGTGCCTTGTGCGAGTCATCTGGTCTAGCTGTTGTTGTGATATAATAATAAAGCATGGGTGAGCAATAACCCACCAACAATAATATATAACTGAACGATAATGTATAACAGTTTAAAAGTATCTTTCAAACCATATGCCATGCATTTACGGAAATGATGCCAGTATAATATGAACGATGAAGTTACAAGGTAACTTAAAGTATTTGTTTGTAGAAATATCTGCTACATCAAAAGTAAGCGAGATATTCTCATTGTTGTTAAGAAGAGGAACTTGCATAAAAAGGTTGCAATTCCAGTTATGAACACTTTTCCAGCTCTGCCAACAGTAATCATGTTGCAGGAAATAAATAAGTTTGGATGATGAACCAATGATGGAGTATTCACCGCGCCCGCTGTTCCAATCTTGATGATCAGTCAAGATCGTACAGCTCAATTTAGATTTACTACCGGTAGAAGGAAGAACTGACGGCTTTACTTGTATACCGCCTTACTAGCTCTCCCCGGCCAACGGTTGGGCCAAAGGGGATGGACCGGCGCTACTCGGCCTCTTACACGACTCCTAGTTCAAATAGAATTCATGATTCTGAATGTAACGTTCGTCCCCCTTTCCCCAAGTATAATACTTGTTGATAAGACTCCACAAGGTAGTCGTATCTCGTTGGAAAGGAAAATTTACCAATAACTCCCAAGCTATTACTTGGTAACGGATATCAACTTGTTCCAACAACTTACCCCTCGAAAGATGAGAAGGTAAACAATGACTTAATAAGTCAATAGCACCCGAGTTGCGAGTGAAGAGAATACTTTATGACCGGGAAGTCGACAAGATAAATAACATTTTCCAAGTAAGGTTCCCTTATTTTTAGGGAGATAGACTCAAGAAGAATGATGTCTAAGAACCTTTCTTGATATAAGATTAATAATAATATGTCTCCGAAATATTTTCCGTAATAATCGAAGAAGATAAACCTTATCGAGGTTATTCTAAGTATGTAATAAATATTCAGAGAATATTTATTGAATTAAAATATTTTACAGAATATTTAGGAATATGAAAGAATATCTTTAATCAGAGTATTTCTCAAATAATCCTTGAAGAAATATCGAGAGAATATTTATTGCATAATTAAATATTCAAATGAATATTCAAAATAATATCCATTAATTATTAAGACCTGAAAGGAATATTTAAAATATTTAAAATAATATTAGATGATTAAATGGAACCCTGGATGAATATTCAAAATAATATTCATAATTAATTAGGAATTTAAATGAATATTGAAAAAGTAATATTCATTTAATGAATAATATTCTAAATGAATATCAAGTAATATTCATTTAGTAATCCAAGCTTTAAAGGAATATTCGAGATAAGACTCGATAAATAAATCAAGCTTCAGATGAACATTAAAATAATATTCGTCAGGTAATTAATATCTTAAATGAATATTCAAAAGTAATATTCATTTAACGAATAATATTCTAAATGAATATCCAAATAATATTCATTTAGTAGTCCAACCTTTAGAAGAATATTCGAAATAATAATCGATAAATAATTCGACTCTGAATGAATATTAAAATTATTATTCGTCGAATAGTTACGTTCAAATAATTATTTGAAGTAAGGATCGTTAAATAAATAATCTCGAACGAATAGTCAAATAATATTCGTCGCCCGAATAATGGAAAATATTTACTTAAATATTTTCCTCCGAGGTAATCTCGATATGTCAAGAAATATTGACTCCCGGTCTATATTTGATGAATAAGATGTATACACCCTTCTCTGAGGGTCTTACAATAACCTACTTATAATTGATACGATAGCTATATAATTTATAAGCCAAAAACAATCAGGGAACAAGCATAATGATATAACTTGAAAGTAGGCATGCATGCTATGGCATATGTATAACAGAAAACATTTTTATATATATTCAATCACAACAACAGCCTAAAAGAAGGGAATTGAAACTTGCCTGGTAGTCGAGTACGGTAAGGGGTAGTGGTAGCGGGTCCCGGTTCAGCTTGGTGATCTATAAATAGCCAAGGCATTCGGGATTAATCACTTAACATCTTAAAAGTTAAGTTATACTTAAATCGAAACACGTTCTCGAGTTATCTCGTTATACCCCTTTTAGTGGATTCCTTTAATCATCGATCCGACCCGACATTCGTTCGTTAATACGACATGTCATTGTACTTACACTTGGGACATACTTAAGTCATACAAGTTCTAAAGTCGATCGTTACAAATCAATATTTTGCTCCGAGTTTTATCGCCCGTTTTCTAAGTGTTTTACCGAAGTTATAATCAAGCGGGTTTTTAGGGGTTCGTTTGCGATTAACTTTGATTCGAACATTTTTATAAAATCGGAAAACGATCCATTTCACATGAGGTTTTCTCTCACACCTTCCTTTTTACCTCTAGTATTTAATTACCAAGATTCGCCACTGACTTACGTATTTTACGAGGGTTCAATTTTAATAACGAACTCGTACTTACGATTTCGAACGTCTTTTAGTGAATCGGCCATAATTCCTAAACCGTAAGTCCGTTTCACATGATCTTTATATCAAAACGAAGCTTATAAAATGATCTATCTTGCCATGGCAGAACATGATACTGGACAGTGACTTATGGCTACTGTCAAACACGATTTCTTAAGGTTAACAAAAATCGGGCATTACGACGGCTATAAATCGGACGTTCCATAAATCGTAATCAACAACCCAAGCCACACCGGGCATCTAAACAACTTATACACATAATAAGAATCTCAAAAATTCCAGAAGCCACTGATCTTAGTATCAAAATAATCATGTTAATCAAATCACTAAATCACTAACTAAACATGCTTATAGCATGAACATAATCATAACTAAGCTAGATCCATCAAGAACATGCTTAAAACTCAAAGTAGGTCTAGGGTTTTCAAGTCTTATACCTTCCTTGTAGTATGTACTAGCCTCACAAAGCTTGGTATTGCCCTTGGATAGCCTTAACTTAGCTAGGATCAACCATGAAAACAAGAAAAACAAGGATTAGTTCTTGAAAACACTATTCATCATCACCTTTGATGATTTATTTGAAAATGAAAGAAAGTGAATTTGAGGCTGAAATTTTTAGGGGATCTAAGTTATGATATGAAGTACTCACCATAAATATTTCAAGATCAAATGATGGTTGGAAGCCTTACTTCTAGCACCTTGGCAGAATTTTTCAAGGAAGAAAGGAAAATGGAGAGTTCTTTGTGTTTGCTTGGTTGTTTTGATAATAATTCATAAAGTGATGAGCCTTGGATGATATCTCATCTCTTTTTACTTTATTAAAGTGCTTTTGGAATGAATGGTGAGATTTGAAAGCATGTGTAGCACTTGGATTGATTTATGGCTAACTAGAGTTTGATTTGGCTAACTACTAGTTCAATCCTTAACATGCTAGTTACTTAGCCCACTTGGTTGCTAGATATTTATCTAGTTTTTTTATGCATGACTCTTGCTTCCACTGCTTGTTTCTTTTGTCCGGTTATTGCTCGTTTCGATTGATCGTTCGGGCGAATAACTAAGTAGTTTCACCTCTAGGGTTTACCGGGAAATTTCTCGATATTCATAATACCTTCCCCAATCCTTAATATAATCCTCGTGATAACCATGTAGGATATTTAATCTCGATACGAACTTAATCCGTAATCTAGGATTCGTTCGCTTTATTGATTAATCACGTTATAACGTTTTAGCGGTTTCTAGAACGCTTGTTTCACTGCCTCAGTGGTTTCCTACCTTCATTCTTAAATCAAATATAATAACATCCCAAAATATCAAATCCCCAAATTTAATATCTCAATTCTTGGATTATAATAATATTTAATCCACTGTCCGGTCAAATATTATACCGAAAAAGAATTTGGAATTTCTGAATTCCGATCGTCTCTGCATTCACTTATTTCCTCCGCGTATTACTTATATGACTTCGAAACATCCATATCACGTCCCGTACATAGGGTGGCGTGAAAAGTTTTCCAACTTACAAAATCACTATTCATCCACCAAATTACTATGCACGTACAGGAAACACTATGCACGTACGGGAAACACTATGCACGTACGGGAAATACTATGCACGTATGGGAAACACTATGCACGTACGGGAAACACTATGCACGTATGGGAAACACTATGCACGTACTCATTTCCCTTCAAGGATCCATTAGCTCCTTCCTGGATGGTAGATTATTCTTATCTAGGTCCTCAACCATCGAATTACTCTATTCTGACAATATACCAATGCATCAGGATCATTGTCCAAAGCAATATCCATTCATTACAATCATTGTTCTTTGAAACCACCATTAATTAGAGCTGGTGACCTTGTTGTCGGAATCATTGTTCCTCATTTTATCATTACTTAATAAAAAGTTTTAATTATATCCAAAATTTGGGGTTCTTATAGTCTCCCCTCCTTAAAAGGATTCCGTCCCGGAATCAGGTAGGAAGCAAAGAGTCGTTTGCCTGTCGTTCACTTTTTAGCTTCCCGGTCAATTCTTAGTCGTTCTACCCTTCCTCAGCACATCTTCTAGTGCTACAATCCATACTGTATCCTTTTTCCATTAACGTTGCTACTTTTCGTACAACTCACTATCCGGGTTATACTCTTACTCAGTCTTATCCTTATTGATACCTGCAGTAACATTGGTATCACTATCACCCTACGAATTCGGAGGTAACCTCGCTCGTACTGTGCATTTCCTGATCGCTTTAATCTTCGCAATCTCGATCAATATAGAGAAGTGGAAAGATTTATTGAGAGATCACTATGATCAATTGAACATTTGTTATATTGCATAGTTAGTACAGAAGGGGCCAGCCTTTAGTACTTGACAAGCAATTAAACAAGTTATGGTATTCCACTTAGACTTCTATCACATAGACAGATAGTCACGTAGCAGTACCTCCCCTCCTAAAAGGGTTGTTCTTCTCAATTCATAAAGAAGATGAATAAGAGAGAAGAAGAGAACAGAGTTCTAAAGGATTATAAAAAGCTTTCATGATTGTAGAATATCATACTCAGAATTTACCTCTGAACTATAGAGGTTTATCAAAGAAGAAATTAATCATAATTATATCCAATACTATTTGATCGCAATCTCACGTGACAACATATCTTGCTGCTTTGTCCATTATTCTATGGACAAATACTCTTGTTCAATCTTAGCGATACTCACATTCGGGAAATCCTTCAACCTTTCAGGTTAAATCTTAGATTTCTCACTTGACATCATTATTACTGACATCCCATATCATGTTACTAGCTTTTTCATAACTATAATATTGACACTATCAGGTTGTCATCCTGAGAATTCATTAGAAAACCCATTCATAACATTCCTTGCTTCTCATTCCATAGTTGCTTTCCCAACCTTTTCTTTATCAATCACATCCTTCTTATTATCTGATTCTTACTCATTTCTATTATTTACTTTCACCTTCACCTCTTTATTGAGACACCTTTTTGCACTTGGTACCTCCTTATCGGTATTCCGTCACATTTATTCTATAATCATCACGTTATTCCAATTTAAACTTTCCGAAATGAATCTGGCCCGATCCCTTTAACTTAGATTCATATAATCTACTTCTGCCAACCTTGTTTCTCATCACTTGTTCTTTTCTATCCGTGGTTTTCCACAAGTTGTCTTTCGTAAGTCAGACCAGGTCGTATATCTACATGCTCGTACTCCTATCATCTGTTGAATATCTGCATTTTACTGGCGTAGCCTTGCCACATGAAAACCCGTTATGACCGTGCTATAAGTTTTGGGGGAAGGCTGGCTCGAGAACACTTTTGAACTCTCAAATGGCCCAATAAGTCTCGGGCTCAACTGCCCTTCCCTCCAAGTCTCATTAATTCTTTCTACGGGAATACATTTGGCATCATGAATCATCAACCTCATATTCTCTATCTGGTTTGCGCAGAAATACACTAACACAAACTTGCTTGTCATTCATCAACATGCCATTTAGTTTATCAATAGCAGCACTTTCTTTATCTTTACATTGTCATCTACTTTCTTAGAAGAATCACCATCGCTTGTTGTTTACGTAGTGCGTTAATAGCTAACCCTACGGGTTTCAAATCCCTTAGGGAGACAAATTAATCACTATTCCTTATCCATAAGGAACACTTCCTGAACTTGATGTAGATATAACATGAAGTAGATAGAATTGCAGAAGAGTTTCAAGCATCGCAGCTAGGTCCGGTTGATGAAACTATCACTTATGCATCTTCTATAAAAGACTGGAAACCTAACGGTTAACTTCATCAATTTTTGTACCATAGTCCTGGTTTGCCTCAAAACGGGACCTTCTAAGGTACGTAATATGCTTAAGACTCCATCAGGAATCGAATCTTTACTTAAACTATTATTACCGTCAATTCTTGCACAGTCATCAGAAGGAATGTAAATTCCTCCATTCCGATATGACCTTCAAGGTCCTTCCAAATATCATTCTGTTTCTTCGGTATGAACATTTGTAATTATTCCTTTATACTTAGATTGTCGGCCACCTCATTGGCCTTTCCTGATACTAACAATTTCTTGTAATCCATGTTCTCTGGATACATTCCAACTCAAACTTTTCTACCTCATTCCCATCACTGTTGGGTTAAAGCATTCTCCATTAAGCTCTGCTGAAGGAGAAAATATAACTATCAGTCTTTTTTTTTCCATAAGTCATTGCTTCCACCTTCCCGTGGGAACTTTATCAAAGTTACTCTCGATCATACCTAGGATATTTGTTCTCTTAGTTCTTTCTTGTTCTAGGATAATCTCAACCTTTGTTGGTTCAATCCATACTTTCCCATGGTTTCACACATGCCTCGTCTGGCATAATTATTTCTATGTCATATATTCCCTACCAAACTTCCATTTTGAACTTCAGAATATTACCTTTTTCCTTGTAAGGTTTCTTAGGTAATCCTCATCATTCTTCCTGTATTTTCTGGGTATAGGGCATATCAAAATATCAGTAATTAATCATATAATAATTCTGTCTATATACCTTTCAAAACTGCTTATTTTTTTATAAATCCTCAAAGTTTGATGTGGCCTTAATCAATTCAATTTATATCATCCAAATTCACAATGTCCTTTATTAGGGGTAATGCCATCCCTTGTCCATTCCCCAGGGTTTGCCTTACTCTATGGATATCTTATCCTTAATTCAACTGCCAAGGAATTCTTGCATCCTATAATTGGAAATCAAATCATGTATCCTTAATAAGGGTCTCTTTTCCATCATTCTTATTTGATAATCGATCGGTAGCTTACTGCTAATTTCTTCTTTCAGATAGTGGTCAACCTATTTGACCTTCCAAAAGACAACGTATGTCTATCTGCTCTCTTACAGAACTTGTTAATGGTAGCAAGGATGTTCTGAAAGATATTGGTCGAGTTCAACGTGAATTTCCTAGTGCTTATCGTTCTTCGCAAAGGTACTTGCCTCAGAGAAAATTCCTACAGCATATTGTTCAATTTCTGACCATTTCTATACTCTCTTCATATACCTTCATTGTTTACTTTCCTCCATCATAATATATTCATGGTATTCATGATACCCTAACATCATACATCTCAAGTCATTATACTCCCATTTTACTCGTAATCTTGGACAACCATATACACATGAGTCACTTTAGTACGGGTGACCCCATCCCAAAAAGGTCTAGTGAATTCCCAATCAAAACATGGGCTGTTCAGCAGAAGATTCCTACGATCTCATTAATGTTTCCTTTATATCAGAAGGCCTTGCAGTCGGTGCTTTCTTAGAAGCAACCCTGCTTTGTCCTTTCATTGCTGGTCTAGTCACTTGATAATCCTTTGTGACTTGGCCTTAACTGGCCACAAAATATATATATATATATATATATATGATTTTAGGGGTTGGCTAATAGCCTTACTTTTCTAGCAATTGCCGGCATAGTGCCTTCTTCTTTGATACCTTTCTACCTTTCCAAAACTTTACTCCATATAAGTCTTAATCGACTACTCGGCACCGTCTCCGGTCACCTTTCCTCCACTCTTATCTTTTCAACTATTCTTATCAATCCCGCGTGCCACACAAGCTTACCATTCCTGGCATAACAGCCTTTTCATTTAAGTCAATCCTAGAATTTCTCAGTCCGGCTGGTTTCTTACTTACATTTCCTGTTTTCGTCCAATCTCACTTCATCATTTTATCACTACCGTCGATTGTAATGCTCAGGGTCCGTTTACTAACCCATTTTACAGCATCCTTACCCAAATCACAGGGTTTGCTCCAGTTTCTACTCTCTTCCATGACATTCTATGATAATCAAAAAGACAAGGTTTGCCAAAATTCACCGAATTCCTTTCCAGACTCAGGGAAATTTTGATCAATCTACCCACCTACTGGTAACATTAAGGAGACCAGTTTCGAAACCTGAAGAATAGTTCTATGAACCTCCAAGCAGGTGGAATCATAAGCAGTCATAGTTAACGAAATAATCATCATCAGATTGGAAGTTTACCCACTGGAGAGGAATCAATTATATCCATCCCTTAGAAGGGAATCAATAGTTTCAAACTGAAACCTGTCACAACGTCCTGATATTCAATACTACCAAATGTCGGTCTACCTAACCCTTTATGCGAAGCGTCGTTGGAAGCACAAAGTCTCCTTTTTTCATTAAGCAATGCCAGCTCTTGGTCATTACCAATTTCACCTTTTAGCTCCAGGAAGATTTTCTCACATTTTTCTCTTTAACTGCTGATCGTATTACTTGATCTATCATAATTCCGTGTCGGAGTAAACTTAAGGTAACTACTATAATCCATTTAAAGAGAAGAAGGAATTTAATATTCCTCTGAATCACATGCATCTAACGTTTCTGGTTCATCATTTAACTGAGTTGAATTAACTCTATACTCAGTCTCTGGCAGTAGTCTTATTACGAGTTCATCTTGACTCACTGGTCTTATCTTCCGGTAGGTTCTGAGATCCTTGTCTTGCTTACTACTTCCTTATATAACTTTACCCAATCATGCTGTCACTTCCCAATGTCTTTATTTTCTACTGATTCATTCATGAACATTTCCCTGAATAAAACCACCTCATTAACCTCACTTTGGTTTCGTAAATTATAACCTATGACATCTGCCTTCTCGTGGCGAATTATTACTGACAATATTCATACTGATTCATTTATCAAATGATATGGCACTTACTGCCTCATTCTCAACTATTCCTAGGGACTCTGCTCCTTGTCCTATATCACTGTCTTTGATAATCATACATCCCTCTAGCTCTTTCTTTGTTAAGATGAAAATCTCTAAGGATTCTCATCTATTTTCGTATAAGATCTCAAGTAATTCTTCCAATCCTTTTTTCTTGCTGGTACTACATCTGGTAGTCCGGCTATGAATTCAACATGCATCTTCAGATCTCTTAATAATATCTCGGTTCTTTATACTCACTTTTCTGAGCACCATATCTTAATCATCACAGTCATTCTGGCTGCGACCCTCATTACCCATGGGTAAGCTCCTTATCCTAACAGGATTTTCCTTATCTGCTGGAACCTCTTCCGGGTCTCCAGTAGGGTACTCCATCGAATTACCCGCTGATCTTCAGCATATAAAGCATCATCGCGCTGCTGCTCGTATGCCTCAAGGTCTGTCACCTTACTCGTCGATACGATATCGAGCTAAGTTACTATCATGATACTTACGAGTTCCCATAAGGGTTTTATATGTCATCACTACATTAAGTAGTCCGACTATGAACTTGGCAAGAGTTCTTATTATATTATTGAATTTATTGTTTTAACGTTACCTCATCTCTGGGGTTTATAACGTACGCTCTGATACCACTTCTGTAACACCCCCAGATCCGGGGTCCGGGATCCGGTGGTTACGGTTTCCAATTCTGTCCACAACAATATAAAACACACCCGTTATAGTCCCAGAGATGAAATCAGAGTAACAATCAAATTTTTATTAATCACATTAAGAGTTCTTACAATCCAAAAGAATTTCAATATAAATACATACTCTTTGCCATCCATTTACATAAGTCATACTAGACCATATTCTTGGTACTGAAAGAATAAATATATCCTACCAATAGCTTCTTCTTCAGCTCTGGTAGTCTCATCGTCCTCGCCCGCGTCGAGTGCGCCTTGTGCGAGTCATCTGGTCTAGCTGTTGTTGTGATATAATAATAAAGCATGGGTGAGCAATAGCCCACCAACAATAATATATAACTGAACGATAATGTATAACAGTTCAAAAGTATCTTTCAAACCATATGCCATGCATTTACGGAAATGATGCCAGTATAATATGAACGATGAAGTTACAAGGTAACTTAAAGTATTTGTTTGTAGAAATATCTGCTACATCAAAAGTAAGCGAGATATTCTCATTGTTATTAAGAAGAGGAACTTGCATAAAAAGGTTGCAATTCCAGTTATGCACACTTTTCCAGCTCTGCCAACAGTAATCATGTTGCAGGAAATAAATAAGTTTGGATTATGAACCAATGATGGAGTATTCACCGCGCCCGCTGTTCCAATCTTGATGATCAGTCGAGATCGTACAGCTCAATTTAGATTTACTACCGGTAGAAGGAAGAACTGACGGCTTTACTTGTATACCGCCTTACTAGCTCTCCCCGGCCAACCGTTGGGCCAAAGGGGATGGACCGGCACTACTCGGCCTCTTACACGACTCCTAGTTCAAATAGAATTCATGATTCTGAATGTAACGTTCGTCCCCCTTTCCCCAAGTATAATACTTGTTGATAAGACTCCACAAGGTAGTCGTATCTAGTTGGAAAGGAAAATTTACCAATAACTCCCAAGCTATTACTTGGTAACGGATATCAACTTGTTCCAACAACTTACCCCTCGAAAGATGAGAAGGTAAACAATGACTTAATAAGTCAATAGCACCCGAGTTGCGAGTGAAGAGAATACTTTATGACCGGGAAGTCGACAAGATAAATTGAAAGGCAGAGTGTATAAACTTGTAACACTATAACTAATGTAACTCAAACTAAAGGAAAAGATACTTAACCAGAAGACAATCAAGAACAGGAAGTCACAAGAAATCAACACTAAATGAAGACAAGGTAATTGATACAATTAAACATGCTAACTATGATCAAGCCAAGAAGAAATCATTGAGAGAAGTTCAAGTTAAAGTTGTTCATGCCTCAGTGATTCGATAAATCAAGAATCAAGATCATAACTATCAGTATCAACAAGACCAATTGATTTCAAGTGAAGAAGAAGGAAAGCAAATATTGGAAAGCCAAATTATTCAGTGAATATGGTAATTTATTCAAGAAGCAGAAACACTATCAAGACTAGTCACTTATGAACCAGACCATTGCATCAAGTGTCAGGACATTGATAGCAAGTTTATGTCAGTAATAAAGAACCATGTTCAAGAGCTTGTTGAAGAATAAAGAAGACATGAAGATATCACAAGTTCAAGATGTGCATTGAAGTTTCAAGTTGAAGACCAGAATATTTTCTAAGTACTAAATGTTCTGGATGGCTAAGTAGAAATTCTCAAGTAGAAGTTCTACTTAGGAATTTCGAGATAGCCAAGTAGAAGTTCCACTTAGGAATTTCGAGATAGCCAAGTAGAAATTCTCAAGTAGAAGTTCTACTTAGGTGCAGCTTCAACATGACACATGGCATCTTCTGATTGGCAGATTTCCAAGCTTTCAAGATAAGGCAAGAATTATGTGGACATCATTGGGCCACGTACATCTTAGTCTTTGAAGACTACAGGACATAGATTACATGTAGTATAAATAGAAGTACTTGTGTAATGTTTTAGTTAGTGAGCAATTCTAGAGAAAAACACAAGAGAAAAAGAGAGAGTGCATTCACAGAGCTTAGTATCATTCACTTCTCTCTCAACTTCTGTTATACTTTGTAATGAATGTTGTAGCAACCCTTTCAAGTTATATATAAAGAAATATATTCCTTGAATCTGTGTGTTCATTTATTGCATCGTTTTTATTGCCTCTCATATTCGAAAAGTTGTATTCACCCCCCCCTCTACAACACATTTGGACCTATCAATTGGTATCAGAGCTATATGTTTAACATACAAAACATAGATCCTTGTGTTGAGTAGAAGAATCGTGAGTTTTTCATTTTTCAGATCTACTTTTCATTTTCTCGAAAAGTGTGTTTTAATTCGTTTGTATTGAAAAAAACTCATCTAAAAATTATTTAAATACTCCAGGTGTAATTATTTAGCTTGGGTGTATTTTAATTAATTTTTGTGAATTTATCTGGGTTAGTTCATATTTGGTGTTCTTGAGTGTTCATCATCTGTTCTTATCAAAGAATACAACCCAACAACTTTTTGATCTCCTTTTCAATAGTAAAAGAATAAAAAGGTGGTTTTTGGACTTTTTGATTTACTTTATTCGGCCGAAAGTAAAAGACATACTCAGTACCTAGCATGTGGGTTAGGTGGGTTTGGTGAGTAAAGCATTCAAAGTCAAAAAGTGTTAAAGTGATAATATTGTTTATTCAATATTTAAAGAAATCTGCAGAAAAATTATTCTAAGGCAAAAAGTTCTACATAGAATTTCTACTTGAGAATTTCTACATAGAATTTCGACTTGGACAATTTCTACTTAGTGATTTCGACTTGAGCAAAATTTCTACTTAGAGAAATTTCGACTTAGGCAAAAGTTCTACATAAATATTCTACATAGCCTAGTCTTGGGTACTTAGAAACTTTTAGTGACCAGAATTGAGATGGCTCCTAAAAATGCATTCAAGATCCCAATGTTCAACAAAGATCACTATGAAGAATGGGTTTTCAGAATGAGACTATATCTAGAGACTGTTAACCCTGAATATCTGAAAGTCCTTGACAAGGGTAAATTTGTCCCAATGGCAGTTATTCCTTCACATACGGAAGGAGGAGTGGTTATACCACCTCGGTCTGAGCCCAAAAAGGCAGCGGACTTTTCGGATGCTGATAAAGAGCAAATAGCTTTGGATACTGCCGTACGACAAACCTTGATGGAATCTCTTGATCATGAAATGTTCAACATAGTCAAAGGTCTGACTACAGCGAAGAAGATTTGGGACAAGATAGAAGTTGTCATGGAAGGATCTGCAGAGGTCAGAAGCAACAAAACACTCATACTCAAGATGGAGTATGACACCTTTAGAATAAGGAAAGGAGAAGGCATTACAGACGTCTACCTACGATTCAGTCAGTTGGTATTGGATTTGAATCTGAGAGGTGTGACTCTCCCCATGGTTGAAACAAATACGAGATATCTGAGGAACCAGCCAAAAAGCATTGAGCATAGGGTCTACGCAATCAGAGAAACCAGAGATTTGCATACAACTTCTCTGGAAGAGTATTATGGAATATTAAAGACCTATGAGCTGGAAACGCTTCAAGATCAAGCATGGGACAATGATTCAAAGTCAAAAGAAAGTGCATCAGGATTAGTTGCTGATGAGGAAGAGTCTAAGAAGGCAATGGTTGCAGCAAAGCCTAAATCATCACTTGCACCACATCAAGTTGATAATGATGACGAGTGCGCATCTGACAGTGATGATGACTACTACACCCAAGAAGAGCTGGACAACATGGACGATAGTGTCGTGGCATACATGGCAAGGAAGTTCAGCAACATGAGATTTAGAAAAAGCAACCGACCACAGAGAAAATCTTCATCTTATTATCGGGCTGCTAAGGGTGGTGGTAGTTCGTCAGGCTACAAAGGAAAAGGCAAGAATACCAGCTACAAATCTCCTTTGGATTTCAAAATGAAATTCAAATGCTACAATTGTGGTGAAGCTGGACACTTTGCCTCGGACTGCAAAAAGCCTAAACAGACTTATCCAAAAGAAACATTTGAAGCTCTCAAAAGCAACTATGAAGCACTGTTGAAGGAAAGACATGGAAAACGAGCTTTATTGGTGACAGAAGGAAGAGCTTGGGATGATTCAGATGAGGAAGATGTTACTCAAGTAGCAAACTTTGCGCTCATGGCTGAGACATCAGAGGAACCAGAGGGCATTAAGCAGAATAGAAATAAAGTTATATGGGTGCTAGACAGTGGAGCATCGAGGCATATGACTGGAAACAAGTCCCTGCTTACAGAGTTGGTTATGAAGGCTGGCCCTTATGTTACCTTTGGAGATGACAGCATAGGTGTGACTAAGGGATATGGCAAACTGAAAACTGGCAATGTCATCATTGAAGATATTTCCTATGTTGAGGGACTAAAGCACAATCTGTTGAGTATAAGTCAGTTCTGTGACAAAGGTTACGAAATTGTCTTCAACAAGAAAGGTGTCTCAATCACTCACATCAAGGAAGGCTCACTAGCTTTAAGAGGAGTTCGAAAGGCAGATCTTTTTGTTGCAGATATGGATTCAGCAAATCAGGATGAGGTCACCTGTTTCTACAGCAAAGCCTCGGATGATGAAAGCTGGTTATGGCACAAAAAGCTATCTCACTTAAACTTCAAAACGATGAATGCTCTCGCGAGGCGAGAATTGGTGAGAGATCTACCTCAAATGGAGTTCGCTCCGAAAGGACTCTGTGAAGCTTGTGAAATGGGAAAGTCGAAGCGAGCATCGCATAAAAGCAAAGAAATTTCTAGTATTACTGAGCCTCTACAACTTCTTCATATGGATTTGTTTGGCCCAGTGAATGTCCTATCTTTGTCTAGGAAAAGATATGCTTTGGTAATCGTGGATGACTTCTCCAAGTATACATGGGTATTGTTCGCAATGACGAAAGACGAAGTACCTTTCTTAATCATTGATCACATCACTCAAATTGAGAATGTTTCAACACTTACTGTGAAGACGATTAGATCAGACAATGGCACTGAATTCAAAAACGCAGTGCTAAATGACTTCTGTGTATCTAAGGGAATACGTCGTCAGTATTCAGCCCCGAGAACTCCACAGCAAAATGGAGTAGTTGAAAGGAAGAATAGAACTTTGGTTGAAGCAGCAAGAACTTTGTTGTATGATTCAAAACTTCCTTTGTATTTCTGGGCTGAAGCAGTGAGTACCGCTTGTTACACTCAAAATAGAACCTTGATCATAAAAGATAAAGAAAAGACACCATGTGAGCTAATGAACAACAGAAGACCAACAATCAAATACTTTCATGTCTTCGGAGCAAAATGCTATGTGCTTATAGATGATGAAAATCTAGGCAAGTTTGCAGCAAAAGCTCGTGAAGGAATCTTTGTTGGTTACTCTACAGACGTGGTGGCAGCTTATAGAGTGTTCTTAGTGAATGATCGAAAAGTGACTGAAAGTTACAACGTCAGATTCGACGATACCAAACTCTCATCAATTTCAAGAGATTCTAGTGAACCTGAGTCCCTAAAATTTCAGAATTTGGACTTAGAAGATCTTGAAGATGAACCTGAGTTGGTTGTTCCATTAAATGTTCCAAGCGTACGTGAAGAACCTGAGTCTAGTGAACAAGCTAATTCTACAAGATCAGGAGAGACTTCTTCAGTACCAACCGGCAACAACTCAGGGGGAGTAAATAGCAGCTCAAGGACTACTGTTCAAGGCTCGAGTCGAGTTGACTCTAGTTCTGTAGGAGCTGGCACTAACTCAGGGGGAGTTAGTGAAAATATTCAAAGTAGTCAGCACCCCAACTCAGAAAGTCAAGCTGAATCATCTAGACAATTTCCAGGTGAACGGGTATGGAATAGAGACCATCCGTTTGAGTTAATTATTGGTGATCCAGATGCTGGTGTGACTACTAGAAGAACTGCAAGAGCTGACATGGCTAATATCTCCTTATATTCTGGGTTCTTATCCAAGCTTGAACCTAAAGAAATAGAAGAAGCTCTTGGCGATGCTGATTGGGTGATTGCAATGCAAGAGGAACTCAATCAGTTTGAAAGGCAGAAAGTTTGGAAACTGGTACCCCGACCAAAGAACAAATCCGTAATTGGAGCTAGGTGGGTATTCAGAAATAAACTGGATGAAAACGGACTTGTAACACGAAACAAGGCTCGTTTGGTTGCAAAAGGTTATTCTCAGCGAGAAGGAATTGATTATGATGAAACCTATGCACCAGTTGCAAGACTTGAGGCAGTCAGGATGTTCTTGGCATTTGCAGCACATAAGAACTTCAAGGTATTCCAGATGGACGTGAAAAGTGCCTTCCTGAACGGAGAGTTAGAAGAAGAAGTGTATCTGGAACAGCCGCCCGGCTTCGTTGATCCAGAACATGCAGATTTTGTGTATCTACTCTTCAAATCTGTCTATGGCCTCAGGCAATCCCTAAGGCGATGGTATGAAACCCTATCTCTATTCTTAATTGAAAATGGTTTTGTTAGGGGAGTAATTGATAAAACATTGTTCTATAAAGTTGTGAGAAATGACTTAATACTTGTTCAAGTATATGTGGACGATATTATTTTTGGGTCATCAAATGAGCGCTTGTGCGAGAAATTTGCCAAGCTAATGCAGGAAAAATATGAGATGAGCATGATGGGAGAGCTGTCCTTCTTCCTTGGATTACAGATCAGTCAGAGAAAAGATGGTATCTTTATCTGTCAATCCAAGTACGTCAGAGATTTACTCAAGAAGTATAATCTAGAAGATGCATCAGCAGCTAAGACTCCTATGGCAACAGCCACGAAGCTTGATGAAGACAAATCAGGTAAATCAGTTGACATCACAAGCTATCGAGGTATGATTGGCTCACTCCTCTATTTAACTGCAAGTAGACCAGATATAATGTTCGCAACTTGTTTATGTGCAAGGTTCCAAGCGGATCCTAGAGAATCACATCTCGTAGCCGTCAAAAGAATTTTTAGGTATCTCAAGGGCACACCAAATCTAGGGATTTGGTACCCAAGAGATACAGGTTTTAATCTTATTGGCTATTCGGATTCAGACTATGCAGGTTGCAGGATTGATAGGAAAAGCACATCTGGTGCTTGCCAATTTCTTGGCAGAAGATTGGTGTCCTGGCAAAGTAAAAAACAACATACAGTATCTACTTCTACTGCTGAAGCTGAGTACATTGCTGCTGGAAGCTGTGTAGCTCAAATACTGTGGATGAGGAACCAATTGAAGGATTATGGCATGGAGCACAAGAAAATTCCAATCATGTGTGACAACACAAGTGCCATTGCCATAACCAACAATCCTGTAGATCACTCAAGAACCAAGCATATTGACATCAGGTATCATTTCATAAGAGAACATGTCGAGGAGGGGACTGTGGAGCTACATTTTGTGCCCACAATGCAACAAATTGCAGATATATTCACCAAACCTCTTGATGAAGTAACATTCAATAGGTTGGTTGGTGAATTGGGAATGCTTAACACAAGTTAGTAAAGCCTTCTATCTGTAAAATCCATGTTTATGTTTGTATGTGCAAGCTAATCAATCATTATGTGCTTAGACTTTAATATGCCTAATTAATGATTGTTATAGGTTGCATATAGTGTGATTTTGCATGAATTCATTGTGTTTTAAGTGTCTTTTATAGCACAAATCTGTGAATTTATGCTTGTTAGATTGCATGATCATAGGGGGAGTTAAATTCATAATAGTCTAAATATTGCATGATTTTTAGATGAATTTACCTGTGTTTTTCATGTAATTAGAGGCCTTAGAATTATCAAGGAATGTTTTAATTATGTCATATATTAAAATCCTTGAATTGATATTTATATTAATTTGACAAAATTAATTGTTGAGTTTTTCAAAGAAAAATTGTCAAATTATTCTAAGTATCTTCAAAATTTCGAGTTAGTCTCTATCTCGAAACTCATGTAGAAATTCGACTTGAATTTCGACTTGAGCTTCCAGGGTGAAGTTTTGAAAATTCTAAGTCTGGGAAGAATTTCGAGTTAGTACCTATCTCGAAATTCATCTCGAAATTCGACTTAGAGTTCGAGTTCGAGTTACCAGTGTGCCTAGTTCTATCTTCAAAATATTCGAGATAAAGTCTATCTCGAATTTTATCTCTAAGGTTGAGATGAGATTTCCATTAAGGGAATATTTTGAAAAGAACTGAGAATTAACTTCGAGTTAGTCTATCTCGAACTTTATCTCGAAGTTCGACTTGATGTTCGAGATAGAGTTCTTAGTCTATCTCGAAACTCAACTCGAATTTCGACTTGGTGTTCGAGATAGAGTTCTCAGTTAAGCTAAAGGGAATTTTTCGAGTTACACTCCTAACTCGAAACATATCTTGAATTACCCTGGACTTTTTGATTCAAGGAAGTATTTTGGAAAGAATTTGAGATTAACTTCGAGTTAACTTCTATCTCGAACTTTATCTCGAAGTTCGACTTGATGTTCGAGATACAGTACTTAGTCTATCTCGAAACTCAACTCGAATTTCGACTTGATGTTCGAGATAGACTCTAACTCGAAAAGTATCTTGAATTTTCTGTTTTTCCAAGTTTACTACAAATCAATAATGTTCAAGATAGTATTTCCCTATAGTTTCTGCTGTAATTTTGGTTAAAGTGCTTCTTTGTGAATAATTGTTCGAGTTAACTTCTATCTCGAACTTTATCTCGAAGTTCGACTTGATGTTCGAGATAGAAAAGTTCGAGATAGAAAAGTTCGAGATAGAGTTCGACTTAGATGTCCCCTGTATGGACTTGGTACTTTTCACATTTTTTAACAGGGACATTTTTGTCATTCCACATTAATGTCTATATATACTTCTCTAACTCGATCTATTCTTTCACTTTTACCTAATTGAGTTTTACAGCCGCCCCATATACATACAGGCGATTTTGACTTACAACCACTGATTCGTGATCTTTGTGACTAATCTCATACGGACAACGAATTACTGCCCGATTTTTGACTGCCATTATCTGAGTGACCAGTAATATCTGAGTTTGTGTGTTTGTGAATTTGTTCTTCTTTCTCGACATATATACATACGTATATACACACACCGCTTCACAGTCATATACACACGATTTCACTGGTGTGTACACACATAACTTCACTGATTTCACTAGTATCAGATTCTGTTAATTGGTTGTTGATTTTCGCCTCTCACAGTTATAATTATCTATAACCCGTAGTTTAATTTTTCAAGAGTGACTTTTGGTCTTTTTGTTAAATTAAAAGGGATATAACTGATAATTCCTTAATTAATTGTTTTTCGAAAATTAAAATTAAAATTCACATTTGTTAAGGAAAAACTTTTTAATTAAAATGGCTCACCAATTTTCCCTTGCTAAAAACAATTTTTACAATATTTCTACGGAAATTGGTGATCAACTCCCGCGGTTTAAGTTTTGGATACGATTTCTCAATTTGTATTCCAAAGCTAGCCAAGCTTTTACTGCTAAACCTACACTAGTACATGATGCTTTACAGCAATTATGGACTAGTGCGGTTACTTTTGGGAGTAAATCAACCCCCTACGGTTTCAGGTTTACCTTAGCGGGTCAGGAATATGAGGTGACAGAACAAATTGTCAACAGAGTTCTAGGATTCCCACTTAAAGATGCCTATGATCCAGAACCTACTGCTGCAGAACGCCTCAGATTCTTTGAAGAAATTGGATGTTATCCTACAAAAGGCCCAATCACGGGAAATATCCAAAAGCAATTCTTCCATGCGGAATGGAATTACTTTTTCGAGGCCATCACAAGATGTTTTCGGGCACGCGAAAAAGACTTTCATCAAATTCCGATTCCCATGCAAACCTTTGCAGTAGCCCTAGCAAGAGAACTGGATATAAACTATGGACGTATAGTTCTCTCTGAGATAGTGGCCTCAATGGGATCCCTTGCAAGCAGAGACCTCTCTACCACTGATGTCGTCTGCTGGTTTCCTCGGTTTCTTCAAATGCTAATCAATGACTTAATACCGAAGGATGCCCTTGCTATTAGACAGGGATTTGCCAGAAGCCCCACATCTGAATCACTAGGGATGGGCACTAAGTCACTTGCAACCATTGCAAATCAGGATAAACATCAAGGTAAGCCTATGTCTACTCCTGAAAATATTCAAATGTGGCTTAGATATGATGCAGGAGTTACCAATTTGGAGGCATCATCACAAGTCTCATCACATGCTCAAAATCCATCTGTTCATGCTGAGGCATTTGATGAGATTCCGGATGAGGAAAGCGATGATGCACAAGGTAAGCAATCAGGTAATCTCTCTCTGCATACTGTTCATTCCTCCTCCTACGTTTCTGATTCCGCGACCCATGAGCCTGCTAACCCGCAGGATCTATCCCAGGGTAAGAGCCATATTTCTGACTCTGAGTCTGATACACATTCATATTCTTTATCACCCCTGTTAACGGAAGTCAGAAAACCAGCACGTATATTTATACAAGATGATGAGGAGAATGAACCCGAAGAGCAGCAACTTATTCGCAAGAAAGCCAAACTTTTCCACGCTGCTACTTCACAACCACAGTCAAACCCTAGCGTGTCACACGCAACCACTCCACCTCACGCGAGTGGTTCACCCCTTGAACATTCTGCACATAGGGATTTTGATTTTGGTCAGGATGATGTGCCTCTTGATGATACTGTTGCTTCAAGAGGACATGAAGTATTAAGAACTTTGAGGATATTCCAAAGATCAGGACTACTCAGGAGGTGGACAAACTCAGAAGGCTTTTTAAACATCCTTATCCAGAGCCCAAGAACCCTCTAGAAATGGAAGCTGTAAGTCTGTTGAATGCTAGGTGGAAGCAGCTTAAAGATCCAGTATACAAGAAAGAAAAGCAGCAGAAGGAGAAGCTCAAAAGGCAGAAAGAAGAAAGAGACCAAGCTGCTGAAGCTAGAAAGAGGAAACGGAATTAGGGTTAAAGGTCAGAGTGGTGTGAACTTGAAGTTGGAAAAACTTCATGTCTTTCGGTTGCTTTAACTCACTTGAGGAAAATTCACCTTAGAGTGAATCCAATAAGGTGATACAAGTTTGACCAAAAGGTATGAAATAATCCAGGTGATAGGAATCACTCAAATGATCTTTAATTCGAGGTTCGAATTCTGTTTCTAGTTTTTATGTTCATTGTATTGTTTTCAAGTTCTTTTCAATTGTATATTATTCAAGAATGTAATGTTAATTATCTTTTCTCGTCTCATTGTTTAGTTGAGTTATCCTTCATTAATTTGAATGTCATTGTTAGACAATCAAATTGGGGGAGATTGAAAGGCAGAGTGTATAAACTTGTAACACTATAACTAATGTAACTCAAACTAAAGGAAAAGATACTTAACCAGAAGACAATCAAGAACAGGAAGTCACAAGAAATCAACACTAAATGAAGACAAGGTAATTGATACAATTAAACATGCTAACTATGATCAAGCCAAGAAGAAATCATTGAGAGAAGTTCAAGTTAAAGTTGTTCATGCCTCAGTGATTCGATAAATCAAGAATCAAGATCATAACTATCAGTATCAACAAGACCAATTGATTTCAAGTGAAGAAGAAGGAAAGCAAATATTGGAAAGCCAAATTATTCAGTGAATATGGTAATTTATTCAAGAAGCAGAAACACTATCAAGACTAGTCACTTATGAACCAGACCATTGCATCAAGTGTCAGGACATTGATAGCAAGTTTATGTCAGTAATAAAGAACCATGTTCAAGAGCTTGTTGAAGAATAAAGAAGACATGAAGATATCACAAGTTCAAGATGTGCATTGAAGTTTCAAGTTGAAGACCAGAATATTTTCTAAGTACTAAATGTTCTGGATGGCTAAGTAGAAATTCTCAAGTAGAAGTTCTACTTAGGAATTTCGAGATAGCCAAGTAGAAGTTCCACTTAGGAATTTCGAGATAGCCAAGTAGAAATTCTCAAGTAGAAGTTCTACTTAGGTGCAGCTTCAACATGACACATGGCATCTTCTGATTGGCAGATTTCCAAGCTTTCAAGATAAGGCAAGAATTATGTGGACATCATTGGGCCACGTACATCTTAGTCTTTGAAGACTACAGGACATAGATTACATGTAGTATAAATAGAAGTACTTGTGTAATGTTTTAGTTAGTGAGCAATTCTAGAGAAAAACACAAGAGAAAAAGAGAGAGTGCATTCACAGAGCTTAGTATCATTCACTTCTCTCTCAACTTCTGTTATACTTTGTAATGAATGTTGTAGCAACCCTTTCAAGTTATATATAAAGAAATATATTCCTTGAATCTGTGTGTTCATTTATTGCATCGTTTTTATTGCCTCTCATATTCGAAAAGTTGTATTCACCCCCCCTCTACAACACATTTGGACCTAACATAAATAACATTTTCCAAGTAAGGTTCCCTTATTTTTAGGGAGATAGACTCAAGAAGAATGATGTCTAAGAACCTTTCTTGATATAAGATTAATAATAATATGTCTCCGAAATATTTTCCGTAATAATCGAAGAAGATAAACCTTATCGAGGTTATTCTAAGTATGTAATAAATATTCAGAGAATATTTATTGAATTAAAATATTTTACAGAATATTTAGGAATATGAAAGAATATCTTTAATCAGAGTATTTCTCAAATAATCCTTGAAGAAATATCGAGAGAATATTTATTGCATAATTAAATATTCAAATGAATATTCAAAATAATATCCATTAATTATTAAGACCTGAAAGGAATATTTAAAATATTTAAAATAATATTAGATGATTAAATGGAACCCTGGATGAATATTCAAAATAATATTCATAATTAATTAGGAATTTAAATGAATATTGAAAAAGTAATATTCATTTAATGAATAATATTCTAAATGAATATCAAGTAATATTCATTTAGTAATCCAAGCTTTAAAGGAATATTCGAGATAAGACTCGATAAATAAATCAAGCTTCAGATGAACATTAAAATAATATTCGTTAGGTAATTAATATCTTAAATGAATATTCAAAAGTAATATTCATTTAACGAATAATATTCTAAATGAATATCCAAATAATATTCATTTAGTAGTCCAACCTTTAGAAGAATATTCGAAATAATAATCGATAAATAATTCGACTCTGAATGAATATTAAAATTATTATTCGTCGAATAGTTACGTTCAAATAATTATTTGAAGTAAGGATCGTTAAATAAATAATCTCGAACGAATAGTCAAATAATATTCGTCGCCCGAATAATGGAAAATATTTACTTAAATATTTTCCTCCGAGGTAATCTCGATATGTCAAGAAATATTGACTCCCGGTCTATATTTGATGAATAAGATGTATACACCCTTCTCTGAGGGTCTTACAATAACCGACTTATAATTGATACGATAGCTATCTAATTTATAAGCCAATAACAATCAGGGAACAAGCATAATGATATAACTTGAAAGTAGGCATGCATGCTATGGCATATGTATAACAGAAAACATTTTTATATATATTCAATCACAACAACAGCCTAAAAGAAGGGAATTGAAACTTGCCTGGTAGTCGAGTACGGTAAGGGGTAGTGGTAGCGGGTCCCGGTTCAGCTTGGTGATCTATAAATAGCCAAGGCATTCGGGATTAATCACTTAACATCTTAAAAGTTAAGTTATACTTAAATCGAAACACGTTCTCGAGTTATCTCGTTATACCCCTTTTAGTGGATTCCTTTTATCATCGATCCGACCCGACATTCGTTCGTTAATACGACATGTCATTGTACTTACACTTGGGACATACTTAAGTCATACAAGTTCTAAAGTCGATCGTTACAAATCAATATTTTGCTCCGAGTTTTATCGCCCGTTTTCTAAGTGTTTTACCGAAGTTATAATCAAGCGGGTTTTTAGGGGTTCGTTTGCGATTAACTTTGATTCGAACATTTTTATAAAATCGGAAAACGATCCATTTCACATGAGGTTTTCTCTCACACCTTCCTTTTTACCTCTAGTATTTAATTACCAAGATTCGCCACTGACTTACGTATTTTACGAGGGTTCAATTTTAATAACGAACTCGTACTTACGATTTCGAACGTCTTTTAGTGAATCGGCCATAATTCCTAAACCGTAAGTCCGTTTCACATGATCTTTATATCAAAACGAAGCTTATAAAATGATCTATCTTGCCATGGCAGAACATGATACTGGACAGTGACTTATGGCTACTGTCAAACACGATTTCTTAAGGTTAACAAAAATCGGGCATTACGACGGCTATAAATCGGACGTTCCATAAATCGTAATCAACAACCCAAGCCACACCGGGCATCTAAACAACTTATACACATAATAAGCATCTCAAAAATTCCAGAAGCCACTGATCTTAGTATCAAAATAATCATGTTAATCAAATCACTAAATCACTAACTAAACATGCTTATAGCATGAACATAATCATAACTAAGCTAGATCCATCAAGAACATGCTTAAAACTCAAAGTAGGTCTAGGGTTTTCAAGTCTTATACCTTCCTTGTAGTATGTACTAGCCTCACAAAGCTTGGTATTGCCCTTGGATAGCCTTAACTTAGCTAGGATCAACCATGAAAACAAGAAAAACAAGGATTAGTTCTTGAAAACACTATTCATCATCACCTTTGATGATTTATTTGAAAATGAAAGAAAGTGAATTTGAGGCTGAAATTTTTAGGGGATCTAAGTTATGATATGAAGTACTCACCATAAATATTTCAAGATCAAATGATGTTTGGAAGCCTTACTTCTAGCACCTTGGCAGAATTTTTCAAGGAAGAAAGGAAAATGGAGAGTTCTTTGTGTTTGCTTGGTTGTTTTGATAATAATTCATAAAGTGATGAGCCTTGGATAATATCTCATCTCTTTTTACTTTATTAAAGTGCTTTTGGAATGAATGGTGAGATTTGAAAGCATGTGTAGCACTTGGATTGATTTATGGCTAACTAGAGTTTGATTTGGCTAACTACTAGTTCAATCCTTAACATGCTAGTTACTTAGCCCACTTGGTTGCTAGATATTTATCTAGTTTTTTTATGCATGACTCTTGCTTCCACTGCTTGTTTCTTTTGTCCGGTTATTGCTCGTTTCGATTGATCGTTCGGGCGAATAACTAAGTAGTTTCACCTCTAGGGTTTACCAGGAAATTTCTCGATATTCATAATACCTTCCCCAATCCTTAATATAATCCTCGTGATAACCATGTAGGATATTTAATCTCGATACGAACTTAATCCGTAATCTAGGATTCGTTCGCTTTATTGATTAATCACGTTATAACGTTTTAGCGGTTTCTAGAACGCTTGTTTCACTGCCTGAGTGGTTTCCTACCTTCATTCTTAAATCAAATATAATAACATCCCAAAATATCAAATCCTCAAAGTTAATATCTCAATTCTTGGATTATAATAATATTTAATCCACTGTCCGGTCAAATATTATACCGAAAAAGAATTTGGAATTTCTGAATTCCGATCGTCTCTGCATTCACTTATTTCCTCCGCGTATTACTAATATGACTTCGAAACATCCATATCACGTCCCGTACATAGGGTGGCGTGAAAAGTTTTCCAACTTACAAAATCACTATTCATCCACCAAATTACTATGCACGTACAGGAAACACTATGCACGTACGGGAAATACTATGCACGTATGGGAAACACTATGCACGTACGGGAAACACTATGCACGTATGGGAAACACTATGCACGTACTCATTTCCCTTCAAGGATCCATTAGCTCCTTCCTGGATGGTAGATTATTCTTATCTAGGTCCTCAACCATCGAATTACTCTATTCTGACAATATACCAATGCATCAGGATCATTGTCCAAAGCAATATCCATTCATTACAATCATTGTTCTTTGAAACCACCATTAATTAGAGCTGGTGACCTTGTTGTCGGAATCATTGTTCCTCATTTTATCATTACTTAATAAAAAGTTTTAATTATATCCAAAATTTGGGGTTCTTACAATTATTTAGTAAAAAGATTTCGTTTTTCTCCCGCTGACTAATTAAAACGAGAATCTAAAATTCGGCTCAAAATTAAAATATTATTCGAAAATTCGCGGTTATTACAGTCTTCCCCCCTTATAGGATTCCGTCCTCGGAATCAAAACTATGCACTAAACAAGTCCGGATATTTATTCCTCATTTCGTTTTCTAATTCACACGTGGCTTCCTCAACTTGGTGGTTTCTCCAAAGTACTTTCACTAAATTTACTTTCTTAGTTCTTAACTCTTGCACTTTGTAATCTAGGATTTCTACTGGCTTTTCTTCGTACGATAAATCAGGACGTATCTCCACTGGCTCGTAGGTTATAACATGTCTGAAATCAGAATGGTACTCTCTTAACGCAGAAACATGAAACACATCGTGGATATGCTGAAGGTCTGGAGGTAGGGCCAACTGATAAGCTAGTGGTCCTATCTTCTTAAGAATCTCAAAAGGTCCTATATATCTAGGGCTTAACTTGCCTTTCTTTCCGTATCTCATTACTCCTTTCCAAGGTGAAACTTTCAACATCACCTTATCTCCCACTTCAAATGCTTTGTCTTTCCTTTTTTGATTTGCATACTTCCTCTGTTGATCTTGAGCTGCAACTAACCTTTTTCGAATAACCTCGGTTGCTTGCTTAGTTTGTTGAAGTAATTCCGGTCCTAGTATCTTTCTTTCTCCTACTTCATCCCAATATAAAGGTGATCTACACTTCCTTCCGTACAAAGCTTCATAAGGTGCCATACATATGCTCGAATGGTAACTATTGTTGTAAGAAAACTCGATTAGGGGCAAATGCTCATCCCAACTTCCTTTAAAATCAAGTGCACAAGCTCTTAACATATCTTCAACTGTTTGAATCGTCCTTTCACTTTGTCCGTCGGTCTGTGGATGATATGCAGTGCTCAGATTTAACTTCGTGCCAAGACATTCTTGAAAACTTTTCCAAAATCGAGAAGTAAAACGGGCATCTCTATCAGATACAATTGAAACAGGTACTCCGTGACGAACTACAATCTCCTTTAGGTATATGTTCACCAATCTCTCAACGGAATACTTATCACTAATTGGTAGAAAATGCGCAGATTTAGTGAGTCGGTCGACAATAACCCAAATAGCATCGTGGCTGGCTCTAGTTCGGGGCAATCCTACGACAAAATCCATGGTAATATGCTCCCATTTCCACTCGGGTATCTCTAAAGGTTGTAGAAGTCCACTTGGTCGTTGATGTTCTGCCTTCACTTTCTGACATGTCAAACACTTACTTACCCATTCTGCAATCTCCCTCTTCATGTTGGGCCACCAATAATTCAACTTGATGTCTTGATACATCTTTGTGCTCCCTGGGTGAATGGAATATCTCGAGTTATGCGCTTCGCTTATAATTTCCTCCTTCAACTCTGTAACATTAGGAATCCATATTCTCGATGCAAATCGCTTAATTCCCTTTTCATCTTTTGAACTTAGAAATTCTTCTCCGGTCAACTCTGATTTTCTTTCTTCCATTACTTGTTCTTGACAACGGCGAATCTTCTCGAGTAACTCCGGTTGAAACTGAATGCTGTAAACTCTTTCATTGTTTTGGACTGGGATCTTGACTTCCAATTCCATTTTCTCAAATTCTCTGACCAATTCTTTTGAGGTTGTCAACAGGTTTAGTCTCTCCTTTCTACTTAATGCATCAGCTACAACATTAGCCTTCTCTGGGTGGTAGTTTATCGAGCAATCATAGTCCTTGATCAGTTCTAACCATCTTCTCTGTCTCATGTTTAATTCCTTCTGCGTGAAAATATACTTTAAGCTCTTGTGATCCGTGTAAATCTCGCATTTCTCCCCATAAAGGTAATGTCTCCAAATCTTGAGGGCAAAAACGATAGCAGCAAGTTCCAAATCGCGAGTAGGGTAACGGGACTCATACTCCTTCAGTTGTCGAGAGGCGTAAGCTATTACTTTTCCGTGTTGCATCAAAACACATCCTAAACCCTTGTGAGAAGCGTCGCTGAAAATTACGAAATCGCCTTTCTCATCGGGTAAGGTCAACACCGGGGCAGTAGTCAATCTCTTCTTCAATTCTTGAAGCTATCTTCGCATTTGGGGGTCCATTCGAACTTTTCACTCTTTCTGGTAAGTCGAGTCAGTGGCGTAGCTATCTTTGAGAATTCCTTCACGAATCTACGATAGTATCCGGCCAATCCAAGGAAACTTCTAACTTCGGTTGGAGTCTTGGGTTTCTCCCAATCTGCTACGGCTTCTATCTTTGCGGGGTCTACAGAAATCCCTTCGCCGCTTACAATGTGTCCCAAAAATTGAACTTCTTTTAGCCAGAATTCACACTTTGAGAATTTCGCATATAACTTTTCCTTTCTCAGCGTTTCTAGAACTAAACGGAGGTGTTCAGCATGTTCCTCGGGAGACTTCGAGTATATCAGGATGTCATCAATAAATACAATCACGAACTTGTCCAAGTACCTATCTAACACACGATTCATCAAGTCCATAAAAGCAGCTGGCGCATTCGTCAATCCAAAAGACATGACTAAGAATTCGTAATGTCCATATCGGGTCCTAAAGGCAGTCTTAGGAATATCTTCAGGCTTGATCTTTAGTTGATGATAGTCGGATCTCAAATCAATCTTTGAAAAACATCTAGCTCCCTTAAGTTGGTCAAACAGATCGTCGATTCGAGGTAGAGGGTACTTATTCTTGATGGTCATCTTGTTCAACTCACGATAATCAATACATAGTCGCATAGATCCGTCCTTCTTCTTCACGAACAGCACTGGAGCTCCCCACGGGGATACACTTGGTTTGATTACGCCTTTGTCAAGTAATTCTTGCAGTTGGGTAGCCAACTCCTTCATCTCAACTGGAGCCATTCGGTTTGGTGCTTTGGAAATTGGTGCAGTTCCCGGGGCAAGATCGATATTGAATTCTATTTCTCTGTCGGGCGGCAATCCAGGTAACTCTTCAGGAAAAACATCTTCGAATTGATTCACTACAGGGATTTCATCAATGGCAGGGGCTTGCTTCTCGTTGTCGACCACATAAGCTAAGTAGGCTTGACACCCACTCCTTAGTAGTTTCTTCGCTTGAATCATAGTCAGAAAATTACTAGTAGGTTTCCTTCCACGAAATTGTATTCTTTTGCCGTTGGGTCCCTTTAAACTAACCCACTTACGCCGACAATTGATTTGAGCATCATAACGTGTCAACCAATCCATTCCCAGAATTATATCAAACTCCCCTAAATTAAAAGAAAGAAGGTCTGCTTCGAAACGTTGTCCTTGGATTTCGATTCCACAATCTGGACATATCTGATCTACAGGGACTTTTTCCTGTTTTGCTACTTCTATAATCAATATCTCCCCTAATGGTATAGACTGAATATCCAATTTATTCCTAAAATTCTCCGATATGAAAGATTTTGTTGCTCCCGAATCAAACAAAACACATGCATCTACAGAATTGACTAAAATCGTACCTGCAATTACATAAATATCAGCAATAGCATCCTTCACCGTCATGTTTAAAGTACGGGCAGTTGGCTTGTTGCTGGGAGGTGCCATGAGTCTAGGTGCAGTTGTCTCCTTTGGTGGTGACTTGCAATCTCGTGCAATATGTCCTTTCTTTCCGCAATTGAAACAAGTAATGGCCTTATCCTTGCAGTGAGAAGAATAGTGCCCTTTTTGTCCATATTTGTAACAAACAATGCTGGCAAGATTACAGGGTCCTGGGTGCTTCCTTCCACACGTTTTGCATTCGGGTAGCGGTGGCCTTCCTTGAATTAGATTGGCTGCCTGAGTGGGTCTGGACTTCTGGTTGTTTCCACTAGTGTCTTGATTCTCTGTTCTCTTTGTATCATTGCTTCTGTCTTCCCGCTTCACAAAAGGTCTCTTTCCATTCCGATCGTTCGGCTTCCTCTCAAAATTATTTCCACGATTATGAAACTTCCTTTTCTTCATATCCTTGTCCTTTGAATACAACTCAGATCCACTTTCCACAATATATACTTTTTGAACCACAGTAGCATAGTTGGTGATTTCTAGGACCGCAACTCGATTCTGGATCCACGGCTTCAGCCCTAGTTGAAAACGTTTAGCTCTCTTTTCGTCAGTATCCACATGGTAAGGCACAAACCTAGAGAGTTCAGAAAACTTGGCTTCATATTCAGCTACAGTCATGTTACCTTGCTTGAGTTCCAGAAACTTGACCTCCATTTTACTCTCCAAGTATTTAGGAAAATATTTCTCTAAAAATAGCTGCGTGAACCTGGTCGAGGGTATGACTACGTTCCCTTCCATTGCTCTCTTTGATTCCCACCAATAATTCGCTTCACCTTTCAACATGTAGGCTGCAAAGATGGTTTTCTTCTCTTCTTCTACCCCTACGATCTCAAAGGTCTTTTCTATTTCACGTAACCATATTCTTGCTTCAACGGGATCGGTAGTACCCTTAAACTCAGGGGGATTCAGAGATTTAAATGATTTGAAACTAACGGTAGCCTGTGTCAGTTGAGCTGGAGGTAGATTTCCTCCCACTGGATGTTGGTTCTGTTGGGGCTGAAGGTTCTGGGTATGCTGAATAAGAAAGTTCATAAGTAGACTCATCGGGTTATTTCCTTGATTAGGATCTCGAGCGAGTTGTGGTTCCGGGTTTGGAACTTGGTTCTGAGGTGGAACCTCATTCTCTGGATTCACCACGGGTTGAGGACGAGGATTTCTTGCGGGTCTTCCTCTCTTAGGTGGCATCTTTTTCTATAAGAGCGAAAACAATAAGGTATGTTATATCTCAGGTTTGCAATTATACGACACCATTGCTGGCACAGTTATGATAGGCATTCATAAATAAATACTCGGTCAAATTCTCGGTTCCTCGAAATAAAACATACCCACAATCGTGATTCTCTCTGGTCTCTTTATAAACAATTACTCTTATTCTTAGTATAACTGGCAGTTCTCGGGAAACCTTGTAAGTTCTAAAATTCAATCGTTATTAATCTCTGGTTCTCGAATTTTGGTTAAACTCATTTTAAATCGTAACTTTTGCAAATAAGTTGTTATCTATATCGGGGTAGCATGAGGATACAATATCACATGATACTCTACTGTAACACAATTTTCCAATAAATAAAGCAAGATAGCAGTTAACAGATCAGAATATACAATAATGAAAAAGTACAACTACTGGTATGGTACATGTCATAACACTGAATATAATACATCTCAGCTACATCAAATACATATAACAAGAAACTATGTACATCCCAATACAGAAAGATCTAATGTGACGCCATCCAGAAACTGGTTCACCACTAGCTACTCTAGTCAAACGATGAGGATGCTCAAGCGTGCAAATAGGTCATCAACGTGGGAACATCTCACCGACCCTCCTATGGAACTCTGCTACGATATCTGCAATCATGGTGGCAACTCTGGCACGGTCAATCTGCCCGGTACTCGATCACGGCAAGGCAGCAAAGTCAGTCTGTAGTCCCATCAAAACGGTAAGAGCAATCTGATGCATAATCTCCATTGGGACATCTCTCACCAGTAAACTCCTTCCGTGATGCACAACAAAAGGATCAGGAACAGCCAACAATCTAAGGATACCATCCCTAGTAGCAAAGATCTCCTCATAACGAGCCCATAACCATCGATAATGCTGGAAGAGGGAATGGTGAACGTGCCAAGGGACCATCTCTCCTGCCGCTCCCTCATACTCCGGGTGAACAGGTGGCATCGCAGTAGTAGTAACAGGGGCCGCAGTGGGCTGAGTCGGAGCACGAACAGGTGTAGTAGGTGCCGATGGAGCAGTATCACAAGCAGGAGTATCACCGGCCTGTGGAAACATGTAGTTCGGTATGGTAGGGACTGACGAAGCCGAAACATATACTGGAACCTGGGAAGTAAACCAGTCAGCAAAAGCTGCCACTCTGGTGGGTGTATCAACTCTAGACTCTGGGGCAGCTGAACTAGGCACTACGTAAGTGTGGACAGGTGAATGCAGCCTCTCATCAACCTGATCAGCAATCTCTAGCTCTGGGGTCTCAGCTCTAAACATCTCGGGGGTAAACAGTGAGGTAGTCTGCTCTATCTGCTCAGTCTCTATCTGAACCTCATGTGGAGGTGTATCTAAGTCAATCACATGTGGAGGTGAAGGTATAAGTATTTGGACAGAAGAATCCTCCGAGTCGCTACTGATCACCATGTACTCCTCTGATGGGTCACTATCCGTCCCTAAGCTAGGATCTAGAGGTCCTAGTGGGTATGGGGTAGGAGATCTGTCTCCAGTAGGAAAGAAACCGGTAGATCCTGAAGAAGACATCTACAAAAGCAAAAGTCTCGGTCACAAACAGGTTCTAGTCGACTATAAACTCATATAAATATATAAGGGTGTAAGGCACTTGGTGCTAAAATTTCCACGTTGTATAATACCTCTAAATTCTCACGTCGTGTTATAATTCTAGGCTCGTACGTTTCCTAAAATATAACTAAGGCTCTGATACCAAAACTGTAACGCCCCCAAATCCACCCTGACAGGGGACCCGGGTCGTCACATTGTCTCAATATGATAATGCAATAACAATACCAAATTTTATTACAACGGAGCATAAATGTCCCACTCCGCAGGTCCAAGATCGTCTTCACAACATAGTACAATCCAACTTGTTAGATCTCGAGATAAAATATTACAATAGTTCACAACAGTAGAAATATAAAGATTCCATCTGGATCTTCTAATTATTGTCGCCATAACCTTGCACTTTCCACTTGCCTCTGTAGCCCTGGCTGGACGTCTCGCCTCTTTCCGTCTTGACAGCTGAACAAAATGTTGTAAAGCAAGAATGAGCAACTATAGTGCTCAGCAAGTTCTCTTCTCGCTCGGTATATAAATATAATAAGGTTTACCGAAATAAATACTCAAAATTTTAATATCGGATATCACAATATGATTTGGCTCAAATTCATCTTGAAAATATCATACTCGAAAGGCTCAAAACTCATCTCAAAACAGAATACTCAAAAGACTCATTACTCATCTCGAAACAGAATACTCGAAAACTCATTTGATATAACTCTGATAACTCATGATTTAAGAATGAACTGGTCTTCCACCTCTACGTATCTCGGTGGGGCGATCAACTAACCAACCAAGAATACCGGCCTCCAATGACACCGCACTTCGCCCGATCACGGCTACAATACGATATCAACAATAATATATATGTATGAATGCTAGCATCATAATGGTTATTAATTCAACCATGGCAACAAAGTGCCTAATTATTCTCGGGTCCGTAAAACGGTACACGAGTCTCTCTTTCTCTATAATGGGCCTCTTGCCCAAAATTGACCAGTAGAATACAGAATTCCCGAATATTTGGGGTACAGATAACTCGAAATAATTCTCCCAGAAAATATTTACAAATCTGGCGGACTGCCAGTATAACTCGATTTTACCACCAATCCGAACAATGGACTGATGCAAATTCTCAATAATAATAATTTATCGGTTGACACGAACAAAATGCCAAACCTTGACAATAAAATCAACTATCTCGAATTTATGAGCATAGTCTTAAGATTGAAGTAATTGGGAGTCGTACTGAACAAATAGTACTTCTCAACATTTATAATACTCGACATTGATGAACGTTTAAATAGAATATTTTTCACATGATCGACGAATAAAAATCTCTAACAATTATAATTTTTAAACTCCTATCGGTTAGTTCAAATGAGGAACTAACTAAAAGATAATCAATAAATAACGATTGAACTTGTACGATAAATTCAATCGAAAAGAATAAATTTAACTATCTCAGACTAATGAGATTAGTTTCACTGAATCAAAATAATAGTCGTCTCGAATTAATGAGATCGACCCGATAGCAACTAAATTATTTCTACGCTTATAGGGATTATAATTCTCAATAAACTAAATTAACAGCATAATAATATTTAACGAGAAATAATGCTCAAAAGAATTTATTTCATCATACGAAGCAACAGATAAATCTCGACATATAATATCTTGAAAATAATTAAGGAATTAAATAATACGAAAAGAAATTCACAGTTTCCAAAAGTTAGGGTAGGAATGAACTTGCCTCGATCTCGAAGTGCAAATGAATGCAGATAAAAATTATACTCTACCCGTGAACTTGGCGTCGATCTACGTCTCGAGAATTATTCTCTAAAAAATGGCAACCAGAAATACGTGAGCGATTCTTCAGAATGACAAAAAATTCCCGATCCGATAATATAATTAATAATATAATAATAAAATATCTCTCGAAGAATTAACGGAAAATAAGTCCCGGATAAATAAATCTCTCTTCGATCTCAGGAATCAAATCTCGAAAATAAATCCTATTTTTAATATCTGGAAATCTAAATTCTTACTCAAAATGAAAAATTCAAACATCCATTTTTTATTCAATTTAAAATAATCAATCTCATTTTTAAAAAAATAATTCATCGAAGAATTCCACTTTTAATAAACCTCACAAATCTTAATTTATTTAATAAAATATTAATCTCTAAATTAAATCTGACTCGATCCGGTTAACTAAAATAAACCGGAAAATATTAACAACAGCTTTCCAGAATAAAATCATATATTATTCTATTTCTTCACAAATATACCCTTTTTATTAATAAATCGATAATTTGTTTTCAAAATCATAATAATACTTATTTAATTAATTAAATAATTCTAAATTACATTTTAAAAACTCTAAATAATTCTATTTAATGAATAAGGCAATTAAACCATTTTAATAAATTATTATTTACCAACTAATTTAAATAACGGTTCAAATAAGAAAATCTTGATTTTTAACGTTCTATCACTAATTAAAAAAACTATATCGTTTTTGTTATTATATTATAGTTAACATGATGTGGGCCCCACCTACCGTGTGGGTCCCACCTGTACCCCTCCCTGCGTTTCTCTCTTGCAACTCTCTCTAAACAAACAATCTCTCTGCATCTCTCTCGTTCTCTCTCTCTCTCTCTCTCTCTCTCTCTCTCTCTCTCTCTTTCTCTTTCTCGCAACAATCTCTCTTTCCCAACTCTCTCAATTCTCTATCTCTACTCTGCCTCTCTCCCTCTATCTCTCTCATTTTATCTCCCCTTTTACCTTCGACTTCACCGGAACAACACCAAAAACAATACAATCTCCCTCTCGACTCTCCCCAATCTCGACCCAATCTCTCCCTCCACCTCTCGACCTCCCCCATTCCCGAACCATCAATCCATCCCATCTCTCTCCCCAACCTCTCGACATCTCTCTCTCTTAATCTCCCTCTCCCTCTTTCGACTCTGCCATCACCGAACAAAACAACACCAACACTCATTCTCCTAATCGAACCACCACCCACAACAACAACATAGCCCACTTCGTCCCCTGCATCTCTCATTCCCTCTAACTCCCTTTCCTTTTCAACAACAACCACAAACACCACCACCGCAACGGTGGTGGTCGTTTCTTCCCCCTTCCCCGACAAGCATACGAACCGGATACACAACAACGCAGCCCCCATCGATACAATTCAACATAATTACAGATATTAATCGGACATAAATCATAGCGAAATCGAAGAAGGAAGGAATTAAAAGAAAATTTAACAGAAAAGAAAAAAAAAACTACCTGTGTACTCTGTTTTGTATGTCTACGAATGGGTTTGTTTGGTGAATAAAAGAGATTGGTATGGTTGGTGTTGTATCTGTTAATGCAGTGACCAACCCGTTATATAACAAAATTACGTACTGTTTCTATAATCATGATATTGATAATGGTTGTGATAAAAAAATTAAAAGACTAAAACATGGAGACAAAATCATTGTAAAACATGTAGTGGTGTAATCATAATAAATTTTTTATTTAATAGGTGGGTAATTATTAAATTAAAAGAAATAAAAATGGGGGACAAATATAATGATGAAAATATTTAATATAATTATTTAGTAAAAAGATTTCGTTTTTCTCCCGCTGACTAATTAAAACGAGAATCTAAAATTCGGCTCAAAATTAAAATATTATTCGAAAATTCGCGGTTATTACAGAAGTCATGCCAGTGATTTAAGTTTTGATATAAGAGAATGTAGTAAAGCTGAAAGTTGCTATTTTATGGAATTTGGATTCTTGTTTCTAGCACTATAACCTAAAAGATCTTGGATTGTTTGGGTCACAGAGTTTATATTTCAATTTTTGACAATTACACGGAATAATGTTTTATTAAAGTGGTGATGTTGTTTTGAGGATTCTCAGGTAACGACCAAATCTCCTGACCCGGATTTGGGGGCGTTACAAACCATCACTAAATTAAATAATATTTTGTTAATTTCAAGTGCGTTGTAAAATGGTACAAATCAAATTTTAGTAATTTAAAATATAGTACAAATATTAAATTGAACTATAAAATCTTTTATATATCAATTTTTTAACAACCCGTGTACTAGATGATAACCCGTGTAAAGCACGGTTCGAGATAATTTATTAAAATTAATCATTTTTTATTAAATTTTTATAAGAATTATTTTATTTATCATTAAAAAATACACTAAAAATGATAAAAGTACAAAAGAAAACTATGATATGCAACTCAGTAGTTTATAATAAAAAAATTAGAATTACATCAGAATTCTAATAATTCTAGGAGACACGAATCTAGAAGAAAGTACCATTAAAACGGGGTTTCACTTACTAATAAGATATTAGATGATAAAGGCCCAAGAAAATTTAATTAAATTGATCATTAATGCTTTATTATAATACCTGAGTCCAATCAGAAAAGAGGAATTATTTTAGGACTAATCAGAGGTCATCCCTAAATTGTAGACCAATAAAATTCATTCTTCAAATTTCCTTATATTAAATTTTAACAAAAGTATTAACCACATACAAGTTAACCATGAGTTAACCAATACAATTTTTTAGTATATAATGTAATTAATCGATTGATATAATTTAATTATTATACCATGCAATCCTTGCAATCAAGACCAATTCTTTTATTATAATACTTGAGTATATCCATGTACAGTTAATATATAGTTAACCAATCAAAAAATTATGAATTATTTTAGGACCAATCAGAGACCACTCATAAATTAAAGACCAGTCATATTCTTTTAAACGTTTTCCTTATTTAACATTTCATTCCTATTATGCTAACCATGGTTAGTTAACAATTCTAATCATTTATTCTAATAGCTGAGTCTACCCAGGTATAGAGTTAGATGCAGTTAGCCAATCAAAAAATTATGAATTATTATAGAATCAATGAGAAGTCATTCTTTTAGACCAATCATATTACATTTAAAATTTTCCTTATTTACCATTCTCATCCTATTATAAAAACCATGGTTAATTAACAATTCTAATTTAAATAAGTAATCAGGATTATACAAATACATAATATTAATCGATTTTTGTAATATTAATCTTCCACCCTTTGATTTACAATTAATAATAATTACAATATTATATATTACAGATTAATTTTCATAAATATATATAAGAGCCATCAGAATTTATCACTAAAAGTAAATTAATCATATCATTCCTATCCTAATTTACTTATCGTGGTTACTTAACAAATTTTTTGAATTAAAAATTTATTTTATTTAATACATGCATAAATTACATATTTTTTAAAGTGATCAAATATTTACAAACTTATCAATCTTTTATTTGAAAGCCAATCAAAAATTATACTGTTACATATTACGAGCTAATTTTCATAAAAATTAGTTACAATCATACATTAATATAGAGTTATATATTACGGACTAATTTTCATAAATACTTATTAACTAATTAATCACAATTTTTTTATTTGAAATCAATCACAATTGTATTATTATATACTGGCACATATGTTTTTTTTCACCCCTCTCTATGTATAGAGTCATTTTTTAAAATTGCACATTTATTAATTGATTTTAATCCAAATACAATATTTCATGAATCTATCTTATCTATATTATATAATATAATATTTTAATATTTCAAACTCTCGATCTACAATCATAAAATGCAATCAAATTTGAATAAATCTATTGTTACTGAATTTAAAATTTTAAAAATTAAAAAATATTTAGCACAGTATTCTAAATACACGTTCAAAAATTAATTTATAAATTTTTTTAAATCAATCAAATATAAAAAAAAACTGTTTCACCTAATTAAAATATTAAAATGAAAGTTTAACTAATTATCTCTAACATTTTACTTATCGATATTTTTTAGTTTTGCAATAATTAGTTTTACAAACAAATTGAACTAACAATATATTTGAATTATTCAAAATGCTAAATACACTCTATAGTATTAGACATTATTTGGTGTATAAATTACAATCAAAAAATAAAATTATTTATAGAGTCAATGAAAATATTTTTAGCGAAAGTAATCAATATTGGACAAACACATATTAAAATAGATCATATCAAGGTTTCTTTCATCCAAACTATGATTGTTCAACAGTTCTTAAATTATGGTACATCCCTCGCTTATATGACTAATATATATATATATATATATATATATATATATATATATATATATATATATATATATATATATATCTTTTTTTGCGATATAATCGAACAATATATTGTAATCGGGAGAAAAGGAATATATCTGATTTGCCAGAACGCATTCAAACAACTGACCATAATTACGATTCTATACTATCCAAATCAATGAACCAATACAATAAAATTCTGTGGATCTAGGATCCCGAATCCCAAAATAAAGAATATACTTCCACAAAGAGAAAGAACAAAACCTGGATAGATAAAATCCACTATCGGGGTAGTAGACTCTCAACAAAGAGATATGTTTATTGAAAAATGAAGTAAAATCAAGGAAAAGAAACGGGAGTTGTCATTCATAAAGAGAAAGTACAAATTCCAATATATCAATAGATAAAAGCCACCAATAGGGTACTAGACTCTAAACTCTAGATAAAGAGAAATATTTATTGAAAAATAAAGCAAAATCAAGAAAAACAATAAACATCGAGATTATCATCAACTTAAACGCTGATTTCAACCCCCAAACTTTAGTTTAGTACGTTTTGGGAGAGGAGGAGAGAGAAACAACTACAGCCTTCGTTATAAAAAAATCATTATTATTGATAACTAGATAGGTTAATACAAAAAAATATATATTGTTTCAAACATAAAAAGGAGTCCTTTTTAATTTTGTATTCTTGAATTAAAGTAATAGAATTAAATTTTCATATCCTAATCTAAGAGCGGACACAAAGAATTTTCTTGATTGATCGATAATATTTATTTTTAATATCAACAAAATCTTAAATATAGGTAAAAAAAAAAAGGTTAATAACTTGGCAGATATATTCTAACAAACAAAGATATTTATTAAAAGTATACAAAATAAATAAAAATTAAAAAAGGAGGGTTTCATTTTATGTACTCTACTTTTAGTTTTATTTTATAGCATCTCATTGTTGTTTTCAGTTATATAGTAACATACTTAGATAATTTGGTTAGAGAGTAACATTACATGTAATTGTCATATTTTTTCTTTTCGCGTATTATTTTCGTTTCTTATACAAAAAAAAAATCATGTAGTTTAGTAGCGTTTTATGTTCGAATTTTGGGTGCACAAATTTTTTTTATGTCATTTTCATGCAATACCTCAAAGACACTCGGCATTAATATACACAACACAAATGATTTGTCGGGTTTTTTTAAGCGCTTTCTTCTAATATATGTCAGAAAAATATACTTACTCTTAAAGGAAAATAAATTTCATGTTTTTTAACCTGATAACTAAATTACAAGTACACATATATAATAACATGATTATATGTTTATATATTAGACATTTGATTTTAGTTTCATGTAGAGTTTTCAGTTTTAACATGTTAGTCAAATAGGAAAAAGATAAGTGATACTTATTTTCAAATGTCTAATTTTATGCATAGGGATGACAACGAATTGGGTTCGATCCGAATTTTGTAAAATCTAAATTCATATCCAAATATTTTCGAGTTTTAAAAATAAATTCAAATCCTAAACTCAATATCCAAAACCAAATCTGTTGGGTTTCGGATTAGATCTGGTTTTTTCGGTTATCCCAAATTAGTAGTTATGTAGTCAAATTTATAATAACTGCTAAATGCAAACAATATTAATTATATTTATACGATAGTTAAAAATTAAAATGATTAAATTAAGTAAGTCATCAAATGTAACATATTGTACGAATTGACGTACCAAGTAAAATTTAAAATATGTTAAAAAATAATTCTTTGTATACAACACAAATTAAAATTTTATGTAAAATAGAGAAAATTACATCTTAAATATTTCAGTGAAATTTGAGATTGAAAAATAGAAGTTATAATTACTAAATTAGTTTTGACTATTTCTAATGAAATATTTAAATAAAAATAAATAAATTTTATGTCTTACATCTAAAATGTTACATATAATAATTTCAAATTATGATATTATATTATTTATGTATCGGGTTTCGGATTAGATATCGGTTCGGTACAACTAAAATACAAAACGAAACTATTTTGAGTTTAAAATTTATATCCAAACTTAATCCAAAAATTCGGGTTTGGTATATCCAATATTTAGGATTTTGAATCGGATATCATCAAATCGAATTAATTTGTCATCCTTATTTATGGGTAAAAAAAACTAATATTTTAAAAATTAATTCTTCGTATACAACACAAATGAAAAATTTATGTAAAGCAAAGAAAATTACATCTTAAATATTTAAATAAAACCTGAGATTTAGAAATAGAAGTTCGAATTACTAAATTAATCTTGACAATTTCCATTGAAAAAATTGAATAAAAATAATTAAATTATATGTCTACATATAAAATATTACATATTATAACTTCAAATTATGGTATTATATCATTTATGCATCGGGTTTCGATATTTGATCAGGTTTTATATTCTGGATATCGGTTCGGTACAACTAAAATCCAAATAAAATATAAAATATTTTGGGTTTAAAATTTAAATCCAAAACTAAATCCGAAAATTCAGGTTCAGTATATCCAAAATTTTGCGTTTCAGATCGGGTATCATCAGATTGAATTAATTTGTCATCCCTATTTATGGATAAAAAAACTAATATTTAATATACCATATTCTAATATATAAAATAAAAAATTCAACCTACAAACTCCAAAGCTAAATATACACATTTTATGTTGAAAATAAGCTTAGGGCAATCACCATAAATTCTAACAGTCATATCTTACTCTAAGAACATGATATATTGGATATGTTTGGTTGATTGATAATTTTTATTTTTCTACAATAAATCAATTCACTAATAAAAAAACATACAATTTATAAAAATGACATTGAATGAATACATAGGAAACTAGATTAGACGATAGTTTCCTTTGTCATAATTACGTTCGTTTAATGGATTGCACTGTAGAGATTCTTTCTCATATCGTTGAAATATGCAACCTTTTTTTAACGATAATCAGATGATTTATAACGGTTGTGAGAAATAAGTGTTTACGAATTTTTAATATGTATTCGAAAAATTGATCGTGACCCGTACAATTTTTGACTGAATGAATATGATAAAAATTCTAGAAACCCAAAGTACTGCACATTTAAATAATACTAAATTTTCAAAAGAACAAAACTTAAAATATAGATAAAATATATATGAACTTGGTAGAAGGATTCTAAGAAATGAGAGAAATTAAATGAAAAACAAAATTAAGAAAAAACAATAAAGAGGGGCTTAGAACGCCAAGGATGTGAATGTTATGGTAATTGTTTGATAATATTAATATTAATGCAATTGGTACATATTAACGAATAAGTAATTTTATACTTAAACTAATAACATCTAATGTATAATTTTTTCTAGATAATAATTAAAGTAATATATTTTTATTAATTAATTAATCATTTTTATTGTTTGGTGCGTAGCACAGGTAGAATGCTAGTTTATTATAAAAAATTACGTTATTTACAAAGAATTTGCTTGTTAAGAAAGGTCATTTTATATATTATATATTTAATTTTACTTAAGAAAATTGAGAAAAAAAACTAAATGATTCTGATATATACGTTAAAATGTACATGATTATGATAAATACGTTATTTGTGAACTGAATAGAGTTATAATAAAAAATTACAATTATAGTAATGTTAACAATTTTATTAAAAAATAATATAGAATCCTCGGAGAAATAGGAATCTTAGGGGTGGAATTAAATTTTGGTACCGAAGTACCATTAAAAATGTATTTCGTTTGTTATAGATAAGCATGTCACCGTAGATCAACATGTATTCGTATTCTTTTTTTTGATTAAGTTTTAATAAAAAAATTATATTTGTAATAGGATTTTTTTATTTATTTTATAAAATAATATAGAATTCTAGGAAAAATAGGACTCTTGGGGTGAAACCAAAATATGGTGTAAACCAAATTTGTTACAAAATAGTACATTAAAAAGGGATTTTGTTACTAATAATGGTTATGGATATAGATTTTATTTATTATTTATTTAAGATTATATTTTGAACAATTAAGAAAATATAACATACATGGTTATGGTTCTAATAGATACGTTATTTGTATAATTCAGTAAGATTATAGTAAAAGAATTGTAATTATAACAAAATTCCAAACAATTTTTTTTAGAAAATAATATGAAATTTAGGGGAGTAGGAATCTGTGATTAAACCAAATAAAGGGTGAAACCAAATTTGTTACGAAAGTACAATTAAACAGGGATTTATTAATAAAGGTTATATATTTGTTAGTGTTTTATAAAATATTATACGATCAGTCTATGTATTCGCTAGTGTTTTACAAAAATTATATCAAGCAATTCCCTAGATTGTATATTATATTCGTTGGTATTTTACCTTGTTGGTGATTTTTTATCGTTGGTTCTTTCTAGTAAAAAAGATTATAAACAAAAGAATTATAATTATCATAAGAATTCTATTTTTAATTCTTTTTAAAGGAACACAGTATTCTAGGGAAAATATGATTCTATTAAAAAATTATAAATAAAAGAATTATAATTATAACAGAATTTTTATTTTTATTCTATTTTTTAAAAAAACAACATAGAATTATAGAAAAATAGAATTTTAGGGGGTGAAACCAAAATATAATACGAACCAAAAAATAAGATTTTATGAGTGAATCCAAAATATAGTGCGAACTAAATTTTCGGTAGATTACTAATTAACCTAGCTAGCTAGCTAGCTGCTGAGTCAGCTCTAAAATCACCCGTCACAAGTACGCACGCGTTACATCGTTAAAAAAACACGTGTTAGATTATGGTACCTTGAAATTATCAATCTAACTTCTTTGCAATGGTTTTGACAATCAAAACAAACAAGCAACTAAAATTCTGATTACAATAGTGTTGGCTTTCATTGTTAATTACAGTGCATTTACATCTTAAGCAAAAAATCCCCTATAATATATGTGTAGAAATAAATAAGTTCCTAAGATTTAAAAAGATTCAAGTAATTCCCAATAATTTGAATTTAAGATTCAACAAGACTCCCATTACAAGAAAACAAGGCTAAATGTGATCAAATAAATTCGATCGCGGCTAAATATGATCGAATTCGGTCGACCTTTTTTGACCCGGCTAAATATGACGGAAATCGATCGAATTTAGCCGCGGTCGAATTTATTCGATCGAATTTAGTACTAAATTTGACCGATTTTTTTTCGGTCGAATTAAGTAGCTACTAAATTCGTAAATTCGACCGATTTTTTTCGGACGAATTTAGTAGCTACTAAATTCGACCGTTATTTTTATTCGGTCGAATTTAGTATATTTGACTGAATTCGATCATATTTAGTAAGGGAGCGGGAAAATTGCCGCCCAATTTTTTCCCAAATGTTGCCGAAATTTGGTCAAATTTATAAATATGACAAAATTCGATCATATTTAGTAGGGGAGCGGGAAAATTACCGCCCAATTTTTTTCCCAGATGTTGCCAAAATTTGGTTGAATTTATAATATGACCGAATTCGGTAAAATATTAAATTTGATCAAATTTGGTTGAATTTAAGAAATTTGGTCGAATTTACCCGCATTAAATTCAACCAAATTTGGTCGAATTTAATAAATGTGTCCAAATTCGGTTGAATTTATTATTTTTAGAAATTGAAAATATATTATTAAATATTTAAATGTTTGTACACATCATGAAAAAATACTTATAAATACAAATATAACGTTATTCATAGTATAAATTTAGTTTGTGCGTAAAAAATATTCATATGATAGGAGAAAGTTAAATTTTTATTTAGTAGATTGTTAAAATAAATTAAATAAGTATCTAATTAGTTTGAAAAATTATTATTAAATATTTAATGTTTGTACACATCATTAAAAAATATTTATAAATACAAGGATAACATTATTCATATGTATAAATTTAGTTATGTGTAAAAAATATTCATATGATAGGAGTAAGTTGAATTTTTATTTAGTAGATTGTCTAAATAAATTAAATAAGTATCTAATTAGTTTGAAAAAATACAAAAAACATTATGAGGATATTGGAAATACATACGGTATATAACCTAATTTTTTTAACAAAAATTAAAGAGCAAATTCGACCAAATTTGGTCGAATGTAATAAATGTGACCAAATTTGATTGAATTTATTATTTTCAGAATTTGAAAAAGTATTATTAATTATTTAAATGTTTGTACACATCATGAATTTTTTTTTATAAATAGTAGGATGACATTGATCACGTGTACAAATTCAGTTTGTGCAAAAAAAATATTCATATGATAAGAGAATGTTGAATTTTTACTCATTAGATACTTTTAAATTTTTTTTGAAAAATATTTATTTAGTTGTAAAAAATAAAAAAAATATGAGAGTATCCGGAAAACATATTATATTCTATAAAAAATTAGAAAATAATAATCAGGGGAAAAAAATTAATGGTCAACTATTAGTTTGACTAGAACCCGTAACAGGGTTTCTTCAGGGTTTAGTGTTTCGATTTATTTAAAACTATTCTCGACGACCCAACCATACGGTGGTCAAGATCCATCCTTTTTAATGTTATTTCCAAAATTTCATAAAAAAATAAAATAATTTGGTTTGGTAATTTAACGGTCAACTAGTACTTTGGTTGGAACCCCAAAACAGTTTCGTCTGAGTTTAGTGTTTCGATTTTTTAAAAAATATGTCTCGACGACCCAACCGTACGGAGGTCAAGATCCTTCATTTTTAATGTTATTTCAAAAATTTCAGAAAAAATAAATTAATTTGGTTTGGTAATTTAAGGGTCAACTAGTATTTTGACTGGAACTCCTCAACACGGTTTCGTCAGGGTTTAGTGTTTCGATTTTTTAAAATATATTTCTCGACGACCCAACCATACGGTGGTCAAGATCCATCTTTTTAATGTTATTTTCAAAATTTCAGAAAAAAATAAATTAATTTGGTTTGGTAATTTAACGGTCAACTAGCACTTTGACTGGAACTCCTAAACACGGTTTCGTCAGGGTTTAGTGTTTCGATTTTTTAAAATATATTTCTCGACAACCCAACCATACGGTGGTCAAGATCCATCTTTTTAATGTTATTTCTAAAATTTCAGAAAAAAATAAATTAATTTGGTTTGGTAATTTAAGGGTCAACTAGCACTTTGACTGGAACCCTAAACAGGGTTTCATCAGGTTTTAGTGTTTCGATTTTTTAAAATATATTTCTCGACAACCCAATCATACGGTGGTCAAGATCAATCCTTTTTAATTTTATTTCCAAAATTTCATAAAAAAGTAAATTAATTTGGTTTGATAATTTAACGGTCAACTAATTCGTGTTCTTCGTGTTTTTGAGGATCGAAGCACTTCTGGAAGTGTTATTGAACTCCAATTTTGATGTTCTAGTTACCAGAATGAATCCCACATGATGTTCAATCCTTGAGCAGCAGATTCTGCTACTTTTTTTAAAAAAAAATTATTGCACATTAAATTCGACCGGATTTGGTCGAATTTAGTATATAAATTCAACTATATTTGGTCGAATTTAGTGTAATAAATCCGACAAAATTTGGTCGAATTTAATGCATTTCGGGCGCCAAAATTTAAAATTTTGAAATTTTCACCAAAATTTGAAAGTTTCAAAATTTTTGGTCGAATTTATAATTCGACCGCTTTTGGTCGAATTTAGTACACTAAATTCGACCGAATATAGTCGAATTTATACACTAAATTTGACCAATTAATTCGGTCGAATTTATAAATTTGACCGAATTTTTCGGTCGAATTTATAAATTTGACCGAATTTTTACTAAATTTGACCAGCTTAAATATGACCAGAAGAAATTCGGTCATATTAATTCGGTCATATTTAGCTACATATGACCAAATTCGGTCGAATTTAGCTAAATATGACCGAATTTTTTCGATCATATTTAGCCGTTTTTCTTGTAGTGCCCTGTGATTAATTTTTCTTAACTATGGTTAGAAAATATATTTAAATTTAAAATAATAAAACTTAATATTACATTAAAAGTTTTGTAAAATAATTAATATTTTAAATATTGTGATTTCACATATTATTATTTTTTATTGATGATATTATAATGGCTATCTTATTACTTTTGTAATGTAAGGAATTTTTTATGTAGATTTTATTAGTTATTCATATTATATTTTATTTTAATTATTAACTTATAAATATTTATTATTCATTTTTAGTTTTTAAATTTTAATTTTAATTTATTTGGTTACAAAAAATATATTTTTTTCCAACAATAATTTAAAGTTTACTTTTGTGAGCAACATAGCATGTATTATACTCTTAATAATATTAATATAGAAAATTATAATTTCACTTTGATTTTTATAATTTAAAAATAATTTAAAATGAGAGAAAACTTGATATTTCATTTTAAATTATAAAAAATGAAATTGAAATTATCATGTTCTAAATTAATATTATGAATAGAGAAAATAGATATTCCATTACAAGTATTTTAAATTAATAAAAAAATTAATAATATGTGAAATCACAATATTTACAATATTAATTATTTTATAAAACTTTTAATGTTATATGATTATATCTAAGTTTTAAGTATTTTAATTTTAAATATATATTCTAACCATAGTTAAGAAAAATTAATCATATATAGGGGTCTTATTGAACCTTAAATTTAAATTACAGAGAATTATTTGAACCTTTTTAAATTTTAGGGGACACCTTTTTTCGCTCCTTAACCCTTACATCTTTAAAATACATCACCTGGTCGCAGGATTAGAGACATCTGGCTGTAAGAAGTACATAAAATTAATACATACTAGTGTATAATCGTGTGAAGCAGGATTAAACTCGAATTGAAATTAAAATAATAATAATAATAATAATAATAATAATTATTATTATTATCATTATTATTATTATTATTAAATAATGTAGTTATAGAGATCGAATCGAGGTGAAGTTAAAAACATTAAAATAATAAATCTTGTACAATTGTGTAGTTGTAAAAAATCGAAACCGAAGTGAAGCTAAAGAAATTAAAGATAAAAAATTTTGTACAATTATATAGTTGCATGAATCGAACTCGCGGTTAAACTAAAGAAATTAAAGTAAATAAATCTTATTATGTATAAGGAATAGAATCCAATATGAAGCTAAGAAAATGAATATAAATAAATTTATATAATTATGTAATTGGAAAACCTAAATCAAACAGCCGTAAATTTATGTTGCGATGATGCCCCTTCGTGAACTTGCAGGTTGTTTGTAAATGGTGTTTATAATATGTTGTCTCATTCTTATCATTTAACTCTTAGTGAAAGCTAGTTTAGAACGTGTTAAATTAGGACTCGATATCATTATATAACCATTATACTAAAATGACTAATAATTTACTGAATGCATGTGGTTGATAGTATTTGTCATGTTTGTTCATGGCTATCAATATTACAATAAAAATCAGGCAAAACAACGAGTACATGCCAGGAACGTAAAAACGAAAATACTACTCACTAAAATTTATATATTCTTAGCCAGCTGCATAGTTTTCAACAACATTCTAACCAGTATGTGTAGGCATTCATGAATACTACTAGTGGCTTGTTGTATAGCTAATCTTTTAGCCTTATATGTAATCATGAACTATACTTGACTATAAATAGATGCTAATTTAACAAGTTTAATTAGAAGCACATACCTTTCCCCGCAATCGCAATGAACAAAGCATCTATGTCTTTGAATTTGGTTTTGATATTTTTCCTTCTCGCTATCTCCATGGTTCAAAGCAGAACGCTAGACGTGGGTGAGTTAAAGATACAAGAATTTTGTACAGTTTTCATCGAACGAAGTTGCATATATTAACTCTAAATTTTTTGTGCAGATCTTTCTGAAATGACTGGAGCATCAGGCAAAGTTGAAGCAAGCTCAAGTGTGGACGCGGAATCAGTCCTGGTGAAGGATGAGAGTTTAAGTGACACCGTAGATGTCAAAGAACCACGTGAGGCTGAAGCATCAACGATTGAAGAGACCAAAACCGTAACGTTCGTTGATACTATACCAATCATCATGAATGTTGACGACACTAGAACCCCTTGCATGATCGACAATAAACATTTGTTGACTGACGATGCCAACAAAATTATATTAGGTAGCGTTAAAGTAACTATTACCACCAATGGCGGTAAAGTAACTACTGATGGGGGATTAACTGAATTAACCAGAACCGATGAAACTGAATCAACTGGCCCTGAAGATAAATCTGATAGGGAATCCATAGATACTGCTGCATCAGTACCTCGGCAAATCGGTGGAGATTTTTTTTTCGGAAAAGCCACTTCCGGTTCATCGGAAAACTACAACGTGTCGGATAATGATTTTTATAATCAAATCTACCAAACCATGAACCGCGACGTATTTGTAGTTGGTACGTTCGCTAAACTTACGGATTCACCAAATAACCGTATGGTCTTAGCCAAATTTGGCAAGGAAGAAACAAATAGTGAAAAGGAAGCAACAAATTCTGATGATGCTTCTTCTACTGATGAGAATGTGTCAAAGGAGACTAGGTACTTTAAGTACTGAAGAAGCATAAGAAGGGATGCCGGTATGTTGTGTGCATGAATAATGGAATGCTGCTCCTGTGACAGCAATCTAGCTCCAAGTCGTTTAATATATTTTCTTTATATTTATATACTCTATGTTGTTTCTTTTTTCTTTTCCTTTTTTGACAAGTATTCTTGTTTCTATATGCATGTGAAATACTAAACAAAAAGGTTAAGCATCTACAATGGCGTTAGCTAAAAATTATTGGCTAAATTACATAAAATATTGATTATGTAAAATTTGTCGAACCTATAAGACATTGTGTTCCGATGGTATTGGCTATAATGATTGGTTATATTTTAAAAATGGTATGTTATTAATATTTCAAGTTGTTATTAATGGAATATATAATTTTAATATAGAAATAAGTGATGTGCCCATTCACTACAGGTTCGACAAATATAGCCAACATCAAGAGATTATCTATAATTATAGACAACTACTTTGTCCCATTGGAATGCAAATTTTTTTACACATTCTTTATAATTCTTATTTATGGTAATTAATTTCAAATTTTACCTAAGAGGTCTCTCCATTGGAGATGCTATTGTTAGTTAAAATTTGCTGAACCTGTAAGTGGTTGTGCTCTAATGGTATTAGCTATAAAGATTAACTATAATTAAAAAACAATATTATATAAATATATATATATATATATATATATATATATATATATATATATATATATATATATATATATATATATATATATATTGGGTCTTGCTCAGATGAGAACCCCCACTTATGGTGAGATATGAGATCTAATCCTAGCCATTCATTTAAATACATTATATTCATCTCTTACCATTCATTTTAAATTTTAATATTTTAATATTTTACATTTGGGATTTCACCATCTTTTTACTAATTCAACCACCCATCCCCACGGCAACCACCACCGACGACCACCACCAACTCCGGCGACCACCAGAAAATCACCACCGGCAAACATAAAATCACCACCGCCAAACCAGAAATCACCATCAGAAACGCAAAAATCACCACCAGCAAACACAAAATCACCACCGGAAAACCAAAAATCACCATCAGAAACACAAAAATCACCACTCCGACCACCTGTAAACAAAAAATCACCACCGGAAAACGAAAAATCACCACCACAAATTACCGGCAAGACCGAAATTCACCACAAATAACTCGAAATCACAACGCAACATACAAAATCACCACACAAAAAACACCAATCAATATATATATATATATTGATTTATTTTATTTTCAATATTCCCCTCCACCTAAACCTCTCCTTTTTTAAACCCTCGGCGATTATTTTCGCCGGAAATATGTCCGATCAGAAGCGCCACCTGCCGCAGGCGAGCGGCAAGCTATGCAAGCAACAATCCTGGTCGCCGAACTGGCAAGCGGAAGAAGTGTGGTCCAAATTGAAGGCGAATCATCGTCGGAGTCGACGCCGGAGCAAGAGTGTCACCGACGATGACTTGACGGAATTGAAGGCGTGCTTTGAATTAGGTTTTGGATTTGAATGTGATGAGATTGAATCTGATCGGAGATTGTCGGATGTTTTTCCAGCGTTGGAGCTATGAATGCTATAGAGAATGTGATGAGATTGAATCTGATCGGCGTAGTCGGGATGGGTGGGGGGAAATGAATTGGGGTATGTACGCGTTTGGATATGTACATGTTTGTCTGTTACTGTGTGTTGTCTGTATTTGTGTGTGTGCAGTGTGTATGGTTTATGGTGGGTGTGTATTTAATGTGTGGCTGTGATTAAAAGAGGTTTAAAATTTGTGTGGTTGAGATTAGATCTCAGTTCTCACAATAAGATGGGGTTCTCATTTGAGCAAAACCCTATATATATATATATATATATATATATATATATATATATATGAAATTGATGATTTGTAACAATATAAGTGGATATGATACTTTTAGATGTTATGTATAATTTTTTGAAGATTGGTTAAATATAGAGGATATGTAACTTGTTAGGTAAAAATATGGCTAACAATAGTAAGGGTTGGAGAAAAAAAAATATAGATATTAGGTAAAAACCAATGCCACATCACTATTTTAACTAACAGGAGGTAGCATTGGAGATGCTCTAAGATATTAAAAATCCACTTATATATTATAGTCGTAGATTCGTTGTAAAATTTTGTGGAATCTATCGTTAAATTGATAATTGATAGAATCCAGAAAAGGTTTATGATTGTCTAGTCTCTATTATCATAATAAAATTTTGTGGAATTGATCTATCGTTAAATTGTTAATTTTGGTCGATGATACTCATAATCAATAGGGAATGGTATTTTGAGGAAAATTTCTTTTAACAGTAGAAACTCATCTTTTCAAGTAGGCAAACGGTCTGGTGCAAACGTATGCACCAGACTGGTTATAGAACATACGGTTCCAGAACTGTTGGATCGTTGATCCAACGGCTCTGATTTAAAAAAAAAAAAATCATCGTACCGCAACAAGTTTCCGCGGTACGGGACAATTACCAAAATGCCCCCTGTTTTCACATCAAAAATCTACTGTTCACCGTACCGCAGAAAGTTTCTGCGGTACGTGAACAGTAGGGATATTTTTGTAATTTCTCCGTACCGCGGAAACTTGTTGCGGTACAGTGAATATTTTTTTTTAAGTCAGAACCGTTGGATCAACGATCCAACGGTTCTGGAATCGTATGTTCCATAACCAGTCTGGTGCATACGTTTGCACCAGACCGGACCCCGCATTTGTCTAAATTTTCCTTTAGTGAGCCACGTCTTTTATTGTGTTTAAGCATGGTCAAGCCTGATCAGAAAGTGGAGTTGAAAATCTATTTTATGTTGGTTATTAAGTAAAGTCAGTGCGTCGGCCAAATTGTGGGCGTAGTTCTTATTCTATATAAGAATTTTTGTATCCTGAAGTCAATTCATGGAGGCCATAAAAGATGGTTTGTTTGTGCCTTATAAGAGGTAATATATTACAAGGAATGTTGGATACGATGTTTGTAATTTTTTTTTATAAAATTAGTTATTTTACTTTTTCTGAATAAATATTAAAATTTGTTAAAAAATATACAGAATTGTTTTCCTAAGTTTGTTTAGACAATCATCATGAATTATACCCGACATGATTCAAATCAACTTTTGACATAGGAAAGTCTATAAATATTAAATAATTATAAATTTCATTCAATAAGAATTAAAGATGGTCAATATTTAACTTAACCAATGTTTTTTTTTGTCAGGAAACTTAACTAATGTTTTTAATTGTCTTTATGTTACGGGTATTCATGTTAATGATGGTATGTTTTTTAAAAATCTTTCTAACAAAAATATTTTGTATTTGAATTTTAAAATTTCTCATATAGATAAATTTGAAATGGTCAATAATTTAATAAGATCAGTTTAGAGACGTAAATCTACATCTAATAACAAGTTTAGGTTGGTAAGTTGTCAAGCTGTGATTAAGGCTATATTTCAGGAAGGAAATCCCTTGATTTTGATTAAGTATATTGATAAGATAGCGAAATTTAAGCCACGATATTAAAGAGAAGAATTTAATTGAAAAACTTTAATTACTCAAATGAAAGTTTAAATTTTGAATATTTTCAAAATAAAATTGACAAGTAAATGGGCTCCTTAATTTTCTCCGAGATTAACTGGAATTGAATTAGATTTATATTAAATTTATGGTAATTATAGGAAATTTAGATATTATAATATGTGTCACATTTTCTGCCCTATTTTGAAGGATCTATAGAGACAATTATATTTTTGAGTAATGGTATTACAAATATTATTGATAATAGTTAAATTTAAAGTAGAAATGAAAGCAAAAAGTTCCAAGGTTAGGAATTGAGGTATCCATATATTAAGTCGTGATTAAGGTATATAGGAAAGGAAATTATAAGCAGAAATTTGCGTAAAAAATCAGTCATAATTAAGGATGTATTAATGTCATAATTGTATATATATAATTCTTAAAAGTGTGTTATTCTTAAAGTTCTATCATAATTTGTGATATGTTTTGTCGAGGAAAGCTTGTATTGACATTAAAATGGAAGAGTGTACCCACTGTTTTTTAGTACACAGAGTGGTTAAAATGACTCTCTTTATAATTATATTGTTTTGTCATATTTGTAAATGACAATTATATTTACTATAAATATAGAAATTAATAAATAATTTTCATATTTGTTAAATTATTGACTATTATTTTAGATGTCTAACCAAAGGAATCCCTTTTGGTTAGAAGAAAGCATCTATTTTGTCAAAATTCCAGTAAGTTTTAGTATAGTTAATATTATATCTTTTAAGTGACTCATTAGTTACTTCTTTCTTATCGGGTTTATTTTGGTGACTTGCAGGTTTATTAGCAACAAAAAAGGTTAAGAAAAGACTCAGTTTAACTTCCAAAGGAAGTAATGGTGTAGTCAAAGTGCAGAGTGAAAGAAAAGGCGAGCCTGCGATTACAACTGATGGCAATGAAGACTCACACAACAAGAATTTCTAGTTATTTATATAGCAGTCACTTTGTATTATGATGTATTCTTGTATTTTGAGGGCACTCTTTTTCCCCCTTCAGACTTGAAGGTGGTGTTATTGTCTAAATGTCCGGGGGCAACATGTGCGTCCTTCTGTTAGATGATAAACTTTCTGTAATGAAAAAACTCATTTTCTCAAACATTGTATTCTGGTACAATTTATTAACGTGAAGTTTCTCTTGACAAAAAAAAGGAAAAAGAAATATTCTTACACGTATAGAGGGATAGAAGGTGTTGGATCAATTAGCAAACTAAAAAGGAAAATAAAGGTTTCTTTTGTTGTAATGCAACGAATTTCAAATTTAAACTTCATTCAATTAACCATTTATATATTATTTTAGCTAAGCTCTTGCTAATTCCAAATCACACGAGATATGATATTTACACTAAGCAAAGAGATTGAAAATATATATCTATAATAAAGGTACCTCTTTTAAAAGATGTGATAGCAAATGATCCATCTATTAAAACTCTTGCATTCGATAATCCGACAATCTTCAACTTTAATAAATCAAAACAAGGCATATATTGATAGATTTTTCTCTCTCTATCAACCCATCTAGATTTGATTCGGACGACAATTGATTGCATCTATTAAAACCGGGATGGTTGCTCCAAGACATGAGGGACGCCGTCGATGAGATTCTGGCCTCCTTCCACTCCCAGTCGGTAGGTTTGTATAATTAGGATGATCGACAAGCTTTGGCGGCTGGTACGAGACTGTGATGGAGAAGGTTTAAAATATAATGTGAGTGGATTAAGTAATGGTAAGTTATGCTTGTATGGATGTATGTATTATTATATGCATTTCTAAATTGTGGTGTACACTACAAGAATTGCCCAATTATAACGGCCAACTTGCGACGGAAACAATTTTCACGCCTAACTTACGACGGAATTTCAAATCTATCATAAATTTCGCGCCCAACTTACGACGAAAATGATATTCGTCGCAAATTAATTATTTTATTAATAAAATTTAGCTCCAAACAATTAAAATTTAATTGAAAAATAATTGCAACGAACTTACGACGGATTATTCGTCATAAATTTAATTGTAAAAAAATTACTTTTCTGATGGCGAAATGATGATGTTTGGTAGTAAATTTACGACGGAAAATCTGTCGTAAGTTCGTCCATCATGCAACTTACGACGGAAGTTCTATCGTAAATTTCTTTATTTTAATTAAATTTAATTACAAAATGAATTAATTTTTTTGATGACGAAACGACGTCGTTTAGTAGTAAACTTACGACGGATTTTTTGTCGTAATTTTTTTTGTAATTAAATTTAAATGCAAAATGAATTACTTCTATTGTAATTCCATCGTAGAGTCTGGGTAACTTACGACAGGTAACTTACGACAGATTATGAAGATCGTCGTAATTCTGGTAACTTATGACGAAATATCTGTCATAAGTTACAGAGAATTACGACGATCTTCTTAATCCATCGTAAATATATATATATATTTTTTTTTCTTTAATATTTTTGCTTATCAATAGTTGCATGACTACTAATTTTACTGTCCAAATTAATTTTTAATTTTTTTAAATTTTGGGAATATCACTAACTTAGATATATATTGACATTCAAACGTTTGGATCATCGATAAATATTTTTAAAAAAAATAGAAAGAACAATCTAAGATAAAGTATTAGTTAGTATTACTAGTCAAATCAATAGTTGACTAATTTCACTATCCTAATTAATTTCTTATTTTGTAAAATTTTAGGAATGTCACTAAGTTAGATATATATTGAGATCCGTACGATTGGATCGTCGATTAATATTTTCTAATTTATTTTACAAACTAGTAAAAATTGTAAAAAGGATGGTTGAGGGTTTTGAATTCCCTTTTATCCTTTTTTGAATCACTGAGGGTGGTTCAATAAGATTTTAAAAGGATGAGGACTTTATGGGCATAAACATCGTTTTACAGAAGATTATGTATAGAAACATCACTTGAAACTAGTATTCTTGTTTGCATTGTGTGTCTTGGTATTTTGTAATGACTAAGGATCTGAACTAGCTACAAATCATCTTCAACTTCAACTTATAATTTAGTACTTATAATTTGTACTTCAATAGAGTATTATAGTGCTTGATGTGTTTGTTACTATGCATGAGCATCTTTCTGTGTATAATGCTTGCTACGCCAGAAGTAACTCTGTATATGTTGATGTGTTTAGAACTTGTCATTATTTCAAAGCTACTGTTAGATGCTATAAGGTACCAATAAATCCGTAATAGATAACAATAAGTTTGTTTTCCATACTCGAACCGAATTCTTTCTGGTCAGCTGCTTATGATGTTGGGGTGATTCTGTCGAAAGTTGTAAATAGTTGTTATTTACAGGATGGTGTATTAGTTTAAAGTCGAATTGTTTTCTTATCTGCAAGATTTTGCTTGTATGTGTTGGTGTAGATGCTTGGTTGGAGTAGTAATACTTAGGTGTTTTGTCATGACCTATGCAATACTATACTTGCTAAGAAGATATTTAGTTTGGAGTGTGCAACTGCTAAGTTATCTTTGGGATGTGTATTTTGTGAGATAATTAGTTTGGAGTGTGTAATTGCTTGACTCAGTTTGATATTATGGGACTAAGAGCATTCACAGATGGAGATAATTTGATTTTTCTTGTAATGAAGAGCTGATTACCACACTTATAAAGCTAGTATTATATGTTCTTGATAACATCCTATTGCACACATGTGCTGCTGTAATTTGTCTCGAATTTGGCAACGGGTGTTGAGACCGGAACTCGGGTTGCCCGTGTTGACAATGCACATGGGTCAGTTTTTTTTTTTTAATGATTGATGGGATTTAATGTTGTGATGTGTGGTAATTGAAATAATGTTATTATGCAGGGCTGCTATGAATCGATTAGTTAATTTGACAGAGTCGACAATTGCGTCTAGAGATGATGGTTGCGTGAAGGTGCATATTTTTTTGTCTTCTTTGTGATAAAATTCTCTTATAGTAATTGTTCTTTAATGATTCATAATGTTGTGCTATAGTCAGAATCTCTCTGTCTAATTCGGTGAGTCTTGTATTGATGTTCACATTAGTTTTCTTCATTTGTAGGTATGGGATACAAGACAGCGAAGCTCCTGTAATACCTTTATTGTTCATGAAAAATACATTTCAGATATGACTTATGCGGATGATTATCATAAATTGGTGGCTACAAGGTAGTTGGACGAGCTCTCTTCAATATGTTTAACTTATGATTTTGAAAAGATTGAGTGAAATCAATTGCATTCTGGTAGTGTTAATAGTATATATACAACTAGCCTTTTGGTCTGCATAATTACTTGGACCATCGGAAGTCTATTCTAGTCTTTGATTTGATTTTAGTCAACAAATTCTTATTGATGCCTTTGTTTCAGATATTGGTTTGTTGCAAAGCACCTGTAGAGGGCCGAATATGTATTTGAAATTGTATACAAATTAACAATTTGAGATTATAAATAGAAATTTGTTTTAGATTGATGTTATACTTACATTTTACAAGCGAGTTAATGTTTGTATACATTTTGACAAGCTTACATTTGGTGATATGGTATAAAGATGCATTACTTCTGTATTTGGTGCTTTCGTAACTTACGACGATTGTTCATCTTTTTATACTCTTTTTTATTTTATTTTTCAAATTTAATTGTGGTAGCAGGTGGGTCTCAAAAGTAAACTTACGACAAAAAAAATTGTCTTAAAATTATGAACATACGACGGAAAGTGTCGTGGGTCCCATTCTTTAATTTATGACAATTTATTTCGTCGTAAGTTCCTTTATTATTTTATTGTAAGAAGTAGGTCCCTCGTTGGAACTTATGACGAAAATTTGAACTTGTGACGAAAATTGTATTTGTGACGAAAATCCAAACTTAAGACTTGAGCAAAAATGACGAATTTTTTCCGTCGTAATTGGTACCAATTACGACGATTTCAGTGTTAATTTTCCGTCGTAAATGGCCATTTTTCTTGTAGTGGTATGAGACAATTTTTAAAAAATGGTAGAAAGGGCCTTCATCCTCGTAGTTAATCATCTCATTAACACCTAATAATACTCCAATTCAAATGACTACACTGCAGTTGGTGACGAAGTAAGCTCTTCCAAAAGTGACAAAACACGAGTAGGAAAAATAGTGGGAATAGCATTTGGATGTGCAGCAGGGCTTCTGATCATCTCTTCGATTTTCTATCTGTGGTGGATGAAGAAATCAGCAACGCACCAACGAATTCATACGGGTTCGCCAACAAAAGCCCTCACTTCCTAGTGATTCCAAAACATAGTTTGTGTAGCCAGCAATCCATTAGTGCTAGTACAATGTATGCGTGCACCTGTTATCTTTTAGAATCTTTTCAATAAACTTGGCCCTTTGGAATGTCATAGCTTTTTGGTATCACTATTTCTAAGTATTTTTGTGCATACCAAATCAAGAATATTTCTTTTTTGTTTAGTACAAAATTTGGTTTGTCTGGCACATATTTAAGATCATATATCATATTTTTCAATAAAGGATCATCTCACATAATCAGATAAATTCGCATTTATTATTCTGCAACGTCATATGCCCTCCACAATGAATCAGTAACTTTATTGAACGAATCAGTACGAGAACCTTGCAATTTTGCATAATTTTCCACCACCCTCTAATGGACAAGTTCCTCTTCCAACACTTTTATGTAATAGTACTAAAACTTAGCTTACTCAGTTATAATACCACTCAAAGTGGTGTCTGAGGAGGGTAGCTGTACGCAGACCATGCCCCTATACAATAGGGAGGCTGTTTCCGAAGGACCCCCGGCCATTACAAATACAGAAATACAAATACAGAAAGGAAACCTAATATAAACTAAGAAACTCACGCACACGCAGGAGTCGAACCCCTGACCTCCTTCAAAGGAGGCCAGTGGCTCAACCACTGCACCAACATGTTGTTGGCACTTTTATGTAATAGTGGAAAATCGAATTTTTTTACCACGTGTAACACAGTTATAGCACGTTGGTCATATCTTTTAAGATTCGAGAACAAATTTTGAAGTGTACAAATGAAAGTGAAAAATGTGATCGTATAATAAAAATAGTAATTTAAAATTTGAACGGTGTACAAATTTGTTTTAATATTATAAGATTAAGTATCAAGTTGACCACTATATAATTAGCAAAATATCAAATTTAGCACTAACTAATTTGAGATTTTATTAGCTTATCACCGAGTTAAAAGTGGGCAATTCGAGGGCCAAGTTGAGATCCCGAATTTATTGATAATGTATTTGAAACTTTTCTATACTTATATAGTGTTCCATTTCATAACTAATCCGATTTAAATTTTTAATTGATATGATTTGATAATAATTATAGACATGTTGATATTCCTAAAAAAGGAGAAATTTTAACTACAATAAATATAGAAAAAATATATGTTTTAGCTAAAAATATAATCGGTTAATTATTAGTAATTATATTATTATTATCATTTTATTTTATTAAATATAACCGTTCATGATATCAATACTAATATATAATAGCCGAAACATTAAAAGTTTGGTCGGTCGGTAGTACCAGTTGATTTTACTTTTTTACCCTTACTAAATTACAAATAAAATCCATCGTACTAACTAATCAATTTTCTTTTTCAGGTTAAACATATTATCTACTCTATTTTTCAATAACTAAATACTTTACTTTTTCAGATAAAATACAATATCTTTTATATTTTATCTAACTAAATTTCTCCTTTACTAATCAATTTCCTTTTTCAGAATAAAATATTACTTTTTTTATTTTTCAGTAACTAAATAATTTCCTTTTTCAGGTAAAATACAATGTCTTTTATAATTTTTCTAACTAAAATTTGTCCTTTTTTAAAAAAACTACGAGCAATTTTGTTTAATAAAATAATATAATTATATTATAATTATAATTAACTAATCAGTTACCTTTTTAAGCCAAAACACGTCACCTTTCTTTAACTAAATCTCCCTCTTTTTCCATTATATTATGGGCGATTACCTTTTTCAACCAAAACACGTTACCTTTCTCTAACTAAAATTTCTCTTTTTCCAATTATATCACAGACGGTTCTATTTAATAAAATAAAATAATATTATAGTATTAATAATTAACCGATTACATTTTCAAGTAAAACGTATCATCTTTTCTATTTTCTCTAATTAAATTCTCTTTCTTCTAAAAATATCACGAGCAACATTAATTTCCCATTTTATAAAAAAACTACGAGCAATTTTATTTAGTAAAATAAGATAATTAAATTGTAATTACTTTAAAGTAATCAATTATCCTTTTCACCTAAAACATGTTACTTTTTTAATTTTTTATAACTAAGGTCTCTTTTTCTCCAATTATATCACGGGCATTCTATTTAATCAAATAAAATAATAATTTCATAATTACTACTCACTAAACAAATGAGTTAAGCACGGAGGTTAAGAAAAATTGTAAAGTAATAGAGAAAAGTGAGTCAAGTGATGGAACCAATCAATATTTAATGTATAAAGTAAGTATAGTGGAGAAAAATAGTGGTTGTACTTACTTTAAAGTTATTTAATCGATCGGCTGCACAGAGTATCACAGTTTCGATGAACATGTTTTTCACATTTGTTATTGCTCAACTCTATTTGATGATGCTCTGCCGGATGAAATTTGGCCTTTTCTTTTTCTTTGCATTCTTCGTCATTGTAATGACTGCGTTCGTACACTACTTGTTGCCCGAGATGAGAGGTACACCTATCGAAGATATGGCAATAGTATGGAAGTCGCATACATACCGGGAAAAGTTCATGGAAGATGATTATTAAGATGCCCAAAAGATGTTTTCCGTGAGCAAACTTTATTGAATTATAAAGCATTCTATTTTTTGTTGAGTTATTAGTTATTTTATGTTTATAGTGAAACATTGGTAGGTAGCCGTACTTCAGTGAATTTAACTTTTTGGATTACAATTCTTGAGACTTATTTCCCAATTGTCATTTTCTTGGACAGTTTTTTTTTACGGAAAATTCAAGTCTTTTTTGGCATATTAGATTTAAGTTTCTTCTTGATATGAAAACCTTCTTGTATACTAACCAAACTTTATTGTCATGATCTTGTACTAGACAATAAAGTTAAAAAAAGATAACTGAAACTACTAATGAAGCATATGCATGGAGGTATACACAATGGGGAAGGGAAAAAAAATTGTTCCTACTAATTCCACTAAATATGCTACAGAATTTATTTGAGGCTGACTTCCTAACTTTTGTGCATCTGATACTTCATCTTCTGCAAGTTTTTCTATGTTTTGGAGGTATCCAGAATTTACAATTCTTTTTCTTCCACTGGTGGAGCTTGTTAGTGACATTAGAATTGAAAGCAACAACTTACTGTCACCTGAATTGTCCTCCTGATTAAGCAATTGTACAAGCAAACCAACATTTTCTTGGTTTTGCACGAATCTCTTACGATTCTTAGGCACTGATATCATACTGGAGAGGCCTTCGCTGCCAATTCGTGAGCCTCCAATGACTTTGCATCAAGAAACTTGACAAGTTCTGGCATAAATCCTGCATCACCCAATGCCACTTTAGCCTCCTCTGACGTTTTACACAGCCAAATTGTCACCTTCAACGCCAATTCTTGGACTCGCGAAAAACCGTGTAGAAGGAAAAGTAACATATGATCCATAAGTCCATAATCCATCACCATATTCAAAGAACTAGTTGATTCCAAAGACAGTACTGTCATTATTGCTTTTAAGGCCATTTCCCGTGCCTCGGATGAAACCAATGATCTAGGATCCAGAACATCTCGATTTAATTCATCCGTAGACGTCATAATTTGAAGACATTCAATGGAACTTAATAGTACAATATTATCTCTAAATTTTGCCAATGTTATAAAAACCTCAGTTGTGCCTTCTTGAACCATAAACTTGTTTATTTCTTCTTCCCAGCTCAAATTTTTCACAACCCCACGAGCCAAAACAACCAACGCACTTCCGCAAGCCTCAACATTTCTACCTATTTCCATTAAAACAGTCAGTCCATCATGCGCTGAAACCGACCACGCATGATTCGATTTCTCAGTCATGTTCATCAACACCTTGCTGCAAATTCTTGCCCAACTCTACTACCACACTCTAAAACCCTGATCAAAGGTGGAATCATACCTGCACCAGCCAACACTCCTCTATATATATCAAACTTGGAAATCAAACACGCCGCTTTCGCAGAGTCCTCTTGAATATCAATCACTTCAGAATCAAGAAAATTGACCAAAACTGAAACAATCCCAATAGTCTCCATGCAAATTTCCACATGCTCTTCATCTTCTTGAATCACTTCATTAAAAGCAAGTAAAGCCTGTTTCTTCATATAAGTATCACCAATTTTAAGCCTAGACAACAAGTCATTCACATAAAAATTTATATCACCTTTAGAAGCCTAGATATTAATGCAGATATGAGATTAATAGCTTGCCGGAGTCTTGATTTTCCGGCAGGTAGTGATAATAATTCCGGTGGATTTTGTTGGACCCATTACAGTGTTAAGCCTCGTAGACTCATTTTTCTGTGAGTTTTGGAATTTTAGGTGAGGGCCTGGATATCATAATGTTGAGGAGGGGATTAATGAGTATCTATTCTCTTTTCTTTACGAAGTGTCAGCATTCCGTATCATATAAAGATGATCGAATGAGTCATATCACTGACTATGTTTATCCTTTAAAAATGTATTCAGTATTTTTTCTGCACCTTACTTGAGGAAATGCTATATCGTAGAACAAGAATTTTAATTGATTTCTCTTGATATTTTTTCATATCTAAATCGAAGTAAGGTCTTCCATAAACAGCATATCGTGATACGCAGCAGATGAGCAAATAAGCAAGCAAGTATTTAAAAGTGAATACTGAACAACAAGCAATCAGGCATAAGTAAATATTTCGAGGAGTTATCAGTTTAAACTTCTACAAAGTTTGGTAACAATCAGAGAATAGTACAGTACCCATCAATAGAGCTGCTACAATATAAATGATTAGCATTCTCTCTTGTATGTGGCATCCTATTAACTACGCCAGCTTGTTTGATCTGGAATCAATTAGATTACAAACCAATCACTAGGTGTTTTCATTCATTATTATTTCCTGAAAATAAATCACAAATAACGTCTATCATGGCAATTATTTTGAAATGGAGCCAGCAGACTTCCTTGTCCCAACAATCAAATACCATCTATGCTCAAGATCTTATTTACAAGCCATGAGATATTTGCAACTCCCATAACCCTTCTAAAATGCTATTGCAAGATCTGTGTTTATCTGAGAGACTGAGTATGTGGCAGAGACTCACCACAAATTCTGTTTTAGGTTCAGACATCAGAGTGTAAGAACAAAGGGAGGTGCATCCCTTCTAGGCCCTGCTACTGATCGATAAACATATAATTTATCAGCATTGTCACCACTTCCTTCTTCCTTCATCACCTCAACGTTTAACCTTGGCATGAACTTTGCAAGTACTCTGCAACCGTTCATTGTCACATTGCATGCTGACATCCAGAGAGACCGCATTGATTCATACTTTTTTAAGCCACAAAGTAAAGCTGCATTTCCAAAAGGGGAATCTCTTATCTCTAGCTTCCTTAGCTTTGGGCAACCTTCCATCACAGCTTGCATTCCCAAGTCACTGCTCCCAGCAAAAGCCACAGAAAGGGTTTCTAGGTTTTTGGCATACTTCCCAATATACTCAAAAGTTTGGTCAGTTAGTAAGCCTGAAACGGCAAGTCTCTGTAGTTTATTGCAAGTCTTGACCACAGCACCGAATGCCTCATCCAGCGGCTCATCTGTCATATAATCTGACTGGCAAGGATTCATTATGCAAAGGCGAAAATGGGTGAAATCAGGACAGTTCTTGACTATAGTCGCAACTGCAGCATTGGTCATCTGCCTGCAGAAATATAAGACATAGTGAAGCTTGCGACATCCATTAGATACAGCCACAAAACCTGACTCCGTCACCCCTTGAACCATAACCTGATCAAATGGATCCGCAGGAAAGACTCGCAGTTCCTCGAGCAAGGGACAGCTAGATCCAACAGCTTCTAACCCCTTATCTTCCACTGTGTCTAGAACCTGTACAAAAGTATTCTTATCAGAAGTTAAAAAAGTAGTACTTGGAGTGTGCCATCAAGAAATTATATACTTTTCCCTTGCTAACTATTTTTACTTTTCTTTAACATATGTCTTAAATCATTGCACCTGTGGAATATCTGAACACAATTTAAATTTCTAGAAGTTTTGCTTTAAACTTTATCAGCATTTTTCCACACTATTTAGAAAAGCACAAATAAAGGAATAGTCTTGTAAAAGAAAACTGTTAAACTGCACCAGATTTACCAACACTTATCTTAAATGTCAGATTACGAATTTTTATCTTCAAAAGAGATGCTTGGAATATATGAGTACGAATATCATTATTAAGTTTATACCTTTTGGACAACTACACCTACTTTGCTCAGACCACTTCACAAATCTCAAACAAAATTTTATGCTATTGTTGTTACTCATAAATGAACTTATAAGTGAAAAAAAGGTAGTACAGCCGTACAGGTATGTAATTTAGGGATCACTTAGCAAAAGAAAAAAAAAAGAAATCAAGGGATCAAATTTGCAATAAAATAGTCGATAGTAGTGTAATTTTAGCATAGATAGTCCCAACCTTATTTCCTTGCCACAGCCTAGACTAAGGTTTATTCCAACCAATGACCTCGATGGCTTTTCTTGTCCATAATCAATATAAATCAACCAAAACAGTTGCAATAATAATAGAGGACACCTTTGTCAAAAGGGAAAGTAGGGGAAGTAGTATCACAGAAATTTCTTACCCAAAGGCGTCGTAAATTTGAACAGTTACTGAGAAGCTTGGCAAGTTCATCACTTTGCAGAGTTGCATAACTTAAATTTAAATATGTAAGATTGGCACAGACCGGGTATAGAACTGGTAGATAGACTGAAGAAACTTCCCACAGACCTGAGAGTGTATGTAAATTTTTGCATCTACTGAATGCAGTTTCAAGTTCTGCAAATTGGCGGGGCACAAGCTGTTGTTGAAATGAACCAGTACCAAACTCCGTTAGTTGGGGGGCCCTCAGCAGTAGCTTTTGTATTTGTTCCAAGGAAATATGTTTATTGACCTTTAAAACCCTTAATGCCTTGCATCTGTCAACCAGCCTTTCGAGAGCATCAAAACTAACATCACTGTTCAAACTAGCAAAGTTCAGCACTTCCAGAGACACAAAGGTATCGGGGAAGCAACTTAACCACCCCCCACTAAAATCATCTATGCCATTCTCCTGTATGTCGAGCTCAGTCAAGTTCCTGAAAAGTTGAACCTTATGAGTTCCAATCTTTTACAAGCTACATCAAACACAAGCATGACAAATCATGAAATAATGAAATGTAAAAATTATGATCACGTACTAAACAAAACGTCTTTGGATATTTGTATAGTTGCAAATATCCCACACATTAACTTAGTTATCACTTCATTCACACATTTGTTGTCCGTAAGGACCATAAGAGGCAGAACTGAGATACTTATTGTACTTTCTCCACTCAATTAAACAACTGGATGGAAACAGGCTCCTTCATCCTCCCTTTTTTATCTTCCTCAACAAGGAGGACAGCACCTAACAGGGCACTTTCATACCAAAGTTCTCATTTCTTAATGTGAATACGCTTTTGGTTTAAAAGAATAGCATATCATTACTGTACCTAGTTGTCACCAGGAATATGTGCGTATACATCAGTAAATAGCCAGAATCTTTAATCAAGTTATGTAGTTTGTTTCTAATATTAGGAGGGGAAAAAAAAGCTTTTTTCTATACTGACAATTGGAAGGAGAATAATTGACAGCTTAAACTAAAGTAGATACAAAGGAGAATATATATCTTATACACCCTCCAATCCTGATTGAGATTATAATCTTTTTTGTTTGTACCAATATCAGATACATATGTATTTAGATTTTAAAAGGCATCCCGACAAAAAAAAAAAAATTTAAAAGGCAAGAGTTTATTCAAACTCACTACTTACCCTAGCTTTTCCACTATTAAAAGTTTAGAAATTCAATGGGAATTATTCCAACTTATAAATTATCCACACATACATATTCTTCTAATGAGAATTAAGCAGAAGAAGTATCATAGACAGTTGACAAGAAGAGACCAAATGAGTAGAACTCTAGATCAACAAGATAATATGGAGATATTTTAGAAGAGTGTGACATAACGATTCAAGAACATGCCATCCATTAAATGCTCTATATAAGGTCAAACATCAAATCAAGAGAACAGAATATTTTTTTCTTTACAAGAAAGTAGAAATACTTCAATTTACCACCAATGAAAACCAAGAGGACAAAAACATTAGCTCCCCACCCCCAAATTACCTCATTCTTATTTCAACCACACATCGAACAGAAACTCTATCAAGTCTTCATCTAAATTAGTGAAATACCTTACACATTTAGGTTTGAACTAGTCTATTTCCTCTAAAGCAGAACACATATTGCTCCTCTAGTAAGGCAAAATTATAATTATAAGCAATTCTCATTTTATAAAATCCTACTTCAAGATATCTATCCATGTTTAGTAAATTCAAGAAATATAGTTCTAAAGTCAACTAAAACTCATGTTCAGCAACAAAAGTATAAAAAGTCAATTAATCTCATGTTCAACGAATACACAACTAAAGAAGTATTGAACCCTAACTTTACATATAGGAAAGGACTTAATTTTACCCAAGATTAAATTCTTACTTGCAATGGGTTGCAATTGCTTTGAGACCGTCAGTACTAAAACCATCACAGCTCAAGAGGGACAACGCTTTAAAACCCGAAAAGGACTTTGCTATAAACTCCAAACTTTCATCGCTAACAACCATTCTCTTCAACTGTAACTCCTCCAAAAAGGGATAAAATTTAGCAAACACAACCAGCCATGAATCAATATCAGCCCCCCAATTGGGTGGCACCAAATTAAAATCCGAAAATCTTGGCTTCCCCTTTAAAGTAACACTCCTTATATTCGGAAACCTCCTAACCAGAATCTCCGGTGAGACCGCGTAGCAATTTCCAATGAACACCTTTCTTCTGCTCCACCTCTCCGCATTGTACCAAACTTTGCATACTAGTGAAACCGAACTTCGATCTTTGTGGGATTTCACTACTGAAAAAACTCTTTCGAGTACCTCATCCGGAAATGGTGCAGGCTGAGTTGAATCAACAGAGTTGGACAAGTCTTTGCCCCTCTTTCTGACTGGATCCATACTGATTCAACACTAAGTAACAAGGCTCCAAAATCTACATTCAAATAAAGTACTAAACAATGAAAAAACCAAGATCAAATTTTTATCATCAAATAAATGAGCCTATAAATTTTTCTAAACCAAGCAAGAATCACTTACATGGCTACATCAATCTTTTTAAATCAAAGTGCTAAACTTGTATACATTCACATGCATATACACACAAATATGCATACAAGATTCAAGGTCAGTCATGATAAATAGTCAACATATACACACCAATAAAAGATTCAAAAACGGATACAATAATCAAGAAAAGCTTGAAATAATGAGAAATAAATCACCAAAAGAGCATGTATAACATTATAAAAGAAATAAAGCAATCAACTTTATATGACCCTTTAACACAATGATTCAAGAGAGCTTAAAACTGGATCATATCAAAAAAAAAGATTAAATACAAGAAAGATTCACATAAATTCAAGAAAATAAATAAAAAAGTTGCAATGAACCTGAAAGAGGAAGACAAGGCAATCAACTAGCCCACTGGGTGATACTGACAAGACCAGAAATTTTATATACATACATGTATGCAGGAGAAACGTGAAGAGTTGAGATTAATACATTTACAATAATGTTTTAATTTTGTTATATTTATTATATGGGGAAAAGAAAGAATATTATTAATATAAAAGTATAGAATGAGCTAGGCCACCATGATATAGATATTGTAGCAGGAAAAACAGCTAATTTTGCTCTGCTCTTGTTCTTGTTTAGTGGATGTGATTTGTGGACAACGTCTTAGCAGCTGCCACGTACACTCTGCCCCTAAGTGAATTCAAGAGCCTTCAGGTTACTACTACACAGGCGGATGAGCGGATCGTGGATGTACATTTTTTTCATAATTCATGCACGTATTTATTCTACAACTTTTTCTCCACATAAATGTTTTATATATATTAGTGAAAGATAATTGCTGAAAATTTTAAAAAATGTTACTACAAAATTTTCAAATGTCAATTGATTATATTGACGATGGATTTTCTAAAGCACACAATAGAGAATTTCTTTATTAGTACACCTTAAATTTTGTATTATATTATTATTTTTGATAATCCAATCGTATAGATGAAAAGTTTATGTAGAAATTGATAGGCTATAAACAGCCAAGGCCCAACAAGGAGCCCAAAACAATAAGCAAATCATCTCATGAGAATAAGAATGGCCCAGCCCAGAGCATTGGACCCCGGGCCCGGGGCCATCACCACGTGGCGTGGTCCCCACCCCAGACTAGGGGACCCCAGATAGGTGACACTCAACACACGTGGCGCCCCACCTCAGCTAACATTCCTACATATGGCGCTGACCAACACTAAAAGACAAGGGAAGGCACGTGCCAAATCATGTCTACAACAACAGGGCCACACTCCAGTCAACGGTCACCCCAGACTAGGCCACGTGTCCTACATCCCGGAAATTCAGCGGCTTGTCCCCCAGATCCAACGGTCAGCGGTGAAGGTAACCTACCCCCAAACCCTAGGGCTAGGGCTATAAATACCCCTAGTAAATAGGGTTTAGGGGTTAGCCACTATTTTACACACACACACCCATTTATTACTCTTGTGATACTCTCCTTGATTATAGTCTTCCAAAGCCAACTCTTATTCTCACGCCGGAGGCACCTCGGGGCCAAACCCCCCCTCCGGTGTTGTTTTGTAGGCACCCCACCACAGCTACACCCCTTCCGAGGCAGGAGTTGGCGAGGAAGTACTCGATCGAGATCCGGAGTTATCATTGGCGCTAGAAGGAGGGGATAAGCCTCCGAACCAAAGAACCCCGAACTAAACAGACAGAATAGAGAAGCCCGAACCGCTCAGAACCATAACCATGCCCCGAAAAACCACTTCTACCCAGCGCCAGGCACCCAGTGCAACTAGAGACGAACCCCTAATAACTATCCCGGAGCAAGTCCCACCTGTCCAGATCCCAATCCAAGAGAGGCTCGGAATTGGGCCAAACGACGCTCGGGTAACCGTTGAGGTGAACCGGTACAAGTATACAGATGTGCCCCTGGACTCCGCGCAAATGGAAAACCTGACACCCGAGGAGCTAGCCCAGGCAATCCGAAATTATAGGAATCGTCCCTTCCCGGAACCTGAACCTGTGCAAGCGGAAAATTCCGGGGAATCAGCCCACTCCCACCATTCCCGGGCCTCGGTCTTTGACCGCCTTGGAAACCGGGGCAAGGGAAACAGAAAGGACCAGGAGGTTCGGAGTAGGGACAAAAATGATGAAGCCGATAAAATCAAGAGACTAGAAATGCTCCGGGAAAGAATAAGGCAGGAGGAACAGGCTAAGTTGGAGCTCAGAATCCAGAAGAGGCTCCAAGAGGAAGAAGAAAGGATGAGGAAATCTAAATCCAAAAGAACCCGGAGGGAGGTAAGCCCGGAGATTATCTCAGATGATGAAGAAAATCCAAACAACCTGGTGCAAATGATCCATGAGCTACAGAGGAAAGTCAACAGTTACTCCGGGTTTGAGATCCAAGACACACTCACCCCTTTCAGCCATACCCCGGCAAAAGAACCTCAAGCACTACAACTTTGACTCCTTTAATGGGTTGGAGGACCCAGAAGAACACCTCAACTACTTTGAGCAAATAGCCCAGATATACTTCTACAATGACCTAACCAAGTGCAGGTTCTTCGCTTCCACCCTAAAGGGAGCAGCTCAGAGATGGTTCAGCCCGATCCCTTCCCGGAGCGTACACAGCTGGAAAGAGTTCCGGGAAGCCTTTCTCCGGAGGTTCCGAGCCAACAAACCCCCGGAATATCACATGTGCCACCTTGAAACAATAAGGCAACATGACAACGAGACGCTTGCCGCATTTATGAAACGGTTCCAAGAAGCCATAAACCAGGTCACGAACCTAGACGAAAGAGAAGCCTTGAGCATATTCCGGAAGAACCTAGACCCGGAGCGTAGTGAGCGCTATGTTATTGAATTGGTAAACAAAGAGCCCCAAAGTCTGGCTGCAACCTACTCTATGGCCGCCAAGTTCATCAAAGAAACCGATGTCCTACAAGCAATGAGGATGACCCGGCAGGGCACCTCCTCGGGAAGAGGTAAAGATGATCGCTCTAGAAATGATCACAACTCGGATAAGAAGTTTAAGCCCAACAAACAGTACAACTATATCCCAAGTCATCAACTGACGGTCCCGGACAAAGGCCACTCCTCCAGGGCCAAGTCCGAAGCCAGACCCCCGAGACCGGGGAGAGCCGAACCAAGGCCGGAGCCAGAATGGACACCTTTGAACCGGCCACGCGCCGATATATTAAAAGAAGTCCGGAGCAAACCCTTCTTTTATCCTCCCAAACCCTTGGTATCGGCCCCAGAGAATAGGCCCCGTGACAAACATTGCGATTACCATGCAACCCATGGCCACGAGACGGAAAGCTGTGTCTCCCTTAATTTCTTCATCGAAGACCAAGTCAAGAAAGGAAATATGGGCCAATATCTAGCTCGGAGAACCACGGAAAGGGGCGAGGGACCCGGGGCCCAGAAGACCAAGAATGTGGTGCACGTTGTATTGGGAGGATCCAATTCCCCTCCGGGAAGCCCGGACTCCGGAGATGAAGTAATGATGATAAGCTCGGCCCCAGAGCAAGTCATATCTTTCAGTAACGCCGATTTTGAGGGAGTAGATCCTAACCACAATGAAGCCCTAGTCGTAACCCTGGACATCGCCGAAAATGAGGTAAAAAGAATCCTTGTTGACAACGGTTCCTCCGTTAACATACTATTCAAACATACCATGGACAGGATGCAACTTGGAAGCATCAGGATGAATGAGTGCCGGGAAGACCCACTATATGGCTTCGGCCACAACTTGGTCCCGATCCAAGGAACCCTTTACTTGCCCGTCCAATTCGGCACCGCCCCGAAACAGATAGTTCATATGGTCAAATTCTATGTGATCAACAGTCCTTCCTCCTACAATGTAATCCTGGGGCGCCCAGCCCTGACCAAGCTCCGAGCCGTAACCTCAACCCCACATCTCAAGTTCAAATTTCCCACGCCCTCCGGGGTCGGAGAGGTAAGGGGCGACACAGAAACAGCCAGCCGATGCTATGGCCAAGCCTTAGTCATGGCGGAGGCCGACCCGGAGAATAAGAGGAAAGCTTCCTCTTACCACAAGAACCTAAGCAGAAAGAAGCACCGAGTTTCAACTTACAAGAACCCCGGGAAAGAAGTACAAAACATTGAAATCTCCGGAGCCATGTCCCAGGGACCAAATATGACTGAAGCCCGGGAATACCAGACCTCCAACTCCCAGGCCCGAGTGCAAAAATCATCCCTACTTCTAGACCAAGCTAAGGTAGAACCTGCAGTAGAAACCGAAACAATCGAACTCATACCGGGAAACTCAGAAAGAAAAATTAAGATCGGAGCTGGTCTGGAAACTGCCTTCAGAGAAGAATTAATCCAACTACTCCGGGAATATGCTGATGTTTTTGCTTGGAGCCCATCTGATATGCCCGGGCTCCGGGAATCCCTCGCCATGCATAGCCTGGATGTTTATCCCCGGAGGAAGCCTGTGAAACAGAAAAGGAGGAACTTCGCCCCGGAGAGGCAGAAAGCTATAGACGAGGAAGTGGACAAGCTACTCAAGGCAGATATCATCTGCGAGGTCAAGTACCCGGAGTGGCTAGCCAATGTAGTTCTAGTCAAAAAACCTAGTGGGAAATGGAGGATGTGTGTTGATTACACGGACCTAAATGAAGCCTGCCCCAAAGATCCATATCCACTGCCAAGTATAGACCAGCTCATCGATGCCACCTCCGGACATGTGATGCTTAGCTTCATGGACGCCTTCTCCGGATATAACCAAATCAAGATGAACCCGGCAGACATAGCCAAAACCGCATTCATCACTCACAGAGCTGTCTATGCTTATAAGTTCATGCCCTTTGGACTCCGGAATGCTGGAGCTACATACCAAAGAGCCATGGTGGAGGTCTTCAAGGATCAAATCGGCCGGAATTTGGAATCCTATGTCGATGATATCATTGCCAAGTCTGAAACGGTCAAGGAGCATGTCCCTGACCTGCGGGAATGTTTTGAAAACCTTAGAAAAAATGAGATGAAGTTGAATCCGGAGAAGTGCACCTTTGGGGTAGCAGCAGGAAAGTTTCTAGGCTTCATGATCAGCCAGAGAGGGATTGAGGCTAATCCGGAGAAGATAAAGGCCATCTTGGATATGCAATCACCCCGGACTCAGAAAGACATTCAGAAGCTAGCCGGATCATTGGCAGCCTTAAGAAGATTCATACCCAATTTGGCAGAAAAGTGCTTACCCTTCTTCACTTTGCTCAGGGGGGCAAGCAACAAAAAAGAAATCACCTGGAGCCCTGACTGCCAGCACGCTCTTGAAACTATCAAGCAATACCTCTCATCACAACCCCTTTTAACAAAGCCGGAGCCCGGGGAACCCCTACATCTATACCTCTCCGTCGGGCCCCTGACCGTGGTCGCGGCCTTGGTCCGGGAAGTAGAGGGAAACCAACGGCCGGTGTACTACATCAGCCAAGTTCTAAAAGATGCAGAAACCAGATACCCCAATCTAGAGAAATTTGCCTTCGCCTTAGTCACGGCCTCAAGGAAACTCAAGCACTATTTCCAAGGCAGAGAGATCAAGGTGATAACAGACCAGCCGTTAAGGCGGATAATCCATAAGCCGGATGCATCCGGAAGATTAATAAATTGGGCAATTGAGCTAAGCCAATTTCACTTGACGTTCGTGCCCCGGACAGCCATCAAGGCACAGGCTTTGGCAGATTTCATAGTAGAATGCTCCTTCCCAAAACTGCAGCAAGCTAACACAGTAGCCGAACATATGGCACCCCCGGACCAAGCCCCGGGGTCATGGACTCTCAACGTGGATGGATCCTCAACAGCTGACAGGTCCGGGGCAGGAATAATCATGAAAAGCCCGGAAGGTTTCCAAATCAAACAAGCCATAACATTCAAATTCCCATCAACGAACAACCAAGCCGAATATGAAGCTCTTCTAGCCGGGCTAAGGTTAGCACGAACTTTGAGAATCAACAGCCTGAACATCTATAGTGACTCCCAAATCGTGGTGCGGCAAACCAAAGGGGAATACCTAGCTAAGGATCAAAAACTGGCCCAATACCAAGCCCTTGTCAAAAGTTACCTAGCCACCATTCCGGAGTATCAAATCAGCCAAATCAACAGGGAAGAAAACTCCGAAGCTGATGAATTATCCAAGCTGGTTCAGAACTCAGCCGAACTAGACAGTTCGGTCTACTTTGAAGAACTGGAAACCCCGGCCATCGATCAGAAAGAGGTAACGGAGATAGAGGGAACCCCGAACTGGATGACCCCTTTCATCCTCTACTTGGAGAAAGGAGAGTTGCCCGAAGACAAGAATGAAGCCAGAAGATTGAAAAACAAGGCTTCGAAATACTTCATAGAAGAAGACCAACTCTATCACCGAACCTTCTCATCTCCAACACTGAAGTGTGTAGGCCCGGAGGAAGCCAATTACTGTTTACAAGAGGTACACGAAGGGATTTGTGGGGATCATATGTCCGTAAAGTCCCTCGCATACAAAATCATAAGGCAAGGTTACTACTGGCCAACAATCCACTCAGATGCAGTAGAATTCGTCAAGAAGTGCAGAAATTGCCAACTGTTCAGCAATGTACCAAGACAAAGCCCGGTGTTACCATCTTCAGTCTTATCCCCTATCCCCTTTGCTGTATGGGGCATCGATATAGTAGGGCCTTTCCCCCGGGCCAAGGGTGATCTGAGGTACCTCCTGGTAGCCATTGACTACATGACTAAATGGGCCGAAGCAAAAGCAATGCGGACCATAAACCAACAAGACTGCATCAAATTCATGGACAACATATTAATGCGGTTTGGCCTGCCCAGAGTCCTGGTTTCAGATAATGGTCCCCAGTTCATCGGCTCAGATTTTGAAAACTATTTGAAGGAAAGGGGAATCAAACACAAGAAATCTTCAGTAGCCTATCCCCAGGGCAACGGGCAAGTGGAAGTGACAAACAGAATTCTGCTAAGGGGAATTGAGAAGAGGCTGAAGGAAAGCAAGAACAAATGGCCCGAAGAGCTGCCACATGTGTTATGGGCATACAGAACTAGCCCACGATCCGGGACAGGGGAAACTCCGTTCAAGCTAGCGTACGGAACCGAAGCAATGTTGCCAATCGAAGTGGGTTCTCCTTCCCACAGGGTAATCAACTTTGATGAAATTGCAAATGAAGAAGGGCTACGAGTCAATCTAGAGCTAGTTGATGAGGTCCGGGACAAAGCAGTACAAAGAATGGAGAAGTATAAAGAGAAAACAAGAGAATACTTCGGAAAGAAGTCAAGAGTCAAAAACTTCCAAATCGGGGACCTAGTACTCCGGGACACCGAGGCTTCAGACCCCACTAACACAGGAAAACTTATGCCTAAGTGGGAAGGTCCCTACAGAGTTAAAGAGGTACTACGCCCCGGGACCTACAAGCTCAGTCACATGGACAACTCCGAAGTCCCCAACACCTGGCACGGCCTCAGACTAAGAAAGTACTACCAGTAAAGGGAAATAGTTTCAGCTCATATGCGGGCGTTTTTTGGGAATTGTACTTGCAAACTATGTAATCGTTCTGTTATCAATGAAAAAGAGCTCTATTTCCTACTTGGCATTTCAATCTTACAATTATTATCCAAATTCCAACTTGGAAAAGTTTTCATCCTTTCCAAGTAGGCCAAAGCCCGGGACCTTTGCAATGCTTCGGCCCGGGAAGCCATAGGCATCCAAATTCCTACTTGGAAAAGTTTTCATCCTTTCCAAGTAGGCCAAAGCCCGGGACCTTAGCAATGCTTTGGCCCGGGAAGCCATAGGCATCCAAATTCCTACTTGGAAAAGTTTTCATCCTTTCCAAGTAGGCCAAAGCCCGGGACCTTAGCAATGCTTCGGCCCGGGAAGCCATAGGCATCCAAATTCCTACTTGGAAAAGTTTTCATCCTTTCCAAGTAGGCCGAAGCCCGGGACCTTAGCAATGCTTCGGCCCGGGAAGCCATAGGCATCCAAATTCCTACTTGGAAAAGTTTTCATCCTTTCCAAGTAGGCCAAAGCCCGGGACCTTAGCAATGCTTCGGCCCGGGAAGCCATAGGCATCCAAATTCCTACTTGGAAAAGTTTTCATCCTTTCCAAGTAGGCCAAAGCCCGGGAGAAACAACCACTCCCCAATCCGGAGTACCCGAATTAAGGAGTGGGGGGCAATACAAGCTACAAAGAAACCAACAACAAAAGAACAAGGCAAAACTTGCGGAATAAAAATAGATATAAGAAGAAAGCAGCAGACAGGCCGGGCTGACCGACAGCCCGAAACACCTGACAGTTAAAGTTATACATGACAGCAGAATTTAAAGTTACACAACCAAGTTAAGATTACATCAACCAAATTAAACAGATTACAGGGCACGGCCCGGGATCTGGACGCAGCCAGTCTTCGGAATCAGTCTTGAGGAGGAGGGGAAGAGTTGGGCGCAGCATAAGCTTTAAGCTCGCCCTCACCCCGGGCAAAAGCAGCCTCAGCCTTCATGTACTCAGCGACGAAGCCCTCCCAGGTGGCTGACCCCGGATCGGTCTTGCACATGTTCTCGGCCACGACCCAACAACGACGGACCTTTGACGCAGCGGCCGTGGCGAGATCAGTGTGGTAGATATCCGAATCCCGGAACTCAGCAATCACCTGTTCCTCGGATTTCTTACCCTTCAGCTCCTCCCGCAGCTTCTTCACATCCTCCTTGGAGTCCCTTAGCTTAGTCCGGACCAAGTCCCGCTCATCCTGAAGAGTATTAGCGGCTTGTTTCAGCTCCTTGGACCGGGCATCAGCTGCCTCTTTCACATCAGCAAGCTCTTGCTTCAGCGCGTCCACCTCCACTTTCATCAGCCTCCTAACCTCTGTCACCGAGCTGACCGCCTCCCGGGCCTCCTTGACCATCTCCAGCTCCCGGCGGATAGCAGCCCCGGCCCCAGCGACACGAACCCCGAGCTGCAACAAACAAATGCCAAAATAAGTCAGTACGCAAAATAAAACCAAGTGAAGACGAACTCGGCGGAAAGATTAACTGGCCGTAGACCGCTACCGCATCCTCAAAGAGGGAGATCGCTGAGTCCTTGCCCATTTCATCCCATTCTTTTTGGCTTGGAAGCCCGGCCAGGAAGCCAATGAAGTTACGGTCCTCCTGGGCTATGGCAGCCGGGACGTGAGGCTGGAAGTGAATATCTCTCTCGGAATTAGCTCCGGAGGGGCAGACCTCGCAGTCGGACTCCAAGTCCCCAAACTTCTCCTGCCGAACCGTGCTGCGATTCCTCTTCCTCGGATGCAGGGGCACCTCCTCCCGATCCATGTCAACAGCCGCCTTCTCCGGGTTCTTAGAGGAGCTGTCACCCTCTTGCTGAGCCCGCGAGCCACTGGCCTCCCCGGGGGCCTTAGTATTGTCGCGAACTTGCCCGATTCCGAGAAGAGCGGCATGAAGAGCGGCATTGGCCTTGTCCATGGCAAATTCCTCAAACTTTGGGTTATAATCCGGAAGACCTGTAAACAAGAAACGAAGAACATGAGCCCGGGGAAAAGAAGCATCAAACAAAAAGAAAACAAGAAAAATACAGGTATTCCAAAATGGACAGACCCCGAACTTACATCCTATTCCAGAAAGGTACTTGTGGCTCATAAGGTCATCCCGGGTCACTTGCCTCCCCAAACCCCGGCAAAAGGTGTTAATCCGGTCCAGAGCCGCATCCTGAAGGTCATACACCTCGAACTGCATAGCCAGGGGATTCTCTTGGAAAGTGGGCATGTACAGCAAATCCAAGCCCCGGAGGAAAACAAACTCCCCGTTCCAACCCTTGTGAGAAGGTAGCATAGCCAGAGGTTTGGAAGCCCCAGACGGATAACCACAAGCCTTACCCCGGAACCTAAACTCAAACAAGGGCTTATTGTTGGACCGGACCATCTGGAACAGGTGGTGGAAAAGCTTGAAAGTCGGAAGCACCCCGGCCTTCTCACAACAGCCCAGGAAATAAAAGATCCACTTAACCACGTTCGGAGTCATCTGGGTTATAGGGATCCCATACTCGAACAAGCAGAGAGACTTGACAAATTGGTGACACCTGGGCCTGTACCCCGACCTAAGATGCTCCAACCACACACCGACCCAGCCTCCCTCCGGGCGGTCGTAGATCCTCTCCCCGGGCTCTGGCCACCTCCACTCTACCTCAGCATCTAAATGGAAGGTAGCCCGGAATTTTCGATCCCAGTCTACTGGGTTCTCTATATACTGGGACCTAAATGGACCGATATCCATCCCAGAGCCCGGCTTATCCCCAAACTTCGAGTCCAAGAAGGCCTTATCATATCTAGTCACCTCCTTCACATCTGGATTCTGAGAAAACTCTGTGCTCAGATCCCTGTAAAAGTAAGCTTGGGGTATCCCCGGATCCTTTCTCACGAAATAATATTTGGTGTGACCCCAACTACCATCTGGTTCGCTAAGGCTGAACCCCGGACCCAGGTCCTTAATGGCTATATTTGTAAGTACGGGCAAGCTACTCTTCTTTTTACCCATTACAGCCCACTCTATATCTATCAATTCAAAGCAACTACCGGAAGAACTATGGCTATCAGAACTACTGGGTTCGGAGAGGGGTATCAGTACGCGGTTAGCAGTAACACGTCTCTTAACCATACAAGGCTTCTACCCCGGGCTACCCAACAAAAAAGGAAAACCTATGTCAATTTAACTACCCAAGATGCAAAGCTAAGTAAGGAAATATAAGCAGGAACTTAAATACAAGGAATCAAAAGATCGGGGTAAGAGGACTTACAAAGAGATCCGGAGATCGGGGAACAGAGAACGCCTAAATCGGAAAAAGGAACCTTTAGCCCGGAGCACTAGTCTTCAGAGAAGCAGAATAGCGGCAGCGAATTGAGATCTCGTAAAAGACGGAACTAGGGGAGATTGCCACTATTTATAGGCGGATCCTGAATTCCAAAGGCCATGAACACGTGGCGGCCCAAAAAATCAGCCCACTATCTCCAAAATCCGGAGATAGTGGGCGACAACTGTTATTTTCAAAAAAAAAAGAAAAAGAGAGAAAAGAAAAAGCAAAACCCGAAAAGTGCATACTTGCAATATTGTTCGTGTACGTTCATTGTCGCACGTATACGAAAGCCACAGCCCCGGGATACACACCTCAATCCCAACCCCGGGCCTGGGGGCAGTCAAAGCAACAAAGCCTTCAAACTCCAGCAACCACTAGCCCCGGGCGTACGTACTTCAGTGCACACCCCGGAACTTGGGGCAACCAAGGCAAAAAGACCCCCCCAAAAAATACACAACTACAAAAATAACCAGCCCCGAGGATATATATCCAGCACTCCAGAGAATCCAGAAATTTCACTCTCCAAGGCAGAAACACCCCTTACTACTCCCTCATCCGGAAAATCCGCATTAGGGAGTGGGGGGCAAATGATAGGCTATAAACAGCCAAGGCCCAACAAGGAGCCCAAAACAATAAGCAAATCATCTCATGAGAATAAGAATGGCCCAGCCCAGAGCATTGGACCCCGGGCCCGGGGCCACCACCACGTGGCGTGGTCCCCACCCCAGACTAGGGGACCCCAGATAGGTGACACTCAACACACGTGGCGCCCCACCTCAGCTAACATTCCTACATATGGCGCTGACCAACACTAAAAGACAAGGGAAGGCACGTGCCAAATCATGTCTACAACAACAGGGCCACACTCCAGTCAACGGTCACCCCAGACTAGGCCACGTGTCCTACATCCCGGAAATTCAGCGGCTTGTCCCCCAGATCCAACGGTCAGCGGTGAAGGTAACCTACCCCCAAACCCTAGGGCTAGGGCTATAAATACCCCTAGTAAATAGGGTTTAGGGGTTAGCCACTATTTTACACACACACCCATTTATTACTCTTGTGATACTCTCCTTGATTATAGTCTTCCAAAGCCAACTCTTATTCTCACGCCGGAGGCACCTCGGGGCCAAACCCCCCCCTCCGGTGTTGTTTTGTAGGCACCCCACCACAGCTACACCCCTTCCGAGGCAGGAGTTGGCGAGGAAGTACTCGATCGAGATCCGGAGTTATCAGAAATAACATTGTATACAAATTTTTATTATATTTGAAATAGTGGAGCATCACTTTTATAATAATACTATTTTCTAAATATATTCAACGACACAAATTTATCATAATCTTATTGCTATAAATATATAGTTCCAAATAATTAAATTACACGAAAATTTGTACATTCACGTATTATTGTATGAATTTAACATCCGTACGATTGGATTGTTCAAAAAATAATTAATTTATCATATTTTAAGCCGCACTAATAGAAAACTTCTCTATTGTGTGCTTTATTTTGTGCTTTAGATACTCTTTTCCTTATATTATATATAATGAATGAAATAAATTCTATGCATTCAAATTGACTACGTTAATTAAAAATTTTCATTCTATCATATTCAAGGTTGCATAAAAAACGCAGTCTTTACAAAAAGAAAAATAGTAAATTGGGGTTTATTCGAATTTTAAGAAACCCGGTTTTTTTAAGAATTGGGTCGAATTGATTTTTTAGAAAATGAATCGAATTGTACTTCTTCTAAAATATGAGGTTCATTTTAGGTCTGTGGATTGTAGGGATGGCAGAAAAATCCGACTCGATGGATACCCGATCCGATCTGATTCGTTTGGGTCTATTCAAACCAGATTTTTTGAATTTGAATTTGGACCCGAAAGAATTTGGATCTGGATTTGGATCTTCGGTAATTCGATCCGAAACCCGATCCAAACCCGAAACCCTATAAAAATCCGATATATATATATATATATATATATATATATATATATATATATATATATATATTAATACAGATAATTTTTTTGAAAAATCATATATAAATATATGGTCCCAATAAAATATAGTATGATTTTCCCCTCTTTTTTTTAAGTAGTTTGTAGAATTACTTGATAAATTAAATAAAATTAGAAAAAAAAAGTCAAAATTTGATTTAAAAATTCATACACAACCAAGTAGTCGTACTAACTAACTTTGTGAAGAATTTTACCATACTTTCATTAATTTTCTTATAATTTGATTTTCCATTTATTTTTAAGTAGTTTGTAAATTAAATATGTGATTGCAGCTTCTCGTGGCAGCAATGCAGATTTGCGCAGAAATTTCAACACATTGAAAAAACTTCGTCGTTTATGTATCATATCATCATGGACTATTGTAATCAAGCTTCCTCGTTTATGTATTCTTGGGCATTCGATTCCTGTTTCTTTCATTTTTATTAAGCTTTTTTGTAAACTTTTGTTGAATTTAAAAACTTGTAGTCAACTGTTTCTTTCATTGCATGATGAGTTTAAAGTAATTCGGGTCTCGGGCCTCGGATAAAATCCAATACAATTTCGAGTTTCGGGTAAAATCCAATCCGATCCAAAATTCGTTGGATCGGATTCGGGTCTCAATTTTCGGGTTTTTTTCGGGTCCGAGTCTTGTCATAAAAATCGGGTTTGGATTTGGATATTGAAAAACCCGGTCCGATCCGACCCGTTGTCATCCCTAATGGATTGATCAGATCAGGTTAAACATAATTTTTATTTAGACCTTTTCAATTAATATATTAATATTTTTTAAATTTATTAAATAAATGTACATTTTAGATTTTTTTAAAAAATTGAACTTTTATCCAAACTTTAATCGAAGTCGAATCAGATTTTTATCTGAATTTTTTGAAATTTTTTTATTTTTATTTAGATCAAATTGGGTTTTTATCCCGATTTTTTAAGAATCTAGGTTTTTTGATCGACTTTTTTCAGAATAGGCTTTTTTCTCGAAAAGGATTGATTTGGAATTTGGGATTTCTAAACATCTCTAATCATGTCACCATTATCATGTCAATTAAAATATTTCTTTGAAAATATTTTAAAATTTTCTATAATTATGTATGCAGGATGAGATTCAAATTAGAATTTTATTTTAAATTGTAACTTAGAACTAATGGTAATCTTAACTCTTGAATAATCAACTATTGTTATATATTTGTTATATATGGTGCAATACACTATACACTGTAAGTTTGGTTTTATTGTAGAACACATATTTTGTGAAGTATTGAATATGATGTATTTACGCAATGCACAATATTTTATTATGAAGTCACATATTATATTTTTCAAAGGAAAAAAAAAAGAATTCCAAACATGACATGATTTTTTTATGACTCCTACAAAATATATAAAAATTTAATTATGTCAAAAATGTTGCACTTAATTCATTTTTATCAAAAATGATATTTCTTTCTATACATTTTGTATAACCTATCATCATTCATTTCTTTCTATATCTACATTTCGATTAGATGATAAATTTTATTGAATGTAAGAAACTAAATCCTTTTTACGATTTTTATCGAAATTGTATTTTGGTACAATTCATATATGAAATGTATTTCCTCACCATAAAAAAAAAATATCATTATTCAGGTGAAAGCATCGGTTTCGTATAACCTATCACCATTCATCATTTCATTCTACGCACAATTTCCATACTATTGGAGGGTTAATTTAGGGGGTGTTTAGGGGAACTTTTTTCCAGAATAAATCAACTTATTTTAAGATAAAGTTAGAGATTCCTAACTTTTTCTGAAAAAAGTTACTTTTTTTGCAACTTATAGAATCTTAAACATAAATTAAATACTTGTATTAAAAAAATTATCAAAATATGAAATTTTTACCTGAAAATAAGTCCATAAAGACTTAAAAGGGGCTGTGCCAAACAGGCCCTTAATGATCCTGATTAACAAAAATTGACCATATCCTAGTAAATTATCGTTATATGAAATAATTACCAAAATATTCTTTCACTTGTATTATAAGTAAATTATCCTTATATACCAAAATATCCTTTCACTTGTATTATGGTACATTGGTACGTCCCATTTCTTTTTCATGGATTCAGTTGTGAAGCCTAATTAACATCCATATAACCATTTTTCAGTTATAAACCCTAATTAAAATTTCAAAACATTGATATTACGATTGTCAACCCTAATTAATAAGTAAAATACAACAAAATTAACAAATAAACATACATATAATCAAACAAAACAAACATATAACTCATATATACATATACATTCACAGACATATAAAACGAAATTGTGATACCTAATTTTTCTCCATATAAAAAATAGGCAATGAATCGTACACAAACCTGTTAGAAAAGATAGTTGAATGAAAAAAGTTTCTGAAATTGATTAGTATTCGCCCCTTCACGTCACTCGTCGTCTATGTGTACGTTTTTTTGTTGATGAAATTGTTTCCGTGCAGGAAAAGGGAAGTACCTTCGTGATAATTTATTGATGTACGGACGAAATATTTTTAAATCAAGATCGTTATATTAATCATCATCCAACGATATGTTACATAAACGGTTTCCAACATACAATTGATAGAATCAAACCCCAAACATATAGATCAAAAATGGGTGAAGATCCTTTATTCTCTTCTTCCTGTACAAAAGGTGTCCCTGACAGGTCTATTTTAACAAAAATGGTAATAAAAATATTTTTTATTAAAATGGGCCCCACCATGATACTTTTTAATACTGGGAACACAGAAAGGGGCACAAAAAGGGAGAAAGAGATTGAGAGTGAGAGAGAGTGCATGGGTTGGATTTTCTGGCGAATGATTTTCCGACGGGTTGGGTCAAACTGAATTTGAAGAATAATCGATATTGGGTCATGCAAAAGCACAGAATTCAAGGTAAGTCCCGGAGGTAAGTCCCGTGTGTATAATGCCACACATTTTTATCTCAACTATCACACATTTTTATTGCACTAAGCCGGGGTCTGCACGGAAACAGCCTCCCTACTTTCAAGGTAGGGACAGGGTCTGCGTACAAATTACCCTCCCCAAACCCCGTTCTAAACCCTGCGTACAAATTACCCTCCCCAAACCCCGTTCTAAACGGGATATACTGGGTATGTTTGGTTTGATTTGGTTTGAACACAGAAAGGGGCACGGAGAAGGAGACAGAGGATCCGGACTCATAAAAAATACCATTGTCAATTAGTGCTTGAATCAGGTGCGGTACAAATAATAGCAACTTATATTAATTGAATTTTTGGTGTTCAATTAATTTTTATATCTTGTATTATTATCCGAATATCCAACAAAAAATAACATGTTTAATTTCGGCGATCATTTTCTTCCAACCTGCGAGAGGAGCTTACTAATGTACTTTGAAAATTGAATGTTAAATTTATCAATACAACTTCATTTTCGATAAACCACAATATTAACATGACATGATCCAAAACAGTAGTAGAGGGCATAATAAATTATAGCTGTCCATTCAGAAATGTTGTCATTTAAGTTAGAGGTGAGCATAAAAATTGAAATAAAACCGAACCGAAATTGGTAAAAACCGATAAAAATCAAATCGTTTAAAATTGAACCGAATTAAAATTGAAAAGTAGAACTGTTACAAGCGGCTCGGTTTCAATTTTGGATTTAAATCGAACCCAGAAAAATTGAAACAAACCGATTATTAAAATATATTATAATATTATTAATATATCCATATTATTATTTATTATATATCACTATATATTACATTTTATAAATTTTAATATACATAGTATATTGTAATGATAAGTCAAGAATGAAAATATGGGCTTTATATTTGATTATTTGGGCCTCTACCACTGGATCAAATCAATTACAGAGAGTTGGTTATACGCTCTATTCCGTTGCTTTTCTTGGTAAGTGTTTGGAAGTGTAATTGTGTATTCTTGTGTCCATTATTACATACTAGTTTATAATTTGTGCGATGCACGAATTTTTTTTAATATGTAATAAATTTTATTTTATGTTGCAATTATATTTTTATATAATAAATTATTGTCAATAATTAATGTTAATTTATATAAATTTAATTAATGATATTCATAGTTTAAAACTATATTATAAAATTTTAAAATAAATATGTTATTGACGTGATTCGAACCTTGAAATTTTATTAAATTTATTTATTCATATAATATATCAAATCATTAGATCTAATGGTTCTGATTTTTTTGTAAAAATCTAACAATTATTATTCGTGATATACAGATTTCTATTATATTATATATATATTTGGATATATATTAATTATTGCAAGATTATGTTTTAAATTAAAAGTTAACGTGTTTGAATTAGAAAAGAAATATTATTGATTGGAAGACACGATATTTTAGGTGTTTATAAAGGTAATATCATCAATTAAAAGTAAACATATTTTGAATAAAAAAGACACTCGCCTACTTTTATTTTATTATGTTATAAATTTTATTTAATATTACAATTATATTTTAATATAATAATTATTTTTAATAATTTTTTAAATTTTAATTTAATAAAATTTAATATATTCATGTTTACAGATTATTCTAATGTTTTCTTATTATAAACAACGTATACATATTTAAATATATTTTATTAATAATTGAAAAATGTAATGTGATATTTTTGAGTATATATTAATGATTGTAAGATTAGTTTTAAATCAAAAAGGTAATTAACGTATATTAATTAGAAGAGAAATATTAATGATTGGAAGATATGGTACGATTGAAGTTTTTAGGTGTTTATAAAAGGTAATATTTTTAACTAAAAGTAAACGTGAAAAAGGCAATCGACTAATTACCATTAATTATATTATGTTATTATTTATTTTAATAATATAATAGTATAGATAGATAAGGTAAGTATCGACTAACTATCATTAATTATATGATGTTATTATTTATTTTCATAATACAATATATAGATAAATAAGGTAAGTACCCTACTGTACGTACCAAAACTTTTAATGTTTCGTGTTTTAAATCAAAAAGGTAATTAAAGTATTTTAATTAGAAGAGAAATATTAATGATTGGAAGATATGGTATGATTGATGTTTTTAGGTGTTTATAAAAGGTAATATTTTTAACTAAAAGTAATGTGAAAAAAGCAATCGACTAATTATCATTAATTATATTATGTTATTATTTATTTTAATAATAGAATAGAATAGATACATAAGGTTGTAAAGCATAATGTAATGTAATATGTAATAGAGGATATATATAACTCAACTAGGATAAAAGATAAATAATATTAAATCTATACAGGGATCGTGAAATTTGAAGAACAGGCACCAACAAGGATCAAGTCGCTGAAAGAAGTTCATTAACATGTTCAAGCCTTAGTGACAGAATAAGATGTAGAGATGATTCAGTTGAAGAGCAAAAAAGATTCCATGTATTTACATAATTTGAAGATACTGCTACAGGCTAATCAATTGGAATGTAACGAAGGTGTGAAGATCAAGATCAGTGCTAGTCACTTGTGAACCAGACCAGCGCACTAAGTATCAGCACATACGAGAAGGATCAACACATTAATTTACAGAAATAATTGCCAAAGCCTATTGACGATCAAGGACAGACATAATATTTCAAGGTATTGTCAAAATTTAATTTACTCTCTGAAAATTAAATAAGTAACAGATTAATTAATTATTTATAACAAATAATTAAATTAATCTAGTACTTGAATTATTTTCAGAGATGAATTAAAACAGCAGAATAAAACAGAAGAAAGAAGCCCAAGAGATACAAAAATAGTATTACTATGCGCAGTTACTATGCAAAGTTACTATGCACGGTTACTATTTGGGGTTGGTGTAATAGTGCCTGGTTACTATTTGGGGTTGGTGAAATAGTGTCCAATTACTATTTGGGGGTTGTTGGAATAGTGCTCGATTACTATTTGGGGGTTGTTGGAATAGTGTCAAATAGTGACTTTCTATAATCTATAAATAGGCCTATTGTATTTCATTTCAAAACACACCTCAACACACAACTCTCTCTTCTCTCTCTTATATCTTCTCTATGAAAGCTGCTAGACAGTCCATCTAGTAGGAAAGCCGGCTAAGCCCGCTTTCATGAAGTGTCGGGTAGAAGGTCCTTGTGCGTAAACTATCCTTAGGAGTGTAAGCTGCTAGACAGTCCATCTAGTAGGAAAGACGGCTTAGCCCGCTTTCAGGAAGTGTCGGGTAGAAGGTCCTCGTGCCTAAACTATCCTTAGGAGTGTTCTGGTTTTGAAGCTAATCCATTGGATTAGAAGTTGTAACACCCCTTCGAGTTTATTATCAATAAAGATATATTCTCGAAATTATTTTTTTTTGGTAGTATCGTATTCAACCCCCCCCCCTTCTATGATATATGGTGTGATATTTTTTTGGTATATATTAATTATTGCAAGATTCTGTTTTAAATTAAAAGTTACCGTGTTTTAATTAAAGAAAATTATTATTGATTGGAAAATATGATATTTTAGGTGTTTATAAAAAGTAATATCATCAATTCAAAATAAACATTTCTTAATTAAAGAGGCAACCGGCTAATTTCCATTTATCATATTATTTTATTATTTATTTTAATAATTAGGATGGCTATGCCGAAAACCGAAACGACAAACTTTCAATGCCCGCGCGATGCACTGGTTTCTTTTATTATGTTATAAATTTTATTTTATATTACAATTATGTTTTTATATAATCATCATTGTTAATAATTTTTTTAATTTTAATTTTATATAATTTAATATACTCATATTTACGGATTATACTAATGTATCATTATTATAAACAATATATACGGATTTTTAATATATCTTATTAATAATTGAAAAGTGTTGTGTGATACTTTTGGATATATATTAATTATTGTAAGATTAGTTTTAAATCAAAAAGGTAACATGTTTTAAATCGAAAGAAATATTAATGATTGGAAGATATGATACGATTGATGTTTTTAGGTGTTTATAAAAGGTAATATCTTCAACTGAAAATAACTGTGAAAAAGACAATCGACTAATTACCATTAATTATATTATGTTATTATTTATTTTAGGTGTTTTAATATTATAGATATCCTATATATTTTTTTTATAATGAAGGGTAAATAAGTAAATTCACGAAGTACAAAAAACATGTTGAGTATTGAATACGACTAAAGAAGACAGAGGGGGTGAATGGATTCTTGAACTTTTCTTTGTTCTTGAATCAGTGTAGCACAATATGTGTTTGTGTGTGTAGATTTGTAAATGTGGATTAAAAACAACACAAGACACAATATCACTTTAATCTAATATTTTATTAGATAAAGATTTTGCTACAATCTGTGAATACAAATGTTAGTATTCTCAGTTTCGTTTTTCTCAGAGAGATGTTTTCTTTTGTGTATGAAAAACTTAACTTCTAAAGAAGTGAGGCTGTATCCTTATAGAGCATGAATACAACCTACTTACTACAAATAAGGTAGCTAAACAACTTTACTTTCTAGTATGTCTATCCTTTTTGAGTAAGCATCCAAACGGCTATGGGTTTGACTTTGCAAAGCTCTGTTCAGATCCACTTCTTTAGCTCTTTGTCTCTTGTACATCTCTCCAAGCTTCTTTGTAGGCTTTTCCAAAGTACATTACAGATTGTGGTCCATAAAGTGCTTTAGCTTGTTGCAGGTCTCTGACTTGTACAATTCTTCAGTATTTTGTCTCCAAGATTGTATTCGAGAAGTAACTCTGTTAGTGATTCGAGAACTAGAATTGGCTTGATCGATAACTCTGAGTTCTCAAATGCTGTTGATGTTTCGAGAACTAGAATTGGCTTAATCGATAACTCTGAGTTTTCGAATATAGTTAAACTGACATATCGAATGACATCTCGAATAAGTCTTTTCTTCAGGAATCCTTGAGATATCGAATAGAGCATTTTACTTATCGAATCCCTGAGATATCGAATAGCTTCTTTAGTGCTTGAGATATCGAATAGAGCATTGACTTGTTGACTCTTAGAGAACTCGAAAGATTCTTTGACTTGTTGACTCCGTGAGTTCTCGAATAGAGTATTAGACTTGTCGAATCTCTGAGTTCTCGAATAAGGCTTTGACTAGTTGACCTTCAGAGATATCGAACAGTGTCCTTTGAGATATCGAATCCCTGACTTCTCGAATGCTAGACTTCTCGAATAGACAAATGTACTTCTCGAATTGGTACTTAGGCAAATTCTTCATTTCTTCAAATCCCAACTGTGATTATTTGACAGTCTTTATCTCCTTGCTTGAGGCATGAACCTTGGAACTTCTTTCAAGCATTATTCTTGACTTTATAAGTACAGTTACACAACTAGGATTTGGTGCCTATTACAAGCACAGAACAAATAGAAACTCTACAACTAGAGGTTCCCTCAGTTAAGAGGTCATGTAGGTAATGCATAGCATTACACATACTTAGGCTTGTTATTATATGAGTACAAGCATGTCTTTGTGACTAACAATCTCCCCCAAATTGTGATTAAGACCCTTAGTCACAATTTCATGCCTGATAACAAGCCTAACATACATAAAGATAAAACTTTGAAAAGCACAGGTATGTAGATTTGAACTAAGAACATGAATATAAATACAAGTCTGTAATCTTACAGACTATGATGAGATGCTAGCCTTTATCATTTGATTCCATCTCCATTTCCTTGGCTAGTAGATCATCATATGCCTTCTGTTTTCTTTCTTTTTCCTTCCTTGCATTCTCATCCATAGCTCTTATGATTTCTGCCATTGCATCCAATTCTTCAAGCAAGATAGAGTTTTTGAAATCTTCAAGTACTGGTTTCAGAATGTTGGCCGGATAGTGATTGAGTAGGTTCATTCTTATATTGACATTATCTCCATTTCTTCTCATATACTTCACCACATAGGGATTGAATTGAACTCTACACAATCCCTTAGCCCTCAACACTTCTGCTTCAGCTTCCAGTTTATCAATTTATTTTTCCCTTTTCATCCACTTCTCAAGGCACCCCTTTCTTATCAGCTCTTCATGATCTCTCTTCATCTTCACAAAGTCAATCAGTTCCAGCTTTCTTACTCTTTCCACTTTATCATTTGCATCCAACATGGCAATAATCCTTTCTATGTCATATAACTTGCCCCAATTTTGACACTGCCCTTGTTTAAACTTCTTCTGTCTTCCATCATTATACTTGATCTCAAGGGAGTCATCAATGATGAAACATGATAGATTCTTTGAGCTCTAAGGTATTCCAGTTGGTCTTCATTGTAGTCTTCATCTAATGGTTGGAGTTTTAGACTTGGATAGATTGTTAGGGTTCTTGATTTGGAAAGCTTTGGTTTTCTTGCTGCTTGTTTGAATTTGATCCTTTTATTGTGGTTGCCTGGCAGTAGTATGTGACCTTTGCTGGTAGACCATTGTAGTATTCCATCAGCAGTTTGCTTTTTGAAACATACAGATGGTTTCTTGACTTGAATCTTCTTCTCTTCTTGAGGTGGTAAAACAGTTGCAAAAGCCATGGAATTAGATTTTGGTATATCATTACTAACAGCATTCACCCTAGACTTAGAGTCTTGTGTTGTGTTGTGGTGAGATTACTGCTAGCACCTAGCAATGCCTAAGGCTTGCTTTTTTCCATTCTTCCTCTCATAAACTTTGCCTTGGTCATCATCCTTCTTGTCCTTGCTGTCCTTCTTTTTCTTCTTATCTTCATCACCCTTATCACTCCTGTGATGACTTCTCCTCCCATCACTCTTATCTTCATCTTCATCATCCTTATTCCTCCTTGGCTTGGCCATTTCTGGAATTACACCAGTTGCAATGAATGATCTTAGGATTTGTAGTGCTTCTATCTCTTCAGCAGTTCTTGTCCCCTTCTTCTTTTGCAGTAGATCAATGATATCAATGATGAGTCTATGGTTCTGAAGAGTAAGATCTCTGGGAATGACCAACTGATTGACATCTTGAATTTTGGTGCCAAACTGCTAAAGAATGGTTCTTGGATTGGTGCACACTTCAGGCAATCTGGCTTGTTGATCATTCCTCAAGTCATTGTACAGACTTCTGTTGTTCTCATTTGCATCTCTTTTCTCAATCAGCTTGATTAGGGCATCTACCTCTGTGAACTTTAAGTCTTGAAGAGTTTTGTAGGTTAGATGCCATATCTTGGATTTAGAAACCATCACTATCTCCTTGTACCATGAGCTGTTGACTTTCTTGGGTATGACAGTGAAGTATTCAACCTGATCCTTCAAACTCCTCAAATACATTATCATGTCACCAGCCTATTCCTTTTGGGCTTTCAAAAACTCCAAGAATGCTTCATCATGATAGACATTTGAGTTAGCAACTTCTTGTAGCTTGGCCTCTGTTATCAATTTTGCTTCTACAGGCTTGGCACTTTCAACTCTGGAGGATGGAGGTTTGTCAGATGGCATACTTCCTGCAACCAATGTGGAGGTGATAGATTGTCTCTAGACACTAGGAGTTGTGATGTACACAGTTGGTAAGGTAACAACTGGCAGAGATGGAGGCTCATCAACTTTGGCTTTCCCTTTTCCTGGAACATGGGTTATAGATTTTGAACTCCTTTGATGACCATCCTCATTTATTGTAATACCTTTCTCCTTGGGCTTCTCCTTTCTAGACTTCTCCTCTTTTGACTCTCCTTTAGGCTTTGAGTCCCTTAGGTTTCTCTTCTCCCTCTTAGGCTTGGAGTTAGGCACTGAGGCTTTAGTAGGGGCCCTTGGGTTGGAAGAGGTGAGATTGCCAGATTCATCTCGAAGAGGGAGACCCAAATGCTTCATCATTGTAGATAACATAGATTGTTGATGCAGAAGAACATCAGCTGTGGTGGAGGCTTGAGTGCTCAACTGCTCAGAGATAGTTGCTACTTTGTCTGCTAGATGAGAATTGGATTTCTTGAGGGATGTCACTTCTGTTTCCAGGGCAGCCACCTTTTTGAATAACTCATTAGATTTGAAACCAGAAAGTGACTGTTCGTTTAGTCTCTGCACTTCAAACTTGGTCATCTCATGCACTGGGACCTCAGTGATCAGCTTATCTCCATACTGGTTTGCAAAGAGGGTCCTGAGCATGGCATTTGCATCAGTTGTCTGATCAGATAAGATTTGCAAAGAGGGTCCTGTGACAGCATCCTTCAGTATAGCTAGAACATTATCCATCTTGGTGCAGGTGGAGTTGCAGACTTTGCTGTCTTTGAGAACACTGTCCAACTGAGGGAACCTTGCATCAAAGGCCCTCTTTATTTCTCCCACAGACTAGTATATTGTACCACTTACCTTGTTGACTTCTGATTTGACACCTTTGCCAAGGTAGTGTGCAGCCTTGAGGAATCCTTTGTTAGAGTCATTGATGGCTTCATACACTTCACCAGGAGTTAGGGATTTAGCATTTGAACCCAGTGAAGTGATGTATTCCTCTCTTAGATACTGAAGAGCTTCATTTAGAGTGAGATCAAATTTTCCGTGCATCCAGGCATCTACATTGCCATCTCTCTCAACATCATCTATTATCTTTGGCTTTTGTATCTCCACATCATCTCTGTGGCATAGGAGAATCGCCTCATAGTCTGGGTTTGGCAAATTTGAAGTGAGAAGGTGGTGAGCAATCTTTGTGAACTCTGGAATCTGATCCACAGTTAAGCTTTGAAGTGCTTCAACCGTCAATCGTGGTGGAACTCCTGATCCTGAAGCACTGCCATGTTGCACAGGCTTCAACCATTGTGACATAAAGTCAGAGCTAGAGCTAGGCAAGCTAGACTCCTCAGTTACAGATGCAACTTCTGTAACCGGATGGAATGACTCTACTACTGGTGTCTCCATAGAAGTCGGATGAGTTACACCAATAGTTGACACAGGCACAGAGTCTCTAGTGAAAATTAGTGAATCCTCTGTGTTTTTGATGGTGTCATTAGGATATGCCCCAGCTCGCATTCCCTCACCATCTAAATGTAGCTCCTGGGTGGTGAGCATAGTGTCATGCACTAAGTCACTTGAATCCATTGGCTCACCAAGAGAAGAAAATTCTTGGTGATCAATGCCTTGCTCCTCAATTGCTTGAGTTGCAGGCTCCAAAGAAATTTGTGAGATAGATTCTGGAAGAGAAGTGTCGTTTAGATTAGATTTTGGCAACCCCCCCTGAGAAATAGAGGGAGTTTCAAGTGTGATGTTCTCTCCACTCAGTGTTGTGCCAGCCTTATCACTCCCATGTGCTGAATCTTTATAGGATTGTGCATTGAGGAGGATGCTTGATTCTATAGATGCATCCTGTTGAGAGGATACATCTAGTGAGCTGTTTGCCCCTGATTTTACAACTTCAGCCATTTGTGTGACTGAAGAGGTGGTTTTAGATTTCTTCTTCTTCTTTGGCCTTAGTAAGGGTGACTCAGGTTCCTCACTTTCTAAACCTAATTCTACAGCCAAGGCTGCTTCAGTTAAGATTTTTAGAGGTTCAGAAGTAACCTATTTTCTCTTCTTCTACTTTTTACTGACACCGCCCTGTTGAGAGGATGATGCAGGTGGCTCTGTGTTTGGTAAAGTGTTTGGCTGAGAGGGTTGGTTAGGAGGCCCTGGGTTAGCATTTTTCTCTACTTGCTTGGGCCTAGCTAACTCAGATTTTGATGCAAATATTGGCATGTTGTGGGGGTAAGTCCTAAATAAACTCTCCATAAGGGGAGTTATTTTGAGTCTTACATCCACATCATTCATAGTCTCCAAACTCTCCATGGATTTCGGATAGCCTATTCTATTTTTGTCTAACCCAGGAAATTCAATCAATTTAGCATCTATGAAATTAAGTACATATTGAATAAAGCGAGGGAAGAAAATTTCATTACCTCTCTTGGCTGAGTTCTTACCAAGTCTCCCATACAATTCTTGCATTATAATCAGTCCAACATCAATCTTTCTCCCATATGCTAGAGCATAGCCTATTTGTTGAACAGGTGTGCTGATTTGATCAAAGCTAGATGTGACGCCCCCAAGTCTGAGGTCAAAGATTCAGGTCGTCACATCATCATCCAACCATATCATACCTGTATTAACTTTACAACTCAACCATACATACGTCCAGGCCTCAATCTTACGCAAAAACAAGTTAGAGCCTCAGAAACGATAATCACAAGTAACACCAAATATTACAATTCATCTGTACAATCCAGAGTCTTACGCACTTCCACTTATACAACTATACTTGAAGACAAGTCTTGCTATTACAGTTGAAAACCTATCAGACTTACACTGTAGTATTTATCAGGAACTAAATCATCTCCGGGGTAATTCTTCTACTCCTCTTCTGCTGGTGCGGAGTTAATCGGCCAAATTCTTCTCTTTCTGAAAAGTTTTTATAAAGCAAGAATGAGCTACATAATGCTCAGCAAGTTCACCATTTTGTAAAATAATAATGTGGTTTATTTCGACAACATTCCCAACTATATGGGTATATATCTCAGATTTCAAAACATAATTGGACAATGTATATGTCCGAGTTTGAATAAAACATCTATACTCACTAAGGAGCTTTAAGAATAACATATGAACCCTTTATAAGGTTCCCATTTCAATATATCTCAAGTTTGAAAATATATACATATGAGTATATCATTTTCGGCAAAACACTCTACGATTAACATACTGTACATGGAATACATCATTGCAAACCTCTTTCCTTCCATTAGCTTAGAAGGTTTCTCATACAAAAACATTTCATTCTTTGAAACAATTGCAAGAGTGCACTAACACGTGCCAATCTTTATAGAAAATCTTGCAGTTCTAGATACTGCACGATGTCAATATTTTTCTTATCAAAAACCACACTATCGGCAACTTGGCACTTAGGCCCAAGAAGCAGTGTTTGAGTATTTTTCCAAAGTAGAGGATGGGACTGGAAGAAAACATAAAAACCTGACAAGGATTGACGATGATCAGTCGCCACATCCAAGTCCAATAATCCGCGGGTCTTCTCTACCGGTAGAAGGATAGAAACTACATCCGTAACTATCCCCGGGTGAAAACTACATCCGTAATCACCCTCGATGAAAACTACATCCGTAATCATCCTTCGGCAACACCTGGGCCGGAATAATAATTGATGGACCGCCTGGCTCACGACCGCTTACACATCCCGGGAATCGTTCGTCAACGGTTCCCACACCTGCCAGAGTCCATTTTTCTTTTTCTTTTAAAACTTGATTTTGATTGAAAATTGAGTAATTGAGGTCCGACATCAGTCGACCAATGATTCTTGAAATCATACAAGAAGCAAACCTGACCGGGGGTTTTCGAAAATGTTTTGAGTTCGAAAGAGTTCGAGTTTGAAAGTGCTAAAGGTATCTTGGATTAGCTTTGTCTTTAAAATAATGAACAATAATTAATAAATGATATTTTAAGATTTAATATTAATAATTAATAAAATAATAATTTAATTAAATAAGCTTTTAATCCAAGATAGGTATTTTGAGTATTTACGAAGATATAAAAATAATTACTTGAGTATACGATACTCCCCGAATGACCCTTCGGGTTTTCGCAATTTAATTACGATATAATAATATACCGCTCCCCGGTCAATAGTATATACGGACCGCTACGACCTCTATTGCTAGAGTCGTTGTCCGAAGAAAACATTTCATTCTAAGTTCAAGGGGGTGCAAACATATATGTACTTATACATCTCAATTTCATCGATACTTCGATAAACATAAACATTTGATATGATTGAAAACTACAAACACAACAGTGAAAGTCCTTGTATATGTAAGTTTTAAAAAGTAAACTTGCCTTGGTGGGGTTGGGGTGGTCGAGCTTGCGAAGTGGGATGATCTATACATAAGCAATAGCCGATCGTTAGTACTTTAACAATATCTCTTTTAATTGCGAGGTTTTAGGGGGTACAAAATTAACTTAATGACTTCGTCTTATGACTCTCTAGCCCCACTATAGGTCCATGCCATCACTCGATTACGCTCTTCACTTATTCGACTAAATTTGGTTACCATATCCGAATCATATCCATTACCCCTAAAATTACACTCCACTTACGACTTTTTTCCTTGCGCGAATTTTACTCTATCATTTTTATAAAATTGAAAATTACATATTTTAATCCAATTCTTTTTGTGTAGCCTTCACCACTGCATTTACTAGCTCCTCTAATTTTTCCATAAATTTTTAGGGGTTTAAACAAGGTTCACAAGGGGACCATTTAGTGCAGTCCGGATTCCAGAAACACATTTCACTTCTCAGGCCATAACTCAAAATCTATACATCACCTAGTCATGAACCTTACATTTATGGAAACTAAATTCAAATACCTTTCCAACAATATATATCAGGACTTCAGGGGACAAGGTTTAGGGGTTCAAAACCCTCCTACAAGACAGTACAAGTTCCTGGAAAATACTCAGCATGCTTTTACAACTTCACTAACCAAGAATCTTATATACACATCACAACCATCATCTAAACCACCAAGATCCTACTTTACAACATACATGGAGTTACATACACTAACCAAAAGCTTAAAAATCACAACCACAACACTTAAACTCAAGATTTACATCATCCATAACTTATATGTCCAAGATTCACACTAACATCCATGGATCTAACATTAAACACCATAAATAATTCATGGCCAAGAGGGGTTAGAGTTTTATACCTTCTTGATGTTCTTACAATCTCAAACAAGCTTGGTTAACCTTGGGGAAGCCTTACTCTATGCTCACCATCTTCAATCTCACCAAAGAAATCAAGAACATGGAAGTGGGTTTCCTGACTGGAAAAACACGCCCCAAAGATCAGCCAAAACGAAGCCCTTGCACTCGTTTCCTGGTCGAGGCTCCTGAATGAAAGTTGTAGAGCGTCTTAACAGCTTTCTAACTATATAAAGAACAAAAAATTTCATTGAGTAATGAAGGCTCTAGGCCCGTTTTACTGAGAGGGTGTTCTGCTGGGCAGGATGGTTTTGTTCTTGGTTTCATGTTCTAATAATGCCATACACTTGATATATATCTATTTTTGGTTGGATGCATCTCATCCTTGCTAGGTGGCAACCTCTCATTGGCTCCTATAGATTTCTTATCCACTTAAATTGCAACCAAGTCCTTTGCTAATTGCAACCAAGTCCTTGTCTCTTGTTTCTTGCACTTAAGTCCTTTTGTTTTGTTTTCTTTTCCACCGCTTTGATTTCCTTGTCGTTTCTTGAATAAAATAAATACGTTACAACTTATACATTGCATATTATTGCTTTAATATAGCACAATACCTCGAACGAATATTAATTCCAACATCCCTTGTTTATTTCTCTTTATCTCAGAAAACGTTCTCCGGATTTCTCAAGCATTCTCTTTTCTCAATTCTAGGAGTTTATTCTCAATCCTTTTTCCCTCTCATAATATCCTTCCTTGGACTCTTAATATTCCATATCCTTAATCCATGATTCGTTCGCTCAATCGCTTAATCTCATTGCAAAGTTTCAGCGGTTTCTAGAACGTTTGTTTCACTTCCTCAGTGGTTTTCGTTCCAAATTCTCAAATCACTTATAATAAAATTCCAAAATATTAACTCCTCAATTCCTCAAATTAAATATCTCATTTCTTGATATTACTAATATATAATTCACTGATCGGTCAAATATTACACGAAAATAGAATTTGGAATTTCTGAATTCCGATCGCATTTACATACACTTATTTACTCCGTAGATTACTAGTATAACTTCGGAGTATCCACACTACGTCTCGTACATAGGTGGCATGAAAAATTTTCTTAATCCTCAAAATCACTATTCATCCACCAAATCACTATTCATTGATGCACTTCATCATAATAGGAAAAGTTTTAATTCTACCGAAATTTTGGGTTCTTACACTAGACTTCCTTGCTGTGAAGACTTGAAGAAGAGTGGCAAAGACATAGCTCCATTCTTTTCTCAAGTACTTCCTATTCAAATTTCCAAGCTTGATTCTATCTGAGTAGTTAATAAAATCAAAGAAGTCTTCCAATTCCTGATCAGTAGCTTGACTGTCATACACTTCTTGTTGTAAGCCCAGTGCTCGATCCATATCTTCAGTGGTGAAAGTGATGTCCTTATCCTGAATCTTGCAGTAGATTACGTATGATGTTATTGCATTCTCTAGGGCCACGACCTCCACATTAGCAGTTCTCCAAAACTGTTCTAGTAGGTCTAGATACAGAGTTGGGTTAGCTGAGAATGCATCCTTGATGTATGATTCAGACATCCATCGAACGAAGCACTTAACGTTTGCATTGGGTGCTTCAACATCGTTGGTTATTGCTATGAAATTGGTGTGGGTAGGAATTGTGAGTTGGGTATTTGCCATTGTTACACAGAGAGATGAGAAGAGAATGAAGGTTGAAGGTTGAAGAAGAAATTTAGTTTTTGACGTTAGGGTTTTCAGAGGTTTTGGAACTTTAGCTGCCTGAGAAATGGAATGAAATGATTTGAACAGTTGTGGAATTGTATATATGTGAGTGACTTGAGTTGTTGATTAGATATATGTTCTGTATCGACAAGTCAGTCATTCGAGAAGTATAAAACAACTATTCCATAAGTCAAGAAAGGATTATTCGATATCTCAAGCAGTTTGTAACTCACAGCTGGCAGTTATCTAACTTAGAACATAATTCTAAATTAAATAAAATATGTTTTTATGAGTGATTTAAAATTCTGAATAAAAATACAAAATCGATTAAGATTCATCGGAAATTCAGCCTTTTCAAATAATTCGACAACTCGAATATTCTATTCGAGAACTCAGTCATTAGAGAACTCAAATGTTCTATTTGAGAAGTCAAGCATTAGAGAACTCAAATGTTCTATTCGAGAACTCAGTCATTAGAGAACTCAAATGTCCTATTCGAGAACTCAAGCAGGTCTCTGTTCGATTTCTCCAAAATGCACTATTCGAGAACTCAAGAGTGTTCCAAATAGACTTGTTAGGGAAGTCGACCATAGATATGAAAGTCATTCGAGAAGTCTGACTTATCGATCTACACTTTTCACTCATAAAAAATTAATTTTCACTATCTTTTCAAAATTCACTAGAATTATTCAAATTAAGAATATTCTACCAAATTAAATAGTGATAGTCTTAAAATTTCATAGAAATTTCAAGCTAATTTGAATATGATTTTCAACATATGCAACAGATTTGAAATATTTATAAATCATATTCCAGCCAACACTTACTTCAAAAATATTGAAAATTTAGATAAAGTAAGTGTTTACTGCTGCAACAATCTAGTTGATATTTTCACTTAGCCAGATTCTGAAGAATTCAGCATTCCAATCTCACTAACCAACCTTGTGAAGGTGGCTTCATCCAATGGCTTAGTGAATATATCAGCTAATTGTTTATCTGTGGGAACATAATGTAACTCAATGGTTCCATTAGTTGCATGCTCCCTAATAAAGTGATATCTGATGTCAATGTGCTTTGTTCTAGAATGATTGACATGATTGACAACTATAGAGATTGTACTTGTGTTGTCACACATGATTGGAATTCTTTCCAACACAAGTCCATAGTCTCTAAGTTGATTTCTAATCCAAAGCACTTGAGCACAGCAACTCCCAGCAGTTATGTATTCAGCCTCAGCTGTGGAAGTTGACACAGATTGTTGTTTCTTGCTGTACCAAGAGATTAACCTTTGTCCAAGAAACTGGCAGCTACCTGAGGTGCTTTTCCTATCCAATCTGCATCCAGCATAATCAGCATCAGAGTAACCAACCAGACTGAACCCTGTGTCCTTAGGATACCATAAGCCCAAGTTTGGAGTGCCCTTCAGATATCTAAAGATCCTTTTTATAGCAATCAAATGTGACTCTTTTGGATTTGATTGAAATCTTGCACACAGACATGTAGCAAACATGATGTCTGGCCTACTTGCAGTGAGATAGAGTAAGGAACCAACCATGCCTCTGTAGACTGAGATATCTACTCTCTTGCCTTTGACATCTTCATCCAATTTGGTGGCAGTGGCCATGGGTGTCTTTGTAGGTGAGCAGTCTTCTAAGTCAAACTTCTTTAATAGATCCTTGATGTACTTGGTTTGACTGATGAAAATACCATCCTTCCTCTGACTAACTTGCAATCCAAGAAAGAATGTTAACTCTCCCATCATACTCATCTCATATCTGCTCTGCATGAGCTTAGAGAATTTCTCACACAGCTTCTCATTTGTAGAACCAAATATGATATCATCCACATAGATCTGAAATAGGATAATATCATTACCATACTTCTTGTAAAACAGTGTCTTGTCCAATGTGCCTCTAGTGAATTGATTCTCAAGAAGAAACTGGGACAAAGTGTCATACCATGCCCTTGGAGCCTGCTAAGTCCATACAATGCCTTAAGCAATCTGTAGACAAATTCTGGGAAATGTGGATCCTCAAAGCCAGGTGGTTGTTGCACATAAACCTCTTCTTCCAACTCTCCATTCAGAAATTCACTCTTGACATCCATTTGATAGACTTTAAAATTTGAATGAGCAGCAAATTCCAAGAAGAATCTGATGGCTTCCAATCTAGCAACAGGAGCAAATGTCTCATCATAATCAATGCCTTCCTGTTGAGATTATCCTTTTGCAACCAACCTTGCTTTATTTCTAATGACCACACCATTTTCATCCATCTTATTCTTCAGAACCCATTTTGTTGCAACAATGGTTCTGTCCTTTGGTGCAGGCACAAGTTCCCATACTTTGTTTCTTTCAAATTGATTCAACTCCTCTTGCATGGCAATAATCCAATCTGGATCCAACAGTGCATCATCAAGTTTCTTAGGCTCAATCTGAGATAGAAAGCAACCATAGAGACACTCATTTTGAGTTGCTCTCCTAGTTCTCATTCCTACATTTGGATCTCCAATAATTTGCTCTACAGTGTATGACCTATCCCATTTCCTCGAGTGCTCAGTTTGGTTTCTCAACCTTGATGTTGCTTCATCATTCAAGACATGATCATCTTCATTTCCTCCCCCTGTGAAGCTACTACTATTCACAGGTGTGTCTTGGATGCTAGCCTCTTCACTGTTGGTTGGATCAGATTCTTCTCTTGCTTCATCATTCACTTGAGTTTGTTGAACTAGAGTTTCAACTTTAGTTTCAATCTCTTCATCAGAATCATCTAGATTATCAAACTTTAATGGATCTCTAACTTCATCATTGGCTTCTTCTAATCAAGGTAGTTTGCTGTCATCAAATGTCACATCTGTGCTTTCCATAACTTTCTTTTGAATGATGACATAAACCTTGTATGCAATTCTCTCCATAGAATAGCCAAGAAAAATTCCTTCAAATGCCTTTGCATCAAACTTCCCAACATATTCTGAATTGTTTTTCAACGCAAAGCATTTGCTTCCAAAAGTATGAACATACTTGTAAGAACCCCAAATTTTGGATATAATTAAAACTTTTTATTAAGTAATGATAAAATGAGGAACAATGATTGTAATGAATGGATATTACTTTGGACAATGATCTTGATGCATTGGTATATTGTCAGAATAGAGTAATTCGATGGTTGAGGACCTAGATAAGAATAATCTACCATCCAGGAAGGAGCTAATGGATCCTTGAAGGGAAATGAGTACGTGCATAGTGTTTCCCGTACGTGCATAGTATTTCCCGTACGTGCATAGTATTTCCCGTACGTGCATAGTGTTTCCTGTACGTGCATAGTGATTTTGTGGATGTATAGTGATTTTTGAGGTTTAAGAAATTTTTCATGCCACCTATGTACGAGACATGGTATGGATATTTCGAAGTCATATTAGTAATCTACAAGGTAAATAAGTGTATGTAAACGCGATCGGAATTCAGAAATTCCAAACTTTATTTTTATGGAAAATTGGATCGAGCAGTGAAGAGCATGTCAATGCGAACAAGAAAAGAGAATTATTATATCAAGGATTTTATTTTTATTAAATACGATTTAAGGATTTAGAACAAAAACCTTCGAGTTAGAAAAACGAGCGTTCTAGAAATCGCTAGAATTTTTAAAACGAGATTAAGCGATCAAACAAACGCTTAATGAGCTTTAAAATACAACACAACACAGATATATTACATGCAAGATCAGCTCATGCAAGTCATAAGAGGATTAAGTGTGAAACAAATCAAGAACAAGTGGATTCATGAGGTGTTTGATCAAGAACAAGCCAACAATGCACCTTGTTACTCTTTTTCTTTCTAACCACAAATCTTTGGCACATGGATTGAGGGGTGACAAGGCTGGTTACATCTGATCCTTGGCAAGGGAAATATCATAGAAACATATCATTTATCAATTGAAACAAAGTGGGAGAGAAAAGCCAAGCAACTCCATCTCTCTCCATTTTCTTCAAACTGCCCAGCAAGAACCACCATGAAATAAAAATTCATATCTCCACTTCTACCCATTCATAGATCACCAAATTTTAACCATAGCTTCCTCAATATATGTAGAGTATTCGTTCAAAATTTCATAATTTTTGAAGATCGTTTGGATAGGTAAATAAATTCAAGAAAATCACCCTGTTTTTCCCCTCAAGAAACAAGACTTCGAATTTTTGGAATTTTTAGATTTCCAAACCAAGCTTCCACTCCTTGTTTGATCATCAAATTTTTATGGTGAGTCCTATATTTCATAAAAGCAATCTCCTAAAAATTTCAAGTCCAAACTCCTTTGTTTCCATTTTCAAAAAAATCATGAAAGAGGAGGATGAATAGTGTTTCATGAACTAATCTTTGATTTTTTTTGTTTTCATGGTTGATCTTAGCTACCCTAAGGCTATCCAAGGACTATAACAAGCTTTGTAAGGCTAGTACATACTCTCAAGAAGGTATAACACTCTTGAAACCCTAGATCAACTTTAAGTTTATGGATGTTTTTGATGAGCTAAGCTTGGTTATGATGTTAGCATGATTATAAGCATAATTAGTAAGTGATTTAGTTGAGCAAGAAAGCATGTTAATTATTGTGGTAAACTGGTATGATCTGGACTTGATGATGTTCATAATCATGTGATAAGTTGTGTGGATGCCCGGTGTGGCTTGGTTGGATTGTTATAATTTTTGGAACGTTCGATATATAGCCGTCGTAATGCCGAAATTTCGTTAACCTTAAGAAAAACAACTTGGACAGTAGATGTAACTCACTGCCTAGCTTTGCAATCTGCCATGATAGGATAGGTAATGTTCTAAGCTTCGTTTTGATATAAAGATCACGTGAAACGGACTTACGGTTTAGGATTTATGACCAAATTACTAAAAGTAGTTCGAATCCGTAAACGAAAGTTCATAACTGTAATTGAACCCTCGTAAACTATGTAACGTCATGGTGAATCTTGGTAAATAAATACTAGAGGTAAAAAGGAAGGCGTGAAAGAAAACCGTATGTCAAAAGGATCATTTTTCGATTTATTAAAAATGTTCGAGTCGAGGTTAAACGCGAACGAACCCCTAAAAGACGACTCTTTTATAACTTCGGTAAAACACTTAGAAAACGGGCGATAAAACTCGGAGTATAATATTGGTTCGTAACGATCAACCTTAGAACTCATATGACTTAAGTAGGTCCCAAGTATAAATGCAGTGACATGTCGTATTAACGAACGAATGTCGGGTCGGATCAGTGATAATAAGTAATCCACTAAAGGGGCTATAACGAGATAACTCGAGAACGTGTTTCGATTTAAGTATAACTTAACTTTTAATATGTTAAGTGATTAATCCCGAATGCCTTGGCTATTTATAGATCACCAAGCTGAACCGGGACCCGCTACCACTACCCCTTACCGTACTCGACTACCAGGCAAGTTTCAATTCCCTTCTTTTAGGCTGTTGTTGTGATTGAATAAATATATATATATGATTGCTGATATACATATGCCATTGCATGCATGCCTACTTTCAAGTTGAATTGATATACTTGTTCCCTGAATGTTATTGTTGGCTTATAAGCTAGATAGTTATACATCAGTTATAAGCCGGTTATTGTAAGACCCTCATAGAAGGGCGTATACATCTTATTCATCAAAAATAGACCGGGAGTCAATATTCCTTGATATATCGAGATTACCTCGGAGGAAAATATTTAAGTAAATATTTTCCATTATTCAGGCGACGAATATTATTTGAATATTCGTTCGAGATTATTTATTTAATGATCCTTACTTCAAATAATTATTTGAACGTAATCATTCGACGAATAATATTTGTCAATATTCATTCAGAGTCGAATTGATTATCGAATATTATTTCGAATATTCTTCTAAAGATGAGACTACTAAATGAATATTATTTGGATATTCTTTTAGAATATTATTTTATTAAATAAATATTACTTTTGAATATTCATTTAAGATATTAAATACTTGATGAATATTATTTTAATATTCATCTGAAGCTTGATTTAATTATCGAATATTATCTCGAATATTCCTTAAAGTTTGGATTACTAAATGAATATTACTTGATATTCATTTAGAATATTATTCATTAAATGAATATTACTTTATCAATATTCATTTAAATTCCTAATTAATTATGAATATTATTTTGAATATTCATCAGGGTTCTATTTAATCACCGAATATTATTTTAAATATTTTAAATATTCCTTTCAGGACTTATTAAGTAATGAATATTACTTTGAATATTCATTTGATTATTTAATTATGCAATAAATATTCTCCTGATATTTCTTCAGGGATTATTTTTGAGAAATACTCTGATTAAAGATATTCTTTCATATTCCCAAATACTCCTTAAATATTTTAACTCAATAAATATTCTCTGAATATTTATTCCATACTTAGAATAACCTCGATAAGGTTTATCTTCTTCGATTATTACAGAAAATATTTCGGAGTCATATTATTATTAATCTTATATCAAGAAAGGTTCTCAGACATCATTCTTCTTTGAGTCTATCCCCTTAATAATAAGGGAACCTTACTTTGAAAATGTTATTTATCTTGTCGACTTCCCGGTCATAAAGTATTCCCTTCACCCGCAACTCGGGTGCTGTTGACTTATTAAGTCGTTGCTTACCTTCTCATCTTTCGAGGGGTAAGATTACTGGAACAAGTTGATATCCGTTACCAAGTAATAGCTTGGGAGTTATTGGTAAATTTTCCTTTCCAACTAGATACGACTACTTTGTGGAGTCTTATCAACAAGTATTATACTTGGGGAAAGGGGGACGAACGTTATATTCAGAATCATGAATTCTATTTGAACTAGGAGTCGTGTAAGAGGCCGAGTAGCGCCGGTCCATCCCCTTGGCCCAACCGTTGGCCGGGGAGAGCTAGCAAGGCGGTATACAAGTAAAGCCGTCAGTTCTTCCTTCTACCGGTAGTAAATCTAAATTGAGCTGTACGATCTCGACTGATCATCAAGATTGGAACAGCGGGCGCGGTGAATACTCCATCATTGGTTCATCATCCAAATTCATTTATTTCCTGCAACATGATTACTGTTGGCAGAGTTGGAAAAGAGTCATAACTGGAATTGCAACCTTTTTCTTGCAAGTTCCTCTTCTTAATAACAATAAGAATATCTCGCTTACTTTGATGTAGCAGATATTTCTTCAAACAAATACTTTAAGTTACCTTGTAACTTCATCGTTCATATTATACTGGCATCATTTCCGTAAATGCAAGGCATATGGTTTGAAAGATACTTTTGAACAGTTATACATTATTGTTCAGTTATATATTATTGTTGGTGGGCTATTGCTCACCCTTGCTTTATTATTATATCACAACAACAGTTAGACCAGATGACTCGCACAAGGCGCACTCGACGCGGGCGAGGACGATGAGACTACCAGAGCTGTAGAAGAAGCTATTGGTAGGGTATATTTATTCTTTCAGTACCAAGAATATAGTCTAGTATGACTTATGTAAATGGATGGCAAAGGGTATGTATTTATATTGAAATCCTTTTGGATTGTAAGAACTCATAATGTGATTAATAAAATTTGATTGTTACTCTGATTTCATCTCTGGGACTATAACGGGTGTGTTTTATATTGTTGTGTTGGGTCATAGAGACGTAATTTATTTTATGTTAAGGAAAGTTTAATTGTTATGGACAGAATTGGAAACCGTAACCACCGGATCCCGGACCCCGGATCTTGGGGGTGTTACAATACTTTAGAGTAGGCTTCTTTCCAGTCATCAAATTGTAAGGTGTCTTTCTAGTTTTTTTTATTGATGAGGGTTCTGTTCTGGATGTAGCATGCAGTGCTCACAGGCTCAGCCCAAAAACATGTAGGCATATTTGCATCAAGCAACATTGTTCTAGCAGCCTCAATTAGAGTTCTGTTCTTTCTCTCAACTACTCCATTTTGTTGTGGAGTCCTTGGAGCTGAGAAATGTTGAGAAATGCCATTCTCTTTGCAAAATGCTTCAAGTAAGGCATTTTGTGAACTCTGTTCCATTGTCACTTCTCAATGCAATTACACTTACATTGTTGGCTTTTGCTTCCTTGTCAACTTTCTTTATGTGCTCAATGATTACTTGTGGAGCCTCATCCTTTGATGCTAGAAATTCCACCCATGTATACCTTGTGTAGTCATCAACCATCACTAGGGCATACTTTTTTCTTGAGAGTGACATAATATTGACAGGCCCAAACAAATCTATATGAATTAATTGCAGGGGCTTGGTGATTGATGTCACTGTATTTGACTTGTGGCTTGACCTTTTCATCTTTCCTTTTTTACAAGCCTCACACACTCCTTCTTGACAGAATTCAAGTTTGGGCATGCCTCTCACTAACTATCTTTTGACCAGAGAATTAATGGCCTTGAAGTTCAGGTGTGATAACTTCTTGTGCCATAGCCAACAATCTTCATTTGATGCTTTTGATTAGAAGCAACAAACTTTGTCCTTGTTTGAAGAGTCCATATTAGCTACAAACAGGCTTCCTTTCCTTACTCCAAATAGAGCAAAATCACCAGTCATCTTGTGGGTGATCACATTCATCTTTGTCAAAATTTACCTTGAATCCTCTATCAGTAAACTGACCAAAGTGCTACATCTTCAATGATGACATTACCAACTTTTAACTTGCCATATCCCAATGTGTTACCCATGCTGTCATCTCCAAAAGCAACCATTGGGCCAGCCTTCTCCTCATATTGTGATAGCAGGGCCATATCACCAGTCATGTGATTTGAGCATCCACTGTCCAAAATCCACGTGACCTTCTTTTCACTTTCTTTGCCCTGCAAACACAAAAGTATTACTTCTTCTTTGGTACCCAAACAAGTTTGGGTCCATTTGGCTTAGAAACAGTTTTATCATAAACAACATGCTTATCAACTTTCTTGGTGTTAGTCTTCTTGTCACTGTTAGAAGTCTTAGAACCTGAGGTTTCAGACTTAGGTGACAGAGGTACCTTCCTAGCTCTAGGAGGACTTGAAGACTTTGACCATATGTAGTGTGTGTGAGAGTTGCGACTGATACAACCATCAATGAATTGCCTTCTCAGATTGAAACAACTAGTCATGACATTCATATTGCATGGCATACAGTCAAATTTATCACAGAATGGAGCATCTCTATGTCTTAAAGGCACAGAACAGTCATAGAAAGGTTTGGGCACACTACCAACAGGTTTCTTGCATGCATGAGTTAAATGATTGGTACTGAAACAATTTTGACAAGTTTTCCTAGGGGCATTAGGCATATAAGCATAATTATTATCTTTGTTAATGTTAGGCCGAATACACAATTAATAATCAAATTCGTATGAGAGTTTAACAAGTAAGACGTTTATGCACTTAAAAACTTCTGGTATTAAGAACCCTCTTCGTGATGTAAACTATCACAAAGAGCTGCTTGGTTACAAAATAAAGATAATTCGTTGTACGATGCCCTTCTAGGGTTAACCTAACTGTATTTATAAAACATACAGCTACAATACAATCTCTAATTGATATTCGTAATAATCAGCTATACAATGATATCAATTACAGATTGTCACACGTCTTCTAAGTCAACTCAATCTCTTTGATAGCTATCCAATCTTCAAAGATATCGCTTCCATAATAATCTTCAATTGATCTCTAATATCTTCTGTTGACTCTGTACGCGCTTCCTCAGACAGAGTTTAACTAAACTCTGTCCAGCTTCCGTCAGTCAGACTTTACTAAACTCTGACTTCCTGTTAGGTCCAAATGTGTTGTAGAGGGGGGGGGTGAATACAACTTTTCGAATATGAGAAGCAATAAAAACGATGCAATAAATGAACACACAGATTCAAGGAATATATTTCTTTATATATAACTTGAAAGGGTTGCTACAACATTCATTACAAAGTATAACAGAAGTTGAGAGAGAAGTGAATGATACTAAGCTCTGTGAATGCACTCTCTCTTTTTCTCTTGTGTTTTTCTCTAGAATTGCTCACTAACTAAAACATTACACAAGTACTTCTATTTATACTACATGTAATCTATGTCCTGTAGTCTTCAAAGACTAAGATGTACGTGGCCCAATGATGTCCACATAATTCTTGCCTTATCTTGAAAGCTTGGAAATCTGCCAATCAGAAGATGCCATGTGTCATGTTGAAGCTGCACCTAAGTAGAACTTCTACTTGAGAATTTCTACTTGGCTATCTCGAAATTCCTAAGTGGAACTTCTACTTGGCTATCTCGAAATTCCTAAGTAGAACTTCTACTTGAGAATTTCTACTTAGCCATCCAGAACATTTAGTACTTAGAAAATATTCTGGTCTTCAACTTGAAACTTCAATGCACATCTTGAACTTGTGATATCTTCATGTCTTCTTTATTCTTCAACAAGCTCTTGAACATGGTTCTTTATTACTGACATAAACTTGCTATCAATGTCCTGACACTTGATGCACTGGTCTGGTTCATAAGTGACTAGTCTTGATAGTGTTTCTGCTTCTTGAATAAATTACCATATTCACTGAATAACTTGGCTTTCCAATATTTGCTTTCCTTCTTCTTCACTTGAAATCAATTGGTCTTGTTGATACTGATAGTTATGATCTTGATTCTTGATTAATCAAATCACCGAGGCATGAACAACTTTGACTTGAACTTCTCTCAATGATTTCTTCTTGGCTTGATCATAGTTAGCATGTTTAATTGTATCAATTACCTTGTCTTCATTTAGTGTTGATTTCTTGTGACTTCCTGTTCTTGATTGTCTTCTGGTTAAGTATCTTTTCCTTTAGTTTGAGTTACATTAGTTATAGTGTTACAAGTTTATACACTCTGCCTTTCAATCTCCCCCAATTTGATTGTCTAACAATGACATTCAAATTAATGAAGGATAACTCAACTAAACAATGAGACGAGAAAAGATAATTAACATTACATTCTTGAATAATATACAATTGAAAAGAACTTGAAAACAATACAATGAACATAAAAACTAGAAACAGAATTCGAACCTCGAATTAAAGATCATTTGAATGATTCCTATCACCTGGATTATTTCATACCTTCTAGTCAAACTTATATCACCTTATTGGATTCACTCTAAGGTGAATTTCCTCAAGTGAGTTAAAGCAACCGAAAGACATGAAGTTTTTCCAACTTCAAGTTCACACCACTCTGACCTTTAACCCTAATTCCGTTTCCTCTTTCTAGCTTCAGCAGCTTGGTCTCTCTCTTCTTTCTGCCTTTTGCGCTTCTCCTTCTGCTGCTGTTCTTTCTTGTACACTGGATCGTGAAGCTGCTTCCACCTAGCATTCAACAGACTTACAGCTTCCATTTCTAGAGGGTTCCTGGGCTCTGGGTTAGGATGTTTGAAAAGCCTTCTGAGTTTATCAACCTCCTGAGTAGTCCTGATCTTTGGAATTTCCTCAAAGTTCTTCATTATGAGCTGAGGTTTCCAATGAGATTTAGTGGCTTTGAGATAACGATATATCATCTTGGGGTAGCCCTTGACACGGTCAGTATTATAGACACTAGCCGCATCTCGCTCCATTCGCTTCTTCTCCACAATTACTTCAGACAGGTAACTCATGAGTCTCTGCTTTTCTTCAACAAACTTGTCTTCCACTTCGCCCCATTTGAACACATATAACACTTTCTCTAGAAATGCAGCATCTTGAGTCTGTAGCAGCCATTGTCTACTCATATGCAAGAGTGTTTGTTTCTGGTCTGCATCTATGTATGCTAAGGCATCAGCTGTATCATCAGCATAAGAGTGTATCCAGTATACACTATCTTTCCCTGGAACGCCAACTGCCTCCCTTATTTCTCCTTGTTCCAGTTCTCCAGAAGGAAGAGTCAAAGCTTCATCTACATTCTTCATTGCTTGAAGAATATTCCATTTCTTTTCTATCAGCTCCAGCTCAATCTTCACGTTGTCGAGAGGGTTTGGAGCAATGACATCACACTTCCACACCTCATTGCTCTTCAAGAATATGACTCTTTCAATGATCCTCACGGATTTATCTTTAAGCTCAGAGGCGAATCCCTTACCCATCATTTGTCTACATACAGCTTTAAGAGATTCCACTGAAAGTTCCATTAAGTCCTTTTCCTCCATGCTCACCCTCTTCATCTTTCCTTGAACCACCATACGGACAAAATTTGGATAAGCTGAGAATTCTGGACCCTTGTCCTCTGCTAGCTGCATTAACTGATCCCTGTACAGAATGCTTAGCTCCTCAGATTGAGAGTACTGAATTTTAGTCGCTAGCAAGAACAACTCTGACGCAGATCTTCTCATTATGAATTGGTCATCCACATATAGGAAAGATGTTGGGACTCCTTCTACCAAAGACAAGATAACCTGCCACTCCTTAAGATTTGCATTGTATCCAACCCTGACTTTAGAAATTAATCTCTTCAAAGCATTTATATAGTCCCCAGTCATTGGATTCTGCAAATTCAAGTTATAGAACAGATCATCTGCATCCTTGTTATGAACTCCTTTTGCACATGGTCCCATCATTATCTTCCTTGCTTCATCCCATTTCTGCCCTATCCTTCTTTTGTCCAGATCAACTTGAGGATTAGCTAGCCTTGCAAGCTCATACTCATACTGCTTCCCTTGTAGCTCCACCTTCTGTTCTAGGAACGCAGCATGTTCTTGCATCATCTTCATTTTATGGAACTGAGCTTGTTCCAAGGCTAACTGTTGAGCTTTAAGGGTTTCCTCATCAACAGGAAATTCTTCAGGCAGTCCGGAAGACATCCCAGCACCTCCACCTTGTTCCTTCAAAGATCTTTTTATTGCATGTGCCAGCGGTACGTCTTCCATGTCAGAATCTGAGTCAAGTACCTCCTGTACTGTTTCCTGATGACTCAGATCAACAAATGGTTCATCAACCATTACTGCCTTACCCTTTCTCATCCTCAGAGCCTCTTCATCAACAGACGGCTCAACTTCCGGTTCCTTGACAAGATCAGCGGGTTCTTCATTTTCTTCGATGTGAACTGCCTGCTGTCTCGTCTCCTTTCCACTCTCCCCCTTAGGTGAGTTATCCTGAGCTCCACCATGGTCTTCAGATCCACCAGCTGCATAGGAACCTCCAAAACCAGAACTAGAGGCTCCCGCTCCACTAGCACCACCTGCACCACCTGCTCCAGCATCGGGGGGAGGTTGTTCCGACTCGAAGCACTCCGGGGGCACAAAACTTCTGACTGCGAACATCATTCTACTGATCTCCACAGTCATTGTATGCATTGTAGACTCCAATGCCCCCATCCTCTCATTGAGAGTGCTTCCCAAGACACCACCAGCATGGCCCAAGTCATTGACCTTATTTGTCAAATCATCAAAAGCTGTAGCTTGACTTGCCATTCTTGCTGCGTAGTCGTCTAGAGCCCTTTGGTTGTTTCCAATATTGATCCCGAACTGCCCCATTGTCTGCCCGAACTGCCTCATCTAATTTTCCATTGAATTCATACGAGTATCAAAATTTTCAATATGAAGGGACGGTGTTTGGTTTAGGTGACCTCGCTCTAATACTCGTTCTGTTGGTATTTGGCGCTCGGTTTCGGGCCTTAAAAATGAAGGTCCCTCTCTCCCTAACCTCTCACACACACTCCCTGTCTCACGCTCGTGTATGTCTTCAATGATTGATCCAAAGAGTGAAGCAGTACCTGCAGAAACTTGATAAGAAATGTTGTTGACAGTTATGGGATCAAATTCTGTTTGTTCCTGAGTTGGAATCTCAGTCTGAGAGGCTGCAAAGTGTCCTTGTACGACATCAGAACCGATCATCTTTGCAGCATCAGTACGTACCGGTGAAGGTACGGCTGAAGTTCTTAATACTTCATGTCCTCTTGAAGCAATAGTATCATCAAGAGGCACATCATCCTGACCAAAATCAAAATCCCTATGTGCAGAATGTTCAAGGGGTGAACCACTCGCGTGAGGTGGAGTGGTTGCGTGTGACACGCTAGGGTTTGACTGTGGTTGTGAAGTAGCAGCGTGGAAAAGTTTGGCTTTCTTGCGAATAAGTTGCTGCTCTTCGGGTTCATTCTCCTCATCATCTTGTATATATGTACGTGCTGGTTTTCTGACTTCCGTTAACAGGGGTGATAAAGAATAGGAATGTGTATCAGACTCAGAGTCAGAAATATGGCTCTTACCCTGGGATAGATCCTGCGGGTTAGCAGTCTCTCGGGTCGCGGAATCAGAAACATAGGAGGAGGAATGAATAGTATGCAGAGAGAGATTACCTGATTGATTACCTTGTGCATCATCGCTTTCCTCATCCGGAATCTCATCAAATGCCTCAGCATGAACAGATGGATTTTGAGCATGTGATGAGACTTGTGATGATGCCTCCAAATTGGTAACTCCTGCATCATATCTAAGCCACATTTGAATATTTTCAGGAGTAGACATTGGTTTACCTTGATGTTTATCCTGATTAGCAATGGTTGCAAGTGACTTAGTGCCCATCCCTAGCGATTCAGATGTGGGGCTTCTGGCAAATCCCTGTCTAATAGCGAGAGCATCCTTCGGTATTAAGTCATTGATTAGCATTTGAAGAAACCGAGGAAACCAGCAGACGACATCAGTGGTAGAGAGGTCTCTGCTTGCAAGGGATCCCATTGAGGCCACTATCTCAGAGAGAACTATGCGTCCATAGTTTATATCCAGTTCTCTTGCTAGGGCAACTGCAAAGGTTTGCATTGGAATTGGAATTTGATGAAAGTCTTTTTCGCGTGCCCGAAAACATCTTGTGATGGCCTCGAAAAAGTAATTCCATTCCGCATGGAAGAATTGCTTTTGGATATTTCCCGTGATTGGGCCTTTTGTAGGATAACATCCAATTTCTTCAAAGAATCTGAGGCGTTCTGCAGCAGTAGGTTCTGGATCATAGGCATCTTTAATTGGGAATCCTAGAACTCTGTTGACAATTTGTTCTGTCACCTCATATTCCTGACCCGCTAAGGTAAACCTGAAACCGTAGGGGGTTGATTTACTCCCAAAAGTAACCGCACTAGTCCATAATTGCTGTAAAGCATCATGTACTAGTGTAGGTTTAGCAGTAAAAGCTTGGCTAGCTTTGGAATACAAATTGAGAAATCGTATCCAAAACTTAAACCGCGGGAGTTGATCACCAATTTCCGTAGAAATATTGTAAAAATTGTTTTTAGCAAGGGAAAATTGGTGAGCCATTTTGATTAAATGTTTTTTCTTTAAGAAGATGTGAATTTTTATTTTAATTTTGAAAAACAATTAATTTTCCGAATTACAAAAGAGAATTGTAACCCTTTTAATTTTTCAAGAACACCAAACGGAATCTGAGAAATCAAACTACGGGATTCAATTCAACAACCAATTACTATTTCGTGTGTATACCAGTGGAATCGTGTGTGTTTATAGATGGAGAAAATGGAATCGCGTTTATGAACAGTACACAAACAATATGTGTTCGTGTGTATGTATATGCGCGTGTATGGATGTTCACAAAACACACTAACACAAAGATTAAGGTTAACACAGACAATAGCAGTCAACAAATCGGCAGTAATTCGTGATTAGTACGAGTTTAATCACAAAAACACGGATCAAAGGTATGTAATTAGTGAAATCGCACTGTTCTTGTGAAACGGCTGCTGAAAATTAGAATTAGGTAAAGTGAATTAGGCATCGAGTTAGAGATGTATATATAGGTGAATGAGAAATGACAAAAATGTCCCTGTTAAAAAATGTGAAAAGTACCAAGTCCATACAGGGGACATCTAAGTCGAACTCTATCTCGAACTTTTCTATCTCGAACATCAAGTCGAACTTCGAGATAAAGTTCGAGATAGAGGTTAACTCGAACAATTATGCACAAAGAAGCACTTTAACCAAAATTACAGCAGAAACTATAGGGAAATACTATCTTGAACATTATTGATTTGTAGTAAACTTGGAAAAAAGAAAATTCAAGATACTTTTCGAGTTAGAGTCTATCTCGAACATCAAGTCGAAATTCGAGTTGAGTTTCGAGATAGACTAAGAACTCTATCTCGAACATCAAGTCGAACTTCGAGATAAAGTTCGAGATAGACTAACTCGAAGTTAATCTCAAATTCTTTCCAAAATATATCCTTGAATCAAAGTCCAGGGTAATTCAAGATATGTTTCGAGTTAGGAGTGTAACTCGAAAAATTCCCTTTAGCTTAACTGAGAACTCTATCTCGAACACCAAGTCGAAATTCGAGTTGAGTTTCGAGATAGACTAAGAACTCTATCTCGAACATCAAGTCGAACTTCGAGATAAAGTTCGAGATAGACTAACTCGAAGTTAATTCTCAGTTCTTTTCAAAATATTCCCTTAATGGAAACCTCATCTCAACCTTAGAGATAAAATTCGAGATTGACTTTATCTCGAATATTTTGAAGATAGAACTAGGCACACTGGTAACTCGAACTCGAACTCTAAGTCGAATTTCGAGATGAATTTCGAGATAGGTATTAACTCGAAATTCTTCCCAGACTTAGAATTTTCAAAACTTCACCCTGGAAGCTCAAGTCGAAATTCAAGTCGAATTTCTACATGAGTTTCGAGATAGAGACTAACTCGAAATTTTGAAGATACTTAGAATAATTTGACAATTTTTCTTTGAAAAACTCAACAATTAATTTTGCCAAATTAATATAAATATCAATTCAAGGATTTTAATATATGACATAATTAAAACATTCCTTGATAATTCTAAGGCCTCTAATTACATGAAAAACACAGGTAAATTCATCTAAAAATCATGCAATATTTAGACTATTATGAATTTAACTCCCCCTATGATCATGCAATCTAACAAGCATAAATTCAAAGATTTGTGCTATAAAAGACACTTAAAACACAATGAATTCATGCAAAATCACACTATATGCAACCTATAACAATCATTAATTAGGTATTTTAAAGTCTAAGCACATAATGATTGATTAGCTTGCACATACAAACATAAACATGGATTTTACAGATAGAAGGCTTTACTAACTTGTGTTAAGCATTCCCAATTCACCAACCAACCTATTGAATGTTACTTCATCAAGAGGTTTGGTGAATATATCTGCAATTTGTTGCATTGTGGGCACAAAATGTAGCTCCACAGTCCCCTCCTCGACATGTTCTCTTATGAAATGATACCTGATGTCAATATGCTTGGTTCTTGAGTGATCTACAGGATTGTTGGTTATGGCAATGGCACTTGTGTTGTCACACATGATTGGAATTTTCTTGTGCTCTATGCCATAATCCTTCAATTGGTTCCTCATCCACAGTATTTGAGCTACACAGCTTCCAGCAGCAATGTACTCAGCTTCAGCAGTAGAAGTAGATACTGTATGTTGCTTTTTACTTTGCCAGGACACCAATCTTCTGCCAAGAAATTGGCAAGCACCAGATGTGCTTTTCCTATCAATCCTGCAACCTGCATAGTCTGAATCCGAATAGCCAATAAGATTAAAGCCTGTATCTCTTGGGTACCAAATCCCTAGATTTGGTGTGCCCTTGAGATACCTAAAAATTCTTTTGACGGCTACGAGATGTGATTCTCTAGGATCCGCTTGGAATCTTGCACTTAAACAAGTTGCGAACATTATATCTGGTCTACTTGCAGTTAAATAGAGGAGTGAGCCAATCATACCTCGATAGCTTGTGATGTCAACTGATTTACCTGATTTGTCTTCATCAAGCTTCGTGGCTGTTGCCATGGGAGTCTTAGCTGCTGATGCATCTTCTAGATTATACTTCTTGAGTAAATCTCTTACGTACTTGGATTGACAGATAAAGATACCATCTTTTCTCTGACTGATCTGTAATCCAAGGAAGAAGGACAGCTCTCCCATCATGCTCATCTCATATTTTTCCTGCATTAGCTTGGCAAATTTCTCGCACAAGCGCTCATTTGATGACCCAAAAAAATATCGTCCACATATACTTGAACAAGTATTAAGTCATTTCTCACAACTTTATAGAACAATGTTTTATCAATTACTCCCCTAACAAAACCATTTTCAATTAAGAATAAGGATAGGGTTTCATACCATCGCCTTGGGGATTGTCTGAGGCCATAGACAGATTTGAAGAGTAGATACACAAAATCTGCATGTTCTGGATCAACGAAGCCAGGCGGCTGTTCCAGATACACTTCTTCTTCTAACTCTCCGTTCAGGAAGGCACTTTTCACGTCCATCTGGAAAACTTTGAAGTTCTTATGTGCTGCAAATGCCAAAAACATCCTGACTGCCTCAAGTCTTGCAACTGGTGCATAGGTTTCATCATAATCAATTCCTTCTCGCTGAGAATAACCTTTTGCAACCAAACGAGCCTTGTTTCGTGTTACAAGTCCGTTTTCATCCAGTTTATTTCTGAATACCCACCTAGCTCCAATTACGGATTTGTTCTTTGGTCGGGGTACCAGTTTCCAAACTTTCTGCCTTTCAAACTGATTGAGTTCCTCTTGCATTGCAATCACCCAATCAGCATCGCCAAGAGCTTCTTCTATTTCTTTAGGTTCAAGCTTGGATAAGAACCCAGAATATAAGGAGATATTAGCCATGTCAGCTCTTGCAGTTCTTCTAGTAGTCACACCAGCATCTGGATCACCAATAATTAACTCAAACGGATGGTCTCTATTCCATACCCGTTCACCTGGAAATTGTCTTGATGATTCAGCTTGACTTTCTGAGATGGGGTGCTGACTACTTTGATTATTTTCACTAACTCCCCCTGAGTTAGTGCCAGCTCCTACAGAACTAGAGTCAACTCGACTCGAGCCTTGAACAGTAGTCCTTGAGCTGCTATTTACTCCCCCTGAGTTGTTGCCGGTTGGTACTGAAGAAGTCTCTCCTGATCTTGTAGAATTAGCTTGTTCACTAGACTCAGGTTCTTCATGTACGCTTGGAACATTTAATGGAACAACCAACTCAGGTTCATCTTCAAGATCTTCTAAGTCCAGATTCTGAAATTTTAGGGACTCAGGTTCACTAGAATCTCTTGAAATTGATGAGAGTTTGGTATCGTCGAATCTGACGTTGTAGCTTTCAGTCACTTTTCGATCATTCACCAAGAACACTCTATAAGCTGCCACCACGTCTGTAGAGTAACCAACAAAGATTCCTTCACGAGCTTTTGCTGCAAACTTGCCTAGATTTTCATCATCTATAAGCACATAGCATTTTGCTCCGAAGACATGAAAGTATTTGATTGTTGGTCTTCTGTTGTTCATTAGCTCACATGGTGTCTTTTCTTTATCTTTTATGATCAAGGTTCTATTTTGAGTGTAACAAACGGTACTCACTGCTTCGGCCCAGAAATACAAAGGAAGTTTTGAATCATACAACAAAGTTCTTGCTGCTTCAACCAGAGTTCTATTCTTCCTTTCAACTACTCCATTTTGCTGTGGAGTTCTCGGGGCTGAATACTGACGACGTATTCCCTTAGATACACAGAAGTCATTTAGCACTGCGTTTTTGAATTCAGTGCCATTGTCTGATCTAATCGTCTTCACAGTAAGTGTTGAAACATTCTCAATTTGAGTGATGTGATCAATGATTAAGAAAGGTACTTCGTCTTTCGTCATTGCGAACAATACCCATTTATACTTGGAGAAGTCATCCACGATTACCAAAGCATATCTTTTCCTAGACAAAGATAGGACATTCACTGGGCCAAACAAATCCATATGAAGAAGTTGTAGAGGCTCAGTAATACTAGAAATTTCTTTGCTTTTATGCGATGCTCGCTTCGACTTTCCCATTTCACAAGCTTCACAGAGTCCTTTCGGAGCGAACTCCATTTGAGGTAGATCTCTCACCAATTCTCGCCTCGCGAGAGCATTCATCGTTTTGAAGTTTAAGTGAGATAGCTTTTTGTGCCATAACCAGCTTTCATCATCCGAGGCTTTGCTGTAGAAACAGGTGACCTCATTCTGATTTGCTGAATCCATATCTGCAACAAAAAGATCTGCCTTTCGAACTCCTCTCAAAGCTAGTGAACCTTCCTTGATGTGAGTGATTGAGACACCTTTCTTGTTGAAGACAATTTCGTAACCTTTGTCACAGAATTGACTTATACTCAACAGATTGTGCTTTAGTCCCTCAACATAGGAGATATCTTCAATGATGACATTTCCAGTTTTCAGTTTGCCATATCCCTTTGTCACACCTATGCTGTCATCTCCAAAGGTAACATAAGGGCCAGCCTTCATAACCAACTCTGTAAGCAGGGACTTGTTTCCAGTCATATGCCTCGATGCTCCACTGTCTAGCACCCATATAACTTTATTTCTATTCTGCTTAATGCCCTGCAATGACAGATTGATTAGACATTCTTCGGAACCCAACTTTGATTGGGCCCGGCTTTTCGATAAGATCGAGAATCAACAGATCTAACAACAGGAGATGCACTTTTCTTCACATTACTAAAGCTTTCGACTATCTCCTTTCCTTTCTCAGACTTGACAGATTTGTCAGTCTTAGGAGAAGGTTTGTCACTCCTAACTTTAGGAGGACTGACAGTCTTGGCTCTACCATACTTTTTCTTGATATTTGAACTAGCAACAGTATTTGAGCATGACTGGCTAGATGCATTCATTAAATGCATAAAAGTTTGCATGATATTAAAAGTGCATGGCATACAGTTAGGTTGACCACACTGTGCATGATTCTGATGCAGATTATTCATTGTATGTGTGGTAGGCATGGCATGTGCAGCAGGAACATTCATGTTAGCTTTGCATGCATAAGAAAGATGTTCAGTAGATTTACAATGATAACATGCTTTCTTTATTCGTTCAGCCTTAACCTCTTTTATGCCTTTTTCTTTCTTTCCTTGTTGTTTAACAACCTTAGCTCCTAATCCCAGTCTAGATTCATCTCTAGGGAAATTGATTTTCACTTGTTTAATAGGAGTTACAGGTTGTTCTTTCTGGCGATCTTCCATCTCAATCTCATATCTAGCTATCAATTCAGTCTCTTCTTCTTCTATTCTAGGAACAAGATGTTTGTAGATAGGTTTGACAGCCGATTTAAGAATTCTAGGTGTTTCCTGTTTAAGGTCACTGGAACTAGGGTCAATAGGTCTCTTTCCTTCTTTCTTAGGAAGGTCAGAATAATCAAGCCCTATACCTACTCCAGTTATCTTCTTAAATGTGTCATTATCTACATACACTTTACTAGCAGCTAGTTTGTAAGCTTCGCATTTTGTTTCTAACTCAGCTAGATTGTTCCTAAGACATGCTTCTACTTCTTCCTTAAGGACGAGCTTGTGTTCCAGAGATTTAATAAAGTCTCTTAGAGAAGTATCTACAGTGCAAGCAGCCTCTAGCTCTTCCACTTTTGCCTCAAGCATTCTGCATTTGGCAACAAGTGTTTTCTGTTCCTTTTGAGAAGAGTCTAGGCTTTTGCACAACATATAGATCTCTTCACTAAGAGCCCCGTTCTGTTCTTTATAATCATCAATAGACATTTCTACTTTAAGAGTCAGAACTGGTACCTCTGGTTCCTCTGATGTCTCAGCCATGAGCGCAAAGTTCGCTACATGAGTAACGTCTTCCTCATCTGAATCATCCCAAGCTCTTCCTTCTGTCACCAATAAAGCTCGTTTTCCATGTCTTTCCTTCAACAGTGCTTCATAGTTGCTTTTGAGAGCTTCAAATGTTTCTTTTGGATAAGTCTGTTTAGGCTTTTTGCAGTCCGAGGCAAAGTGTCCAGCTTCACCACAATTATAGCATTTGAACTTCATTTTGAAATCCAAAGGAGATTTGTAGCTGGTATTCTTGCCTTTTCCTTTGTAGCCTGACGAACTACCACCACCCTTAGCAGCCCGATAATAAGATGAAGATTTTCTCTGTGGTCGGTTGCTCTTTCTAAATCTCATGTTGCTGAACTTCCTTGCCATGTATGCCACGACACTATCGTCCATGTTGTCCAGCTCTTCTTGGGTGTAGTAGTCATCATCACTGTCAGATGCGCACTCGTCATCATTATCAACTTGATGTGGTGCAAGTGATGATTTAGGCTTTGCTGCAACCATTACCTTCTTAGACTCTTCCTTATCAGCAACTAATCCTGATGCACTTTCTTTTCCCTTTGAATCATTGTCCCATGCTTGATCTTGAAGAGTTTCCAGCTCATAGGTCTTTAATATTCCATAATATTCTTCCAGAGAAGTTGTATGCAAATCTCTGGTTTCTCTTATTGCGTAGACCCTATGTTCCATGCTTTTTGGCTGGTTCCTCAGATATCTCGTATTAGTCTCAACCATGGGGAGAGTTACACCTCTCAGATTCAAATCCAATACCAACTGACTGAATCGTAGGTAGACATCTGTTATGCCTTCTCCTTTTCGTATTCTAAAGGTGTCATACTCCATCTTGAGTATGAGTGTTTTGTTGCTTCTGACCTCTGCAGATCCTTCCATGACAACTTCTATCTTGTCCCAAATCTTCTTCGCTGTAGTCAGACCTTTGACTATGTTGAACATTTCATGATCAAGAGTCAAGGTTTGCCGTATGGCAGTATCATAAGCTATTTGTTCCTTGTCAGCATCCGAAAACTCCGAGACCTTTTTAGGCTCAGACCGAGGTGGTATAACCACTCCTCCTTCCGTATGTGAAGGAATAACTACCATTGGGACAAATTTACCCTTGTCAAGGACTTCCAGATATTCAGGGTTAACAGTCTCTAGATATAGTCTCATTCTGAAAACCCATTCTTCATAGTGATCTTTGTTGAACATTGGGATCTTGAATGCATTTTTAGGAGCCATCTCAATTCTGGTCACTAAAAGTTTCTAAGTACCCAAGACTAGGCTATGTAGAATATTTATGTAGAACTTTTGCCTAAGTCGAAATTTCTCTAAGTAGAAATTTTGCTCAAGTCGAAATCACCAAGTAGAAATTGTCCAAGTCGAAATTCTATGTAGAAATTCTCAAGTAGAAATTCTATGTAGAAATTTTTGCCTTAGAATAATTTTTCTGCAGATTACTTTAATATTGAATAAACAATATTATCTCTTTAACACCTTTTGACTTTGAATGCTTTACTCACCTAACCCACCTAACCCACTTGCTAGGTACTGAGTATGTCTTTTACTTTCGGCCGAATAAAGTAAATCAAAAAGTCCAAAAACCACCTTTTTATTTTTTTACTATTGAAAAGGAGATCAAAAAGTTGTTGGGTTGTATTCTTTGATAAGAACAGATGATGAACACTCAAGAACACCAAATATGAACTAACCCAGATAAATTCACAAAATTAATTAAAATACACCCAAGCTAAATAATCACACCTGGAGTATTTAAATAATTTTTCAGATGAGTTTTTCAATACAAACGAATTAAAACACACTTTTCGAGAAAATGAAAAGTAGATCTGAAAAATGAAAAACTCACGATTCTTCTACTCAACACAAGGATCTATGTTTTGTATATTAAACATATAGCTCTGATACCAATTGTTAGGTCCAAATGTGTTGTAGAGGGGGGGGGTGAATACAACTTTTCGAATATGAGAAGCAATAAAAACGATGCAATAAATGAACACACAGATTCAAGGAATATATTTCTTTATATATAACTTGAAAGGGTTGCTACAACATTCATTACAAAGTATAACAGAAGTTGAGAGAGAAGTGAATGATACTAAGCTCTGTGAATGCACTCTCTCTTTTTCTCTTGTGTTTTTCTCTAGAATTGCTCACTAACTAAAACATTACACAAGTACTTCTATTTATACTACATGTAATCTATGTCCTGTAGTCTTCAAAGACTAAGATGTACGTGGCCCAATGATGTCCACATAATTCTTGCCTTATCTTGAAAGCTTGGAAATCTGCCAATCAGAAGATGCCATGTGTCATGTTGAAGCTGCACCTAAGTAGAACTTCTACTTGAGAATTTCTACTTGGCTATCTCGAAATTCCTAAGTGGAACTTCTACTTGGCTATCTCGAAATTCCTAAGTAGAACTTCTACTTGAGAATTTCTACTTAGCCATCCAGAACATTTAGTACTTAGAAAATATTCTGGTCTTCAACTTGAAACTTCAATGCACATCTTGAACTTGTGATATCTTCATGTCTTCTTTATTCTTCAACAAGCTCTTGAACATGGTTCTTTATTACTGACATAAACTTGCTATCAATGTCCTGACACTTGATGCACTGGTCTGGTTCATAAGTGACTAGTCTTGATAGTGTTTCTGCTTCTTGAATAAATTACCATATTCACTGAATAACTTGGCTTTCCAATATTTGCTTTCCTTCTTCTTCACTTGAAATCAATTGGTCTTGTTGATACTGATAGTTATGATCTTGATTCTTGATTAATCAAATCACCGAGGCATGAACAACTTTGACTTGAACTTCTCTCAATGATTTCTTCTTGGCTTGATCATAGTTAGCATGTTTAATTGTATCAATTACCTTGTCTTCATTTAGTGTTGATTTCTTGTGACTTCCTGTTCTTGATTGTCTTCTGGTTAAGTATCTTTTCCTTTAGTTTGAGTTACATTAGTTATAGTGTTACAAGTTTATACACTCTGCCTTTCACTTCCTTCCAGTTAAACTCTGATATATCACTGTTACACTTAAACACTGAAACATTACATCAATTATATCTAACAATCTCCCCCAACTTGTTCATTAGCAAAAATGCACAAGTTAATAGATAATTGATGATGTCAAAAACAAATAATCATATACATTGTTTAACAACTAAACAGAGTTTAAACTGATACTTAACAAAATTACAGAAAATATGAGAAACTTACAGAGCATAAAAAATTACTTAATCCTTTCAACATCCCATGATGTTCTCAAGTACTTTGTTAGCAATCTCCCTTCTGCAACTTCAAGTGCTCTTTCCATCTGTAACTTGATTTCTTGAAGCTTAGGATTTGTACCATCTGTCTGATAAATAGCTGATCTCAAATCGTAGATGCTGTTCCTCTTCATTTCATTTCCATGTCTGATAAAATATGACTTTTCTGATTCTGAATTGAATTCAAGCACAGTGATACCCAAATCAGTCCTCAGCTTAGCACTATTTCTCTTCATTTCAACCATTCTTCATTTGTAATCTAAGTACTTTGGCACATATTCAGACTTGTCTTTAATTCCACAAATCATCTTTGATCTTTCCATCTGGTATCTAAGCACTTCTGCAGCTCGGTAAGTACGACTGTTATTCACTTTGAAAATATGTAAGACAAACTGCAGTTCTTCATACATTTTCAAGTGAATATCATGCTCTCCAACTTTGTAAACAGTTCCATCCTCCATGAAATATAGCAGAAAGTCTTTATCTAGACTTCTTTGATGAATCAACTGTACTGATTCCAGCTTGTCCAAATTAACTTGAAGGACACCCTTGCCTGGAGCAGCCAGTGATGAATGATCTCTAGTAGTAATATTCAAAGTCCTTTCTCTGTTTGATCCTAAACCAGCCAAATCATGAGGTTGCTTAGCAATCATTGCTCTGCTTTGAAAAATATCACCTCCTTGAACTTTCTCAGTATTCTCAGGAATAGTAGGTCTCACAAAACCATGAATTGGAAGAGTAGTTTGTACACCATGTGTAGAAACAGAGGTTGTAACTTGCTTTAACTTCTTTGAACTTTTATCAACTTCAACAACTTTTTCTTTAAGCTTCAATCTAGCCTCATCTGCTATTGGCTTTCTTGAATGAGACAATCTCTGATCAGCATTGACATTTTCATTTATCTTAATGCCTTTAACAACAGGTCTTGATGCCTTTTCATCTTTCTTCGTGAATTTTCCAGACATAAGCTTTTTCTCATGTTCAGCTTTAAGCCTTTGTTCTTCAGCCTTTATATCTTCCAGAGTGACCTCATTTCCATGTTCTTCAAGAAAGATATTTGCAGCTAACTCTGTATCATTCCGTGGACCTTCAGCAGTGTTTGCTTTAACAGAGTTTACATTAGACCTTGTAATTGTTCTTGTTCTGTCAGATCCACCTCCATCTGCAGCATCATCCTTCTTCTCAAAGGATTGAATTTGTTTGCAAGCAGTTTTTGCAACTTTTGCAACTTTCTCCCCCTTTTTGACATCATCAGGAACCAGAATGGAGGTTAGCAACTCCAAAGAGTTTGCAATGGAATCCATTTTAACAGACAAGGCAGACTGATTTTCTTCAACTTTACCCAGCCTGGCAAAGAGATTGTCTTGAGCTTTAGAAAATTTGGTATTCATGAGTTTAGACTCTCTTTCCATTTTCATTTCTCTAGTCACGATCTCAGTCCTCAAATCAGTGATTGCCTTTGTAGTGTCATCAAATCTTCTATCCAGAGTTTTGACTTGAACTACAGTTGCTTTTAAGCAAGAAAGAATTTCTGGATTGGAGATAGTATCAGCAGTTTGCTTAACAAAATTAGCTGCTCTCCCTCGTGGAAAAATGCAATCCTCTTTGTACCAGTCAGCAGCAAATTGTGCAAGTTTTGCTCTCTCAACTTCATGAGACTTACAAGGTTGAGTGAAGGATGTATGTTTATTGTCTGTTTGTACTGGTGCACTCAGAGAAGCATCAGAGTTTGCACTGCTTTCACCTTCAGGTTCAACACTTGCAGCTTTAGCATGTTCATCTTCAAGTAAAACACTGTGCTGAGCATTGTCAGCCACAGTTTTAGCAATTTCTTCTGCAGCCTTGTCAAGATTTTCTCCATGTTGCTCAGGCTCAGCAACAGAGTTTACATTTTTGTCACCAACAGGCATAGACTGAGAAGTAGCCTTGGTTGCTTGATCAACCTCATCACCTCCTTCAGCAGTCTGGTGAGCATCTGAGAGTAATTCAGTATGTGATGCTACAGTTTCAGAAAGAACAACTGTAGGTTGATCAGCTGCACCAGTATCAGAGATAGGATCAGAGAATGGCAAGAATGAATCAAGAATATCATTCATTGGAGAAAAGCCATCTCTAGTATCCTCTTCTGCAGGCATTTTGTCCTCTGCAGGCATTTGAACTTCTACAGGCATTGAATCTTTTTCAGCCTCAACAGTAGGTGGTTGCTGTGAAACTACCTCTGGAGCTTCAACATTGTCATCAACAGAATCAGAGATTACCAGTTTTCTTCTTTTCGCTAGAGGCACTTCATCTGAATCCTCTTCACTAGATTGTGCTACCACTGAGAGTGACTTAGGTATGTTTGCCGTTTGTTTTATTCTTTTCATTCTTCTAGTATAAACAGCTCCAGGAGATGTCTGTTTTGCTTTCATTTTTGTCTCTATTGCCTTCTTAACTCTTGCATGTCGTTCAGTGTTTAGTGCTGACTTTACTCTGCCTCTGTTTGCTTTAGGCTGTGGTTGTGGTGGAGATTGTGATGATTCAGAGTTTGTTTGTGAAGTGTGTGAAGGTTGTTTTGTAGGTGATGAGTGAGTAGGTAATGTAGGTGGTTCAGTGTTTGGTGTTTGAGTACGTTCAATGTTTAGTGGTTCAGGTTGTGCTTCTTGTTGTGGTTCTGATTGTGGTTGGTCCTGAGGTTGATTGAGAAAATTCTACAAAGCAAGTGGCAGAACAAAGGCAGGGAGGTTTTCTTTACCAACATCCTTATTAGTCATATCAGAGAATATTCTCTTGTTGACTCTAAAAGGCTGAATTTCATCAGTATCATCAATCTCTAGACCAGGTACACAAGCATTGAACAGCATTTTACAAAATTGAGCATAATAAACTGTAGTAGACTCTGACAGTTTATCACCTAAATTCATCAGAACATATCTACCAAAATCAAAATTACTACCATAGAGTAGAGAATACCCGATTTGTAGACTGTCTATTGGAATGGCATCCCAGTTGGTGACTTTCTTCTGGAATGTCCTTGTAATGCAATCGAAGAAAATGTTCCATTCCTTCTTGAGATTAGGTCTCTTTATACCGCCAAGCTTGTCAAGAGATTCCATGTAACCTATCTCCTGTAGCATCTCTCTCAATAGAGTTTCATTAACATAAGTATAAGATGTATGTGTATCAAACCCCATTGTATCTCCGACAGTTTGTGGAGTAATCACAAACTCTTGTTCGTCATAAGTGAAGATGATGTTAGGAGTCCCATTCTCTCCTCCATCCACATAGACTGAGTTTTGCCAAAAAGTGGCAATTTGAGATGCAGAGAGAGTATCAGGTCCAACCAGAGCTTGTCCAATCTCTGAGTCTCTCAAGAAATTCTGCATTAGATGAAACGCTTCTGGAACACGTTCATGATAGAGTGGAGCTTCATAGTTGTTAGGGACAAACCGTAGACCAAGAGCAGTGAATGGTTTAGAAGCCATTGAGTTAAGAAATTTGCAAGAATCCCTAAGAGAAGTATATGTAGGAAAGGTGTTTGCGAGAATGCCCAAGTGAAAAGTGAGAGAACTGTGAGATGTAAAAATAAAACACAACCATTTGGACACAAAAGTAATTAGAGTAATTAAAAACTCAATCTCTTATGTAATCAAACACTCAATCAGTTCCTAGATTAATGTGTGAGTGGGACACGATAATGGGTGAGTGGGACATAGTAATGGGTGAGTGGGTCACGTGCTCGTTTTTTTAAGAAGTGTATTTTGCAAATTATAACAATAAAATATTTGATTTTAAAAAAAACCAGAATACGAAGCGTTTACCTGTAACCATTAATAACCAGAATACGAAGCGATTTAGTACTTCGTTCCTTACCCATCTCTATTTAAGGCCTAGAGACTTGTTCAGATTAGTTCAATATCCATTTAACCTTTCAATCTCCCCTGAAAAATCAAAAACCCTTTAAACAACACACTCTGAATAACAATGTCAAACCTTACCATCAAAGAAAAGAATCTCCATCTCATAGAGAATAAAGATATCTTCAACTATACATGTGAAGAGTTTGATGTGTTTGACTGGGAAAGGTAGCTTGAGACTCTGTGGCTGCAGATGGATGCCGGTCTGGAAGAGATCGAGAGAGAAAAACCTGCAAGAGTGATCGACATCGATGCTGCTCTCCAAGCAACATTATCATGGCTTTCCTCGAAGGCATCCTCATCCAACACCACCAACCATTGTTAATGAATATGTCAGCAAAAATAACCTTATCCCTTCAACTTCGACCCAAATAAAGTGGCAAAGATGGGATCTGGGATGTTTGCTAACAATGGAGTGGTTTGGACTCGACCTTTTATTTTCCTGTTGAATAGATTAGCAGATAGAGAGAACAAAAATATGTAATACTTGCTTGTAATCTCTTTCTTATTATCAATTAAAAATTCTGTTTCTCTAATCTTATTCAATGTGTTCTTCAATTTTTTATGTTTATGAACTGTTCTTCAAGGAAGTAAATCAAAGAAGAGAATATGAAAACTAATTAAAGTAATCATATAAGGAACAAATTCATCAACAATACACTTATTAACAGTTGTCAAAAGCCCTATTTACTCCAAAATTTTCAAATTATCCAAATGAAAATTTACCTTAGAGTACGAACCACGAATCAACAACGTTTGTCAATTCTCCAACTTTATCACCGAAACCCTTTCATAAATTGCACAGTTGTGAAAATATGTGTGTGTGAAGCAGAGTTTACTAAATCAATTTTTAGAGCATCTAATTTTTCATAAAATCCATAAAGTAAATCAATAAACACTGGATGCACAAACTTTCATAGTAAACACTGACTGTATGATGAAAGCTAAACTCTGTAGTAATCAATCTATATACAGTAACTTTTAATTTATTTTATACCCCCTCTATATATATATATTTTTAATTCTATTCATTCCAGTAATTAGAGGTTGGAACCAGTCACCAAAAATTCAAAAATTTTAGCCCTTATCATTTTGATAAGTTCCTGGGTCATCCTAGTATTTAACTAGTCACCAAAAATCAGAGAATTTTAGCACATATTATATACCAATAAGTTCCTGGGTCATCCTAGTATCCAACATAATCTCAAAGGAGTATAACTACCTATATACATTTTCTTTGGGGTATTGCAGTAAGCATTTTATTCTACCAGAGTATAACTAACGAGTTTAGAGTTCATCAACATCAGTAGTTATTCATGTAAGGTAATGCACACAGTATTTATAGACTCAGAGTTTAGGACAAAATGAACTAAGAGATGCTATAAATATGAACCAGTATCATGCTGTGTTAACTTTCTGCACAATCTAAGATTAGATCACAATAACTCAGAAAGATTCATGATTAATTGCTGAGAATCATGCTTCATACATATTTCTTCATTGGTGTTTTCATTCAGACAAAAATCAACTCAGAGTTCACAGAGTTTATCAAACTTATTAACAGTGTATGACATACAGGCATACTGACAGAGTTTAACAGAGTATGCATAACCGAGTTTAATCAACAGAGTTCACTTAGCATTTAACCAATCAGAAAATATGAGTAATACAATACATAAGTAAAATTTGAATCTAACCAACATTCCTAGTCAGAACCAGAGACCATTCCTAGTTCATTGACCTGTCTTGTAAATGTAGCTTCACTCAATGGTTTAGTGAAGATATCTGCAAGCTGTTGTTCTGTAGACACAAAATGTAATTCAATATTCCCTTCTTCCACATGTTCTCTGATGAAGTGGTACCTTATGCTGATGTGCTTGGTCATTGAATGCTGTACTGGATTACCTGTCATAGCAATAGCACTTTGATTATCACAGTAAATAGGAATTTTACTGTACCTCAATCCATAATCCAGCAATTGATTCTTCATCCACAAGATCTGTGCACAACAGCTACCAGCTGCAATATACTCTGCTTCTGCTGTAGATGTGGAGATTGATTTCTGTTTCTTGCTGTACCAGGAGACAAGTCTGTCACCAAGAAATTGACAACTTCCACTAGTGCTCTTTCTGTCTATCTTGCAGCCTGCAAAGTCTGCATCAGAATACCCAAGTAGCTTGAAATCTGATTCTCTGGGGTACCACAGACCTAATGATATGGTGCCCTTGAGATACTTGAAGATTCTTTTCACAGCAGTCAGATGTGGCTCTCTAGGATCTGCCTGAAACCTTGCACAAAGACAGGTTGCATACATGATGTTAGGCCTACTAGCTGTCAAGTATAGAAGAGATCCTATCATGCCCCTGTAGTTTGTCATATCCACTGAAACTCCTGTGTTTTTGTCCAATTTAGTTGCTGTTGCCATGGGAGTTGATGCAGATGAACAGTCAAGCATACCAAATTTCTTGAGAAGATTTCTGGTATATTTTTCTTGATTAATGAAAATACCGTCATCTGTTTGTCTCACCTGTAGGCCTAGAAAGTAACTAAGCTCTCCCATCATGCTCATTTGATACCTGGACTGCATGAGCTTGGCAAACTTCTTACAGAGTTTATCATTAGTAGACCAAAAGATAATGTCATCAACATATATCTGAACTAAAAGGAGGTCACTTCCTTGATTGAAATAAAACAGAGTTTTGTCAATTGTTCCTCTGTTGAATCCACTTTCTAGAAGAAATTGAGCAAGTGTCTCATACCATGCTCTTGGTGCCTGCTTAAGTCCATATATTGCCTTATCTAGCCTGTAGACATAATCTGGATATTTGGGGTCCACAAATCCTGGTGGTTGTTCAACAAACACTTCTTCTTCAAGCTTTCCATTCAGAAAAGCACTTTTCACATCCATCTGGAACACTTTGAATTTCTTGTGAGAGGCATATGCTAGAAAAATTCTGATTGCCTCCAATCTTGCAACTGGAGCAAATGTTTCATCATAGTCTATTCCTTCCTGTTGTGAATAGCCTTTTGCTACCAGTCTAGCCTTGTTCCTTGTGATAACACCTTTACCGTCAGTCTTGTTTCTGAAAACCCATTTAGTACCAACAATAGATCTGTTCTTTGGCCTTGGTACAAGGGTCCAAACTTCATTTCTTTCAAATTCATTCAACTCTTCCTGCATTGCTGTTATCCAGTCAGCATCTTGAAGAGCTTCTTCCACTTTCTTTGGTTCATTTTTAGACAAGAATGCATGAAACAGACATTCACTTGTAGTAGCACTTCTTGTTTTCACTTTTGCATCTGGATCACCAATTATCAAATCAGGTGTATGTGATTTAGTCCATTTCCTAGCAGAAGGCAAATGACTTCTGTCAGCATATGATCCTCCCCCTTGATCCATGCTCTCCTGATTTTGTTGTGATTTATCTTCGTTTTCTGAGACTCTCCCTGAACTTGACTTCCCAGAGTTAGAATTTGAATTTTCAGAGTTTGAATCATCATAGTTTGATCCAGATTTTTCAGTTGACTCAGTATCAGTGTTTGAGTCTTCATCTTGATCATGCTCCCCCTCAACTGGTTCTCCCCTTTGTTGTGGCTGAGAAGTTTCTCCAGTGTTTACCAGTAGAGGTTCAGAGTTTGTTTCAACAGAGTCTGTCAGAATTGTTTCATCAGAGTTTACTTCATCAGAGTTTAAATCTTCATTTTCAAAGTTCAGTTGATCATATTCATCTTTGTCTTCAAGTCCAGTTATCTTCTTATCATCAAAAGACACATGTATAGATTCCATGATCACTTTAGTTCTCAGATTGTAAACTCTGAATGCCTTTGTTGACAGTGGATAGCCAACAAAAATTCCTTCATCTGCCTTTAGCTAAAACTTGGTCAACTGTTCAGGATGAGTCTTCAAAACAAAACATTTGCACCCGAAAATATGAAAGTATTTAAGGTTAGGCTTCTTTTTCTTCACCATCTCATATAGTGTCTTTCCATGCTTATTGATCAGTGTTGCATTTTGAGTAAAACAAACAGTTTGAACAGCTTCTGCCCAGAAATAAGTTGGCAATTTTGCTTCATCAAGCATAGTTCTGGCAGCTTCAATCAAGGTTCTATTTTTCCTTTCAACTACACCATTTTGTTGTGGTGTACCAGGTGCTGAAAATTCTTGCTTCACTCCATTGTCCTTGCAGAATTCTTCCATTGTTGCATTTCTGAACTCAGTTCCATTATCACTTCTGATGATTCTGACTTTGTTACTTGATCCTTTGTCCAAAAACTTCACATGCTCCATCAGAGTTAATGCAGTTTCATCCTTCTTTGCTAGAAAATACACCCAAGTGAATCTAGTGTATTCATCAACAATGACTAAAGCATATTTCTTCCTTGCTATAGACATAACATTTACTGGACCAAAGAGATCAACATGCAGAAGATGATAGGGATCAGTGATTGAAAATTCTGTCTTGCTCTTGAAAGATGACTTCCTTTGTTTAGCCTTCTGACATGAATCACATAGGCCATTAACATTTAACAGAGCCTTTGGGAGTCCTCTTACAAGATCCTTTCTGATCAATTCATTGATGTTGTTCAAGTTCAAATGTGAGAGTTTCTTGTGCCACTTCCAACTCTCTTCACTAGACATTCTTGTAGACAGGCAAACAGCTTTTCCAACAGAGTCTATCAAAAGCTTGATTTCATAAATGTTGTTTTGCCTGTGACCAACTAGAACAACCTTTCCTGTAGATTTGTTGATAACTTCACAATATTCAGGTTGAAAATCTACATGATATCCCTTGTCACAGATTTGACTCACAGATAACAAGTCATGCTTGAGTCCTGGGACATGAGCTACATTGTTGATGATGACATTTCCAAGATTAATATTGCCATATCCCAATGTTCTTCCTACATTGCCATCACCATAGGAAACTTTTGGGCCAGCCTTCACCTCATAGTCTGATAGCAGGGCTTTATTTCCAGTCATGTGTCCTGAACATCCACTGTCCACGACTAGGGTTGCCTCCCTGTTGCCCTGCAATCACAAGCAATTACTGAGGATTAGATTTAAGGATCCAGACTTGCTTGGATCCTTTGGCATTCTTAACTTTGTTAGCTTTTGCAGCGGAATTAACATTATCAGAGTTTGAGATAACAGTATCAGTGTTTACACTTTCAGTATCAACTTTAACCCATTTCAGATTGGGTTTCAGTTCATAGTAATTATGATAGATAGCATGATATTCTCTGCAAGTATAAATGGAATGCCAAGTGCTTCCACAGTGTGTGCATAAAGTCTGTGGCTTAGTTCTAGCAAAATCCTTCTTTACCTCAGACTTTGTAGGTAAAGAATTTATATTTTTATTTTTCTTGCAGAAATTTGCAAGATGCTTAGTACTACCACAATTATGACATGTCTTTCTTGGAGCATAACTAGCAAGCATTGGTTTATTTCCTGAAGTGATGCCTACTTTTCCATTTCTGTTCTTATTTGACACTCTCTGTTTCTTAACAGATTTTAACTCCTTCAGTTTATGTTTGAGTTGTTTATCTGTCATTGAACCAATATTAACCTGTTTAACACTAGTTTTTACTGGTTTACTTTTAACAGCTTCTTTTTCATTTTCAGACAAAAATTTACTGGTTCCATGTACAAAATGAGGTCTATTTTTAACTTGATTTTGAAATCTAAGTTCATCTCCCTCATTATAACCTAGACCAACAGTGTCTGTTTGAAAAATCTGTTGAGTGTCCTTTCCAGAATTAGTCCAAGTCCTAATTTTCTTATTTGCTTCCTCCAACTCAGATTCTAGTTGTTTATATTTCTGAAGCAAATTCTGTTCTATAGAAACAGCATCATCTCTCTCTTTCTGAACTTGTTGCATGTTTTCAAGTTTTTCTTCAACAAGTTTATTTCTAACCTTAAGTTCAGAATTTTCAGATTTTATCCTCTCATTTTCTAAAGTCTGATCCCTATAACTTATATGCAATGACTTAAGATAAATTCTTAATTGAGCAATGTCATCAATATTATAAGCATAGGTAGTTAGAGGTACCTGATTTTCAGAAGTTTCTGATTCAGTAGTAGCCATGAGAGCATAGTTCACTTCTTCATCAGAATCTGAAGTATCTGCCCAATCTCTGCCTTTAGTGTAGAGTACCTTTCCAGTTTTACCCTTCTTGCACTCAGGAGCATAGTGACCCATCTCCTTACACTTGTAGCATTGAATTTCAGACTTATCCTTCTTCCCTTTAGTATCTCTCTTATCAAACTTCCTGAAGCTTTTCCTGTCTTCATTTGAATCTCTAGAAAACCTTTTCCCTTTCTTGAGATTCTTGAAGCCCATTTTCTTGAAGGTCTTCACCATCAACACATCCATTTTCCTCATTTCTTCTTCATCATCCTCAGAGTCAGATGATTCAGAAGAGTTTGAATCACAATCAGAGTTTGATGATTCACTTTTCGAGGGTATGACCAAAGCTTTTCCCTTCATTTTCCTTCTTGATGCCTCTTTCTTCTGAGGCTTCTCTTCAACATTAAGAGCAACAGACTTTGCCTTCCTGCTTGATCTTCTGTTTCATTACATGCATTTATTGGTGAATTTTCCTTTCCAACTAGATACGACTACCTTGTAGAGTCTTATCAACAAGTATTATACTTGGGGAAAGGGGGACGAACGTTACATTCAGAATCATGAATTCTATTTGAACTAGGAGTCGTGTAAGAGGCCGAGTAGCGCCGGTCCATCCCCTTTGGCCCAACCGTTGGCCGGGGAGAGCTAGTAAGGCGGTAGACAAGTAAAGCCGTCAGTTCTTCCTTCTACCGGTAGTAAATCTAAATTGAGTTGTACGATCGATCTCGGCTGATCATCAAGATTGGAACAGCGGGCGCGGTGAATACTCCATCATTGGTTCATCATCCAAACTTATTTATTTCCTGCAACATGATTACTGTTGGCAGAGCTGGAAAAGTGTTCATAACTGGAATTGCAATCTTTTCATGCAAGTTCCTCTTTTTAATGACAATGAGAATATCACGCTTACTTTTGATGTAGCAGATATTTCTACAAACAAATACTTTAAGTTACCTTGGAACTTCATCGTTCATATTATACTGGCATCATTTCCGTAAATGCATGGCATATGGTTTAAAAGATAGTTTTGAACTGTTATATATTATCGTTCAGTTATATATTATTGTTGGTGGGCTATTGCTCACCCTTGCTTTATTATTATATCACAACAACAGCTAGACCAGATGACTCGCACAAGGCGCACTCGACGCGGGCGAGGACGATGAGACTACCAGAGCTGAAGAAGAAGCTATTGGTAGGATATATTTATTCTTTCAGTACCAAGATTATGGTCCAATATGACTTATGTAAATGGATGGCAAAGAGTATGTATTTATATTGAAATTCTTTTGGATTGTAAGAACTCATAATGTGATTATTAAAAATTTGATTGTTACTCTGATTTCATCTTTGGGACTATAACGGGTGTGTTTTATATTGTGGTGTTGGGTCATAGAGACGTAATTTATTTTATGTTAAGGAAAGTTCAATTGTTGTGGACAGAATTGGAAACCGTAACCACCGGATCCCGGACCCCGGATCTGGGGGTGTTACATCGAATAAGTCTTTTCTTCAGGAATCCTTGAGATATCGAATAGAGCATTTTACTTATCGAATCTCTGAGATATCGAATAGCTTCTTTAGTCCTTGAGATATCGAATAGAGCATTGACTTGTTGACTCTTAGAGAACTCGAATGATGCTTTGACTTGTTGACTTCATGAGTTCTCGAATAGAGTATTTAGACATGTCAAATCTCTGAGTTCTCGAATAAGGCTTTGACTAGTTGACCTTCAGAGATATCGAACAGTGTCTTTTGAGATATCGAATCTCTGACTTCTCGAATGCTAGACTTCTCGAATATAACAAACATACTTCTCGAATTGGTACTTAGGCAAATTCTTCATTTCTTCAAATCCCAACTGTGATTATTTGACAGTCTTTATCTCCTTGCTTGAGGCATGAACCTTGGAACTTCTTTCAAGCATTATTCTTGACTTTACAAGTACAGTTACATAACTAGGATTTGATGCCTAATACAAGTACAAAACAAATAGAAACTCTACAACTAAAGGTTCCCTCAGTTAAGAGGTCATGTAGGTAATGCATAGCATTACACATACTTAGGCTTGTTATTATATGAGTACAGGCATGTCTCTGTGACTAACAATAGGGGTTACTCCAATACAAACCTCCTTAGAATACAAACCTAAAAATCAAATTCTAATCCAATATTTAAGCTAATCTAATGACCAAACTAGGGGTACCCCAATACGAAAAAGTCTTATAATTCTATCCTCTATCTATTCATCGAAAAAAAATTAAAAAATATAATTTTTTTTAAAATGATGACGTGACAGCAGTTTTTTTTTAGTTTTTGTATTATTTCTTTTTGATGAATGGATAGAGGATAGAATTATAAGACTTTTTTGTGAATGTACCCCTGACGGGGCCCTTAGTATAAATGAAATATAATATATTTTGTGTTGGTTTGTAGATCTCATTTTAAGAGTGGTTTGTATTTGAGCAAAAGCCTATGTGTGTGTGTGTGTGTATATATATATATATATATATATATATATAGCCTTTTGCTCAAATACAAACCACCCTTAAAATGATATCATTAAAAAATATTATTAAAAATATTTAAAAATTATATCATTAAAAATAATATAATCTATTTTAATTACATAATTAAAAAAATGTATAACCTATATATATATATATATATATATATATATATATATATATATAATTACATACAAAAATATTTTAAAAATTAATTACATAATTAAAATATTATTTTAATTACATAATTAAAAAAAATATAACCTATATATATAATTACATAATTAAAAAAATATTTAAAAATCATATCATTAAAAAGTACATATAATCTATTTTAACATGTAACTTTCGTTTTTAAAATAATATTGAATAATTTTTAATGTTTAGTCAAATATTGGTGAATTTGACCATTAAAAAATCAAAAGAAACATGCAAATTGAGACGGAAGGAATTATATAAAGGGAATGGCTAGAGTTCAAAAAAGAGAATATTACAAATAACATAAATTTTCATAAAACAGTTAGAGCATTTCTAACGAGATTGCCTAAAATCATTAATTAAAATTATACAAAATAATTATTGACTAAATTTTATTGAATCTGTAGCAGGTTGTATTTCAATGGAATTAACTATATTGATTAAATTTATATGTATAGTTTTATTACAGCTTTCGAGAGATTCGATAAATTTGATTAATATGACGAGGTTGATTATAATTTTAGGTAAGGATTTTGCCTTTTTTGACTGTTAGAATTACATATTTTATACAACTTATATTTATCACATCAAACTTATATTTAACACTACTAACTTATAATCCGTGTAAAGTATGAGTTATTTTTAATTTTTTTATAATTTATTTAAAGTGTAATATGATATTATAAATGTTAGGCCGAATACACAATTATAATCAACTAAGTAGGAGCGAATAACAATAAGTTCATAAAAGACTTTAAAAACTATTTTGAAATTAACTCCTCTCTCAGTGATGTAAAAATATCACAGAGAGCTTCTTAGGTTACAATGAATAATGTAACACAATAATCGATCGATACCCTTTTAGGGTTAACCTAACTGTATTTGTTAGGTCGAATACACAATTAATAATCAACTTTGTATGAGAGTTTAACAAGTAAAAACGTTTATGCACTTAAAAACTTCTTGTATTACGAACCCTCTTCGTGATGTAAAATATCACAAAGAGCTGCTAGGTTACAATCAAGATAATTCGTTGTACGATACCCTTCTAGGGTTAACCTAACTATATTTATATAACATACAGCTACGATACAATCTCTAATTGATATTCCTAATAATCAGCTATACAATGATATCAATTACAGATTATCACACGTCTCCTAAGTCAACTCGATCTCTTTGATAGCTATCCAATCTTCAAAGATATCGCTTCCATAATAAATCTTCAATCACTGTTGACAAGTAGACGCTTCCTCCAGACAGAGTTTGACAAACTCTGTCGAGCTTCCATCTGTCAAAGTTTACACTAAACTCTGACTGCTTCCAGCTAAACTCTGATAATTCACTGTAACACTTAAACACTGATTAAAACACATCAATTATATTTAACAATCTCCCCCAACTTGTTCATTAGCAAAAAATGCACAAGTAAATGACAATAATTGATGATGTCAAAACAAATAGACAAATACAGTGTTTATTCAAATTCAGAGTTTAAGCTTCTACTTAACAAAAACTACAGAGAATAAGAAAATCCTTACAGACCTTAATCTCTTATCATTTCAAGATCTGGCATAGCTCTGAGATAATCTATCAACAATCTTCTTTCTGCATTTTCAAGCTCAATCTTCATAGCTTCTTTAATTTCTCTGAGCTGAGGATCACTCTCATCTGTCTGATAGATAGCAGCCCTAAGATCATAGATTTTGTTCCTTCTCATCTCATTTCCCAGTCTGATAAATCTGACTTTCTCTGACTGTGAATTAAAGTCAAGTACTGTGATTCCCAAATCAGTCTTTAACTTTGTAGTACCTTTCTTCATTTCAATGAGATTGCCTTTGTAATCCCTGTACTTAGGAACATATCTACTATTACATTTCTCTCCTCTGATTGCCAGATTCTGAAGCATTCTCTGTCTGAGCACATTAGCAACTGATTGAGTCCTTTGACTATTCACCTTGAGAAGATATAGAACATACTCTAGTTCTTCCCAACATTTCAAGCCAATATCATTCTCACCAACTTTAAATACTGTCCCATCAGCCATGAAGTACAAGAGAAAATCCTTGCTTAAACTCTTCTGATGAACTAACTGTACTGATTCCAGTCTGTCCAAACTCTCTTGAGGAACACCACGACCTGGAACAGCCAGTGAATAAGGATCTCTAGGACCAGTATATTGCCTTTTGTCTCTGTGTGAACCTAGTCCACCCTTATTATTTCCAACTTTGCCACACAAAGCTTTTCCATCAGAAACATTCATAGAAACTCCAGATAATACATTTGGATCATGAATTGTTCCTTTCCCAAAAACCGATTTCAACTGAGAAGAGTGTAAAGGTGTGATCATTGCTTGTGATGCAACAGAAGTTGTTACTTTTTTCTGTGAACTTTCTCCTTCAATGCCTTTTAGCTTGAGTTTAGCTTATGTTGCCATTGCTTCCTTTGAAAACCGAGATCTTTGACTAACATCAGCCCTTTCTTTGATCACAACACCTTTAACAACAGGTCTAGGAGCTTTTCCTCTTTGTACCTTACCAGACTTTAAAGCTTTGAGATGTTCTTCTTGTAAACTCTTTTCTTCAGCTTCAATGTCCTCAATCGTAACTCCTTCCTCATTCTCTTCAATAAACAGCTTAGCAGCCAATTATTCATCAGTTTGTGGATTAGAAGGTAGCAGCAAACTCTTGGTCTTTGAAGTACCTTGAGTATCAGTATTTCTCCCAACAGACTGTGATTTGGATGACTTGCTAGTTCTCAAAGTTTGAACCTCTTCAGCCTTGTTCTTTCCTTTACTACTTGCCCCTCCATCTCCAGTACTATCCCTTCTGACAACTCTCTCCCCCTTTTTGACATCATCAGGCATAAGAATAGATGTAATTAACTCCAAGGAGGTAGCAATAGAATCAATTTTAGCAGATAAGTCAGACTGATTCTCTTCAACTTTACTCAGCCTGGCAAAGAGATTGTCTTGAGCTGTAGAAAATTTTGTAGTCACAAGTTTTGAGTCTCTTTCCATTTTCATTTCTCTAGCTACAACCTCATTCCTCAAAGCAGTGATCGCCTGTGTAGTATCATCAAATCTTCTATCCAGAGTTTTGATTTGAACTACAGTTGCTTTTAAGCAAGAAAGAATCTCTGGATTGGAGATAGTATCAACATTTTGCTTAACAAAATCAGCTGCTCTTCCTCGTGGAAAAATACAATCCTCTTTGTACCATTCAGCAGCATTCTTTGCAAATTGTGCTCTCTCAACTTCATGAGACGTACAAGGTTGAGTGAAAGGTGTATGTTTATTGTCTGTTTGTACTGGTGCACTCAGAGAAAAATCAGACTTTGCACTACTTTCACCTTCAGGTTCAATACTTGTAGCTTTAGCATGTTCATCTTCAGCCATAGTTTTAGCAATTTCTTCTGTAGGCTTGTCAAGATTTTCTCCATGTTGCTCAGGCTCAGCAACAGGCATAGACTGAGAAGTGACCTTGGTTGCTTGATCAATTTCATCTCCTCCTTCAACAGTTTGGTGAGCATCAGATAATAACTCAGTATGGGATGCTACAGTTTCAGAAAGAACAACCGTAGGTTGATCAGCTACACCAGTATCAGAGATAGGATCAGAGAATGGCATAAATGAATCAAGAATATCATTTATTGGAGAAAGGCCATCTCTAGCATCCTCTTCTGCAGGCATTTTGTCCTCTGCAGGCACTTCATCCTCTGCAGGTATTTCAACCTCTGCAGGTATTGCATCTTTCTCAACTTCAACAGGAGGTGTTTGCTGTGAAACTACCTCTGGAGCATCAATATCTTCATCCACAGAATTAGAGAATACCAGTTTTCTTCGCTTTGCTAAAGGTACATTATCTGAATCCTCTTCACTAGATGGTGGAGTTTGTTCTACCACTGAGAGTGATTTAGGTATGTTTGCCGTTTGTCTTATTCTTTTCACTCTTCTAGTATAACCAGCTCCAGGAGATGTCTGTTTTGATTTTCTTTGTGTCTCTTTCGCCTGCTTAACCTTTGCATGTCGTTCAGTAATTGCCTGCTTAACTCTTTGTGCTTTAGACTGTGATTTTGGTGGAGATTGTGATGATTCAGAGTTTGTTTGTGAAGTCTGGGAAGGTTGTTTTGTAGGTGCTGAGTGAGTAGATGATTCAGTGTTTGGTTTTTGAGTACGATCAATGTTTAGCGGTTCTGGTTGAGGTTCAGGGTGTGGTTCAGGTTGTTGTTGTGGTTGTGGTTGTGGTTGTGGTTCAGGTTGTTGTTGTTGTTGTGGTTCAGGTTGTTGTTGTGGTTGTGGTTCAGGTTGTTGTTGTTGTTGTGGTTCAGGTTGTTGTGGTTCTTGTGGTTGATTGAGAAAATTTTGCAGAGCAAGTGGCATGATAAAAGTAGGGAGATTTGCTTTACCAACATCCTTATTAGTCATATCAGAGAATATTCTCTTATTGACTCTAAAAGGATCACTTTCATCTGTATCTTCAATTTCTAGACCAGGTACACAAGCATTGAACAGCATTTGACAAAAACGAGCATAATAAACAGTAGTAGACTCTGACAGTTTATCACCTAAGTTCATCAAAACATATCTACCAAAGTCAAAATTACTACCATAGAGTAGAGAATACCCGATTTGGAGACTGTCTATTGGAATGGCATCCCAGTTGGTGACTTTCTTCTGGAACGTCCTTGTAATGCAATCAAAGAAAAAGTTCCATTCCTTCCTGAGATTTGGTCTCTTTATACCGCCAAGCTTGTCAAGAGATTCCATGTAACCTATCTCTTGTAGCATCTCTCTCAAATAAGTTTCATTAACCAGAGTATAAGAAGTATGTGTGTCAAACCCCATTGTATCTCTTACAGTCTATGGAGTAATCACATAATCTTGTTCTTCATACGTGAAGATGATGTTAGGAGTCCCATTCTCTCCTCCATCCACATAAACTGAATTCTGCCAAAATGTAGCAATTTGAGATGCAGAGAGAGTTTCAGGTCCAACCAGAGCTTGTCCAATCTCTGAATCTCTCAAGAAGTTCTGCATTAGATGAAACGGTTCTGGAACGCGTTCATGATAGAGTGGAGCTTCATAGTTGTTAGGAACAAACCGTAAACCAAGAGCAGTGAATGCTTTAGAAGCCATTGAGTTAAGAAATTTACAAGAATTTCCAAGAGAAATGTATGTAGGAAAGGTGTTTGCGAGAAAGCCCAAGTGAAAAATGAGAGAACTGTGAGATGTAAGAATAAAACACAACCGTTTGGACACAAAAGTAATTAGAGTAATTAAAAACCCAATCTCTTATGTAACAAACACTCAATCAGTTCCTAGATTAATGTGTAGTGGGACACGATAATGGGTAAGTGGGACACATTAATGGGTGAGTGGGTCACGTGCGCTTATTTTTAAGAAGAGTATTTTGCAAATTAAAACATTAAAATATTTGATTTAAACAAAAATCAAATAATACTCTCTTAAAATATCTGGACCCAATTAAAACCAGAATATGAAGCGTTTACCTGTTGCCTTTAATAACCAGAATACGAAGCGTTTAAGAACTTCGTTCTTACCCATCTCTATATAAGGCCTAGAGACTTGCTCAGATTAGTTCATTAAACCTTTAACCTTTCAGTCTCCCCTGTAAAATCACAAACCCTTCAAAACAAACACTGTGAAAAACAATGGCCAACCTTACCATCAAAGAAAAGAACCTTCATCTTGTCGAGAATAGGGACATCTTCAGCTATACGCGTGAAGAATTTGAAGCGTTTGAGTGGGAAAGGCAGCTTGAGACGCTGTGGCTGTAAATGGATGCTGGTCTGGAAGAGATCGAGATAGAGAAACCCGCAAGGGTGATCGACATCGATGCTGCTCTCCAAGCAACATTTGCATGGCTCTCCTCGAAGGCATCCTCATCCAACACCACCAACCATTGTTAATGAATATGTCAGCAAAAATAACCTTATCCCTTCAACTTCCACCCAAATAAAGTGGCAAAGATGGGATCTGGGATTTTTTGCTAACAATGGAGTGGTTTGGACTGACCTTTTATCTTCCTGTTGAATAGATTAGCAGATAGAGAGAACAAAAAGATGTAATATTTGCTTGTAATCTCTTTCTTATTATCAATGAAAAATTATGTTTCTCTAATCTTATTCATTGTGTTCTGCAATTTTTATTTATGTTTTATGAACTGTTCTTCATGGAAATAAATCAAAGAAGAGAATATGAAAACTAATTAAAGTAATCATATAAAGAACACATTCATCAACAATCCACTGATTAACAGTTGTCAAAATCCCTATTTACTCCAAAATTTTCAAATTATCCAAGTCAAAATTTACCTTAGAGTACAAATCACGAATCAACAGCGTTTGTCAATTCTCCAACTTTATCACCGAAACCCTTTCATAAATTGCATAGTTGTGAATATATGTGTGTGTGAAGCAGAGTTTACTAAATCAATTTTTAGAGCATCTAATTTTTCATAAAATCCATAAAGTAAATCAATAAACACTGGATGTACAAACTGTCATGGTAAACACTGACTGTATGATGAAAGCTAAACTCTGAAGTACTCAAACTATATACAGTAACTTTTATTTTATACCCCCTCTATATTCATTTTTTTATTATTATTATTATTATTATTATTATTATTTTTTCATTCCAGTAATCAGAGATTGGAACCAGTCACCAAAAATTCAAAAATTTTAGCCCTTATCATTTTGATAAGTTCCTGGGTCATCCTAGTATTTAATTAGTCACCAAAAATCAGAGAATTTTAGCACATATTATATACCAATAGGTTCTTGGGTCATCCTAGTATCCAACATAATCTCAAAGGAGTATAACAGCCTATATACATTTTCTTTGGGGTATTGCAGTAAGCATTTTATTCTATCAGAGTATAACTAACAGAGTTTAGAGTTCATCAACATCAGTAGTTTTTCATGTAAGGTAATGCACACAGTATTTATAGATTCAGAGTTTAGGACAAAATAAACTAAGAGATGCCATAAATATGAGCCAGTATCATGTTGTGTTAACTTTCTGCACAATCTAAGATTAGATCACAATAACTCAGAAAGATTCATGATTAATTGCTGAGAATCATGCTTCATACATATTTCTTCATTGGTGTTTTTCATTCAGACAAAAATCAACTCAGAGTTCGCAAAGTTTATCAAACTGATTAACAATGAATGACATACAAGCATGCTGACAGAGTTTAACAGAGTATGCATAACAGAGTTTAATCAACAGAGTTTACTTAGCATTTAATTAAACAGGAAATAAGAGTAATACACCACATAAGTATAATTTGAATCTAACCAACATTCCTAGTCAGAACCAGAGACCATTCCTAGTTCATTGACCAGTCTTGTAAATGTAGCTTCACTCAATGGTTTAGTGAAGATATCTGCAAGCTGTTGTTCTGTAGATACAAAATGTAGTTCTATATTCCCTTCTTCCACATGTTCTCTGATGAAGTGGTACCTTATGCTGATGTGCTTGGTCATTGAATGTTGTACTGGATTACCTGTCATAGCAATAGCACTTTGATTATCACAGTAAATAGGAATTTTACTGTACCTCAATCCATAATCCAGCAATTGATTCTTCATCCGCAAGATCTGTGCACAACAGCTACCAGCTGCAATATACTCTGCTTCTGCTGTAGATGTAGAGATTGATTTCTGTTTCTTGCTGTACCAGGAAACAAGTTTGTCACCAAGAAATTGACAACTTCCACTAGTGCTCTTTCTGTCTATCTTGCAGCCTGCAAAGTCTGCATCAGAATACCCAAGTAGCTTGAAATCTGATTCTCTGGGGTACCACAGATCTAATGATATGGTGCCATTGAGATACTTGAAGATTCTTTTCACAGCTGTCAGATGTGGCTCTCTAGGATCTGCCTGAAACCTTGCACAAAGACAGGTTGCATACATGATGTCAGGCCTACTAACTGTAAAGTATAGAAGAGATCCTATCATGCCCTTGTAGTTTGTCATATCCACTGAAACTCCTGTGTCTTTGTCCAATTTAGTTGCTGTTGCCATGGGAGTTGATGCAGATGAACAGTCAAGCATACCAAATTTCTTGAGAAGATTTCTGGTATATTTTTCTTGATTAATGAAAATACCATCATCTGTTTGTCTCACCTGTAGGCCTAGAAAGTAACTAAGCTCTCCCATCATACTCATTTGATATCTGGACTGCATGAGCTTGGCAAACTTCTTACAGAGTTTATCATTAGTAGACCCTCAATATCTGGTGTTGTTCTAAGGTAGTCTATAAGCAGTCTTCTTTCTGCATTCTCGAGCTCTCTCTGCATTATCTCCTTGATCTCTTTCAACTCAGGATCATCTTCTCCAGTTTGGTAGATAGCAGCTCTCAGAGAATAAATTTTGTTTTTCCTCATTTCGTTTCCAATCCTGATAAAATATGCTTTCTCTGATTCAGAATTGAAGTCCAGTACAGTTATACCCAAGTCAGTCTTCAATCGAGCACTATTCCTCTTCATTTCAACAAGATTTCCATGATAGTCTTTGTACTTAGGAACATACTCTTCTGTAGTCTTTGAACCAGTAAGTACTTTGGCTTTCTTCATATATTCTCTTATAGAATCAGCAATAAGTGTTGTTCTTCGATTTGTAACCCTGAATAAGTACAAAACATATTGAAGTTCTTCACACAGCTTCAGCTTGATGTCATCTTCATTCACCCTATACACTGTTCCATCCTCCATGAAGTACAGTAAAAAATATTTGTCCAAACTCTTTTGACGAACCAGCTGAACTGACTCCAGTTTGTCTAAATTTTCTTGAATCATACCAGCTCCAGGAGAAATAAGTGATGAAGGATTTCTAGGACTGTTGCTTATTCTGACATCTTTGTGAGAACCCAAACCAGATGTGTTCTTACCAGGAGGTTTTCCTAAGAAGCCTCTATCATGCTGAAAAGCACCAACTCCTTTCTTCTGAGCTTGAAAAGGAATTGTAGGCTTGGAGAAAAATCTTTGCATTTGAGCAGATAATTGATTATTTTGAATAGGTAGGGATTCACTAACAACATGTGTAGCAACAGAGGTTGTATCGACCTTTTTCCCTTTGTCTTCTTGACCCATTATACCTTTAAGCTTCAGCTTGGCATCAAATGATGATTTTCTTATCAATTTTCCTTCTTCTTCTTCTTGACTACCAACAAGATTTTCTTTAATCACTATCCCTTTTTGAACAGGCCTTGGGGTTTTAGCACTTTTCTTTGCCTTTCCAGATTTCATAGCTTTCAAATGCTCTTCTTGCAAGAGTAATTCTTCAGCATGAACATCTTCTAAGGTAGCTCCCTCAGCATTCTCTTCCAAGAAAATCAAGAGTGTTATCAATAGATTCAATCTTATCAGCTAATAAAGTCTGATTTTCTTCAACTTTGCCCAATCTCTGAATCAGAGTATCCTGAGTCTTTGAGAAGGTTTGAAACAACTTGTTGTTGTCTCTCTGTAGACCCATCTCTCTTTGTACAACTTCATTTCTCAGATCTATAATTGACTTCTGATTTTCATTAAAGCGATGATTCAAGGCCTTAACCTGAATCACTGTGCCTTACAAGCATGTCAGAATGTCTGGATTTGAAATCTTCTTAGAATTATCCCTGAGAAAATCAGCTGCTCTTCCAGTAGGAAATATGCAATCTTCTTTGTACCACTCTGCAGTTTGTTTTTCCATGTAATCATTTTCAATTTCTCTTGCAGAAGGTCCAGCAAAGTCTGTCTTCTCCCCTGTTTTCAGTCCATCAGTCTGAACTTCAACATTTGGAGCAGATCCAGCTTCTGCACTCACTTCTTTAGAAGGATCATTTTCAGAATCATCTGCATCTGCAACTGGGGAAGTTTCTTCATTAAGCTCAGGAATAGGTTCTTCTTGAGGAACTTGTTCTTCTTGATTAGTAGAGTTTTTCTTGACAATCTCTGAAGAGAGAAATTTGCCAGGCTGATCTATTTCCCCACCATGGTCAAAGACTTGATGTGCATCAGAGAATAACTCTATGTGAGATGCAACCTCTGTTTCTTCTAGCACCACAGTAGGTTGATCAGCAACACCAGTTTCAGCAGAGTTTGCAGCCATGGGTGTTGGAATAAGATCTTCAACTTCAACAGAGAATGACATGAAATTTTCATCAAACTCTTCCATTGTAGGTAACTAATTTCTAGCATCTTTTTCAGTTTGAACCTGAGCAAGTACAGGTTCATGTTCAGATTCTGCTACAGTATGTTCTAAGATAACCTCTGTCTCAATAGCAGGAGTCTCCTTAGAGATATCCTCTGGAGCTTCAATTTGAGCTTCTACCTCATCATCAGATTCATCAATTAATACCCTTCTTCTCTTGGGCCTAGGAACTTCAGCCTCATCATCTTTTGGCCTGTTGGCTCTTTGATTTCTTGGTGGTCTTATAGCCCTGTGTTTCTTGGACTTAGCAATTTGTTTGGATTGTGGTTGAGGTTGGGATGAAGGTTTTGATTGAGGTGGAGGTCGAGTTTGTGTTTGGGATTGAGGTTGAGGTTATGAAGTAGTAGCAACAGTGGATGGAGTGGATGTAGATGTAGGTTTAGAGGGTGGTTCAGTGTTTAGGGTTATATGAGGTTCAATGTTGGTAGGTTCAGGATTTGGCTGTGGAGGTTCATGTGCAGGTTCAGGAGCTTGTGCTTGTGGTTCCTGTGGTTGATTGAGAAAATTTCTGAGGGCAAGTGGAAAAATAAACTCTGGAACTTGATCCTTGTTTGCATCTTTATTGGTCAAGTCAGAGAACATTCTCTTATGGACTTGGAAGGGTTGGATGACATCCTCATCAGAAATTTCCACATTAAGCGAACAAGCAGAGAATAGACTTTGACAAAAATGTGAGAAATAAACAGTTGTATTAGACTCTGCTAGTTTTTCACCAAGATTCATAAGAACTAGTGTACCAAAATCGAAATTACTTCCATTGAGAAGAGAATACCCGATTTGAAGACTATCAGTGGGAATGGCATCCCAGTTGGTGACTTTCTTCCCAAACGCTCTAGTGATGCAGTCAAAGAAAAAGCTCCACTCTTTCCTAAGCCCTGGCCTTTTAACATTACCAAGCTTGTCCAAAGGGCCAGAAAACCGCAGCTGCTGTAACATCTCCTTCAATTCATTCTCACCAGCAGCAGCGTATGATGTGTGAGTGTCAAAGCCCATAGTATCTCTAACAGTTGTCGAGGTAATCACAAACTCTGTCTCCTCATAAGTAAAAATAATTGATGGATTCCCAGTCTCTCCACCATCATCATAGACAGAGTTATTCCAAAAGGTAGCAATCTGCGTGGCAGAGAGTTTTGTTGGTTCGACAAGAGCTTGACCTATTTCAGAATCCCTTAGGAAGTTCTGAATCAGATGAAATGGTTCTGGAGCTTTGTCAGTGTTTAGTGGTGCTGCATAGTTGTTAAGAACAAACGATAATCCCTGAGCAACAAAAGGCTTGGATGCCATTAGAACTGTTTAGAAATTTTGAGAAAAGAGAATGTGTAGAAAAGTGTTTGTGAAAATGATTAAGTGAGAATAACAGAGAAATTGTGTGTAAAGTTGTGTGTTCGTGGGTGTAAAAGTGAAAAAGGGAATAATGAACCGAGTTTGATTAGATCTCTAATTGAAAATTAAAAACCCAATCGTTTTAGACATTAAACACGCAACCAATTTCTTGTTAAGTGTGTGAGTGGGACACGTGTCACGTAAATAGTGGAACAGCTTTTTACACGGGCAGTAATAATGTCTATTATTACTGCTATTCTCTCTCCTATTACCAATACACTTTAACTGTCTGACACCAATAAACAGTTGGCACATATCACTTGCAAATTTCAAAAACTCTTTTTGTACTCAAAGTATATACTTTGTCTGAAATAAAATATTACCTTAGAGTACTCAACAGAATCCAACAGTGTTTAACAATTCTCCAACTTTATTACTGTAATCCTTTCAAACACTGCACAGTTGTGAATATGAGTGTGTGTATAGCAGAGTTAACTAAATCAATATTTAGAGCATCTAATATTTCATAAAATCCATAAAGTAAATCAGTAAACACTGGATGCACAAACTCTCATTGTAAACACTGAATTTATGATGAATGCTAAACTCTGTAGTAACCAATTTATATACAGTAATATTTAATTAATTTATAGCCCTTTTTTTTAATTTCTCCAGTAATCATAGGTTGGAACTAGTCACCAAAAATCCTATAATTTTAGCCCTTATCAGTTTAATAAGTTCCTTGATCTTCCTAGTCTTCGACTAGTCACCAAAAATTAGAGAATTTTAGCCCTTACTATATACCAGTAAGTTCCTGGGTCGTCCTAGTTACAAACATGATCTCAAATGAGTTCTAACAGTCTATATACCTAATCTTTGGGGGTATTCTAATAACAAAATCTAATTTAACAGTGTATAACTAACAGAGTTTAGAGCTCATCAACATCAGAAATTATTCATGAGAGGCAATGCACACAGTATTTACAGACTCAGAGTTTAGGATAAATAAACTAAGAGATGCTATAAATATGAAACAGTATCATGCTGTGTTAATTTTCTGCACAATCTAAGATTAGATCACAAATAACTTAGAAGGATTCATGATTAATTACTGAGAATCATGCTTCATACAAATTTCTTCATTGGTATTAACATTCAGACAAAAGCATTTTCAAAGTTTATTAGAGTTTATCCAACATGTCAACAGTGTATGACTTACAGAGCATGCTAACAGAGTTTAACAGTCATCGAGCAGAGTTTGCATAGCAGAGTTTAACATACCACAGAAATATGAGCAACACATTACATAAGTAAAATTTTGAGTCTAACCAATATCTCTAGTCAAAACCAGGGACCATCCCTAGTTCATTTACCAGCCTTGTAAATACAGCTTCACTCAATGGCTTGGTGAAGATATCTACAAGGTGTTGTTCTGTAGACACAAAATGAAGCTCAATATTCCCTTCCTCTACATGTTTTCTGATAAAATTGTACCTTATGCTGATGTGCTTGGTCATTGAATGCTGTACTGGATTACCTGTCATAGCAATAGCACTTTGATTATCACGGTAAATAGGTATTTTACTGTACCTCATTCCATAATCCAGTAATTTATTCTTCATCCACAGAATCTGTGCACAACGGCTACCAGCAGCAATATACTCTGATTCAGCTGTAGATGTAGAGATTGATTTCTGTTTCTTGCTGTACCAAGAAACAAGTCTATCACCAAGAAATTGACAACTTCCACTGGTACTTTTTCTGTCTATCTTACAGCCTGCAAAGTCTGCATCAGAGTAACCAAGTAGCTTGAAGTCTGATTCTCTTGGATACCACAAACCTAAAGTTATGGTGCCCTTAAGATATTTGAAAATTCTCTTCACAGTTGTTAGATGTGGTTCTCTTGGATCTGCCTGAAATCTTGCACAAAGACATGTTGCATACATGATGTCAGGTCTGCTTGCTGTTAGATAAAGAAGAGACCCAATCATTCCTCTATAGCTTGTCATATCCACTGGTGAACCTTTGTCTTTATCCAACTTTGTTGTTGTTGCCATGGGAGTTGTTGCAGATGAGCAGTCGAGCATGCCAAATTTCTTGAGAAGATTTCTGGTATATTTTGCTTGATTGATAAATATTCCATCATCTGTTTGCTTCACCTGTAGGCCTAGAAAATAACTAAGCTCTCCCATCATGCTCATTTGATACCTGGACTGCATGAGCATGGAAAACTTCTTACAGAGTTTATCATTAGTAGACCCAAGATTATGTCATCTACATATATTTGAACTAATAACAGATCACTACCAAGATTGAAGTAGAACAAGGTTTTATCAATTGTACCTCTGTTGAACCCACTTTCCAAAAGAAATTGAGCCAAAGTCTCATACCATGCTCTTGGTGACTGCTTAAGTCCATAGAGTGCCTTGTCAAGCCTGTAGACATAATCTGGATACTTGGGATCTACAAATCCTGGTGGTTGTTCAACAAACACTTCTTCTTCAAGTTTTCCATTCAGAAAAGCACTTTTCACATCCATCTAAAAAACCTTGAATTTCTTGTGAGAAGCATATGCTAGAAAGATTCTTATTGCCTCCAACCTTGCAACTGGAGCAAAAGTTTCATCATAGTCTATGCCTTCTTGCTGTGAATAGCCTTTGGCCACAAGTCTGGCCTTGTTTCTTGTAACAACCCCATCACTATCAGTTTTGTTTCTGAAAACCCATCTAGTACCAACAACAGATCTATTCTTTGGCCTAGGTACAAGGGTCTATACTTCATTCCTCTCAAATTCATTCAACTCCTCCTACATTGCTATTATCCAGTCAGCATCTTGAAGAGCTTCTTCCACTTTCTTTGGCTCATTCTTAGACAAGAATGCATGAAACATACATTCATTTGTTGTAGCACTCCTTGTCCTTACTGTTGCATCTGGATCTCCAATAATTAAATCGGGAGTACGAGATTTTGTCCATTTCCTAGCAGAAGGTAAATGGCTTCTATCAGTATTTGATCCTCCCCTTTGATCAATGTTCTCCTGATCATCTTGTTGCATTTCTTCATTCCCTGAGGCTCCCCCTGAATTTGACTGCTCAGAGTTTGAGCTGTCAGATTTTGCACTTTCAGAGTTTGAGTCATCAGAGTTTGATCCAGATTTTTCAGTTGACTCACTATCAGAATTTGAGTAATCACTATGATTATGCTCCCCCTCAACTGGTTCTCCCCTTTGTTCTGTCTGTATGGTTTCTTCTGTGTGTACCAGTAGAGGTTCAGAGTTTGCATCAACAGAGTTTGTTGGACTGGTTTCATCAGAGATTAGATCTTCATTTTCGAAGTGCAACTGATCATGTTCATCAACATCTTCAAGTCCAGTTATTTTCTTGTCATCAAATGACACATGAATAGATTCCATAATCACCTTTGTTCTCATATTATAAACTCTGAATGCCCTTGTTGACACTGGATAGCCAACAAAAATTCCTTCATCTGCGTTCAACTCAAATTTGGTCAACTGTTCAGGATGAGTTTTCAACACAAAGCATTTACACCCAAAAATATGAAAATATTTGAGGTTTGGCTTCTTTTCCCTCACCATCTCATATGGTGTCTTTCCATGCTTGTTGATCAATGTGGCATTTTGAGTAAAACAGGCAGTTTGAACTGCTTCTGCCCAGAAATAGGTTGGCAATTTTGCTTCATCAAGCATAGTTCTGGCAGCTTCTATCAAGGTTCTGTTCTTCCTCTCAACTACACCATTTTGCTGTCATGTACCACGTGCAGAAAAGTCTTGTTTCAATCCTCTGTTCTTGCAGAATTCTTCCATTGTTGCATTCCTGAATTCAGTTCCATTATCACTCCTGATTATTTTAACTTTGTGTTTTGATCCTTTGTCCAGCAGCTTTACATGCTCCATCAGAGTTAATGCAGTTTCATCCTTCTTTGCTAGAAAATACACCCAAGTGTATCTGGTATATTCATCAACAATGACTAGAGCATATTTCTTCCTTCCAATTGACAAGACATTCATTGGTCCAAAGAGATCAGCATGTAGAAGATGATATGGATCAACAATTGAAGATTCAGACTTGCTCTTGAAAGATGACTTTCTTTGTTTGGCCTTTTGACAGGAATCACACAGGCCATCAACATTTAACAGAGACTTTGGAAGTCCTCTAACAAGATCATTTCTTATCAGCTCATTTATGTTGTTCAGATTCAAATGAGAGAGTTTCTTATGCCACTTCCAACTCTCTTCACTGGACATTCTTGTTGACAGGCACATAGTTTTTCCATCAGAGTTTGTCAACAAGCTTGCTTCATAGATATTGTTGCGCCTTTGTCCAACTAAAACAACTTTTCCTATGGTTTTGCTGATAACCTCACAGTATTCAGGTTGAAAATCTACATGAAAACCTCTGTCACAGATTTGACTCACTGATAGCAAATCATGCTTGAGTCCTAGAACCAGAGCTACATTTGTGATGATGACACTTCCAAGATTGATATTGCCATATCCCAGAGTATGTCCTATGTTGCCATCTCCATAGGAAACTTTTGGGCCAGCCTTCTCCACATACTCTGATAGCAGGGCTTTATTTCCAGCCATGTGTCCTGAACATCAACTGTCCACGACTAGGATACTTTTCCTGATGCCCTGTAATCACAAACAATTACTGAGGATTGGATTTAAGGATCCAGGCTTGCTTTGATCCTTTGGCTTTCTTAATTTTGCTAGCTTTAGCAGCGGAATTTACAATATCAGAGTTTTAGCTAACTTTGTCAGAATTTACACTTGCAGAATTAACCCTAACCCATTTCAGATTAGGTTTCAGTTCATAGTAATTATGATAAATAGCATGATAATTTCTGCAAGTATAAATAGAATGCCAAGTGCTTCCACAGTGTTTGCATAAGGTCTGTGGTCTAGTTCTAACAATATCTTTATTTACTTCAGACTTGGAAGGTAAAGAATTAATGTTTTTGTTCTTCCTGCAAAACTAGCAAGATGGTTAGTGCTACCACAGTTATGACATGTCTTTCTTGGAGCTAATGTAGCAAGCATTGGATAATTACCTTGAGTGATGCCTACTTTACCATTTCTGTTCTTTCTAGACACTTTCTGTTTCTTAACAGATTTTAACTCCTTAAGCTTATGCTTGAGTTGTTTATCTGTCATTAAACCAATATTAACCTGTTTAACACTAGTTTTTACTGGTTCTTTCTTAACAGCTTCTTTTCCACATTCAAACCTAGGTTCACTTATTCCATTAATAAAGGTTCCAAATTTCTTAGGTGGAAGAGGTGGTCTAATCTTGACTGTATTCTGAAACCTAAGTTCATCTTCCTCAGAATAACCTAGACCTACAGTGTCAGATTGAAAAACTTCTTGAGTGTCTTTTCCAGAGTGAGTCCAAGTTTTAATAATGTGATTTGCCTTCTCCAATTCAGATTCTAGTTGTTTATACTTACTTAACAACTCTTGTTCAAGATAGACAGCATCATCTCTCTCCTTTTGAACTTGCTGCATGTTAGCAAGTTTCTCTTCTACAACCTTATTTCTCTCTTTGAGTTCAGAATTCTCAGTTTTGATTCTCTCTTCTCTAAAGTATGATCCCTATAACTAATATGCAAGGCCTTAAGATAGATTCTCAATTCAGTTATATCATCAGTATTATAAGCATAGGTAGTTAGAGGTACCTTGTTTTCAGAATCTTCAGCTTCATCAACAGTACTAGTAGCCATGAGAGCATAGTTCACATCCTCATCTGAGTCAGAGGTGTCTGCCCAATCTATGCCTTTAGTGAAGAGTGCCTTCTCAGTTTTACCCTTCTTGCACTCAGGAGCATAGTGGCCCATCTCCTTACACTTGTAGCATTGAATCTCAGACTTGTCTCTCTTCCCAGATTTGGTATCCTTTCTCTCAGATTTGCTGAAATTCTTCCTGTCAGACTTTGAATCATTCTTGGAGAATCTCTTTCCCTTCTTGAAGTTCTTGAATCCCATCTTCTTGAAGGTCTTTACCATCAAATCATCCATTTGCATCATTTCCTCATCATCTTCAGAATCAGATGATCCATCTGTGTTTGAGTCAACATCAAAGTTTGATGACTCATTTTCAGAATGAATGACCAAAGCTTTTCCTTTTGCTTTCTTCCTTGATGCTTCCTTCTTTGAGGGTCTTTCTTCAACTCTTAGAGCAACAGACTTTGACTTCCTGCCTGATCTTCTGCTTCTCTGTTCCATTTCCAGCTCATGAGTCTTGAGCAACCCATAGATCTCATCAATATCAGTGTCAGCCATATCATAGTTGTCTCTAATAGTGGTTGTCTTAACATCCCACTTTTCAGGTAGAGAAAGAAGAAACTTGAGATTTGAATCTTCTAGATCATATTCTTTATTAACCAGTGACAGATCATTGAGTAGCTTACAGAATCTGTCAAAGGTTTCTGTCATTGATTCTTCAGATCTAGCCTCAAAGTGTTCATACTCCTGTGTGAGTATGTTCCTTCTATTCTTCTTGATTGCAGCAGTTCCCTGACATCTAACCTCCAGGGCATCCCAGATCTCTTTTGCAGTTTTACAATTGATCACTTTGTTAGACATAACATTATCCAATGAACTATGAAGCAGATGTCTAACCTTTGCATCCTTAGCAATGGATGAAATATCCTCAGGAGTCAAATCTTTCTTCTCCTTTGGAATAGATTTAGCTTCCCATCCAGCAGTAACGACGGATAATTTTGTAGGCTTATGAGGGCCTTCATAAATTCTGTCAAGATATTCTGGATCTGTAGCCTCCAGAAACATAGCCATTTTCACCTTCCAGGTTGAGTATTTTGCTGGCTTGAGAATAGGAACCCTGATTGTCTCATATCGGCTTACAGTTGTAGGTTGAGCCTTCTCAGCACTAGAGCCTGTTGTTGGAGGAGGAATTTCTGCCATTGATTATAGTTGTGTGTGTGTGTGTGGATCTTAAACTGTATTAAATTAACAGATTAAGCTCTGATACCAATTGTTAGGCCGAATACACAATTATAATCAACTAAGTATGAGCGAATAACAATAAGTTTATAAAAGACTTTAAAAACTGTTTTAAAATTAACTCCTCTCTCAGTGATGTAAAAATATCACAGAGAGCTTCTTAGGTTACAATGAATAATGTAACACAATAATCGATCGATACCCTTCTAGGGTTAATCTAACTGTATTTATAAGATATACAGCTGCTTTACAATCGATAATTGATACTCCTATAAATTAGCTATACAATTGTTATCAATTACGATTGCTACACCTCTCCTTAGTCAACTCAATCTCTTTGACAGCTATCCAATCTTCAAAGATATTGCTTCCATAATAAATCTTTAAACACTGTTGACCAGTAGATGCTTCTGTTCAACAGAGTTTAGCTGCTTCCTCTTGTCAGCGTATAGCAAACTCTGTCGAGCTTCCAACTGTCAGAGTTTAACTAAGCTCTGACTGCTTCCAGTTTCAAGTTAAACTCTGTTTTTCCCTGTAAAACTTAAACACTGATATTAACCACATCAATTATATTTAACAATAAATATTAATTTTAATATGTTATTAGAAAAATTCAAATCTTAAATTTTTATATATAATAATTTTTAGTATTAATATAAATTAGACCGCTTTTGTTTAGTATAGATAGATTTTGCATATGCGTAAATTTTGAAATAGGACCTGATAGCCTGATATCTATACTATTATATAATAAGCAAACAGGGGTATAATTTGGTTGTTTGGTTCAACTATCTAAAAGAATAGTGACGGTTAGATATTTAGTAAATACATAATAGTCGTTAGATCTAATAATAAGGAATATTCTATATTTAAATCCCTCTGATAAAGATCCAAGGTTCGAATCCCGTCAACAACAAATTTACATTAAAATTTTATATTATTAGTTCTAATCAATACATATCATTTATTAAATAACTATTATTATTACTAATAATTTTATTAATTAATTACAAAGTTAAATTATATCCATAATAAATTATTATGTTTTATTTTATTTAATCATATAATTTTAAAAGTATTTAAAAGTAACCCGTGTTTTGCACGGGCTATAAGCTAGTACTTTATAATTTGGACCTGAAACAATTTTCATACAGTTGTCAAGGTGCCCAACGTGGAAGGTATATCGGTTAGGAGTGGCCCAATTAACATTTAATCCTTTCATTTTAATTAAGACCCACGCATATGCACCGTTACCACATATGCACCGTTACCAAACTGCCCAACTTCACTTTTCGACAGGCCTACTGTTACAGGGTTGTGCGGCAACACTCGCACCCCGCCCCGTATGGCAATCTCCGTCAGCCCCATGCACCCAGAAAGTCAGCCTTACGCCTCGGAACAACAATGACTGGTTTCGCCCTGTCTTGGGCTCATCAGGGAAGCGACTCTAGCTCCCGACCAGCCCTGCGCACCAACTACAAATAACAGTCCCTACAGGCACTAGCCCTTGAGTAAAACCATGCTTCCCCCTCAACATTAATCACAAACCAGCCAATGTCCCCTTTAACAACCTTGACCCGTTACAAACCCTCCCCCCCTTAAAATGGTGCATGCCCTCGTGCACATCTGGAACAACATCGTGATTACACCAGAGTGAGCAACATACGCCCCCCACCCCCATGTGAGGTTCCCTGCCTACTTGTTTCTTCAAGCGCTCGGCAAAACATCGTATCATACATCAACCGATGTGGAGGGTTGTCTTGACCGCTCCGAATTTAGCCTTAGATCAACATCCCTTTGCTGCCTTCGGTTTGGCTCTGATACCAATTGTTACAGGGTTGTGCGGTAACACTCGCACCCCGCCCCGTATGGCACTCTCCGTCAGCCCCATGCATCCAGAAAGTCAGCCTTACGCCTCGGAACAACAATGACTGGTTTCGCCCTGCCTTGGGCTCATCAGGGAAGCAGCAATAGATCCCGACCAGCCATGCGCACCAACTGCAAATAACAGTCCTCGCAGGCACTCGCCCTTGAGTAAAACCTTGCTTCCCCCTCAACATTAAGCACAAACCAGCCAATGTCCCCTTTAACAACCTTGACCCGTTACACCTACCGCCTACCTAGTTGGTGCAACAATGCCTACCTACTTGGTGCAACAATGTCCTAGTTGGTGCCCTATAAATATAATAAAATATAGTATTTTAATGATTTAAGTTATAATTTTTGTGTAACAATTCCAACAATATGCCTTATACTTGTGCCTTATAAATTAAAATAATAATATATTTGAATTAAATTGGAGGGAAGGGAAAAATGAGAGGAGAGAGAAGTGTAGAAAAGGAGGAAAGTTAATTTTTTATTGTTAAAAATTATTTAGGACAAGTATAGATGTGCTTTAAAAGTAGGGCATAAGAGCAAGTCCAACAATGTCCTGAATATTGTCCTAAATCAATATTTAGGACATTTAGTCACTTTTGTGCTCCAACAATGTCCTAGTGGTGCCTTAAAACACTAGGACATCCATCTCATTCCCTACTTTTAAGGCACATCTATACTTGTCCTAAATCATTTTTAACAATAAAAAATTAACTTCCCTCATTTTCTACACTACTCTCTTCTCTCCTTTTTCCCTTCACTCCAATATTAATTCAAATATACTATTATTTTAATTTATAAGGCACAAGTATAAGGCATATTGTTGGAATTGATATACAAAAATCATGACTTAAATCACTAGGACACTATATTTTATTATATTTATAGGGCACCAACTAGGACATTGTTGGGCTTGCTCTAAGATGCATGTCCTAGTGTTTTATGGCACCACTAGGACATTATTGGAGCATAAAAAGTGACTAAATGTCCTAAATATTGATTTAGGACAATATTTAGGACATTGTTGGACTTTCTCTAATTAGTTCAACTATTCCCATTCTTTAGAGTCCACCGAAACTTAATAGATACTAGCTTATAACCACTGCAACGCACAGTTCTTTTTTTAATTTTTATTATATTATTTTTTTAATTATTTATTTGTTATTAGTTTGCATATTAAATTGTTGTTATGAGATTGATATATATATATATATATATATATATATATATATATATATAAGATTTTACACGTTCAATTTATTATGTGTTTTATCTTAAATTCTTAAAACTTGATTTGGATGATTTTACAGCCTACGTGAAATTAACAAAATAATCTTAATTTAGTGATGATTTAACAATTTTCTCCAATTAAAACTACCAAGAAACAAAAGAGAGGTTAAATTGACGATTTTTTATATTGAAAATTCTATTCTATTTAGAAAATCTACTTATATAGTTATATTTTATTTTGATTATCAAAATGACCTTCTTACTATTTGAAGATAGTTGTACTAACAACCAAATACAGTTTTAATAATAAGTGTAAGTGGAATTTTGTCCAAAAATTTGGTAGTTGGTAGTCTGGTCCTTAATACGATAAAATAAATAAGAACTGTTAGATCTTAAAATAAATAGATAAAAAACATTGGATTTAGCATAAAAAAATATTTAATATTTTAACATGCAAACTAAAAAGTGTATATATATTGAAATACGAAAAAGTGCTTGTCAATGATTTAAATCATATATAATAAGGTTTTCTACATTGAATAGAATTATTAATGTAGGTATTCTACAGTAAATAGGATTAATGTAAAAATTCGTAATTATATTTTCTCTTGAAATTCTTAGTGTTTTCATTTGGATAATAATTGTTAAATCATTACTAAATTAAAGATAATTTTATAAGTTTAGCGTGAACTGTAAAATCATCCAAATCTGATTTTTATATCTCGAGATAAAGCCTAAATAGTAAATATGAACTTTTTTTAATATTAATAAATAAATAAAATTCAGTTCTAATACAATCTTTTATATCCTTTTCAGATTATAATTTGTTTTTAAAATTCAATTCTAATACAACCTTTTTAATTATATCCTTTTTAGATTATAATATTCTTTTTAATTTGATATAATCTTGATCGTCTATTTTTAAAAATAATATATTCGACTGTTGAGATTAATTTGGCGGTATAGCGACCAAACCAAAATTATGGATAAGATTCCTCTTACGCTTAATATATATAAGGATATAATATAACACATAGATTTAGCAACCCTGAATTTTGATATCACCAGTCAATTAAACATAGCTGTTGCACAACTCAATACCCAGCCTCAGCCAGCAAAAAATAACTAAAAAGAACCGATACGAACTACAAAAAAGGGGGTAATTGATTGTCCTCTATAATTTCTTTGTTACTGTTTGTTTATATAACTGGTCAGGAAACATCTAGAGGTCATATACTTCCAGCAGAATACAATTCACATCATTGCACAACTTCAAGAGTAGAAAATTAGGATATCCGCTAGTACCCCAACTAAGACAACTATTAATGGAAAGCATGTTCACTCATGTTAATGGAAAGCATGTTCACTCACATGCTCATGCTCACTCACACGTTCACATGCTCACTCACGTTCTACCACCTTGTTCACTCACTACTACCACCTTGCATCCACCTGCATCCACCTTGAATCCACCTCATTTTATTCTAGCTATTTCATCCTTTTTCAGTTATTATGTTTGTGTGCTTTGTGTGTTTGCTGCTTACTCTCTCATGCCTATATATATGAAAAGCCTGTAATGAATAAAGTTTCATATCTGTAGTTGGTTTCCAGATTTACATATTTGCTCCATTAATCTTCATGGTATCAAAGCCAAACACATGCTTATCTGTTGTTTAGAATCAACATAGAAATTTGTCATCTATCTCATTCATCCTTACTCAATCTGTTTTTTACTTCTCAGATTTGAGAAAAACTTGCGCCTCTGTTTACTACAAATGGCGAATGGTACAAAATTCACATTTGCGGATATGCAAAATCAGTTATTTATACATCCCTCAGATGGCCCTTTATCTGTGAGCGTCTCCAAACTTCAAGGAGCTTCAGACTACAGAACTTGGAAACGGTCGTTTGAGATTCAGCTTTTCGCTAAACGAAAACTTGGGTTCTTGAATAAATCTGTCACTAAAGATACAACTGATGCAGTCCAAGCAGCTCAATGGGACACCTGCAATGACCTTGTCATCTCTTGGTTGCACAGCAATGTCTCGGAAGGTATCAAACAATCCATTCTATTTATAAATTCTACATCTGAAGTATGGTCTAAACTGGAAAAACGTTTCTTGTTAATCAATGGTTCTAGAAAATATAAACTCACTCGAGACCTGTTCGCTCTTAAACAAAATAATATGAAACTGAATGATTACTTTACCACCTTGAGTAGTCTCTGGGAAGAGATTGAGTCCATGAACACATTACCAGTGATCACAACTGTAGCTGCAGATGTTACGAATTTCATCTCTGCTATAGATAAGCATAAGGCTGAATCTCGTCTGTTTCAATTCTTAAATGGTCTTGACGATGTGTATGCTGCTCTTCGTTCTCAACTCTTGATGCAAAATCCCCTTCCCAGTGTTGAAGTTGATTTTTTTACTCTGCAACAAGAAGAATCTCAAAAGGATTTATTCACTTTAGATACTACGGATGTTACTGCCATGTTTGGAAAGTCTCAAACTGAGTACAAAGGGCCTGCTTGTCATGCTTGTGGTTAGAAAAATCATAGTGGGGATAGATGTTGGACCGTCATTGGCTACCCACGCTGGCATCGCAAGTATAAACCACCCAGTTCGAGGCTTCAGTCCAATGCACCAAGGCAGCATAAGCAAGCTAATAATGCAGTTCAAACAAGCATTCCTGCAAATGTGAGTTTGACAGCTCAATAACTACAACAAATTTTGAAGATGTTACCTCGGCAAAATGCTTCCACTGGTACTTCCTCATCTATAACTGATGATGAACTAGAGAATTGATTTTCTAGAATGGTGTCATGTCACATGTCTACTGTTGATAACACAACCTGGATTGTTGACTCTGGTGCAAGTGACCACATGACATTTAGTCTTGACAAACTCTGCAACGTTCAACCAGCTGCCTCTGACTTGATAATTAAGTTGCCAACAAGAGCAAGCACAAAAATAACTCATACTGGCAACTTAATTATGAAGAATGGTCTCATCCTGAAAAAGGTGCTTTATGTGCCCCAATTTCAGCAGTATCTTTTTTCTATTCACAAGTTGTCACAAGACAACAACTGTGTTGTCAACTTCCATACAGAAGGATGCGCTATTATTGATGCTAACACAAAGCAAACAAGAGCTGCTGGTGTACTTCAAAATGGCTTATACTATCTCAAGGATGAACCTGATTCGATACCTGTTAACTCTGTCTCAAAGCACTCGATGTCAGACTATGTCCTGTGGCACAAACGCTTGGGACATGCACCAATCACTAAACTAAGGTACATACCTTCCCTGAAAGATCATGTTTTGTCAGCTGATAAAGTTTGTGTTACATGCCCAATGTCTAAGTTTGCTAAACTGTCGTTTGACTTGAGTGATTCATATGCCTCTGAAATATTTGAACTAATCCATGTTGACACATGGGGACCATACTGTTAGGCCAAATACACAATTAATAATCAACTTTGTATGAGAGATTAATAAGTAAAAGCGTTTATGCACTTAAAAAACTTCTTGTATTTCAAACCCTCTTCGTGATGTAAAATATCACAAAGAGCTGCTAGGTTACAATAATGATAATTCGTTATCGATACCCTTCTAGGGTTAACCTATCTGTATTTATATACCATACAGCTACGATACAATCTCTAATTGATATTCCTAATAATCAGCTATACAATGATATCAATTACAGATTGTCACACGTCTCCTATGTCAACTCGATCACTTTGATAGCTATCCAATCTTCAAAGATATCGCTTCCATAATTAACCTTCAATCACTGTTGAACAGTAGACGCGCTTCCTTCAGACAGAGTTTAACAAACTCTGTCAAGCTTCCAACTGTCAGAGTTTACGCAAACTCTGACTGCTTCCAGCTAAACTCTGATAACTCCCTGTAACACTTAAACACTGATCAAAACACATCAATTATATTTAACAATCTCCCCCAACTTGTTCATTTAGCAAAAATGCACAAGTTAATGACAATAATTGATGATGTCAAAACAAATAGACAAATACAGTGTTTATACAAATTCAGAGTTTAAGCTTCTACTTAATAAAAACTATAGAGAATAAGAAAATTCTTACAGAACTTAATCTCTTATAGTTTCAAGATCTGGCATGGTTCTGAGATAATCAATCAGCAATCTTCTTTCTGCATTTTCAAGTTCAAACTTCATTGCTTCTTTGATTTCTTTGAGATGAGGATCACTTTCATCTGTCTGATAAATAGCAGCCCTAAGATCATAAATCTTGTTCCTTCTCATTTCATTACCCAGTCTGATAAATCTGACTTTGTCTGCCTGTGTATTGAAGTCAAGTACTGTGATTCCCAAATCAGTTTTTAACTTTGCAGTACCTTTCTTCATTTCAATGAGATTTCCTTTGTAATCCCTGTACTTAGGAATATATCTGCTATTGTATTTCTGTCCTCTGATTGCCAGATTCTGAGTCATTTTCTGTCTGAGCACATTAGCAACTGACTGAGTCCTTCGACTATTCACCTTGAGAAGATACAGAACATACTCTAGTTCTTCCCAATATTTCAAGCCAATATCATCCTCACCAACTTTGAATACTGTCCCATCAGCCATGAAGTATAAAAGAAAATCCTTTTCTAAACTCTTCTGATGAACTAACTGCACTGATTCCAGTCTGTCCAAACTCTCTTGAGGAACACCACGACCTGGAACAGCCAGTGAAGAAGGATCTCTAGGACCAGTATATTGCCTTTTGTCTCTATGTGAACCTAGTCCACCCTTATTATTTCCAACCTTGCCAGATAAAGCTTTTCCATCAGAAACATTCATTGAGACTCCAGATAACACATTTGGATCAGAAATTGTTCCTTTTCCAAAAACAGATTTCAACTGTGAAGAGTGTAAAGGTGTGATCATTGCTTGAGATGCAACAGAAGTTGTGACTTTCTTCTGTGAACTTTCACCTTCAATGCCTTTTAGCTTGAGTTTAGCCTCTGCTGCAATTACTTCCTTTGAGAACCGAGAACTTTGACTAACATCAGTCCTCTCTCTGATCACAACACCTTTAACAACAGGTCTAGGAGCTTTTCCTCTTTGTACCTTACCAGACTTTAAAGCTTTAAGATGTTCTTCTTGTAAACTCTTTTCCTCAGCTTCAATATCCTCAATCGTTACTCCTTCCTCATTCTCTTCAATGAACAGCTTAGCAGCCAATTCTTCATCAGTTTATGGATTAGAAGATAACAGCAAACTCTTGGTCCTTGAAGTACCTTGAGTATCAGTATTTCTCCCAACAGACTGTGATTTTGATGACTTGCTAGTTCTCAGAGTTTGAATCTCTTCAGCCTTTTTCTTTCCTTTGTTACTTGCCCTTTGAATCTCTTCAGCCTTTTTCTTTCCTTTGTTACTTGCCCCTCCATCTCCAGCACTATCCCTTCTGACAACTCTCTCCCCCTTTTTGACATCATCAGGCATAAGGATAGAAGTAATTAACTCCAGGGAGGTAGCAATAGAATCAATTTTAGCAGATAAGTCAGACTGGTTCTCTTCAACTTTAGTCAGCCTGGCACAGAGATTGTCTTGAGTTTTAGAGAATGTTGTAGTCACTAGTTTCGATTCTCTTTCCATCTTCATCTCTCTAGCTACAACCTCATTTCGCAAAGCAGTGATTGCCAAATTTGTATCATCAAATCGTCTATCCAGAGTTTTAACTTGAACTATAGTTGCTTTCAAGCAAGAAAGAATCTCTGGATTAGAGATAGTATCAGAACTTTGCTTAACAAACTTAGCTGCTCTTTCTGGTGGAAAAATACAATCTTCTTTGTACCATTCAGCAGCATTCTTAGCAAATTGTTCTCTCTCAACTGCATGAGAAGTACAAGGTTGAGGAAAAGGTGTATGTTTATTGTCAGTTTGTACTGGTGCACTCAGAGAAGCATCAGAGTTTGCACTACTGTCACCTTCAGCTTCAACACTTGTAGCTTTAACTGGTTCATCTTCAGCCATAGATTTAGCAATTTCTTCTGTAGGCTTGGTAAGATTTTCTCCATGTTGCTCAGGCTCAGCAACAGACATTGACTGAGAAGTTACTTTGGTTCCCTGATCAATTTCTTCACCTTCTTCAACAGTTTGGTGAGCATCAGATATTAACTCAGTATGAGATGCCACAGCTTCAGAAAGAACAGCCGTAGGTTGATCAGCTACACCAATATCAGAGATAGGATCAGAGAATGGCATAAATGAATCAGGAATATCATTTATTGGAGAAACACCATCTCTTGCATCCTCTTCTGCAGGCATTTTATCCTCTGCAGGCATTACATCCTCTACAGGTATTACATCCTCTGCAGGTATTACATCCTCTGCAGGTATTGCATCTTTCTCAACCTCAACGGGAGGTGTTTGCTGTGAAACAACCTCTGGAGCTTCAATATCTTCATCCACAGAATCAGAGAATATCACTTTTCTTCGTTTTGCTAGAGGTATATTGTCTGAATCCTCTTCAACAGATGGTGACTTAGGCATGTTTGCCCGAGCTTTCATTCTTTTCCCCCTTCTAGTGTAAATAGCTTCAGGAGATTTCCGTTTTGATTTTCTTTGTGTCTCTTCTGCCTGCTTTAGACTTACACGTCGTTTAGTAATTGCCTTCTTAACTCTTTGTAATCTAGACTGTGATGCTGGTGGAGATTGTGACGAATCAGAGTTTGTGTGTGAAGTGAGTGAAGGTTGCTTTGCAGGTGATTCAGTGTTTGGTTCTGGTTGAGGTTCAGGGTGTGGTTCAGGTTGTTGTTGTTGTTGTTGTTCAGGTTCATTTTGTTGTGGTTCTTGTTGATCTTGTTGTGGTTCAGGTTGTTGTGGTTCTTGTGGTTGATTGAGAAAATTTTGTAGAGCAAGAGGCATGACAAAAGCAGGGAGATTTGCTTTACCAACATCCTTGTTAGTCATATCAGAGAATATTCGCTTATTGACTCTAAAAGGATCAATTTCATCAGTTTCATCAATTTCAAGACCAGGTACACATGCATTGAACAACATTTGACAGAAATGAGCATAATAAACAGTAGTAGATTCTAACAATTTATCACCTAAGCTCATCAGAACATGTCGACCAAAATCAAAATTAGTACCATAGAGCAGAGAATACCCGATTTGGAGACTGTCTATAGGAATGGCATCCCAGTTTGTGACTTTCTTCTGGAACGTCCTTGTTATGCAATCAAAGAAGAAGTTCCATTCCTTTCTGAGATTTGGTCTCTTTATGCCGCCAATCTTGTCAAGAGATTCCATGTAACCAATCTCTCGTAGCATCTCTCTCAGATAAGTTTCATTAACCAGAGTATAAGAAGTATGTGTCTCAAACCCCATTGTATCTCGTACAGTCTGTGGAGTAATCACAATATCTTGGTCTTCGTAAGTGAAGATAATGGTAGGAGTTCCACTTTCTCCTCCATCCTCATAAACTGAATTCTGCCAGAATGAAGCAATTTGAGACGCAGAAAGAGTAGCAGGTCCAATCAGAGCCTGTCCAATCTCTGAATTCCTCAAGAAGTTCTGCATGAGATGAAACGATTCTGGAACGCGTTGATGATAGAGTGGAGCTTCATAGTTATTAGGAACAAACCGTAAGCCAAGAGCAGTGAATGCTTTAGATGCCATTGAGTTAAGAATTTCCAAGAGATATGTATGTAGAAAGGTGTTTTCGTGAGTGCCCAAGAGAAAAATAAGAAAACTGTGAGATGTAAGAATAAGGCAAAATCGTTTGGACACAAAAGTGATTAAAGTAATGAAAAACTCAATGTCTTATGTAACAAACACTCAATCAGTTCCTTGATTAATGTGTAGTGGGACACGATAATAGGTAAGTGGGACACATTAAAGGGCGAGTGGGTCACGTGCGCCTATTTTTAAGAAGAGTATATTAAAGAATTAAAACATTAAAATATTTGATTTAAACAAAAATCAAATAATACTCTTTTAAAAATATCTTGACCCAAGTAAGACTAGAATTTGAACCGTTTACCTGTTGCCTTTAATAACCAGAATACGAAGCGATTTAGAACTTCGTTCTTACCCATCTCTATTTAAGGCCTAGAGACTTGCTCAGATTATTTCATTAAATCTTTAACCTTTCAGTCTCCCCTGTAAAATCACAAACCCTTCAAACCAAATACCCTTGAAAAACAATGGCCAACCTTACCATCAAAGAGAAAAACCTTCATCTTGTCGAGAATAGGGACATCTTCAGCTATACGCGTGAAGAATTTGAAGCGTTTGAGTGGGAAAGGCAGCTTGAGACGCTGTGGCTGCAAATGGATGCTGGTCTGGAAGAGCTCGAGAGAGAGAAACCTGCAAGGGTGATCGACATCGATGCTGCCCTCCAAGCAACATTGGCATGGCTCTCCTCGAAGGAATCCTCATCCACCACCACCAACCATTGTTAATGAATATGTCAGCAAAAATAACCTTATCCCTTCAACTTCCACCCAAATAAAGTGGCAAAGATGGGATCTGGGAATTTTTTGCTAACAATGGAGTGGTGTGGACGGACCTTTTACATTCCTGTTGAATAGATTAGCAGATAGAGAAAACAAAAAGATGTAATATTTGCTTGTAATCTCTTTCGTATTATCAATGAAAATTTTGTTTCTCTAATCATATTCATTGTGTTCTGCAACTGTTATTTATGTTATATGAACTGTTCTTCAAGAAAATTAATCAAGAAGAGAATATGAAGACTAATTGAAGTAATCATATAAAGAACACATTCATCAACTATCCACTGATTAACAGTTGTCACAAACCCTACTTACTCCAAGACTTTCAAATTGTCCAAGTGAAAATTTACCTTAGAGTACAAATCACGAATCAACAGCGTTTGTCAATTCTCCAACTTTATCACCGAAACCCTTTCATAAATTGCACAGTTGTGAATATTTGTGTGTGTGAAGCAGAGTTTACTAAGTCAATTTTTAGAGCATCTAATTTTTCATAAAACCCATAAAGTAAATCAATAAACACTGAATGCACAAACTGTCATAGTAAACACTGACTGTATGATGAAAGCTAAACTCTGAAGTAATCGAACTTTATACAGTAATTTTTATTTTATACCCCCTTTATATACATTTTTTTTTATTTTCATCATTTTTTTTTTATTTTCATTTTTTTTTATTCCAGTAATCAGAGGTTGGAACCAGTCACCAAAAATTCAAAAAATTTAGCCCTTATCATTTTGATAAGTTCCTGGGTCATCCTAGTATTTAACTAGTCACCAAAAATCAGAGAATTTTAGCACATATTATATACCAATAGGTTCCTGGGTCATCCTAGTATCCAACATAATCTCAAAGGAGTATAACAACCTATATACATTTTCTTTGGGGTATTGCAGTAAACATTTTATTTTATCAGAGTATAACTAACAGAGTTTAGAGTTCATCAACATCAGTAGTTTTTCATGAAAGGTAATTCACACAGTATTTATAGACTCAGAGTTTAGGACAAAATAAACTAAGAGATGCTATAAATATGAGCCAGTATCATGCTGTGTTAACTTTCTGCACAATCTAAGATTAGATCACAATAACTCAGAAAGATTCATGATTAATTGCTGAGAATCATGCTTCATACATATTTCTTCATTGGTGTTTTCATTCAGACAAAAATCAACTCAGAGTTCACAGGGTTTATCAAACTTATTAACAGTGTATGACATACAGACATATTGACAGAGTTTAACAGAGTATGCATAACAGAGTTTAATCAACAGAGTTCACTTAGCATTTATCCAATCAGGAAATATGATTAATACATCACATAAGTAAAGTTTGAATCTAACCAACATTTCTAGTCAGAACCAGAGACCATTCCTAGTTCATTGACCAGTCTTGTAAATGTAGCTTCACTCAATGGTTTAGTGAAGATATCTGCAAGCTGTTGTTCTGTAGATACAAAATGTAGTTCAATATTTCCTTCTTCCACGTGTTCTCTGATGAAGTGGTACCTTATGCTGATGTGCTTGGTCATTGAATGCTGTACTGGATTACCTGTCATAGCAATAGCACTTTGATTATCACAGTAAATAGGGATATTACTGTACCTCAATCCATAATCCAGCAATTGATTCTTCATCCATAAGATCTGTGCACAACAGCTACCAGCTGCAATATACTCTGCTTCAGCTGTAGATGTGGAGATTGATTTCTGTTTCTTACTGTACCAGGAAACAAGTCTGTCACCAAGAAATTGACAGCTTCCACTAGTGCTCTTTCTGTCTACCTTGCAGCCTGCAAAGTCTGCATCAGAATACCCAAGTAGCTTAAAATCTGATTCTCTGGGGTACCACAGACCTAATGATATGGTGCCCTTGAGATACTTGAAGATTCTTTTCACAGCTGTCAGATGTGTCTCTCTAGGATCTGCCTGAAACCTTGCACAAAGACAGGTTGCATACATGATGTCAGGCCTACTAGCTGTCAAGTATAGAAGAGATCCTATCATGCCCCTGTAGTTTGTCATATCCACTGAAACTCCTGTGTTTTTTTCCAGTTTAGTTGCTGTTGCCATGGGAGTTGATGCAGATGAACAGTCAAGCATACCAAATTTCTTGAGAAGATTTCTGGTGTATTTTTCTTGATTAATGAAAATTCCATCTTCTGTTTGTTTCACCTGTAGGCCTAGAAAGTAACTAAGCTCTCCCATCATGCTCATTTGATATCTGGACTGCATGAGCTTGGCAAACTTCATACAGAGTTTAGCATTAGTAGACCCAAAGATGATGTCATCAACATAAATTTGAACTAAAAGGAGGTCACTTCCTTGATTGAAATAAAACAGAGTTTTGTCAATTTTTCCTCTGTTGAATCCACTTTCTAGAAGAAACTGAGCAAGTGTCTCATACCATGCTCTTGGTGCCTGCTTAAGTCCATATAGTGCCTTATCTAGCCTGTAGACATAATCTGGATATTTGGGATCCACAAATCCTGGTGGTTGTTCAACAAACACTTCTTCTTCAAGCTTTCCATTCAGAAAAGCACTTTTCACATCCATCTGGAACACTTTGAATTTCTTGTGAAAGGAATATGCTAGAAAAATTCTGATTGCCTCCAATCTTGCTACTGGAGCAAATGTTTCATCATAATCTATTCCTTCCTGCTGTGAATAGCCTTTTGCTACCAGTCTAGCCTTGTTCCTCGTGATAACACCTTCACTGTCAGTCTTGTTTCTGAAAACCCATTTAGTACCAACAATAGATCTGTTCTTTGGCCTTGGTACAAGGGTCCAAACTTCATTTCTTTCAAATTCATTTAACTCTTCCTGCATTGCTGTTATCCAGTCTGCATCTTGAAGAGCTTCTTCCACTTTCTTTGGTTCATTTTTATACAAGAATGCATGAAACAGACATTCACTTGCAGTAGCACTTCTTGTCTTTACTTTTGCATCTGGATCACCAATTATCAAATCAGGTGTATGTGATTTAGTCCATTTCCTAGCAGAAGGAAAATGACTTCTATCAGCATGTGATCCTCCCCCTTGATCCATGCTCTCCTGATTTTGTTGTGATCTATCTTCGTTTTCTGAGACTCCCCCTGAACTTGACTGCCCAGAGTCAGAATTTGAATTTTCAGAGTTTGAAGCATCAGAGTTTGATCCAGATTTTTCAGCTGACTCAGTATCAGTGTTTGAGTCTTCATTTTGATCATGCTCCCCCTCAACTGGTTCTCCCCTTTGTTGTGACTGAGAAGTTTCTTCAGAATTTACCAGTAGAGGTTCAGAGTTTGTTTCAACAGAGTCTGTCAGAATTGTTTCATCAGAGTTTCCTTCATCAGAGTTTAAAACTTCATTTTCAAAGTTCAATTGATCATATTCATCTTTGTCTTCAAGTCCAGTTATCTTCTTATCATCAAAAGAAACATGTATAGATTCCATGATCACTTTAATTCTCAGATTGTAAACTCTGAATGCCTTTGTTGATAGTGGATAGCCAACAAAAATTCCTTTATCTGCCTTTATCTCAAACTTGGTCAACTGTTCTGGATGAGTCTTCAAAACAAAACATTTGCACCCGAAAATATGAAAGTATTTCAGGTTAGGCTTCTTTTTCTTCACCATCTCATATGGTGTCTTTCCATGCTTATTGATCAGTGTTGCATTTTGAGTAAAACAAGCAGTTTGAACAGCTTCTGCCCAGAAATAAGTTGGCAATTTTGCTTCATCAAGCATAGTTCTGGCAGCTTCAATTAAGGTTCTATTTTTCCTTTCAACTACACCATTTTGTTGTGGTGTACCAGGTGCTGAAAATTCTTGTTTCACTCCATTGTCCTTGCAGAATTCTTCCATTGTTGCATTTCTGAACTCAGTTCTATTATCACTTCTGATGATTCTGACTTTGTTGCTTGATCCTTTGTCCAGAAGCTTCACATGCTCCATCAGAGTTGATGCAGTTTTATCCTTCTTTGCTAGAAAATACACCCAGGTGAATCTAGTGTATTCATCAACAATGACTAAAGCATATTTCTTCCTTGCAATAGATATAACATTTACTGGACCAAAGAGATCAACATGCAGAAGATGATAGGGATCAGTGATAGAAAATTCTGTCTTGCTCTTGAAAGATGACTTCCTTTGTTTAGCCTTCTGACATGAGTCACATAGGCCATCAACATTTAACAGGGTCTTTGGGAGTCCTCTTACAAGATCCTTTCTGATCAATTCATTGATGTTGTTCAAGTTCAAATGTGAGAGTTTCTTGTGCCACTTCCAACTCTCTTCACTAGACATTCTTGTAGACAGGCAAACAGCTTTTCCAACAGAGTCTATCAAAAGCTTGATTTCATAAATGTTGTTTTGCCTGTGACCAACTAGAACAACCTTTCCTGTAGATTTGCTAATAACTTCACAATATTCAGGTTGGAAATCTACATGATATCCCTTGTCACAGATTTGACTCACAGATAGCAAGTCATGCTTGAGTCCTGGGACATGAGCTACATTGTTGATGATGACATTTCCAAGATTGATATTACCATATCCCAATGTTATTCCTATATTGCCATCACCATAGGAAACTTTTGGGCCAGCCTTCTCCTCATATTCTGATAGCAGGGCTTTGTTTCCAGTCATGTGTCCTGAACATCCACTGTCCACGACTAGGGTTGCCTCCCTATTACCCTGCAATCACAAACAATTACTGAGGATTAGTTTTAAGGATCCAGACTTGCTTGGATCCTTTGGCATTCTTAACTTTGTTAGCTTTTGCAGCGGAATTAACATTATCAGAGTTTGAGCTAACATTATCAGTGTTTACACTTGCAGTATCAACTTTAACCCATTTCAGATTGGGTTTCAGTTCATAGTAATTATGATAGATAGCATGATATTCTCTGCAAATATAGATGGAATGCCAAGTGCTTCCACAGTGTGTGCATAGAGTCTGTGGCTTAGTTCTAGCAAAATCCTTCTTTACCTCGGACTTTGTAGGTAAAGAATTTATATTTTTATTTTTCTTGCAAAAATTTGCAAGATGCTTAGTACTACCACAGTTATGACATGTCTTTCTTGGAGCATAACTAGCAAGCATTGGTTTATTTCCTGAAGTAATGCCTACTTTTCCATTTCTGTTCTTGTTTGACACTTTCATTTTCTCAACAGATTTTAACTCCTTCAGTTTATGTTTGAGTTGTTTATCTGTCATTTAACCAATATTAACCTGTTTAACACTAGTTTTTACTGGTTTTCCTTTGACAGCTTCTTTTTCATTCTCAGACAAAAATTTATTGGTTCCATGAACAAATTTAGTTCTAACTTTAACTTGATTTTGAAATCTAAGTTCATCTCCCTCATTATAACCTAGACCAATAGTGTCTGTTTGAAAAATCTGTTGAGTGTCCTTTCCAGAATTAGTCCAAGTCCTAATTTTCTTATTTGCTTCCTCCAACTCAGATTCTAGTTGTTTATATTTCTGAAGCAAATCCTGTTCTATAGAAACAGCATCATCTCTCTCTTTCTGAACTTGTTGCATGTTTTCAAGTTTCTCTTCAACAAGTTTATTTCTTTCTTTAAGTTCAAAATTTTCAGCTTTTATCCTCTCATTTTCTAAAGTCTGATCCCTATAACTTATATGCAATGACTTAAGAAAAATTCTTAATTGAGCAATGTCATCAATATTATAAGCATAGGTAGTTAGAGGTACCTGATTTTCAGAGGATTCTGATTCAGTAGTAGCCATGAGAGCATAGTTTACTTCTTCATCAGAATCTGAAGTATCTGCCCAATCTCTGCCTTTAGTGTAGAGTACCTTTCCAGTTTTACCCTTCTTGCACTCAGGAGCATAGTGGCCCATCTCCTTACACTTGTAGCATTGAATTTCAGACTTATCCTTCTTTCCTTTAGAATCTCTCTTATCAGACTTCCTGTAGCTTTTCCTGTCTTCATTTGAATCCCTAGAAAACCTTTTTCCTTTCTTGAAATTCTTGAAGCCCATTTTCTTGAAAGTCTTCACCATTAACACAGCCATTTTCCTCATTTCTTCTTCATCATCCTCAGAGTCAGATGATTCAGAAGAATTTGAATCATAATTAGAGTTTGGTGATTCACTTTCTGAATGTATGACCAAAGCTTTTCCTTTCATTTTCCTTCTTGTTGCCTCTTTCTTCTGAGGCTTTTCTTCAACATTAAGAGCAACAGACTTTCCTTTCCTGCTTGATCTCCTGTTTCTCTGTTCCATTTCCAATTCATAAGTTTTGAGCAGTCCATAGATTTCATCAATCTCTATTTCAGAAAGATCATAGTTGTCTCTAATAGTGGTTGTTTTCACATCCCACTTTTCAGGTAGAGAAAGAAGAAACTTGAGATTCGAGTCTTCTAGATCATACTCTTTGTTGACCAATGACAGATCATTAATCAGTTTACAGAATCTATCAAATGTTTCTGTCATGGTCTCTTCAGGTTTAGCCTCAAAATGCTCATACTCTTGTGTGAGTATGTTTCTCCTATTCTTCTTAATAGCTGCAGTTCCTTGACACCTGACTTCAAGAGCATCCCATATCTCTTTTGCAGTGGTGCAGTTAATGACTTTGTTAGACATAACATTGTCTAAAGCACTATGCAGTAAATGCCTAACTTTTGTATCCTTAGCAATTGATGATAGATCTTCAGGAGTCATGTCCTTCTTTTCCTTTGGAACCATTTTTGCTGCTTCACCAGCAACTGCAACAGATAGCTTTGTAGGATTGTGAGGGCCTTCATAAATCCTGTCAAGATATTCTGGATCTGTAGCCTCCAGAAACATAGTCATCTTGACCTTCCACATAGCATACTCTAATGGCCTCAGAATAGGAACCCTGATTGGTTCATAACGACTCACAGTAGTAGGAGCCTTTTCAGAAACAGTAGGTGTTGGTGGAGGAATTTCTGACATGATTATTGTTGTGTTTAGATCTTAACCTGTAATAGAGTAACAGATTGGCTCTGATACCACTTGTTAGGCCAAATACACAATTAATAATCAACTTTGTATGAGAGATTAATAAGTAAAAGCGTTTATGCACTTAAAAAACTTCTTGTATTTCAAACCCTCTTCGTGATGTAAAATATCACAAAGAGCTGCTAGGTTACAATAATGATAATTCGTTATCGATACCCTTCTAGGGTTAACCTATCTGTATTTATATACCATACAGCTACGATACAATCTCTAATTGATATTCCTAATAATCAGCTATACAATGATATCAATTACAGATTGTCACACATCTCCTATGTCAACTCGATCACTTTGATAGCTATCCAATCTTCAAAGATATCGCTTCCATAATTAACCTTCAATCACTGTTGAACAGTAGACGCGCTTCCTTCAGACAGAGTTTAACAAACTCTGTCAAGCTTCCAACTGTCAGAGTTTACGCAAACTCTGACTGCTTCCAGCTAAACTCTGATAACTCCCTGTAACACTTAAACACTGATCAAAACACATCAATTATATTTAACACATACAAAATAGCTACAAGAGGGAAATACAATCTCCCCCAACTTGTTCATTAGTAAAAATGCACAAGTTAACAGTAATTGATGATGTCAAAACAATTTTATACAGACACAGTGTTTATTCAAATAAGCAGAGTTTAAACTTGACTTAACAAAAATCTACAGAAAACAAGAAAATTCTTACAGACTTCAATCTCTAATCTCCTCAAGATCTGGTGTTGTTCTGAGATAATCTATAAGCAATCTTCTCTCTGCATTTTCATGTTCAATCTTCATAGCTTCCTTGATCTCTCTCAACTGAGGATCACTCTCATCAGTCTGATAAATAGCAGATCTTAGATCGTAGATTTTGTTCCTCCTCATATCATTTCCCAGTCTGATAAATTTTACTTCCTCTGACTGTGAGTTGAAATCAAGAACTGCTATTCCCAGATCAGTCTTCAGCTTTGCAGTACCCTTCTTCATTTCAATGATATTTCCATTCCAGTCTCTGTACTTAGGAACATATCTGCTGTTACACTTCATTCCTCTAATTGCCAAATTTTGAAGCATTTTCTGTCTGAGCACATTTGCAACTGATTGAGTTCTTCGATTATTCACCTTGAAAAGATACAGAACATATTCTAATTCTTCCCAATATTTCAAACCAATATCATGCTCACCAATTTTAAATACTGTTCCATCAGCCATAAAGTATAAGATAAAATCTTTCTTTAAACTCTTCTGATAAACTAACTGTACTGATTCCAGTCTGTCCAAACTCATTTGAGTGACACCACGACCTGGAACATCCAGTGAAGAAGGATCTCTAGGACCAGTATGTTGCCTTTTATCTCTGTGTGAGCCTAGGCCAGTTTTATTATTTCAAATCTTACCAGACAAGTCTCTTCCATCAGTAAAATCCATAGGAGCTCCAGATACTAGATTTGGATCATGAAGTGTTCCTTTACCAAAGACTGATTTCAACTGAGAAGATAGAGGTCTAGACACAACTTGTGTAGCAACAGAGGTTGTGTTTTCTTTCTTCTGGACAACTTGTGTAGAAACAGAGGTTGTATTTGCCTTCTTCGAAATTCTTTCTTCTTCAGCAATGCCTTTCAGCTTTTGCTTAGAATCTGCATCTGTTGGTTTTCTGGATACCTGCATCCTTTGATCAGCACCAACTTGTTCTTTGATTTCCATGCTTTTAAGAACAGGCTTAGCAACTTTCTCATTTTTCTTAGACTTCCCAGATTTCAAAGCTTTCTGATGTTCTGCTAGAAAGATTTGCTTTTGAGCTTAAACATCTGCAAGTGTAACACCCTTATCAATCTCATTAAAAAAACATCTTAGCAGCCAACTCTTCATCAGTTTGTGGATTGTTAGAGAATAACAAATCCCTTTGCCTTGAAGTACTTTGTACATTTGTATCCACTGCTAAACTTGATTTTGTAGACTTGCCAGCTTTTAAGTGAACATCAGACCTTGATCTTAACCTTCTCTCTGGATTAGTTCCTTCATCATCAAGATCATCTCTTTTTGACTGAGTTTGAGGCTGCTGCTTACACTTGGATTTAGTAACTCTACCAACTCTCTCCCCCTTTTTGACATCATCAGGCCTGAGCAACAAAAGTCTTGGATGCCATTAGAACAATTTAGTAATTGTGAGAAAAGAGAATGTGTAGAAAAGTGTTTGTGAAAATGCTTAAGTGAAAATAACAGAGAAATTGTGTGTTCGTGGGTTTAAAAGTGAAAAAGTGAATAATGAATCGAGTGTGATTAGATTTGTAATTGAAAATTAAAAACCCAATCGTTTTAGACATTAAACACGCAACCAATTTCTTGTTAAGTGTGTGAGTGGGACACGTGTCACGTAAATAGTGGAACAGTGGTTTACACGCGCAGTAATAATGCCTATTATTACTGCTATTCTCTCTCATATTACCAATACGCTTTAACTGTCTGACAACATTAAACAGTTGGCACGTATCATATGCAAATTTCAAAAACTCTTTTTGTACTCCAAGTATATGCTTTGTCTGAAGTAAAATATTACCTTAGAGTACTCAACAGAATCCAACAGTGTTTATCAATTCTCCAACTTTATTACTGTTATCCTTTCAAACACTGCACAGTTGTGAATATGAGTGTGTGTAGAGCAGACTTTACTAAATCAGTATTTAGAGCATCTAGTATTTCATAAAATCAATAAAATAAATCAGTAAACACTGCATGCACAAACTCTCATAGTAAACACTGAATGTATGATGAATGCTAAACTCTGTAGTAAACGATTTATATACAGTAATATTTAATTAATTTGTAACCCCCTATTTTTTTTTTAAATTTCTCTAGTAATCAGAGGTTGGAACTAGTCACCAAAAATCCTATAATTTTAGCCCTTATCAGTTTGATAAGTTCTTGGATCTTCCTAGTCTTCGACTAGTCAACAAAAATTAGAGAATTTTAGCCCTTACTATATACCATTAAGTTCCTGGGTCGTCCTAGTTACAATCATGATCTCAAAGGAGTCTTAACATTTTATATATATAAGCTTTGGGGGTATTTTAATAACAGAATCTAATTTAACAGTGTATAACTAACAGAGTTTAGAGCTCATCAACATCAAAAATTATTCATGAGAGGCAATGCACACAGTATTTACAGACTCAGAGTTTAGGATAAATAAACTAAGAGATGCTATAAATATGAAACAGTATCATGCTGTGTTAATTTTCTGCACAATCTAAGATTAGATCACAGATAACTTAGAAGGATTCATGATTAATTACTGAGAATCATGCTTCATACAAATCTCTTCATTGGTATTAACATTCAGATGAAAACATTTTCAGAGTTTATTAGAGTTTATCTAAAATGTCAATAGTGTATGACTTACAGAGCATGCTAACAGAGTTTAACAGTCATTGAGCAGAGTTTGCATAGCAGAGTTTAACATACCACAGAAATATGAGCAACACCATACATAAGTAGAATTTTGAGTCTAACCAATATCTCTAGTCAAAGCCAGAGACCATCCCTAGTTCATTTACCAGCCTTGTAAATACAACTTCACTCAATGGCTTGGTGAAGATATCTGCAAGCTCTTGTTCTGTAAACACAAAATGAAGCTTAATATTCCCTTCCTCTACATGTTCTCTGATAAAATGGTACCTTATGCTGATGTGCTTGGTCACTGAATGTTGTACTGGATTATCTGTCATATCAATAGCACTTTGATTATCACAGTAAATAGGTATTTTACTTTACCTCAATCCATAATCCAGTAATTGATTCTTCATCCACAGAATCTGTGCACAACAGCTACCAGCAGCAATATACTCTGCTTCAGCTGTAGATGTAGAGATTGATTTATGTTTCTTGCTGTACCATGAAACAAGTTTATCACCAAGAAATTGACAACTTCCACTGGTACTTTTTCTATCTATCTTACAGCCTGCAAAGTCTGCATCAGAGTAACCAAGTAGCTTGAAGTCTGATTCTCTTGGATACCACAAACCTAAAGTTATTGTTCCCTTAAGATATTTGAAAATTCTCTTCACAGCTGTTAGATGTGGTTCTCTTGGATCTGCCTGAAATCTTGTACAAAGACATGTTGCATACATGATGTCTGGTCTGCTTGCTGTTAGATAAAGAAGAGACCCAATCATCCCTCTATAGCTTGTCATATCCACTGGTGAACCTGTGTCTTTATCCAACTTTGTTGCTGTTGCCATGGGAATTGTTGCAGATGAGCAGTCAAGCATGCCAAATTTCTTGAGAAGATTTCTGGTATATTTTGCTTGATTGATAAAGATTCCATCATCTGTTTGCTTCACCTGTAGCCCTAGAAAATAACTAAGCTCTCCCATCATGCTCATTTGATACCTTGACTGCATGAGCTTGGCAAACTTCTTATAGAGTTTATCATTAGTAGATCCAAAGATTATGTCATCTACACATATTTGAACTAATAACAGATCACTACCAAGAATGAAGTAGAACAAGGTTTTATCAATTGTACCTCTGTTGAACCCACTTTCTAAAAGAAATTGAGCCAGAGTTTCATGCCATGCTCTTGGTGCCTGCTTAAGTCCATAGAGTGCCTTGTCAAGCCTGTAGACATAATCTGGATACTTGGGATCTACAAATCCTGGTGGTTGTTCAACAAACACTTCTTCTTCAAGTTTTCCATTCATAAAAACACTTTTCACATCCATCTGAAAACCCTTGAATTTCTTGTGAGAAGCATATGCTAGAAAGATTCTTATTGCCTCCAACCTTGCAACTGGAGCAAAAGTTTCATCATAGTCTATGCCTTCTTGCTGTGAATAGCCTTTGGCCACAAGTCTAGCCTTGTTTCTTGTAACAACCCCATCACTGCCAGTTTTTTTTCTGAAAACCCATCTAGTACCAACAACAGATCTATTCTTTGGTCTAGGTACAAGGGTCCATACTTCATTTCTCTCATATTCATTTAACTCCTCTTGCATTGCTGTTATCCAGTCAGCATCTTGAAGAGCTTTTTCCACTTTCTTTTGTTCAGATTTGGATAGAAATGCATGAAACATACATTCATTTGTTGTAGCACTTCTTGTCCTGACTTTTGCATCTGGATCTGCAATTATTAGATCAGGTGTATGAGATTTTGTCCACTTCCTAGCTGAAGGTAAATGACTTCTGTCAACAGTTGATCCTCCCCCTTGATCAATTTTCTCCAGATCATATTGTTGCCTTTCTTCATTCTCTGAGGCTCCCCCTGAATTTGATCGCTCAGAGTTTGAACTGTCAGACATTGGACTTTCAGAGATTGAGTCATCGGAGTTTGAGTTTGATCCAGATTTTTCAGTTGACTCACTATCAGAATTTGAGTCATCACTATGATCATGCTCCCCCTCAACTGATTCTCCTCTTTGTTCTGACTGTACTATTTCTTCTGTGTGTACCAGTAGAGGTTCAGAGTTTGCATCAACAGAGTTTGTTGGACTGGTTTCATCAGAGTTTATTTCATCAGAGATTAGATCTTCATTTTCGAAATGCAACTGATCATGTTCATCAACATCTTCAAGTCCAGTGATTTTCTTGTCATCAAATGACACATGAATAGATTCCATAATCACTTTTGTTCTCAGATTATAAACTCTGAATGCCTTGGTTGACACTGGATAGCCAACAAAAATTCCTTCATCTACTTTCAACTCAAATTTGGTCAACTGTTCAGGATGATTTTTCAACACAAAGCATTTGAACCCAAAAATATGAAAATATTTCAGGTTTGGCTCCTTTTCCCTCACCATCTCATATGGTGTTTTTCCATGCTTGTTGATCAGTGTGGCATTTTGAGTAAAACAGGCAGTTTGAACTGCTTCTGCCCAGAAATAGGTTGGCAATTTTGCTTCATCAAGCATAGTTCTGGCAGCTTCTATCAAGGTTCTGTTCTTCCTCTCAACTACACCATTTTGCTGTCGTGTACCACGTGCAGAAAAGTCTTGTTTCAATCCTCTGTTCTTGCAGAATTCTTCCATTGTTGCATTCCTGAATTCAGTTCCATTATCACTCCTGATTATTTTAACTTTGTGTTTTGATCCTTTGTCCAGCAGCTTTACATGCTCCATCAGAGTTAATGCAGTTTCATCCTTCTTTGCTAGAAAATGCACCCAAGTGTATCTGGTATATTCATCAACAATGACTAGAGCATATTTCTTCCTTCCAATTGATAAGACATTCATTGGTCCAAAGAGATCATCATGTAGAAGATGATATGGATCAACAATTGAAGATTCAGACTTGCTCTTGAAAAAAGTCTTCCTCTGTTTGGCCTTTTGACATGAATCACACAGACCATCAACATTTAACAAAGATTTTGGAAGTCCTCTGACAAGATCCTTTCTTATGAGCTCATTGATGTTGTTCAGATTCAAATGAGAGAGTTTCTTATGCCACTTCCAACTCTCTTCATTGGACATTCTTGTTGACAGGCACATAGTTTTTCCATCAGAGTTTGTCAACAAGTTTGCTTTATAGATATTGTTGCGCCTTTGTCCAACTAAAACAACTTTCCCTGTGGTTTTGCTGATAACCTCACAGTATTCAGGTTGAAAATCTACATGAAAACCTCTGTCACAGATTTGACTCACAGATAGCAAATCATGCTTGAGTCCTGAAACCAGAGCTACATTTGTGATGATGACACTTTCAAGATTGATATTCCCATATCCCAGAGTATGTCCTATGTTGCCATCTCCATAGGAAACTTTTGGGCCAGCCTTCTCCACATACTCTGATAGCAGGGCTTTATTTCCAGTTATGTGTCCTGAACATCCACTGTCCACGACTAGGATACTTTCCCTGATGCCCTGTAATCACAAACAATTACTGAGGATTAGATTTAAGGATCCAGACTTGCTTGGATCCTTTGGCTTTCTTAATTTTGCTAGCTTTAGCAGCGGAATTTACAATATCAGAGTTTAAGCTAACTTTGTCAGAATTTACACTTACAGAATTAACCCTAACCCATTTCAGATTAGGTTTCAGTTCATAGTAATTATGATAAATAGCATGATAATTTCTGCAAGTATAAATAGAATGCCAAGTGCTTCCACAGTGTTTGCATAAGGTCTGTGGTCTAGTTCTAACAATATCTTTATTTACTTCAGACTTGGAAGGTAAAGAATTAATGTTTTTGTTCTTCCTGCAAAAACTAGCAAGATGGTTAGTGCTACCACAGTTATGACATGTCTTTCTTGGAGCTAAAGTAGCAAGCATTGGATAATTACCTTGAGTGATGCCTACTTTACCATTTCTGTTCTTTCTAGACACTTTCTCTTTCTTAACAGATTGTAACTCCTTAAGATTATGCTTGAGTTGTTTATCTAACATTAAACCAATATTAACCTGTTTAACACTAGTTTTTACTGGTTCTTTCTTAACAGCTTCTTTTCCACATTCAAACCTAGGTTCACTTATTCCATTAACAAATGTTCCAAATTTCTTAGGTGGAAGAGGTGGTCTAATCTTGACTGTATTCTGAAACCTAAGTTCATCTTCCTCAGAATAACCTAGACCTACAGTGTCAGATTGAAAAACTTCTTGAGTGTCTTTTCCAGAGTAAGTCCAAGTTTTAATAATGTGATTTGCCTTCTCCAATTCAGATTCTAGTTGTTTATACTTACTTAACAACTCTTGTTCAAGATAGACATCATCATCTCTCTCCTTTTGAACTTGCTGCATGTTAGCAAGTTTCTCTTCTACAACCTTATTTCTCTCTTTGAGTTCAGAATTCTCAGTTTTGATTCTCTCATTCTCTAAAGTCTGATCCCTATAACTGATATGCAAAGCCTTAAGATATATTCTTAATTCAGTTATATCATCAGTATTATAAGCATAGGTAGTTAGAGGTACCTTGTTTTCAGAATCTTCAGCTTCATCAACAATAGTAGCCATGAGAGCATAGTTCACATCCTCATCTGAGTCAGAGGTGTCTGCCCAATCTCTGCCTTTAGTGAAGAGTGCCTTCTCAGTTTTACCCTTCTTGCACTCAGGAGCATAGTGACCCATCTCTTTACACTTGTAGCATTGAATCTCAGACTTGTCTCTTTTTCCAGATTTGGTATCCTTTCTCTCAAATTTGCTGAAATTCTTCCTGTCAAACTTTGAATCATTCTTGGAGAATCTCTTCCCTTTCTTGAAGTTCTTGAATCCCACCTTCTTGAAGGTCTTTACCATCAAAGCAGCCATTTGCAACATTTCCTCATCATCTTCACAATCAGCTAGATCATAGTTGTCTCTAATAGTGGTTGTCTTAACATCCCACTTTTCAGGTAGAGAAAGAAGAAACTTGAGATTTGAATCTTCTAGATCATATTCTTTATTAACCAGTGACAGATCATTAAGTAGCTTACAGAATCTGTCAAAGGTTTCTGTCATTGATTCTTCAGATTTAGCCTCAAAGTGTTCATACTCCTGTGTGAGTATGTTCCTTCTATTCTTCTTGATTGCAGCAGTTCCCTGACATCTAACCTCCAGGGCATCCCAGATCTCTTTTTCAGTTTTTCAATTGATCACTTTGTTAGACATAACATTATCCAATGAACTATGAAGCAGAAGTCTAACCTTTGCATCCTTAGCAATGGATGAAATATCCTCAGGAGTCAAATCTTTCTTCTCCTTTGGAATAGATTTAGCTTCCTGTCCAGCAGTAACGACAGATAATTTTGTAGGCTTATGAGGGCCTTCATAAATTCTGTCAAGATATTCTGGATCTGTAGCCTCCAGAAACATAGCCATTTTCACCTTCCAGGTTGAGTATTCTGCTAGCTTGAGAATAGGAACCCTGATTGTTTCACATCGGCTCACAGTTGCAGGTTCGGCCTTCTCAGCACTAGAGCCTGTTGTTGGAGGAGGAATTTCTGCCATTGATTATAGTTGTGTGTGTGTGTGGATCTTAAACTGTATTAAATTAACAGATTAGGCTCTGATACCAATTGCTAGGCCGAATACACAGATTATAATCAACTAAGTATGAGAGAATAACAATAAGTTCTTAAATAACTTTAAAAACTGTTTAGAATTAATTTCTCTCTTAGTGATGTAAAATATCACAGAGAGCTGCTTAGGTTACAATAAAAAGATATTGTGTTACACGATCGATACCCTTCTAGGGCTAACCTAACTGTATTTATAAAGATATACAACTACGTACAATCGATAATTGATTCTCCTATAAATCAGCTATACAAATATTATCAATTATGATTGCTACACGTCTTTCTAGTCAGCACGACTTTCTTTGACAGCTATCCAATCTTCAAAGATATCGCTTCCATAATTATCTCCAATAATTCTGTTACTGACCAGCAAACGCTTCTGTTCAACAGAGTTTAGCTGCTTCCTCTCGTCAGCGTATAGCAAACTCTGTCTAGCTTCCAACTGTCAGAGTTTAACTAAACTCTGACTGCTTCCTATTTCAAGTTAAACTCTGCTTTTCCCTGTAAAACTTTAACACTGATATTAACCATATCAATTATATTTAACAGGAACACTGGGGGGAGTGTGTACTTACAGCAGTCCACCTGATCAATCATCTTCCGACTTCAGTTTTGGGAAACAAAACACCATATGAAGCTCTATTAAACGAACCACCAGATTATGATCGTATAAAGGCCTATGGATGCCTGGTGTTTGCTGCAAACCCATCTCACACAGGTGAAAAATTTGGGCCAAGAGGGGTGCCGTGTGTATTTGATGGATATCCATTCACTCAAAAGGGTTATACTCTGCTGGATTTGACAACCAAGAAAACCTTCGTTTCTCGCGATGTAATCTTTCACGAAGCAGTGTTTCCTCTTAATGGTGCAAGTCCAGATTCCTATATACAACCAACGCCTGTGGCTATGCCACAAACCAGTTCCTGTTGTCACGATGACATTGTGATTGATGAAACTCAATAAAGTGATACGACTGAAGACTCAAATGATGCAACTGAAGACTCAAATGATACAACTGAAGACTCTAACACTCCTTCTCCACAACCTGAAGTTAGAAGATCATCTCGAATCTCAAACAAACCTACATGGTTGGGAGAATACGTGAATAATGTTCACTCATCTACAAATGTAGTTAGTGCCATTGATCTTCCTCTAGAAGATCAGTTTCACTGCTTTTCTGTCAATGTAACAGTCAACACTGATCCAACTACATTCAAACAAGCAGTACATCATAAGAAATGGAGAGAAGCAATGAATAGAGAATTGACTGCCTTGGAAGAAAATAATACATGGAAGATCGCTAAACTGCCACCAGGAAAGAAAGCTATTGCGTGTAAATGGCTCTTTAAGACGAAGTACAATCCTGATGGATCGATAGAAAGGTATAAATCGAGGCTTGTTATTCTGGGCTGCAAACAGGTGTATGGCATTGACTATGCAGAAACGTTTGCCCCAGTAGCAAAGTTAACAACAGTGCGTACTCTCTTGGCTGTGGCAGCAATACAAGATTGGACAGCAGTGCAGATGGATGTTTCCCATGCATTTCTCAATGGAGACCTCGATGAGGTTGTGTATATGAAATTCCCTCAAGGATATAGTGGAATGGGATCACGAATAACTGTTGAATCAATCTATGCTGTGAGCTACTCGAATGAACGGGTGTGTCAACTTTTGAAGTCATTGTACGGGTTTAAACAAGCACCACGTCAATGGTTCAGTAAACTGTCTGAAACCCTGCTAACTCTTGGGTATGAACAGTCAAAAAATGATTACAGTTTGTTTACAAAGACTTCTGGCAATTTCATTACTTTAGTCCTTGTATATGTCGATGACTTGCTTATATTTGGAAATAGTGAGGCTGAAATTAAGTATCTCAAAGCAATGCTGGCCAAGCAATTTCACATGAAAGACCTTGGACCAGTTATTTACTTCTTGGGTTTGGAAATCATTCGTTCATTAGCTGGGTTCTTCATCTCTCAAAAAAATATGCTCTAGAATTGCTTCGAGAATTTGGTGTGACAAACTCCTCATCACTTAAATTGCCAATGGATTCTCATTTGAAGCTGACACCAACGACTGGTACACCACTTGTAGACCCTCACCCTTATCAAAGACTGGTTGGGAGACTTATTTATTTGACAGTGACACGCCCAAACATTGTGTTTACTGTGCACACTTTGAGTCAGTTCATGCACCATCCTACAGATGCTCACCTCCAAGCAGCAAAGAAATTGCTTCGATATCTGATAGGCAATCCATTTCAAGGTGTTCTTCTAGCTGCTAACTCAACCTCGCATACAGGCCTACTCAGATAGTGATTGGGCAAACTGCCCAGTGACTCGTCGATCTACCACTGGATTCTGTCTACTTCTGGGTGATTCTCCTGTGAGCTGGAAAACGAAGAAGCAACAGGTGGTTGCCCGTTCAACTGTTGAAGCGAAATATCGTTTCATGGCATTGACAACATGCAAAATTACTTGGTTATCAACTCTCCTTAAAGACATGGGTCTCTCCTCCCTACCTCCTGCTGTCTTGAATTGTGACAATATGGCAGCCCTTTCCATTGCAGCAAACCCAGTGATGCATGCTAGAACAAAACACATCGAAGTAGATTGTCACTTCATTCGCGATAAAGTAAAGGCTGGTGAAATCAAAACGTCTCATGTTCCCTCTGGATCACAGCTAGCAGACATTCTGACCAAACCTCTCACTGTGAAGCAACACTACCAACTTCTTGACAAGCTTGGAGCTTCCACTGCACCTCCAGCTCAGCTTGAAGGGGAGTAATGGAAAGCATGTTCACTCATGTTAATGGAAAGCATGTTCACTCACATGCTCATGCTCACTCACACGTTCACATGCTCAATCACGTTCTACCACCTTGTTCACTCACTACTACAACCTTGCATCCACCTGCATCCACCTTGCATCCACCTCATTTTATTCTAGCAGTTTCATCCTTTTTCAGTTATTGTGTTTGTGTGCTTTGTGTGTTTGCTGCTTACTCTCTCATGCCTATATATATGAGAAGTCTGTACTGATTTGATTATGAATGAATGAATAAAGTTTCATATCTGTAGTTGGTTTCCAGATTTGCATATTTGTTCCATTAGTCCTCAACTATGATACCAAATAGACCAGAGCTGGCCAAATTAGAAGCACCTAGGCACATTTGATTAGGCACCAAGACTGCCTATTGTAGCCCTTCGGAACGACAATATTTTTCTTAAGTTCATCTGGTTCGAAATGAAGCAGATATAAATGTGGGATAAACTGATCTTTTATTGGTTTATATTAATATTGTCGCATAGTAACGGTGAAAATTGGTTAGGCAAGGAAGATTGATGCAAATTTGCCATAACTCTGAAGGCAACTTGCAGACAGATTGTTCTTAACTCACTTGTCACAAAAAACATACAGTCAACACACATGAAACTATGACTGCCTCAAATCTGACTTACTTCCTATGAACCGTCTCGTCCAGTCTCATACACTGACTAACTTCCTGAGTCATTAAACAAATTTTAAAGTTTAATATCATATGCATAAACATGCTAGTGTCAACCTTAAACGGTTACATAAACAAGGTGGTCGCAGAGCAGTACTTAATTTCGTAGAAGTCCATGTCTCTCTTTCCATAGTCAATTTGTCTTCCTGTGCCAAGTAGCTTGGCAAGCAGTTTTGAGTCATGTCATAAATTTGGCTAGACGTTTAATAAAGACATCTAGTGCCTAGTCGATCAATTGCTTTATCCCGAGACCTCCAAATTACTCATCTACTACATTTAGAACTCCGAAACTGTTAAGCTTTAACAATCCAAATCACGCTGATCAAAACACGAACATTAACAAAAAAAAACTGACATGTACAACGCAGAACATTCACGCAACAGCTGCTGATTAAACACACAGCCAAAGCATAACATTCCTAAATTAATCATATCAAATCATGATCTCTATTAAATCCATAACTCCAAATCCTATTCGTTCTTAACAATCAAATCACGAGAAACTCGATATAACACGAAATATAGCTATTAATTTGCGTGCCGTAAATTGTTTATCTTGTGTTTGTAGGTGCGTGCTTGTTGCGGTAACCTACTTAATCTATAACTCCAAACTTGCTCGGGTATAGGTTGCAAGTACACATGCAACTTCAGATAATATCTAGCATGCAGATTTATAATTCGATTAGAAGATCCAAACTCTAAATTTATATAATATTTCGATTTTTTTTTAAAAATATAGTTATCAATTGTATTTTATAAAATACCAGATACATTCTCTAATTTAGAAAAAAAAAAATTGTCTACTTTAACGTACTTCTAATCCTTATGTAACATGCAAATTATGTTCCACAAGGATTAGAAGATCAAGCATGAAATCTCTATATATATACTTATGTCACTATGTCATATTTATTAATACTCGTATACTTCTTATCGCGTCTGCTCTTCTTCTTCTTCTTCTTCAGTAATTATAGATATATTTTCCGGTGAAAATGGCTGGCGGTGCTGTAAGCTCTGGCAATGGAAAAGCTTATCCGGGCAAGCTCACTAAACGTGTTGTGATAGCATGCATTGTTGCTGCTATGGGTGGTATGATCTTTGGTTACGACCTAGGTGTCTCAGGTATAAAACGTACATACACTTAAATTTGTTTATTATTTTTGTAACGTATAAACTTTTTGTGCATGCTCGTAATGTCTTTTTTTAGCACTTCCAGGCCTACTTCTTGTGCATGCTCGTAATGTCTTTTTTTAGCACTTCTAGGCCTAATGTATTTCACTCTTTAGGTGGGGTGACATCGATGGATTCGTTCTTGGAGAAGTTCTTTCCCTCTGTATATCGAAAACAACAAGCGGATGATTCCACCAATCAGTACTGTAAATTTGATAGTCAGATACTAACGATGTTCACGTCATCATTGTATATAGCAGCTCTGTTTTCCTCACTAGTTGCTTCATGGGTCACACAAAGGCTAGGTCGAAGGCTGTCTATGCTTGCTGGTGGCGTACTGTTCTGTGCTGGTGCTCTACTTAATGGCCTTGCTCAGAATATTGCCATGCTTATTGTTGGTAGGATTTTGCTTGGTTTTGGTATCGGCTTTGGAAATCAGGTAACCATGTGTTTCTTAATATGTCAAATGATATTTTTTGAATAATTCTATATGTTTGTATGGTTTTGAAAACAAATTTTTATATGATATGATGTTGTTGTTTGTTACAAGTTTTGCTTGTTACTGGTATGCATTGAGTATATGAATGTGGCGCTTATAATTGAATTATGTTCATAGCTCCTTTGTTATTAAATCAGTGCACATGTGTGTATGTCAAACTGGCTTTCACGAAAGATTATAATTGTATGTGTTTAGTAGCTCCTCTGTTCTGTTTAATATTTTAATGTGGTAGATTTTGCTACTACCATTGCACTGTTATGATTCTATGGTAGTGTAGAAGTCACAACACCTGGTAAGACAATAACATAGCTGCAGTCCATGGCACCTTGTGAACGAAATTTGTATATCATTAATGATGCATGCGAGATATTGTCTCACTGCACACATACATGCGTCTTTTATTTGACTTTCTAGGTATCTTACCAAGACTGAATAATAACTTGAGAGTTACTAACTAGTAAAATTTTGAGGTTTGATCATGATATGATGATATTATTTTTATGTTGTTTGTAATTACAGGCAGTGCCGCTCTACCTCTCGGAAATGGCACCCTACAAGTATAGAGGAGCCCTCAACTTCTGCTTTCAATTATCAATCACTTTAGGTATCCTTATAGCCAATCTCTTGAACTATTGGTTTGCTAAGATTGAAGGTGGTTGGGGATGGCGTTTGAGTTTAGGAGGAGCAATTGTTCCAGCACTAATCATGATAGTTGGATCAGTGTTTCTCCCTGAAACTCCTAACTCATTGATTGAAATGGGGAAGCAAGATCAGGCTAAAGCAGAACTACTGAAAATTCGTGGTGTTGATAACGTTGACGAGGAGTTTAAAGATCTTGTTGCAGCCAGTGAAGCATCTAAGAAAGTGGAGGATCCTTGGAGAAAACTCTTGCAACGAAAGTACAGGCCCCATCTTGTAATGGCTATACTTCTTCCCTTCTTTCAACAAATTACAGGCATTAATGTTATCATGTTCTATGCCCCAGTTTTGTTTAAGACTATTGGTTTCGGGGGTAGCGCGTCTCTTATGTCTGCTGTGATCACTGGTTCCGTAAATGTGGTTGCAACTTTTGTGGCTATATATGTTGTTGATAAGTTCGGACGAAAAATTCTTTTCTATGAAGGAGGTGCTCAGATGATTTTTTGCCAGGTATAGATTTCAATTCAATAACTGCTAATTTTGTATATGTTGTGGATTTAGAATTGTTGTTTGAAATACAAGCTCCAACTTTGTTGTGTATGTAAATTTTTTTGGGCAGGTTGTTGTTGCAATTCTCATTGGCGTACAATTTGGAACATCCGGCAACAATGATAATTTACCGAAGTGGTATGCTAGTCTTGTTGTGGGTTTCATATGCCTTTATGTTGCTGCATTTGCCTGGTCTTGGGGGCCTCTCGCATGGTTAGTACCAAGTGAGATTTTCCCACTCGAAATCCGATCGGCTGCACAGAGTATCACAGTTTCGGTGAACATGTTTTTCACATTTGTCATTGCTCAACTGTTTTTGATGATGCTCTGCCGGATGAAATTTGGCCTTTTCTTTTTCTTTGCATTCTTCGTCGTTGTAATGACTGCGTTCGTATACTACTTATTGCCCGAGACGAGAGGTATTCCTATCGAAGATATGGCAATGGTATGGAAATCACATACATACTGGGAAAAGTTCATGGAAGATGATGATATTGAGATGGCCAAAAGATGTTCTCCGTGAGCAAACTTTATTTTTTTTTTATGTTGAGTCGTTAGTTTATTTTGTTTATAGTTAAACATTGGTAGGTAGCTGTACTTCAGTGAATTTAATTTTTTGGATTACAATTCTTGAGACTTACTTTGCAATTGTAGTTTTTTTGGCAAGTTTTTTTTTTTTTTTTTTACGGAAATTCAAGTCTTTTTTGACATGTTAGATTTAAGTTTCTTCCTGATATAAAGACCTTCTTCTATACTAACCAAACTTTATTGTCATGATCTTGTACTAGACAATGAGATTAAAAAAGATAACCGAAACTACTAATGAAGCATGCATGGAGGTATACTATATACATACACACTGGGGAAGAAAAAAAAAAAGCTGTTCCTACTAAATGTATTTGGTGCCACATTCCACTAAATGTACTACAGAATTTGTTTGAGTCTGACTTCCTAACTTTTGTGCATCTGATACTTCATCTTTTGCAAGTTTTTCTATGTTTTGGAGGTATCCAGAATTTACAATTCTTTTTCTTCCACTTGTGGAGCTTGTTAGTGACATTAGAATTGAAAGCAACAACTTACTGTCACCTGAATTGTCCTCCTAATTAAGGAATTGTACAAGCAAACCAACATTTTCTTGGTTTTGCACGAATCTCTTATGATTCTTAGGCACTGATATCATACTGGAGAGGCCTTCGCTGCCAATTCGTGAGCCTCCAATGACTTTGCATCAAGAAACTTGACAAGCTCTGGCATAAATCCTGCATCACCCAATGCCACTTTAGCCTCCTCTGACGTTTTACACAGCCAAATTGTCCCCTTCAACGCCAATTATTGGTACTCGCGAAAACCCGTGTTGAAGGAAAAGTAACATAGGATCCATAAATCCATAATCCATCACCACATTCAAAGAACTAGTTGATTCCAAAGACACTGTCAAATTAAAAGCACCTAGGCAGATTTAATTATGCACCAAGGCTGCCTATTGTAGCCCTTCGGAACAACAATATTTTTCTTAAGTTCATCTAGTTCCAAAAGAAGCAGAGATAAATGTGGGATAAACTGATCTTTTATTGGTTTATATTAATATTGTCGCACAGTACAGTACAGTGAAAATTGGTTAGGCAAGGAAGATTGATGCAAATTTGCCATAACTCTGAGGGCAACTTGCAGACAGATTGTTCTCAACTCACTTGTCACAAAAAACATACAGTCAACACACATGAAACTATGACTGCCTCAAATCTGACTTGAGTCCCTTCCAAATATGAACCTTCTCGTCCAGTCTGATATCACCAGTGCCCTTGTACGCCAACTGACTAACTTGCTGAGTCATTAAACAAATTTTAAGTTTAATATCATATGCATAAACATGCTAATGTCAACATTAACATATGTACAATAGTGAAATTACGTAAAAATACACAAGGGGGTTACCTTGCATATACAGAATACCAGAGCCACTGCGAACTATGGCCAATTGAAACCCAGTCTCCAGGAAGTTGAGCTGCTGTCTGCTCCCCTCCTAATGGAGCAAATTGTCCTAGATGCTTGTACCTTGAAAAATCAAGCCACGGTGAAAAAGAAAGAAGTTACTTTTTAGGGGAATGAGTACATATGGATTCATGTTCAGTATCCTCGCGGTTCCAATAGAGAAGACCCCTTTCGTTATCCAAATGTAGAGATGATTATCTATTTTGGAAATGATGTATTATTTACAGTTGTCATAATCTCGACCCAAATATATGATGGAATTGCTTTCAGTAATTGTAATTCCAAAGGCGCAAAAGAAGTCAAAATCTAAATGCACATAGAAATACTTTAAAAAGGAAGAGAAACATATCAAATATAATACATTATATATCTTTATACATGCTTAATGCTGACAGAGTGCCATAGCCCATAAGTAGTTGTCTCAAATCCAAATTATGGTGAGCTGGAAAAGTCTCTACCCCAGGAGAAACATGTCAGCCTTAGGAATGATAGGAGAAAAGAGAAGATAAACATATATTTGTTGTTTACAGTTGGTACACAGGCTATTGCTGACTTTACTGATAAAAAGCTCAGTCCACGAAACATTAACTATCTCGTATACAGTTAACAGTTTTTCTAATCATCATTTTAATATCAGAGGTTCCATTCTCAAACCCCAAAGCCCACTCTGGATTATGAGGGCTGCGCAATAGTTTGACATGATCTTCCAACAGTACTACTGTTTTTATTTTTGCTTAGCCATAGGAAATTAGTACAATCTTTATAAACAAAGCAAGGTGACTAAAGATTCAAAAGCTGCAATACAGGCAGCTATAACTTATATGATCTCGTAATACTGTTCCACATCCTACATCTTAATGTCGATCTGGAGTGGATGGAAAAGATTACTGGTAAAAGTATGACAAGTACCTGAAGGGTTTAAATCTGTGGCGACCTGATCCTCTGAAACGAACAGGACCTTCTGGATTTTTCTCACACTCTTCCATCCGGTTAAAACAACTGGCAAGATAAGCACCTTGCTGAGCTGCAACCTGCAGAATAGCATCAAGTAAAAGTAGACACACAAAGAAAGATGCATTTAGAGGACATAAATTAAAAGACTTATACTGTAACTTAATATCTAGTTGTAACTAACCTGGGCTGTTGCAGGAAGATTTTTCATCTGAGAATCAACTTGGGAGAGAGCTAATTTGAAATCCTCAATGTTTAATTCAATAGATTCTTTTGCAATATCCCCTTTAGACTCCTTCAAAATATCAACAAGGCTACTCATCTTTTTATTCTTCAAATACAGCTCCATTTGAGGGTATCTCTCACAGATGTCATCAAGCGCTTCTTGAAATTCTTTTACTGTTAGTGTTCCAGAGTTGTCTTTGTCTGCTTTCCTAAATATTTCTGAAATGTCTTCCTAAGAAACCAAAGTTGGAGTGTGAGAAAAAGGATTAGTAAGATTTGATAACCAAATGCCAGTGTTTGATCTGAAACATATATACTTTTATCTATCTCCAATAATGTATCACTTTGTACTTAACGAGTTAATCAAAGTAGGATCATATAAGTCACCCCAATATAATCACCTCGTGCATTTTCCATAAACATTAGGGTCACTGTAAGGGATGGAAATTTCAGTTAACAAATACTAGTTTTTGACAACCATGAGTACTTTAAAATGATTCCTGATTATAAACTTTTACAGTTAATATCTGGAGAGTACCATGACTTTTCGCTGATTTATCGTAGCACAATCTCCAAGTGCATATATGTTATCAGTTCGTTCAACACGTAGCCATTCATCAGTTGCTAATACACGTCTGTTAACCTACATCAGTAATTAGATCCTTGTCATTAAAAATTACCATTAAAAAAGGAAAGCCTAGAATGTAGAGATGAATTATGGCTTAAAGAAATATAATACCTGGCCGACTTGCTTCATAAAATCCATTATGACGGGACGGGTTCCAATACCAGTTGACCAAACAACCATTCCATAAGGTAGAGAAGAGACTTCCCCAGTCTTTATATCTTTGGTCGAGATTGCAGAGTCTGAAACTTTTACAACCATTGATCCCATTTTTAGGTCAATGCCATCTCTCTTGAATTTTCCTTCTGCAAATACTGTAATTCTTTTATCAAACCTGCAAACCACGAGCCATGAATCATACGTGAACATATAGGATGAGTAAAAAGAGAACTGTTGCACACATATGTACTTACAAAATTACCAGAACAAATTCTCAGGTGTGCACCGTGATTTTGAATACCAAGTAGATGAGCAGACAGATAATATATCTAAACTATCTCAAGTGAGTGAGGAAAAATAACAAAAAAAGGTTTAATTTGTTATTATCAAATTCCTATATCTAACACAGGTTCCAAGTGCTGGATTTTGTGTGCCGTAAAGTGTTTTTTTTTTTGTGTTTGTAGGTGCGTGCTTGTTGCGGTAACCTACTTAATGTATAACTCCAAACTTGCTAGGGTATAGGTAGTAAGTACACATGCAACTTCAGATAAGATCTAGCATGGAGATTCATGGCCTCTATCATTAAAACTGACAAATCATGCGGATTTATGGGTATCATTAATCAAATTACATAAAGACTTGCAGAAAGGTAACAGATACCAACATGTTCAAAATATGATCTCCTGCTTCCAGAAGTGATATCTTAACCAAACCTTTAACCTTGGGATAGAGCTTTACTAGATCTTCAGATATAAAATCATGAAGCTCAGCCGCAAACTCCACACCAGTTGGACCGCCACCAACAATAACAAATGCGAGAACTCTTTTCCTCTCCTCATCAGTTAGGTTAGGGAGGCTGGCCCTTTCAAAGCAATCAATAACAGTCCTCCGAATCTTTTGAGCATCTTCTATTTCCTGAATAAAGAATGCAATCCTGAAAATTTAATATAAACTCTAATACTGCATTTAAACAGCCAACATACTCATCATTAGACATTCAGCAAGACATTTATTTTATTTATATGTATATTAAATGCTTGTGCCGCCAACATATATAGTGGATGTTGAAGACGCACACAGAACATATTGAGTGCAAACAAATAATAACATATAAAAAAAAAACCCAACATTGATGCTTTGGCTGATTTCCTGTTTTCTGCTCCTGAGCTTTTACATAACTCATTTGAGCTACAAAAAACAAAGAATGGAACTACACATGAGACACATTCTCTTCAGAGAGTTACCTTTAAAAAATGACAATTTTCCTCGACACCAGGAGTATTAAATGTGTTTGCACGAGCTCCCATGGCAACTACAAGATAGTCATAATCCACAACAAATTCTGCATTCCCATCCACTTTGCCTCCCTGGGTGGGTCTACAGTACACTTTCTTATTTTCAGCATCTATCTTGTAACATTCAGCTTCCCAATAAAGAATGTCAACATTTTTCTGCCAGAGTAGATGTAAGAGCATTGGTTTAATCCATTGATTGCATAAAAAATACTAAAAGAGTATATTATGCAAGGCAATAAACTTTATGGAAAGGTGACCAGAACTAAAAATATATGTAGAGAAAGTCAGCCAAGCTCCAGTGCTAGACCTACAAACCTTCGTGTGAAACCTGGAAATTTCTAAAGAGGATATTTGGCATTGCAAAAGACATTGTCAAAATATCAACTGTAGATTCTACTAACATGAAGTGAAATCAACTATCATATATAACCACTATACTATTGAGGTGTTTGTGACCTATCCCCTTCAAGTTTACCTTTCTGACAATGTTGCGAATTGGTTCCACTATGCTGCGAGGTTCCACAGTACCACACGTAACACTTGGTAGCAGAGGGGTAAACGCAAAGTAATTACGTGGTGATATTACTTGAACTTCGTATGACGGATCCTTCAGACTTTTCAAGAAACTTGTTCCAGCCCAACCTGTGCCTAGTACCACCACTCTTTTTTTCCTCTTGCCAAGCTCAGATGAATCAGAAATTTTTGGCTGATTACTTGAGTTTGCTTCAGAATAAGCTAAAAGACTTCCACCACTGAAATATGTAACTTGAAAAGATTAAAAAAAACTATGGGAAAACAAAAGCACCAAAATATATATCTCTTGCTTTATGCATAAGACTAAAATCCTCAGCCACGCAACACCATCTAAGATATGATTACATCAATAATACCTACCTTGACATAAGCAGTTAAGCACCATCCAAGCAGCTTATAATTTTAAAACAATCTCAATGTCACTAAATTTACATGTACACAGTCACGGAGTCCTATAAGACCCTAACAACTTTCCAAAATCATGTAATCCCTACACATTAGTTATCGAAATTTCTCGCAAGAAATTTAACAAAAAGAAAAAAAAAATTCCCGCAACAATGAGCACAAAAAGCTAACAGTATGACCATGATCAACAAGAAGCCCTTGCGACAACAACTAATGGCCAGCGAATTTTTATTAAAACCTAAAATAGTACACTATCTTTAATAGAGCCTAAACGGTTACATAAACAAGGTGGTCACAGAGCAGTACTTAATGTCGTAGAAATTCATGTCTCTCTTTCCATAGTCAATTTGTCTTCCTGCTGTCAAGTAGCTTGGCAAGCAGTTTTGAGTCATGTCATAAATTTGGCTAGACGTGTAACAAAGACATCTAGTGCCTAGTCAATTGCTTTATCCCGAGACCTCCAAATTACTCATCTACTATATTTAGAACTCCGAATCTGTTAAGCTTTAACAATCCAAATCACGCTGATCAAAACACGAACATTAACAAAAAAAAAAAACTGGCATGTACAACGTTAAACATTCACGCAACAGCTGCTGATTAAACACACAACCAAAGCATAACATTCCTAAATTAAGCATATCAAATCATGATCTATTAAATCCATAACTCCAAATCCTATTACTGTAGTTTTTAACAATCAAATCACGAGAAACTCGATATAACATGAAATATAGCTATGATCTACTTAATATCAACATATTTAATTACACACCTCTAATTACACAAACACAACGCTAATTAAAACGCGAACATCAACAAACAAACAAATAAACGTGTATATATTGCATATCAACGAGTGATTTGAGATGAATATATGTATAAATACCTAACGGTGGAGACAACCAGAAGGCCAGAGAGGGAAGGATTGTCACGGAGAGTTTTGGAGAGCTTGTGGAAGATGTTCCAATTATTTCTCATTTTTGGCTTCTTTCAGTTATTCAGATCCGATTCACCAAAATCTGTAGAAATTACTAATTATATTAATCCGGAAATGAAACTAGAATTATTTAAGTGTTGTGGAGAGACAATTAGGCAAAGTGTGTGTGTGTGTGTGTGGAGAGAGAGAGAGAGAGAGAGAGAGAGAGAGAGAGAGAGAGGTGCGTTTTACTCACTGACGTGCTGCTACTACCAGACTTTGAGCTGCTTCTTCGCGATGGACATAAAATTAAGCAGCCACAGCAGCCTCGTGACTGTACACGTGCCTGGTGGTGGTGGCCCCAATAGTTGGTAAATTATGAATTGGATGTACTGTATTCTTACTAGTAATTTTTTTTTTTTTTTTGAAAACATTCTTACTAGTAATTTAATAACTGTGTAAAGTATACGTTATTTTAAAATTATGATTTAACTAGTTGATAAAGCCGCGCTTCGCGGCGGCATTACAATTTTTATTTTTAAAAAAATTCAATACATTTATGTTATATTATAATATTAATATTAAATTTTAATAATTAAATAATCTTCTATAATGAACCAATTTCTTGTTAAATACGATTCTGTCGATTGAGCCGCTCTCTCGTTAAAACCGAAATCCCAACTTTTTAACATATATTATAAAGACTTATATAATATTTTTTTATCCATAAAATCGAACCGTAAAAATAAAAAAAATTATGACTACAGTGTCAAATTCTAATAGCTAACACCTCTTCCCGTTAAATACGTTTCGAGCCGCTCTTATTTGAAACCGAAATTCTAACTTCACTATATAAAGAGAGTAAATTCCAATTTTTATATTCTTTAAACTTTCTAATATTTATAGAGTTTTAAAAGATGAAAATACATCTTATATTTTCTGTATATTATAGATAAACTTGTATAAAAAAGTTAAAATAAAGGATTTTTAGGAAAAAAGATGTATAGTTCTAAAAAAATCGTATATAACGTCTCCACCGTCCTCGTATTCTACTTCCAATAAATTATTTTATTTTATGTATTATATATTTAAACACTTTTTATACGGTCTTATTTAATGAACCGCTTTCTTGTTAAACACGGTTATTACTATTGATCCGCTCTCTCGTTAAGACCAAAAACCTAACTTTTACATATATTACTTGTATGATAATGTTTATCCTAAAAAATAAAATCCTAAAAATAAAATAAAATTTATAACATCAATATGGTATTTTAATAGCTAGTACAATCTTTTATAGTGAGCCGTCTTCCTGTTAAACATGTTTCGAGCCGCTCTCGTTTGGGATCGAAATTCAACTTCATTACATATTATTGATGATACTTATCTTACACAACAATTTTTTTCCTTAAAATCAAAACCTAAAAAATAGAGTGAATTCCAATTTATACTTTCTCTAGACTTTCTAAAATTTTTGGAGTTTTAGAAAATGGAAACATATCTTATTTTCTCTTTATATTATAGATACTTCTATATTTATTTAGGATTTTTGCATGAGATTGTTCTTTTATTATGTTAACACATCAATTCTTTTCTTTTTAAATACGGTGAATTATGTTAACACATCAATTCTTTTTTTTTAAAAAAAATACGGTGACTTTTTTTATGATAATAGTATTGGATTTAAGAATAAATTTTCCTAATATAAGTATAATTAACTTATATAAAAAATATATAATTTAAGAAGATCGTACTTTCTATAAAATATTTAATTATATTTCTGCTCTATATATTCAAACACCTATTCTACTTCTAGTAGAATGTTTATTTATATATTTTTTCGATAAATTCGAACTCTTATTCTTTATAAATTCGAACTCCTATTCTACTTCCAATAGAACTTTTAATCGTATGCCTTATAAATACTTATTATACTTACAATAGAACTTCTAATCATATGTCTCCCTATAAATTCGAACTCTTCTCCTTTAGAAATTCGAACACCTATTCTACTTCTAATATGTTAATTGATATTTTTGTATTTATTAGTGTTTAAAATTCTAAAATTCTAGAAAATTAGAAAAGTAGATTGAGACGATCTTAGAGCGCCACCTAAACTCCCGCTATCCTCTTTTATATATATACTAGTTGATAAAGCCGCGCTTCGCGGCGGCGTTAAAATATTTTTAAAAAAATTCAATACATTTACGTTATATTATAATATTAATATTAAATTTTAATAATTAAATAATCTTCTCTAATGAATCAATTTCTTGTTAAATACAATTCTTTCGATTGAGCCGCTCTCTCGTTAAAACCGAAATCCCAACTTTTTAACATATATTATAAAGACTACATGAGATTGTTCTTTTACTCATTGTTCTTTTATTATGTTAAGACATCAATTCTTTTCTTTTTAAATACGGTGACTTTTTTCATGACAATAGTATTTGATTTATGAATAAATTTTCCTAATATAAGTACAATTAACTTATATAAAAAATATATAATTTAAGAAGATCGTACTTTCTATAAAATATTTAATTATATGTCTGCCCTATATATTCAAACACATATTCTAGTTCTAGTAGAACTTTTATTTATATATTTTTTCTAAATTCAAACTCTTATTCTCTATAAATTCGAACTCCTATTCTGCTTCTAATAGAACTTTTAATCGTAAGCCTTATAAATACTTATTATACTTCCAGTAGAACTTCTAATCATATGTCTTCCCTATAAATTCGAACTCTTCTCCTTTATAAATTCGAACACATATTCTACTTCTAATATGCTAATTGATATTTTCATATTTATTAGTGTTTAAAATTCTAGAAAATTAGAAAAATCGATTGAGACGATATTAGAGCGCCACCTAAACTCCCGTTATCCTCCTTTATATATATATATATAGGCAAATGCTCAAATACAAACAACTTTTAAAATACAAACCTACAAACCAACACTAAATTAATTATATTTCATTTATTCTAAGATTCCCGCCAAGGGTACCTTCACAAAAAATACTTAAAATAATTGGCTCTATCCATAAAAAAAAAAAAAAAAAAAAAAAAAAAAAACTTGCCGTGGAAATGCGAAGCATTTAAGACAGTAAACGGATGAGTTAGGTAGTCATGAGGGCCGAAGGCTCTCGACACACCCGTCAATCGTCTATTGCCTTTACCATTGATTGCCATTCCTTACAACTTTAGAATGATAAAGGCGCGAAGCGCCGTACAAGAAGGTGTGAAGCACCGTTAACCAGTGAAATCCACTGCCACGTCATGACGTGAACAGTGATTTTTTTTAATTTTTTTTTAATTTTTAATTTTTTTTGTTGGATAGAGCCAATTATTTTAAGCATTTTTTGTATTGGGGTACCCCTAGTTTGGTCATTAGATTAGCTTGAAATATTAGATTATGCTTGGTTTGTAGGTTTGTATTTTAAGGAGGTTCGTATTGGAGTAGCCCCCTATATATATATATTGATATATTGATGATTGATTATTGATGATTGATTATTCTCTATAAATTCGAACTCCTATTCTGCTTCTAATAGAACTTTTAATCGTATGCCTTATAAATACTTATTATACTTCCAATAGAACTTCTAATCATATGTCTTCCCTAAAAATTCGAACTCTTCTCCTTTATAAATTCGAACACCTATTCTACTTCTAATATGCTAATTGATATTTTCATATTTATTAGTGTTTAAAATTCTAGAAAATTAGAAAAATCGATTGAGACGAGATTAGAGCGCCACCTAAACTCCCGCTATCCTCCTTTATATATATATATTGATATTGATGATTTTACATATGTGAAATTAATAAATTAATTATTAATTTAGTAATGATTTAAAAAATTATTTTTTAATTAAATATATGCAAAAATAAAAGAGGGAAGAAATTGACAATTTTTTACATTGAAAATTGAGAATTTAGAAAAAATACTACTCCCTCTATCCCATATTTTTTTTCCTACTTTCCTTTTAAGGATATTCAAATACTTTTCCTCTTACTACTTTTGTCCATAAAAAAATATTTAATATCCATTATTTCAACCACTACTCCTTACAAACAATATTCAATACCCACTATTCCACCCACTACTTCTTAAAAACAATACTTCAATACATACTACTCCACCAACTATTCTTAAAAATAATATTGAATACCCACTATTTCAGTTATTAATCCTTAAAAACAATATTCAATACCCATTCTCTCTACTTGTACGCACATGTCACGGTACTTGCATGAAAACCCGTGTCATTCGTGAAAGAGGAAAAGAAAAAAGATACGGAGAGAGTATGTTTTATAATTTATTTTATAAATATAATTAAAATTTCTCTAATATTAATCAATTTTCTTTTTCAGTATAAACACATTATCTTTTTTATTTTTCAATAACTAAGTAATTTTATTTTGGATAAAATATAATATCTTTTATATTTTATCTAATTAGAAAGTATATTATAATTACTATTAACTAATCAATTAATTTTATTATCTTTTTCATTACCCTTTGTGTTTTCTCTAACTAAAACATTTCTTTTTTCAATTATATTATGGACGATTTTATTTAATAAAAATAAAATAGTAATATTATAATGCTAATAATTAACCGATTACTTTTTCAGTTAATTTTTGTTTTTTAAATTAAATTCCTTCATTCTAGAAATTTTAGTTAGATAAAATATAAAAGATATAAATAAAGGAAATTATTTAGTTATTGAAAAATTGAAAAGTTAATATATTTAACCTGAAAATAGAAATTGATTAATAATGGAGAATTTTGTTAGATAAAATATGTAAAATATAAATTGATTAGTTAGTAGGATTGATTTTATTGTAATTAAGTAGGGATAAATAAGTAAAATCAACATGTACTTTTTAAAATTGACTCGTGGCAATGACATCATCAGTGATGACATGGAACTGCTACGTAAGCGGATATTTTTTTTCAAAAATTTTAAAAATATTGAAAAAAAATTAAACGTTTAATTCTACCACAAAATCTGAAAATTTGTCTTTTTTTTATTATAGAACCAAAAAATTGGTCATCTTTTTATAAAACCAAAAATTAAAACTTTGATCCATTATATAATCAAAAAATTAATGATTCTCTACTATTATCTATTTAATGATTGTCTATACAATAATAACCTCTACAAGTATAATAAATTTGCAAATGAAACTAAAAAATGTAATAAATTTGTAAAAAATGAAACTAAAAAATGTAATATAATTTGTAACATAGTTGGGGTTGTAACGTTAAATTAATTATTTGCTGTTTTACATTAAAAGGATGTATGGCCTTTTTGCTTTGTGTTAGCAGGTGCCAGGTTGTATATTGTAATTGCAGCAGCATCAGACTCACCTTCTGGTACGCCTACAAAACCTATTCGACTTCTAATTTACAATTTTGAATGACCTAGATATGTGTTATTCTAGGAAAAATTGGAATTTTAATCAATTCGAATGTAATTAGGATTAGAAGAGTTGTGTGTGTCTATAAATAATTTATTGAGAATGCAAATATTATCAAGCTTTTAGCCGGTAAACAAATTTGGTTAGATTATCTTGGTTGTTTTTCAATGTTGAGGCTGAGCTCTCGTAAAAGCAGGAAATTACCATCACCAGCCAGGCGATTCAAGAGGATATGAAAGCATCACCGCAACAGCAGCATACACACCAGAACCAGATTGTAACGTCAGGTGCGAAAAGGAAGATAATAAGTAGGGAAAAGTGTCAACTGCCTGAAGAGATAATCCACGATGAGATACTCACTCGACTTCCAGTAAGATCCCTAATGCCAATGCAATTGGTTTGTAAATCCTGGAAAACACTCTTCTCCACCTCTGCATTCGTTAAATCTCACCTTACCCGTTCACAATCTTACAAGGACCAAGATCTTCTTATAGGTCAGAGACAGAAGCAGGAAAAGAACCCCGGTCACGGACTCATCATTATTTCCCCCTCCAGGGAAATTAACCTCACTGCAGTGCCCTTGATTTCCAACGTTTTGCTTGGTTCCATTAATGGTTTAGTTTGTTTGGCTTCTGATTCCAAACAAGAGTTTTGTTTGTGGAACCCTGCTTTGGGTCAATTTAAGAAATTTTATCAGCATTCTATGATATCTAGAAGATGCTTTCTCGGATTTAGTTGGAATCATGTGCAAAACGATTATAAGGTGGTGATACTCTCCTATGCTTCCAACCCTTCTTTCTTCCAACTTACTATTTACTCCTCCAATTCTGCTAGTTGGACTGAACTAGTTATCTCTGATTCTGTGTTGCCCGACATAAGTATTTTTGGAGATAGTTTGATAAAGACGCCCTCTACCATTGTCAAGGGAATCCCTTATTGGAGTTACGGAGAGAAGAGTAAAGACATCTCCATGTTCAAGTTTGTGGCTGAAACTAATGAAATTAGGTTGTTGCCTAATCTAGATTCTGATATTATTGGGAAAAAAGAATTCAAACTTGTCAATATCAAGGATTGTCTTTTTGGGATGGCATACACAGGATGGTATGAAGATAATTCGGTGGATATCTATTCTTTGGACGAGGAATCTCATACTGGTGTTTGGAGTAAGATGGATAGAATTGGACCTATAAATATTCCTATGGGGAATTTGTCGCTGGTACAGTGTTTTAAGAATGGCAGCGAAATACTGATGGATGGATTTTTATCTGGTTCATTGTGTGTCTGTGATCGCGAAACAAGACAAGTTAAGTATGTAAAGAGCACCCGTTGTATCATGAAAAGGTGTTTCAGTTATACGCCTAGTTTGGTTTGTGTTCAAGGAATGGAGTTGATGCCTCAAAACAAGAAAAAGGAATGGAGTCGATGCAGGTTCCAAAGGATGGACTTAGAGAATCCATGAACTTTTAGAACCTTTTGTTTTAATGATTCTGTAAGATGTATATTGGCTTTGGCTTTAGTATTGAACAGCAGAGATCATTATATAAAATAATTTTAATAATAAATTTAACGGTACTCATCACTTGATTGGAAATATTTAACAATTATAATTAAAAGGAATAATCAAAATTAAGGTATGATAAAATTATAAATTTCACCATATTTTATTTATTATAATTTAATATTTGTATAAATACATATGGGCTGTACTCTGACAACTTTCTACTCTCATAGGATCTCAAATATCATAATCAGTGTTATAAAAATTAATGAAGGGATGAAATAATAGAGAAATATTCTATGGAGTACTCATTTAATTGGAGTACATATATGTTCTGAATTCAAAATATTTTAAAATATATTATTTTGCAAACCTTGTTATATGAATATCATAATTTTATTGATAATCTTGAAAATCATATATGTTTTGCAATATGTTATTCTTGAAAATCCTTTATGTTTTGCAATCAGAACATATATGTTTTGCAACCCAATGTGTTCGCAGAACAATTTGTTTTACAATATTTTGTTAGCAAAACATACAAAATTTTCAAATTTTTTAATGAAATAGTGATACTCATATAATAAGTTTTGCAAAATAATAAAATTTGCAAAATTTTGAATGTAAAATGTATATGTACTCCAAGTACCCCATATTAAAAATATAAATTAAGTTTAAAAAACAGCAAACATCGAGTTCAATTTTCATCATGTAAATATGTATATATATTAGCTTCAATATATAAATATATATAGGCCATTATTCTAAAGAGGACCTCCTTATATGGAGAATATGAGAGAACTACTAATTTTATAAGATTCTATAGTAGAATCAAAGTTTTAATTTTTGGTTCTATAAAAAAAAGACCAATTTTTTTTGGTTCTATAAAAAAAATTCTGATTCTGTAACAGAACCAAGAACCAATGCTGACGTGGCATGGTTGCTGACGTGGCACTGCTGATGTCAGCTACCACGTCATCACTACTGACATGGCAGTGCCACGTCATCAATAATGACGTCACTAATGACGTGGCACTACCACGTTAGCAGTGATGATGTGGCAGTGCCACGTCAGTAATGATGTAGCGATGTTAATTTTTTTTTTTTAGAAAAATATTTTTGGAAAAAAAATTGGTTCTGTTGTAGAATCAGGAACAATATATGGTTCTCTCATATTCTCTATATAAGGTGGTCCTCTCTAGAAGGGGACTCAATATATATATATATATATATATATATCATCAATATATATATATAAAGGAGGATAGCGGGAGTTTAGGTGGCGCTCTAATATCGTCTCAATCGATTTTTCTAATTTTCTAGAATTTTAAACACTACCAAATATAAAAATATCAATTAGCATATTAGAAGTAGAATAGGTGTTCGAATTTATAAAGGAGAAGAGTTCGAATTTATAGGAAAGACATATGATTAGAAGTTCTATTGGAAGTATAATAAGTATTTATAAGGCATACGATTAAAAGTTCTATTGGAAGTAGAATAGGAGTTCGAATTTATAGAGAATAAGAGTTCGATTTTATAGAAAAAATATATAAATAAAAGTTATATAAAAAATATAAAAATAAAAGTTCTACTAGAACTATAATAGGTGTTTGAATATATAGAGCAGACATATAATTAAGTATTTTATAGAAAGTACGATCTTCTTAAATTATATATTTTTTATATAAGTTAATTATACTTATATTAGGAAAATTTATTTATAAATCCAATACTATTGTCATGAAAAAAGTCACCGTATTTAAAAAGAAAAGAATTGATGTGTTTAAGTAATAAAAGAAAAATGAGTAAAAGAACAATCTTATGCAGAAATCCTAAATAAATACAGGAGTATCTATAATATAAAGAGAAAATAATATGTATTTTCATTTTCTAAAACTCCAAAATTTTAGAAAATCTAGAGAAAGTATAAATTGGAATTCACTCCATTTTTTAGGTTTTGATATTAAGGAAAAAAATTGTTGTGTAAGATAAGTATCATCAATAATATGTAATGAAGTTAGAATTTCGATCCCAAACGAGAGCGGCTCAAAATGTGTTTAACGGGAAGACGGCTCACTATAAAAGATCGTATTAGCTATTAAAATATCATATGATGTTATAAATTTTATTTTATTTTTAGGATTTGATTTTTATGGATAAACATTATCATACAAGTAATATATGTAAAACTTAGGTTTTTGGTCTTAACGAGAGAGCGAATCAATAGTAATAAATGTGTTTAACAAGAAAGCGGTTCATTAGATTAGACCGTATAAAAGATGTTTAAATATATAATTAATACATTAAATAAAATGTTTTATTGGAAATAGAATACGAGAACGGTGGAGACATCTTATACGATTTTTTAAAACTATACATCTTTTTTCCTAGAAATCTTTTAGTTTAACTTTTTTATACAAGTTAATTATACTTGCATTACAAAAATATATCCATAAATGTAATATTATTCCCGTAACAAAAAGTCTTCGTATTTTAATTTTTTTTTTGATATGTTAACATAACAGAAAGACATTCCCATGCAGAAACTGTAAATAAATACAAGAATATCTATAATATACAAAAAATATAAGATGTGTTTTCATATTTTAAAACTCCATAAATATTAGAAAGTTTAAAGAATATAAAAATTGGAACTTACTCTCTTTATATAATGAAGTTAGAATTTCGGTTTCAAATAAGAGCGGCTCGAAACGTATTTAACAGGAAGACGACTCGCTAGAAAAGATTGTATTAGCTATTAGAATTTGATACTGAAGTCATAATTTTTTTTTATTTTTACGGTTCGATTTTATAGATAAAAAATATTATATAAGTTGTTAAAAAGTTGGGATTTCGGTTTTAACGAGAGAGCAGCTCAATCGAAAAAATCGTATTTAACAAGAAATTGATTCATTAGAGAAGATTATTTAATTAGTAAAATTTAATATTAATATTATAATATAACGTAAAGGGTTGTCTCAAGGGTTGTCTCAGTTGGTTAAAGAGAGACCATCTCTCTCAGTTGGTCAAAGAGAGGCCTACACCTCTTGGTCACAGGTTCGACTCCCATGGGAGGCGGATTTGTGATTATGCCATCCTGGGGCAGAGCCTGTCGTACTTGTGCGGTTTGCCTTAGATCACGTGGTTTGCAGGCTATTGCGTGAGCCCATGGGTTTACCCAGAGCGCACCCGAAGGGTAGCGGCTGCGGGTTCCCATGTTAAAAAAAAAAAAAAATGTATTGAATTTTTTTAAAAATATTGTAACGCCGCCGCGAAGCGCGGCTTTATCAACTAGTATATATATAAAGGAGGATAGCGGGAGTTTAGGTGGCGCTCTAATATCGTCTCAATCGATTTTTCTAATTTTCTAGAATTTTAAACACTAATAAATATGAAAATATCAATTAGCATATTAGAAGTAGAATAGGTGTTCAAATTTATAAAGGAGAAGAGTTCGAATTTATAGGGAAGACATATGATTAGAAGTTCTATTGGAAGTATAATAAGTATTTATAAGGCATACGATTAAAAGTTCTATTAGAAGCAGAATAGGAGTTCGAATTTATAGAGAATAAGAGTTTGAATTTAGAAAAAATATATAAATAAAAGTTCTACTAGAACTAGAATATGTGTTTGAATATATAGAGCAGACATATAATTAAATATTTTATAGAAAGTACGATCTTCTTAAATTATATATTTTTTATATAAGTTAATTGTACTTATATTAGGAAAATTTATTCATAAATCAAATACTATTGTCATGAAAAAAGTCACCGTATTTAAAAAGAAAAGAATTGATGTCTTAACATAATAAAAGAACAATGAGTAAAAGAACAATCTCATGCAGTCTTTATAATATATGTTAAAAAGTTGGGATTTTGGTTTTAACGAGAGAGCGGCTCAATCGAAAGAATTGTATTTAACAAGAAATTGATTCATTAGAGAAGATTATTTAATTATTAAAATTTTATATTAATATTACAATATAACATAAATGTATTGAATTTTTTTAAAAATATTTTAACGCCGCCGCGAAGCGCGACTTTATCAACTAGTTTCTTAATAACCCATGATACATCTATATTATACGGAGTATTAGTTAAAAAATATTACATGATACATTATTTATTTATTAACAAATGTACAATAGTACTTCCCTCCTAATTCTGTTAGAACACGAAGATGAGTGTTGGAGATTTAAACCGTCAGTATATATATATAATGCACAATAATTTTTGGTCTCTCTGTTTTTTCTTGCATGGCAAAGTTGCTTTGGAAAAAGCATAAGGATGCAGCATCAGACTCACATACGATCTGCTATGCCAAGATTTCAAAACGGCGGTAAACCTATTTATATGAGATTTTTAAGCCTCTGATTTAACACCATTCTAATCTGTGAAAGGAGTTTTGTTTAGTTGAAAAGAAATTAGGATTGTAAAATTAGTGGCAATAAATAAAACAGAGACGATTTTAATGTGGTGCTTGTGTTATTACTGTGTTATACTATTCAAAAACTTTCATTAACGATCAAGGACCAATAAATCTACCCCTGTCATCTCTAGGGCCTCTAGCCATATGATTCGCGACGATTTGCAAGCAGCATTCCCATGGAAGGAGCAGCAAAAACACCAGATTGTATCGTCAGGCATTAAAAGGAGACTGATGAGTAAGAAAAATACTGAGCTGCCAGAAGATATAATCCACAATGAGATACTGACTCGAGTCCCGGCAATATCCCTAGTGCAATTTCGGTTAGTTTGCAAATCCTGGAATTCACTCTTTTCGGACTCTAAATTCGTAAAATCCCACCTTACTCGACAACAATATTCCAAGGACCAAGATCTTCTTATATGTAAGAAAACTAAGCAAGACCCTAGAATAATCATTCTCTCCCCTTGTCATGAATTTCGGGTCCCTACAGTGCCCTTGCCTTCTGACATTTCACTCGGTTCCATTAACGGTTTAGTTTGTATGGCTTCCAGAATAGAGTTTTGTTTGTGGAACCCTGCTATGGGTCAATTAAAAGAAAATTTTCTTCCGTCTCAACATTCTAAGAATTGTAAACACCTTCTCGGATTTAGTTGGGATCATGTGCGGGACGATTATAAGGTGGTGAGCGTGTGCTATGTTTCAACCCGTTCTTCCAGGCAACTCTCTATCTACTCATCTAATTCTGATAGTTGGATTGAACGAGACATCCCCGATGCTGTTTTGCCTGATACAAATATAATTGTAAAGAGCTTAGTCAAGGTTCCCTCTACCATCGTGAAAGGACTCCCTTACTGGAGCTACTCAAACATTGTTCTTAAGAATGGAACAGAGCTCAGGTACACATACATTTCTGTGTGCAAGTTTGTGGCTGAGAATAATAATGACTTTATTCTGTTGCCTAGTTTAGCTATTGTCGGCGAAAAAGAATTCAATATTGTCAATATCAAGGATAATCTTTTTGGGATGGCATACAAAGGAGGGCGTCTAGATAGTTTGGTGAATATATATTCTCTGGACAAGGAATCTCATTGTGGTGTTTGGAGTAGGATTAAAACTGTCGGACCTATAAGTCTCTGTACACGTAATTGGCGGCTTTCACAATGTTTTAAGAATGGGGATAAAGTTTTGATTGTTAGATCTGGCCCATTGTCTTACTATGACTTGAGAACAGAAGAAACTAAGTTTGTTAACAGCACCCCTCGTCTCTTGAACTGGTGTTTCAATTATACGCCTAGTCTGGTTTGTGTTCAAGGAATGGTGTCGATGCAGGAGTTTTTTACGGATGCAGTCGAAGAAGTTCAAGGGCTAGATGTTCATGGAGTAGATGATTTGGGGACAGCCTAGTATTAAAGGTCATGAGTTCATTTCCAGGAAAAAATAAAATTCTCTTCAGTGTGATAGTTTGGATAGTGTTTCTGACTTTGAGTTTTAGTTGTAAGTTTTTCAAGCTGTGTTCAAAGTTGGTTAGATTTTGTTCAGTACATTTTCATCTTTAAAACAGTCGAAATCAACCAGTACTGTAGAAGGTTAGACCCTGGCTGCTCCGATCACAAAACTTGACTTTGATATTTCGATCCCTGTTTATGAATTGTTTCATTTTGACAAATAATTTTTCAAATTCTTGGTTCGACCAATCTAAAAATCAATAAATGCATGCGTTGAAACTGAAAGTATCCAAATGCTAAACAGGAAGACTTCCAAAACAAAGAAATGGTTATCTTTGATTGTTCCCGTTTTTAAAAGCTTTTGTTGTATTCCTGAGCCCAAGCATGACCATCTAATTATGATTAATGCTCTGGAGTTACAATGTCACATACATATTAGCTTCCTAATTTCAATCCCATAAACATTACTCTACTACTAAGTATGATGATAATGGACACTTCCTGATTGTTAGTCCATCTTAAAGTTGTTCCCATGAAATTTGCCGGTCTAATTAAAGACGAAATCTGCAATCGCATTTGAAATTTTGTGGGAAAAAAACAGGGGAAAAAAAAATCGAATCAGCATGCGTATCCGATGACAATAATCATATCAATAAAACTGTGAAAGAAAATAAATTAGCCTGAATATGCTTCCAGAGTGTATATTTCACCTTCAAAATCTTACATAGTTTCCAGTAAATGTACAAACAAATACAAACAAGCCACACCCTTCTTCAATGAAATGGTTGAAGAATCAGAGCCGGCTTGAAGATCCTTGTCACGTACAAGCCAAATGGCACATAACTTAAACCTCCTAATCAACCAACAGTTGTCTTATCTAATGATACAACAATGCCTAACAAAACCGTTTTACTTACAAACTGTACATCTGATTAACTTAAATCTCTGTTTCCAACTCCATAAACAATCTCCTCGACAACAATCCTTGATTCTTTCCATTCAAACGAGACCGTGTTCTTGAATGCTTCGGGGCATTTGGAGCTTCAACCTCATAAGCATCACCCGAATTCTCAAACTCAACAGGATCTTTAAGTGCCAATTTCTTTGTAGGAGTACTATATGCAAAATGCCATTGCTTTGCAATTACAGTCTGTTATACATCAACAAAACAAAATTTCAATACACATTCCTCGAACAAAACATCAAAATCAATAAAAAAAAAAACCCCTCAAAATTCAATAACATACCGCTGCTCTAACCGATTTTGATACATCAAACAGCCTCTTCAAATCATCATGTTCTACTCCACATAAAATCCTAACCTGCATCATCAGTATAGCTCAAACAAAATTATGAATACAAACATTAACAAGGGATACCCTATTCTTTGCCTCAGTAGAGACATGTGTGCGCGAAAAATAAAAAATTGTGCAATATAGACCATTTCTATATACAAAATCTAAATAGGAAAGACTTACCAAAATGTCTACTTACCAAAATGTCTTGAGGCAAAGAATCAAGTGAAGATTTCTGAGAACACAAAACTGAATCCACACCACAGTGCTTTTTCTTGGGAGGAGTGAAACAAGAATCCACCTCTAAGTGATTAGATACAAACACCCTCTTTCTACCAAATGACCATGACCTTGAAAGACTTGTATATTCAAAACCCAACTCCTGATTTTGAGCCATCTTCCTTGAACTTGAAACTATAAATTATCACCAAAAACAAACTGAAAATCCTACCTTGTGTACTTTAGATTTGATGTAATATAATGGGTTTGATTGAGAAAACAAGAACAGTTGTTATTATGTTCTTCAAGTGTTTTTTACTATTATGAAATAAATATGATAAGTAAGAGTGTGTGAAACAATTTATAGCAAGCACAAATCAAGTAAAACTAGCCGTTGGAATGCACACGTGTCAGAATATAAATGGATAAAATAAGAAAGTGGGAAGGTTCAAAGTGAGTCGGCTGCTTCCTCGTCCTCGATATTCTAGCTTATCTAACACGGTTACGTGTTTGTCAGTACGTTGTTTGCAGACCTAGTTGTCATGACTGACACGTGGCAGTTGACATATGTTGGGGGATGAGATTTTGACACGTGTAGAGCGGTGAATGAATGGACGGTGGGGATTTAGAATGATTAGGGGAAAGTGACGGTGTGATAAAACGGCAGGGACGGTTACAGGTAAAGGGTGGGAGTAGTGGAGTGGGGAATTCACACACGTCAAAGTGAAGTGGGTGAGTGGATAGTTGAGTCAAAATCAATTACGTCAACTACCAAAATCAAATAGTTGTAATTTAAATTTAAATTAATTACTACAAAGAAAAGCAATTTTAAAAAAGTATTTAATTTAATTTATGTTGAGTTTCAAATAATATTACTGAATATAGTCACATGGGCTTTAACAAATTATAATTGTTATCCGAACACAAATTTGCTTTTGAGAGAAAATAAAATTATATAAATAGTACATATATTTTAATGAAAATCTTGATCTAAAATAAATACAGCTCAGAAGTTTGGGGAAGCTATTGTCCTAGCCTAGAATGACACAATAAGTTAGTTTACTGTAATTAGATAATTATTACTACTCCCTCAGTCTCTTTATATCATGTTCGTTTAAAACGTTGGAACTGTTCATAATATGAGATAAATTACTAATTTATGTCTAATTTATAAGACCAAATATAGACATTAGTAATCTTGTTGGATTCGTATTTATAAATATTTTAATACAGTGAAGTTTTTATATTTAATATTAATACGAAATTCAAGATATTAATAATAAAAAGTGTATGCATTGATAAATGTGTCCAATCAAAACAGGAAACTTATTTGGAGACGGAGAGAGTACAAACTAGTCTACTAGAAGCTCATAAATCAATTACACATGGTTTATACATAACAATCCCCCGGTGTTAGTTTGATTTGCAATTTGAGTGGATGAAATGATGGCTGCATAACATTACTATTAAATTAAGGGAAATACTAAATTCAAAGCAATATTTTTATATCCAGAACAGTTTGTTGTGAAAAGAAAAAAATACCCTTGTTTTTGTGAATGCAAGGGGGTAGACTTGATTCAACATAAGGGCATTTTTGTCTTTTCACATCAAGCTGCTCTGGATATTAAAAAATTGCTCTGAATTTATCATTTTCCTAAATTAATTTATCCTGGGCATGCAAAACAGATTAGGATCATATTGCCACACACTGCAATTGTGTTTGGGATTGCTTAAAATAAGTTACTTTTGACTTAATGAAAGTGTTTTTAACTTAAAGAAGAAAGTGATGTTGTTTATTTTAAGTTTAATGAAAGTGTTTGGGTAATTTTACTTAAAGTTAAATGGGGATTTAATAATTTTGACTTAAAGTGAAATTTGACTTAAAAAAATTTACAATTCTTAATATTTAAACTTTACAAGAATCAAGAATCGTGAAAAAAAAAAAAAAAAAAAACTTGATACTACTAAGTCATAATTCATAAGTCAAAAGTACCTAAATGGAACTTATGACTTAAAACAGTTTTTTAATTTAAAGCGGGCTTAAAGCCCCTATGGCCAAACACACCCAAAACAACTTAAAGCTCCGTTTTGCTTTAAGCACCAGTTCCCAAACAGGCTCTAAACTGGTGGTAAGAATTTAAAAAAAGGCAAACTACGTAAAGGGTCCAGTAACCACTGCCTTGAATAGAATGTTCTATGATGAAAAGAATCTCCGTTCAATACTAAGCCAAAGCCAATATACAACTTACAGAATCATTACTTCAAAGGAGAAAAGAGAAATTCATGAATTCTCTAACGAATTTTCATTTTCATTTAATTCATTTTCAGGTTGTCCATTTAAATCTCTAGAGTTCATGCTAGCATCATTCTCCTCTGCTGAATAGTAAGAGAAACTCCATACACGAGCACAATTGTCGTCACCTACACAAGACAGCAAAAACACTTGCATGAGTAATCAAGTAGCAGGCTTGCTGTATGCAATGCATATTAAAACAAAATGATCCAGAGGTCATGTGATTAAAATGAAGTGGCAGCATTATTTTTAATTAATACTCGAAAAAACTCAGTACTTGTGCACCATGAATCAGTAAGCGACACCAAAAACTAGTCATTCAGCTTTGTAAGTGTGCTAGTAGGCTTGGCATGCTAAATTGTATGCAGAGCTACTACAAATTAGGTACAAATCATAGAGGACTAAAACGTGTTGACATAACTCACCTGAGAGTGCCACAATCTTTAACCCAACTAATTCTTAATAAATTCGATACACAAAGATTGAATGATCAGGCTCATCAAAAATTATAGTTTTTTACTGTTTTGTCTCCTTACGCCAAAATCGCAAACCATGGTTTCTTTAAGAACTGAAAGGAATGGAAGTAATTGAACCTGACTAAAGCAAAATTACTAAAATAGTCTAGTTTCTGCTGCCTATTCTTAATTTCGAAACCAAGTTGAAAATTATAAGTGGTCAACAAGATCTCATCAATCAGAACATTAAGGCAGTATGACATCATAAACACCTTGGGAAACATACACACATCTATCGACCTTTAGGTCCGCTATATGGGCATAGAGTAGCTAGACAAAGGATTTGTATAGTAATTGTTAAGGATTACCAGATAGGACTAAATTATCTTCATCATCGTCATGCAACCAGAATCTTCGATGCCCTGATGAAGTAGCTGCCATTGGAAGATATGGATGGAAAGAGAAACCACTGACAGTGTCTATGCCAATGCAAACAAAGTGAGAAGAGGTTATGCGTAATTCGTAAACAAATTAAATGTGATAATCAACAAATCTATGAAGCAGTAATCACCTGATGCTGCTTGGAAGCTTGACACCCATTGCCCCGTTTGCAAATCATATATATGAACTAAACCGTCCTGGAAGCCATTTGCGTGAATATCAATAATACAACTGATAACTAGATAATAAAAAGGGCAAGGCATATAGGTGTACCTGACCACCAGTACCAAGATGTCGGCCAGAGGGCTCAATGTCAAACTGTATTCGCTGATTAGTAGTTTCTGATGATCTGTACAACCTAATCACATAAAAGGAAATATATAAAGACAAGCAATTAACTTTTTTCTGTTTGCGATCAAGCAACTTCCTACACCCAAGAGAGTATTTAGTGTAGCAATATCACATTGGTGACAAGGAATTTGATGCCAAATTGCAGATGCAGCAAACACACTACTACAAATATAACATAGCCTTCTTACAGGGCTCATTGCAAGCAAAGATAAAAGCTTGGTAAAAGCTGTGACATTAAAGTACTATTCTTACTTTGAAATACGAATTCCATAGCTTGTGGAGAGGTACTTTTGCATTAATCACTAGAGTGAATGGAATTCATATCAATCAGAAGAAGATAATTACTTGATAGTACCTACAGCCCATTACCACTAGAGAACTTAACCAAAGCATGTATATTTTGTATCCTACAGAATAAAAAATGACGCTGCAGCAAAATTCTAAGGAGAAAAAAGAAGTACAAGAACAATAAGAGGTGAGATGGATGCAAGGGAGTCAATAAGATATCTATGAGACTCGTAGTAGAAAACACCATCATACATAAATAAATCATCTTTATAAAGAAGATCATATAACTTAATAGCTAATCAGTCGGTGTATAAAGCATCAAGCTGGTAATAATTTTAAAAAATTATTGCCCGGTCTAGAGGATCATCACCATCAAATGGAACTTACTTGTAAACAATATCAACAGTGTTGCGAATGTCCCAGCAAATAATATAAGGATCCTACAGTATTTTCAGGACAATGATTAGTCCACTACACTACTCCCAAAGCTTATTACAAAATACGGAAACAATGAGAAAGTATGCTGTGAGAAGATTGAGCTATAGATAGAAGTTAAAAGTAGATGATACCGACAAATTTTCAGTGAAAAAACCAAAGAGTTAGTGCTGCTATAAAACATATAAATCCCCCAATAAGTAAGAAGCTTAACGGGATTTGGCAGAAAAAAAAAAAAAGAAAGAAGCTTAACGGGACTGAAGATTAATGTGTACAAAGGTAAGGACATCCAAAATGTTCTTAAAATTCACAATTAAATTTGAAAAAAAAAAAAAAAAAAACTTGGGCTTAGTAACTTATTGGAAACAGCATACTGAACATAATAGTTTGGTACAGCAACATATTTATATTTACTAACCTGGCACCTAACATCATAGTCATAGGAAATTTTTAACAAATCTTGTTATGATTCTTTTTCCGTTTTTAGGTAAAGTAATGCACGAGAAGTAGTTTTGGGAGAACAGAAAAGAACTTATAAGGGCATTATGCCATATCATGTTAAAAGCTAATGGAATCTGTTTTATAATCCTATTTTTAAAATTCCATCGGTCATATCATTAAACCTTAATCCTGTCTCTGATAGGAGGGTCCGAAGTGCCAATAAATCAACTAACAACTGCAAGGCTTAAGCCTAGCAAATACCCCTCTCCTTAATAATAAGAGGACGAGGGTTCGAGTCTCGGTGGAGGCATGTGCATGAGTATTTAGATTTATTTAATTGACCTTTACCAAAAAAAACTTATTATACTTCCCCTCGAATTTCACATTGTTCTTGAATACGTTTTTTTCTGAATTAGTTGCATGCAACATCAAGCACCCGGAAGCAGATCAGAATCCTGACCACTACCCATTAGGAATGGCAAATGATACCACCATGAAGTTTTATGATGCTACTTTATCCATAAGTATATGGTAGTTGCTTAGACACTAGAGAATAATAATAACTATTGTCAGTGAACTAAATCATCATATCTCTGGTACAACCATTATGCCCTTCCTCCTCTACAGAAACATGCAGTTTTAACAAGGATCTTTCCACTGATGTTAAAGCAGTTACAGGTATGAGTTTGAGCAAGAAACACAAAAATTACCTTTCGACCCCCCGTGTACAGATAGTTACCATCTTTTGAAAATTGTACCTGTAAAAAATAAATCAAAGATATCAGAACTCAGAAGAGCTTGGGTGCTAATTTCTCTTGCTGACAACTTGATATCAAGTCAGAATGCGTGATGATATATATATATATATTCTCACTTACATGTGTTACCCCACCTTGTTGGCCATGCAAGACATACAGGGATTCCATATTATCTTCTCTATATATTGCTGTGGTTTGGTTATACGATCCGGTAGCGAGCATTCCCGTATGAGTAGGCGAAAATGCTATTGCAGATATGATACCTGAACATAAATATTAGTTTTTCGATCTCAAATTGTGCTAAGAGAGAAGACTTGTTGAGAGTGCAGATGGAGGCTTTAGTGAAATAAGCACTAAAGAATTGGGTAATGGTGAGTACGTTTAACACGTTACTTCAGTGATGTGCTTCACCTTGGTAGAAATTAGAATATTTGTCTAGCCAACACAGAAATGATTTATTGCAAAAGCAATTACAGTATTACGCATATTCAAAAGACATCATACATCACAATACCAAAAACAATCCTATCAGAACTACACACACATACTTATTCCAACAACGATGTCGAAACCCTATCCTGACAATAATGCAGGAGCAGTACAAAGTAAAGAAAAGATGGACAAATTTTGCAGAATGTACTGAAAGCTTATTACATATACAAGGACATCAAATTTTGTTCTATAGAGCCTAACCTGATTGTCCTTCCTTATTTCCTTGAAGAGTTGAATGTTGTTCAAAATCTCTACCAGGGCGAAGAATATCAAATATCCTAATGGTTTTGTTATACCCAGCAAATAACCTGCATGAGAGAAGACATAACTTAGCTTTAATCAGTGGCTATAACCCAAGTCAAAGTTCACCAAGACAAAAGTTACTGCCAGAATAATGTTGGCAGTTAACATTTGTAATTATAACTCTTTCTGTCTTTACAAGTGAATATGGCGGCCATTAGCTAATCTTACAAAGATAATTGAAGAATTCTACCACAAGGATATTCAAGACCTTTTAGTTAGACACTTAGACCACAAATAGGTAACTGGGTAATCAAGAGACAACTCGTTTGTCATTTATAAGAACTAATAATGCAAGAAATATACATATATTGTAAATTTGTAACCAGAGTTTCATTCTCATACTAATATGGCAGGGAATCTCTTCTAATCAATAATAATTATTATACTTACTTGGTTCCCGCAGGGTTGAAGCCAATAGAAAATGCAGCAGTGATCTCGTCCATAGCATCATATGCTCGATAAGTGCAGCGCAACTGCATTAGTAATTAAATATGATCATCAAAAATTAATTATGGAAGAGTATACCGATTAGGCAAAAAGTTCAAACAGATGCATGTTATCAAAGTAGTAAGAACCAGATATCTTTAAAAACATTACGAGTTGGTTCAGCATGATGGCATATTGTTATCACATATAAGTTCAACATAGCCAGAAATATTGGCGCTCAAAAGAAGTTAATAAGTATAATTTTTGTAGAGAATGTAAATGACGATGACTTAGCACCTGGCCTGAAGCAGCATCCCAAAGATGTATCGGATGGTCACGAGTAGTACTCGCAAATACACATGTAACAGGATCTGAAATTTTGACGAACTACAGTTAGCTTTTTGCAAGTGTATCTGAATATAGATTCTGTTGGGCAAAAGAAGATAGAACCTGCCCTCACCTGAAGCAGACATGTACGGGTACCAGCAGTAGTCATATATAGCCTCACCCTCTTTCAAAACAAGGTTGGCATTATATGAATCTGTAGAAATACCATAACATTTATGTGATAACTACAAACAATAACAAAAGATGTACCCAAATTGAATTAATCATACTCATATATCTTTAGACACAACGAAAAATCGAGGATAACAGGAGACTTTTGAAGTTCATGATATTTATAAAACAACGGGTTTCGAAGATAAATTTCTTTATGTAAAAGGTAAGTTCATCCAAAAACACAACACTTTCAACTCAAATCAAAGACTAACCTGCATTGTCTTCGGGAGCATTCACATAACCGCTACTCTCATTGTCTGGTCTAAAGAGGAGTACGTACACACAGATTATTAAGATGTATGCAACATAAAATAATCAAACCTAAACATTAATTACGCCAACACATCAAATGAAACAGATTCTAAAGCCCTTACACAATTAGGATTATAACAACCTCAACAAAATCAGTATTACTCCTAGAGTCCTAGTACCATATATACTCTAGGCAGCATGGATTCTTGCACCGGGTTCTTGGGGATTCTTCTCTCACCCACAAGTGAGAGAAGGTAATGTAGAAACTTAAATACTTAATCGATTAACTACGTTATTAACTTACCCCGTACAAATAAATTAAAATGCATTCAAATCATGTCATGTATGAAGTGTTTGTCTTCGTATTTGTTACTTTATTTACTGAGCGGTGATAGTTGTCTTATGAAAGATTTGAGTGACTTGTTTCCGTCACAAGACAACTATCACTGCTCAGTAACACTTCATAATGCAACTCAACATGACTTGTATTTCCTTATACCCGTACTACATAGCCCGCACCCGCACTCATGTTCCTAGTATATACTATATCGACAACAACCATTACATAAATCATCCCAATTACTCATTGACAATCAGTCGAATTATCTGACATGCATTATTCATTAATCATGATGCGTTTATACCCAAGTGTTTCTATAAAAGAGGCTACAAATGTACTTACAGGGTGAACCCATGAAAAATATTATCATCAGTAGAGGTAAGGAAGCAAGACCCATCCGGAGACCTACACAAATTCATCAATATCGCAAACAAAGTTCAACAATAAGTAAAAAATTTTAAAAAAAAACAAAACAAAACAAAACAATAGAACAAATGGGCAGTAAACAAAAATGAAGAAAAGGGGGGAGGGGATAACAAACCATCTAATGCCTTTAAGAAAGTTGTTAGGGTTCAAAGGGTTAGTCCTAAACTGATTGTAAAAACTATAAGTTTGAAAGGGTGGAACATCAAAACGAATGACAGGCCAATTGTAAGAAGAAGATTGGTCCTCCTTAGTCTCACTTGTTGCTTCTTGTTGTTTATGTTCTTCGCCAATCTCAGTGTCTTCAATTAATTGTTGCTGCTGCTGCTGCTGCTCTGTTTGCTCACCCATTGTTTTCTGATTATTACACACACACTTTTACCTAGTTGCTGTGTGTATACGGCACTTCAGCGGGAGGCTTTCCGCGCCGCAGACAATTTTATGTCTGTCTTGTAGTAAATTTTTCTGCAACTAATTTATTAACGAAGGAGTATCTATCATTATAATAAAATTTATTTATTTGCGCATCATAAAAACTAGGGCATTTTGCCCGCGCTTCGCGTGCGATTAAAAAATGTTAAATTTAATTATAATTAATAATTAATATGATTAAAAGTTATAAGAATATATGATTTTAATATTACGATTTTATTTTTGTCCGGGGTGTGTTTTTTTATAGAAAATGTATGAATAACACAAAATTTTTCACACATATAAATATTTCATCAGAAAACGTTTTTATATAATCAGTCATTGCACCTCACGTCACCAACAGAATTGAACAAAAATTAGTCTCATCAGCATAATGAATATATTATTCTTTATGTAATGTAAAATAACCAATATAGAATGTAATCGAAAGGAATTCGATTGGTTAAATACATAATGTTTTAAAAATTTAAAAACATATATATGAATAACATTTATAAATTTAGTATCAAAATGGTAATCATTAATTTTCAGACAATCCCAATAACATTTCTAAATTTAGTATCAAAATGGTAATCATTTTATTCTTAATGTTATATGAAATAACCAATAAAAATCTAATTCTAAAATCTAATTCTATTATAAAAAATTTAAAAAAAGTCACATAAAAAATGTTTTGTTAACCTGAAAATGAAATAAAAGACCCAAAAAACAAATTTATTAAAATAATATTTATTATTTTTATTATTATTTTTATTAAAATACTATAAAATTTATTATTCTTCTTAATATGTTTAATAATAATTAATTACATAAAAAAATTAAATTAGAATGTAACGAAAACAAAATGTTTTGCATCTCAATCAAATCATAAAATGACTACTCCCTCCGTCCCTCTCATTTCTTTACAGTTTCTATTTTGGGACGTTCCTCTCATTTCTTTACATACTACAAATAGTAACTTTTAACAATAAAATACATTATTACATCCACTACTTCACTCCACTTTTTCAACACTTTACATTATTACACCTACTACTTCACTTATTTTAACAATAAAATCATTATTACATCCACTACTTCACTTATTTTAACAATAAAATTACTATTACACCAACTACTTCACTTATTTTAATTATAATTCTTGGTCTCCGTGAAAAAATCCAATGTAAACAATCATGGGGGACGGAGGGAGTAATATTTAACATTTATAAATCATAATTAATTCAAACCTTATTCAGCATCCTCCACTTTTTGTAAAATGACTAATATTTAACATTTATAAAAAAAAATTAGTTTAATTATATTATAAAAATCAAATTCAATTATAAAAAATTTAAAAAAAGTCACATAAAAAATGTTTTGTTAACCTGAAAATGAAATAAAAGACCCAAAAAACAAAAAACCCCCAAAACCTCATAACATAAGCCATATATATACACTTATATGTACGGAAGAATGCAGTATAGCTGGGTTTTCTGGGTTTTCTTCGTTAAGATCGATCGAGCATAGATCTTTGATCGAGCTCAAGGAAAGACGGAAAAGCAACGATTGAGGTAACTTTAATTGCATCAATTGAGGTAACTTCATGCCTTGAATACATCATATATCATGACTTGAATCGTTGCTTTCCTTTAATTGATTTCTGTATACATCCTTTAAATTCCTCCTTAATCTTTGATCGAGCAGGGCAAAACGATCGAGCAAATATTATCATAATACGATAATTATCAAGGCTAAGGACTATTTTAGATGAAAATAGATCCCAATACGATAATTGATAAATTTATCATTGAGCAATAAACCTCTGGCCTATAATGCTATATGCTATATGCTATGAAATTATAAACGAACAGATCCTTTTTGAATACAAAATGAAAAATTGTTCATAACTCATAAGTATAAGAAAATATGTATGTTCTTTAATTTTTTCCTCAGCAACATGAAAGTAATTTTACTTGGCGAATAACAAGAAAAAACTCCTTCTGTCCCTTTTAAATTGGCACATTTGTAAAAAACAAACATATTAAGAAAGAATTAATTATGTAATTTGTTTCCATGTTTGCCCTTAATCTTAACATTAAATGAAGAGTTATGAGTGTGTATATTAAATATAAAGTCAAACATTGATATTAGAAATAAAGGAGTATATATGGAAAAATTGGTAAAAATATGTATTGGAACAAAGAATGTGACAAATATTTAGGGACAAATTTTTTTTCAAACGTGCCAGCTAAAAAGGGACGGAAGGAGTAATAAATAATACTCCCTCCGTCCCAATTTATCTGTCTTGGTTACTATATTAGTTTGTCCCAAAAACTTGTCTTCTTTCCTTTAATGTATATTTAAGTTCCATATATACCCCTATTAAATCATGCATTGGTAATCTATTATTTGTATTATTTAATGTAAGAGCTCTTTCTTTCCACCTAATACATTAATGCAATTATAAGGGTATTATAGTTAAATTAAAGATAAAATTTATTTTTCCTTAATATGTGTGCAAAAGTCAAATAAGCCAATTAAAATGGGACGGAGGGAGTATATGATAATTAAAATTTGTTAAACGATTCCCGAATTACATAGCAAAATACTCAAAATCATAGTTGGGGAATGAGGCCCGCCCAAATTTTATTCATGTATTATCAAATGATTTGAAAGTTTAATAAAATCATCACTTTTTTAGCAAAAAGAAAAAGTGACGGACATGCCTCCATATAGGGCTGAGCAAAACCGAACCGAAACCGAAAAACCAAACCGAACCGAACCGTGCAAATTCGGTTCGGTTCGGTTCCAATTTTTTGAAAATTCGGTTTATTCGGTCCGGACCGAATAGACCGAAATAAAAATCGGTTCGGTTCGGTTCTTTGAAAAATATTTCGGTCCGGACCGAATAGACCGAATAGTCCGAATAATATATACTTTAATTTTTATATTTATGTTATATACATTTTATATATATCTTATAAAATATAATTATATTATCTAATTTGTAAATTCTAATTATATCTATATTGGTGAAATGGTGGTGATTAATTGATTATTATTTTTGTGATAAATCATGAATTTTTAGCTTTATTTATAATATAGGTTTTTTTCAAAAAAAAATTTCGGTTTTTTCGGTCCGGACCGAATCGAACCGAATTATTTCGGTTCGGTCCATGATTAAACTTCGGTCCGGTTCGGTCCAGAAAAAAATGACATTTCGGTTTTCGGTTTATTCGGTTCGGTCCGGTTCTGGACCGAACCGACCGAATGCTCAGCCCTACCTCCATAGAAGGGTTGGCATTCATAAATAAAATATAATTATAGAATAATATATTATTTGTTGTATCACTTGTAATATTCACCAAATTAACTAATATTCACTAGATCAACTGTCACCGTAACTTGAAGACTTGAAGTTACGGTTGTGCCCACCGTAACTTGAAGTTACGGTTGGTGCTAGTTGGTGCTCTTAGTACACAACACCAGGGGTTATTCCCGAAAACCAAATTTTAAAACTGAAATTTCATAACAGTTGGTGAAAATCTTAAATTATTGCAGAAAATTCAGAAAATTCAAGTTACAATCATTCAATCGCAAATTTAATACATCCAGAAATTAGAACTTGGATTACTTCATAAGTTTACATTCAGAATGACAGAAAAAGAAGTCTTCATATAAGTTTCAATCATTTGCAAAAGATTCATATCCTTAAACCCATACACATGTACCTTATACGTCAACACAACAACAATTCCATAGCTCTTGAATCCTTGGATAATATAACACCAACATTAGAATAAATAACAAAAACATATTGTTATGGAGTAAGAATTTTACCTTCGAAGTTTTCTTGTACTTGATAATCATCCAAAGGCATATTGTCATTCTTCAACATAATAGGTGTTGCACTTTATTGACCTTTTCCACTTGTGAGGGTACAGCTTGTACCAGTTATAAGGAACTCCTAAGGAGATGACTAAAACAATGATAGTGACAAGAGCAATGGAAGATATCCAACATAAGGTGATGGCTAGTAGTCTTGATGGCTTAATGAGAACAGAATAAGTCCCTGTTATGAAAGCCACCACCAATGCTATTAGTGAAATCAAATTCAACACCATAGCAAAGAAGAATGATCTTTGTGTTCTACGAACATCCCTTTGCAATGTAGACATGAAGTAGCGGGATAGTGAGCAAACTGAAAGCAACAGGACAACTGTATCTGCTACCATAAAAACCCTAAAAGGAGGCTTCTTTGCAAGGACTGCATATCCCTGAGTGGATCCTTCTTTCCTATTAAAGCCGCCTGGCATTGCAAATCACGCTGTCAATGATACAGTGACTATAAGTGCAGCCACTACCATATGATTGGCAATGTTGTTTTTTATACGTTCTAGTTCCTTGTCATGTCGCTCTTTTTTCTTCGCATACTTATCATTTTTTAGTCCATTTAGGATTTCAAGTTTTCGCTCACGTCCCAAGCACCAAAACTCACCATTTGCATTAAGTTTGGTTCTAATCAACTCCTGCAAACAAAGAAAAAAAAAGTTGGTCTACACGAGTTTGTTTTGTCTTATATACTATTTTAGCTAGTGTGGTATATATAACAAACAAACTTTATTTGTTTTTAGCTCATAAGACCCATAGTAATTTGAAATACAACTTTATTTTTTTTTTAGCTCATAAGATCCTTAGTAATTTGAAATACAAGACAGATATTTTGAGTATAAAATCTAAACATATTCTAGAAATTGTTGTATGGACCAACACCTATTATATTATGCGCATGTACCTGATCACGTACAGTAGCCTTCCCAGTTCCATCAAGTAATATATCTAGGGGAGTGATGTTCTTAAATTTTAACATTTTCCAGTCAAGTTCCCCCATATTCACGAGTTCCTCCGCGTAACACCCATACCCGACAATGTAATGTAAGGGTGTATCTCCAAAGCTATCCTCTTGAATTAGAAGTTCTTTACTTCCTTCCAGTGACAAGATAAACTTGATTACTTCCTTTTGATGGCCCAATAGGGCAATGTGTAGTATATTTCGATTCATGTCTACTATTCCATCCACACCATCTCGAATATTCCACAAATCTGGGTAATGTTCCAAAAGTTTTTTCATGACACCAACGTTCCCTTTATATGTTGCTACATGAAGAGCTGTCACACCATTATAATCTTTTAGATACCCCACATATGACTTTGCAGCCACTAGATCATCAACTATCAGGAAAATTATTACATGCCACCAAATGAAGTGCAGTCATCCCCCCACCATCCTTTTGATCTACAAGATCTTTGTGATTCCTCGGCAGAAGTTTAACGATTTTTGACATAAGAAAAATTCTAAAATTAGTAGATACATAAAGCACATACATATATCACAGATAATATAATCTAGATAATATAATCTAGTCAGGAACAAAAAGCCAAGTTTATAAACAATCTAGTCTCAGTTGGGTGTTAGCTAACATTAACTATTAAAGAAAAGAGAGGTTTTAGTTTTCACCCTATACCTTTATCTAACTTACATGTACCAATCAATCCGCCTCTATAATAAGATAGTAAAATCATTCTGACATGTTATAAATCTAGTCCATATCTTTCCAGCAATGATTAATTGATTTACTGATATAACTAAGTGGTGATAAATGCATTAAAGATTTATATAACTAGCTAAAGACCGCCAAGTAAATTACTGGTATAACTAAAAGCCATACATATAAACGAAAGAGACGGTAGAGTATGTGATTAATATCCCTGGATTTAACCTGTAAACATCCTTAATATAAACACATGATTTGGTAAATTTCTATGTGATTCAACCACATATAAGCTTCAGTCATTTCCACTTGGCACTTGATACTATTCTAGTGTAATTTAGACCATTACCATATCATAACACATTATGTCACAAAGTGCATAACCAAGAATAAAAAAAAAAATGTAACAACAATTTTGCTAAAGATATAAATGTACATGATCACCTAACAAAACAACCAAATGATCATTATTAGCACTTAAAGTTACCATCATTTAACTTGCAAGTAGAAACTCTACCTGATAAATCTCGAACCTAGTCCACATCGAGCCAGAAATCCAATATTATTTAATGCTCAAATCATTATGCTAAGCAAAACCAAGGTAACAGCCTATCACATAAACACAAGGTCCTAAAACATTCTAGTTTGCATACAGCACTACAAGTTTCATATTCAACATTGAGAACATCATCGAGTCCGTCCACGCCTATATCATTAGCTATAGCAACAATTCAATAGATCGATCAACGAGGAAAAATCAGTTAAACTTTCAACGCAAAGCAAAAAGCTCTCACCTTTAGAAATTAATGTAGGCTATCTTCTTAAACTAGTTATATTTTCCAGGATTGTACATACTGTAGTTAGTAGAAGCTACACTGCACTACTGTACTTACATAAATATTATCCTATAAGTACTATATATCAAGGAACCTACCTCTGAGTCTCAACAGCAGCACCAACTTATTTATTTTGAGTTACTAGTATATACATATACACGTACGTGTACATAATCACATATACCATAATCACAGATAGATGCTATAATATAGTCAGTGACAAAAGACCAACAAACAAAACATGTACATGTGTATGTACATACCATGTCCATTAGAATCAGCATATATGACTGCAGCGTGCAATGCCATCTTTTCACTAGGGCCATCAAAAGTAGGCGACTAACAATTGTTAATAATTATTTCAACAAATATCTGTGAAACCCTAAGAGAAGCCAAAAACAGAGGAGTTTCGTCATGAACATTCTTCTCATATTGATGGTGTGGGTCTTCTTTTACCAGTAGTTGAACCACATTTTTGTGATTGCCGCGTACAGCTAGGTGTAAAGCGGTATCGCATAAAATATTGCTCCTTTGAAGTAGTGATTCCTCTTCGATATCCGAGAAAGATTTGGCTTATTGAAGGAGTGTTCCAACCACATCATCATGTCCTCCTCTAGCTGCCAAGTGAAGAGCAGTATCCCTGTTATTGTTGGTCTTCAGTAGGAGACAACCGTGCACAACGAGAATTACTTTTACCATTTCTACATGACCAAACAGTGATGCAAGATGAAGCACACTATCTTGGTTCATTGTTCATTGATCACGGCTTTCCTCAAGCATCCGGTTAAAGTTATCAAATTCATTATTCGTCACAGCAATATACAACTTTGGATTCATAACACCAAACCTAGGAGGCTGAAAAACAAAATGATAGTCAATAAGAATTTAAAGTTTCATGCTTGTAAACTGTAAGATATATACAAAAGAACTCTAATAAACTTACAACAACAAAAGAAGATGCCTGGGCCATTTGTTTTGACACCTTGAAATGGATGACTCTGAAAGTTACAAATACTTTTTCACTTGCTTTAACTTTGATATTTTTATCTTACTTCTGCTTGTAACATATGTAGTATAAAAGAGTCAACCTTGTGAAGTTTACTTCAACTTGTAGAAAAATTTCTAACAAATGAAAACTGAAAACAAGTTCATATGTGTTATTTTTCTAAGAAAGTGATAGAAAAATTGAAAATCAGGTTTTCCAACTTACAACTCTAAAATGAAAAACCATAAATACAAGCTAGAGCACTTTTCCGAATGTGATGGAGAGAAGACACCCTGAACAAGTGTAATAAGCAAACTTTGTTTTGGAAAAAATGGGGCATCCTTAATAAAGTATTGTAAAAATGGGGTAAGTGTTTTACCTTTCTTGGAGCCTTAACAACCTTGACAAATCTTGATCTTCGTTAGTCTTTCATACGATGTTTAAAAGAATATCGATTAACATGTTGTTTAAAAAAATAATTAACCTTAGGTTTTAAAATTATAAGTCGAAACAAACAGAACTTATGTAGACTATAAGCTTATACTATATTCTAGAGAATCACCATCGTCCAACCCTTTAACACTATAGACAACTATATTTTTTTTTAATAAATGAAAGAAGTGTTGAGATAAAAAAGGGATTTAGTTTTACCTTCGAAATGAATTTGAGGGAAGTGTTGAGTTTTTTTTGTTAATGATTATATTCCTTTTTCTTAAATTAGTAGAATAATTTTCAACGAAATATTAATTATACATTGTTTTATTCATCACTAATTTATAATATTTTTTTTATTCTCTGGTCTAATCATTCTCGATGTTTAAATTGTTCTCTTCACAAGAATATAACGTCAAAAATTTGGCATAAATTTTCTAGAAATATCTAAAATTTGGGACGGAGTGATTAATTATTCTTTGGGTGCATAAATGAATATGTGATGAAGATTACAAGATTGGATGACGATAGCTCTCAGGTGCGTGAAAGTGGTCGCCCCATCGCAGATCGGACTAAAACATATTCCTCCATGATCATGCAAACAGATCTTTTCATCTATATAAAATGTCCACCAATTCTTGTATCAAGAGATTCAAGAATTACAGTCGTTCTTTTATTAAACATAAAAATGGTAATTAGAAACTTAAAAGTGTCTAGCGGATTGCATTAACACAAACAAAAGAACACCATCTCATACTATACGATATAGATTAGTTGAAATAGTATATTTCAAATTTGATAATTATTCTTTTTCATATAATTTAAAGTATTTCTATATTTTTTTAATGGATGCTTTTACTCGTTCTTGTGCTAATCAAATGCATGAAATAGGCATTTTCTCGTAATTGACGTGTATATTATTCTATTTCTTACTAATTAAAAATTTTAGTTAAGAAATACGAAATTGAAAAAGTTATTTTTGATTTTTCAATTTTGTTTATCCTACCAATTAGAAACTTCCTTCCGAAAAATTTGAAAATAAAAAAAGTATGTTTGATTTTTTAGTATTGTCTTTTCTACGATTTAGAAACTTCCTTCCAATAAATTCGAAACCGGAAAAGGTAATTTTGATTTTTCATTATGGTATTTCCAACCCATTAGAAACTTGCTTCCAACATATTCGAAACCACAAAAAGTAATTTTTATTTTTTGATATTTAAAATTCATAAATTTAAAGAAATCTCCTTACAAAAAAATGTGAAACTAAAAAAAAGGTAAAAATAATTAAGAACATCACCGAGTCCGTCCACACCTACATCACCAGCTAAAACAACAATTCAATAGATCGATCAACGAGGAAAAATCAGTTAAACTTTCAATGCAAAGACAAAAAGCTCTCACCTTTAGAAATTAATGTAGGCTATCTTCTTAAACTAGTTATATTTTCCACGATTGTATAAGTACTATATTTCATGGAACCTACCTCTGAGTGTCAACAGCAGCAACAACTTATTTATTTTAAGTTACTAGTATACATATATATATATATATACACGTACATGTACATAATCACATATACTATAATCACAGATAGATGATATAATATACTCAATGACAAAAAATCAACAAACAAAACATGTACATGTGTATGTACGTACCATGTGCATTAGAATCAGCATACATGACTGCAGCGTGAAATGCCATCTTTTCACCAGGGTCATCAAAAGTAGGCGACTCACAATTGTTAAAAATTATTTCAACAATATCCGTGAAGCTCCTAAGAGAAGCCAAAAATAGAGGAGTTTCGTCGTGAACATTCTTCTCATATTGATGGTGTGGGTCTTCTTTTACCAGTAGTTGAACCACATTTTTTTGATTGTCGCGTACTGCTAGATGCAAAGAGGTATCGCAAAAAATATTGCTCCTTTGAAGCAGTGACTTCTCTTCGATATTCAGCAAAGATTTGACTTGTTGAAGGAGTGTTCCAACCACATCATCATGTCTTCCTCTAGCTGCCAAGTGAAGAGCAGTATCCCTGTTCTTGTTGGTCTTCGGTAGGAGACAACCGTGCACAACGAGAATTGCTTTTACCATTTTTACATGACCAAACAGTGATGCAAGATGAAGCACACTGTCTTGGTTCATTGTTCGTTGAACACGGCTTTCCTCAAGCATCTGCTTAAAATTATCAAATTCAATCTTCGTCACAGCAATATACAACTTTGGATTCATAACACCAAACCTAGGAGGCTGAAAAACAAAATGATAGTCAAGAAGAATTTAAAGTTTCATGCTTGTAAACTGTAAGATGTATACAAAAGAACTTTAATAAACTTACAACAACAGAAGAAGATGCCTGGGCCATTTGTTTTGACACCTTGAAATGGATGGCTCTGAAAGTTATAGTTACTTTTTCACTTGCTTTAACTCTGATATTTTTATCTTACTTATGTTTGTAACATATGTAGTATAAAAGAGGCAACCCTGTGAAGTTTACTTCAACTGTTTTGTAGAAAAAAATTTTAAGAAACGAAAATTGAAAACAAGTTCATATGTGTTATTTTTCTACGAAAGTGGTAGAAAAATTGAAAATCAGGATTTCCAACTTACAACTCTAAAATGAAAAACCATAAATACAAGCTAGAGCACTTTTCTGAATGTGATGGAGAGAAGACACGCTGAACAAGTGTTATAAGCAAACTCAGTTTTGGAATAAATGGGGCATCCTTAACAAAGTATTGTAAAAATGAGGTAAGTGTTTTACCTTTCTTGGAGCCTTAACAACCTTGACAAATCTTGATCTTAGTTAGTCTTTCATACGATGTTTAAAAGAATATCGATTAACATGTTGTTTTACAAAATAATTAACGTTAGGTTTTAAAATTCTAAGTCGAAACAAACAGAACTTATGTAGACTATAAGCATATACTATTGCAGAGAATCACCATCGTCCAACCCTTTAACACTATAGACAACTATAATTTTTTTAGTAAATGAGGGAAGTGTTGAGATAAAAAAGGGATTTAGTTTTACCTTCGAAATGAATTTGAGGGAATTGTTGAGTTTTTTTTGTTAATGATTATATTCCTTTTTCTTAAATTAGTCGAATAATTTTCAACAAAATATTAATTATACATTATTTTATTTATCACTAATTTATAATAATTTTTGTTTCTATTCTCTGCTCTAATCATTCTCGATGTTTAAATTTTTCTCATCACAAGAATATAATGTCAAAAATTTGGCATAAATTTTCTAGAAATATCTAAAATATGGGACGGAGTAATTAATTATTATTTGGGTGCATAAATGAATATGTGACGAAGATTACAAGATTGGATGACAGATAGCTCTCAGGTGCGTGAAAGTGGCCACCCCACCGCAGATCGGACTAAAACATATTCCTCCATGATCATGCAAACAGATCTTTTCATCTACATAAAACGTCCACCAATTCTTGTATCAAGAGATTCAAGAATTACAGTCGTTCTTTTATTAAACATAAAAGTGGTAATTAGAAACTTAAAAGTGTCTAGCGGACTGCATTAACAAAAACAAAAGAACACCATCTCATACTATGCGATATAGATTAGTCGAAATAATATATTACAAATTTGATAATTATTCTGTTACATATAATTTAAAATATTTCTATATTTTTTTTAATGGATGCTTTTACTCGTTCTTGTGCTAATCAAATGCATGAAATAGGCATTTTCTCGTAATTGATGTGTATATTATTCTATTTCTTACCAATTAAAAATTTTAGTTAAGAAATACGAAATTGAAAAAGTTATTTTTGATTTTTCAATTTTGTTTATCCTACCAATTAGAAACTTCCTTCCGAAAAATTTGAAAATAAAAAAAGTAAGTTTGATTTTTTAGTATTGTCTTTTCTACGATTTAGAAACTTCCTTCCAATAAATTCGAAACCGGAAAAGGTAATTTTGATTTTTCATTATGGTATTTCCAACCCATTAGAAACTTGCTTCCAACATATCCGAAACCACACAAAGTAATTTTTATTTTTTGATATTTAAAATTCATAAATTTCAAGAAATCTCCTTACAAAAAAATGTGAAACTAAAAAAAAGGTAAAAATAATTAAGAACATCACCGAGTCCGTCCACACCTATATCACTAGCTATAACAACAATTCAATAGATCGATCAATGAGAAAAAATCAGTTAAACTTTCAATGCAAAGACAAAAAGCTCTCACCTTTAGAAATAAATGTAGGCTATCTTCTTAAACTAGTTATATTTTCCACGATTGTATAAGTACCACATATCATGGAACCTACCTCTGAGTCTCAACAGCAGCAACGACTTATTTATTTTGAGTTAGTAGTATATATATATACACACGTACATGTACACAATCACAAATACTATAATCACATATAGATGCTATAATATACTCAGTGACAAAAAATCAACAAACAAAACATGTACATGTGTATGTACGTACCATGTTCATTAGAATCAGCATACATGACTGCAACGTGCAATGCCGTTTTTTCACCAGGGTCATCAAAAGTAGGCGACTCACAATTGTTAAAAATTGTTTCAACAATATTTGTGAAGCCCCTAAGAGAACCAAAAAATAGAGGAGTTTCGTCATGAACACTCTTCTCATATTGATGGTGTGGGTCTTCTTTTACCAGTAGTCGAACCACATTTTTGTGATTGCCGCGTACTGCTAGGTGCAAAGAGGTATCGCATAAAATATTGCTCCTTTGAAGCAGTGACTCCTCTTCGATATTCAGCAAAGATTTGGCTTGTTGAAGGAGTGTTCCAAGCACATCATCATGTCCTCCTCTAGCTGCCAAGTGAAGAGCAGTATCCCTGTTGTTGTTGGTCTTCGGTAGGAGATAACCGTGCATAACGAGAATTGCTTTTACCATTTCTACATGACCAAACAGTGATGCAAGATGAAGCATACTATCTTGGTTCATTGTTCGCTGAACACGGCTTTCCTCAAGCATCTGCTTAAAATTATCAAATTCAATCTTCGTCACAGCAATATACAACTTTGGATTCATAACACCAAACCTAGGAGGCTGAAAAACAAAATGATAGTCAATAAGAATTTAAAGTTTCATGCTTGTAAACTGTAAGATGTATACAAAAGAACTAATAAACTTACAACAACAGAAGAAGATGCCTGGGCCATTTGTTTTGACACCTTGAAATGGATGGCTCTGAAAGTTACAAATACTTTTTCACTTTCTTTAACTTTGATATTTTTATCTTACTTCTGTTTGTAACATATGTAGTATAAAGGAGTCAACCCTGTGAAGTTTACTTCAACTGTTTTGTAGAAAAAATTTCTAAGAAATGAAAACTGAAAACAAGTTCATATGTGATATTTTTCTATATAGAAAAATTTCTAAGAAATGAAAACTGAAAACAAGTTCATATGTGTTATTTTTCTACGAAAGTGATAGAAAAATTGAAAATCGGGTTTTCCCACTTACAGCTCTAAAATGAAAAACCATATATACAAGCTAGAGCACTTTTCTGAATGTGATGGAGAGAAGACACGCTGAACAAGTGTTATAAGCAAACTTTTTTTGAAAAAAATGGGGCATCCTTAACAAAGTATTGTAAATGTGGGGTAAGTGTTTTACCTTTCTTGGAGCCTTAACAAATTTGACAAATCTTGATCTTAGTTAGTCTTTTATACGATGTTTAAAAGAATATCGATTAACATGTTGTTTAAAAAAATAATTAACGTTAGGTTTTAAAATTATAAATATAAACAAACAGAACTTATGTAGACTATAAGCTTATACTATATTGCAGAGAATCACCATCGTCCATCCCTTTAACACTATCGACAACTATAATTTTTTTAATAAATGAGGGAAGTGTTGAGATAAAAAAAGGATTTAGTTTTACCTTCGAAATGAATTTGAGGGAAGTGTTGAGTTTTTTTGTTAATGATTATATTCTTTTTTCTTAAAATTAGAAGAATAATTTTCAACGAAATATTAATTATAAATTGTTTTATTCATCACTAATTTATAATAATTTTGCTTTATATTCTCTGCTCTAATCATTCTCGATGTTTAAATTTTTCTCATCACAAAAATATAACGTCAAAAATTTGGCATAAATTTTCTAAAAATATCTAAAATTTGGGACGGAGTAATTAATTATTATTTGGGTGCATAAATGAATATGTGACGAAGATTACAAGATTGGATGACATATAGCTCTCATGTGCGTGAAAGTGGTCACCCCACCGCAGATCGGACTAAAACATATTCCTCCATGATCATGCAAACAGATCTTTTCTTCTACATAAAACGTCCACCAATTCTTGTATCAAGAGATTCAAGAATTACAGTCGTTCTTTTATTAAACATAGAAGTGGTAATTAGAAATTTAAAATTGTCTAGCGGACTGCATTAACACAAACAAAAGAACACCATCTCATACTATACGATATAGATTAGTCGAAATAATATATTACAAATTTGATAATTATTCTGTTTCATATAATTTAAAATATTTCTATATTTTTTTAATGGATGCTTTTACTCATTCTTGTGCTAATCAAATGCATGAAATAGGCATTTTCTCGTAATTGACGTGTATATTATTCTATTTCTTACCAATTAAAAATTTTATTTAAGAAATACGAAATTGGAAAAGTTATTTTTGATTGTTCAATTTTGTTTATCCTACCAATTAGAAACTTCCTTCCGAAAAATTCGAAACTAAAAAGAGTAAGTTTGATTTTTTAGTATTGTATTTTCTACAATTTAGAAACTTCCTTCCAATAAATTTGAAATCGGAAAAGGTAATTTTGATTTTTCATTATGGTATTTCCAACCCATTAGAAACTTGCTTCCAACATATTCGAAACTAAAAAAAGTACTTTTTATTTTTTGATATTTAAAATTAATAAATTTCAAGAAATCTCCTTACAAAAAATGTGAAACTAAAGAAAAGGTAATTTTGATTATTAAGTATAATCTACCCTATCGATTAAAAACTTCTTTCCAAAAAATTTGAAACAAAAAATAGTAGTTTTAATTTTTCAATCTTGTCTTACCTACCATTTAAAAGCTTACTTTCAATAATTTCGAAACTGAAAAAGGTAGTTTTGATTTTTCAATATTTTTTCAACAAATTCGAAATTAAAAAAAAGTAGTTTTGATTTTTCAATATTGTCTTTCCTACCATTTAGATCAACACTTCCTTTTACTAAATATTTTTCAATATTGTATTTCTTGTCATTTAGAAACTTCCTTCCAATAAATTCGAAAATTGAAGAAAGGTTCCTACCATTCAGAAACATAAATATTTTTCAATATTATCTCTACGTACGACCATTAAGAAACTTCCTTCCAATAAATTCAAAACTCAAAAAAGTAGTTTTGATTTTTCAATATGGTCTTTCTGACTCATTAGAAACTTACTTCCAACAAATTTGAAAGTAAAAAAGGTAATTTTGATATTTTAAATTCAAAAATTCAAGAAAATGAGAAACATAGAACGAAGTTATCTAAGAGGCGCCACATCACCGCTTCATGCTTCTCCTTTATATGAGTAAGTCGACTAAGCCACGTTTTGTGACGACATTATAACATTTTTTTAATTTCAAATAAATATTATTTAAAAAACAATCGCTAAAAACAATATCTGCAATATCATATATATTCGTGAACACAATATTGTACATAGACAATAAAATAAACTATTCATATATCTTTTATATTCTTTTCTGTCACGTATTTTTTAGCCCGACACACGTTGTAATAAATATATATAGATAAAAAATAATATTAATATGTTATAAAAACTTAAGTATTATCCACCGCTCCAAACTATACAGTTATTCATAAACTTTATTGCACATATACTTCAATATAATTAGAATTTTTATATAATATAAAGATCATTTCCTACTTTAGATCTCTATTATTGAAATCGTCCGATTTCTGAAAAATCACCGATAAATCGGCCAAAAATCGGTCAAAATTTTGGTACCGATTCGGCCGATTTTGCAAAAATTGTCGATAAATCGCCGATTTTTCAACCGAATCACCCGATAAATCGTAAATCGATACCTCAACCGAATAGTTCCGATTTTCGAAATCTGAAACACTGCTTCAGATATGTTTATTTTAATTCGAATGTCTTTTTTACTGTAATATGTTAAAGGAAATTTTGTTACTAATATTTCCCTTTCATTTCGAATATGTTACTTTTTTAAAAAAAATTATATAATTTTATTGCAAATTTCAAGATTATAATTATTTTATTTGTAGTTCTGTAAGAGATACTCTCTCCGTCCTAAAATGAATGAGCCACTCATTTTTGCACTTATTTCAATACGCTTGGTTGACGTATTTGTAAATATTTTTTTTTGTACAAAAAAAAATAAATCATATTTTATACAAAGTAAAAGAAATTAGAATTACTTCATAAGTTTACATTGAGAATGATAGAAAAAGAAGTCTTCATATAAGTCTCAATCATCTGCAAAAGATTCATATCCTTAAACCCATACACATGTACCTTCTGTTGGGCCACACAACACCAATTAACTCCACATTAGTATGATATTGTCCACTCTGGGCTGTGGCCACGCCCACACGGATTTGTTTTTGGGCTCCTCCCAAAAGACCTCATACTAATGGAGTTGTTTTGGCTGCTTATATTCAAGATAATTCTTCTTTATCTTATCGATGTGGGACTTGGGTTGACACCCTCTCTATAATCTCCCCTTAATCCAAGAACCACCAATCTTGTGACCCTTATACCGCCGCTATTTTTGTTGGGCTCCTCATCTTGCGGGACACGCCACCCGACCACCTCGGTCCTCAGTGTCAGGAAGACTTTCGACACAAACCGTCTAAGATCTCCAACCGCAGTTCTGGAGAGCCTCCCACACCACACAACTTGCAGCCCGCAACCCCAGGATCAACTTCTAAACCATCGGCTCTGATACCACTTGTTGCGCCACGTAACACTCATTCACTCCACATAAGTATGATATTTTCCGCTTTAGGCCGTGGCCACGCCCGCACGGATTTGTTTTTGGGTTGAGGGGAGATTGTAGAGTGGGTGTCAACCCAAGTCCCACATCGATAAGATAAAGAAGAATTATCTTGAATATAAGCAGCCAAAACAACTCCATTAGTATGAGGCCTTTTGGGAGGAGTCCAGAAACAAATCCGTGCGGGCGTGGCCATAGCCCAAAGCGGACAATATCATACTAATGTTGGGTTGACACCCACTCTACACCTTCTACATCAACACAACAACAACAACAATCCTATAGCTCTTGAATCCTTGGATAACATAACACCAACATTAGAATAAATAACAAAAACATATTGTTATGGAGTAAGAATTTTACCTTCAAAGTTTTCTTGTACTTGATAATCATCCAAAGGCATATTTTCATTCTTCAACATAATAAGCGTTGAACTTTATTAGACCTTTTCCACTTGTGAGGGTACATCTTGTACCTGTTATAAGGAACTCCTAAGGAGAAGACTAAAACAATGATAATGACAAGAGCAATGGAAGATATCCAACATAAAGTGATGGCTAGTAGTCTTGATGGCTTAATGAGAACAGAATAAGTCCCTGTTATGAAAGCCACCACCAATGCTATTAGTGAAATCAAATTCAACACCGTAGCAAAGAAGAATGATCTTCGTGTTCTACGAACATCCATTTGCAATGTAGACATGAAGTAGAGGGATAGTGAACAAACTGAAAGCAACAGAGCAACTGTATCTGCTACCATAAAAACCCTGAAAGGAGGCTTCTTTGCAAGGACTGCATATCCCTGAGTGGATCCTTCGTTACAATGATAATGACAAGAGCAATGGAAAATATCCAACATAAAGTGATGGCTAGTAGTCTTGATGGCTTAATGAGAACAGAATAAGTCCCTGTTATGAAAGCCACCACCAATGCTATTAGTGAAATCAAATTCAACACCGTAGCAAAGAAGAATGATCTTCGTGTTCTACGAACATCCCTTTGCAATGTAGACATGAAGTAGAGGGATAGTGAGCAAACTGAAAGCAACAGAGCAACTGTATCTGCTACCATAAAAACCCTGAAAGGAGGCTTCTTTGCAAGGAATGCATATCCCTGAGTGGATCCTTCGTTCCCATTAAAGTCGTCTAGCATTGCAAATCCCGCTGTAATGATACAGTGACTATAAGTGCAGCCACTACCATATGATTGGCAATGTTGTTTTTTATACGTTCTAGTTCCTTGTCATGTCGCTCAAGAACTTCAAATAAGTCATTACGGACTTATTTTCGGGTAAAAAATTCATATTTTGATAATTTTTATATACAAGTATTTAATATATGTTTGAGTTTTTATAAGTTGCAAAAAAAATTAATTTTTTCAGAAAAAAATTAGGAATCTCTAACTTTGTCTTAAAATAAGTTGACTTATTCTGAAAAATAAGTTTCCCAAACATCCCCATTATATTTGTGAAATTATCATTCCCGACATCGAAATTTATATATTTTGCACTTTTACTTAATTTGTGATAATTTTTTGTCCTACATTTCAATGATTATGTTTATATTTTATATATTTGCTATAATAAACATAGTTATTAAAACAAGAATTGGACAAAAAGTTCTCAAAAAGTTAGTTTTTTTTTGTTGGAAAAAAAAAAGTTTGTTGAAATAGATGAAATGTGCATTATTGTAAATAAATGTAAACTCTTGTATTACAACTGGTACTTTCAAAAATGTAATATTGCAAGTGGTAAGTACAACTACACATGGCCACGGTTCGTGAACCGCCGGTTCCGGTTCGTGAACCGCCGGTTCCGGTTTGTAAAAATCTTGAACAGGAACCTAAACCTTAACAGGATATAAACCGCCGATTCCGGTTCAGGTTCAGGGTTTGACCCGGTTCAAGACCCGGTTCCGGTTCCGGTTTGAACCTTATATATACATTATACTTGATACGTTTTTTTTCCGAAATACGATAAGTTTTTCTGAATTTGGATGGAATGAATTATAATTTAGAAGTATTGTAATGCTAAGTAATTTTTTAAAATTTGTAAGATGTAAACCGTTTTAAAAGTTCAAGGATATAATAGTTTCACTTTTATTAAGTGGTACTTTCACGTAAATTAATTTAATGTTAAATTCATTGGTACTTTTTTTTATTAAAACATTAGTAAATATATTACAATAAATTTTAAATGTTTTACAAGAATACAACAAACAATAAAATTTATTACAATAATTTTTATAATCTATACTACATTAATACATAGCCAGTCATTACTAACGGTTAACCACCGGTTCGAACAGCCGGTTTGAACCGCCGGTTCGAACCGCCGGTTCACGGGTTTCAATACACACAAACCTGAACCTGAACCTGAACCTTTAAAATAAATAAACCGGCGGTTTAGGGCCGGTTCCGGTTTGGGCCGGTTTTGACCGGTTTTGACCCGGTCCGGTCCGGTCCGGTTTTCCGGTTCCGGTTCCGGTTTGGCCATGTATAAGTACAACTACATAGAATGCACTTGCTCTTTAACAGAGATTAGAAGTTGTTTCTATATGCTTACTTAACTTTTTACTTGCAAAGATCAAACAAAATTTATGGATGTAAATAAATAATATAATAGCACAACCATTTTCTTTTGCAAAGAGGACCCAGGAGTATTATGCACCATTTATAAAGATCCATGTCACTTTCAAGAGATTTATATATGATTGTTCTCTCCATTCAAAGGTTTCCTCAGGTATCTATCATCCTTGTACTTTGCATACAATGGGAGCTCAAGCGCAGCTTCCGCGACTCTCCTGTCTTCATAAATTTTCTCTACCAGGCTTTCGAGAGATGGAAAATTGGCCTGCAACATTTCAAAGTGATTGTTCTAATTGTGACACATATACACTGGTTGTTCAAGTGAAGACTTTATATGTTTCCTTTGATACCTCGGGCCGTATGTAACCAACAATGGCAAGATGCAGTTCCTTGCCATAGAAATCCTCATGAAATTCATGTAACAACCAGGGCTCCTGAAACCACAAACACCTTTTTAAAAACCTAAACATCATAATTTTTGAATTCACAATTATATCTACCAGGCATATGACTGACAATGGCCTTCTCACTGTTGCTAAAATAAGGATTCCAACCAATGCTCATCACCATCTTGTACACACCCCCTTCTGATAATTTAGCCCAACCAAAATATACACCTGAGGGATGTTCTGAAAGAACCACCGAGTACTTTTCTGTGGATATATTAGCTGAAAAGTTATATACAGTAAGTTAGAATTGAACTTAATATTTTTAGTCTGCAAAAGATTAAGAAACTATAGTGTTGAACAGATTGAGTTTAACTAAAACAAAGAGAGCGTCCAGAAAAGACAAGTGACAAGGTTATACTTCTTCAAATAAACGGATCATGACATAAGAAAAAAGGGTGTAGAGTGTTTTATAGATAAAACAGGTACCTGTAGGAATTCCAAGAACTTTTGAGCCACGCCCAAATCCTTTGATCACAGGACCACCAATATACCAAGGTTCTATCGGTAACGTACTCTGTATCCCTGCAATACACAATGAAATATTGTCCAGGTTGTTTATCATTAATTATACTTATCCCCCTAAATGTTGGAAAAGTTATAGATGTTTACAATCTTGAAATGGAGGTAAGCCCCACTTTTCAGGCTGCAAGTCAAGAAGAGAATTGATCGCCTCATCTGCTGCAGTGTAAAGATGGGACTGTTTCTGAAGAGATGGTACGGCAACCACTTCCATTCCAGCAGCCTTAGCAGCCATAACACCAGTTCTGACATGTCATAAAACATTTTCTTAATTACAACAAGTCTTTTAATAATTCCACCAGGTGTATGCTTGGTAAACAGCTTTTTTTAAAGATGTCAAACAAAAGAGAACAAATAATTTGAAGAAAAAGATGAAGTAACTTTACGAGTAGGATATTTGCTAAAATCTATAATAAAAACATGGAGCTGCTTTTTCCACGGGCAAATAGAACTAGTTACAGCTTGCACACATATTAATATTCACGGCAGGACTCTTCCTAGCAGTTCGATATTAATATTGTTAGAAACTTGGAGAATTTTGGTTCTGAACACACTGCATTATAAGTTGCCTGGAACACACTGCATTCATAAGTTGCCTGTTGTCCCACTTTGATAGCTTTGCATGATTCAGAACTCTACTTTTGCATGCATCATCCTGATAGTATGTTTCAATATGTTCGATCTAGATTCTAAAATGTAATGTTTTGTTTTAGGTCATATCATTTTCAGGGGTCTGTTAAGTTGACCGCAAATTTGAAATCCTTATCTATTTACCCAAAAGAACTAAGCTTTATACTCTGTATAGGTATTCGTTGCCCTTCCCATCTCTAACTTTAAGCATCTGCGCATATCTTTAAAGATGCATGTAACTTGCTTAAAGATTGCTATTATCTTATATTCGAAATAAGAACCATTATGTAGGCATCCACATTCCACAAAAAGCTTAACTTGGACTTCTAACCCTTCATTCATAATACTCAAATTTGATTCTAATCTATGACAGTGTTATGCAAAGGTGCATTGACAGTTTTACCTATATTGTTTGTCAATAAACGGAAGCCTGACTCACATAAGCATTACACTGGACACAGACAAGCAATTCTCTAATCTTTTTTTCAAAACTAGATCTGTGTCTTTTTCAACATTGAATGACAGTATTACTTAAGGAGCGGATTAATCAACAGATATATCCTTTTCTTATAAATCTTTCTCAGTAAAAACTTCACTTTGATATTGAAAAGAAGTAATGCAAACAAACTCACAGTGAATCTTCGATGACAAGACAGTTGGATGGGTCAATATTAAGCTTTTTAGCTGCTTCAAGGAATCTTTGAAAAAAAAAAATATAATTGGTTATTCTTTACCATTTCATATAGATAAGAAACTATCAATTATGACTTATACACCGTTTGGTTTGTTCACTCTCACATTTCAGGAGATGGCTTTCCCGCTGTTACTTCATCGCCACCAATAACAACAGAGAAGGATTCTTTCCAGCCTGCAAGACATTGATGAACAACCAGTGGCGGAGCCAGCCCCCGGAGTGAGGGGGGGCAAAAATGGTTAGTGCGGGATTATTTTTTCCGCGCGAAGCGTGGATTTTTTTTTCCCACTAAATCAAAGGGACATTTTATCGAGCACTTGGGGAGTGTGGAGATCATCAATATCACTAATTAACAATTCTAACATATATATTCAAATTATATACTTAAACAAAGACACAATTGAATATGGGCTATGTAAAAAAAAAAAAATTTGGGAAGAAAAAATTTTTCGGGGGGGCACAGGCCTACCCTCGCCTGTGTGTGGCTCCGCCACTGTGAACAACAAAGGAATGAAGCCTTTATCCTGAGCATGTCGTATATTAGTCTTTTTTATCTTTAATGTGACATCTTGAATTCTTGATTGTAGTTATCATATTTTAAGAGGCGATATTACAACCTAAGGTCCAATCAAGCTACCTGATTGATAAGAGAGTTTAGCTTCAATGTTTGCCCTAGGAGAGTTTGAAGCCAAAGCCATTTGAACGTTTTCCCCCCTAAAATGTTTGATCAGCCGACTGGCACCCGGAAGAGCTTTGATGTTGCACCATCTGCCATGTTATTGTAATTAACAAAATCAGAGTAAACAGATCATGATACCTATAATATTCACATACTCTTGTCATACAGTTTCCATTCACTGTTTCTATGATTTGTTACTAGAATTATGTAATTAACGCAGAAAAAGGAACTGAGAGTTGAGAGTGAGAGTATCAGTTACTGATCAGATAACATTGGGTTAAACTCTGAAATTAATTCATCCGCGGATATTGAAAGTCCATATTCATCTATAATTACAGCTGCAGCCTCTGACAGCGTCTTTCCAACTAATTTCTGAGCTTCTCTCCCATCCCACTGCTTCCCATGATTCACTAAGTAAACTTTCAATACATCAGTGACAATGCCATCTGATAGGAAGTGAAAGAAGATTAGATTAACATGGCGAAAGAACCACGGACCTTATTGTAAAAAGGGACTCGCCACAAGATTAATGTTGGAAAAAGAAGATGATCTCATTAATCACAAAACAGATAATAACATAGCCAATCATGGTTGGCTTATATGTTTGGTGTAATTCTAGGAAGATATTGCTCAATGCCCACATCAGAAACTCAGAATATGACCTATTTCGGTAGTTGAAACATTAGAGAGTGTCAGTGAAGGATAAATCTGTCCCCTGTTAGTCTTTTTTTCAATTACCAAAGCTACAAAAAAAAAAATGTTTTTCTATTAAAAATCATCATGTATATATATGAGACTAGAATTAAGTAGCCTAAAGCTATCCATTAAGGTTCTAAGAATCGATAAGTAGGTGTAGTCAGTAGTAGGTTACCTTGTAGCAATTCATAGCATATTGAGGATTCACTTTAATAAGTAGGAATCAAATTTTAATGATGTGAGTAATTGAAAGTCTTACCTGTGTTAAGAAGTGTTCCATCCAAATCAAGAATGACACAACAAACTGACTTGTTCAAAGGATTTCCTACTGACATTGCACAAAACAGGCCCCTTCAACAATGCCCACCTCAAATTTTCCTGAAACAAAACTAACTGAGCTTTGCTAATCCAAACTTCAATATTTATGTACAATAAAACCATGGATTGTAAATGTCTCAAATACCCATTTGATCAAACCACCTACAAAAAAAAACAAAAAACAATTATTTACAAATAGAATACAAAGCGGCCTGTCTCATACATAGGGCCAAAAATACATGAATAATTGTGCATTTATTATAAAACATACTACAATACACAAACGGCATGCGTTGTTGTATCCGTCGTGATGGAAAAAATCATTATTTATATCTTGTTGTATGTACAGAATCCTAAAGTTCTGGAAGTTTTGTAAATACAAATAACCAAAATATATATACAAAAAATTAGAGAAAATCGAAACACAAAATTTGCATTTTATCAACGACTACAAATAGTCTTAGCTCGAAACAGATTTCCGCTCGATCACTAGACTAAAAGAAATGAAAAAACTACAAAAACGTTTATTTTCAGTGTATACTATGGTTCTGTTTTTTGATTAGGTAGTCTTACCTCCCCTGATGAAATTTAGCTTAAGGGATTATGCTAACAAGCTATGGGTCAGTAATTAGAGTTGGTATATGAGCCAATACTAAAAACAATTTATTTACCCACAACATAAAAGTACTAAAAGCTCAGCCAATTTTCTCAAGCTACATCTTGTGCACCTGTGCTAAGAAATTTATCTTAACTTGTACACTCTGCTTATTTAACGTTCCTCTCAAAACAAACACATTACTGTACAATGCAAAAGGGCTCTATAGACTATAGTCTACATGTTGGGTGAGTCAAGGACAAACGTCCGAACCAAGTCTATCGTTTTTCTTGTACTGGAATTTAGTACGACCTTTATGAGCACTGGACATGGAGCACCAGGATGAACAGAGTTACAGAAAATCTATTGATCGTCTAACTCAACAATTTGAGCCCTTCTTTCAGCAGCTTGCTTCCTGATAAATATGCCCCATCTCAGGGCTGCCTTCAGTTTTAGCCAACCAACAACTGCTTTTCCCGATGAACGTGTTTGATCCTCATGAAAGTTATAGTTCAAAGATGAATCAGGTGTGTAAACTGATGGATAGGGAAACCTGTCATCAGTCATTTGACCATGCCCACCAACGTTGATTACACGAAGCAAATGCTGCATGTCTTCATTTTCGAGCATCTCATGACTTTTCATGCGAATCTCGTCCTCAGAGAAGAATTCCTCAAGGCCACGATAAGGATTGAGATTTGAAGTCTCCGATGTACCAAAGCCTGATGCAGATGATTGTTGTGGACCAAGGGGCATTATATTCTCTCGTTGTGGTTGCTGAATTTGTTGTGGAGAATTGTCCAACTGGCTCTGAAAGAATGGAGGACCATCAAATTGAAGTGGAGAATTGAAATGGACGTTCTGCAGCTCCATTGGATATCTATTGATGACATTATCATCATAACCTAGTGAAAGAAAATAGAAGCATCTGAATTAGAAAGTCGAGGGGTGCCAAAATAATAAGTAAAGCTTGCACGAACAGGCATCATCATTAACAAGATATTGGAAGGATAGGGCATATTGAGCTCTAAGTTATATGGTCAATTAGAATTCTACCTCCAACTACATGACCTGGATTCATAGAAGGCTGCTCTGGCGGAACTGCAACTGGCAAACTTGGTAAGGTCGGTAAACTGATTTGATGATCATTAGAACTGAAATATGCATGTGGCCCTGTCTTGATGCCAGTCCCCAAAGAGCCTGAATCTCTGTGCACCTTAGAGCTAAGAAGAGAGTTTCCATCGTATTCTATCACATGCATCCAGTTGTCATAGGCCTTCGTCACTAATGTATCTACATATACCTGCAAGAACCAATAATTTATATTCTCTCAAATTATTTTTCTGTAATTAATATTCATTTATTTACTTCCAATTTCTTTCTTAATTATTTGTCTGAACTTATCATGCTCTTTCTGAACTTGTCATGCTCTTTTAAGCAGCACATTAACCAAAATACCTCTAACAATAATAATAAGTAAAGTTATTGTCAATCAGAACTTCATTCTAAACTTCTGTTGTTTCAATGTGTTGTAATGTGCCATATACAATATGAAGTGGTGGGTAAAGAATTAAAGACAGCGCAGCAGTGCTGATACTTTATACCACAATATCAAGGTAATGAAAGCTTCAATAGGGCTAAGTCCTACAATTTATGGTTCAGTTTCTCAAAACTAAAACAAGCAATAAACCAAATGTTTAATCAAGCCACGATACAGGTACAAAGGTATGACAATTGAAAAGCATTTTAAATGGTATTTGTTGATATGAAACTAAGAAGTTCAATTATATCTGTGCAGAGAACTTATAGGCATGGGTATGCCTCTAAGAATCTGACCATCATTGTTTATTGATAAATGTAGCCAAATTTGAGAATATAGGAAAAGAAAGGATACACAAGATGTGCAGTATAACCAACCTTCTGACTGTCGGAAAGAGAATCCGCTGAATGAAATTCATTATCAACAATTAAGCCACTCAACTCATAAATGTTGTTGAAAACAACACCAATGTTTCGCACATCACCGGGATAATACACATAAAGTTTCCCACTCAATATACAAGTCTTCGCATGCTCTAAGAGAACATCCCACATCTTGTTAGACATACCACTTCCCAGTATCTAGAATATCCACGAAGAAATATAATTATAATTTTTTAGGAGAAAGAAGTGAATGGCCTAATTTAGGAAACAATCTAAGATTCTTACATTCCGTAACCTCTGCAAGTCTCTAGCTACGAGTCGTAAAAAGTCCTCAACTGTAGAAATTCCAGCTTTATTAAGCCTCTTATGGAATGATCCATCTTTGCCAATCTTTTCCAATCTCCAAACCTCATCATTAAGTGCAGGTGGATAATGCTTCTTATATACTGAAGATCAAAAGAAGTTGAGGATAATTAATGCCAATTATGCCACGACTGAACAATAGGTAAATTAAATGACATCAGAAAGATGACAGAGATATGGTGCACATGCAACAAAGCATTTAACTCACATTCTCCTCTGTGATCCTTCACAGTGAACGCATCTGTTTTTGCCTCTCGAATACGTATATCCTCAAAATAACCTGCGGCTACTTTCAGGCCTAACCTGAACTTTCTGCTCCTAATCCAGCTTGAGTTGTCTGTAAATGTCAGCTCACCAATAGTTCCTACTCCTTCCTTAAGAATCACCTGCACGTCTCCAGTCAGAAGTGGTCTCTTCCCTTCACGCTCTTTCACCACATGCGAATCAAATTCTTCCTGAGTCCATCCATCATCGTCTTCATTGTTGAAATCACCTTCAAGCACCACTATGTCCAGTTTCGCCGAAGACCCTGGACCAGACGTCACAATATGACCAGTATTTCCATCAAGCAAAATAACATGTATTGCAGCACCCTGTTCCCCTTCTACCTTCCCTCCAGTAAAGAGAGGAAGAGCTAACTTGGACCTGAACTGCAGTTGTAAATTACTTCCACCAGGTCCTGCTATTCGTTTTGGTGAAACCCTGAAATTTTCCTTTCTATATCAGTTTCCTATAGAAAAGTCCTTAAACTCAATTTCTCAATATTATCATGAAATAATATACATATAACAAACAAATTGCAATTAGAAAGATAAGTTCAAAGTTTATAAAATTCAATGGGATCATCCAATCCCTTGCTAGGTTTGAGCAGAGGGGAAATTTCCTAACCATACCTCCCTGAAAGTTTGGCAGGACCAAGCTTTACCAGTGCACGTTCCACTTCTTCACTAACCTACAAGCAGAAAATAGATGAGAACTGTTAGCATTAATATGCCACATGTCTATTCATGAAAAAACAGGTTAAAAATATAACTGTTATATCCAGATTTCCAAGTATAAGTGCCTCCAGAAGAAAGCAGCAGTTATACATTCACAAGTGTACTATAATGTTATGACTAAAAGGTATTCTGTATAATTAATATATTATGATTATGATTATGTCAATAACAACATGAATGAGTGTGTATCTTTAACAGGAAAGCACATTATTCAAATGGCCACTGGATGTGAGAAAAGGCTAAAAAAGCTTAAATTGTCTTACAACTTTCCGAAGAATAGGCTCTAGTGAAGAACAAAGCCTTTGCAAACTATCCATTTTGAGAGCTTCAACAATGACACTGCACAATATATGTATCTTTATAAGCACACATAATGCAATCTAAAAATAAATATAAATCGGAACTAGGTTCAAAGCATTAATGTCATCAAGTCCAAAGTAAAGGTCTAGACTTTAGCATACATAATGCACATATTTAACAGATCATAGTCAGTATTAGTGTGTCTCATGTAATCAATAGCTTATTCATTGCTGTCAAATGTGATTAATTAGGCTTGATAGAACATTTCTAAAGTCCATATTCAAGTATATAAGCAAAGTTGACCAGGACAAACAATGAGTTGCCTAGTTAAGAACTACAATGTTTTAGCCACAATGGCTATCAATCAGTGGAGTGGATAGCATAAGAAACACATTTTTAAGCCACAATGGCTATGAATTAGAGTGGATAGCATAATTAGAAATTTAAATTCCTGAATAGTTTCTGATCACATTGGAAAAACAAATTACTTATGGAACTCATGAACCTATCAGAACTAGATTCCACACTGTGTACTGTTGCATCTAAGAAATCCATCTTTATGCAATAAGTAAACAAGGCTTGAATTTGACTCTAAAATAGAAGCAGGTAAACAAACATGTCAAAGTTTTGTTGTCTAAAACCTCAAACAGCTCAAATATTGCGCTAACATTCATACTCCTGCATTTCTGCTGCAGGATACAGACACTCATAGTCGTGTCTTTAAAGGAAAAAATGGCTTTACCAGAATCTGTGTCTATTAAAACTACAGCTAAAATCAAGCAAACACTAAACTTTGTGCTTTACAACTAGGATATCAGGTATGTTTCGTTCGTTTAGTTTTACACTTTGACTACACCTAGTGCTTAGCTATCACTACCAACCATCCTATTGCTATCTATTAGCATCTTCCATAAATTAACACATTAACACAGTACTGTATAAGCTTAGTAACTAAATGTTGCAGCTCTACCACACAAAAATAACACACCCTAGCTACAAAACAATAAAAAAACTCAACAACAAAAAAAATGTAACAATTTGTTAGAAAAACATAACAAACCCATAAATTTTACCTGGCCAAAGCAGGTCTTTTCTTGTCAGGCTGATCATCTTCATTACAACCCGGATCCAAAACCCGTTTTCCTCTAGCTATACTATTTGATCTTTCCATGTACCTTGTCTGCATATCTTTTCCAAACAACCCTCTTTTTATCCTCACTTCTACTACCAATTATTACTACAAAGAATCTATCTTTATTTAAAATCTGTATAAATGAACTAACTTTCAGTTATTCTAGCTAAAAATGCATAGATATAAAGCGGGAAATTTTAAAGAAGATATAAAAGCCAAAAGGTTGCTTCTTTTTGTCAAGAGGTTTCCAAGAAAGTACTACGAAACTTCTATTTATATTTACACTTGAGTCCACCCACTGAAAATAGTCATTTTCTTTAATAAAAATTCAATCTTGATGGCTTTGAATAAATAACAAATGTGTCTTTCTTATATCACGCTTGTATTTTTGTGTATTTAAATAACTAAATATTTGTAATCGAGACGTGGATGGGATGATCTGGGCTGTTGATTTAAGAAGGGAATACAAGTGTTCTAGATTAGGACAAAAAGTGGCCCATGTTTTTAGCGATTTAAATTGAGTATTTTAGTGACACAAGTAATTAGTAAATTGGCTTACGTGTATATGCTGACGTAATATTCAGCATGTTTGCTGTAAGGCTATGCTCCCAAGTTTTTTGTTAAAGAAGAGAAGAGAATGAGAAGAGAATGAGAAAGAAAGAAGAGAAGTAAAAAAAATTCTTTAACATGTTTCCTAGTTTTTTTGTAAATCATGAGAGAAAATTTTGAAAAAAAATGAGTTGAAGGGAATTTTTTGGAAATGTATGTGAGAGCTTCTCTCCCAGTCATCCCATTTTTGAGAAAAAACTTTTGGAAAGAAGTTTTTGAAAATTTTCTCTTCTCTTCCCAAAAAACTCTGAAAGCACACTTCTGAAAGATCTTTCTCTTCCGTTCTCTTCTCTTCTCTCTAAAATCTAATTTGGGAGCACATAGTAAATTATGAACAACGCACCGCATGTTGTTTTTACTTTGTGATGGATTCAACTCTATAGGCGCCTGCTATTGTTTTCTCACATCTTACAAATTAATAAGTAATATCCAATTTGCAATAAATTTTTTAATGAGCTAACATCGAATCCATGACCTGAAATGACAAATGATAAGCTTTTAATTTCTCTTTTGTCGTAAAGAAAAAAGAAAAAAAGAAAAAGGAGGTTTGTCGAAAAGAAAATGCTTCAAGAAAAAGAATGTCAAACAATGCTCTGAGTCGGTTTCCTTTGGAGAGCACTTTGGAACATTTGAAAAGAAAGAGATATTTTGCATTACTCTCTAATCTCTAATACGAAGGATATATTTTTCATATATAATTTCTGAAAAAAAAGAAGGAAGCAAAATAAAGCCCATTTTAAAAAGGCGATTTTACCCAAACAAAGATAGAATGGAATCTATACCAAAGCACGCCTGGGCATAAATACATGTGCAGTCTTATTGAAAGGACTTTGTCATATGATTCTTCTATACACAACCATGTACAACATGGAAGTTCAAATGTACTAATCATATAAGGTTATCCTTCAAGCCATACAACTCTTATTGTACTCCTAACAAATACCTGGTAGGCTGGTAGTCCTGTCTATGGCTATGTAGTTTGTTAATACATATATCAAACTGGACTAAACTAATCTCTCACTGGCCGGAAAAAAAAAATGGGAAAGGACAATCTCAATTAGAGTATGACCGGATTCTCTGACTTGCCTCGTTTTATCTATGTACTCTATTCTACATATAAGATACAATGATACGTATTACGACTCTACAACAAAGTAACATCCAACAAATTATGTACTTGGAATCTATGAAGCTGAGTGGACTAAGCTCCAAACCGCTTAACCAGCAAGAAATAAACTAACAGTTTTGAAGCGCTCAAAGCATGAAATTTGACGACCAAATTAGCAATGTATGTCAAACAAATTACGCTTCGACAGATATCAGTACCACATAATAGCAGAGCTCATTGTGGTACAAAGAAAATTAGAGGACTTATAATTTAAATTAAAAGGTTGAAGCAATTAAATTGTGATGCTGTAACTTTGGTTACAGGAACATTGTTGCCAAGGGAATCAGTATTTTTAAAAGCATAACAGATAGTTAACGTTTAGTACTTTGAATCTTTCCCTTCCTTTTGTCTCTTTTACTCTGTGGTTTTGGGCGGGATTTTCTTTTTTCAACTCTTTTGAAAGGTTTTTTCTTAGTAACAGGAATTTTGTGTTGCTTCTCTTTAGATCCTGTAGTGAGCCTTGGTACATCCCTCTCCATCTTCTCACTTTTAAGCTCCTCTTCATCGCCATTTATTTCACTTGTTGTCACCATCACCTTTACATCACCATTATCGTACATAGTTGTCCCTATTCATTCAATTGAAAATGTCCAATTACACATTAAAGATCGCTCGCTTAATAAAGGTATATCTGTTATGTATATATGGCCAAAAGTTGCATGACTGAAGAACCAACTAGAAAAAAGGAAAACAATAACCACTTATTATCAATATCATTTTTACATCACCATTATCATACATTGTCGTTTCAATTGGAAATGCCCGATCAGAAGTTAAGGATCAAACGCCTAACAAACACATAGTTGTCATGTACATATGGTCAAAATATACAAGAGTCAATTTTCAAAAATAGTAGACATTAATGACTTCAAATAACTTCATAACTTCAGATGCCATCAATTCGTTGGCAGCGGATAGTTAACAATATAAAAGGTTTAATTAAATTTTGTCCCATCATATGTATGCTTCAATGAAACCTAACTCGTCTACAACCACCCGTTACTTAGAAGCCAGTGGGCCAACCAGTAAACAAGTAAGAAACAAGGCAACAACAAAAGCAACTAACAGTGACCGACAAAATCACATGCATACCTAGCTAGACTCTCGAACTCCTCTAGTTGGTACGGAACAACTGATTCCTAGTTATAGATGACCCAATAATCCAACAATTTGGTCCAAGGTTGAGTATATACCTGAAACTGTTGCTATTTCATTAATTTCTTCTTCCTCGTCTTCCTCCTCACCTTCAACAGGTATTTCATCTGTGGTTGGTGGAGCTTCCCCATTCTGAACAAAGTCTCTTTCAAGTTTCCTCTGGATTAAAGGTTGAAAGAATTTATACATACAACATGGAAGGGATCAACTAAAAATAGCACTATAAGGTGATAATGACTTATGACATCAATCACAGCACGACAATGTCTGTTATTGATTTGCACTTAATGTAAGAAATATTGAAATACTACCAGAACAACAAAATAAAAAAATTTGAGCAGTTTCAGTATTTTAAACATTTAGTTGAGCAGAGCCAATCCATTAATTTTTTGGGTATATAACCAAAATTTAAATTACATATCAAACATCTATCTCCATGTATCAATTGTTGAAAGGGCTACATGAGGGCCTATATTTGCTTACCAGGTGGAAATAAGATTCAACAAAGCATCTAAAAACGTATACAGAGCCTTCTTTACGAAAATATTACATGTCTTATGCTTCAAGTCTAACAAGGACAGAACTCAGAAGTCATATCTTCAAATATCAAACTACAGAACTACATTTTAAAATGATAGACCAAACCATAACAGTATATACATGAAAAACAAATATTTAATGTCTTAATTATAGAACTACACAAACTAAAATAAAAACATGTCAAGGCATCTTCTATGTACAATTACAATTGTTTTGGGGTAAGATGAAACAAATGATAAAATGAAGTTCATTGTCACAAGTGGCCAAATAACATTTTAACTTTTACTATAAATTAGAGATTTCAGAAAAATGACAATAAAATCAATACATACAAATCCCCAAAATCACAACAATGTGGAAAAACCAAAGATTAAAAAGGAAACCTGCTTGCGTTTCTCGATACGCTTTCGCCTCTCAGCTTCCTGCTGTTGAAGCTGCCCTTCTTTTCTCCTCTTCTTCTTTCTCTTATGAAAGCCAGTCACATAATCACTAGACAAAATCAACCCCAACAAATAAATCAACAAACCAAAAAGATGCATACTTTACATTACAATTAAATGTTAAAAACCCAAAAACTTAAACATCAATCGATAGAGAATAGATTGAGTAACATACTTGAGATCTTTTTCATTAAAAGAAACAGATAAAGATTTGTTTTTTAAAGCCCTTTTCTTGATATGATTAGCTCTTATGTGTGGATTAATTCCATCCTCTACAGCTTCTTCTTCCATGCCAGCTGCTGCTGCTTCAACGCCCCCCAAAAACCCTAGAAACTTGTGTATCTTTCTTTGTTTTTTCTTTGACAAGGGGTTGTGTGTTCTTTTTCATATTTTCGCTAAATGCTTCTTTGCATATTTAATTCCGAATAAGATTTTTAACTTTAATTTAATTAATGAATTTTTATATATTTTTTTTTTTTTGAAACTGGTTCATCTCATTAAATCGTCAAACTGTCTCTTACAAGATACTCCAACACAGAATGTGGAGGAGTCATAGAATCAACAAAACAATCAACCTCACAAGGTACTCTAGCAACAACATGAGCTACCTTATTGGCTTGCCTTTTAACAAATGAAAGCGAAATATCACTACGATCTTTAAAAAAACTACGACATTCTTGGAACAAAGTACCAACTTCGAGATAATTCTCTGCACTCCCGTTGATAGCTTTAACTGTTAGTAACGAATCACTCTCAACATCCACATTGTTCAGCCCCAGCAACCTGATCCATTTTGTAGCCTCCAGAACTGCCTTGGTTTCTGCTTCTACCACTGGCACAACTCCTGCAGACCTGCTAGTTCTAGCACCAATAAAATTCCCGTTATGATCCCTAAGCACCAGACCATACGAAAACCAGGAGTTACCAGCAACAACGTGGCCATCAACATTGATTTTCACTCTACCTTCAAGTGGTGGAAGCCAAGTTACCACTGGTTCCTTAATATTCTGATCAGCACTTCTGTTCCTGGCCAATTTAATCTTCTGGTTATCCCTCCATTGCTTGACCTGGATAACGCTCAGCTGCATCGCCATCTGAGTTGTCAAGGTTTTGTTCTGCCACACTCGCAAGTTTCTAGCCGACCAAATCCCCCACAAGATTGTTGCTATCTGAGCTAACTTTTCAAGTGATTCAACTGCTAACGTTTGTAACAACCAATCTGAGCATGATAAAATCTGTGATGTATCAAATCCCAAGCCTAGCTCGTTCCAACATGCCTCTGCAAAACTACACTCAAGAAATATGTGCCTCACATGCTCGACATCCACTCCACATAGCGGACAAAGGATGGGTGTATTTACTCCTTTTCTTTTTATTACAACTCGAACAGGAACATAATTCCTACAAACCCTCAACACAAATATTTTGATCTTCTGAGGAACCTGCAATTGCCATATCCTTCCCCACCCCTTACTTACCTCAAGCTGTTGACATTTACTAAAGTTCTGATGCCAGAATCTGTACCCTGATTTAGCGCTATACCTGCCATCCAACGAATAACTCCAGATTATACGATCTTGAACCTGACTAAAAGGGATAGGTATTGCTAAAATGCATTTAGCATCATTACTTGAGAACAAGTTATGAACCTTGGTAACATCCCACTCATTCCTGCCAGGAACAAATAAATCACAAACCCTTAAGTCACTCACCGAATGTCTATAATGCTCATCAATTCTAAATCCCTCTTTGCCTCTAAGCCAAGCATCCGAACTCACCTTTATTGAATTTCCATCCCCCACAACCCACCTGAAACCACCCTTAAGAGCTTCTTTAGCTTGCCACAGCCCTGACCAGACAAAACTTACCCCACCTCCTCTACTTGCTTCAAATAAACTTGACTCCGGAAAGTACTTAGCCTTAAAAACCCTGGCTACCAGAGAGCTAGGATTACTCAACAGATTCCAACATTGTTTCCCCAGAAGTGCTAGATTAAATCCTTGTAAATCACGAAACGCTAAGCCACCCATCTCCTTTGCCATGCTCATGTTCGTCCATGAAGCCCACTTTATACCCTTCCTATTGCTGTTTTGAGAACCCCACCAGTAGCTATTCATCATTTTCTCAAGGTCACTACACAGGGATTTAGGTAACAAAAAACACGACATAGCATAAGAAGGAATCGCTTGTGCTACCGTACGAAGTAAAATAGCCTTACCCGCTTTAGAAAGACATTTAGCACTCCATCCCTGAATCTTGCTCCATAATCGATCCTTGAGAAAGTTAAAAATCATTTTTTTCGATCTCCCTATCAAAGACGGCAAGCCAAGATATTTACCTGTGCTCAAATCGTTATGAACACCAACCAAATTCCTCAACTCTTCTTGTTTATCAAGTCTCACATTCGAGCTAAAATAAATCCCAGATTTCTGAAGATTAATAGCCTGACCAGAATGCAATTCATACCTCTGCAAAATCGATTTAATCTCCAAAACCTCCCCTTCATTTGCTTTACAAAACAAAAAGCTATCATCTGCGAACAGCAGATGTGTTATAGCTGGAGCTTGTGCACACACTTTACAACCATTAATCCTGCCTTCATCAGCTGCGTTTGTTAACATACGAGATAGTCCCTCCACACAAAATAAAAACTAGTAAGGAGATAACGGATCGCCTTGACGCAAACCCCTTGACGGACTTATAGGACCAACCTCTGAACCATTGAAGTTAATTGAATACGTCACTGTTGTAACACATAACTGAATCCAACCAATCCACTTACTATCAAAACCGAGTTGCTTCATTTGGTGAACCTGGAAGCCCCAATCCACCCTGTCATAGGCTTTACTAACATCCAACTTCAAAGCCACCTCCCCTTCAGCTCCTTTCTTTTTCTGTTTCATGAAATGCAGCAGTTCAAACGCTAACAGTACATTATCTGTAATATTTCTCCCCGGAACAAATGCTGATTGGTTATCAGTAATAATACCAGGTAGAATGACTTTTAATCTATTAGCTAGAACTTTAACTATCACCTTATAAAGAACATTACACAGGGCTATTGGTCGTAAATCCTTCATTTCGTCTGCAGCATCCTTTTTGGAGATCAAAACAACATTTGTATCATTTAACCCAAGAGGGAAAGCCAACTCCGACAGCCACTTCTTACAACATTGGAACACATCTTCCCCAAATAAACTCCAAAAATGCTGATAAAATGCTGGATTTAATCCATCCGGCCCAGCACTTTTATCCGGGTGCATCTGTTTTATAGCAACTGTGAATTCCTCCATCCTAAAATCTGCTGTGAGTACTCGATTTTGATCATCTGAAATGACAGCTTCATACAACTCCATATTCTCCCTCTGAGCTCTAACATCCCCACCAAAGATTCTTGTAAAATAATTCCTAACAATATCACACATATCTTCATGAGAACTCACTATATCCCCATTATCATTCTTAAGGTAGCTCACCTGGTTTCTTTTTTTCCTGCTAGTAGCATAGGCATGGAAATATTTCGAATTTGAATCTCCATCTTACAACCAAAACGATTTAGCCCTCTGTTGCCAATAAATCTCTTCACTAAGCAATAGATCTTCAAGAGTTTTCTTTTCAGCAAAATATCTTTTCGTTCTTATTTCGTCTGCACAATCCTCAAAAGACAACACCAACTCCTTCTGAATTTTAACTTTCTCACGGAACTTGTTAAAAAAATCTTCTCCCCCAGGTGTTCATAAAAGATGACAGCTCTAACAGTTTGGGGAGAAAATGACTTGGCTCCAAAGTTCTCCAGTAAGCTGAGACTTCATCATGAAAGTTAGGTTCCTTTAACCAAACATTTTCAAAACGGAACCTAAACTTCTTCCTTGCATGATTCGTACTATAAAACTCCAACTGAATTGGCTCGTGATCAGAGTACACACAATGATGCACCATTAATTTGCACAACGGGAATAAACTCCACCAAGAACTTGAAGCAAATGCCCTGTCCAGTCTTTCTCGAACCCAATCCCTAGTACCACGACTCTTCTCCCACGTGAAACTACCTCCCATAAGGTCCGACTCAATCAAACCACAGTCTTCAACTGTTTGTCTAAAACCATCCAGAAGCGATTGAGGATGGGCATGAGACCCTTTTTTATCAGCAATGCTAATCATATCATTAAAATCCCCTAAAACCACCCAAGGTAAAACAGATCTACCAGCTTACCACTTCAGTAACTCCCAAGACTCTCTTCTACGAGCACGTTTTGGATACCCATAGAACCCTGTTAGCCTCCATGATACCCCATTAGCATTTGTAATATGAGCATCAATAAAGTTATTACCATAATCCACTACATTACAAATAACACTATTTTTCCACAATAAAGCAACACCCCCACTTCTACCAATACAGTCCACTACAAGAAAATTATCAAAATTCAACTTATTGCAGAGCTTCTCTAACCTTTCTTTATTCGACAACGTTTCCATAAGAAATAAAATGCTGGGTTTGTGAGACTTAACAACGTCCCGTAATGCACGAACTGCACGAGAATTCCCCAATCCTCTGCAGTTCCAACTTATAGCATTCATAATGTCGGGCTAGCTTGCTGAGCAAGCTTAGCCAGTTGAGAATTTTTTGATATTGCACAATCCATTTCAGAAAGTACAGCATCCTTATTGTTGACAATTAAACTCTTATCAGACGACCCTATAAGCCCACCTGGTGTATCCATAGTTTAATAAGTACCTGGGCCACCTCGCATTCTTTTTCTTTCCGTAATTTGAAGCCCAATCAACTCCTCATTATCCAGCCCAATCTCCTCATTTAAATTTGAAATATCCCTCCTAGGCGCCAAAGTCTGTTCTGCTTCAAATAAGGGATTATTAACATTCCCTAAATTGTGCATCTCTTTAATATTTGAACCTCCTACAATCATGCTACCCACACCCTTATCGCAACTGACTTCCCCAGATTTCGGACCATGATTGTAGCAATCCTGATGCGCCTCCCAATCTTTGTCATCCTCCTCCCTCAGCCACCTACTCTTCACCGGACCACCAGCTCTCCTAGGTGCAGCTCTAAGCCAACTCCCCCAATCTTTATCGAACACCTCACTTGTTTTGCTGAGAAACTTCCTACAATATCTCTCAGTATGTGTCAGCATCCCACATGTAAAGCAAAAATCACCTAACCGTTCATATTTGCAGGAAACCATTACCTCCACTCCATCTTTCTTCAGAATTTTCTTCTTTCGTTTCAATGGCTTCCTAACGTCCACCTTCACTTTTATACGCATAAACTCGCGCCAAACACCACTATTATTCCTGTTATCATACTCGACAAACTCTCCAAAGAAGTCACCCAAGTGCTTGCCTACCACCTCTGACATGAATCTAGACGGAAGATCATAGATTTGCAACCACATATTGACATGCCACAAAGGAACATTTAAAGGATCTTCACCATTCGGAACTTCGGCAATTACCAACATTGCACTGTCAAACGACCACGACCCTCCCCTGAGAACCCAATTCATATCTTCTCTATGATAAAATTGGAATAAGAAAATCCCTGGTTCTGCCTCCTTTATATTAATCCCCATTGCCGGACGCCAGATATCTGCCATTTTAGTTTTCATAGCATTGACATTGATATGTTTCCCCGTAAAAAACCGACCCACCGCACAAAGCTCATACTTATGCACCTCCCCTACAATATCGTCTCCAAAAACAAATGCAGAGTTCTCCTCATCATCAATATCTAACCCAACAAACTGTTCGTTTAAATCACTATAGCGAGCCATAAAAGAAAACTCTCACGATTCACTCTCCAGGTTTAGAGAAATGAACGAAGAGACCATAAAACTCTCACATAGGATGGAGAGAAAAAATTCAACTAGTATGTCCCGAATTTTTATATTTTTTGATTTAATATTCATATTTAGGTTTATATAAGATTTATAATATTTTTTGATCCATTTTAATGATTAAAAAAAAATTGACTTACGGAAAGTTATTAATTTTTTCAATTTTGGTAAGTTCATCCTGTTTGTATCACACATATCATACACATTAAATTTGCTAATTAAATCAAATTTTAAACATGTTTGTTAAATACTTGTATTAAAATTTTAAAATGCCATTAATGTAATTTGTCATATTTATGGCAAGGTAATTAATATAAACTTGAAAATAATCTTTCAATTTTTAGTATGTTCATCAATATTTGTTTTCATATATCATTATATCCTCATATATAATAAGCATAAGAGGGATCTTATCCAAATTTTTGGTCTGGTCACTATAAAATCATATGATTCGTTAGATTAAAAATAAACCATCAATATTAGATCACATTAAAAATAAAATTATAATCTAAAAAAGATATAATTAGAAAATGTTGCATTTGAAGTGAATTATAAAGAGAAAATTATAATCTAAAAAGGATATAACTAAAAAAGGATGTACTAGAATTGAAATTTTTTTTATTAGTATTTAAAAAAATTCATATTTACTATTTGGGCTTTATCTCGAGATCTAAAAATTAGATTTAGATGATTTTATAATCCACGCGAACCTCATAAAATTATCTTTAATTTACTGATGACTTAATAATTATTATTCAAATGAAAATACTCAGAATCTCAAAAGAAAATATAATTACGAGTTTTTACATTAATCATATTCAATGTAGAAGTCTTACATTGATAGTACGATTCATTGTAGAAAACCTAATTATATATGATTTAAATCATTGACATATACATTTTCGTATTACAATATAAATACACTTTTTAGTTTATAAATATAAAATATTTTTTTATGCGAAAATTATAATCTAAAAAGGATATAATTAAAAAAAGTTGTATTAAAATTAATTTTAAAAAGACAGTTATAATCTAAAAAGGATATAATTAAAAAAGATTGTATTAAAATTGATTTTTTTATTTTTTTATTAGTATTTAAAAAAATTCATATTTACTATTTTGGCTTTATCTTGAGATCCAGAAATCAGATTTGGATGATTTTACAATCCATGTGAACCACATATAATTATCTTTAATTTAGTGATGATTTAATAATTATATTCAAATGGAAATACTCAGAATCTCAAGAGAAAATATAATTATGAATTTTTACGTTAATCCTATTCAATGTAGAAGTCCTACATTGATAATGCTATTCAATGTAGAAAACCTAATTATATATGATTTAAATTATTGACATATACATTTTTGTATTACAATATAAATTCACTTTTTCGTTTATAACATATTAAAATATAAAATATTTTTTTATGCTAGATCCAACGATTTTCATCTATTTATATTAAGATTTTTGTTGTACGTAGGACCAGATTACCGATTATCAAAATTTTGAACAAAATCTCCCTTACACTTATTATTAAAATTGTTTTTGTTTGTTAGTAAAACTATCTTCAAATAATTTTAAGGGTATTTTGATAATCAAAAGGAATTATAAGTAGAATTCATAAATCAAATAGAATTTTCAGCGTAAAAATTCGTAAATTTCTTCTCTTCGTTGTTTCTGCATAGATTTAATTAGAAAAAATTTATTAAACCATCACTAAATTAAAAATTATTTTGTTAATTTCACGTGGGTTGTAAACGTCCAATTTAAATTTTAAGAATTCAAGATAGAGTACAAATATTACGAAAATATTAAATCGAATGTGTAAAATCTTTTATATATATATATATATATATATGTATATGTATATATATATATGTGAGAAAAAGGACCCTAAGATATATCTCAGGGAACTTTTCCTAAGATACCTATAAAATAATCTTTAAATCTTGCTGGGCTCGCAGGGCTAATTAAAAATCTGTGAAATTACTAAAATACCCACCCCATTTTTATATATAAAAAGCAGTTATCTCAGGGAACTTACCTCTCCCTACTCTCTCTCTCTCTCTCTCTCTCTCTATATATATATATATATATATATATATATATATATATATATATATCAATTTTTTATAACAATTTCATATGAAAAATAATAACATATAAAATTTAAAAAAACTAATATAATCATAGATATTTACTCAATAAAGTATCAAACTAATTTAATTTTTAAATGAAATTATGAATTCATTTATCTTTCAATTATATGTCATTTTTTATTTAAGTTCATGTACCAAAAAATATTATTTCAATACTTTAACTTTTAAACATTCTAACGTGCGTCCTTCCATCTAATGTGTGATTTTTGTGATTTTTTACAACTTTCCTTCTAAAAGTAATAAATATCTAAACGTGTTTTCTGACTCATTTGATACTTGATCACACGCGTAGAAATCGACTCCAGTCCACTTCACTCTCCTATCGGTTTTCCTCTCTAATTCGTTTTGTCTTATAGGATTTTGTAGGAATTCACCATGGTAATCACTAGATCAATGTTTGGAACAACAAAGAAAACCGTTATACTAAGTAAGTTTTATCTCATTTTTAATTTGACATGACTTTCAGTTTCTGGATTAAGATTTTTTTTTTTATCAATGATTGCTGAGAATTATAAAGTTCCTCCTTGCTCGACAATAAAGGATGACGCTTTTAACATTTTCACATAACTTTTTATTTCATTTTTTTCTTTCTAATATCAGATTTTTCTTTGCTGGTTTTGATCTGATTTTGTTTACATGATGTAGGATTATCTTATACGATATTATGAAACGCATCCAGCGATCCACACCCAACTATCGGAGTGGTAAGATAACTTTTTTTTTTCTACACAACTTTTGAGTATCAATTCCTTTCTAAATCATTTGTTAATTCGTTTTTTCGTGTTTTTTTTTATCAAAGATAGCAAAAAAGATCTACCATGGTGGAAATTTAGAAAACTAGAATGGTCTAACATGAGTGATATTATAAGTCTATATCAGGTTAGATATGTTTCCGTAAGATGATATCTCAAATTATTCTTCTATTTCATTCTATTTCACAACAAAGATACGTGCATGATGATACAAAGAATTATCATAGAAAAATGTTAGGTATCCCGAAACGGTTCCCAAATGCTGATGTGGCACTTATATAATTGGTAACTTTCCGATAACAATATGGGATCCCGCGTGTATTTATATGCGCCCACAAATTAAAATGAACCATGTGTTATGCCACGTCATTCGAAAATATTTTTGAGAAAATATTCGGGATACGTAACATTGCTCATTATCATATTCGATATTCAAGTTGAATGTTATGCTACCTATCCTATCTAATAGATTTTGTGTTATTTAATTAGTCACACTACTACTATTTGGTCAGTAATAATTTAATATTTAATTCCTTCTTATTCCCATATAACTACTAAAATTTAGATAGGACTGTTGAAATTATAGATATGATGAATGTTTCATTTATCTATGCGAAACATTTGAATTTTTAATAATTATTCTTTTGTATTTGATACCGTGCAATGGAAATAAATAAAAATATATATACTATGCATGTGTATTTTTTTATCGTTTGGTAGGGCTGAGGAGGAAAACCGAAATAAAACTGAAACCGAACCGAAACCGATAAAAACTGAACCAATTAAAACCGAACCGAATTAAAATTGAAAAACCGATATTAATGGTCCGGTTTCGATTTTGGAGTGAAACCGAACCGATTATTATGATATATTTATATAATTATATATATTATATAATATATAAAATATTTTTATAAAAATTATACATATATGTTTTAAGAATTACATAATGCTTAAAATTTAATTACAAGGATGATGGGCATGTCCAAAATCCTGCCCAGAAGTCAGTAAGTCACATAAGTCATGGGTTTCTACTTCCTAATAGTAATAGGCTAAATAATATGGTAATACCTAAAAACTATATCACTAAGAAGACCGAAGAGTGAAGACGCGCCGCGCCACTGCACAAAATCGAAGACTGAAGTCTATAATCATGTCCGAACAAACTCCTGATCAACAAGAAGTATCACCTCAAGTGGTATGATATTCTAATCCAATGTAATTGTTCTTCTTTATCTTATTTGATATCATGTGTTGATTTTTTTGATATTCAAAGTTGAGCTTGATTATTTGATTTGAATAACTTAGTAATTATTCATTATTAGAAGTATTAGTTGTAAGTGAATTTTATGATTTTTAGTTTATATCCTCTGAAGTTACAATGTTGCTTGCTAGTATGATATTCATTACTACTTTGATAGTATGCTCTTTCTTTCCTTTTCTGCTATTTATTTTCTTTTTTGCTTTATATTTGTTTTTTTTCCTACTCTTTATATTTGCGGATATATGATTTTCATTTATAGATACATGTTAACCTAGAAGATGATGAAGTGAAATGTGATGATAATCATGAAGAAAAATGTGATAAGAAGGGTAAAAAAACTTCAGAAGTTTGGGATCACTTTAACATAGTAAAAGGCTATCCAAAAGGTTTTGAGAAAGCTAAATGCAAATATTGTAGTGTGTTAATTGCGTACAATTCTTTCCGGAATGGTACATCCGCTAGGGTGAGTCACTTGAAATTGGTGTGTCCTAAATCACCACTACGTAAGAATCTTGATAAATTGCAAAAGATCAAAAGACATTGCAATTTGAGAGATTGTCGAAGGATGATAAATTTGACACACTTAAGGCTCATACATTTAATCAAGAGAGATTAAGGAAGAAGGTTTCCTTAATGTGTATTAAAGACAATCAACCTTTTTGGATTGTGGAACACGAAGGGTTTAGGGAATTATTGAATGAAGCAGAGCCGAGGTTTGCCAAGTAGATGGACGGTAGCAAGAGATTGTCTAAAGATATATGGTGAGGAGTTAGTGAAATTGAAAAAAAGCTTGGTCTCCGAAAGAGTGTCCTTCACAACGGATACTTGGACTTCAATCCAAAACATATATTATATGTGCCTTACGGCTCATTGGATCAATAAAGATTGGAAGATTTGCAAGAAGATTTTAAACTTTCGCCAAATTGGAAGCCATAAAGGGGATGCAATTGGTAAGATGTTGGTTGAATTGTTTGGAAGATGGGGTTATGTTAGGAATAATTCATAAGTTGTGATGTTAAGAATAGAATTTTGCTAATACTTCTTGTATATCCTGATCTTATAAAGGATTTAGCACTTTGTATAGGATATATGTTTTAAACAGTAATCTGTAGAGTTTAGTCAAGAACAGTGTATCGGGGACTACATGTCAGGAACAGAGGAGCAGATCCTGATACAGTAAGTCAGATCCTGATCAAATACTGATGGGATGATCAGATCCAGATGCAATGGGAAATCCTGATATCAGTCATGTTACTGATGATGTTATTATGGATGCTACACAAACTGGCAAGTGCTATAAAACAGGATTGCTGTTTTGAAAAATAAGCAAGAAGATATCGTGAAGGAAACGAATTCTCTATTGATGGAAACTACGGCAGAACATTGTCATAGATAGATTATAATTCTGTTATTAGTTGATAGGTAGCATTATAAATACTCTCTCTATATCATTGTAAAAAGTATGAGTTCGTAAGATTTGTATTCGAGAGTTCGAAACAAACAGAGAGAGAGATTTTTATTGTCAGCAGCTGCTAAAGGTATTGTACACCTTTGCTAGAGTTTGTATTTGATTATTTTAATACAAATAAAGTTTGATTCATTCGTTTATTCTTGTTCATATAATCAAGCAAAAATCAGACACGATTATATAACTTGTATTCAACCCCCCCTTCTACAAGTTATTCGAGTTAACAATTGGTATCAGAGCAGGTTGATTTCGAATAATCATAAAGATCTGCAATCATGTCTGGTTACAAGGATGGTAATACTAAGATCCATATGCTCAAGAGAAACGAATATACTCTATGGGAAGTAAAGATGTTGCATCACTTGGAAGCAACAGATCTTGATTATCTTGACAGAATCAGAGATGGGCCTTTTGTTCCAACAAGGCTTGTTCCTCAAGCAACTTTCGAAGGAAAAGTTGTTCCAGAACATACAGCAAAGAAGTCTAAATCTGAATGGACAGATAAGGAAAAGGAGAACGTTCTTAAGGATGCTAAAGTGAGAAACATACTATTCAATAGTCTTGATTCTGTTCTCACTAACTATGTTCTCTCTTGTAAAACTGCTAAGGAGATATGGGACAATCTAAAGGTTCACTGTGAAGGAACGAAACCTGTTAGGAAGAATATGAGGACGCTTCTCATACAACAGTATGAGTACTTTGAATCCAAGTCTGGTGAATCACTTACTGACACCTTTGATAGGTTTACTAAACTCATCAATGAGATGGCCATGCATGGTAAATATTATGACTTGGAGGATATGAATACTAAGTTCATGAAAGCTCTTCCTAATTTCTACAATGAGAATATATCTGCAATTGAGGAAGCTAATTGATAAGTGGATTTATATCCACTTGGAGCGTTCCATATCGGCTTAAATTGATTGTCTTGGGCTCAAGTTTGTTGTAATTTTGATGTGTTTTGCTTAGTTGTGCAGATTTACGAGAATGTTGATTAAGGTGGATGCTTCTATCGTTTTTGGAGAATTAATTGATTGAAATTCGGATTTCTGAGACAGTTGCGCAGTCTACACTGTTTTGGACATATCTGGAGTTCTAGAAGTCCGTTTTCAGCGATCTTACTGCCCACGCGAAGCTTGGGAGATTTTCTACAATATGGGACAGGTGTTGCACGGGCAGGTTGCGCGTGGTTGGCGCAGGCTGCGCGACAAACAGACTGCTGGGCGCAGGTTGCGCGCGAAAAATCTTGAAAATTACTGTTTTGGCCATATCTTGAGTTCTAGAAGTCCGTTTGAGGCCCGTAAGCAGTCCACGCGAAGATAACGAGATTCTCTATCATTCTAAGGTGGTCCAGAGGTCCAACTATGATTGGAACGTTCCAGAAATACTTAAGAAAAGTCAGCTACGAATTTTCCTTCAAAACCGAATCAGTTTAGGAAACGTATTATGTGCCGAGCTGCAGAAATTCAACTTTGACAAGGAAATTGCTATAATTCCTACTTCTAATAAGTATGGTAATTGCTCTGGGCGGCTAGAACATTCCAGAATCAGATCTATACATGGAATTTGCAATTCTATTCTCATTCAAGAACGGAAATTGCCAATCTTCTATTCCAACTCTGAAACGGCAATTGCTTGGTGGGCAAGACTTCTAGAGCCTATATAAACACATCCAACCCTTGTAATTTGAATCATTAGGAGAGAACCATTACATATCAATTACTTAGTTTTATTTGTATCTTTTCATACTTTATTTTTATCATGGTTTCATCAGATCCCATGATGACGAGAGGTTCGATTATGAACTAATCGTTGTCATGGGATTCTAACGGATTTATTTATGGAGCTTTAGTATCTTGATTGCTTTAAAGATCTGTGTGTGATGTATATCTGATATCCTCGTATGGTTGTGCTTAATTGCTAGATGCGTAGCTAACATCTAATTTGTTAATCTCTTGTGAAGTGAAAGTGGATCTTGAGATTTAGAACTTGCCATGCTAGCATAGGTTCATGATTGTTTATCAACATGATTAGTAGTATGAGATGAAAATACTTATATTGCCCTGTGTGATCTTAATGGATAACTTGTTCTTCAACCGTTATGTTTTCAAATTCTATAGATATATAGGGTCTAAGCATAATTGGTGTCTATTCATCTTCTATCTCTTTTGTGGATGTATGTTTAGTTTGGTATTCGTATACTGAGAAGTAGCGTATACTTGTTTCGTGTTGTCCGATCAGATATCATAACCATTGCATATAGTGATTAAAGGCGTCAGATCTAAGCAAAGTATTTAATGAAGTTAGGATTCCATGCTTTCTCTTGCAGCAGTAATTAGATTTAAATTCTCGTTAGTTAGTTAATTCTTAGTTTGTTAATTTGTTTCTTAGTTAATTTTTAGTTAATCAAACTCCAATTTGTTAATTGTCTTAGCAGTGAATAATAATCATACATTGTTGCATAGGTACATCTACTAAATTAAAACCATAACCAGATCTCTGTGGGAACGAACTCGACTTATTCATATATTATAGTTCTATGAAATTGACTTATGTGTTTCGGAAACAAAACTAATTACACAGTCTCATTGGGTGCTTTTGGGCTAGGTTGAGGTCATGCTTGTTGGATGTTTAGAGATTTAATCACTTGATTATATTTAGAATTTTCGTTATTTCCTTGATGGCCTAGATCACTTAAGTCTAAGTTTGGGGGAAAACAGGGATTTCATGCTAGTTGTTGGCTAGGTGTCAAATGGCTAGTAGGCGGCTCATATTTATATGAGTAGTCTAGGGTTGGAATTGAGAATTCTCATTCGAGATTGCATAGAAAAAAAAGAGAAAAGAGAAAAAAAAAAGAAAAAAAAAAAGAAAAAAAAAGTTGTGTGAATGTGTAGTTGCATAATTGGCCACGAGTGAGCTCTTTAATACTCGAGTAATTAAGTCTGAGGGGACTTAGTCCTGGTAACCTAAAGCCCTTGTGGTTTGGGATTGCTGACCTAACACTCGCTACATGGGTATTATTGTATAAGCCTTTAGAGGTCTCATTCATTGCACGGTCAAATAAGCATGTTTGTTTGTGTTCTATATAGTTGTTTGTCGTTAATAAAGCATGAATTCCTGTCTAACTTGAATAAGGATGGAGGTGTTCCTAGGTTATGAAGTGTCTATAGTCTATTCTATTTATAAACCTGTGATTGTCTTGGCGAAGAATATGTATGATTTTTGACCTAGTGTTGGGAGTATTTCTGATGAGCATCACACACACGCACGTTTCTGTTCATGTATTGTTAGTATACGGGGACTTAGTCGAGCTCTATTTGGATTTAGTTGCATTCTTTGAGGTATTTGCTTGCTAGTTGGTTTTGGTTAGTTTAAAGGGGATCGTTGCATTTTCATATTAGTTGCATTCATGCATTGCATTGTTTTTGCATTGTTTAGTTAGATGGATTTTGTGGGTACATTCGCTATAGGCCCTCACGAGACCTTACTCGTCCACTAGGGCTGCCTAGGGGTTTAAAGGGCTTGTTGCATATGCCAAATGCAACCGTGATCACCTACGGAAGTGGTACTAATTAGTTAGTTGTAATTGTTTATGCTTGAGGACAAGCATCGGTTTAAGTTTGGGGGTGTGATAAGTGGATTTATATCCACTTGGAGCGTTCCATATCGGCTTAAATTGATTGTCTTGGGCTCAAGTTTGTTGTAATTTTGATGTGTTTTGCTTAGTTGTGCAGATTTACGAGAATGTTGATTAAGGTGGATGCTTCTATCGTTTTTGGAGAATTAATTGATTGAAATTCGGATTTCTGAGACAGTTGCGCAGTCTACACTGTTTTGGACATATCTGGAGTTCTAGAAGTCCGTTTTCAGCGATCTTACTGCCCACGCGAAGCTTGGGAGATTTTCTACAATATGGGACAGGTGTTGCACGGGCAGGTTGCGCGTGGTTGGCGCAGGCTGCGCGACAAACAGACTGCTGGGCGCAGGTTGCGCGCGAAAAATCTTGAAAATTACTGTTTTGGCCATATCTTGAGTTCTAGAAGTCCGTTTGAGGCCCGTAAGCAGTCCACGCGAAGATAACGAGATTCTCTATCATTCTAAGGTGGTCCAGAGGTCCAACTATGATTGGAACGTTCCAGAAATACTTAAGAAAAGTCAGCTACGAATTTTCCTTCAAAACCGAATCAGTTTAGGAAACGTATTATGTGCCGAGCTGCAGAAATTCAACTTTGACAAGGAAATTGCTATAATTCCTACTTCTAATAAGTATGGTAATTGCTCTGGGCGGCTAGAACATTCCAGAATCAGATCTATACATGGAATTTGCAATTCTATTCTCATTCAAGAACGGAAATTGCCAATCTTCTATTCCAACTCTGAAACGGCAATTGCTTGGTGGGCAAGACTTCTAGAGCCTATATAAACACATCCAACCCTTGTAATTTGAATCATTAGGAGAGAACCATTACATATCAATTACTTAGTTTTATTTGTATCTTTTCATACTTTATTTTTATCATGGTTTCATCAGATCCCATGATGACGAGAGGTTCGATTATGAACTAATCGTTGTCATGGGATTCTAACGGATTTATTTATGGAGCTTTAGTATCTTGATTGCTTTAAAGATCTGTGTGTGATGTATATCTGATATCCTCGTATGGTTGTGCTTAATTGCTAGATGCGTAGCTAACATCTAATTTGTTAATCTCTTGTGAAGTGAAAGTGGATCTTGAGATTTAGAACTTGCCATGCTAGCATAGGTTCATGATTGTTTATCAACATGATTAGTAGTATGAGATGAAAATACTTATATTGCCCTGTGTGATCTTAATGGATAACTTGTTCTTCAACCGTTATGTTTTCAAATTCTATAGATATATAGGGTCTAAGCATAATTGGTGTCTATTCATCTTCTATCTCTTTTGTGGATGTATGTTTAGTTTGGTATTCGTATACTGAGAAGTAGCGTATACTTGTTTCGTGTTGTCCGATCAGATATCATAACCATTGCATATAGTGATTAAAGGCGTCAGATCTAAGCAAAGTATTTAATGAAGTTAGGATTCCATGCTTTCTCTTGCAGCAGTAATTAGATTTAAATTCTCGTTAGTTAGTTAATTCTTAGTTTGTTAATTTGTTTCTTAGTTAATTTTTAGTTAATCAAACTCCAATTTGTTAATTGTCTTAGCAGTGAATAATAATCATACATTGTTGCATAGGTACATCTACTAAATTAAAACCATAACCAGATCTCTGTGGGAACGAACTCGACTTATTCATATATTACTTGTGACCGTGTACGCTTGCGCGTTATTAGCAAACACTAATGATCTTGATGAGATATCATTAGAAGCAGTTTATGGAAAATTGAGAGCTTATGAACTTGACAGGCAGCAGAAAAAGAGCAGGAGTAAAGGAAAGATGAAAACTGTTGCACTCACTGCTCAATCTGAATCAAAGAAGCTTCCAGAAGAAAAGTCTGAATCTACTAAAAGAGACTTGAGGAAGAATAAGAGCAAAGAAAGTTCTGAGTCAGAGACTGAAGATATAGACTCTGAAGATAATGATTCTGAATCAGAGATGCAAGAACTCATTTGTAACACCCCCACATCCGGGGTCAGGGATCTGGTGGTTGCTGTCTTACATCCATTCATAATACTTGACTTGAGTCCACAATAAATAAATCACATGCTGTGACCCCACAATAATTTCCACTCACACACACAACAGTTATAGTCCCAGAGATGAAATTGAAATAAGTCTTACATTAAAGGGTTACGAATAAAAGTTATTACAATCCCAAAAGGATAACATCATAAGTTTAACAGTTTTGCCGTTGAATACCTTAATAGTTCAAAAGTATCTTTCAAACCATATGCCATGCATTTACGGAAATGATGCCAGTATAATATGAACGATGAAGTTACAAGGTAACTTAAAGTATTTGTTTGTAGAAATATCTGCTACATCAAAAGTAAGCGAGATATTCTCATTGTTATTAAGAAGAGGAACTTGCATGAAAAGGTTACAATTCCAGTTATGAACACTTTTCCAGCTCTGCCAACAGTAATCATGTTGCAGGAAATAAATAAGTTTGGATGATGAACCAATGATGGAGTATTCACCGCGCCCGTTGTTCCAATCTTGATGATCAGTCGAGATCGTACAGCTCAATTTAGATTTACTACCGGTAGAAGGAAGAACTGACGGCTTTACTTGTCTACCGCCTTACTAGCTCTCCCCGGCCAACGGTTGGGCCAAAGGGGATGGACCGGCGCTACTCGGCCTCTTACACGACTCCTAGTTCAAATAGAATTCATGATTCTGAATGTAACGTTCGTCCCCCTTTCCCCAAGTATAATACTTGTTGATAAGACTCTACAAGGTAGTCGTATCTAGTTGGAAAGGAAAATTCACCAATAACTTCCAATCTGTGGCTTGGTATCGAATATCAACTTGTTCCAACAATCTTACCTCTCGAAAGATGAGAAGGTAAACAACGACTTAATAAGTCAACAGCACCCAAGTTGCGAGTGAAGAGAATACTCTATGACCGGGAAGTCGACAAGATAAATAACATTTTCCATGTAAGGTTCCCTTATTATCAGAGAGGTAGACTCAAAGAAGAATGATGTCTGAGAACCTTTCTTGATATAAGATTAATAATAATATGACTCCGAGATATTTTCTGTAATAATCGAAGAAGATAAACCTTATTGAGGTTATTCTAAATATGGAATAAATATTCAGAGAATATTTATTGAATTAAAAATAGTTAAGAATATTTAGGAATATGAAAGAATATCTTTAATCAGAGTATTTTTCAAAATAATCCCTGAAGAAATATCAGGAGAATATTTATTGAATAAATAAATATTTAAATGAATATTCAAAATAATATTCATTACTTAATAGGACCTGAAAGGAATATTTAAGACAATATTCATAATTAATTAGGAATTTAAATGAATATTCAAAAGTAATATTCATTTAATGAATAATATTCTAAATGAATATCAAGTAATATTCATTTAGTAATCCAAGCCCTAAAGGAATATTCGAGATAATATTCGATAAATAAATCAGGCTTCAGATGAATATTTAAAATAATATTCATCAAGTAATTAATATCTTAAATGAATTTTCAAAAGTAATATTTATTTAATAAAATAATATTCTAAATGAATATCCAAATAATATTCATTTAGTAGTCTCATCTTGAGAAGAATATTCGAAATAATAATCGATAAATAATTCGACTCTGAATGAATATAGAAAAAATAATATTATTCGTCGAATAGTTACGTTCAAATAATTATTTGAAGTAAGGATCGTTAAATAAATAATCTCGAACGAATATTCAAATAATATTCGTCGCCCGAATAATGGAAAATATTTACTTAGATATTTTCTTTCGTGGTAATCTCGATATGTCAAGAAATATTGACTCCCGGTCTATATTTGATGAATAAGATGTATACACCCTTCTCTGAGGGCCTTACAATAACCGGCTTATAATTGATACGATAGCTATCTAATTTATAAGCCAATAACAATCAGGGAACAAGTATAATGATATAACTTGAAAGTAGGCATGCATGGCATATGTATAACAGAAAACATATATATATATATATATATATATATATATATATATATTTATTCAATCACAACAACAGCCTAAAAGAAGGGAATTGAAACTTGCCTGGTAGTCGAGTACGGTAAGGGGTAGTGGTAGCGGGTCTCGGTTCAGCTTGGTGATCTATAAATAGCCAAGGCATTCGGGATTAATCACTTAACATATTAAAAGTTAAGTTATACTTAAATCGAAACACGTTCTTGAGTTATATCGTTATATCCCTTTTAGTGGATTCCTTTTTATCACTGATCCGACCCGACATTCGTTCGTTAATACGACATGTCACTGTACTTATACTTGGGACATACTTAAGTCATACGAGTTCTAAGGTCGATCGTTACGAACCAATATTATACTCCGAGTTTTATCGCCCGTTTTCTAAGTGTTTTACCGAAGTTATAAAAGAGTCGTCTTTTAGGGGTTCGTTCGCGTTTAACCTCGACTCGAACATTTTTAATAAATCGAAAAATGATCCTTTTGACATACGGTTTTCTTTCACACCTTCCTTTTTACCTCTAGTATTTATTTACCAAGATTCTCCATGACGTTACATAGTTTACGAGGGTTCAATTTCAGTTACGAACTTTCGTTTACGGATTCGAACTACTTTTAGTAATTTGGTCATAAATCCTAAACCGTAAGTCTGTTTCACGTGATCTTTATATCAAAACGAAGCTTAGAACATTACCTATCCTATCATGGCAGATCAAGTCTCTGTAAAGTAGGGTTTTGACATGGAAAATGGCATACAAAACATGGTATTGTAAAATCGGACATTATAACGGCTATAATACGAACTTTCCAAAAATCTCAATCAACAACCCAAGCCACACCGGGAATCTAAACAACTTATACACATAATAAGCACCTCAACAAGTCCAGAAGCCACTGATCTTAGTATCAAAATCATCATGTTAATCAAATCACTAAATCACTAACTAAACATGCTTATAACATGAACATAATCATAACTAAGCTAGATCCATCAAGAACATGCTTAAAACTCAAAGTAGATCTAGGGTTTTCAAGTCTTATACCTTCCTTGTATTATGTAATAGCCTCACAAAGCTTGGTATTGCCCTTGGATAGCCTTAACTTAGCTAGGATCAACCATGAAAACAAGAAAAACAAGGATTAGTTCTTGAAAACACTATTCATCATCACCTTTGATGATTTATTTGAAAATGAAAGAAAGTGAATTTGAGGCTGAAATTTCTAGGGGATCTAAGTTATGATATGTAGTACTTACCCTAAAAATTTGAAGATCAAACAATGGTGGGAACCTCCTTTTCTAGCTCCTTGGCCGAAAGTTTGAAGGAAAGAAAGGAATGGAGAGTGTTTGCTTGGTTTCTTGCTTTTCCTTGGTCAATTATGCATAAAGTGAATTTGGATAGATAATATCTCATCCTAGTTGTGTTAGTGGAGTGTGATGTCATGGATGAGGCAATTTGGAGAGACAAGTGTTATGTTTTGGATGGTGGAAGGCTAAGTATTGGTTGGTTTTTCTAAGTACTACTTCCATCTCCAAGTATGCTAGTTACTTTAAGCCATTTGGTTGCTAGATATTTATTCTAGTAGCTTACACAAGACTCTTGCTTCCTCTGCTTGTTTCTGTGTCCGGTTATTGCCCGTTTCGATTGATCGTTCGTAGGAATATTTCCCGGATTTCTAATTAGGGTTTACCGTGAATCCTTTTTAATAATAATACTATCATCCTCCATCTTTCATTCTAACTTTCCAATTTATATTCCTTAAATCCATTCGTTAAATACTTAAGGCTATCAGTGTCCAGGGAACTCTCGGAGAAAATAAAAGTGCGGTTTTTCAGAATCCGACAGCTTTTACATACACTTATTTTCCCCCTGGATCACTAATACGAACTCGGAAATCCGTTCTGAATACTTCTATATAGTGTCGTCTCATATTATTCTATACTCCCACCAAAACACTATTCATTCTTTAATCTTTACTTATTCTCTTAGGGTTGTACAATTGTCCGTATTCTCTTTCGATCGTTCCTTAACCTTTTTACGGAACTACTGGATTAATCGTTATCGATCTGGATGACATGAGAATATTCTCCTGCTTGAAATTGCCATATCTTATTCCCTTAGAAGATAGATTATTCTTACCTATGTTGTCACCCTTTAGCATTCTTCAAGACATAGAAATAATAAAGTCGAATTCCATTCATTCTTTCCAAATATCAATTATTACATTGTAGCCGTAGCCACTATTCATTCTTACATCATTAAATACATAAAAGTTTTAATTCCACCCAAAATCTGGGTTCTTACATCATTGCTATGTTTGCTAAAGCTTTCAAGAAAGGAAGATTCAACAGGAGAAGATTTAGCAAAGGCTCTTTTCAGAAGAAAGAGGAGAAGAAGAATGACAAAGGCAAAAGTACAATTATCAAGCTTGATAAACCCAAGATCAAGTGCTTTAACTGTAGTGAGCTTGGACACTTTGCTAGTGAGTGCAAGAAACCTAGGAATTGAGGGAAGGGTAATGCACTCATGGTCACACAGAAGGATTGGGCAGACTCCAGTGATTCTGAAGATGAATTGGATTATGACAACATTGCATTGATGGCAAGTGCTTCAGACAAGCCTGGATCTCCAAAGAAAACTTCTTCATCTTCTGTTAAGGTATCACTTCACTCTCTTGATTCGTTTGATAGCTTAGATTCTGATGATATTAGATCTATTCATGTTGAGTTTAAGAATCTTATGACTAGTTTCAAAATTCTTGCTAGTGAAAAAGATGAACTCAAGGCTAAGAATGATAAATTAGTTAGTAGAAATAATTTTATTGAATCTGAGTTAATTCAAATGGAAGAATATAAGTTAAGTTCTGATAAAGCTAAGCATGATTATGGTGTTATTCTTGAGGCTTATGACTATGTCAGAAAAGAACTAGAGGAAGAGAGAGATGTGATTAAAGCCATTAACAATTCTGGTAAAAAAAACTCAAGAAATCATTGAAAATCAAATCCTGGGTAAAGTTAATGGTTTAGGTTTTGATAAGGCTAGGCAAGAAGATACTGTAGCTATTGTCAATGATGATAGTAAAACTGAAGCTAGCACATCTAAGTCTGAAGGTAAGAAGATAGCTTCTGAACCTAAACATGTTAAATTTGTTGATTCTAAAGGTACCCCAGTTGTGCACAAAACAATTAACAATAGCAATTCAGATGAGAGAGTGTTAGAAAAACCTAAGAATGTCAACATAGGTTTTCTGTCTAAGTCTCAGTTGAAACAGAGACCAGAAATTATTTCAGAGTCTAGCAAGATTAGAAGAAATAGGAATGGAAAATAAGGTATTGACAAAGAGAATAATTACAAGAATGTACCTGATGCACCTAGGAAGAAATGCTATAAATGTGGAAATCATAATCATTTAGCCCTAGACTGCAATCAAAAACCTTCTTGGAAAACTGAGTCCAGATTCCCCAAGACTCAGACAATTCAATACCAACCACAAGAACCCTGTTATCGTTGTGGTAGTTTACTTCATTCCATTTATATGTGTATGAAATATCATGAACTGTATTATGACTATTATTCTCTGAAATCTGAAACTCCTAGTCACAAACAGTTTGTGAAATCTAAGTCTAAGGTTGACTCTGCAACAGGTAAATCAAAAGCAAAATCTTCAAAGCCTGTTGGTTCAAAAGTTAGTAAGAAAGGATCCAATCAAAGTTGGGTCCTAAAAAATTCTAACTAGCTACTTTTTGTTTGCAGGGCACTGGAAAGAAGCATTCAATTATCTTGGACAGTGGATGCTCTGGACATATGACTGGAAAGAAGTCCTTGCTTACAAAGTTTGAGAGGAAAACTGACCCAGTAATATCCTTTGGAGATGGCAACAAAGGAGAAACTCTGGGATATGGTTCAATTATTTTGGGGAATGTCATCATAGGAAATGTAGCACTGGTTGAAGGCTTGAAACACACACTTTTAAGCATAAGTCTACTGGGTGATAAGGGTTACCAATCAATCTTTGACAGTAAGGGATGCAAAATCTTGAATATGAAGAATGGGGACATTGTTCTGAATGGTCAGAGACATGGTAACATATATGAAGCCAGCTTGAGTGACACATCTAAAGGAACTGTCAGATGTCTTTACAGCAAGGCATCCAATGATGAAAGCTGGAACTGGCACAAGAAGCTCTCACATCTTAATTTCAAGAAGCTTAATCAACTTGTTAAGCATCATCTGGTGAGAGGCCTACCTCAGGCAAACTATGTGCAAGATGGACTTTGTGATGCTTGTCAGCTTGGTAAACAAAGAAGAACCACTTTCAAGAGCAAGACAGAAAATTCAATTACTGAACCATTTCACATGCTGCATCTTGATTTATTTGGTCCAGTAAACATTATGTCTATCAATAAGAAAAGATATGCTCTAGTTATAGTGGATGACTACACAAGGTTCACATGGGTATTCTTTCTACACAATAAGGATGAAGCTCCTCAGCAAATCATTGAACTTGTCAAGAATATACAAAATAGCTCTGAGTACAAGGTCAAAGTGCTCAGAAGTGACAATGGTACAGAATTTAAGAATTCTACAATGGAGTATTGTGCAGATAGTGGAATTACTCAACAATTTTCTGCACCTAGAACACCTCAGCAGAATGGTGTAGTAGAAAGAAAGAACAGAACTCTCATAGAGGCAGCAAGAACCATGCTTGCAGATGCAAAGCTTCCAATCTATTTCTGGGCAGAAGCTATCAACACTGCATGTTTCACTAAAAACTGTACCTTGGTAAATGGTCATGGTAAGACTCCCTATGAGATGATCAAAGGAAAGAAACCAAGTGTGAAATACTTTCACATCTTTGGATGCAAATGCTATGTCTTGAAAGTTCATCCAGAACAACTTTGGAAATTTGAAGCCAAATCGGATGAAGCAATCTTTCTAGGATATTCAGCATCAAAGGCATTCAAAGTATACAATCTCAGAACTTACATTGTTATGGAATCACTTCACGTTGCATTTGATGATAAGAAGTTTGGAATTTTGCAAACTGATGAAAGTCATGACAATCTAGAATTTGAAAATCTTTAGTATTCTGAGATTCCCTCCAGCGATGATGAAGGTTCTCCAGAGGAAATCTCTATTGCTTCTCAAAGGAATGCTACTGTTGAGGGGGAGCAATTCAATCAAGGAGAACATAGGACTGGTCAGGATCAGACTGGTCATTCAGAGTCTACTTCATCAGGAATTGATCCTTCAGAGTCTAATGAAGGAAGATCAGAAACCAGCAGCAGTATTGAATCCACTGATTCTACTGATCAAGGGGGAGCTTTTGAAAGGAATGAGTACTCTTCTACAAGAAATACCACTAACTTAGGGGGAGAGTCTAGCAGGAACCTACCACCTGTTAGAAAATGGACAAGGGATCATACTGAGGATTTGATTATTGGTGATCCAAATAGTGGTGTTCGAACTAGAAGATCAATTCAAAATAAAAGCTTGTACAGTTGTTTTCTCTCAAAAAATGAACCTAAGAAGGTTGAAGAAGCCTTACAGGATCCTGATTGGGTAATAGCAATGCAGGAAGAATTGAATGAGTTTGAGAGGAACAAAGTGTGGAAACTGGTACCAAGACCTAAAGATAGATCTATTGTTGGTGCTAAATGGGTTTTCAGAAACAAGCTAGATGAATCTGGTATAATTGTAAGAAACAAAGCAAGATTGGTGGCCAAGGGTTATTCTCAGGAAGAAGGAATTGACTATGATGAAACCTTTGCACCGGTAGCAAGATTGGAAGCAATCAGAATGTTTCTTGCATTTGCAGCTCATTCAAAATTCAAGGTATACCAGATGGATGTAAAGAGTGCTTTTCTAAATGGCAAACTTGATGAGGAAGTGTATGTGGAACAACCACCTGGTTTTGTTGATCCAAAGTTTCCAAATCATGTCTACAAACTTGACAAGGCACTCTATGGACTGAAGCAGGCACCAAGAGCATGGTATGAGACTTTGTCTAAATTTCTTCTTGAAAATGGCTTCACAAGAGGTACAATTGACAAAACTCTATTCTTTAGAAAGATAAAAGGTGATTTGCTTTTAGTTCAAGTTTATGTTGATGATATTATATTTGGTTCTACTAATGAAAAATTTATGTGCTAAGTTTAGCAAGCTTATGCAGTGTAAATATCAGATGAGCATGATGGGTGAACTAAATTATTTTTTAGGCTTGCAAGTCAAACAGACTGAGACTGGTATTTTCATTAATCAGTCAAAGTATATCAAAGATCTTTTAAAAAGGTTTGACTTTCAAAATTGTGCAATTGCAAAGACACCCATGGCAACAGCCACTATGCTAGACTCTGATCCTAAGGGAAAGAGTGTTGATAACACTAGATATAGAGGCATGATAGGTTCACTGTTATATCTAACTGCAAGTAGACCAGATATAATGTTCTCTACCTGTTTATGTGCTAGATTCCAAAGTGATCCTAAGGAATCTCATTTAATTGTTGTGAAGAGAATTTTTAGATATCTCAAAGGAACTCCAAATCTTGGTTTGTGGTATCCAAGAGAATCTGATTTCTCCTTAATTAGCTATTCAGACTCTGATTATGCAGGGTGTAAAATTGATAGGAAAAGCACTACAGGTACATGTCAATTCTTGGGAAACAGATTGATTTCTTGGGCAAGCAAGAACCAGCAATCAGTTTCAACCACAACTGCAGAAGCTGAATACATTGCAGCAGGTAGTTGTTGTGCTCAACTCCTTTGGATAAGAAATCAGTTGATGGATTATGGTATGACACTTAGTAATATTCCTATGTTTTGTGATAATACTAGTGCTATCAAAATTGCAGAAAATCCAGTTCAACACTCAAGGACTAAGCACATTGATGTCATGTATCATTTTATTAGAGAACATATTGAAAATGGTACTGTGGAACTCCATTTTGTTCCTACTGACAAACAGCTTGCAGATATTCTAACTAAACCACTTGATGAGGCCACATTCATTAGATTGGTTAGTGAGTTAGGAATGTTAAATTTTTAGATCTTTAACATCTGCAAAAGTAGCAAGGTATGTTGTTTCAACTTATAGACTTGATATTGTGTCAGGATCTATACTTGATTGTTAAATGCTTAAGCTGTAACACTTTACTTTGATAAATTACAGTATAATAGACTGGTTAATAAACATCGGGATTGCTATCAGTATGCTGACGTCATCAGTATTGACATCAGGATTGTATCGTCAGTATCAGGATTGTGAAATTTGTGTGTCTTACTGTTTCAAATTCTGAAGTTCATGTTATTTATTGGTTCAATTCTGAGTTTTGTTAAGTCTATGATTAGCAAGTTTTATTACATGCATACTGATAATTTAAATCATTATTCATGTGAGTCAATAAACAACGATAGACAAGTAGATATAAAAAAAACTTGGATTTTCATTAATCAAAAGCATTACATACATGGAAATGAAATACAATTCTTCTTTTTGTCTAACTACTACTGATAATTCTATTCTTGTTTAAAGTTGTTGCTACTTCAATCCTCAACGATCGACTTCAGGACGAGCATCTCAAGAATGAATTCCTTGTCTGGGCGACTTGAATGAAAGTAGCTGACTCATCTTCATGCTTATTGAAGAAGATGAATAGCATCTCCATCAAGATCAACCTCAGACTCTTCACCAAATTCTTCATCCTCAAGGTAAAAGAATATGTCATGTGGAAACTCCATTTAGTCTCTGGAATCAGGATGATATTGATCAGGAATACGAGTGTGTTCACATTAGGATTAGTAATTCTTTCGATTCAGAAATCACATTAAATCGTGTGATTATCCTGATGAGTAGATCACATCAGGAAAAGGAAGCTGATCAGTATTGATTTTTATCTTGATTTTACCTTGACTTATTTACTTGAAATTATTTTTGGATTTTATTTTCCAAAAGTCATGGGTAACTGCATTTTTCAGGGACTGACACCTGTCAACCTACGTGTCAACGTGGGATAATGGGTCTGAAGGATTTTTGAAATATAATTATTTTGACACTCTAATCGTGTAATTGCTTTCTCTAATTTCATTCTCTAAAGCAAAAACACTTTCGAGTTCTCAAAATCACTAATCAATTTCAAAGATTTCTTAAGTTCTTTTCAGATAAAAATGGAAACTCAAAGAAGACTACCCAAATCAGTAGCTTTCAAGTTTGGTGACTTTGATTTTATGATGAACAATCATGTTACAGCTATCACCAACAAGGAAGGGGTGTCAACTGATTTTCACCCGATAATGGACTTTATGGCGAAAGGACCATTAAGCTATATCTTGACAGCATCTCCACAAATTAATCAAGTAACTGTTTCACAAGCTTGGAAGAATGTTGATGAGTGGGTATTTTATTCACTTAAAACGTTTCCATTTGGCTTAAAACCAATGTTTGTACTCGAGTTGTGGTATTTTTGATCTCTTTTAAGGGTATTGTGCAGGAATATCAATCACAGGTGTTAAAGGAATGAAGCGGAGCAATCGGAGCGCAAATCGGAGTTGTAATGAAGAAAAGGGGAAAAAATCCAGTTGCTGAACAGAAGGCACGGCGCGGCAGCGCCGTGTTTGTGCTTGATTATGGCGCGGCAGCGCTGGGAGAACTGAGGAGGCGCGGTAGCGCCGTGTTGGAGCTCTTGGATGGCGCGGCAGCGCCGGCTCTTCTGACGGAAAACTCCTGATTTTCTGATTTTTCGAGATAAAGTCAAAAATTAAATTCCTTTCAAACTTCTTGCACCTGGAGGCCTATATAAAGGAAGAAAAAACCCTAGAATAGGGAGGTCTGACCACGTATTGTATTTACGGAGTTTTGAAGCACGAAGAAGCGAGGAAGAAGATAGTTTTCAATTTATTCTTGTATTCTTCCTAGTTTGTGGATGCTTGGTTTGGGTGTATTCTTTAGAACCCTTGTTATTTATTTAAATCATCGTTTGTTTTCTTTTATCATGTTTACATTGGAACCCATGGTGACGATTAGTTTGATTATGAACTAATTCGTTGTCATGGTGTTTTAGCGAAATTATTCATGAAGTTTATTTGTTGAATTTTCTCGATGCCTATAGTGTGATTGATGTGATATCCTATCATGGTTGATTTAATTCGTTATACGAGAGTAGCTAACTCCTGTAATTGTGTGTTAATTCTTATTGAAGCGAAAGTGGATCTAAGAGTTTAGAACTTGCCATGCTAGCATAGGGTTATGCGTGAGAATATCATTCATAATTAGTGTCGTAACTCTAACCGTTTTATGACGACTATGTGATCAATTGAATGCTTGTACTTCAACCATTATGTTTCAATCTTTATAGACATATGGAGATTAGGCAATATTGGGAGACTAAGTGATTTCTATCTATTGTGGATATTATTTAGGATGGTATTTGTGCAACGAAGGTTGGCTTGTATCAGTTTTGTGTATTCGATCAGGTATTAACAAATCACATGAAAAGGCTAGAGAAGTGGAGACTATAGATGGATTGTTTAATGAAGTTAAAATCCCATGTTTATTCGCATAAGTAATTCGACATAATTCTTAGTCAAGTAGTTGATAATTAGTTATAATTCTTAGAGTAATTGTAGTGATAAACAAAAATCCAATTGTTAATTTGTCGTAGCATCGAATAATAATCATACATTGGTGAGTGAATTAACTAGACAATACAACGAGTCCCTGTAGGAACGAATCTTATTTGCTATCTATATTACTTGAGATCACGTGCACTTGCGTGTTACAACTAATTAGGGATAAATCCAAGAGTTGGTTACATTCTATGCCATCAGGCTCTATTAAAATCAGATTGAGACTATTTCCCTTCTCTCTTAGGGATAAATCCAAGAGTTGGTTACATTCTATGCCATCAGGCTCTATTAAAACATGGGCAGACTGTGCTCAAAAGTTCTTGACGAAGTATTTCTCCATGGCGAAGATAGCAGCTTATCGGAATTCTATTTCTCAGTTCGCTCAGCAACCTTAGGAATCTTTGGGGGAAGCTTGGGAAAGGTACAAGGAGATATTGGCACGTTGTCCTCATCATGGGATGCCGAATTGGATGATAATCAGCAATTTCTATAACGGGTTGGGAGCTCAGTCCAGGCCTATGTTAGATGCAGCTTCAGGAGGTGCGCTATGGGCAAAAAGCTATGAGGATGCCTATAATCTTATTGAGATGATGGCAGCCAATGAGTTTCAGAATCCTACTCAACGCTTGCCACCTGCTAAAGTGGCCGGAGTTCTGGACTTGGATGCAGCTACTGCTATTGCTGCTCAACTCAAGGCATTGACAATGAAGGTAGATTCCCTTTCTAATCATGGGACTAACCAGGTTGCTATGGTGTGTGAATTGTGTGCAGGGGCTCATGACACGAGTCTGTGTGCTATCTTATCTGAATCCGCACAATTTGTCAGTAATTTTCAAAGACCTCAGCAACCAGTGCCTAATGTTTATCATCCCAACAATCGGAATCATCCTAATTTCAGTTGGAGCAACAATCAGGGTGGTGTTCAGCAACCCCAGAATCAGCAGTTCAATGCAAGGCCATATAATTAGAACTATCAACCACCACCTTATGCTCCAAGGCAACCATTCAATCCACCAGGATTTCAACCATCTCAAGGGAATTCATTGAATCAGTCTGAGAAGTCTGAATTGGAAGAGCTTCGAATGATGTACAAGAGTCAGGCGGTGTCATTGAAAACTTTATAGAATCAAATTGGTCAACTGGCCAATGCATTGTTGAACCGTCAACCAGGAACGCTTCCGAGTGACACAGAGATGAATCCAGGCAAGAAGGATCACAAGGAACAGGTCCAGGCAGTAACATTACGATCAGGAAGAATTCTACAAGGTCAGAACAATGAAAAATCAACCGAGGAAAAAAATGGAAAATCTGAAAAGACTGCACGGCGCGGCAGCGCCGTTCCCCAGTACAATACTGGCGCGGTAGCGCCGCAACTTCTGGAATAAAAAGTTGATTTTGATACTGGGGTCGAATCTGGTCCTAAATTGCTACCTAATGCTACTCCCTCGACTCCTATAACTTGTAAGAATGATAATGCTCAGAAAGAGGTAGAAGATAAGGTGTTTCCACCTCCTCCATACCCAAAACGAATTCAAAAGCAAAAGTTCGACAAGCAATTTGCTAAGTTCTTGGATGTCTTCAAGAAGCTTCAGATTAATATACCATTTGTGGAGGCTCTTGAGCAAATGCCGAGCTATGTGAAGTTTATGAAGGGCATAGAAACTTGAGGAGCTAGAGACCGTCGCCTTGACGGAGGAATGTAGTGCCATCTTGCAACAAAAGTTGCCACCTAAGTTGAAGGACCCTGGAAGCTTTACCATTCCATGTACTATTGGAGATCTCTCATTCAGCAAATGCTTGTGTGATTTGGGTGCAAGGATTAATCTCATGCCCTTATCAGTTTTCATGCAACTTGGTCTTCCAGAACCAAAGCCAACTTCCATGACTCTACAACTTGCGGACCGTTCAGTTACTTATCCTCGAGGGATAGTTGAGGATGTTTTGGTGAAGGTCGACAAGCTTATCTTTCCAGCCGACTTTGTTATTCTTGACTTCGAGGAAGACAAGAAGATTCCTATTATCTTGGGACGACCATTCTTGGCTACGGGCCGAACTCTTATTGATGTCCAAAAGGGAGAACTCACTATGAGGGTGCACGATCAAAACGTCACTTTTAATGTTTTCAACGCAATGAAGCTTCCTACTGACTATGAAGAGTGTCTCAAAATTGATATGGTCGACAAGGTGGTTAACTCCGCGACTCAACACTTGATAAAAGCTGATGTGTTGGAAAGAGTTCTTGCTAATGACTCGGAGGTTGAGAACGAAGAGGATAAAGAACACTTGCAATATCTTAATGCATCTCCATGGAAGAAGTTTGGGATTCCATTTGAATCATTGGGTTTGTCAGAATTGAAGAAGTCTAATGTTAGACTTAAACCATCCATTGAGGAAGCACCTACCTTGGAACTTAAGCCATTGGCTGAACATTTAAGGTATGCCTATCTTGGTGATTCTTTTACCTTACCTGTTATTATATCATCTAAGCTTTCAGGCATAGAAGAGGAAAAACTATTGAGAATCTTAAGGGAATTCAAATCAGCCATTGGGTGGACTATAGCAGACATTAAGGGTATTAGTCCTTCTTATTGCATGCACAAAATTCCTTTGGAAGAGGGAGCTAAACCTACAGTCGATAATCAAAGGAGACTAAATCCTGTCATGAAAGAAGTTGTGAAGAAGGAAATTCTTAAATGGCTTGACGCGGGCATTATCTATCCGATTTCTAATAGCTCTAGGGTGAGTCCGGTACAATGTGTGCCTAAGAAAGGGGGCATGACAGTGGTTACTAATGAGAAGAACGAGCTCATTCCGATGCGAACAGTGGCTGGTTGGAGAATTTGCATGGATTATCGAAAGTTGAACAAAGCCACTCGAAAAGATCATTTTCCACTCCCGTTCATTGATCAAATGCTTGACAGATTGGCTGGACGTCAGTACTATTGTTTGCTTGATGGGTATTCTGGGTACAATCAGATTTGCATAGCACCCGAGGATCAGGAGAAGACTACATTCACTTGTCCATTTGGTACATTTGCATTCAGACGTGTTTCTTTTGGGTTGTGTGGTGCACCAGCTACTTTTCAGAGGTGTATGATGGCCATTTTCTCTGACATGATTGGAATTAATATGGAAGTATTCATGGACGATTTCTCAGTCTTTGGGGATTCTTTTGTTGAGTGCTTGGAAAACTTGAGTTTGGTTTTAAAACGTTGTGTGGAGACAAATCTTGTTCTTAATTGGGAAAAGTGCCACTTCATGGTGCAAGAAGGTGTCATTCTGGGACACAAGGTTTCGAGTAAGGGTTTGGAAGTTGACAAGGCAAAGGTGGAAACTATTGAGGATCTTCCTGCCCCTATCTCAGTCAAGGGTATTCGTAGCTTTCTTGGTCATGCAGGATTCTACAGGCGCTTCATAAAGGATTTCTCAAAAATTTCTAAGCCGCTTTGCAATCTCTTGGAAAAAGATGTACCATTCAATTTTGATGAGGCTTGTTTACATGCGTTCGAGATCTTGAAGAAGAAACTAATTTCTGCTCCAGTTATTACAGCTCCTGATTGGAGCCAACCATTTGCTTTGATGTGCGATGCTAGTGATTATGCAGTTGGGGCCGTTCTAGGCCAAAGGAAAGAAAAAATGTTCCATGTTATTTACTATGCGAGCAAAACTCTCAATGACGCTCAGTTGAATTACACCACCACTGAGAAGGAACTACTTGCTATTGTCTTTGGGTTTGAAAAGTTTCGCTCTTATCTGCTTGGTACTAAGGTGACAGTTTATACGGATCATGCTGCTATTCGCTACCTCCTTGCAAAGAAAGATGCTAAGCCGAGGTTGATTCGTTGGGTTCTTCTGTTGCAAGAATTTGATGTGGAAATCAAGGATAGAAAGGGGACGGAGAATCAGGTAGCTGACCATCTCTCTAGATTGGAAGATCATGGAAAGTCACCTAAGGACAACATGGTTATTAATGAGTTTTTTCCTGATGAGCAACTATTCAAAGTGCAAGATGATGAACCATGGTTTGCCGACATTGTGAATTATCTAGTAAGTAACATCATTCCGCATGAGCTCTCTTATGCTCAAAGGAAGAAATTCTTGCACGATGTCAAGCAGTATATTTGGGATGAACCGTTTTTGTTCAAGCAAGGAGTTGATCAGATTATTAGACGTTATGTTCCTTACAGTGAGACCGAGGCTATTCTTAGTGATTTTCATGCTACAGCTTATGGAGGCTACTATGCGGGTGAGAAGACAGCCACACGTATTCTTCAAGCGGGTTTCTATTGGCCGACTCTATTCAAGGATGCTCATCATTTTGTGTTGAGATGTGATCGATGTCAACGAGTTGGTAATATTTCTCGTAGGGACGAGATTCCTCTGAATGTCATGATGGAGGTAGAGATCTTTGACGTGTAGGGAATCGACTTCATGGGACCGTTCATTCCATCATGTGGTTATCAGTATATTCTTGTAGCCGTGGATTATGTGTCTAAGTGGGTGGAGGTAAAAGCACTTCCCACGAATGATGCTAAGGTGGTACTCAATTTTCTTCACAAGAATACTTTTACTCGGTTTGGCACTCCACGGGTGATCATCAGTGATGAAGGTACGCATTTTTGTAATCGAAAGTTTACATCTCTTATGGCACGCTACAACATCAATCATCGAGTTGCTACAGCTTATCATCCTCAAACCAATGGGAAAGCCGAAGTGTCTAATCGGGAAATTAAACGGATTCTTGAGAAGGTAGTTAGTCCTTCTAGGAAGGATTGGGCGTTGAAGCTTGATGAAGCGGTGTGGGCTTATCGGACAGCTTATAAAACACCTTTGGGAATGTCATCATTTTAGCTAGTGTATGGGAAAGCATGCCATCTTCCAGCTGAGTTAGAACACAAGGCTTATTGGGCATTGAAGAAGCTGAATTTTGATCTTACAACAGCAGGTGAAAAGCGGATGGTTCAGTTGAACGAAATGGACGAATTTCGATTGCAAGCTTATGAGAACAACAAGCTATACAAAGAGAAAGTAAAAAGGTGGCATGATCGTCGGTTGGTTATTAAGACGATTGTGCCTGGGCAATTGGTGTTGTTGTTCAACTCTCAACTTCGGTTATTTCCTGGGAAGTTGAAGTCACGTTGGTCAGGTCCATTCACAGTCAAAACAGTTTTTCAGCATGGGGCAGTGGAGATTTTTAACAAGTTACCGGATCAGTCGTTCAAGGACAATGGTCAGCGGTTAAAGCCATATTTTGGAGAGAAGTTGAATCACGAAGTTGAGACCGCGGTTCTAATTTGCGCAACGTAAGGAATTGGAGCTACGTCAAGCTAATGACGTGAAAAGAGCGCTTCGTGGGAGGCAACCCACGTGAATTGTTGTTGAGAAAAGAAAAAAAAATATTGTTGAAACAGTAGCTACGGCGCGGCAGCGCCGTTCCACAGTGTATTCCTGGCGTGGCAGCGCCGCACAGGCTGTTCAGAAAAAAAAAAATTTCAGCAAATTTTGAAAAAAAAAAAGTTGTTGGTTGTTGTTATTAGTGACCCACGACCCAAGCCCACTACTTACACCCACTAACCCTAATTTCTCCTATATATACATACCATTACACAACCCTACCTATACATACACACTTACAGATCTCAAAATTTTCTAAAGACTCTAAACACTTCTTTCAATCAATTCAATGGCATCCAAGCGACAAAGGGTTGTTGGTGGTGGTAGTAAGGGTGCTAGCGGTAGTGGGACTGGTAGGAGGAACCCTCGTTCTTCATCTGATTCTGAGGGAGGCAATGGTGGACCTCAGTTTATTAATAACGGGGCTCGTGATGAGTATAATCGGTTGTTGGGGCGTCCTATTTCCCGTGAGAGGGGTCTTTTGCTTAATGCAGCGGATGGGAATATGTTGGAGAATATTCTGGAGAGACGTTGGGAGCAGATCTGTGAGGTTCCGGAGCCTGTTCCGATGACCGTGGTTCGCGAGTTTTATGCGAACGCTAGTGTGGAGAGGAATGGGATTAGCCAGGTTCGTGGGTTTCGTGTGGATTATCAGCCGCCTGCTATTCGGCGTGTTCTTGGGATTCCGGCTCCTAGGAGGGGTCAAGAGGATTGGTCGGGGAAGAATCGGGATGTTGTGGATCTTCAGATGGTTATTCAGCGGTTGTGTGTGCCTGGTACAGAGTGGCATTTGAGGAGAGGCACTACTGAGCCCACCTCGTTCTTGTCGACGGCTCTGAATAGATATGGGCGTACTTGGCACTTGTTCATTTGTGCCAATCTCATCCCTACTAGGCATTCGAATGAGGTGACAGTTGAGAGGGCTATCCTGTTGTATGCTATCTGCAGCAGAGAATATGTGGATGTGGGCAATTTGATCCATCAAGGGATTATGCGTTTTATGCAAGGTAGTACCACTGCAGCGATGCCTTATGGTTCGATCATTGCTAGGTTGGCTAGGGATTGTGGTGCTCGTTGGTCAGCAGAGGAGGTTGTGCAACAGCCACAGGAGGCGCTGGATCATCAGATTATTCGGAGGTTGGCTGAGTGCGATGGAGGTGAGCCGGACTGGTGGGGTCTTGGTTATGTAGTAGAGCAGCAACAACAGCAGCAGCAGGAGGAGCCTCAGGGAGGAGGTTCTTTTATTACTCAAAGACAGTATAGGCGGTTGACAAGGCGTATCGATGCGGTGCACGATATGCAGGCAGGTTTTACAGCAGATTTTAGTCAGTTTGCACAGGCGTTGGGCACGGCTTTTCGTGCGAGTGGAGTGGACGTGACTTTTCCGTCCTTTGGAGCTGGCGCTGTCTATCCGCCACCGGACACTTCCGATGGGAGTGGTTCGGGCGACGAGTAGGTATGCCTTGCACACTTGTTATTCTTACTTTCAATGGGGGCATTGAAAATTTTTAATTTGGGGGTGGGGATACAAGGTGCATTTGTATAATAGGTGTGTGCATGTTAGAAGCATATTTGTATGTTAGCATATTTGCATGTTAGTTAGAGCATTTTGTTTTTTTTATGTATGCCATATAGGACATTCTGTTATTGTGGTATTTATGTTCATATAGTTGCATGAGCATGGCATGCATTTTCATGATCCCGTAGAACTTGCTAATTCTGACTGGTAGGTAGGTGTCTAATTGAGTGTGATGATGATGAGTAGAGGGTTGAATTATAGTGCCTATGAAATTGACTTGCGTGTTCAGAAACAAAACTTTTACACAGACTCATTGGGTGCTTTTGGGCTAGGTTAGGGTCATGCTTGTTGGATGTTTAGAGATTTAATCGCTTGATTATAGTTAGAATTTTCGTTATTCCCTTGATGGCGTAGGAGCACTAAAATCTAAGTTTGGGGGAAACCAGGGATTTCATGCTAGTTGTAAATATTTGTTAATAATTGCTAGATGTCAAATGGCTAGTAGCCGGCTCATATTTATATGAGTAGTCTACGGTTGGAAATGAGAAAGGCTCATTCCAGATTGCATGTAAAAAAAAGAAAAAAAAAAGAAGAAAAAAAAAACAGAAAAAAAAATCAAAAGTGTCAATTGTGAAATGCAAAATTAACCAGAGTGAGTTCTTTAATACTCGAGTAATTAAGTCTGAGGGGACTTAGTCCTAGTGACCTAAGGCTTTTATAGTCTGGGATCCACTGACCCAACACTCGCTACATGAGTATTATTGTATAAGCCTTTAGGGGTCTCATTCATTGCACGGTTAAATAAGCATGAGTATTGTATATAGTATTATGTGTCATAGTAATAAAGCATGAGTTTCTGTCTACCTTGGATAAGGGTGGAGGTGTTCCTAGGCTATGAAGTGTCTACAGTCTATTCTAGTTATAAACCTGCGATTGTCCTGGCTGAAAGCATGTATGATTTTTGACCTAGTTTGGGAGTATTTCTGATGAGTATCGCACACACGCACGTTTTTGTTCATGCATTGTTAGTATACGGGGACTTAGTCGAGCTCTATTTGGATTTGTTGCATTCTTTGAGATAGTTGCTTGTTAGTTGGTTTTGGTGAGTTTAAAGGGGATCCTTGCATTTTTCATGTAGTTGCATACATATAGTTAGTTGCATTGTTAGTTGCATTATAGATCGGATTTTTTGGGTACATTCACTATAGGCCCTCACGAGACCTTACTCGTCCACTAGGGCTGCCTAGGGGTTTAAAGGGCTTGTTGCATATGCCAAATGCAACCGTGATCACCTACGGAAGTGGTACTAGTTAGTTGTACATAATTTGTCTGTTTATGCTTGAGGACAAGCATCGGTTTAAGTAATGCTGAGGTAATTGATTCTACTCAGAGTCAATCAGGTAAGATTGTTCTACACTTAGGACAAGACTCATTTGATCTTACTGAATCTGTTGTTAATTCAGTACTTCGCTTACCTGTTAGTACAAATTTTGAGAATGTACCATCTGATGATGATGTGAGAACTATGTTATCTAAATTAGGTTATGATGGACCTCTAGATAACATGAGCCAGTTAAATAGATCTTTTCTTTGGAAAGAATGGTCTTTCTTCTTTGATCAAATTGCTAAATATTTTACTGGTAAATGTAGTTCTTTTCAACAAATTACTGCTGTTACATCACATATTGCATATGCCTTGCTTTATAACAGAGTAATTAATTGTGGTCACATTATCTTAAGTCAGATGTGTATTAAACTTGGGTCAAGAGATCATGACAGGAATATGGTTTATTATCATAGATTTATGCAACTGTTTATTAACCATTTCATTCCTGATGTTGAAGCTAGATTTGGTAGAGAGTATTGTGTTTCTTCTTATGTACAGCAAAAGAGAATTTTCTCTGACATTACAAAGAAGGACAGTGAAAAGAATCTAGATGAAATACCTGCATTACACTATCCAAATCATGTTCAGGTACTTCTAAGAACTCATTTTCCTACTATCTATAATTCTTCTTTCTTTGGTGGTGAAATGACTTAGGAATCTCAATTGGAGGAGAACCCCCCTGTGTCTACCCAAGTAGCCAAAAACATTACAGTCTCTGAAACAATTCTAGAACCAAATTTTGATCCACAACCTATTGTTTCAAAGAAGCCAACCTCTGGTGTTTCTCAAAAGACACCAGTTGTAAGGAAGAGAAGATTTGATATTTCAAGTAGTAGTTCTAGTGAAGATGATGATAATATATCTCTTGCTGAGAGAGCAGAATTGAAGGCTGCAATTCAACTTTCTAAGCTAGGACAAAGAGATGGAACACCTAGTCACGGCCAGACTGCAGTCTCCCAAAAGGCTGTAGTTCTTAAAAAGGGAAAATAGTTACTCGATACTGTCTCTCAAAAGACTGTGTCTATTAAAAAAGGATCTCATCCCAAGATCACTTCTGTGTCTACACCTCTTGAGTCTTCTCAAGACAAATCTGTTGCTCACTATACTAGGAGAACAAGGAGAAAGATTCATTTGTCACCTACACACACAGTGTCAAGTCCAACTAACATTACGCAGGTCTCTACAAATAATGCTACATCCATGTCAGTATCTGGCAAGAGAGATCTGGATCTTAATTCTTCATGGGAAACTACATTGACATACAAACTGGATATGGACTTATTTCTCTACAAGTGAAGCTTTCCAGGCCTGTTCTAAATTTTCTGATTGAAAGAGTTCCCAAACTTTCATTTCCTGAAGAATATGGATTGTTACATCAAAGGCTTGATTTAATGAAGACATACTTCTATATATCAGTTAGAAAGGAGTTACACAAGAAATTTGGACTTCCTAAGCATGTTGTACTTCAATCACTTTATGCATATCTATTTGACAAGGATGCCATTGTTGAAGATGCTTCAACTCAAAGTGAACAAGAGGAGGTAGTTGATAGAGGGAAGCAGTCAACAGAAGATACTATTGCACCAGTGGTGAATAGTAGAATAGATCATATTACAGTCACTACAACACAAGAACCATCTAGTCAGAGGTTGGATGACTCAGGAACTGTGATTGATGATGCTGAAAGGTCTTCTGCAATGACTGAAATTGCAAATGAGAAACCCTATGATATGGGAGGAATGACTTTGATTGATTTTTCTGAAGTTCAAACCAATATTGTTCTTTCAGAGTCTATCCACCTTGAGGGTGTGTCTCAGCAACCAACACTTAAAGACGGTGGCATATTAGCTATGGTGTCTAATGAAGTATTACTGTAGACATCAGAGTCTAGTGTAAAACCTGAAAGTGGTATACTGGAGCCTGTAGTTTCTGAAAAGAAAGTAGATGTTTGTAAGGGTTCAGAGACTATAGCAGCTCACTCCTTGGAGAAAACCTCAAGCCCCATGCCACATGAGGAACCCTCTCTCCATGTGAGTTCAGGTATAAAAACTTCTTCTAACCCCTATTTTTCTGTAGGTCATGAGAGCACTTATCCAAATTTGAGTGATACACTTGAAAAGATGGACATAGATCCACACACAGAGAGGCTGGCTCCTGACCAGGCAAAAGGAGAGGTAGAAAGAGTGTTGACTTTAGATAGTCAAAGTGAGAATGAGGGTATGGATGATCAACTCCATAGTGAGGGAGAGAAAATTAGGAAACCACCATCGTTTGATTTCTGGATCAGGTTTTTCCTGAATCTTGGTATGGATGCTGGTACTTATTCTTTTATCAAGATGTATGAGAAGCATGACTTAGCACATCACAATGCAAAGCCAGAAGTTAAAGCTCAGAAACAGAAAGAAAGGATTGCAGAGATCATTAATAGAAGAGGTGAAAGGCTAAGACAAACTTCTACTCAACCAGTACCAGAAGAAATTCCTAATGATCCTAGTATTCCTTTGTTTGTACTTCCAATTTCAGCTAGAATTGCAACATCAACAATATCTGATCAATCTAAGGAGGAGTCAGGATTTGTAGATGTTAGTACACAGAATACTGGTGAAGGACAGGATGATCATACTTCAGCTCCAGATCAGAAAAATGAAGATGTTTGTACTTCTACTCAAGTGTTATTACTTGAATATCATTCTCAACAGGCAACTTCTTCTATAAGACTTGAAGATAATGTTATTTCTGCATCTGAATCTAAAGATACAACAAGCACTTCCAACATTGAAGTCAATTCTGAAATTCTTAAGGACATTCAGAAATCTCAAAGTGATATTCAATCGAGACTTCAAATTCTTGAAAATAACTAAGTCACTTTCATGGACAATCAAGCAGTTCTGATGAATCTCATTTGTTCTGTTACTGAATCTCTTGGAATTCATGTTGCTGATGTCAAAAAGGGGGAGATAAAGACAATTTAGAAACAACAACAACAGACTGAGGGAGATAAACAGACTGGGAACAGAAACAAGGGTGACAGAGTTGGTAAATAACATCATGGAAGTGGTAAAGGAAAAGAAGCATCAAATAGTTGAATTCTTTCTTCTAAGTACTAGATACATGTCTACATCTGAAGAAGGAGGTACTTAACTTCATGATCTTGAATTCATAAATTCTATTCTGGTTGTATTGTTATATGTTTTGACATCTACAACTTAGATTTATGCTTCAGATTCTAAAGCTTAAATATGGGGAGATTGTCAGGAATAATTCATAAGTTGTGATGTTAAGAATAGAATTTTGCTAATACTTCTTGTATATCCTGATCTTATAAAGGATTTAGCACTTTGTATAGGATATATGCGTTAAACAGTAATCTATAGAGTTTAGTCAGGAACAGTGTATCGGGGACTACATATCAGGAACAGAGGAGCAGATCCTGATACAGTAAGTCAGATCCTGATCAAATACCGATGGGATAATCAGATCCTGATGCAATGGGAAATCCTGATATCAGTCGTGTTACTGATGATGTTATTATGGATGCTACAGAAACTGGCAAGTGCTATAAAACAGGATCGTTGTTTTGAAAAACAAGCAAGAAGATATCGTGAAGGAAACGAATTCTCTATTGATGGAAACTATCAACTGGACGGTAGAACATTGTCATAGATAGATTATAATTCTGTTATTAGTTGATAGGTAGCATTATAAATACTCTCTCTATATCATTGTAAAAAGTATGAGTTCGTAAGATTTGTATTCGAGAGTTCGAAACAAACAGAGAGAGAGATTTGTATTGTCAGCAGCTGCTAAAGGTATTATACACCTTTGGTAGAGTTTGTATTTGATTATTTTAATACAAACAAAGTTTGATTCATTCATTTATTCTTGTTCATATAATCAAGCAAAAATCAGACACGATTATATAACTTGTATTCAACCCCCCTTCTACAAGTTATTCGAGTTAACAGGTTATATCGTATATTCACTATCACATTAGATAATGCAAGTTCAAATGACACCGCAATATCACATTTGAAGAAGTTTCTTAGAGGACCTGAGGCTATTTTAGAGAACAAGTTTCTACATATGCGATGTTGTGCTCAAATTTTGAATTTAGTGGTGAAGGATGGTTTGAAAGAACAACATGAATCAATTGCAAGAATTTGGAATGTCGTTAGATATATTAGGTCTTCACCATCAAGGCTTGAAAAGTTTAGAAAATATGTCGAAAGGGAGAAGATAAAATGTGATGGGATGGTGTGCCTTGATGTCGACACTAGATGGAATTCAACATACACCATGTTACATTTTGCGATCAAGTATAAAAGAGCCTTTATTAGAATGATAACCGAAGATTATAACTATGAAGCATATTTCAAAGTGGATAATCTTGAAGCTTCTAGTGATAATGCAAAGAAAAATAAAAGGAAAATTGTTGAAGGTGCTACTTTCTTTATTGATTTTGAAAATGTCATTCGTTTTATTCACTTTTTAGAAATCTTTTATGATGTTACATTAAAATTATCGGGTTCCAAGTATTGCACTTCCAATGTCTTTTTTGTCGAGCCTGTCAAGGTTCAAGAGGCGATTTTAAAGTTGTGTTCAAGTGATGATTTGTTAATGAGGGACATGGCTAATAGGATGAGGGATAAATACAATAAGTATTGGGATAACATGGAGAATACAAATGTTTTGTTGTATGTGGCAGTTGTGTTAGATCCTAGGTATAAAATTAGTTACATAGAAATTTTCTTTCCAAAAATGTATGGGAGAGGGTCTACTAAAAGTTTTATGATGTGCGACAAAGTATTGAAGACATTGCAAGAACTTTTTGACCACTATAAGAACCTAAAAGGGCACGTGGATTCTTCTTCTAGTTCTAAAACAAAACAATCGAACAATACATGGAATGATGATTATGAAAAGTATATGGAAGACCGGGAAGGTGGGGCAATGGGAAAATCAGAACTTGATATGTACTTGGGTGATGAAAGAGAACGAAAAAGTGAAGGTTTTGACATATTAATATGGTGGAAGACAAATTCAACAAGATTGCCAATACTCTCTGCCTTGGCTAAACATGTCTTAGGGATGCCTGTTTTGTCGGTTGCTTCAAAGGCAGCTTTTAGCACTGGTGGAAGAACTATTGATGTAATATCCCGTAATTTTTGAATAATAATAACAAAAGAATTATAGAAAAAAATGGATTAAAATTAGATAATAAATAGGATTTAAAATTGAAATGGAATAATGGGCCTAAAATATGTATCATACTTGAATATGGATAATTAGTGAGCTTAAAGTTAGGGTTTTGAAGCTCTATCTAAACATCTTATTCTCCATCTTCCTCTTTGTCAACAAAATCCGTAGGGCTTTTTCACACACAAAATCAGCAGTCTTCAAAATTCGTAGAAAATTCATCGTAAGTCGGAATTCGTTGATTTTGGACTTGTCGGAAAGATATTTTCGTGCTATACAACTTTCGTTCTTTGAGGATTCCAAGAAAACATTGTTTAGAGGGTCAAAAAGGATAAATACAGATCTGGTCAGGAGTGGTTACATGATTCGATTCTTGAATTTCCGCGTAGAGGTAAGTTTCTGATTGATCTTTCTAGTGTTTCCAAAATTATGTGTTACGTGTACGTATTTGTTATCAAAACTTCGACTAAGTGATTATATTTGAAGTTACATTTATTTGAGTATCTATGCAGTGTCTATACAATAATTTTAGGACTCTGATTTATGCCATGGTTTGCGAAAATAAGAATAAGAATAAGGATCGAGTCTCTGGGTTGTAGTGATAGTTTTCTAAAAATTTAGGACCGTTATCACCGGGTTGTAGTGGTCGTGGTATGAATCATGGGTTTCAAGTTATGTTGTTATGTGTAGTCGTATCATATCGAATAAGAATAAGAATACATGTATAGAAAGTTATATATCGTATAACTTTATCGTATCGTATGCATATTGTATTTTTTATGTGTATACATGTTGCCCTACTAGTTGGATCGATGGGTTTCTTGCTGGGCTATTTAGCTCATTACTTACAATTTTCAGGTTCGGTGTACAATCAAGTTTGGAAGCGTTGGAGTTCGAGGACCATAGAATTGGGCTAGATTGACTTTTCGATAGATGTTAACTGTGCTTTTGTAATAAGTACCTTTGTAATAGACTTTCTGGATTAATAAAATTTGTTTTATTTGTTTTCGCAAATGTTTTACAAATTTATTATTATGTGACAACTCGGGTCAAATGCCGAGCCTTTTTCAAAAATCGGGTCGAGTCCCAATTCCGAATCCGAAATAAGCCAAAGTAAACTGGCCCAAATACAACCCACTTGGGTAATCCACAAGCCCACCACAGGCCCCAAAAAGATCATGATTTGTTGGTGCATTTAGTAATACTACTTTGCCTTATAAACTGAACTAAAGTCCCAAATCTCCTCGATGTGGGACTGGGGTGTTACAAACTCCCCCACTTAAACTCCTGACGTCCTCGCCAGGCCTGAACGGATATCCCATAGGTCCGGATCATTCCTCTCTAGCCATTGTGGGATAATACCGGCCGGCTTCGTGTCCCCACCTCCGGATCTCTGTCCATTGTGGGATAATACCACCAGCCTTTGTGTCCCCACCTCCGGCAACTTGACGAATCAAGCTTTCGAGAGTCAGCTCTGATACCATATGTGACAACTCGGGTCAAATCCCGAGCCTTTTTCGAAAATCAGGTCGAGTCCAAATTCCGAATCCGAAATAAGCCAAAGTAAACTAGCCCAAATGCAACCAACTTGGGTAATCCACAAGCCCACCACAGGCCCCCAAAAGATCATGATTTGTTGGTGCATTTAGTAATACTACTTTGCCTTATTAACTGAACTAAAGTCCCAAATCTCCTCGATGTGGGACTGGGGTGTTACAATTGATGCCTACCGTACTTCACTCTCACCAAATACAGCAGAAGCGTTGGTTTATAACCAGGACTGGTTAAGCAATTCTGGAAATATGGTTGATCTCAGGGGTGAACCAGAAGAGTTTCTGCAATATGAAGAAATGGAAAATGGTAAATACTAGATAATTCATTGAAATAAACTGATTTGTGCAATATGAAGAATTAACAGCCATTGAAATAATAACTGACTGATGTGCTGATCTTTGCTCATCTTTGCTATTAATTCTGCACATCTGTTTGTATTCTGTTTTGCTGGTGACACCTCATCGCAGCATGCGATTTTAATTCCGGACATCTGTTTGTATAAAATATTCTCAAGTTCAGTGGTAGCATAGAAATTATGACACCTCATGATTTTTCTAAAGAAGCCTTGGCAAACTAGGATTTGATATGTAATTCTTGTGAAGTTTGTTGCCTGTTGGACAACTAGGTCCCATTTCAGATGATCAACCTGGAATGTTATAAGGCATATGATTCCAGTAAAATTGCTAAGGCTTAAATTCCTTATTGCTAGTAGTAGTCTAGTTCACAGAAGTTGCATAAACTTTAGATTCCACATTGGTTTTTCTATATTTGTGATTGTTACTTTAGTAGCATGACATTTTATTATTATGTTTACTATTTTTCTGTTTTTTGTTTCAGTACAACTGCAGCAAGCAAGCAACAGGAGGTTGTGAGTGTTATTGCTAACATAGTGCTGTTGTTATGTTATTTGTAGATTAGAATCGAAGTGTTGAGGATACATGCTGCTGGAAAATGAAGTGTGAAGACTGAATTAGTGATGTTATTCGTCCTTTTGTTTTTGAATCGTAAACTATGTTTAATTACTGTACCTTTCTGAGATGTTTTGAAATGGTTGTTTATTACTTTATTGAATTTGATGTACTTAAAGTCATCCTGCATAAATCAGCTTATTACAAGAATTCTAATAAACAAACAAATCAGTTTATTACAAGAATTCTAATAAATCAGAAGAGTATCTGCAATATGAAATTACAAGAGTATTGCCAACAAGTCCGTTTTGGACGATTTAACAGCCCACGCGAAGATAACAAAATTCTCTTTCATTTTAAAGTGGTCCAGATGTCCAAATACGACTAGAACGGCCCAGAAATACTGAAGAAAAGTCAGTTATGAATTTTCCTTCAAAACAGAATCAGTTTAGGAAACGTATTTTGTGCCGAACTGCAGAAATTCCATTTTAATTCTGTTTTGGGGAATTTCTTGTTGGACAAGACATGAGGGCTATATAAACACATGTAGACAATAGAGAGAAGACGTTTTTTATAAGAAGGAGACGAGAGAGACTTGGAGAAGGATTCCAAACGCTCGTGACAAGCAACGGAAATCTAGATCTACTTCATCTTTCTATTCTTCTATTAGGCGTTACTTTGGATGTTCTTGGGATTTGTTTTCTTAACTCTTTTACTTTAGCACTATTGTTTTTATTCAGACTTTGTTTATTACCATGCTTTCATTAGATCCCATGATGACGAGCTGTTCGATTATGAACTAATCGTTGTCATGGGATTCTAACGGATTTATCTATGTAGTTTAGTTGTTTGATTGCTTTAAAGATTTGTGTGTGGTGAATTGTTGATATCCTCGTATGGTTGTGCTTAATGATTTTAGATGCGTAGCTAACATCTAAATTGTTAATCTTTGTTGAAGCGACAGTGGATCTAAAGATTAGAACTTGCCATGCTAGCATAGGATTATGTATGTTTTGACATCATGATTCGTAGTGTAATTTTAACCATCTTATGCTGCCCTATGTGATCTCAATGGATAACTTGTTCTTAAACCATTATGTTTTCAAATCTTATAGACATATAGGGTCTAAACATAATTGGTGTCTGCTTAACTTCTATCTCTTTTGTGGATGTTTGAGTAGTTTGGTATACGTATACTGACAGGTACCGTGTACTTGTTTCGTGTTGTCCGATCAGATATCATAACCATCACATACTTTGATTAAAGCCTTCAACTCTAGATGAAGTATTTAATGAAGTTAGGATCCCATGTTTATTCTCTCATTAGTAAATCAGTTTTAAACCACGTTAGTTAATTAGATCTTAATAGTATTAAATTGCTTCTTAGTTAATTTAGATAATTAAAACCCAAAATTGATACTTGTCTTAGCAGTGAATCGAAATCATACATTGTTGCATAGGTGCATATTATGTCATATACCAGTCTCTGTGGGAACGAACTCTACTTAATCTTATATTACTTGTGACCACGTACGCTTGCGTGATTTTGTGTGAACACTGGTAAAATGAGTTAACCAAGTTTGATTGTGAAACACTAACATATCATCATCGTCCTCTGTTGATAGTTCAAGTCCTTGGATGTACTGTAAATAGGACATGAAACTATGCAACTGTGTAGCTATTATAGCTTGCTAATTGATTAGATGAATATGTTAATTAGAATTAAAACAATCATGAAAAGGTCTTGAGATAAACAACAGATCTAGTCAGTTTTTGTCAAATAGATTCAAAATAAACTGATTAGATTGAGGTTAGCATAATGAAATGTGTACTTAATCACTTACCAAATCGAAATTAAGCATAAGTTAAGTTAATCTATCCACAAGGGTCAGGTTATTAACGCAACTTAGGTGACTTAATCATAGATCATATTCTCTTATCTGAGTGTCCTTGTTTAATTAGATCGAGCATAAATCTAACATTAAAACCATTTGCAGAAACATGCAGAGAAAACATATGTCATACAACAAATTTTATCAACAAATAAAACAACAAGAATTAATATAGATAGAAGAAAAGATCATTTCATTAATATATAAAAAAAATACAAAAATGGTCGAAAAGACCACTGATAAAAACATTAAACAACCCCCCAACCCCAACCTAAACACCTAACTAGGTTGTTGGTGATGGGTCGTTGCCTGAGTCCCTCCGACTGCGTGCTTGGAGAGCTGCCAAAGCTGCACGCATGGCAGCAATGACTCGCTCCTCCTCTGCGATCAACTCGTCGATCTTCTCATGCAAATCCAGCACCTTCTCATAGAAGGGCATGGCTTCGAATTCTTCTACTGAAACTTTTAGTATACTCTTTGTCATCGTGAAAGAGGTAGAAGAAAGAAGAGGGTTGTTTTTAGAAAATGTGAGTCTAAGTGATTCCCACCCCTGCCTATTTATAGACCAAGAAGTCTTAAAGACGCCACTATTAACTAGGGGTTTAAATGGGTGAAAGGTTAATCAAAGGTCACACCTCTTTAAACACACTAAAGCATGCAAAGAGAAAACACGGTGTCCTAGACTAATCCTGACAGATCATTTAGAAAGAATAAAAAGTGAAATATTATGTGTGTAACTTGTTCCAAAATCATTTAAGCCTGACAGCTTAAGTCTAACCAATTAAAGTAAATAATTCTAGAAATAGAGCACACATAACACTTGATTATTCTGGATAAATAATAAAATAGTTAAATGACATCAAAATAATTAACCGTTCGATATCTTAAATACTAGCCATTCGATATTACCCGAACATTAATTGATTCGATATATTTTGATAATTAACTAATCGATATCTCTAGCAGAGAGGCTAGTTCGATATCTCTAGAAAATTAACTACTCGATATCTCAAGCATAATATTCATTTGATAACTCAAGTGGGTTATCATACTTATTCGATATCTCCTGGAAATTAATTGTTAGGCATCTCCAGAGAAATCATGCAAATAAACAAACAAATCCATTGAATAAAATTCATTGGCTGCAAACAATTGAACAAATATTTAAAGATTATGAAAGATTTAACATACCAAGCTCACTTACCAACCTCGAGAAGTTTGCTTCATCCAGAGCTTTAGTAAAGATATCTGCCAATTGTTTTTCACTTGGAACAAAATGCAGTTCCACAGTACCTTCCATCACATGCTCCCTGATGAAATGGTATCTGATGTCGATATGCTTGGTCCTTGAATGCTGCACTGGATTCTCAAAAATTGCAATTACACTAGTGTTGTCACAGAAAATTGGAATCTTTTCAAATTAACACCATAGTCAAGTATCTGATTCTTCATCCATAGAATCTGTGCACAACAAATTCCAGCTGCTATATATTCAGCCTCTGTAGTTGAAGTAGAGACTGAATTTTACTTCTTACTGAACCATGAGATTAGCTTGTTTCCTAAGAACTGATAGGTGCCTGTGGTACTTTTTCAATCCATTTTACAACCTGCATAATCTGCATCTCAATAGCCAATTAGATCAAAACCAGAATCTCTAGGTTACCAAATGCCAAGGTTTGGTGTTCCCTTGAGATACCTGAAAATCCTTTTAATAGCTACTAAATGAGATTCCCTAGGATCAGCTTGGAATCTAGCACATAAACATGTAGCAAACATAATATCAGGTCTACTAGCTGTTAAATATAAAAGAGATCCAACCATGCCTCTATAGCTTGAGATATCCACTTTCTTTTCCTTAGTATTCAATTCAAGCTAAGTGGCTGTGGCCATGGGTGTTTTTGCAGAAGAGCAATCTGCTAAGTCAAATCTTTTTAAGAGATCATGAACATATTTGGTTTGACTTATAAAAATTCCCTCATTTACTTGTTTAACTTGTAAACAAAGAAAATAAGTCAATTCACCCATCATACTCATTTCATATTTACTTTTCATAAGTTTGGCAAACCTTTTGCAAAACTTCTCATCTGTAGACCTAAATATTATATCATCTACATAAATTTGGACAAGTATCATAGAGCCGTTGACATTTCTATAAAAGAGAGTTTTATCAACAGTACCTCTAGTGAAGTGATTCTCTTTAAGGAATTGTGAAAGTGTGTCATACCAGGCTCTAGGTGCTTGCTTTAGGCCATAGTGTGCTTTGAGCAGAAAGTACACATATTCTGGAAAGTCTGGATCTTCAAAACCAGGAGGTTGACTAACATACACCTCCTCTTCCAGAATATCATTAAGAAATGCACTCTTGACATCCATTTGATAGACCTTGAAATTGGCATGGGCTGCATAGGCTATGAAGATCCTGATTGCTTCTAACCTTGCCACTAGTATAAAGATTTCTTCAAAGTCAATCCCTTCTTCTTGACAGTAGCCCTTAGCAACCAATCTAGCTTTATTCCTTGTGACTATGCCATTTTCGTACATCTTGTTCTTGAATACCCACTTAGTGTCAATCAGTCCCTTTTCCAGATTTATCATAATAATTAAAATGAGATTTCATATGAGGCGAAACTTCTGGGTGTGTACCTGTTGGCGTATTCCACTGTATTGGAGCTACGTCGGGTCGATTGCCCTTTTTTCCTATCATATCCCCCTTCCGAGTCTCAATACTTTTGACAAAATTATAAGTATCCTCCTTCAAAACTCTCTCAGGACTTCCATCAAACACATTCTCTGCATACCCCATTTCATGCACCTCCAAATTCCTCTCAAGACTTCCATCAAACACCTTCGCTGCATACCCCATTTGACGCACAACATCAACCTCGTGCACTTCTTTCTTGGCAGCTGTGGTTTGGTGCTCCATCGAACAATCTGTCACGAAGAGGCGCCACTTTTCCAAAGACTTATCAAAAGCCTTATTAAGCCTGTTTTTCCACTCCTCTTCGTCGAACTTCCAACGCATCTTTGGTTCCATCGGATCTATTGCTCTGATACCACTTGTTATGAATTGCGATGGGTTTTCCAAACATAAACAAGCGAAATACTGAAATAACAACTGATAGGACTCAAATAACAAGTTATGTGTTTGTATTTTCTGAATAAGTATTACAGGAAGATAAAGGAAGATACTATGATGATAACGAGTACAGAAATTGAAGGATAAATACTGAACTTTCGAGATGTTCGACTCTCTCCCAAGTAGCCTATCTTAACATCACACAATTCATTCGATAACCCCCTCATGTGACTTGTTTCCTGCATATATAACTCTATTTTTCTGGACTGGGCCTGGGCCCGTCTCTTTTAACTTGAGAGTCCAGATCAGTTTGGGCCAGTGCATAGTAATATACCCCATCTTTTTAAATCCCCATTCTTCTCCTTATTCTTCACCCACCCCTCCTTCCAGCCCCGCCCGCCGCCGCCCTCTTCCCTCCTCCCCCATCTTCGCCCTCCTCCCCCCTCCCTCCTCCCTCCTCTGGGGCCGCAGGCCAACACCTCCCATCTGTTCTCCACCGCAACTTTCTATTTCTAACAGTTGCAACTGAATGCAACCACATGCAACTGAACGAAACTACATATGCAACTGAATGCAACTAAAAACTAAAAGTTAAATTTCCATTTTTTGATGATGCTCGGCCCTTATATAGATCTGGAAGTTGGTAAAAAAAAATGAAAATTCAAATAACAATTTTTAGTTGCATTCAGTTTCATAGGTTGATATAATTTTGTATGTATTACTATATATTATACTTATGTTTTTTATTAACCTAATCATACCATGTATATGTATGTTGGTATGTACAGTGTGTTATATTGTATCAAAAAACATTCTTTGGCCTCGTAAACAGATAGTTGCATTGACTCGTGAATCATCAGACCAACAACAACGAAGCAAAAATGCATTTCGCACCGAACACCTTAACATCTAGGGGAGTATTTCTTTTCTTTGTATATTAGTTCATATATATAATTGTTATATATAATATATATTACTTGCGCATTTTTTAGCCAAAATTGAAAATATTTATATAATTATCTATATTTATAGTTATATACTTTTAAGAATATTTGTTCTAATATTAAACAATAGAATAGTACTTGAAATAGTTTCAAATTAAATAAAAGTCTCAAACAGTGGAAATAACACACAAAAGCTTTAAACTATTCCTGTAGTAATTAGTATATTCTTAAGATAACAATTTCTAAGGTATTTTTAAGGGTAAAATGTGTGAGGGTAAAGGGTTATAAAAATAGGTAGGGTTTTTTTAAAGGTATTTTTTTCTTTCTATATAGAATGCATTTTTTTGTGCGTTTTTTTGCGCTTTTGTGCGAGTAATCGCAAGTCAACGCGTTTTTTAGCCAATTTGACAATCGCTCTAAATCGCTCAAACGCAGCACGCAGAACCTGCGACTTATCGTGAATCGTGATTAATCGCGATTTTCACAACACTGATATTTATTTTAAAAACAAAAAAAATGAAAATTTTAAAAATCAAAAAATAATTCTTGGCTTGTAAAATAGTTAAATGATCATGTGAAATGAAGTTAGTTGTCTATTAAGTGGATAGTGCATGACCTGTTAGAGTTTGGCTTGATGCACCCTTACATGCTATAGTGCTCTTATGTTTTTCAAGACTTGTTTGAAAAGTGTTATACTATGTTCTTGTGCACTCATATTCACTAGCAAGTTGAAACTAGTAGACTCATTTAATGTCTTAAGTAATTAGAATGACATGAATATATGCAAGATGATTTGGTTTGCATGCTTTGAATACAAGTAAGTACGCTAGAAAGAGACAATGAAAATAATATCCTAACCTGCATACACTTAAAAGTGCATTCAAATTTATCTTTCTTCTTGGAATCATTGTGTAGCCTGCTCATCATAGACTGACTGCGCATCCTCAGATATTTCATGTAAGCTTTTACCTGAATCAAATACAATATTATTTGTAGAAATATTCGGCAACCTTTCTGAAGTTTCTCCAATGATTAAGGAGCTAATTATCTATTATAAGTTCGTCAATAAAAAACAATTGATTGTTGATTGTCATTCCAGAAATATTTATATGTTCTCTCAAAAAACAGTAATGTGTGATTCACCAAAGTCAAGGCACTATTGGGGCACTATTGGGCCTTGACTTTGGTGAATCACACATTACTGTTTTTTGAATACCCACTTAGTTAATGCAAACTTATGATCGACGGGATCCTTGATCGTCGACTTTTTTAAATAAAGTAGCTTTATTTATCCAAGTTGTAATATTTTTCATTTTTGGTTTTAAAACCGAAACCGATCCGATTACAACCGAATCGAGGTTTTTGAAACTGAAACTGATGGTTCGATTGCGGTTACGGTTTTCATTTTCTAAAATCGAAGACTTTCGATTTCGGTTTCGGTTTTATCCAAAAACCGAGCCGAACCGTACTCTCCCTTACCATTTGGTATGGAGTTAATAGAGAGAGAATAAGCGGCAATGAACATAGAAATTCAACTAAAAAATTCAAATAGAACTTTAAAATTTACCGTTACATATTGTATTTAATATGTTATACTCCCTCCATCCCCTCATTTGTTTACATTGGATGGGGACACGGAGACCAAGACAATGCATAAAAAATGAGTAAAGTTAAATGAAAAGTGGGTAAAGTGGTGGGACCTATCAATATTTAATAATATATTTGAGATAGTGGAGGAAAGTAGTGGGTGTAATAGTATTTTTTATTATTAAATATGAGATAATGAGGGAAAGTAGTGGGTGTAATAATGGGGTAAACTTACTATTTACGATAACGTAAAGAAATGAGAGGGACATCCCAAAATAATAACCGTAAAGAAATGAGAGGGACGGAGGGAGTATATTATTTTGATCTAATGGGAGGAATCAGATCAGTGTATAGAAGGAAAATTGAATAGTACAAAAAGACATTTTTGAAAAGTTTAGAATCAACAAATTTTGAACTTTCGATAAATTTTCTAAGAATTATACAAGATTGTTGAATTGTATATGAAAAATCATACGAATTTTGGCAAAAGAATAAAATAAATGAAGAGTAAAGCTTTTGTGCAATGACTATGAATTTGCAGTTTTATAAAAATTGTCAAAGAAAGGAAAAAAATTACAAGATAATTCTCTAAAAAATGACGATATATATAAGAAGGTGGGTATCCTAAAATGACAATTATATCTTTATATGTAATAAGCGTAAAAGTGATTTAATGCAACTGTATATGATAAATACCGTTTGATCTTAACATAGATAAAGCATCGGTGGATATAATGTTAAAAAATGTATCTTATATAACAATTAGAATTATATTCAAATAATAATTAATGTATTTTAATAATTTATAATAATGATTGTATCTATAACAATTTGTTCGTACATATGTGAGAATAATGTCAATATATTGTGCATAATGATTTTATGTACATCTTTGTTATAAATTATTGATTTTAAAAAGATATATCTTTTTTATAAAATTAATGGTAGAGATATATTATTTATTAAAATTGTGCAATTCACTAAATTACTTTAACATGGATATTTTTGAAAAATGTATTTAAATTTACATATGAATAGTTAAAATTTTAATTATGGTACTAACTAAGAAATGCATTTGAGGTGAATTAGTAAACAAAATTCATGGAGTGAACTTTGGAAATTTCATCATTTTATGTCCGTATATATTTTCTGACAACGTACATGTGCGAATGTAAAGTGAGAAAAAAAAAGAGAAAATCCCATTCCCGGTATCACCATTCCCGGTATCAGTATCACTATACAGTTCCTAAATTTTGGAATATAGGATTTGAAGTAAGTACGCGCTATTAAATTATTGGGTAATGCTAAACATAGCCCTTAGGGCTATGATTAAGCATTAATATAAGTGGATAAATGTATTTAATATGTCAGTTTTGCACTTAATACATCAATTTTGCACGAATATCAATATAATTATTTAGCAATTTGGGATGTTTTTATTAATGAAAATTAATGTGAATGCAGGGAGGTCCACTATTATTACTTGAAAAATTGAATAATGATGTAAAGAAACTTTGAAAAATCAAAAATCAATTAAATAACTAAGAATAAATGTTGAAAATATGAGAATATATAATGTTAAGACTATGCCTCACCCATCTAGAAGGCAGCCACAAATTGGTAAACAATAACCAGCAGCAAAGCAGCAAACAATGACTTATTAGCAAGGTCAAGAAAACCAGCTAGAGCAATATCAAAAGAATCAGCTAGCAGCCATAGCAATAGAATCAGCTGGCAGCCCTGAAGCCTATAAATAGCCTCTGGATGTATTTGCAAAATACACAACACCCACAACATAAATTCCTCTAGACATCTCTTATATTTCTCTCTTTTTATATTCGGGTATAATTATTTAACCCGTAGAGAGTTGTTAACTTGGGCTATAATCTGTCAGCCTTTGATAAAATATTCTTATACTCCCATTTTATTATAGTGGATATTTTTGGCTCTCTCGCCGGTGGTTTTTTTACCTCTATTCAAAGAGGGTTTTTCCACCTAAAAATCCAGGTGTTATTTTTACAGTCTTTATATTTTTTTCTTTAAATCTTTGGTTGAATTATATCGCTTTCGCACTCTAAATCCTAACAAATTGGTATCAGAGTCATTATATTTTTCAACTAAGTTTTTTACTATGTCGACAAAATTCAATATTGAGAAATTTGACGGTAAAATTATTTTCGCTATATGGCGCGTTCAAATGCAAGCCGTTTTAATCCAAAATGGTTTAAAGAAAGCTCTGGATGGTAAATCAAAGAAGCCGGCCACTATGACAAATGATCAGTGGGTTGAAATTGATGAGAATGCGTTATCTGTGATCCAACTTTGTTTATCACGAGAAGTATTGCGTGAGGTCATCAAAGAAAAGTCCGCCGAAAGCATGTGGACTAAATTGAAGTCTCTCTACATGACCAAGAGCCTTGCAAACAAATTGCGGCTTAAGGAGCGTCTCTTCACACTCCGTATGTCAGAAGGTACTCCTATTCAAACTCACTTAAATGAGTTTAATTCAATTACTGTTGATTTAGAAAAACCTAGATGTCACTACTGATGATGAAGATAAAGCCGTTTTACTTATTGTCTCACTACCACCCTCATATAAACACTTCAAAGAAATTATGCTATATGGAAATCGTGTTAGCTTGTCTTTTGAAGATGTCAAGTCACATTTATTGTCAAATAAAAAATTTGATACCGAAATTCATTCTGAAAATTCGGGTGAAGGCTTGGTTATTAGAGGGAGAAATGCTGAAATTGCTAGTAACAGTAAGAATAGGCCCAGATCAAAATCTAGAGGTAGAAACTCTAAATTTTGTCGTTATTGCAAGAAGAAAGGACACTGATAAGTGGATTTATATCCACTTGGAGCGTTCCATATCGGCTTAAATTGATTGTCTTGGGCTCAAGTTTGTTGTAGTTTTGATGTGTTTTGCTTAGTTGTGCAGATTTACGAGAATGTTGATTAAGGTGGATGCTTCTATCGTTTTTGGAGAATTAATTGATTGAAATTCGGATTTCTGAGACGGTTGCGCAGTCTACACTGTTTTGGACATATCTGAAGTTCTAGAAGTCCGTTTTCAGCGATCTTACTGCCCACGCGAAGCTTGGGAGATTTTCTACAATATGGGACAGGTGTTGCATGGGCAGGTTGCGCGTGGTTGGCGCAGGCTGCGCGACAAACAGACTGCTGGGCGCAGGTTGCGCGCGGAAAATCTTGAAAATTATTGTTTTGGCCATATCTTGAGTTCTACAAGTCCGTTTTGGATGATTCAACTGCCCACGCGAAGATAACGGAATTTTCTATCATTCTAAGGTGGTCCGGAGTCCAGAATTATTGAAGAGAATTTTCCTTCAAAACAGAATCAACAGAAATTGCCAGAATTCAATTCTAAACAGGAAATTGCCAGAATTCCTACTTCTAATAAGTATGGTAATTGCTCTGGGCGGCTAGAACATTCCAGAGTCAGATCTACACTTGGAATTTGCAATTCTATTCTCATTCAAGAACGGAAATTGCCATACTCCTATTCCAACTCTAAAACGGCAATTGCTTGATGGAGAGGCAATTTGAGGCTATAAATACACATCTTGGGGTACAGAAAAAAACACAGACGATTACATATCAATTACTTAGGTTTATTTGTATCTTTTCATACTTTGTTTTTATCATGGTTTCATCTGATCCCATGATGACGAGATGTTCGATTACGAACTAATCGTTATCATGGGATTCTAACGGATTTATTTATGGAGCTTTAGTATCTTGATGCTTTACAGATCTGTGTGTGATGTATATCTGATATCCTCGTATGGTTGTGTTTCATGTATTTAGATGCGTAGCGAACATCTAATTTGTTAATCTCTTGCGAAACGAGAGTGGATCTTGAGATTTAGAACTTGCCATTATCTATATTACTTGTGACCACGTACGCTTGCGTGATTTAGTGCAAACAAGTTTTTGGCGCCGCTGCCGGGGATCATCGGTGTTTTATTTTTGGTTTATGTGCTTGTCAATAGTGGTCGTTAGAGTTTACTGACTCAGATTTTTCTTACCTATCTTGTTAGTTCGGTGTGTTTCAGGTACTTGAGTGTTTGAAGATGGCATGCGAGGAGTTGCCATGGTGGGCATATTCAAGGACATCCATGCCTCAGCAATGTGAGCGGTGTTTGGGCATTCATGATCCCTCACAATATTGTTACTACGAAGAAGTTGATCCATATGTCACTTATGAGGAACAACCATATTTTCCATACCATCCTCAACAGTACCAGCAAGATGTTCCAGATATGTCATATTACTATGGAAGTGAAGGGTTTCAACATCAGCAACCTACTCCTACTTTTCAGTCAGATGAGGTTCCTACTAGGGAGGAGATTATGATGTTTGTAAAGAGTAGCGAGGAGTCTCTCAAATCTTTGGAGATTCTAGTTGCTCAAGCTGTGAGAGCCTTGGAACAAGAGAAACAACAATTCACACCAGAAGCAATACCAGAAAATAATGGTGAATTGGAGCAAGGTACTGCATGCATTAGTGAGGAAGACAAATTCCAAGGTGAGGTGAGCATTCGCAAGCCATGTGAGGAATTTGATCATGTTAAGATGGTGGATAATTTGGAAAGGGCACTATTTGGGACAGACACTGATGAGCTGCACAAATTTCAAGAATTGGTATGTACGTACCAAGAGGCTGAAGAACATGGGAAAGATGCAGATCTTCTACTTGTCTCAGAGTGTAAAGATGGAGGTAGCGCATTAGAGCCAATGGAGGAAGTTCTCTTTGAGGAACCAAAGGCTTCAGCAACTTACATTTACCCTCCTCCATTATATTCAAGCGAAGCCCGCGAATGTGTGTTGTTCTACAAATTGACAGATTTTGGATCAATAGATGAAGGCATTGGAAAAGGACATAGTTGTTACACGAATAGGCCAAGCGAGGAGAAGGGGCAGAAAGTGTGCCGTCGTGATGATGATGAAGTCTCACGAAGAGAGGACCAGGCAAACTATTATCATCCTTAATGGAGGCTTGAAGTAACGTCAAGCTATTGACGTTAAAGAAGCGCTTCTTGGGTGGCAACCCAAGCATTGTTGTATATTGGTATGTTTTCTACTTTCCCTTGTATTTACTTCCATTCAATGAGGACATTGAATATTCTAAGTTTGGGGGTGGTTTGAGGGATAAGTAGTGTATATATATGTGATTGTTAGTCATTGTGTTCATGTAGGATTTCATGCTTTGCATATTAGTAGTAGTTCATGCATATATGTTCGTATTATTTACGTCTGTTTCATGTAGGACATTCTGTTATTTTTGTTCGTATATCATTTGAGTTCATTTTAGTTGCATTTTCATGGTATGCATTTTTCATGATTCCTTAGAACGAGCTAATTCTGATTGGTAGGTAGGTGTCTAATTGAGTGTGGTAATGATGAGTAGAGGGTTGATTTATAGTTTCTATGAAATTGACTTGCATGCTTCAGAAATAAAACTAATTACACAGTCTCATTGGGTGCTTTGGGGCTAGGTTAGGGTCATGCTTGTTTGGATGTTTTGAGATTTAATCACTTGTTTATATTTAGAATTTTCGTTATTCCCTTGATGGCGTAGGAGCACTAAAGTCTAAGTTTGGGGGAAACCAGGAATTTCATGCTAATTGTTATTAATAATGGCTAGGTGTCAAATGGCTAGTAGCCGGCTCATATTTTTATGAGTAGTCTAGGGTTGGAATTGAGAATTCTCATTCCAGATTGCATACATAAAAAAAAAGAGAAAAGAGAAAAAAATTAGAAAAAAAAAGAGAAAAAAAAAAGTCAAAAGTGTCAATTGTTTATATGCAAAATTAACCAGGGTGAGCTCTTTAATACTCGAGCTATTAAGTTCGCGGGGACTTTGTGCCTAGTGACCTAAGGCTTTTATAGTCTGGGATCCACTAACCCAACGCTCGCTACATGGGTATTATTGTATAAGCCTTTTGGGGTCTCATCCATTGCACGGTTAAATAAGCATGATTGTATATATGTGTCGTAGTAGTTAGTAATAAAGCATGAATTTCTGTCTACCTTGGATAAGGATGGAGGTGTTCCTAGGTTATGAAGTGTCTACAGTCTATTCTATTTATAAACCTGTGATTGTCTTGGCGAAGAATATGTATGATTTTTGACCTAGTGTTGGGAGTATTTCTGATGAGCATCGCACACACGCACGTTTCTGTTCATGTATTGTTAGTATACGGGGACTTAGTCGAGCTCTATTTGGATTTAGTTGCATTCTTTGAGATATTTGCTTGTTAGTTAGTTTTGGTTAGTTTGAAGGGGATCGTTGCATTTTCATTCTAGTTGCATTCATGCATTGCATTGCATTAGATTAAATGGATTTTGTGGGTTCATTCGCTATAGGCCCTCACGAGACCTTACTCATCCACTAGGGCTGCCTAGGGGTTTAAAGGGCTTGTTGCATATGCCAAATGCAACCGTGATCACCTACGGAAGTGGTATTAATTAGTTAGTTGTAATTGTTTATGCTTGAGGACAAGCATCGGTTTAAGTTTGGGGGTGTGATAAGTGGATTTATATCCACTTGGAGCGTTCCATATCGGCTTAAATTGATTGTCTTGGGCTCAAGTTTGTTGTAGTTTTGATGTGTTTTGCTTAGTTGTGCAGATTTACGAGAATGTTGATTAAGGTGGATGCTTCTATCGTTTTTGGAGAATTAATTGATTGAAATTCGGATTTCTGAGACGGTTGCGCAGTCTACACTGTTTTGGACATATCTGAAGTTCTAGAAGTCCGTTTTCAGCGATCTTACTGCCCACGCGAAGCTTGGGAGATTTTCTACAATATGGGACAGGTGTTGCATAGGCAGGTTGCGCGTAGGGATGGGCATTCATCCCGGCCCGCCCGATCCCGATCTGATCCCCGCACCGAACGGGGCGGGGATTCGGGGATTTTTTCGGGTACGGGCCGGGGAGCGGGGACAATTTTCAAAAAAAACCGGGGAGCGGGCCGGGGCCGGGTTTTTATGTGTCCCCGGCCCGATCCCCGACCCCCGCCCCGATTTTCTCTACCCGGTCCGATTTTCAATCCCGACTTTCACCACACTTTAATACAAACATACATACATACATACATATATATATATATATATTAATCATATATTAATATAAACGAATTTCCAATACTTCATATTGGAAACAAAAAGATCTTTTAATTTTATATGTTTATCTTTTTAGTAGTTAAATAACTTCATTTCCATGTTATTTATAATTGTTTCTTTAAGTAATATTTTTTTTTTATCTTAATTTAGTACATTTGAGCTCACTAATTAGTATTTAAAATTATTTAAAATTATTTTTAGTTTTAAATAAAATTCCCCGATTCCCCGCGGGGATCCCCGTTACCCGTTTGGGCCGGGGACGGGGAATGAAAAATTGTCCCCGACGGGGATCGGGCCGGGGACGGGGATCGGATTTAAATTCGGGGATGGGGGCGGGGATAGCACTCCCCGGCCCCGAAGTGCCCCGACGCCCATCCCTAGTTGCGCGTGGTTGGCGCAGGCTGCGCGACAAACAGACTGCTGGGCGCAGGTTGCGCGCGGAAAATCTTGAAAATTATTGTTTTGGCCATATCTTGAGTTCTACAAGTCCGTTTTGGATGATTCAACTGCCCACGCGAAGATAACGGAATTTTCTATCATTCTAAGGTGGTCCGGAGTCCAGAATTATTGAAGAGAATTTTCCTTCAAAACAGAATCAACAGAAATTGCCAGAATTCAATTCTAAACAGGAAATTGCCAGAATTCCTACTTCTAATAAGTATGGTAATTGCTCTGGGCGGCTAGAACATTCCAGAATCAGATCTACACTTGGAATTTGCAATTCTATTCTCATTCAAGAACGGAAATTGCCATACTCCTATTCCAACTCTAAAACGGCAATTGCTTGATGGAGAGGCAGTTTGAGGCTATAAATACACATCTTGGGGTACAAAAAAAAACACAGACGATTACATATCAATTACTTAGGTTTATTTGTATCTTTTCATACTTTGTTTTTATCATGGTTTCATCTGATCCCATGATGACGAGATGTTCGATTACGAACTAATCGTTGTCATGGGATTCTAACGGATTTATTTATGGAGCTTTAGTATCTTGATGCTTTACAGATCTGTGTGTGATGTATATCTGATATCCTCGTATGGTTGTGTTTCATGTATTTAGATGCGTAGCTAACATCTAATTTGTTAATCTCTTGTGAAGCGAGAGTGGATCTTGAGATTTAGAACTTGCCATGCTAGCATAGGATAGGTTGATGTTTTAACATCATGATTTGTGGCGTAAATAGAGATATTATGCTGCCCTATGTGATCTTTGTGGATAACTTGTTCTTCAACCGTTATGTTTTCAAATTCTATAGACATATAGGGTCTAAGCATAATTGGTGTCTATTCATCTTCTATCTCTTTTGTGGATGTATGTTTAGTTTGGTATACGTATACTGAGAGGTAGCGTGTACTTGTTTCGTGTTATCCGATCAGATATCATAACCATTGCATGTAGTGATTAAAGGCGTCAGATCTAAGTGAAGTATTTAATGAAGTTAGGATCCCATGTTTTCTCTTGCAGAAGTAATTCGATTCCAATTCTTGTTAGTTAGTCAATTCTTAGGTTGTTAATTTACTTCTTAGTTAATTTAGTTTATTAAACCTAAAATTGTTATTTGTCTTAGCAGTGCATAATAACCATACATTGTTGCATAGGTACACAACTGAACTAAAACCATAACCAGATCTCTGTGGGAACGAACTCAACTTATATCTATATTACTTGTGACCACGTACGCTTGCGTGATTTAGTGCAAACAGACACGAAATCTCTGAATGCTTAAAATTGAAAAATAAGCAAGAAGATAAGGGTAAAGTTAAACAATCCGATCACCATGCTGAAGCTAGTGTCGTTGAATCCGGTTCTGATGGGGAGTTATTATTAGCATCTGATGTAGAGCAAAGGTCTAGAAATGAGTGGATACTTGATTCTGGCTGTACATTCACATGACACCTAATAGAGATTGGTTTATTACTTATGAGTCAATTGTTGGTGGTCTTGTTTTAATGGGCAACGATGCTCAATGCAAAGTTATCGGTTCAGGTACAGTCCAAATTAAAACTCATGATGGTATTATTAGAACTTTGACTGGTGTCAGACACGTCCCTGACTTAAAACGAAATCTCATTTCCTTAGGCACCCTTGAATCACTAGGGTGTAAGTATTCAACTGAAGGTGGAGTTCTAAAAGTGTCCAAAGGTGCTCTTGTATTGCTAAAGGCAAATAGATTTGGTAGTTTGTATATGCTGCATGGTTCAACCGTTTTAGGTTCTGCAGCTGTCATCTCATCCAGTGACAATACCAATTTGTGGCATATGCGTTTGGGCCACATGAGTGAGAAGGGAATGCAGGTCCTCAACAAGAAAGGAAAACTCGGAAGCCATTGTACCGGTAAGGTTAATTTCTGCGAAAACTGTATTTTTTGTAAGCAGAAAAAGGTTAGTTTTTCAAAAGGCGTTCATAGAACTAAAGGTACATTGGATTATATCCATTCGGATCTTTGGGGTCCTTCACGAGTTCCTTCTAAAGGAAGATGTCATTATATGCTGACCATTATTGATGATTTCTCAAGAAAGCTCTGGGTTTATTTTCTAAAACACAAAAATGATGCATTTTCAACTTTCAAAAATTGGAAAACCTTGATTGAAAACCAGACTGGTCAAAAGGTGAAAAGATTAAGAACTGACAATGATCTTGAATTTTGTTCTACTGAATTTAATGTTTTCTGCAAAAAGGAAGGTATTTCCAAACACGACAACATTCCAGGGACCCCGCAACAAAATGGAGTTGCAGAACGTATGAACAGAACTATATTGGAGAAAGTTCGTTGTTTACTCTCTCATTCTGGCTTGGGGAAAGTGTTTTGGGCAGAAGCGGCATCCACGACATGTTATTTGATAAACCTCTCCCCAAACAGTTCACTTGACGGCAATATTCCAGAAGAAGTTTGGTCAGGTAAACCTGTTGATTATTCTAACCTTAGAATATTTGGTTGTCCTGTTTATTCCCATGTGAACGAGGGAAAATTGGAACCTCATGCGAAAAAAATGCATTTTCTTGGGGTATGGCTTAGGGGTCAAAGGTTATCGGGTGTATGACCCCGAGTCTAAAAAGATTTTTCATAGCCGAAATGTTACATTTAATGAAAATATTATGTTATCTTCTGGAAAAGATGTTGTTGCTTCCCCTACAGGTACAAATGATATAGATATTACCGGAGAGAAGGTGGAGTTCGAAGTCAAAACTTCAGATGAAGAGGAAAATGTCCCAACTTCCTCCACTCCACAAAATTCCAACGATCAAACTATTGCTGCTGACCACAAAAGTCCACAACGTCAACCACAAAGGAGAGGTTTACCACAACCATGGTCTATGGCTCAAAATCTTCCTGAACAGAGACCAAAAAGGACGACTCAAAGATACGTTGACCAAAGTGCCAACATTGCTTTTGCTTTAGCAGTTGCGCAAGAGATTGATGATTCTAATGAGCCCAGAAGTTACTCTGAGGCTATCTGAAAGGCATATGACTCAGCCTATTTGTAGTTAGAGGATCCTAATCAACTTAAACCAAATTGTAATAAGTAAATATACATATGAACTGTCACAAGAATCTCAAGAAGTATTATCTGTCAGAAGAAAGAAGAAAAGTCAATCTATAGTTTTGATGTCATACACTGGAAGACGATTCAGTTATCTGATCAAGCCCCAGTATAGCATTGAAGTGAATGGATTCATTTGAACAGTGACAAAGATTTTTCGAGTGATAGTTTGAAGGTCAGTTACAGTACAAGAGAATTGAGAGAAGAAATAAACCACAACCTAAAGTCAAAAGTGAAGAAGCATCGTTGAAGTTAGTCGTTCATGAACCAGACAGTACATCGAACGTCAACACAAATCAGTGGTAATTCTTTACTACCTTCAGTGGTTTGTAAGAATTAAATTAATTATTTATTGATTTAAATAAATTCATTTATAATTGATATAAATCATTTAGTTGATTTAATTAAATGAATTAATTCTAGAAGAATTAATTTATTTATTAAATTAATTATTGTATCAATTAAATATGAATTAGTTAATCATTAATTAATTAAATGGATCAATATGACTTAAAGAAAGAAGGTTGGATTATGTCTTGGAGAAGAAAAATTCGGTATGACCTAAATTTAAGTCATACCGACAGTATTCAGAATAATGTCTTATCGAGCCATTCAAGATTATGTCTTACCGACCTGATTAAGTCATACCGACCTCTGCCAGCTGTTTTAAGTCATACCGAACTTCTGATTAAGTCATACCGACAAGTTTTATGTCTTAATGGAGGTTTGTGTAAGTCTTAATGAAGAAAAATCAAGTCTTGGTAGCAGTTTAAGTCATGCTGGAGCAGTTAAATATCCTACAGAAAGCCAGCAAGACCTGTTACTGATATAAAAGAACAGAACAGAGCAGATTAGGTCATAACCAAGAAACACAGCAGAAAACATAACATCCAGAACAGATTTCTCTCTCAAGAACACCAAGAACACAAAAGCTTAAACAATTCCCAGAAATTCAAGTTCTTCATCTTTGTAATATTCTATCCGATAGAACTTGTTTATTTGTGATTCTTGTACTACTAGCGAATTAAGTTTCCTAGTTCTTATCTTGATTATTATTAACTAAATTAGAAAAGTTCATGTCGAATTTTCTAATTAGTTATTAACATCTTGATAAGTTGTTATACTGATTTTGTAACACCACATCAAGTTAATATACAGTTATATTAAACTTGAAAAATTGTGTTAAATAATTCCGCACATAAATTTGTCTTTATCAAATTTTATTTAAAGGAAAAATTTCGATAAAAAGGTAAAGATTGTATTCAACCCCCCCTTCTACAATCTTATCGGACCTAACAATTGGTATCAGAGCTGATTGATTGATACACAAATCAAAGATCCCATTTTACTCGATTAAAAATCATCCCCGAATTTTTTAACTCTCTTAAAAATTTCATCATGTCTTCTAAAGTTGGAACTGTGAAAATTCCCATTTATGACAAAAACAGTTATGATATGTGGAAGAACAAAATGTTAATGTTCCTCGAGGTTGCAAATCCTAAATACATGAAAGTCTTATCAGAAGGACCAATAATACCTTTTGGATTAATTCCTGAAGTTGTTACTGATGGAAAAGTTATTTCCCCTGCAAAGTTTGTACACAAAGATTCTTCTGAGTACACTCTTGTTGAAAGAGAGGAAGCTGGACTTGACATTAATTTAAAACTGATCTTAATAGATTCTCTAGACTCTGTAATGTACAGTCATGTGATAAACTGCAAGACTGCAAAGCAAATGTGGGAAACCATTGAAACTGTGAATGAAGGAAAAGAGGAAGTTAGGGAGAATTGACTAGAAATTCTGACATCTGAGTATGAACACTTTCGATCAGCATCCAATGAAAGTATTCAAGATGTGTTTGAAAGATATAACAAACTTGTCAACAATTTACAAATGCATGGCAAGTACTACACTCAGAAAGAGATCAACAGAAAATTTCTACTGTCAATGCCTGTTCATCTAGAACATAGAATTACAGCTATCAGAGAGTCGAGGAATCTAAGTGAAATTACTGTAGAAAGACTCTTTGGTGTTTTAAAAACCTATGAACTGGAACAATCTCAACAAAAGGAGATTTATGGAAAAGGAAGAGTTGCTAATACTTCTACAGCTCTTATTGTTGAGAACAAACAGGAAATGGAAGATAAGGTTATTCAACCTTGTAGTGTTGACAGTGGCAAGCTTGAAGTTGAAGTTGGTCAAACGAATGCTAGTCTAGATGAAGGAGACTTCTATTCGTTAGAAGAGCTAGATCAGTTGGAAGATGAGTCCATGGCTTTGTTGGTAAGGAAATTCAGTAACTTCAGATTCAGGAAGAATCCCAAGTTCAGGTACAAATCTAACTATAACAGGTTCCAAAGAGGAGGTTCTTCATCCTCAAGTAACAGAGGAGGTTACAAAACTGGAACAGTTGAAAGAAGTAAAATTAGATGCTACAACTGTAATGAACTTGGACATTTCGCTACTGAATGTCAGAAGCCAAAACAAAAACAAAGAAAAGACTTTGGATCTGAGAAGAAGAAGACAGGTAAAGCCTATGTGGCTGCTGGAAAGAGTTGGGATGATACAAACTCTGAAGATGAAGAGTATGGCAATCTTGCCCTGATGGCAAAATCTGATAACTCCAGTGGTACTTCATCTGAGGTATCATGTACTGAAAGTCAGTATATTTATCAACTTAGTGATACACTAGGTAATGCTAATAGAGAGATTGAAAGGATCAATTTGTTAAATACAGATCTTAGTAATCAATTATCAGAATTACACGATGTACAAAATTGCCATGATAAACAAAAATCAGAAATAAGAATTCTAAAAGAACTTGAGAGGTCTCTAGCGTTGATAGTGGTTCAACAACGTGAAACAATAGCTGAGCTAGAAATAAGGGTTAGTGCTACTTCTAATTCATGTAAAGTGGCTAAAGAGTTGTTTAACCAACAAGCTATTAATCAAATCGTAGGAATTGGGTTTGATTATAATGAAGCTATTAGACGAAAAAGCATTATTACCCCTAATCGTGTCAGTGCTGTAGAAAGGGGTATACCAATAGTGCTTAAGGGTGTTAGTAACCCACTCTTTAAGACATACATAGCAGAACCTTTGGATACAACATCTTTAATCATTAAGGAAGAGATGCGCATTGAGGATTTAGCTAATGGCGTAGTCTTAGAAAGTAATAGATGTTGTTAAAAATGATGAAGATAGAAAGTCTGTGTTTAAGAAAACAGAAAGAGTTGGTGAGTCTACTAGTTCCTTGAAAACTAGTAGTAGAAGTAACAACATGAATAAATGCAACAACATATCTACCATGAATGCTATTCCTGTTATTGATACTGCTAATAAGAAATGCAATGCTGTTAATTGCATGTCTTGTGCTTTTAATATAATGTCTGCTTACTTTAACGGTAATCATGCATGTGTTGATAAGAATGTTCCTAGACAGCATATGAGCAGAAATAAACATATTAGATCCAAGACTGTAACACCACCTAATTCTAAGATTAGGACTCCAAGTCCTTCTCAGGATATGGTAAAGACATGGTCACCCAAGCTGAAACCAAAACAAGTTAAAGCTGTTTACATGGTTAAATGTCCAGTACCTGAAGAAAATGTTGTTAAAATAAAAAGTGTTGCTTTACCTGATAAAGGTCAATTCTTTAAGTACTCCGGACCCAATCAAATTTGGGTTCCGAAGAAAGTCTAACCAATTTGTCATTGCAGGGTTTGAAACATGTTGAACGAGTCATGTGGATTCTGGACAGTGGATGTTCAAGGCATATGACCGGAGATAGAGCCCTGCTGACAAAATGTGGTGGAGAAGGCCGGCCCAGTCGTTACCTTTGGAGATAACAGCAAAGGTAAAACTGATGGTTATGGCAGATTAGAAGCTGGAAATGTTATCGTTGAAGATGTCTCTTTTGTGAATGGCCTTGAGCACAATTTGTTCAGGATTAGTCAATTCTGTGACAAAGGTTATGAAGTTCATTTCAACAAGAAGAATTGTCTAATATCACACAAGAGAAATGAAAGGCCGCAGTTGACTGGAGTAAGAAAAGGAAACTTGTACATAGCCAATATGAACTCTGGAAGCACAGAAGAAATTAGATGTTTTTATTCAAAGGCATCCACTGATGAAAGTTGGTTATGGCACAAGAAACTTTCTCACCTAAACTTCAAAACAATGAATTCTCTAGTTAAAAGAGAATTGGTGAGAGGTTTACCTTCAATTGAATTTACTCAGGAAGGTCTATGTGATGCTTGTCAAAAAGGAAAGTTAAAAAGGGCAACTCACAGAAGCATTAACACATCATCAATAAATGAACCATTTCAACTTCTCCATATGGATTTGTTTGGTCCAGTTAGTGTGATGTCTATGTCAAGAAAAAGATATGCTCTAGTGATTGTTGATGATTTCTCAAAATTCACATGGGTACTATTTCTGAACTCAAAAGATGAAACTCCACAACTGGTAGTTGATCACATTAAGTTAATTGAGCTGGACTCTAATCGTCCAGTAAGAGCTATAAGGTCAGACAACGGAACTGAATTCAAGAATGCAGTTCTGAAGGATTTTTGCACTGAAAAGGGTATAACTAGACAGTACTCGGCTCCCAGAACTCCTCAACAAAATGGGGTAGTTGAAAGAAAGAATAGAACCTTGATTGAAGCTGCACGTACTATGATAAGTGAATCAAGGCTTCCATTGAGCTTTTTGGCTGAAGCTGTCAACACTGCATGCTATACCCAGAATCGAACACTTATCAATAAAGACTTAATGAAGACACCATATGAAGCTCTACATGACAAGAAACCAACTCTCAAGTACTTCCATGTATTTGGGACAAAATGCTTTGTGCTGAAAGAAGGAGATGATCAAGGTGGTAAATTTGAAGAAAAAGCACATGAAGCAATATTTATTGGTTATACTAGAAGAGCCTACAAGGTGTATCTTATTGATCAACAGAAATCTATGGAAAGTGTCAATATTACATTTGATGACACAAAACTCCCAAGTATCCAAAATGAAGATCCATCTGAAAAGCTTAAGTTTGATGATATGTCAGACTCAGATTCAGATGATGACAACCAACCTGACGTTGTTGCTGATAATAATAATCCAAATGTTGGTGGTAATGATCAAGGTGATGCTGGTGAAAACAATGATAATTTTCAAGACACCACTGATACTCTTGAACCATAAACAAGTCAAACTGGCAACAACTCAGGGGGAGATAATGAAGGGTCAACAAGTCATACTCAACATCATACAGAAGATCAAGGCGGATCGTCAAGATCAATTCTTCCCAGACAAACTGTTTGGAATAGAGCTCATCCTTTTGAGCTGATTCTTGGTGATCCAGATGTTGGTGTGAAAACAAGAAGAGCTTATCAGAATCAATGTAACTATTTTGGGTTCTTGTCAGTTATGGAACCTAAGAAAGTAGAAGAAGCTCTATCTGATCCTGATTGGGTGATTGCTATGCAAGATGAACTCAATCAATTTAAGCAACTAGAAGTATGGAAGCTGGTACCCAGACCTAAAGATAGAAAAGTGGTGGACACAAGATGGGTATTCAGAAACAAACTAGATGAAGATGGCACTGTGATAAGAAAGAAAGCAAGATTGGTAGCTAAAGGTTATTCTCAAGCTGAAGGCATTGATTATGACGAGACCTATGCTCCAGTGGCAAGACTTGAGGCCATCAGAATATTCTTGGCATTTGCATCCTATTCAATATTCAAAGTTTATCAAATGGATGTCAAGAGTGCCTTTCTGAATGGTAAGCTAGATGAAGAAGTGTATGTAGAACAGCCCCCTGGTTTTGAAGATCAAGATCATTTGGACTATGTCTACTTTCTTTACAAAGCTATCTATGGTCTTAAGCAAGCCCCAAGAAAATGGTATGACACTCTCTCTGAATTTCTATTAGAAAATGGTTTTATAAGAGGTGTCATAGACAAAACGCTCTTCAATTAAAGACATAAGAATGATATAATACTAGTCCAAGTCTATGTGGACGATATTATATTTGGGTCTACTAACGAGCTTCTATGCAAGAAGTTTTCTAAGTTAATGCAGGGTAGGTTTGAAATGAGCATGATGGGAGAACTGAAATTCTTTCTTGGATTACAAATAAGTCAGAGACAAGATGGAATATTTATTTGTCAATCCAAGTACATTAAGGAACTCCTCAAGAAATATCACATGGAGGAGTGCTCATCAGCAAAGACACCATCAACTATAGCTGTCAAAATTGGTTTATGTGAAAGTTCTGCCAAGGTAGATATCACAGGCTATAGAGGTATGATTGGCTCATTGCTTTACCTAACTGCTAGTAGACCAGATATAATGTTTGCCACATGCTTGTGTGCAAGGTTCCAAGCGAACCCTAAAGAAATCCATCTCACTGCTGTCAAAAGAATCTTAAGATATCTAAAGGGTACGCCTAATTTAGGCATCTGGTACCCTAATGAAACTGGTTTTACTTTAATTGGATATACAGATTCTGACTATGCAGGAAGTGTTGTAGACAGGAAAAGTACATCTGGGAGTTGTCAATACCTAGGTGGAAGATTGGTATCCTGGTTCAGTAAGAAACAGCAAACAGTTTCCAACTCTACAGCCGAAGCTGAATATATAGCTGCTGGAAGTTGTTGTGCTCAGATCTTATGGATTAGGAATCAATTAATGGACCATGGCATTGTATTAGAAAATATCCCTATTTTATGCGATAATACAAGTGCCATAGCAATCGCCAGCAATCCTGTGCAGCACTCAAGGACAAAGCACATTGACATAAGGTATCATTTTATAAGAGAGCATGTAATGAATGGTACAGTGCAACTACTATTTGTAGACTCTGGAGATCAAACTGCAGATATTTTTACTAAGTCGCTTAATGAATCCTCATTCACTAAAATTGTTAGTGAATTGGGTATGTTAAACAGTCCTAGTAATTAATACTGTTAATATCTGAAATTTGATCTTTAATAATTTTGCAAGTGATTATTCTGTGAATATTTGTTGTTTGAAATCACTTGTATTATTATTTTACCATCTGATTTTCTTGCTTGTTTAGTTATTTTTCACTCTGTTTATTCATATTATTTAATACTTCATACTTCTGTATTTTTAGAATATTTGTAGATATTTATTTCTATTTTAATAATTAATTTATCATATGTTTTGTAATGTTTGTCCTGTTAATATTGCTTTGTTTTCGTTAATAGGATAGCATATGGTATTTATAATTATTTTTATTATTTGTTTAATTTTATATAATATTTTTATTATTTTTTTAAGCTAATTGTATATTTTTGTGTGTTTATTTAAATTATTTGTATATATTTTAATTTATTTTAATAAGTATTATGTCTTAAATTAAATCAGAATAATAATAGGTCTTATTAATAAGTCTATTATATTTAATAAGTCTTAATTATGTTAAGTCTTATCTGATTAATTCTGTTTTTAATTTTTGGTCTTATTCGGTTTATTTTTTGGTTAAGTCTTATTCTTCTATTTTTAGTTAAGTCTTATCAGGTGTTTATATTTAAGTCTTATTCGTTAAGTCTTGTAAATAAATTAGGTCTTAGTTGTCTTAAATAATCAGTATGACTTAATTAGGATAAGTCTTACTGGTCGTTTGTTAAGTTAAGTCTTAACGAGGTTTTTAAATTTAAGTCTTATTCCATTCAAGTCTTAACTAGTTTTGTTTATATTAAGTCTTAGACATTTAAGTCTTACTGAGTATTAACATAATTTTAAGTCCTATTCGTTTTAGTCTTATTGTCTATAATTAATTTAAGTCTTAATCAGTTTATATATATATAAAACAGGTAACAGTTTTAAGTCTTTATAGTTAAGTATTGTTAGTTATTTTTTAAGTCTTATTCGTCTATTCAGTATATATATATAGTAGTTAGTTGAGTTAAGTCATATTTTGGTTTATGTCATTCTCTCAAGTTAAGTCTTAGAGAACTAAATAGATACATACATATATACACAAACATACCAATCGTTCATGTCCGATTTTTGTCTCAAATCTTGCTGATAATGACGAACTAATCACATAACTCGACTCCTTGTCTGATTATCTACGTTTTGAGTGTTTAAAATCGTGTTTTGGTTCCGTTTTTGAAGAATTTGTTGTTCGAAAAATCGATTTTTAGATCTGATTTTCAGAGCAACTGGTTTCGATTCTTGAAAAACTAAAAATATACGGTTGTTTGTGTGTATACAAGGATCATTGTGTGAATTTTTCAGATTTTTTCAACAACTTTTAATTTTTTCGAATTTTTAATTAATTATTAATTCGAAAAATTAATTTTTAAATTATAATTTTGTAAAATCTGAAATTTTCAAAGAAATTAAATCTTGATTAAAATGGCTGATCGATTTGAAATTATTAAACATAATTTAATCGGTTATTTTGATCCAGAAAAATGTTCAGTTGAACGTTTTCGACCGTGGATTCGTTTTTTAAATGAAAATTCACTGGTTCGCACTGCTTTGAGCTTGGATGCTCCATTAAAAATTGAACCTTTGCGAATCATGTGTACTACTGCTGTCATTTCTAATGATAACAGATCTTTTGTCTTCTCTGTAGGAGACAATCAATACACAGTGAATGAAAATACATTAAATACGGTCTTAAATTTTCCAACTGACAATTTCGAAGAGTTACCATCATATAACGCCCCCAAATCTGAGGTCAAAGATTCCGGTTGTCACATCACCATCCAACCATATCATACCTGTATTAACTGCACAACTCCACCATACATCCTTCCAGACCTCAATCTTAAGCACAAACAAGTTAGAGCCTCAGAAACGATAATCAAAAGTGCCACTAAATATTACAATTCATTTGTACAAATCAGAGTCTTACGCAATTCCGCTTATACAACTATACTTGAAGACAAGTCTTACTATTACAGTTGAAAACCTATCAGACTACTCTGTAGTATTTATCAGGAACTAAATCATCTCCGTGGTAAATCTTCTACTCCTCTTCTGCTGGTGCAGAGTTAACCGGCCAGATTCTTCTCTTTTTGGAAAGTTTTTATAAAGCAAGAATGAGCTACATAATGCTCAGCAAGTTCACCATTTTGCAAAATAATAATGTGGTTTATTTCGAAAACATTCCCAACTATATGGGTATATATCTCAGATTTCAAAACATAATTGGACAATGTATGTGTCCGAGTTTGAATAAAACATCTATACTCACTAAGGAGCTTTAACAATAACATATGAACCCTTTATAAGGTTCCCATTTCAATATACCTCAAGTTTGAAAATATATACATATGAGTATATCATTTTCGGCAAAACATTCTACGATTAACATACTGTACAGGGAATACATCATTGCAAACCTCTTTCCTTCCATTAGCTTAGAAGGTTTCTCATACAAAAACATTTCATTCTTTGAAACAATTGCAAGAGTGCACTAACACGTGCCAATCTTCTCATCAAAAACCACACTATCAGCAACTTGGCACTTAGGCCCAAGAAGCAGTGTTTGAGTATTTTTCCAAAGTGGAGGATGGGACTGGAAGAAAACATAAAAACCTGACAGGGATTGACGATGATCAGTCGCCACATCCAAGTCCAATAATCCGCGGGTCTTCTCTACCGGTAGAAGGATAGAAACTACATCCGTAACTATCCCCGAGTGAAAAATACATCCGTAATCACCCTCGATGAAAACTACATCCGTAATCATCCTTTGGCAACACCTGGGCCGGAATAATAATTGATGAACCGCCTGGCTCACGGCCGCTTACACATCCCGGGAATCGTTCGTCAACGGTTCCCACACCTGCCGGAGTCCCTTTTTCTTTTTCTTTTGAAAACTTGATTTTTGATTGAAAAGAGAGTAATTGAGGTCCGACATCAGTCGACCGATGATTCTTGAAATCATACAAGAAGCGGAACCTGACCGGGGGTTTTCGAAAATGTTTTGAGTTCGAAAGAGTTCGAGTTTGAAAGTATTAAATGTATCTTGGATTGACTTTGTCTTTAAAATAATGAACAATAATTAATAAATGATATTTTAAGATTTAATATTAATAATTAATAAAATAATTATTCGATAAAATAAACTTTTAATCCAAGACAGGGTTTCGAGTATTTACGAAGATACGAAAATAATACTTGAGTATACGATACTCCCCGAATGACCCTTCGGGTTTTCGCAATTTAATTACGATATAATAATATACCGCTCCCCGGTCAATAGTATATACGGACCGCTACGACCTCTATTGCTAGAGTCGTTGTCCGAGGAAAACATTTCAATCTAAGTTCAAGGGGTACAAACATATATGTACTTATACAATCTCAATTGCATCAATACTTCGATAAACATAACATTTGATATGATTGAAAACTACAAACACAACAGTGAAAGTCCTTGTATATGTATAAGTTTTGAAAAGTAAACTTGCCTTGGTTTGGTTGGGGTGGTCGAACGTGTGGAGTGGAACGATCTATACATAAGCAATAACCGCTCGTTAGTACCTTAACAATATCTCTTTAATTACGGGGTTTTAGGGGGTACGAAATTAACTTAACGACTTCGTCTTATGACACTCTAGCCCCGTTATAGGTTCATGTCATCACTCAATTACGCTCGTCACTTATTCGACTTAATTTAGTTACCATATCCGAGTCATAATCATTACCCCTAGAATTATACTCCACTTAACGACTTTTTCCCTTGCGCGAATTTTACTCTAGCATTTTTATAAAATTGAAAAATTCATATTTTAATCCAATTCTTTTTGTGTAGCCTTCACCACTGCATTTCCTAGTTTCTCAAATTTTTCCATGATCCCACATAAATGTTTAGGGGTTTAAACAAGGTTCACAAGGGGGTCACTTAGTGCAGTCCGGAATCCAGAAACACATTTTACTTCTCCGGCCATAACTTAAAATCTATACATCACCTAGTCATGAACCTTACATTTCCAGAAAATACATTCAAATATCTTTCCAAAAATATATGGTAGGACCTCAGGGGACAAGATTTGGGAGTTCAAAACCATGTTACAAGACAGGTCAAGTTTCTGGGAAAATTCAGCATGTATGTTTCACTTAGATCAACCAATATTCTTACTTCCATAACACAACCAACATCTAATTCACTTAGTTCATGCTTTATAACATTCACGGAGATACATATACTAACCACAATCATAAAAATCACAATCACAACACTAAAACTCAAGATCCATATCATCCACCACTTGAACATCCAAGATTAACACAAAAATACATGGATCTATCACCAAACATCATAAACACTACATAGCCAAAAGGGTTTATGATTTTTATACCTTATTGAGTACCTAGGAGCCTTGGGTAAGCCTTAAAAAACTCAAGAACACCTTGAATGATCTCCTACAACACTTATAATCCAAGATCTATAAGAAAAACTCAACATGGTTACTATTCACAATATCTTCAACAATTAATATCTTGAAATTGAATGGGTGAAAGGACTTGAAATTCTTAGTATACCTTTCTTAGATGATGGAGATAGTCTAGGAATTATGCCTTGATTTATGAGTGAGGAGAAATGGGAGAAAGAAAAATGTTTTCTTCCTTGTATGGTCTTGGCCGAGAGCTTTGTGTTCAAGGGGGGGAGAGCTTTGTGTTTTTGATTTTTGTTGTTTGGTTGAATAATTGATAAAGTGCTTGGGTGATACATATGAGTGTAAGTATATACATGGTACAACCTAGGTATGGCCTCTTGTACTCTTGTCCCCTCCTTGGAAAAAGAAATGTAACTAGTTACTATTCCTCTTACCATTTGGTTTAACTAGTTTGCTTTCTCCTAACTACTTGGTTGCATGGGACTTGCATGCAATACTACTCCTTGTATCATTATTCTTCCACCGATGCTTGTCACTTAAACTTCAATTCGTATCGTATTTTAATTAGTCTCTCGTAATAATATTTTGTCGCGTAGAGATTTCCCCTATAATTCCTTAAGTACTTAATTGTGTAATTTCCTCGAATATCCATAATTCCTCCTCATAATCCTTAATAAATCTTTTAATACTCTAATCATTCTCAAATCCCAGGTTTTATAAATCTTACTAACAATAAGACTCTTGCCCTCAACAATCTTCCCTTTATCTTACATAGTGAATGTAACAACATAGTTTCTCAGACAATCAATTCCATTAAACAACAGGGATGACTAGAAAGGTTCCAAATTGACAATGTCACATGATATTAAATAAAAGGAAATATTACCAAAAATTAGGGTTCTTACAGCCTCCCCTCCTTAAAAGGATTCCGTCCCGGAATCAGGTTGAAAACAGTTGGGGGTGCTTTTCACGCATCGCGCTCTCTAGTTCCCATGTTGATTCTTCGACATTCTGGTTCCTCCACAAAACTCTTACTAGTTTGACAACCTTGTTCCTCAGCACCTGTTCTATTCTATCCATGATTTCTACGGGTTGCTCCACATATGTTTAGTCTGGTTGCAGATCCACTTGATCATATTCTATCACGGGTCGGAAGTCGGTATGGTAGGGTCGTAGCATGGACACATGGAACACATTATGTACTTGCTGCCAGCTCGGGGGTAAAGCCAATTCATAGGCTAACTTTCTAACTCGTTTCAAGATCTCAAAAGGTCCAATAAATCTTGGGCTTAGCTTCCCCTTCTTACCAAATCTCATCAATCCCTTCCACGGTGATACCTTCAACATCACAAACTCTCCTACCTCATATTCCTTGTCTTTGCGGGTCTGGTCCGCATACTTCTTCTGTCTGTCTTGGGCCGCTACCAGCCGTCCTCTTATGAGCTCGATAGTTTCTCTTGTCTGTTGGACCAGTTCAGGCCCTAAAATCTTCCGCTCTCCAACTTCTTCCCAACACAAGGGAGACCGACATCTTCGTCCGTATAAAGCTTCATATGGGGCATTCCTATACTCGCATGGTAACTGTTGTTGTAGGAAAATTCGATCAACGGCAAGTGGTCATCCCAACTTCCCTTAAAATCGATGGCACATACTCTCAACATGTCCTCTATGGTCTGGATGGTTCTCTCGCTCTGTCCGTCTGATTGGGGGTGGTATGCAGTACTCATGTTTAACTTGGTCCCCACACAATCCTGAAAACTCCTCCAGAACCTGGAGTTGAACCTTGGGTCTCTCCCAGATACAATGCTCACAGGAACCCCATGCCTTACCACGATCTCCTTAGATATCTCATAAAATTTGACCATTCGAAATAATGGGTTTCGTAAAAAAAGCTAATGACTTTTACATACACTCGTCTGTACCGTAAAGACGTAATATCAATTAGAAATCTTCATTTAATAATTCGTACATATCGTGATTGCAAAAATTTCTCATCCACCCATAAAATTACTATTCATCCAGGTTTCGAATATTCCCGAAAGTTAGGGTTAATGCAGTCTCCTCTCCTTAAAAGGATTCTATCTTAAGACCTAAGGATAATAGTTGTGGATACAATTCCAACCTTACCTTTTCCAACTCTCAGGTTGACACTTCAACCCTATTGTTCTCTCCCTTCGTCTTACCAACGCCTTAATGTTGTTCCTCAACGCATACTCTCCTCGACCTGTATTCCTTATCGATTGTTCTATGATTAAAAATTTCTATTCCACTACTCACACGTTCCTCTTCTACCTTGTTCATAGTATCCGAGTTGAGTCCTTGTATCGTTGGCCCGTGAATGCTTTGTGGTCGTGTTTTGTAATCTGAGACAACGTCAATACGCACGGTATTCCTCATATTCCTTCGCTTGATTAGCAGGCATGCGTTGCCTCCCGTCAGCCGTTACCACTTGCTGTGGATACTGTATAGTCTTCGGCATACGTCGAACCAGTTCAGCTACTATATCCCCCGTTCATTGACTTCTTCGTAATGCAAGAAAAGCGAAGCTTCTTCTTTCGCGGTACGCTTTACAAGAGACGTCCTTACGTTCGCATGGTGATGATCGTGATAACAACATTCATTCATGGATAAGTTTTTATTCTCGACTGCCCCGTGAAGCCTAAGGCACGACACTAAATATAATTTCGATCGTCTGGACAATTCTTCTTCCTTGTCCGTCAACCACAGATCAAATTAGTACATACGCTCAATCTCTTTGTTAAATATACCCGAAAGCACCTTCAATAATCGAAGTTTAACCTTAAGTCTTTATCTGACGTAATCGCTGCAGAAGTTTCATATTGCACCACCATCTCTCCCGTATAATATTCGATAATCTTCTCAATGGAAAGTCTCTCGTAGGTAAATCACTTGGTCCAACAATTATAACTCAACTAGGGCCATCTCTTGGCTCGGTCTTTAGCGACCTACTTATGAAATTCACTATAATTCTGTCCACGTTCAATATTTTCTACAGGCGGAATTAATCCACTAGATCTCTATCATTCTGCTTTTGACATGTCGCGTTAGCACTTAATAGTTTGCCAATACCATTCTTCATTTCAGTTTACCAAACATTCCCTTAATTCTCTATACATCTTTGTCCTTCCCCATAATTTATTTATTTTCCTCTAACATTATTCTTTATTGTATATACTCTATTTTCTTGGTCAATACTGACTGAATTCCAATTTCGAATAATACTTTCTATAGGTATCGGCCACCACACTGGCCTTCCCTAGGTAATAACAAATTTCTCCATTATACACCCTGCTCCCTCTCGTCACCTTCTCTTTCTTATGTTTAGTTCTAATATGAAGATATATTTATGGCACTTGTGGAGAAATTTTCACACTTTTCTCATAAGGTTAACGTCTCAGTTTTATGCGTGAACGCCATCATGACTAATCCCAGACTCACGGTTAGTGCTATCTCGTAACCTTTATGTTGTTTAGAAGTATAGGCTATCATCCTTTTTCTACTGCATCAGCACACCTCTTAAACTCTCGAAAGACGCATCAGCGTGACTCTCAAAGTCCTCTTTTTATCATCAAGTATAGCTAACAACGAGGTTGTTGCTAATATCTCATTTCATCCCAAAACTTTGTTCATTAATCCATAAAGGCTTCTGACTCATTAGTCCATTCAAACGATACTACCACAATTTTATAACGTTTATATTAGTGTGAAATTCCAACTTTGGCACAGTACAGAGGTCGATCTTGAGTTGGTAAAACCTTCTCTTCAACCTTATCTTTGAAAAACAACTACTCATTTTAACTAGTCAACAATTCCTCCATTTCCGATAAGGGTATCAGTTCTCGATGGTATATGTAAGATGTCATACGCTCGTCCTCCTTCACAACTGGCGCCAATTGGCCTGAGGCCTGCATGCTACTGCGATTCCCAATAAACTTGATTAGGTGGTAATCTCGAAGGATCATTGTCATATATCCATGCATCCATTTGCTATTAGGGGCCTGTTAAACTTTATGTCTCTCTATGTGCATCAATCCCTTTAAGCTAAATAAAGCTTCACATTCTTGCCACGATATTTCTTCCTTTCTTGTCCATCTCACTTCCAGGTAGTTTCCTCTAAGGATATGTTTTACATTGCAATCGATTTGCATTTCTTGGATCAGGAAAAGGCTTGGTAACTCCAGAATTCATTAATATAACATCCTGACAACGGTTGGTAGGAGCGTGCTCCCAACCACCTCATCATTTCTTATAACTTTCCCCACACCAATATTAAAGGTCTTGTGGTATGCCCTGACATGTTATCTCTACTTCAATAATTACTCGGCATAACGCTCTGGCTGCACAATTACAACATTTGGTTTTTCATCTCATATTGGTGTAACGGTTCACAATTGTACCTCCCGTTCACCTTAGAGTAATCACTTTGAAAGGAATGGTTTCAAAATAACAATGTCCAATAGATAATCTCAATAAGAATTCCACATTGGATGTTCCAAGAATGTTGATGGTTCCAAATACTAGGAGTCTCGATTTTTGGAGATGTAAGGATGGACAGAAAGAATACAACAAGGTTTATTCCTTCCCGTCCTAATAATTCTGTAATATGACACCATAGAGAATGTTGCACAAGGGCAATGATTGTTGGGTACAAAAGTCATAAAGACGGTCTTTATACAATTCTTACATCGGGTGGATACTTTTCCTCCTGAATAATAAGAGGAAATCTAAAGTCGCATTGATGAAGGTCAGCCAATAGAAAGCAATTCTACTCCATGACAATTAAAGAATGAAGTAGTTTGTCACTCAAGTAATCAATGGTTTCAAATGAATTCTCATTGTATGAAATGAAAGAATAAAATATTCAAGTGATATAAAGTCTGATACGAAGATGGGTAAGAGTTCAAGTCGAGTGGGCGACCTCACTAGGTCTCAATCAAGTTATTCGTCCAAACTTTCATCATCATACTTTACCACATGCAAAATGCATTGCGGGATGAATTAAATTGGGAGTTGGACCAGTGAAACAATAACTAGTCCTTTTCAAGAAACACTAGCGACTAGCTAGACAAAATTTGCTAGTTCACCTGTTTGAGACATCACCACCAGCTAGGACAATTAGCTAGGTGTTCTTCACAACATAACAATTTTGAGTAGTTGGAACGATCAACTAGTCATTGATATTGACATAACGACTAGCCAGTTTCAACTGGATAGAACGGAATTTCAACATCGTAGCCATTGAAGAAACTTTAGGCTTCTCGGATAACGAATGAAAATAAGAAGTTATTAAGCTTGAAAAAAAGAAAACTATAAAATCTGAAGAGAATGTTCTAGGTATCGGAACAATCGATAACCTCTCATCAAATATTACTTATCAGTGAAACGGTCCACCCAAGGGTGCCTCCGTACACATGCTTTATCAGATCCGACAATAGAATTAAATTCGGAATACCAATATCAAGATGATATCCTTACTATGATTTCAATGTACGGTGTACAATCTCATCTTGAATAGAAGAAAAGAATTCATGAGGGATGTCTGGACATTAGATCATCCCTGTCCTCAGTAATTTGTTGAATATTTATGAGCTCAACTGAAGAATGCAAGTATGAAAGAAGCAATCAAATATCGATATTCGTTAAGTAGTATTCGTCGATTAATTAAGGAAATATTTGTGGAACATTCCTTGGATAATTGAAAGAGAGTGTAAATAGTCCTGAGCAGAAATAATATAGAATGCTCGGGGCTCAATTAAGATAGTTTGGATGAGTCCCGGTTCAGAGAAAGTATATCACTGGTTGTTATTCCACAAGTTTAAAGTAGAAAGCTAGGAGGGTTACCTGATATAAGCTAATCGAGGTAACATGGTTAGTGAACAGTTTAAAATGAAGTAGTGCACCAGCCGGTAGTTATCAAAATAAGTTAATAATCATTCGTGCATCTCATTATCACCACTATGAGGGTAACTCCATCTCTTCGTCTTCGTAATACAAGACACCAACTAGTGTGTCTCTCAATCATCATCTTAAAGTCATTTATCGAGTTAGGGTTTCACCAATATATCTGTCATTTCCGTGCTTTATCTTGAAGACCAAGCTTCACATCATTCCGGGGACACCTGCTAAGTCTATAGGGTCCTACTTCATGCCTTCCGACATGAATCACAAGTGGCCAGTTCCCCCTGGGAACAGATCAAAGAGATCTCTCAGGGATCTCAGTGCAGTCCATAGGTTCAGTGGCGGGTGTGTGTATGTGAACATATACCAAAAATATTTAGGTCTACAATACATATATACGTAGTCCCTGCTAACATCTCTATCAAAGGATCCCACTCTAGACCCACTGGTCTTTTCTTTTGGTAGACTCTGAGATCACTGTATCGCTTGTTGCAACCATATTCAACTTCTCTCGAGTCCCTTTGTTAATTCTACTTGTTTGTTCTCTAAGTTGAACTACCATGTTCCAGCGTTCAAATCATGCGTGGAATTATCTAGCACGCTCGTCTTATGATAACATTCTCGTATAACACATGTAAAATTCGCCATCAAGGGTAATGGAATCCACAACGACATAGTGACCAACCTTCAGGTAAACCCGTTACTTATCGAAAATCGGATCTTATAACCAAAGTAAAAGACTTTCATTAATCCAAGTACTAAGTACCCTTAATTATGTAGGGAAGTCCAAACTTCTTGATTCTTAAAATGCCGCCTCCTGAATTGTGGAGGAATATGGGCCACAAAATTTATTCCAGCCTAGTCATCCGATCATATTGGCAATATCGCCTCTACCTCAGCTGCTCTCGAGATTTCGCTCTGCTTCCTATATCATTATCTATGATAAGTCATGTACGACTCTCAAACCTCCATTCATCATTCTGAAGGTCTCTAAGGATTCTATCGACCCTAGTATAATACCTCCAGTACACTCCAGTCCATTCTACTCACCGGTACCTCTTCTGGTAGTCCAATCATAAGTTTACTACAAACTCTTATGTCATTCTCCTACTTAGACTTAACTCTCAACACTCTCGTTTCTAAGTACTGTAACTTATCGCTCTGATACCATTTCTGTAACGCCCCCAAATCTGAGGTCAAAGATTCAGGTCGTCACATCACCATCCAACCATATCATACCTGTATTAACTGCACAACTCCACCATACATCCTTCCAGACCTCAATCTTAAGCACAAACAAGTTAGAGCCTCAGAAACGATAATCAAAAGTGCCACTAAATATTACAATTCATTTGTACAAATCAGAGTCTTACGCAATTCCGCTTATACAACTATACTTGAAGACAAGTCTTACTATTACAGTTGAAAACCTATCAGACTACTCTGTAGTATTTATCAGGAACTAAATCATCTCCGTGGTAAATCTTCTACTCCTCTTCTGCTGGTGCAGAGTTAATCGGCCAGATTCTTCTCTTTCTGGAAAGTTTTTATAAAGCAAGAATGAGCTACATAATGCTCAGCAAGTTCACCATTTTGCAAAATAATAATGTGGTTTATTTCGAAAACATTCCCAACTATATGGGTATATATCTCAGATTTCAAAACATAATTGGACAATGTATGTGTCCGAGCTTGAATAAAACATCTATACTCACTAAGGAGCTTTAAGAATAACATATGAACCCTTTATAAGGTTCCCATTTCAATATACCTCAAGTTTGAAAATATATACATATGAGTATATCATTTTCGGCAAAACACTCTACGATTAACATACTGTACAGGGAATACATCATTGCAAACCTCTTTCCTTCAATTAGCTTAGAAGGTTTCTCATACAAAAACATTTCATTCTTTGAAATAATTGCAAGAGTGCACTAACACGTGCCAATCTTCTCATCAAAAACCACACTATCAGCAACTTGGCACTTAGGCCCAAGAAGCAGTGTATGAGTATTTTTCCAAAGTGGAGGATGGGACTGGAAGAAAACATAAAAACCTGACAGGGATTGACGATGATCAGTCGCCACATCCAAGTCCAATAATCCGCGGGTCTTCTCTACCGGTAGAAGGATAGAAACTACATCCGTAACTATCCCCGGGTGAAAACTACATCCGTAATCACCCTCGATGAAAACTACATCCGTAATCATCCTTCGGCAACACCTGGGCCGGAATAATAATTGATGGACCGCCTGGCTCACGTCCGCTTACACATCCCGGGAATCGTTCGTCAACGGTTCCCACACCTGCCAGAGTCCCTTTTTCTTTTTCTTTTGAAAACTTGATTTTTGATTGAAAACAGAGTAATTGAGGTCCGACATCAGTCGACCGATGATTCTTGAAATCATACAAGAAGCGGAACCTGACCGGGGGTTTTCGAAAATGTTTTGAGTTCGAAAGAGTTCGAGTTCGAAAGTATTAAATGTATCTTGGATTGACTTTGTCTTTAAAATAATGAACAATAATTAATAAATGATATTTTAAGATTTAATATTAATAATTAATAAAATAATTATTCGATAAAATAAACTTTTAATCCAAGACAGGGTTTCGAGTATTTACGAAGATACGAAAATAATACTTGAGTATACGATACTCCCCGAATGACCCTTCGGGTTTTCGTAATTTAATTACGATATAATAATATACCGCTCCCTGGTCAATAGTATATACGGACCGCTACGACCTCTATTGCTAGAGTCGTTGTCCGAGGAAAACATTTCAATCTAAGTTCAAGGGGTACAAACATATATGTACTTATACAATCTCAATTGCATCAATACTTCGATAAACATAACATTTGATATGATTGAAAACTACAAACACAACAGTGAAAGTCCTTGTATATGTATAAGTTTTGAAAAGTAAACTTGCCTTGGTTTGGTTGGGGTGGTCGAACGTGCGGAGTGGAACGATCTATACATAAGCAATAACCGCTCGTTAGTACCTTAACAATATCTCTTTAATTACGGGGTTTTAGGGGGTACGAAATTAACTTAACGACTTCGTCTTATGACACTCTAGCCCCGTCATAGGTTCATGTCATCACTCAATTACGCTCGTCACTTATTCGACTTAATTTAGTTACCATATCCGAGTCATAATCATTACCCCTAGAATTATACTCCACTTAACGACTTTTTCCCTTGCGCGAATTTTACTCTAGCATTTTTATAAAATTGAAAAATTCATATTTTAATCCAATTCTTTTTGGTTAGCCTTCACCACTGCATTTCCTAGTTTCTCAAATTTTTCCATGATCCCTCATAAATTTTTAGGGGTTTAAACAAGGTTCACAATGGGGTCACTAAGTGCAGTCCGGAATCCAGAAACACATTTTACTTCTCCGGCCATAACTTAAAATCTATACATCACCTAGTCATGAACCTTACATTTCCAGAAACTAAATTCAAATATCTTTTCCAACAATATATGGTAGGACCTCAGGGGACAAGATTTGGGAGTTCAAAACCATGTTACAAGACAGGTCAAGTTTCTGGGAAAATTCAGCATGTATGTTTCACTTAGATCAACCAATATTCTTACTTCCATAACACAACCAACATCTAATTCACTTAGTTCATGCTTTATAACATTCACGGAGATACATATACTAACCACAATCATAAAAATCACAATCACAACACTAAAACTCAAGATCCATATCATCCACCACTTGAACATCCAAGATTAACACAAAAATACATGGATCTATCACCAAACATCATAAACACTACATAGCCAAAAGGGTTTATGATTTTTATACCTTATTGAGTACCTAGGAGCCTTGGGTAAGCCTTAAAAAACTCAAGAACACCTTGAATGATCTCCTACAACACTTATAATCCAAGATCTTTAAGAAAAACTCAACATGGTTACTATTCACAATATCTTCAACAATTAATATCTTGAAATTGAATGGATGAAAGGACTTGCAATTCTTAGTATACCTTTCTTAGATGATGGAGATAGCCTAGGAATTATGCCTTGATTTATGAGTGAGGAGAAATGGGAGAAAGAAAAATGTTTTCTTCCTTGTATGGTCTTGGCCGAGAGCTTTGTGTTCAAGGGGGGGGGAGAGCTTTGTGTTTTTAATTTTTGTTGTTTGGTTGAATAATTGATAAAGTGATTGGGTGATACATATGAGTGTAAGTATATACATGGTACAACCTAGGTATGGCCTCTTGTACTCTTGTCCCCTCCTTGGAAAAAGAAATGTAACTAGTTACTATTCCTCTTACCATTTGGTTTAACTAGTTTGCTTTCTCCTAACTACTTGGTTGCATGGGACTTGCATGCAATACTACTCCTTGTATCATTATTCTTCCACCGATGCTTGTCACTTAAACTTCAATTCGTATCGTATTTTAATTAGTCTCTCGTAATAATATTTTGTCGCGTAGAGATTTCCCCTATAATTCCTTAAGTACTTAATTGTGTAATTTCCTCGAATATCCATAATTCCTCGTCATAATCCTTAATAAATCTTTTAATACTCTAATCATTCTCAAATCCCAGGTTTTATAAATCTTACTAACAATAAGACTCTTGCCCTCAACAATCTTCCCTTTATCTTACATAGTGAATGTAACAACATAGTTTCTCAGACAATCAATTCCATTAAACAACAGGGATGACCAGAAAGGTTCCAAATTGACAATGTCACATGATATTAAATAAAAGGAAATATTACCAAAAATTAGGGTTCTTACACATCAGATCAAGAATTGATAAATTTTTTGAATTGTATATTCTATCAAGACACTCCTGATCAAATTGTCTGGAATAAAAAGAACTTTGTTCAGGAATGGGACTATCTGTTTGACACATTAGCTAGAGTCTTTGCCAATTCTACTAAAGGGAACTTCGGGGTATTACCATCCTTCTTGCAGCATATTGGATATGCAGTTGCACATAACCGAAGAATTAATATTGGTAGACTACTGTGTGTTCCGATGGTTAGAAGAATCATTAATGCAAAGAGGAATTTTGATAATGGACAAAAAGTATCATGTTATTATCCAAGATTCCTGTCATTGATTTTTAATCATCTAGTGGAACTAGAAAACCAAGCCCAATTCCTGAATGGAGAATCACTGGCGTCAGGTAAATCTACTACCAGATTGTTCACTGAGTACATCAATAAGCCTAAATTCACAAACATACCTGTAGTTGTCACTCAATACATGTCAAACTATATACAACTACCTGTCATTGAACCTGTACCAGAACCTGAACAAAACCCTGAACCACCAGCGGAAAACATAGGAAATAAACGAGTTGAACCTGCTCAGCAAATTGTTCCTCAGCCAGCTGCACTTGCTGTTGAACATCCAGTGCAAGAAACTGCATCTGTCCCTGAACCTGAAATAGATCAACCAATCTTATCAGAGACTGTTGCGGAATCAGCTGACCAGGTATTGCCTTATGTTCCTCAAACTACTACTTCTCAATCTATTTCTGGAACCCAAGTGGTTGGTAGGTCTGACCAAGGGGTTGTAGTACCACAACCTCTAACCAAGGTCGTAGAGCCAAATACTCAACCAACAAAACTCATATCTTTTCACTCCAGAAAGAAATTGCAAGTTAAAAGAAGTCGAATCAGTAGTGGTAGTATGAGTGAACCCACAGCTCTGCCTCTAGAAAAGAAGAGTAGAACTCAAATTGAGGCAACTGTAAGCCCGTCTATATCCTCCCAACAGGATATGGAAGTTGATATGGCCGTTACACAGTTACTAGAATCATCTTCTCAACAGGATGATTCTATTGAAATTCGCCATAGGGCCGTGGCACCTTGTAGTGAGTCAAGCACACCCCTATTACTCACAATGGGGGAAGACATACCTTTAGATGAGTCTCAGGACACACTGCAAGGAGAGCACGTAGAAAATGTGACAGTGCCTACCATAGTTACGGTAGAAGAGTCTTCACAGGCTTTAGAGGGAAATCTTGGTTCTCAGCCAACTTTAATAGAACCATCATCTCCCCTCCCAGGACAAACACTCCTGGCTCCCTCAAGGGATTTTCCACTCGCAGTTTCAACTGGAGAAAGTGGAAGGCAACTTGATCAATCTACTACTGAAGCAATTCAGTCAACAATTTCAAATGCACAAGTAGATTTGATTAAGGACAGGGATTTGCGAACTCCCATTGCACCACCACTGACCTTCCCAGAGGAGGCTAGGGTGATTTTAACTGCAGGTACAAATCTGGAAGCAGCTAAGGAATCTGAGAGGAGTGATGTGAGGAATACCATAAAATTGAGTGAAACACATGCACTTCAGGTGAGTGGACCTCAAAGTGAACGTCAGGTGAGCGCACACACTGACACATACACTCTCTCACTATTAGAAAAGATAGCTGCTTTAGAGAAAGAACTTGCAGTCAGCAAGGCTGAAACAGAATTCCTTAAAGCACAAGTGGGTGAGCGATCTTCTTCATCCACCTCTGTCAACAGTCAGCTTGCTAGAATCAAGAAGGAGATAAATTACTTAAAGACATCTTTCACCAAGAAGATAGATTCTCTCGAACTCTCTCATGAAAAGGCACTTGATGACTCTGGAGATATTACTGTTGCTCAAGACATGTTAATTTCTGAAATTTTTGTGAAAGTTGACACTCTACAGTCAGAGGTACAGCACAATCAGGAATTTACTGATTCTCGTCTGGACCAGATTGAAAAGCAAAATGCACACCAGGCTAAAGGGTTAAGACATCTGTTTAATCTTGTAAGTCAAACTCGCAAACCTACAAATGAAGAAATTGAATTCTTTACAAGTAAGGGTGGTGATGATGATGAACAAGATCCTGAAGCTGGGGCAACTGATAAATCTGTAGAGGATTCCTCAACTAAGGGGGAGAAATCAAAGGGGTCACAAGATAAAACTAAAGAAAGAGAGGGAGAGGGAAAATCTGACCAAAGTGAAGATAGGAGAGATAAGAGGAAGAAAGTAGTTGAAGAAACTGAAGAAGAAATTCAAGACAAGAACACAGGTTATTATTACACGGGTGAACCGGATAACTTCGATGTTTTAGCTGATCTTGAATTCCCTGATCAAGCTGAAGAACTTCCTGAACCTGATCTTAGTCACTGGGAAGATGAAGGACCAGTGATATCTGAATATGAAGCTCAACAAGCAGAGAAAGAATCTGAAGAATTATTTGCTCAGAGGGAAGCTAATTTGATAATGAGAGAAGAAAAGCTTCAACAGTCATTAGAGCAAATTGCACGAAATGAAGAACTTCAGAAAGCTGAACAGCAAGTATTAAAATGATTACATGCTATAAATGTTGAGAAGAGAAAGACATATATCAGACTAAAGAGCGGTGACAAATGGGAACGTGCTCAAAAAGCAATTGATTCACCTCAGAGTTCTGATTATGAAGATCGTCATCTTGGACAAATTCTCGAGGAATTCAAACTAGCAAATCCAATTCATGATATGTATATAAAGGCCTTAAAGGTAGAAGTCATCAGGATAACTACTGCATTTGAACCCAAATCTGATGAGCTTGTAATATTTGTGGATTGTCATAATGTTGGAACTTTCAGAGTATCTATTCAGTTCCTTTATGACAGATCACTGACAGAGATTTGGGTACTTAGGCCTAAGGTAAGAACCTCTTCTGAGCTAGGTGTGTTGTTACATGAGAAGTTCAAAGAATTTGCTGAAAGAGCTGGACCAGAAGTGATTAAGGATCCTCCACAAGTAAAATTTCTTAAGGGAGAGGTACTTCACTCAATCAATCTTCAGACAGATGAGTTATATGAACATCATGCAAAACACTTGGTATATGCTGAATATGCTCTCAGAAATCATGGATTCTTGACTGAAGAAAAGGTAATAGCTGCAGATCACATTCGATCCTATGCACAAATGAATATAAAAGATTACAAGAAATTTCAAGGTGAACTGAGAAAGAAGCTTGGAATTCCTTTAGTCTTACCTCAAGGATTGTCATCAAGAAGAGAGCGTCTTGTCGATTTTGATTTACACATGAAACTTCAAGTCACAGATGAGCCAGAAGAAGGAGAATTCAGAAGGGATGACAACTGAAGAAAAAGAATTGCTCTACATGTTATATCTTTAGAGCTTAGATAAATCTTGATAGGAATTTGTATCATATGATCAGTCTAGAGGATCATCTATCTTGTATTTATCTTTCATGTTTGAATCTGGAAAATGTTAAATATAAACCAGAATTTTTTTTTTCATATTTACTTAGTATTTAAAGTTTTATCTTTCATTTGGTTAATTTGGATTAGTTGAGGTATCCTCTAGGAATTTGCTTGTTATTGTCTAACAAACAAATAGGGGGAGATTGAAAGGCATATGACTCAGCTTATTTGTAGTTAGAGGATCCTAATCAACTTAAACCAAATTGTAATAAGTAAATATACATATGAACTGTCACAGGAATCTCAAGAAGTATTATCTGTCAGAAGAAAGAAGAAAAGTCAATCTATAGTTTTGATGTCATACACTGGAAGACGATTCAGTTATCTGATCAAGCCCCAGTATAGCATTGAAGTGAATGGATTCATTTGAACAGTGACAGAGATTTTTCGAGTGATAGTTTGAAGGTCAGTTACAGTACAAGAGAATTGAGAGAAGAAATAAACCACAACCTAAAGTCAAAAGTGAAGAAGCATCGTTGAAGTTAGTCGTTCATGAACCAGACAGTACATCGAACGTCAACACAAATCAGTGGTAATTCTTTACTACCTTCAGTGGTTTGTAAGAATTAAATTAATTATTTATTGATTTAATTAAATTCATTTATAATTGATATAAATCATTTAGTTGATTTAATTAAATGAATTAATTCTAGAAGAATTAATTTATTTATTAAATTAATTATTGTATCAATTAAATATGAATTAGTTAATCATTAATTAATTAAATGGATTAATATGACTTAAAGAAAGAAGGTTGGATTATGTCTTGGAGAAGAAAAATTCGGTATGACCTAAATTTAAGTCATACCTGTTGGTGTACACTGAAAATATTTATTTGAAGTATTTACATTTATTTCTGGCTGGTTTAATTGAGAATCATTTAAATGTTTACATATTGTCTAAATATTATATATTGTGAATAATCTAGTATCAAATGGGATACAGAATATTAGATTATTAAATACGGTTTATATAATATAATAAGGTTCACAGCACAGGTGGAGTTAGACAATCCACTTGAATGGCTGTAGTATTATTTAGATTAGTTTATATTGACTAATAAATAATACTAGTATACTTTGTGTATATTGAACAGGATCAAATTTAGAATTGTTCCCTTATACTGATTAAGAAGGTGAACTAAGATTCTATGTTATTATTAATGCTTAGGTTCTTAATCTGGAAATAATAATTGACACGTATATATTATTTACATGCTTTGATTTATGTATGAAATAATTCTTTTGATTTATTTCATTATATTTTGGGTGATGAAATAATATATATGGTGGGATATTATTTATTGACGGAATCCATGTCCTGATAATATTCGGGTTAATGATGTCCCCTTGAAAGCTCAAAAAGATTTAATTATGTGAAACCCTGCAGGTGGATTTATTCCGGCATAATTAAATAAAGGTTGAGTGGATAATCAAGGATAAAAGATATTAATTAAATGAATTATCAGTAATTTATTTAATTAATGGACATGCGATATTTTAAACATGGGGAATTTAATAAGCAAATAATATTGGAACCGAATTAATTAATTAAATTACGGTATTAGGAAAGGTAGTGCAAATATTAATTCTTTAGTGGATTGAATTAATATTTAATTACATTGGGCTAGGCTCAAGATGTAATTAGAAGGCCCAACCTAATTATCCATGATCCCTATTGTAGCCTATATATATTCCTATTCTCTTCTTGCTGGGGGCTGGTCGAAAAATTTTGTAGCCACCCAGGAGCAAGAAGAGAGGTTAACTTGAGAAGACGAAGGCCACACTTCGCTCAAGGGAATTTGGGAATACAATAGAAGAACGTGGAATCAACCGTTAACAAGGTGATTTTTCTATTCGTACTCGTTAATTTATTGTATCGAAATTCGCAGTGCCAAGATCTGATTGTCCCAACAATTGGTATCAAGAGCCTGGTTCATTGGTTCTGCGAATTTTGATACGATGTCCATGTCGTAATTATATATGCATGTGTATAGTGGTGTGCTTGGATAATAATCTTTTGCAGGTTGTTTAGTATCCACTATTATGGCCATGTAATTTTAATTATGTGTTTGGATCCCACGTGGTTTAATCGTGGTTATTTTGTTTGGTTTCCACGTGGTTTATCGTGGTTGTAAAACACGAGGGTTGATCGTGTTAGAATAGATTTACAAAATCAGTTTTGTATTAGAACTGTTTTGTATGTAATTGTTTGATGGATTATGTAAAAATCCGGGTATTTTGTAACAATTACGTGCGATCGGAAATCAAATCGGAGAAACAAATTATTCCGCTGCGTAGCTGGTTCGATTTGTTTTCAATGAAGTTGTTGACAGAGGCTGTTCGAATAAGTCTGGTGAACAGAAGGAGGCGCTCGAAAAAAAAAAAAAATTTCTGGTCAAAAGGTAGTAACGCAGGAGCTGCCTGCGTTACTAGGCAAAACAGGTGGTAACGCAGGAGCAGACTGCGTTACTAGGTGAAACAGGCAGTAACGCAACTGCGTCCTGCGCAACAGACACTGTAGGCCTGTAACGCAGGCAGAAGATGCGCCACAGCAAATTTTTGGCAGAAAATGGATTTTTTCAGCAGAATGGTGCTGGAAATTTATTTTTTTAAGGGGCCATAATAGTGGATTTAAATTATTTTTTTTTAATTTTGATTCCGCTATTTAATTTTTTAATTATTGCTTTAAATAATTATTATGTGTGTTGTTAATTATGTGTGTAATTTTTAATTGCATGTTTAACATAATTAGGACGACATGGACATTAATTTTATTTATTGCTTTAATTTTATGATGCATGCTGCTATGTTATGTGTTCTTTGTTTTGTTATTTTTATAACATGTGGACCTCGAAAAAATAACAAAGGGCGATGCATCTAGATAAAATTCCTCAATTTTAAATAAAAATTCTAAGTGGGTGAGGGAATTAATTAGGAATTAAATCCCATGGTCTCCATTATTGTTTGTATGTAATTTAACACCGAGACGAATATAAATTATATACATGCCACCCATCGTGGCGTATGATTTATGGTGTCAGATAGTGTTATGGATATTACTAGAACAAACTTCCTAAATTAATTACGAATATTGAAAGGTATACATGCCACCCATCGTGGCGTACCAAGTTTCATAGAATTCAATTAATTAGAAGGGTACCACTGATTGAATATAGATTTTCAATATTGAGAGAAAGGATGATTCTGTCTAGAAAGGGGTCTTAAGTGATGCCTCTTGACAATGCTCCCCCCGATCTGGGAATTATCCTATTATCGATTATTGATTTGAAATATTTAATGGTGGTATCCAGTCTTTTTATTAATTTAATATTTAATAATGGTATACACTTAGCTATGAAAAATAATATATAGTCCACCCTAACGTGGCATATTATTTAGTAATAGTACCGAAGTAATATTTAAACGAATTTAAGTGGTATATATGTCATCCATCGTGGCGTACCAGATACTTATGGTGTTTAAATATTAGTGCATTAATTTTAATTAATTGTTAGAGGAAACCAATAGGATTTAAGATTTATGCAACTATCTGATTATGTGTTACATGTATGATTCTCAGGATTAGATCACTATGGGCTTTAATCCACTATTCACCATACTTAAGGATAACAAACTTACTGGACCGAACTATATTGAATGGAAACGTAATTTGGACATAGTGTTGACTGCTGAGGAGTACAAATTTTGTACTTATGAACCCAAGCCAGACCAGCCTGCTGAAGATGCTCCTGAAAGTGAGAAGGAGTATTATAAGCGGTGGATTAAGGCTGATGAGATGTCGCGATGTTACATTCTGGCAGCAATGTCGGGTGTTTTGCAGCATCAGCATCAGGCTATGCCCACTGCTTCAGATATGCTCTTTAATCTCAAGGAACTTTTTGGAGAACAGAATAGGGCTGCTAGGCAAGTAGCAATGAAGGCTTTAATGAACACTCAGATGGTTGAAGGAACACCTGTAAGGGATCATGTTCTCAGAATGATGTCTCATCTGAATGAGATGGAGATCCTTGGTGCTGATATTGATGGGGAAACCCAGATCGATATCATCCTTATGAGCTTGCCCAAAAGTTTTGAGCAGTTCCGCTTGAATTACACCATGAACAAAAGGATGTATAGTCTTGCGGAACTTCTGACAGAACTTCAGGCAGCTGAAGGACTCTTTAAGCAGAATGTTCAAGTGAATGTGGCCGAGAAAGCTTCTTCATCTAAGCCGAAAGGTAAGAAGAAGAAAAAGACTCAGACACAGAAAGCTGGAAAGATTGCTAATGCAGTGGGAGTTCAAGGTGGTGTGAAAAAGCCTAAGGGCAAGTGCTTCAGGTGCAAGCAGTCAGGTCACTGGAAACAGGATTGTCCTCTTCCTAAGAAGACAAACAATACTGGTATGTCTCTTTCTCTAGTTACAGAAACATATATAGCGGCTATATCTACGAGCACTTGGTGTGTAGATACAGGAGCCACTGACCATGTTTGTAACTCTATGCAGGGGTTCCAGCAATCCAGAATGCTTAGAGATGGCGAGATATATGTGTTCATGGGAGATGCTACGAAAGTAGCAGTAGTTGCAGTTGGAATAATTACATTATCTTTTGGCGATGATAGGATTTTGGTTTTGAACAATTGTCTTTATGTACCTTCGTTTAGAAGGAATTTAATTTCGGTTTCTAAGCTTGCCATGGATGGTTATAATGTTTGTTTGGATCGTAATGTTTCTATTATGATGAATAAACGAGTTATATGTTCTGGTACATTGCAAGACAATTTATATATAATTAATCCTATCCAACCAATGCTGCAACATAAGGAAACTAATAACATTCTTTCTAGCTCAAATAAAAGAAAGAAACCTTCTGAATTGAACCAAACATATCTTTGGCACTTAAGATTAGGTCATATTAACTTGAGGAGGATTCAAAGACTGGTAGTAGATGGGCCATTAAGCTCGTTGGCAGTGGAGCCATTTCCAGTTTGTGAATCCTGCTTGGAAGGTAAGATGACTAATAGGCCTTTTAAAGCAAAGGGGAATAGAGCTAAAGAAGTGTTAGAATTGGTTCATACTGATTTATGTGGACCTATGAGTATCCAAGCAAGAGGAGGTTATGAGTATTTTGTCACTTTCATTGACGATTATTCTAGATATGGGTACATTTATTTGTTGCGCCGTAAGTCTGAGTGCTTTGAAAAATTCAAAGAGTACAAAGCAAGTGCGGAGAAGCGACATCTTGGAAAATGTATCAAGTCACTACGATCAGATCGTGGTGGCGAATACTTGCTTGGAGAATTTAGGGAATATTTATCAGAAAATGGGATTGCATCCCAGTTGTCTGCACCTGGCACACCTCAGCAGAATGGTGTAGCAGAGAGAAGGAATCGGACTCTTTTAGAGAGTGTTAGATCGATGATGAGTTATTCAGATTTACCCAAGTCGTTTTGGGGATATGCTATAGAAACAGCGGCTTACCTTCTGAACTTGGTACCTTCTAAGTCGGTTCCCAAGACTCTAATAGAATTGTGGACTGGTAGCAAACCAAGTCTAAGACATATTCGGATTTGGGGTTGTCCAGCACATTTGCTGAACAAGAACGCGACCAAGTTAGAATCTCGTACAGAAGTAAGGCTGTTTGTAGGCTATCCCATGGGAACGAAAGGTTATTCATTTTATAGTCCTAGGGATCGAGATATCATTGTTAGCACCAATGCTAGATTCTTAGAAGAAGACTATATAATGAAACACAAACCCATGAGTAGTATCGTTTTAGAGGAACTAGTGGGAGGGACAGATAATCCCCAAGTGCCAATAGTACAAGTAGATCAACCACAAGAAAATGCACAACCTGTCACTAATACCACACCGGTGCTTCGTCGTAGTGGGAGGGTTGTTCAACAACCTGATAGATTCATGGTTTTGGGAGAGTCCTCGGACTTGGTCTCTGGTTAACATGATGAGGATCCCAGGACATACGAAGAAGCAATTCTAGATAAAGATGCAGATCTTTGGCAAAAGGCAATGGAATCTAAGATGGAATCTATGTATTCTAATCAAGTTTGGGAGCTCGTGGAACCACCCAAAGGTGTAAAACCCATTGGATGTATGTGGATCTACAAGAAGAAAAGAGGATCTGACAAAAAGGTGAAAGCCTGGAAAGCACGACTTGTTGCGAAAGGGTATACTCAGAAAGAAGGGATCGATTATGAGGAAACTTTTTCGCCAGTTGTTATGCTTAAGTCGATCCGGATTCTTTTATCTATAGCAGCTCATCTCGATTATGAGATTTGGCAAATGGATGTCAAGACAGCTTTCCTTAATGGAAGTCTTGAGGAAACCATCTATATGCAACAACCAAAAGGATTCATTAAGGAAGGCCAAGAGCATCTTGTTTGTAAGCTTAAGAGGTCTATTTATGGACTAAAACAAGCTTCTAGGGACTGGAATATTCGTTTTGATCAGGCAGTCCAGTCATATGGATTTGATCAAAGTCCAAGCGAATCATGTGTGTATAAGAGAAGTGAGGGTAATGCAGTGGTTTTTCTAGTACTGTATGTAGATGACATTTTACTCATTGGAAACAATGTTAAGATGTTGTCATCAATAAAGGCATGGTTGTTCAAACAATTTGAAATGAAGGACTTAGGTGAAGCGGCATACATCCTTGGGATCAAAGTAATAAGGGATCGCAAGAAAAGGATGTTGGCTTTATCTCAAGAGCCCTACATTGATGAAGTATTAGCTCGTTTTAACATGCAGAACTCCAAGAGGGGTTTCTTACCTTTCAAGAAAGGAGTTGCTCTATCAAAGGATCACTGTCTGTCGACAATTAAGGAGATAGAGAGTGTAAAAGCAGTTCCCTATGCTTGGGCATGTGGAAGCTTAATGTATGTTATGTTATGTACGATGAATGATGTGTGCTTTGCATTGGACATAGTTAGTAGATATCATTCGAACCCAGGTAAGGAAATTAGAGTGCAGAAAAAAAAAAACAGATACTCAAGTACCTGAGAAGGACTAAGGAGTATATGTTAATTTACAAGGCCTCAGATTTGTTTCCTATAGGGTATACCGATTCAGATTTCCAGAAAGATGGGAGTCAGATATTTGGTTATAAAGTAGTTTTCTGTGTAATAGTGGATTAAATAAACACTGATATACTCATAGAATATTTTGAGTATAAGTGGGAGATTGTTGGTGTACACTGAAAATATTTATTTGAAGTATTTACATTTATTTCTGGCTGGTTTAATTGAGAATCATTTAAATGTTTACATATTGTCTAAATATTATATATTGTGAATAATCTAGTATCAAATGGGATACAGAATATTAGATTATTAAATACGGTTTATATAATATAATAAGGTTCACAGCACAGGTGGAGTTAGACAATCCACTGGAATGGCTGTAGTATTATTTAGATTAGTTTATATTGACTAATAAATAATACTAGTATACTTTGTGTATATTGAACAGGATCAAATTTAGAATTGTTCCCTTATACTGATTAAGAAGGTGAACTAAGATTCTATGTTATTATTAATGCTTAGGTTCTTAATCTGGAAATAATAATTGACACGTATATATTATTTACATGCTTTGATTTATGTATGAAATAATTCTTTTGATTTATTTCATTATATTTTGGGTGATGAAATAATATATATGGTGGGATATTATTTATTGACGGAATCCATGTCCTGATAATATTCGGGTTAATGATGTCCCCTTGAAAGCTCAAAAAGATTTAATTATGTGAAACCCTGCAGGTGGATTTATTCCGGCATAATTAAATAAAGGTTGAGTGGATAATCAAGGATAAAAGATATTAATTAAATGAATTATCAGTAATTTATTTAATTAATGGACATGCGATATTTTAAACATGGGGAATTTAATAAGCAAATAATATTGGAACCGAATTAATTAATTAAATTACGGTATAAGGAAAGGTAGTGCAAATATTAATTCTTTAGTGGATTGAATTAATATTTAATTACATTGGGCTAGGCTCAAGATGTAATTAGAAGGCCCAACCTAATTATCCATGATCCCTATTGTAGCCTATATATATTCCTATTCTCTTCTTGCTGGGGGCTGGTCGAAAAATTTTGTAGCCACCCAGGAGCAAGAAGAGAGGTTAACTTGAGAAGACGAAGGCCACACTTCGCTCAAGGGAATTTGGGAATACAATAGAAGAGCGTGGAATCAACCGTTAACAAGGTGATTTTTCTATTCGTACTCGTTAATTTATTGTATCGAAATTCGCAGTGCCAAGATCTGATTGTCCCAACAATACCGACAGTATTCAGAATTATGTCTTATCGAGCCATTCAAGATTATGTCTTACCGACCTGATTAAGTCATACCGACCTCTGCCAGCTATTTTAAGTCATACCGAACTTCTGATTAAGTCATACCGACAAGTTTTATGTCTTAATGGAGGTTTGTGTAAGTCTTAATGAAGAAAAATCAAGTCTTGGTTGCAGTTTAAGTCATGCTGGAGCAGTTAAATATCCTACAGAAAGCCAGCAAGACCTGTTACTGATATAAAAGAACAGAACAGAGCAGATTAGGTCATAACCAAGAAACACAGCAGAAAACATAACATCCAGAACATATTTCTCTCTCAAGAACACCAAGAACACAAAAGCTTAAACGATTCCCAGAAATTCAAGTTCTTCATCTTTGTAATATTCTATCCGATAGAACTTGTTTATTTGTGATTCTTGTACTACTAGCGAATTAAGTTTCCTAGTTCTTATCTTGATTATTATTAACTAAATTAGAAAAGTTCATCTCGAATTTTCTAATTAGTTATTAACATCTTGATAAGTTGTTATACTGATTTTGTAACACCACATCAAGTTAATATACAGTTATATTAAACTTGAAAAATTTTGTTAAATAATTTCGCACATAAATTTGTCTTTATCAAATTTTATTTAAAGGACAAATTTCGATAAAAAGGTAAAGATTGTATTCAACCCCCCTTCTACAATCTTATCGGACCTAACACTATCTCTAGTACCGACTCAGCAAAATAGGTTACAGCTATGGAAGAAGAGATTGAAAGTGCAAGACACAAAGCAAGGTTTGTTGTCAGAGGTTTTGATCAACATGAAGGTATTGACTTCAATGAGGTATTCTCTCCTATTGTCCGACATACCTCTATTCGTACATTACTTGCTTTGGTTGCGTTGCATGATTTGGAGTTGGAATAGTTAGATGTGAAAACTGCATTTCTTCATGGAAATCTCGAAGAAGAAATTTATATTCATCAACCTGAGGGGTTTATAGTTCCTGGAAAAGAAGACTGTGTATGCCAGTTGAAGAAGTCTCTTTATGGTCTGAAGCAGTCTCCTAGACAATGGTATAAAAGGGTTGATTCCTTCATGATTGAACACGGCTACTCTAGAAGTAGTTATGATAATTGTGTTTATTTTCAGAAGGCATCAGATGGGTCTTTCTTGTACTTGTTGCTTTATGTCGATGACATGTTAATTGCTGCTCGAGATAAATCTCTCGTTAAAAAAAGCTAAAAGCCCAGTTGAGTAGTGAATTTGATATAAAGGACTTAGGTCGCGCCAAGAAGATTCTTGGAATGGAGATTAGTAGAGATCGTCAGGAAGGTAAGTTCTGTTGTCACAGAAGAATTATGTTTTGAAGATGATCGACAGGTTCAACATGAAAGATTGTAAACCTGTTAATACTCCATTTGCTGCTCATTTCAAATTATCATCAGAACAGTGTCCACAATCCGAAGAAGGTAAAAGGCGCATGTCACACGTTCCTTATTCTAATGCCGTTGGAAGTTTAATGTATGCCATGGTGTGTACCCGGCCCGATTTGGCCTATGCTGTTAGTATGGTTAGCAGATTCATGCACAATCCTGGATAACAACATTGGGAAGCAGTGAAATGGATTCTTCGTTATTTGAATGGTTCATCTAATATTGGTTTTGTATTTGATAGACACAGAGCTGATCCCGGAGGCGTAGTTGGATATGTTGATGCTGACTATGGTGGTGACTTAGATCGGAGAAGATCTCTTTCTGCTTATATATTTACCTTGTGTGGTTCTGCAATCAGTTGGTATTCTTCATTACAAGCCATTGCGGCGTTATCAACCACTGAAGCAGAATACATTGCTGCCACTAAAGGTATGAAAGAGGCTATATGGCTCCGAGCCTTGGTAAGTGAACTTGGTATACAACAAGATATTCTGGTTGTATTCAGTGATAGTCAGAGTGCTGTCCATTTGACCAAGAACAACAAATATCATTCCAAGACCAAGCATATTGATATAAGGCACCATTTTATTCGAGATACTGTTGCTGCAGGAAATCTTACTGTCGAGAAGGTTCATATAGCCGATAATCCTGCAGACATGTTAACCAAGCCACTTCCATCAGCTAAGTTTGATCATTGTCTTAACTTAGCTGGTATCATCCACACCTAATCAAGGTGTTCATGGTGAGAAGAGCATTTTGCTCAATGCTGAGTCAAGGTGGAGATTTGTTAAGACTATGCCTCACCCATCTCGAAGGCAGCCACAAATTGGTAAACAATGACCAGCAACAAAGCATCAAACAATGACTTATTAGCAAGGTCAAGAAAATCAGCTAGAGCAATGTCAAAAGAATCAGCTAGCAGCCATAGCAATAGAATCAGCTGGCAGCCCTGAAGCCTATAAATAGCCTCTGGATGTATTTGTAAAATACACAACGCCCACAACATAAATTCCTCTAGACCTCTCTTATATTTCTCTCTTTCTATATTGCAGGTATAATTATTTAACCCGTAGAGAGTTGTTAACTTGGGCTATAATCTGTCAGCCTTTGAGGAAATATTCTTGTACTCCCATTTTATTATAGTGGATATTTTTGGCTCTCTCACCGGTGGTTTTTTACCTCTATTCAAAGAGGGTTTTTCCACCTAAAAATCCAGGTGTTATTTTTACAATCTTTATATTTTTCTTTTTAAATCTTTGGTTGAATTATATCGCTTCCACACTCTAAATCCTAACATATAATGTAAGGGCTATGGTTAGCATTTCCCTACATTATTATACCCTGTATGGACAATGTTCCAATACACTGACTAAACACATGATATTCTACACAAATACATGATAACATTAACAGTTAAGAAAAATATAAACGAAATATTATACTCCCTCATCCTAAGAAAATATAAACGAAATATTATACTATCTCGTCCCCAAATAATAATCGTTCTAATCGTATTAATTTTTTACACGTGTTTTGAGATTATAATACGAGTACTTTCTACATATATATTTTTTGCTCTGATCGGCCGATTTCTGAAAAATCGTCGATAAATCGGCCAAAAATCGGTCAAAATTTTAGAACCGATTTGGCCGATTTTGCAAAAATCGCCGATTTTTCAACCGAATCACCCGATAAATAGTAAATCGGTACCTCAACCGAATTGTTCCGATTTCCGAAATCTGCAACACTGATTTTTTGAATAAATGTATGGCATATTGTCATTTGTTTGTTACCAATTAAAATAGTAAAAAAAAAACAATTGTGTAGCAGGCTATCTGGAGCAAAACAGATGTGACCACTAGTCTGGGAGCCTGGGTCAGAAAGGAAATTTTTATATAAGTGGAGTAGTATGTTTTAGGTCTCACATTTTGTACACTAGCAATTGCAACAATTGTGTTAAGAGGAATCATCATATTCCAAAAGTTCGGATAACTTGAAAGAAACGTTAAAAAACCTTATGATAATCTCTATTCACATTCGGCATTTCGATAATAACAAGTTCTTATTTAAAGCCTTCCAAGCTGCTGCTCTACAACACAATTCACGTGTGTATAACTATATGTAATGTACTGAGTTATAAATCATTTTATGTTATAGCTTTTTGCATGCATGTTTGCATATGATTACATAATTGTACTTCTTGCTGAACTAGATTATGGCAAGTAACCCAAGTTTTGTGCTAAATTTGTTGGTGGTTTTGGTTTTTCATGTGTTGTGGTTGGAAAGAGGGATGTCGGTTACAGTCACTTATGATCATAAAGCACTGGTTATTGATGGAAAGAGGAGGATTTTGCAATCTGGGTCCGTACATTATCCCCGAACTACGCCTGAAGTGAGTCTATATATTGGTATCAGGTATGCAAAATTTTGGCCATTTTTGTTATAACTTGGCTTAATGGTTGTTGTGATGTAATTTCAGGTATGGCCTCATATTATTCAGAAAGCTAAGGAAGGAGGATTGGATGTGATCGAGTCTTACGTTTTTTGGAATTATCACGAACCCGTCAAGGGAGAGGTATAAAGTTTGATATTATTCCAGTTAATTTGGCTGGATATTTGATACCCCTTTTCATGTGCAGTACTACTTTGAAGGCAGGTTTGATCTGGTAAGGTTCGTCAAAGCAGTGCAAGAAGCTGGTCTTTTTGTGCATCTGAGGATTGGCCCATATGCTTGTGCTGAATGGAACTATGGGTGGGTTTTCATCCTCTATTATGATTTTATTCCCTTTGACTTGGTGCTAGACTGCTAATTAGAAATGTTATTGATTATTCAAGTTGGTTGCTCTTACACAAGTGCTATGCATATGTAATTCCCAAGTAGGAAAACAATTGATTTTCTAGAAAGAGTTAAAGTTTAAGATTTTGCTAGAACCTAATTTTCTGCATGTTTAGGATTAAAATACATAAAAGCACCGATATGACATCATTGTGATAGTGAACTAAACACATCGAGTATGTCTCACTTGGAGCAGGATCCGAAAAAGATGAGACGTACATGAACCTTATTCCACTCCCAGCCCCCAGGAGGCTGAGACTTTACCACTAGTTGGACCTGGGATTACCTATTAACAGGCCTAATCCAACATGTCATAAAAAAGCTTATCTTCTAAACCAGACACGCAAGGTACAAGTAGGACCTAGATAAATGAATATACGATTAATGAATAACCTTGTCAATTTAACCTTTATAAAGGACATTTGTAGCTCCACACAACAAATTTTATTACAACTGTTTCCGTTAAGACCCTGGGTCTTGAGTTCTCAAAATTTAAAATTATGTTACAAGTTGTAAAAATTATTGGTGTTAAAATGACAATGCAACTAAACATGCATCTTTCTTAATTTCTTTGGCAGAGGATTTCCGCTTTGGTTACACTTTATACCTGGAATCCAGTTTCGGACAACAAATAACCTTTATAAGGTACACATGAACACTACAGCTGTTTTCGACTTGATACCTAACATTAATATGATATTTACAATTTCCAGTTACTGTACTTGCATATGCAATTCTTATTTCGTTTTGCTAAGGAAAAAACACAGATTTGAAATGCCTGGAAACTTGTATGTTCTTGCAGAATGAAATGAAAATATTTCTTGCCAAGGTTGTGAACTTAATGAAGGAGGAGAATCTTTTTGCATCTCAAGGTGGACCAATCATTCTTGCTCAGGTGCATTCACTAATCTTGTTCATAGGTGTCAACATGGTGATCTCACATTCAATTTGCTAATGTCTTTGATCACTACTTGATTATTGTATCGGATTTGAGGCTTTCAACTTTGAAGGGTCCATGTTACAGCAATTTATTGTCTGCAAAATATCGTTGTGTGGCTCCATTGCCTCATTTTATCAACTTGTTCAAACATAACCATCTGCTAATCTTGGCTGGAAATTGTATACCTAACTTCTTTTTTCTCCCTTAAAGGGAAAAACGTATATAATTAAATTAGCATTCTAAAATTTGATCATGGAAGTCAATGCTCTACAATATCTTCTTAAACTAAATATACCTCTAAATATGTGCAATGAACATGTGTAGGTTGAAAATGAATATGGAAATGTTGAGTATGCATATGGAGTTGGTGGAGAGTTATATGTCAAATGGGCTGCTGAAACAGCCATAAGTCTTAATACTAGTGTTCCTTGGGTGATGTGCGCTCAGGAAGATGCGCCTGATCCAATTGTAAGTATCTAGCATGTCACTTGAACCCCCCCCCCCCTCCCTCTCTGTTTTATATAGCAGCTAATTTGTATATCTGCTTAATAATATGTCATAATAATCAAAAACAGTGTTGTCCTTTTTTTGCTGGTTCACTGCAAGGAACCAAGACTCCAAGAGATTCTCTTAAACTATATAAATGCTTAATTTAATGGATTTTAAATCATGCAGATAAATACTTGCAATGGGTGTTATTGTGATGATTTCACTCCAAACTCTCCTTTGAAGCCAAAGATATGGACTGAGAACTATAGTGGATGGTAAGCATAATTTCTGACTAGTACTTAATATACAACTGAACTCTTTAGTAGAGAACTAATGGGAGGTAGGCATATTGCATTATGCTACAGGTTCCTTTCATTTGGTTATGCAGTTCCTTATCGGCCAGTTGAGGATCTGGCTTTCTCTGTTGCCCGTTTTTTTGGAAAAGGTGGAACCTTCCAGAACTATTATATGGTAAGTATCAATATATCATGAACTATTTTCATTCTTTCTACACTAAGCTTATCTAATTAAGAAAGATGTAAAAGTTCACACCATCAATTTAGCTCGGATACCTCTTTGTAGTATTTTGGTGGCACCAATTTTGGAAGAACAGCAGGAGGCCCTCTGATCGCGACAAGCTATGATTATGACGCTCCAATAGACGAGTATGGTAAAAACCTGAACTTCTGAGTAAAAGTCAATAAAACTGGCTTGATAGATAGTTTACACTCTACATACTTGCATTTGCATGTATATGTTTCTGTAGCCTGCAGTTACCTTTTTCCGACATTTTACATTTTGGGGAATCTTTGCACACTTCATTCCTACTTTCCTAGTGTTCTAGTTCTGCATTGCATCATTTTCCATATTAAGTACATAAAAATGTTCCAACACAAGTAACTGTCTATAACTTTAATTTGTATGTAATTTATACTCCATATCGGAGAATGACATTTGGTTCAAAAAAAATTGTGTTAGTGTGTAATTTTTTCATGCCAATTATAGCATAATTACAAACGTCTGATCAGGTTTTACTAGGCAACCAAAGTATGGCCACCTGCGAGACTTGCACTTAGCAATAAAGCAGTGTGAAGAGTTTCTGGTAGCAGCAGATCCAAAACATCAGCAGCTTGGTGTAAATCTGGAGGTACATAAAACACAGACATGTACCATGCACACATGCTGAACTATATACTAAATAAATAGTATATAGATCTAAAATGATGAACAGAGAGGATTTGAAGATGGAATGTAGGAAATATACTTTTGAACAAATATTTTCCTTGGTTTAATAAATAAATATATCAGTCTACAGCAACAACTTTAGTGGAAGATGACCTACTAAAATGATTTCTGTTATCAGGCACATGTCTACTACAAATCATCCAACCACTGTACAGCTTTTCTCTCTAACTATGGTAGTAAATCAGATGCAACTGTTAAATTCAAAGGGAGATCCTACTTCCTTCCTGCTTGGTCTGTGAGCATTCTTCCAGATTGTAAGAATGTAATACTCAACACAGCAAAGGTATAATCGTTGCCATTTCCATACGTTATTTCTCTCACTGCTAAACATGATCTGGTCCTTTATGTCCCTCACATTTCTATATTATCCTTAATAAGAGAATTGACAGACCTATATAAATGACCTGAATTAGAATGAACAATGTAGCACAGAAGTTTGAAGGCAATCTAATTAATAATTTACTAGATCAAGAGAGATCTTTAGCTGCACTTTTTGCGCACCAACTCTGATATGGAACTCCTGTTTTAGGACTCCCTGTGAAGGAAAGTCTAGGTTTTGAATTTTGTAAAGAACTTAGAAGTCCATAACAGAGTGAGTAGAGAAATTTTGCTGGAAAGCTTGATGATAGTTAGAAAACTCTATGCAGTCCAAAGAATTTCCAATAAATTATCTGTGTCTGGAACATGACTCATCACTGGAAATGGACCAGAGTAGCAAGATCTGCTGCTGGAAACTAAATGATCCTGATTCCTGACTAAAATAATTAATTAACTGCAAATAAGTACCCGATTGCTAAACTCTTAGCCTGTAGACTTTTACATTGTGTTATGAGATGAAATTGAGAACTCATAAACTACTCAGTGCTGCCTGTTTGTTCCTGACTAATGAGAGATAAGAAAGCTTTGGCTTCTAAAAATGTCCTGTAGTAGATATTTGTTTAGATATTTAAGTTTTGATAATGTCTCTTAGAAATTAATTTTTGGAGTAACTATTACTGTACTACATTTATTCAGTATCTGTCCAACTATGTTAATTGAAATATATATAACAGATTGTTTCTCAAAGAAGTCTTCAATTTACTTCTAGCCGTGGTTTAAATGAGTTCACAATACCATCATCTGCATGGAGTTGGTATGAAGAGACAGTAGGTGTTGATGGTAAAAACTCATTTACAACATCAAGTCTACTTGAGCAAATCAATACAACCAAGGATACAAGCGACTTTTTGTGGTATACAACAAGGTAATACATCGTTAAAGAGATAATTTTGAGTCCACTGGCGTAGGATGCATGACCATTTTTTCTTTAAAAAAATAAGTGTTATAAAGGATAACAAAACCTACATGGACACCCCAGGAACATGCTAGAACATCTCAAAGCTGTAGAGTATTAACTTTTCTGGGTTATTATTAGATGTGAGGCATGAGGTCTTACACCTTACACGTATGGTAGCCTTGTAGGACCTTGTATAGTAAGGCTCCATCTCCATTTTTCTCTTACTGTTATGTCTTTTCGGTTAGAAAGTACTCAGGCTTGTGTTTATCTTATATTTTTCGATGTTATTATGGAGTTTTTTTTCCTGGATTACAGTTATTATCTAGATTTTCTGCAGACACTTACATGTTGCTGCTATCAAATATTTTGCAGTATAAATGTTACCGAAGATGCTAAGCATGGTGAAACACTGGAAGCACTTTTAGTTATTGAAAGCTTGGGACATGCAGCTCTTGTTTTTGTCAATAAGAAACCAGTAGGTAGGAACTCATATTATGCAAAATTGTTGTTCCTCTATAATATTTAAAACTGTATAGGGTAGAAATACATATATTTCCTACTTTTCTCCTCTGAAAGCTCTGGTTTTAAAGTTTATTCATGTGAAGATTTAATTGCTACACATAAGTAAAAACTGTGAACCCAAATATATGTCTCCTCTCTGGTGCGAAGACCAGTGGATACTTCAATATGGTGTGGAGTATTGCAAATATCGCATGTAATAAATTAAAGTTTATAGTTATGAAATTGTGTTAAGGATGACTTGGAACACCAAATATCACAAAATCCAAGCTACTAGCCCATTCCGATTGACCAATTGCTCTAAAAGTTTAAGCTGCTTAAAATGAGCTCAACAATTTAGTGAGATTATGATTTAACAATCACTTGTAACACCTATTATAATTTAAAATTCTCATTACTGTAGTAATATGTGTAATGATACCTTTCAAATTAAAGCTGATCCAAAAGCTTTTACTTCTTAGGTATGTACAATAGCCAGCCAACTGGCTTCAAAATTAGTATATGGCCAGATTTCCAGAAGTTAACTGTGACGCATCTCTGCCTTTGCATTTCTTGTTTTAATTATTTGTCTTTCTTGTAGGATTTGGTTTTGGTAATCACGATTTTGCAAGCTTCATATTCAGCAGGACAGTCAGTCTAAACTTAGGAAGTAATACACTTGACATATTGAGTATGATGATCGGTTTACAGGTAAAGAGTTCTTTACTCCAGTAGCGCATTCGTTGATTACATTCACTTCTGTGTATATATATTTTTTAGCTGAGATCATTACGGAAACAGCCTCTGTACTTCTAAGAGTAGGGGTAAGTCCGACTTTGATTCTGTTATTGGGTTATATTGGTATGGCGTATCGGGATGGCATTGATAGAGTTGCTCATATATTGATACCTAAGAATTCACCCTTCGGTTGTTAAAGCTACAGAATCTGTAAATTTCACTTACAATATACAATTAAATCTTCACAGATGATATCATATGTCCTTGTGCAGAACTATGGACCATGGTTCGACATTGCAGCAGCAGGAATTTTCTCTGTTACTCTTGCTGGTCTGGAGAATTCCAAGAGAGATCTTTCTTCTACAGAATGGACCTACCAGGTTTCATATTGATATGTGACCATTATAAGCATGTTTACAATTTACGAATCCTTGTAATCGAATATTCTGTAGAATGTTTCAGAACTCCCACTATTTATTTTATTTTTATAAGAAAAAATGTGCCAGGTAACAATATATTTTTTATAGTTTAAACTTAATTGAAAAATTTGGAAGGAATAAGATATAAACATTAATAAAAGAACTAAATCATGTAACTCATCTTGGTCATCTGGTTTGAAACAAATGAATCTGCTTTGGGGATAACTGATAAGTAATCTTTCATTTTATTTATCATTAACTAGTTCTTCTGTGTTCAGGTGGGACTTGAAGGAGAACATCTGGGACTAGATAACATGAGCCTTGCAAATAGTTCTCTATGGATTCAAGGAAGTACCGTGCCAAGAAATAAAAGTTTGATATGGTACAAGGTATATATGCCTTTCAGATTTATTTATTTTTGCAGAAATTTTTAAAGGGTAACATGTTTAAACCACAACATGTTACATGTGACACTTTTAAATACGTCCAGGATGTTTTCAAAAAAAATTTAATGTTAAATTTAGTCCAAGAAGAATGTGCTTCAACTATCCTCATATTTTTAGTCCAATTTAATCTGATACATTATGAAACCGAATCGTGGTTCACATTTTGAGTATTCTGAAAATAAGTCTGCAGAAGTCTAAACTTTTATTTTGGTAATCAGTCTACTGTCCTTGCTCCTGGAGGCAATGGCCCTATTTCCCTTAATCTTTCTAGCATGGGAAAGGGTCAAGCATGGATCAATGGACATGGCATCGGTCGATATTGGTCAGCCTATCTCTCACCATCAACTGGTTGCTCCGACAAATGTGATTACAGGGGAACCTATGATTCATTTAAATGTCTCAAGAAGTGTGGTGAACCTGCTCAAACATTGTAAGTAAATATCAAAATGTTCTGTTCTCTTTCACTCAAACATTGCGCAACTATGCAGTGTGTTCGCACATAAATTTTACTTCTTATGAAATTTAAGTGACAAGAAACTTAAGTTAACTTCAAGAAAAAGCTTGACAAGGGCACAATATAATTTCACCAAGTCCTTACAATTTGCACTAAAATGCATAGATAGTACTCTGGAGTGTCAGACAATATTACGTTAGGATAGAGTGAAAACTCATTGCAATATAACCTTCTAATTAACTGCATCACAGAAACCACTTGGATTGTTGGATAGAAATTCATAAATTAAATGGACATATGATATTGATAGTCATGCCACAAATAGTTTTCATGAACTGATCAAACACAAAATAGAAAGAAAAATAACCTGAAGTTCAAATAACACCCTACCTACTTTTATAAGTTAAAAGACAGCAGAATTTTTAGAAAGATTTGTTATCGTTAGCATGGCTCTTTGATTTAATTCTGGAAAACTGGTGAGCACAGAGATTTTATCTATTCAAATCACACAGTTGTTGGAAGTCATTTTGCTAATTTCTTTTTGGGTTTGTTCAGGTACCATATACCACGCACTTGGGTGCATCCAGGCGAGAACCTACTTGTGCTCCATGAAGAGCTTGGTGGTGACCCTTTAACAATCTCTTTGATGACCCGAACTGGGCAACACCTATGTGGACATGTATCAGATGCTGATCATCCATCAGCTGATTCCTGGAAACCGAATCTAGATTTTAAGTCTCAAAAGCCAGAAGTTCGACTAGCTTGTGATCAAGGATATACTATTGCTTCTATACCATATGCTAGCTATGGAACTCCTGAAGGCGTTTGTGGAGCATTTAGTCATGGGAGTTGTCACACTGACGTTTTGTCAACTGTTCAGCAGGTAATAAAGGACTTTCATTCCTCTATTTTTACCGTGAAATCTGCAGACAGCTCCTTCTATACATTTATACAATTAATTATAAATTACTGTGAAATAATTTATAACTTTTTTTTTCGTTGCAAATATCAGAATTTTGACATATTTTATAAAAACTGCAGCTTTGCATTGGAAAGCAAAAATGTTCTATTCCTGTCTCCGCAGCTACGCTTGGGGACCCTTGTCCTGGAATGCTTAAAAGCTTGGCGATAGAGGTTGTTTGTACTGCTTGAAAAGGCCCTGTAGCATCAAGGGTTTGATGATTTCTGTTCAAGTCCTGTGATGCCCCAGAGAGGTTGACTGTCCTGCGGTGCAATTTGTATATGTACCAAGTACATAGATCTTGCTCATCCTTTAGCATTTTCAATCTGTTAATGCATGTAATATTTTGGACTAAAGTAGTATAGTGAGGTGCCCATTTTATAATGGTTAAGATCAAAATACATGTAAGAAATGAATTAAGTAAAACTGACAGAAAATAGGTTCTTAAATGACATTATGCTAGTTAAAATTCAAAAATAAAACATATATTGTGAAATGAATGCCCTAGAAGGTTCTAGATAAACCTTTGGCCTTTCAAGTTTTAGACCTTTGACTTTTCATCTTTAGACTTTTGGCTTTTTGATTGCTTGTAAGTTGTAACTTACAATTTGTAAGTCTATAAATAGGCACCATATGTGAACTTGTAAACACATTTGAAGCAATATACAATCTTTTCTTAATCTCTTATCTTTCTTTCTAATTATATTATGTTCTTAGAGCCATTATAAATATTTACAATACATCCTCAGCACGAGGTCGCTCATCGATGCAAAGTTGAGGTTACACCAGGTTTCTTTTTAAGGTTAAGAACTCATATCTATATTGGATCATTCTCCCTAAGTTAAAAACAACATCTCTATATTAAGGTATGCATTTCTGATACTTTGACGCATTGCAATATTCTTGTCTGAGTTATTTTAATATGATACATTTTATACTGTACATAGTTAGTACATGATTTCTTAGATTTTGAAAGTTTCATTCCATAGTTCGTAGGTTTGACATGTATGTTTTTAATCAGAAGCATATCCAATTTATTTTGATAATTGTGCTTTGGATTTGTATATAGTAACTATATGTCATAAGTTTATGGTTAGATTTTTATTAACCCATTTTGAGCATTCATCTTATGTGTATTTATATTCTTTGTGTATTGTGCATGTACCTGTAAGAGATTTGTTTAAATTCTTTTATTTTCTAATTATAATTATTTTATAGAAAATATCAAATTTTACCAAACTTGAATTTGAGGCCCTTGATATCACTGGAAAGAACTATTTGTCATGGATATTGGATATCGATATTCATTTAGCCGTACAAGGTCTTGCAGACACAATAAAAAAAGGGAAATAAAGAATCCAAATCAAACCGCACAAAGGCAATGATTTTTCTTCGCCGCCACCTCCACGAGGGACTCAAAACTGAATATCTTATGATGAAAGATCTGTTAGTCACAGAAGCATGCCTGAATACATCTAATAACAAGCCTAAGTATGTGTAATGCTATGCATTACCTACATGACCTCTTAACTGAGGGAACCTCTAGTTGTAGAGTTTCTATTTGTTCTGTACTTGTAATAGGCATCAAATTCTAGTTGTGTTACTGTATTTATAAAGTCAAGAATAATGCTTGAAAGAAGTTCCAAGGTTCATGCCTCAAGCAAGGAGATAAAGACTGCCAAATAATCACAGTTGGGATTTAAAGAAATGATGAATTTGCCTAAGTACCAATTCGAGAAGTACATTTGTCTATTCGAGAAGTCTAGCATTCGAGAAGTCAGAGATTCGATATCTCAGAAGACACTATTCGATATCTCTGAATACACTGTTCGATATCTCATTCGATATCTCAGAGATTCGATATGTCTATTACTCTATTCGAGAACTCATGGAGTCAACAAGTCAAAGCATCATTCGAGTTCTCTAAGAGTCAACAAGTCAATGATCTATTCGATATCTCAAGGACTAAAGAAGCTATTCGACATCTCAGGGATTCGATATGTCAAAATGCTCTATTCGATATCTCAAGGAGTCCCAGAGAAAAGAGCTATTCGAGAAGTGATTCGATATGTCAATATAACACTATTCGAGAACTCAGAGTTATCGATTAAGTCAATTCGAGTTCTCGAATCAATCACTTAGCCACTTCTCGAATACATTCTTGGAGACAAAATACTGAAGAATTGTACAAGTCAGAAACCTTCAACAAGCCGAGACGCTTTATTTGACTATGTACTATAAAGCAGATTGGAAAGCCTACAAAGAAGCTTGGAGAGATAAGACAAAGGGACAAGGAGCTAAAGAAGTGGATCTGAACATGCTTTGCAAAGTTAAATCTGTAGCCGTTTGGACTCTTACTCAAATAAGATAGACAGATTGGAAAGTATTTTGTTTACCTACCGTATTTATAGTAAGTAGGTGTATCCATGTCTATAAGGATACAGCCTCACTTCCTTAGCTAAGTGTGATAAGTTTTTCAAGATACATCTCAAGAAATATCTCTCTAAGAAAAACGAAGCTGAGAATACTACCATTTGCATTCACAGATTGTAGCAAAATCTTTATCTAATAAAATATTAGATTAAAGTGATATTGTGTTGTGTTTGTCTTTGTTATCTGTTCTTACATATTTTACACATTCAACACATATCTTGCTGCAAAGATTCAAGAACAAAGAAAAGTTCAAGAATCCATTCACCCCCCCTGTATTCTTTTACCGTATTCAATACTCAACAAGTGGTATCAGAGCAGGCTGTTTAACCTAAACAGAAAACGATCATGAGTTCGAATACACCAAAGACTACAGGTACGGTGAAGGTCCCTAAGTTCGACAAAGAGAATTACAACCTCTGGAAAATAAAAATGCTGTTGTTCATCAAAGCTGCCAATCCTCTCTACCCTGACATCCTCAAGAATGGTCCATTTGTACCACAACAAGAAATTGCTGAAAACAATGGGCACAATAGTCATTACTAGATCATATGTTGTAAAAGAGCCATCCAAATGGACGGACTCAGAGAAGGAAAAGGTTGCCCTAGACAGTCATCTCATGTTGCTGATCATAGACTCCATGGATATGTCGATGTTTGCTAATATAGCATCATGTACATCAGTAAAGGACATGTGGAACCACATCGAGGTGTTATGTGAAGGGACAGAGGAGGTAAGAGAAAATAGGAAACAGATACTGGTCACACAGTATGAAGCTTTCATGGCACAGTCCAAAGAAAGTATTACTGACATGTTTGAGAGATTTCACAAGCTGGTGACCGAGCTTCAAATGAATGGGAAGGTTTACAACACTAAGGAATTAAACATGAAGTTTCTACTATCTACACCAAACCATCTAGAGCAAAGGGTCATATCTCTAAGAGAAAGAGATTTGAACAAAGTCACATATGATGTGCTCTATGGGGTTTTAAAAACTCATGAGCTTGAGTTGCTTTAGAAGAGGGCTATCCAAGCCAACCAAGGCAGAATGATAAACACATCATGTGCCTTGATTGTCAACAAATCCGTTCAAGACCTGGAAGCATCTACAAGTCAACCGAGAATAGAAGAGATAGTAGATGATGAAGAGATTGAAGAAGAAGTGATTGAACCTGTTGATGAAAAGGAAGAAGATGAGTTCTATACTCTTGAAGAGTTGGATGCCATGGAAAACACTTCATATGCTTTTATGGCTAGAAAATTCCCAAACATCAGATTTAAGAGGAATCAGCCCTTCAAGTCTAGATCTCAAAATCATTCATTCAACAAGAGCAAGGCACTTGTGAAAGCAAACAAAAACAAATTCAAAACCAGCTATGTGGATAGGTCATCTGTGAGATGTTATAGATGCAATGACCTAGGGCATTTTTCCAGTGAATGCAAGAAGCCTAAGAAGAAGGATAAGGAGTTTCTTGAGCTTGAAGCTAAGTATGAGGCTCTGCTAAAGAAGCATGCACCAGGTAAGGCCTACATAGCTGAAGGGAAGTGTTGGGATGATTCTGATAGTGATGGAGAAGAATAAGAATTCTGCAACTATGCCTTGATGGCCAACTCCAAGGAAGAACCATCTGAATCAGACTCTCAGGGCAAAGAAAGTGAAAGAAAGGTCATGTGGATTTTGGACAGTGGATGCTCAAACCATATGACTGGTGATATGGCCCTGCTATCACAGTATGAGGAGAAGGCTGGCCCAATGGTTGCTTTTGGAGATGACAGCATTGGCAACACACTGGGATATGGCAAGTTGGAAATTGGAAATGTCATCATTGAAAATGTAGCACTGGTCAAGGGACTCAAGCACAATCTACTGAGTGTTGGTCAATTTACTGACAGAGGCTTCAAAGTGAATTTTGACAAAGATGAATGTTTGATCACCCACAAAAAGACTGGTGACTTTGCTCTATCTGGAGTAAGGAAAGGAAGCCTGTTTGTAGCCAATATGAACTCTGCAAACAAGGACAAAATCTGTTGCTTTTACTCAAAAGCATTAATTGAAGATAGTTGGCTGTGGCATAAGAAGCTATCACACTTGAACTTCAAAGGCATTAATTCTCTAGTCAAAAGAGAGTTAGTAAGAGGCATGCCCACACTTGAATTCTGTCAAGAAGGAGTGTGTGAGGCTTGTCAAAAGGAAAAATGAAAAGATCAAGCCACAAGTCAAAGACAGTGACATCAATAACCAAGCCCCTACAACTAATTCATATGGACTTGTTTGGGCCTGTCAATATTATGTCACTAGGAAGGAAAAAGTATGCTCTGGTGATGGTTGATAATTTCACAAGGTATACATGTGTAGAATTTCTGGCATCAAAAGATGAGGCTCCCCAAGTAATCATTGAGCATATAAAGAAAATTGACAAGGAAGCAAAGGCCAACAATGCAAGTGTGATTGCATTAAGGAGTGATAATGGAACAGAGTTTAGAAATGCCATGCTTGAAGCATTTTGCAAAGAAAATGGTATTTCTCAACAATTCTCAGCTCCAAGGACTCCACAACAAAATGGAGTTGTTGAAAGAAAGAATAGAACTCTGATTGAAGCTGCTAGAACAATGTTACTTGATGCAAAGATGCCTACATGTTTTTGGGCTGAGGCTGTGAGCACTGCATGCTATATCCAAAACAGAACCCTCATCAAAAAAAACACTGGAAAGACACCTTACAACTTGATGACTGGAAAGAAGCCCACCCTAAAGTATGTTCATACTTTTGGAAGCAAATGTTTTGTGTTAAAAGACAACTCAGAATATGTTGGAAAGTTTGATGCAAAAGCATTTGAAGGAATTTTTCTTGGCTACTCTATGGAAAGAATTGCATACAAAGTTTATGTCATCACTCAAAAGAAAGTTATGGAAAGCACAGATGTGACATTTGATGACAGCAAACTACCTGGATTAGAAGAAGCCAATGATGAAGATAAAGATCCTTTGAAGTTTGACAATCTAGATGATTCTGATAAGGAGATTGAAACTGAATTTGAGCCCATAATTCAACAAACTAAAGTGAATGAAGAACCTGTGTCAACCAACAATGAAGAAACAAGCATCCAGGACACACCTGTGATTAGTGGAAACTTCACAGGGGGAGGAAATGTAAATGATCATGATCTAGATGATGAAGCAACATCAAGGCTGAGAAATCAATCTGAATATACAAGGAAATGGGATAGATCACATACTGCAGATCAGATAATTGGAGATCAAAATACAGGAGTAAGGACAAGGAGAGCAACTCTAAATGAATGTCTCTATGGTTGCTTTCTATCCCAAGTTGAGCCTAAGAAACTTGAAGATGCATTGTTGGATCCTGATTGGATAATTGCTATGCAAGAGGAGCTAAACCAATTTGAAAGAAGCAAAGTATGGGAACTTGTGCCTGCACCAAAGGATAGAACCATTGTTGGAACAAAATGGGTTCTAAGGAATAAGATGGATGAAAATGGTGTAGTCATAAGAAACAAAGCAAGGTTGGTTGCAAAAGGATACTCTCAACAGGAGGGCATTGACTATGATGAGACTTTTGCCCCTGTTGCCAGACTAGAGGCCATCAGAATTTTCTTGGCATTTGCTGCACATTCTAATTTCAAGGTCTATCAAATGGATGTCAAGAGTGCATTTCTGAATGGGGAGTTGGAAGAAGAAGTATATGTGCAATAGCCACCTGGATTTGAGGATCCACAATTCCCTTACTTTGTCTACAGATTGCTCAAAGCATTGTATGGACTTAAGCAAGCTCCTAGGGCATGGTATGACACATTGTCACAATTTCTACTTGAGAATCAATTCTCTAGAGGCACACTAGACAAGACACTATTTTACAAGAAACATGGTGATGATATTATCTTAGTTCAAATCTATGTGGATGATATCATATTTAGCTCTACAAATGAGAAGCTGTGTGAGAAATTCTCTAAGCTCATGCAGAGCAGATATGAGATGAGTATGATGGGAGAATTAACATTCTTTCTTGGGCTGCAAGTGAGTCAAAGGAAGGATGGCATTTTTATAAGTCAAACCAAATACATCAAGGATCTATTGAAGAAATTTGACTTAGAAGAATGCTCACCTGCAAAGACACCCATGGCCACTGCCACCAAGTTAGATGAAGATGGTAACGGAAAGAAGGTAGATATCTCAATCTACAGATGCATGGTTGGTTCTCTACTCTACCTCACTGCTAGTAGGCCAGACATCATGTTTGCAACATGCTTGTGTGCAAGGTTTCAATCAAATCCAAAGGAATCACATATGATAGCAATAAAGAGGATTTTCAGATATCTGAAGGGCACACCAAACTTGGTCTTATGGTATCCTAAGGACACAGGGTTCAATCTGGTTGGTTATTCTGATGCTGATTATGCTGGATGCAGAGTGGATAGGAAAAGCACCTCAGGTAGCTGCCAGTTTCTTGGACAAAGGTTAGTCTCTTGGTATAGCAAAAAACAACAATCTGTGTCAACTTCCACAGCTGAAGCTGAGTACATAGCTGCTGGAAGTTGCTGTGCTCAAGTGCTTTGGATCAGAAACCAACTTAGATTATGGACTTGTGTTGGAAAGAATTCCAATCATGTGTGACAACACAAGTGCAATCTCTATAGTTTCCAATCCTGTCAATCATTCTAGGACAAAGCACATTGACATCAGATATCACTTCATAAGGGAGCATGCAACTAATGGAACCATTGAGTTACATTATGTTCCCAAAGAGAAACAACTAGCTGACATATTCACTAAGCCATTAGATGAAGCCACCTTCACAAGGTTGGTTAGTGAGATTGGAATGCCGAATTCTTTAAATTCTGGCTGAGTGAATATATCAACTAGATTGTTGCAGCAGTAAATACTTACTTTATCAAATGCTAAATATTTTTAAAGTAAGTATTGGCTGGATTACGATTTATAAATTTTCCACAATGCTGCATATGTTGAAAATCATACATTTTTAGCTTGAAATTTCTGTGAAATTTTGAGAAAATCACTATTTAATTTAGTAGAATATTCTTCAATGAATATTTCTGGTAAATTTTAAAAGATAGTGAAAATTGAATTTTATGAGTGAAAAGTATAGTTCGATAAGTCAGACTTCTCGAATGGTTCATTGTTTTGTCATGGCTCGAGTTCTCGAATAGGCCTATCAAGAACCCTCCTGAGTTCTCGAATAGTGTCTTTTGAGAAATCGAATAGCACACTTTGAGTTCTCGAATAGAGTATTTTAGTTCTCTAATGATGGAGTTCTCGAATACTGTATTTGAGTTATCGAATCATTTGAAAAGGCTGATTTCTCGCTGACACTTAATCGCTTTTTGGATTTATATTCAAATTTCATTTCGCTCATAAAAACATATTTTATTTAGCTTAGAATTATTTTCTGAGTTAAATAACTGCCAGCTGTGAGTTACAAACTGCTTGAGATATCGAATAAGCCTTTCTTGACTTATCGAATAGTTGTCTTATACTTCTCGAATGACTGACTTGTCGATACAAAACTTATATCTAATCGACAACTCAAGTCACTCACATATATACAATTCCACAACTGTTCAAATCATTTCATTCGATTTCTCAGGCAGCTAAAGTTCCAAAACCTCTGTAAACCCTAACGTCAAAAGCTAAATTTCTTCTTCAACCTTCATTCTCTTCTCATCTCTCTGTGTAACAATGGCAAATACCCAACTCACAATTCCTAAACACACAAATTTCATAGCAATAACCAACGATGTTGAAGCACCCAATGCAAACTTTAAGTGCTTCGTTCGATGGATGGCTGAATCATACATCAAGGATGCACTCTCAACCAACCCAACCCTGTATCTAGATTTACTAGAACAGTTTTGGAGAACTGCTACTGTGGAGGTCGTGGCCCTAGAGAATGCAACAACTTCATACGTAATATATTGCAAGATTCAGGACAAGGAAATCACCATCACTACTGAAAATATGAACCAAGCACTGGGGTTGCAACAAGGAGTGTATGACAGTCAAGCAACTGATCAGGAATTGGAAGATTTCTTTGATTTTATCAACTACTCAGATAGAATCAAGCTTGGAAATTTGAATAGGAAGTACTTGAGGAAGGAATGGAGCTATGTCTTTGCCACTCTTCTTCAAGTCTTCACAGCAAGGAAGTCCAGCTTTGATCAAATCAGCACACCTATTCAACAAATAGGATATACTCTAGCATATGGGAGAAAGATTGATGTTAGTTTGATCATAATGCAGGAATTGTATGGGAGACTTGGTAAGAACTCAGCCAAGAGAGGTAATGAAATTTTCTTTCCTCGCTTTATTCAATCTGTACTTAATTTCATAGATGTTAAATTGATTGAATTGCCTGGGTTAGACAAAAATAGAATAGGCTATCCGAAATCCATGACCAAACTCATTTTTGGTAGCTTGGAGACTAGGAATGATGTGGATGTAAGACTCAAAATAACTCCCCTTATGGAGAGTTTATTTAGGACTTACCCCTACAACATGCCAATATGTGCCTCAGCCAAACACTTTACCAAACACAGAGACAACTGCATCATCCTCTCAAAAGGATGATGTTAGTTAAAAGAAGAGAAAACAGGTTGCTTCTGAACCTCTAAAAATCTTAACTGAAGCAGCCTTGGCTGTAGAATTAGGCATAGCAAGTGAGGAACTGTAGTCACCCTTACTAAGGCCAAAGAAGAAGAAGAAGAAGTCTAAAACCACCTCTTCAGTCACCCAAATGGCTGAAGTTGTAAAATCAGGGGCAAACAGCTCACTAGGTGTATCCTCTCAACAGGGTGCATCTATAGAATCAAGCATTTTCCCCAATGCACCTACTTGTACAGAGTCAGCACATGGGAGTGATAAGGCTGACACAACACTGAGTGGAGAGCACATCACAATTGAAACTCCCTCTATCTCTCAGGGGGTGAAAGGCAGAGTGTGTAAACTTGTAACACTATAACTAATGTAACTCAAACTAAAGGAAAAGATAATTAACCAGAAGACAATCAAGAACAAGAAGTCACAAGAAATCAACACTAAATGAAGACAAGGTAATTGATACAATTCAACATGTTAACTATGATCAATCCAAGAAGAAATCATTGAGAGAAGTTCAAGTCAAAGTTGTTCATGCCTCAGTGATTTCGAAAGCCAAGAATCAAGATCATAACTATCAGTATCAATAAGACCAATTGATTTCAAGTGAACAAGAAGGAAAGCAAATATTGGAAAGCCACATTTCTAATTGGATATGGTAATTTATTCAAGAAGCAAAAACCCTATCAAGACTAGTCACTTATGAACCAGACCGTTGCATCAAGTGTCAGGACATTGATAGCAAGTTTATGTCAGTAATAAAGATCCATATTCAAGAGCTTGGTGAAGAATGAAGAAGACATGAAGATATCACAAGTTCAAGATGTGCATTGAAGTTTCAAGTTGAAGACCAGAATATTTTCTAAGTACTAAATATTCTAGATGGCCAAGTAGAAGTTTCTAAGTAGAAGTTCTACTTAGAACTTCGAGATGGCTAAGTAGAAATTCTCAAGTAGAAGTTCTACTTAGAGTGCAGCTTCAACATGACACATGGCATCTTCTGATTGGCAGATTTCCAAGCTTTCAAGATAAGGCAAGATTTATGTGGACATCATTGGGCCACGTATATCTTAGTCTTTGAAGTCTACAGGACATAGATTACATGTAGTATAAATAGAAGTACTTGTGTAATGTTTTAAGTTAGTGAGCAATTCTTGAGAAAAACACAAGAGAAAGAGAGAGAGTGCATTCATAGAGCTTAGTATCATTCACTTCTCTCTGAACTTCTGTTATACTTTGTAATGAATGTTATAGCAACCCTTTCAAGTTATATATAAGACATATATTCCTTGAATCTGTGTGTTCATTTATTGCATCGTATTTATTGCTTCTCATATTCGAAAAGTTGTATTCACCCCCCCTCTACAACACATTTGGACCTAACAATTGGTATCAGAGCTATATGTTTAACATACAAAACATAGATCCTTGTGTTGAGTAGAAGAATCGTGAGTTTTCATTTTCTAGATCTACTTTTCATTTTCTTGAAAAGTGTGCCTTAAATCGTTTGTATTGAAAACTCATCTGAAAAATTATTTAAATGCTCCAGATGTGATTATTTATCTTGGATGTATTTTAATTAATTTTTGTGAATTAATCTGGGTACTTTCATATTTGGTGTTCTTGAGTGTTCATCATCTGTTCTTATCAAAGAAGACAACCCAACAACTTTTTGATCTCCTTTTCAAAAGTAAAAGAATAAAAAGGTGGTTTTGGACTTTTTGATTTGCTTTATTCGGCCGAAAGTATACAGACATACTCAGTACCTAGCATGTGGGTTAGGTGGGTTAGGTGAGTAAAGCATTCAAAGTCAAAAGGTGTTAAAGAGATAATATTGTTTATTCAATATTAAAGTAATCTGCAGAAAAATTATTCTAAGGACAAAAGTTCTACATAGAATTTCTACTTGAGAATTTCTACATAGAATTTCGACTTGGACAATTTCTACTTGGTGATTTCGACTTGAGCAAAATTTCTACTTAGAGAAATTTCGACTTAGGCAAAAGTTCTACATAAATATTCTACATAGCCTAGTCTTGGGTACTTAGAAACTTTTAGTGACCAGAATTGAGATGGCTCCTAAAAATGCATTCAAGATCCCAATGTTCAACAAAGATCACTATGAAGAATGGGTTTCAGAATGAGACTATATCTAGAGACTGTTAACCCTGAATATCTGGAAGTCCTTGACAAGGGTAAATTTGTCCCAATGGTGGTTATTCCTTCACATACGGAAGGAGGAGTGGTTATACCACCTCGGTCTGAGCCTAAAAAGGTCTCGGAGTTTTCGGATGCTGATAAGGAACAAATAGCTTGTGATACTGCCGTTCGACAAACCTTGATGGAATCTCTTGATCATGAAATGTTTAATATAGTCAAAGGTCTGACTACAGCGAAGAAGATTTGGGACAAGATAGAAGTTGTCATGGAAGGATCTGCAGAGGTCAGAAGCAACAAAACACTCATACTCAAGATGGAGTATGACACCTTTAGAATAAGGAAAGGAGAAGGCATAACAGATGTCTACTTACGATTCAGTCAGTTGGTATTGGATTTGAATCTGAGAGGTGTAACTCTCCCCATGGTTGAGACTAATACGAGATATCTGAGGAACCAGCCAAAAAGCATTGAACATAGGGTCTACGCAATAAGAGAAACCAGAGATTTACACACAACTTCTCTGGAAGAATATTATGGAATATTAAAGACCTATGAGCTGGAAACACTTCAAGATCAAGCATGGGACAATGATTCAAAGGGAAAAGAAAGTGCATCAGGATTAGTTGCTGATGAGGAAGAGTCTAAGAAGGCAATGGTTGCAGCAAAGCCTAAATCATCACTTGCACCACATCAAGTTGATAATGATGACGAGTGCGCATCTGACAGTGATGATGACTACTACACCCAAGAAGAGCTGGACAACATGGACGATAGTGTCGTGGCATACATGGCAAGGAAGTTCAGCAACATGAGATTTAGAAAGAGCAACCGACCACAGAGAAAATCTTCATCTTATTATCGGGCTGCTAAGGGTGGTGGTAGTTCGTCAGGCTACAAAGGAAAAGGCAAGAATTCCAGCTACAAATCTCCATTGGATTTCAAAATGAAGTTCAAATGCTATAATTGTGGTGAAGCTGGACACTTTGCCTCGGACTGCAAAAAGCCTAAACAGACTTATCCAAAAGAGACATTTGAAGCTCTCAAAAGCAACTATGAAGCACTGTTGAAGGAAAGACATGGAAAACGAGCTTTATTGGTGACAGAAGGAAGAGCTTGGGATGATTCAGATGAGGAAGATGTTACTCATGTAGCAAACTTTGCCCTCATGGCTGAGACATCAGAGGAACCAGAGGTACCAGTTCTGACTCTTAAAGTAGAAATGTCTATTGATGATTATAAGGAACAGAACGGGGCTCTTAGTGAAGAGATCTATATGTTGTGCAAAAGCCTAGACTCTTCTCAAAAGGAACAGAAAACACTTGTTGCCAAATGCAGAATGCTTGAGGCAAAAGTGGAAGAGCTAGAGGCTGCTTGCACTGTAGATACTTCCCTAAGAGACTTTATTAAATCTCTAGAACACAAGCTCGTCCTTAAGGAAGAAGTAGAAGCATGTCTTAGGAACAATCTAGCTGAGTTAGAAACAAAATGCGAAGCTTACAAACTAGCTGCTAGTAAAGTGTATGTAGATAATGACACATTTAAGAAAATAACTGGAGTAGGTATAGGACTTGATTATTCTGACCTTCCTAAGAAAGAAGGAAAGAGACCTATTGACCCTAGTTCCAGTGACCTTAAAAAGGAAACACCTAGAATTCTTAAATCGGCTGTCAAACCTATCTACAAACATCTTGTTCCTAGAATAGAAGAAGAAGAGACTGAATTGATAGCTAGATATGAGATTGAGATGGAAGATCGCCAGAAAGAACAACCTGTAACTCCTATCAAACAAGTTAAAATCAATTTCCCTAGAGATGAATCTAGACTGGGATTAGGAGCTAAGGCTGTTAAACAACAAGGAAAGAGAGAGAAAGGCATAAAAGAGGTTAAGGCTGAACGAATAAAGAAAGCATGTTATCATTGTAAATCTACTGAACATCTTTCTTATGCATGCAAAGCTAACATGAATGTTCCTGCTGCACATGCCATGCCTACCACACATACAATGAATAATCTGCATCAGAATCATGCACAGTGTGGTCAACCTAACTGTATGCCATGCACTTTTAATATCATGCAAACTTTTGTGCATTTAATGAATGCATCTAGCCAGTCATGCTCAAATACTGTTGCTAGTTCAAACATCAAGAAAAAGTATGGGAGAGCCAAGACTGTCAGTCTTCCTAAAGTTAGGAGTGACAAACCTTCTCCTAAGACTGACAAATCTGTCAAGTCTGAGAAAGGAAAGGAGATAGTCGAAAGCTCTAGTAATATGAAGAAAAGTGCATCTCCTGTTGTTAAATCTGTTGATTCTCGATCTTATCGAAAAACCGGGCCCAATCAAAGTTGGGTTCCGAAGAATGTCTAACCAATCTGTCATTGCAGGGCATTAAGCAGAATAGAAATAAAGTCATATGGGTGCTAGACAGTGGAGCATCTAGGCATATGACTGGAAACAAGTCCCTGCTTACAGAATTGGTTATGAAGGCTGGCCCTTATGTTACCTTTGGAGATGACAGCATAGGTGTGACTAAGGGATATGGCAAACTGAAAACTGGCAATGTCATCATAGAAGATATTTCCTATGTTGAGGGACTGAAGCACAATCTGTTGAGTATTAGTCAATTCTGTGACAAAGGTTACGAAATTGTCTTCAACAAGAAAGGTGTATCAATCACTCACATCAAGGAAGGCTCACTAGCTTTGAGAGGAGTTCGAAAGGCAGATCTTTTTGTTGCAGATATGGATTCAGCAAATCAGGATGAGGTCACCTGTTTCTACAGCAAAGCCTCGGATGATGAAAGCTGGTTATGGCACAAAAAGTTATCTCACTTAAACTTCAAAACGATGAATGCTCTCGCGAGGCGAGAACTGGTGAGAGATCTACTTCAAATGGAGTTCGCTCCGAAAGGACTCTGTGAAGCTTGTGAAATGGGAAAGTCGAAGCGAGCATCGCATAAAAGCAAAGAAATTTCTAGTATTACTGAGCCTTTACAACTTCTTCATATGGATTTGTTTGGCCCAGTGAATGTCCTATCTTTGTCTAGGAAAAAATATGCTTTGGTAATCGTGGATGACTTCTCCAAGTATACATGGGTATTGTTCGCAATAACGAAAGACGAAGTACCTTTCTTAATCATTGATCATATCACTCAAATTGAGAATGTTTCAACACTTACTGTGAAGACGATTAGATCAGACAATGGCACTGAATTCAAAAACGCAGTGCTAAATGACTTCTGTGTATCTAAAGGAATACGTCGTCAGTATTCAGCCCCGAGAACTCCACAGCAAAATGGAGTAGTTGAAAGGAAGAATAGAACTTTGGTTGAAGCAGCAAGAACTTTGTTGTATGATTCAAAACATCCTTTGTATTTCTGGGCCGAAGCAGTGAGTACCTCTTGTTACATTCAAAATAGAACCTTGATCATAAAAGATAAAGAAAAGACACCATGTGAGCTAATGAACAACAGAAGACCAACAATCAAATACTTTCATGTCTTCGGAGCAAAATGCTATGTGCTTATAGATGATGAAAATCTAGGCAAGTTTGCAGCAAAAGCTCGTGAAGGAATCTTTGTTGGTTACTCTACAGACGTGGTGGCAGCTTATAGAGTGTTCTTAGTGAATGATCGAAAAGTGACTGAAAGTTACAACGTCAGATTCGACGATACCAAACTCTCATCAATTTCAAGAGATTCTAGTGAACCTGAGTCCCTAAAATTTCAGAATCTGGACTTAGAAGATCTTGAAGATGAACCTGAGTTGGTTGTTCCATTAAATGTTCCAAGTGTACATGAAGAACCTGAGTCTAGTGAACAAGCTAATTCTACAAGATCAGGAGAGACTTCTTCAGTACCAACCGGCAACAACTCAGGGGGAGTAAATAGCAGCTCAAGGACTATTGTTCAAGGCTCGAGTCGAGTTGACTCTAGTTCTGTAGGAGCTGGCACTAACTCAGGGGGAGTTAGTGAAAATAATCAAAGTAGTCAGCACCCCAACTCAGAAAGTCAAGCTGAATCATCAAGACAATTTCCAGGTGAACGGGTATGGAATAGAGACCATCCGTTTGAGTTAATTATTGGTGATCCAGATGCTGGTGTGACTACTAGAAGAACTGCAAGAGCTGACATGGCAAATATCTCCTTATATTCTGGGTTCTTATCCAAGCTTGAACCTAAAGAAATAGAAGAAGCTCTTGGCGATGCTGATTGGGTGATTGCAATGCAAGAGGAACTCAATCAGTTTGAAAGGCAGAAAGTTTGGAAACTGGTACCCCGACCAAAGAACAAATCCGTAATTGGAGCTAGGTGGGTATTCAGAAATAAACTGGATGAAAACGGACTTGTAACACGAAACAAGGCTCGTTTGGTTGCAAAAGGTTATTCTCAGCGAGAAGGAATTGATTATGATGAAACCTATGCACCAGTTGCAAGACTTGAGGCAGTCAGGATGTTCTTGGCATTTGCAGCACATAAGAACTTCAAAGTTTTCCAGATGGACGTGAAAAGTGCCTTCCTGAACGGAGAGTTAGAAGAAGAAGTGTATCTGGAACAGCCGCCTGGCTTCGTTGATCCAGAACATGCAGATTTTGTGTATCTACTCTTCAAATCTGTCTATGGCCTCAGGCAATCCCCAAGGCGATGGTATGAAACCCTATCCTTATTCTTAATTGAAAATGGTTTTGTTAGGGGAGTAATTGATAAAACATTGTTCTATAAAGTTGTGAGAAATGACTTAATACTTGTTCAAGTATATGTGGACGATATTATTTTTGGGTCATCAAATGAGCGCTTGTGCGAGAAATTTGACAAGCTAATGCAGGAAAAATATGAGATGAGCATGATGGGAGAGCTGTCCTTCTTCCTTGGATTATAGATCAGTCAGAGAAAAGATGGTATCTTTATCTGTCAATCCAAGTACGTCAGAGATTTACTCAAGAAGTATAATCTAGAAGATGCATCAGCAGCTAAGACTCCCATGGCAACAGCCACGAAGCTTGATGAAGACAAATCAGGTAAATCAGTTGACATCACAAGCTATCGAGGTATGATTGGCTCACTCCTCTATTTAACTGCAAGTAGACCCGATATAATGTTCGCAACTTGTTTATGTGCAAGGTTCCAAGCGGATCCTAGAGAATCACATCTCGTAGCCGTCAAAAGAATTTTTAGGTATCTCAAGGGCACACCAAATCTAGGGATTTGGTACCCAAGAGATACAGGTTTTAATCTTATTGGCTATTCGGATTCAGACTATGCAGGTTGCAGGATTGATAGGAAAAGCACATCTGGTGCTTGCCAATTTCTTGGCAGAAGATTGGTGTCCTGGCAAAGTAAAAAGCAACAAACAGTATCTACTTCTACTGCTGAAGCTGAGTACATTGCTGCTGGAAGCTGTGTAGCTCAGATACTGTGGATGAGGAACCAATTGAAGGATTATGGCATGGAGCACAAGAAAATTCCAATCATGTGTGACAACACAAGTGCCATTGCCATAACCAACAATCCTGTAGATCACTCAAGAACCAAGCATATTGACATCAGGTATCATTTCATAAGAGAACATGTCGAGGAGGGGAGTGTGGAGCTACATTTTGTGCCCAAAATGCAACAAATTGCAGATATATTCACCAAACCTCTTGATGAAGTAACATTCAATAGGTTGGTTGGTGAATTGGGAATGCTTAACACAAGTTAGTAAAGCCTTCTATCTGTAAAATCCATGTTTATGTTTGTATGTGCAAGCTAATCAATCATTATGTGCTTAGACTTTAAAATGCCTAATTAATGAGTGTTATAGTTTGCATATAGTGTGATTTTTCATGAATTCATTGTGTTTTAAGTGTCTTTTATAGCACAAATCTGTGAATTTATGCTTGTTAAATTGCATGATCATAGGGGGAGTTAAATTCATAATATTCTAAATATTGCATGATTTTTAGATGAATTTACCTATGAGTTTCATGTATTTAGAGGCCTTAGAATTAAAAAAACTTCAAAATTTCGAGTTAGGTTCTATCTCGAAACTCATCTAGAAATTCGACTTGAATTTCGACTTAATCTGTCAGAGTGAAGTTTTTGAAAAATTCTAAGTCTGGAACGAATTTCGAGTTGGCTATCTCGAAATTCGACTTAGAGTTCGAGTTCGAGTTACCAGTGTGCCTAGTTCTATCTTCGAAATATTCGAGATAAAGTCTATCTCGAATTTTATCTCAAAGGTTGAGATAAGGTTTCCATTAAGGGAATATTTTGAAAAGAACTGAGAATTAACTTCGAGTTGTTCGAGATAGAAATGTTCGAGATAGAGTTCGACTTAGATGTTCCCTGTATGGACTTGGTAATTTTCACTCTTTTTAACAGGGATATTTTTGTCATTTCACAATCATCTATATATACATCTCTAACTCGATGCCTAATTCACTTTACCTAATTCTAATTTTTACAGCAGCCTCTTCACAAAACAAGGCGATTTCATAACTTCATACCATTAATCTGTGTTTTTGTGATTAAACTCATACTAATCACGAATTACTGCCAATTTTTGGACTAATCTTGACTGTGTTATCCTTAATCTTTGTGTTGGTGTGTTTTGTGTTCATCCATATACACGCGCATATACATACACACGAACATATATTGTTCGTGTACTGTTCATAAAACGCGATTTCATATTCACCATTCATAAACACACACGATTTCACTGGTACACACGAATATTCATCTTCTTTGAATATTTAGATTTAGTAATTGGCTTTTGATTGTTCATCCCGTAGTTTAATTTTCTCTAAGGGACTTTTGTTCTTTTTGATAAATTAAAAGGGATACATCATTTAATTCGTAAATTATTTGTTTTTCAAAATTAAAAAAAAAATTTCACATCTTTTAAAGAAAAACATTTAATCAAAATGGCTCACCAATTTTCACTTGCTAAAAACAATTTTTATAATATTTCTACGGAAATTGGTGATCAACTCCCGCGGTTTAAGTTTTGGATACGATTTCTCAATTTGTACTCCAAAGCTAGCCATGCTTTTACTGCTAAACCTTCACTAGTACAAGATGCTTTACAGCAATTATGGACTAGTGCGGTTACTTTTGGGAGCAAATCAACCCCCTTAGGTTTCAGGTTTACCTTAGCGGGTCAGGAATATGAGGTGACTGAAGAGATTGTCAACAGAGTTCTGGGATTCCCAATTAAAGATGTCTATGATCCAGAACCTACTGCTGCAGAACGCCTCAGATTCTTTGAAGAAATTGGATGTTATCCTCCGAAAGGCCCAATCACAGGAAATATCCAAAAACAATTCTTCCATGTGGAATGGAATTACTTTTTCGAGGCAATCACACGATGTTTTCGGGCACGCGAAAAAGACTTTCATCAAATTCCAATTCCAATGCAAACCTTTGCAGTTGCCCTAGCAAGAGAACTGGATATAAACTATGGACGCATAGTTCTCTCTGAAATAGTGGGCTCAATGGGATCTCCTGAAAGCAGAGACCTCACTACCACTGATGTCGTCTGCTGGTTTCCTCGGTTTCTTCAAATGCTGATCAATGACTTAATACCGAAGGATGCTCTTGCTGTTAGACAGGGATTTGCCAGAAGCACAACATCTGCATCGCTAGGGATGGGCACTAAGTCACTTTCAACCATTGCTAATCAGGATAAACATCAAGGTAAACCGAGGTCTATTCCTGAAAATATACAAATGTGGCTTAGATATGATGCAGGAGTTACCAATTTGGAGGCATCATCACAAGTCTCATCACATGCTCAAAATCCATCTGTTTATGCTGAGGCATTTGATGAGATTCCTGATGAGGAAAGCGATGATGCACAAGGTAATCAATCAGGTAATCTCTCCCTGCATACTATTCATTCCTCCTCCTATGTATCTGATTCCGCGACCCAAGAGACTGCTAACCCGCAGGATCTATCCCAGGGTGATAGCCATATTTCTGACTCTGAGTCTGATACACATTCCTATTCTCTATCACCCTTGTTAACGGAAGTCAGAAAGCCAGCACGTGTATATGTAGAAGATGATGAGGAGAATGAACCCGAAGAGCAACAACTTATTCGAAAGAAAGCCAAACTTTTCCACGCTGCTACTTCACAACCACAGTCAAACCCTAGCGTGTCACACGCAACCACTCCACCTCACGCGAGTGGTTCACCCCTTGAACAATCTGCACATAGGGATTTTGATTTTGGTGAGGATGATGTACCTCTTGAAGATACTGTTGCTTCAAGAGGACATGAAGTCTTAAGAACTTCAGCCGTACCTTCACCGGTACGTACTGATGCTGCAAAGAGGATCGGTTCTGATGTCGTACAAGGACACTTTGCAGCCGCTCAGCCTGAGAGTCCAACTCAGGAACAAACAGAATTTGATCCCATAACTGTCAACAACATTTCTTATCAATTTTCTGCAGGTACTGCTTCATTATTTGGATCAATCATTGAAGACATACACGAGTGTGAGACAGGGAGTGTGTGTGAGAGGTTAGGGAGAGAGGGACCTTCATTTTCAAGGCCCGAAACCGAGCGCCAAATACCAACAGAACGAGTATTAGAGCGAGGTCACCTAAACCAAACACCGTCCCTTAACATTGAAAATCTTGATACGCGTATGACTTCTATGGAAAATCAGATGAGGCAGTTCGGACAGACGATGGGGCAGTTCGGGATGAATATTGGAAACAATCAAAGGGCTCTAGACGACTACGCAGCAAGAATGGCAAGTCAAGCTACAGCTTTTGATGATTTGACAAATAAGGTCAATGACTTGGGCCATGCTGGTGGTGTCTTGGGAAGCACTCTCAATGAGAGGATGGGGGCATTGGAGTCTACAATGCATACAATGGCTGTGGAAATCAGTAGAATGATGTTCGCAGTCAGGAGTTTTGTGCCCCCAGAGTGCTTCGAGTCACAACAACCTCCCCCCGATGCTGGTGCAGGTGGTGCTAGTGGAGCGGGAGCCTCTGGTTCTGGTTTTGGAGGTTCCTATGCAGCTGGTGGATCTGAAGACCAAGGTGGAGCTCAGGATAACTCACCTAAGGGGGAGAGTGGAAAGGAGACGAGACAGCAGGCAGTTCACATCGAAGAAATTGAAGAACCCGCTGATCTTGTTAAGGAACCAGAAGTTGAGCCGTCTGTTGATGAAGAGGCTCTGAGGATGAGAAAGGGTAAGGCAGTAATGGTTGATGAACCATTTGTTGATATGAGTCATCAGGAAACAGTACAGGAGGTACTTGATTCAGATTCTGACATGGAAGACGTACCGTTGGCACACGCTATAAAAAGATCTTTGAAGGAACAAGGTGGAGGTGCTGGAATGTCTTCCGGAATGCCTGAAGAATTTCCTGTTGATGAGGAAACCCTTAAAGCTCAACAGTTAGCCTTGGAACAAGCTCAGTTCCATAAAATGAAGATGATGCAAGAACATGCTGCATTCCTAGAAAAGAAGGGGGAGCTACAAGGGAAGCAGTATGAGTATGAGCTTGCGAGGCTAGCTGATCCTTAAGTTGATCTGGACAAACGAAGGATAGGGCAGAAATGGGATGAAGCAAGGAAGATAATGATGGGACCCTGTGCAAAAGGAGTTCATAACAAGGATGCAGATGATCTGTTCTACAACTTAAATTTGCAGAATCCAATGACTGGGGACTATATAAATGCTTTGAAGAGATTAATTTCTAAAGTCAGGGTTGGATACAATGCAAATCTTAAGGAGTTGCAGGTTATCTTATCTTTGGTAGAAGGAGTCCCAACATCTTTCTCATATGTGGATGACCAATTCATAATGAGAAGATCTGCGTCAGAGTTGTTCTTGCTAGCGACTAAAATTCAATACTCTCAATCTGAGGAGCTAAGCATTCTGTACAGGGATCAGTTAATGCAGCTAGCAGAGGACAAGGGTCCAGAATTCTCAGCATATCCAAATTTTGTCCGGATGGTAGTTGACGGAAAGATGAAGAGGGTTAGCATGGAGGAAAATGATCTAATGGAGCTTTCAGTAGAATCTCTCAAAGCTGTCTGTAGACAAATGATGAGTAAGGGATTCGCTTCTGAGCTTAAAGATAAATCCGTGAAGATCATTGAAAGAGTTATATTCAAGAAGAGCAATGAGGTGTGGAAGTGTGATGTCATTGCTCCAAACCCTCTTGATGACGTGAAGATTGAGCCGGAGCTGATAGAGAAGAAATGGAATATTCTTCAAGCCATGAAGAATGTAGATGAAGCTCTGACTCTTCCTTCTGGAGCACTAGAACAAGGAGAAATAAGGGAGGCTATTGGTGTTCCAGGAAGTGAAAGTGTATACTGGATACATGCTTATGTTGAAGATACAGCTGATGCCTTAGTATTCATAGATGCAGACCAGAATCAAACAATCTTGCATATGAGTAGACAATGGCTGCTACGGACTCAAGATGCTGCATTTCTGGAGAGAGTATTATATATATTCAAATGGGGCGAAGTGGAAGATAAGTTTGTTGAAGAAAAGCAGAGACTCATGAGTTACCTGTCTGAAGTAGTAGTGGAAAAGAAGCGAATAGAGCGAGATGCGGCTAGTGTCCACAATACTAACCGTGTCAAGGGCTACCCCAAGATGATCTATTGTCAGTTTAAAGCTGATAAAACACATTAAATCTCAGCTCATAATGAAGAACTTTGAGGATATTCCAAAGATCAGGACTACTCAGGAGGTGGACAAACTCAGAAGGCTTTTCAAACATCCTTATCCAGAGCCCAAGAACCCTCTAGAAATGGAAGCTGTAAGTCTGTTGAATGCTAGGTGGAAGCAGCTTAAAGATCCAGTGTACAAGAAAGAACAGCAGCAGAAGGAGAAGCGCAAAAGGCAGAAAGAAGAGAGAGACCAAGCTGCTGAAGCTAGAAAGAGGAAACGGAATTAGGATTAAAGGTCAGAGTGGTGTGAACTTGAAGTTGGAAAAACTTCATGTCTTTCGGTTGCTTTAACTCACTTGAGGAAAATTCACCTTAGAGTGAATCCAATAAGGTGATACAAGTTTGACTAAAAGATATGAAATAATCCAGGTGATAGGAATCACTCAAATGATCTTTAATTCGAAGTTCGAATTCTGTTTCTAGTTTAAGTTCTTTGTATTGTTTTCATGTAAATTTCAATTGTAAATTATTCAAGACTGTAATGTTAATTATCTTTTCTCGTCTCATTGTTTAGTTGAGTTATCCTTCATTAATTTGAATGTCATTGTTAGACAATCAAATTGGGGGAGATTGAAAGGCAGAGTGTGTAAACTTGTAACACTATAACTAATGTAACTCAAACTAAAGGAAAAGATAATTAACCAGAAGACAATCAAGAACAAGAAGTCACAAGAAATCAACACTAAATGAAGACAAGGTAATTGATACAATTCAACATATTAACTATGATCAATCCAAGAAGAAATCATTGAGAGAAGTTCAAGTCAAAGTTGTTCATGCCTCAGTGATTTGGAAAGCCAAGAATCAAGATCATAACTATCAGTATCAATAAGACCAATTGATTTCAAGTGAACAAGAAGGAAAGCAAATATTGGAAAGCCACATTTCTAATTGGATATGGTAATTTATTCAAGAAGCAAAAACCCTATCAAGACTAGTCACTTATGAACCAGACCGTTGCATCAAGTGTCAGGACATTGATAGCAAGTTTATGTCAGTAATAAAGATCCATATTCAAGATCTTGGTGAAGAATGAAGAAGACATGAAGATATCACAAGTTCAAGATGTGCATTGAAGTTTCAAGTTGAAGACCAGAATATTTTCTACGTACTAAATATTCTAGATGGCCAAGTAGAAGTTTCTAAGTAGAAGTTCTACTTAGAACTTCGAGATGGCTAAGTAGAAATTCTCAAGTAGAAGTTCTACTTAGAGTGCAGCTTCAACATGACACATGGCATCTTCTGATTGGCAGATTTCCAAGCTTTCAAGATAAGGCAAGATTTATGTGGACATCATTGGGCCACGTATATCTTAGTCTTTGAAGTCTACAGGACATAGATTACATGTAGTATAAATAGAAGTACTTGTGTAATGTTTTAACTTAGTGAGCAATTCTTGAGAAAAACACAAGAGAAAGAGAGAGAGTGCATTCACAGAGCTTAGTATCATTCACTTCTCTCTGAACTTCTGTTATACTTTGTAATGAATGTTGTAGCAACCCTTTCAAGTTATATATAAGACATATATTCCTTGAATCTGTGTGTTCATTTATTGCATCGTATTTATTGCTTCTCATATTCGAAAAGTTGTATTCACCCCCCCTCTACAACACATTTGGACCTAACAGGGGGAGTTGCCAAAATCTAATCTACAACACACTTCTCTTCCAGAATCTACTACTCATATTTCTTTGAAGCCTGCAACTCAAGCAATTGAGGAGCAAGGCATTGATCATCAAGAATTCTTTTCTCTTGATGAGCCAATGGATTCAAGTGACTTGGTGCATGACACCTTGCTCACCACCCAGGTACCACATTTAGATGGTCAGGGAATGCATGCTGGGGCATCTCCTAATGACACCATCACAAACACAGAGGATTCACTAGTTTTAACTAGAGACTCTGTGCCTGTGTCAACTACTGTTGTAACTCATCCCACTTCTGTGGAGACAACAGTAGCAGAGTCTTTTCATCCGGTTACAGAAGTTGCATCTGTAACTGAGGAGTCTAGCTTGGCTAGCTCTAGCTCTCACTTTTTGTCCCAATGGCTGAAGCCTGTGCAACATGACAGTGCTTCAGGATCAGGGTCTGTTCCACCACAAATGTCCATTGAAGCTCTCCAAAGCTATGTTGTGGATCAGATTCCTGAGTTTGTCAAAATAGCCCAGAACCTTGTCACCTCCAATATCTCAAATCCAGATTATGAAGCCATCCTACTATGCCATAGGGATGATGTGGAGATGCAGAAGGCCAAGATTATTGATGATGCTGAGAGAGATGGCATTGTAGATGCCTGGATGCAAGGAAAGTATGATGTAACTCTCAGTGAAGCACTTCAATATCTTAGAGAGGAATACATCACTTCACTGGGTTCAAATGCAAAATCCCTGTCCCCTAGTGAAGTGTATGAAGCTGTCAATGATTCCTACAAGGGTTTTCTCAAGGCTGCACACTATCTTGGCAAGGGAGTCAAAACTGAAGTCAACAAAGTAAGTGACAATACAGTCACTTCAGTAGAAGAGATAAAGAGAGCCTTTGATGCCAAATTTCCTCAACTAGACAGTGTGGTCAAAGATATCAGACACTGCAACACCACCTGCACCAAGATGGATAATAGTCTAGCTCTCCTTAAAGATACAGTCACAGGTCTAGGAAGCAAATTTCAAATTTTATCTGATCAGACTACAGATGCCAATGCCATGCTTAGGACACTCTTTGCAAATCAATATGGAGACAAGCTGGTAACTGAGGTTCCTGTGCATGAGCTGTCTAGATTTGAAGTGCAGAGACTTAAAGAACAATCCCTGTCTGGCTTCAAATCTAATGCATTATTCAGTAAGGTAGATGCACTTGAAAAGGAGGTAGCTACTCTCACTCAGTCCAATGCTCATCTTATAGACAAGGTACAAACTCTAACTGAGCAGTTGAACACTCAAGCCACCACCACAGCTGATGTTCTTCTGCATCAACAATCAATGTTGTCTGCAATGATGAAGCACATGGGTCTCCCTCTACCTGAAGAATCTTCAACCCCAAAGGTCAATACTACAACCTTTGTGCCTGACAACAAGCCTAAGGGGGAGAAGAGGACATCAAGGAACTCAAATTCAAAGGGGGAGAAACCACCAGTAAAGGGCATCAAAATCACTGAAGGTGCTCATCAAAGAACTTCAAAATCTCTAATTCATGTGCCTGGCAAAGGAAAAGACAAAGTTGATGAGCCTCCTACTTCTCTGCCAGTTGTCACTCTACCAACTGTGCACATCACTACTTCCAGTGGTCAAAAGCAAACTATCACAACCACAGTGGTTGCAGGAGGTATGCCATCTGATAAATCTTCACTCTCCATATCTAAAAGTGCCAAGCCTGTAGAAGTGAAGGTGGTCACTGAGGCCAAGCTACAAGAAATTGCAAACTCAAATGTTTATCATGATGATGCATTCTTGGAGTTTCTGAAAGTCTCAAGAGAACAGGCTGGTGACACTCAATTGTATCTAAGGAGCTTGAAGGATCAGATCGATTACTTCACTGTGGTACCTAGAAAAGTTAATAGCTCATGGCTCAAGGAAGTAATGATGGTAGCAAAATCCAGAATCTGGCATCTAACCTACAAAACTCTACATGCCTTGAAACATTCAGAGATAGATGCACTGATAGAGCTCATAGAGATGAGGAATGTAAATGAAAACAATAAGAGTCTGTATGATGACTTGAGGAATGGCCAACCTTCAAGGCTGCCAGAAGTGATTAAGAAGCCATGGACCATCATCTATCAGTCTGGCACCAGAATTGAAGAGATTAAACAATTGGTCATTCCCAATGATCTCACTTCTTGAAATCACAGACTCATTATTGCCATCATTGATCTATTGCAAAAGAAGAAGGGGACAAGTACTGCTGAAGAGATAGAGGCACTGCACATTCTCAGATCATACATTGCAACTAGTGTAATTCCAGAAATGGCCAAGCCAAGGAGAAATAAGGATGATGAAGATGAAGACAAGAGTGATGGGAGGAGAAGTCATCACAGGAGTGATAAGGGGGATGAGGACAAGAAGAAGAAGAAAGACAGCAAGGATAAGAAGGATGATGACCAAGGCAAAGTCTATGAGAGGAAGAATGGAAAACAGCAAGCCTTAGGCATTGCTAGCAGTAATCTCACCACAACACAAGACTCTAAGTCTAGGGTGAATGCTGTTAGTAATGACCTACCAAAATCTAATCCCATGGCTTCTGCAACTGTTTTACCACCTCAAGAAGAGAAGAAGATTCAAGTCAAGAAACCATCTGTACATTTCAAAAAGCATACTGCTAATGGAATACTACAATGGTCCACAAACAAAGGTCACATGCTACTGCCATGCAACCATGTCAAAAGGATCAAATTCAAACAAGCTGCAAGGAAACCAAAGCTATCCAAGTCAAGGACTTTGACAATCTATCCAGGCTTAAAACTCCAACCACTAGATGAAGATTTTGATGAAGACCAACTGCAATTCTTACAAGCTCAAAGAATCTATCATGTTGCCATTGTTGATAACTGCCTTGAGATCAAATATACTGATGGAAGGGAGGAGAAATTCAAACAAGGAGGATGTCAACACTGGGGCAAACTACATGACATAGAAAGAATTATTGCATTGTTGAGCTCAGAAGATAAAGTGGAAAGAGTATGGAAGCTGGAGCTAATTGATTTTGTGAAGATGAAGAGAGATCATAAGGATAAAATCAGAAAAGAGTGTCTTGAGAAATGGCTAGCAAGGGAGAAAGAAATTGAGAGACTGGAGATTGAAGCAGAAAAGCTAAGGGCAAAGGGATTGTGTAAAGTTCAGTTTAACCCCTATGTGGTGAAGTATAGGAGGAGAAATGGGAATCAGATCCACATCAAAATGAATCTACTCAACCACTATCCTACAAGCATTCTGAATTCAGTACTTGAAGATTTCAAAGACTCAATTTTGCTTGAAGAATTGGATGCTATGGCAGAAATAATAAAAGCTATGGATGAGAATACAAGGAAGGAGAAAGAAAGAAGACAGAAAGCATATGATGATTTGCAAGCCAAAGCTATGGAAAGGGAAACAAATGACAATGGATAGTACTTCATCATAGGCTGTAAGATTACTCACCCTGTAGTTCTATCCACATTGCTAATCAGAATTCATACATGTACTGTCAAGTTGTATCTTTATGTATGTTAGGCTTGTTATCAGACATGAAATTGTGACTAAGGGTCTTACTCACAATTTGGGGGAGATTGTTAGTCACAGAGGCATGCCTGAATACATCTAATAACAAGCCTAAGTATGTGTAATGCTATGCATTACCTACATGACCTCTTAACTGAGGGAACCTCTAGTTGTAGAGTTTCTATTTGTTCTGTACTTGTAATAGGCATCAAATTCTAGTTGTGTTACTGTATTTATAAAGTCAAGAATAATGCTTGAAAGAAGTTTCAAGGTTCATGCCTCAAGCAAGGAGATAAAGACTGCCAAATAATCACAGTTGGGATTTGAAGAAATGAAGAATTTGCCTAAGTACCAATTCGAGAAGTACATTTGTCTATTCAAGAAGTCTAGCATTCGAGAAGTCAGAGATTCGATATCTCAGAAGACACTATTCGATATCTCTGAATACACTGTTCGATATCTCATTCGATATCTCAGAGATTCGATATGTCTATTACTCTATTCGAGAACTCATGGAGTCAACAAGTCAAAGCATCATTCGAGTTCTCTAAGAGTCAACAAGTCAATGATCTATTCGATATCTCAAGGACTAAAGAAGCTATTCGACATCTCAGGGATTCGATATGTCAAAATGCTCTATTCGATATCTCAAGGAGTCCCAGAGAAAAGAGCTATTCGAGAAGTGATTCGATATGTCAATATAACACTATTCGAGAACTCAGAGTTATCGATTAAGTCAATTCGAGTTCTCGAATCAATCACTTAGCCACTTCTCGAATACATTCTTGGAGACAAAATACTGAAGAATTTTACAAATCAGAAACCTGCAACAAGCCGAGACGCTTTATTTGACTATGTACTATAAAGCAGATTGGAAAGCCTACAAAGAAGTTTGGAGAGATAAGACAAAGGGACAAGGAGCTAAAGAAGTGGATCTGAACAGGCTTTGCAAAGTCAAATCTGTAGCCGTTTGGACTCTTACTCAAATAAGATAGACAGACTGGAAAGTATTTTGTTTACCTACCGTATTTGTAGTAAGTAGGTGTATCCATGTCTATAAGGATACAACCTCACTTCCTTAGCTAAGTGTGATAAGTTTTTCAAGATACATCTCAAGAAATATCTCTATAAGAAAAACGAAGCTGAGAATACTACCATTTGTATTCACAGATTGTAGCAAAATCTTTATCTAATAAAATATTAGATTAAAATGATATTGTGTTGTGTTTGTCTTTGTTATCTATTCTTACATATTTTACACATTCAACACATATCTTGCTGCAAAGATTCATGAATAAAGAAAAGTTCAAGAATCCATTCACCCCCCTGTATTCTTTTATCGTATTCAATACTCAACAAGATCCACTTGAACTTTGGGAAAATTTGAAAGATAAATACGACCATCAAAAGACTGTGATTCTTCTAAAAGCTCGTTATGATTGAATGCATTTGAGGCTTCAAGATTTTAAAACCGTTAGTGAATATAACTCCGCACTTTTCAAAATAACTTCTCAACTAAAATTATGTGGAGAAAATATTATTGACGCGGACATGTTAGAAAAAACTTATTCAGCTTTTCATGCCTAAATGTACTCCTACAGCAACAATCGTGAAAAATGTTTTACAAAATATTCAGATTTAATTTCATGTCATCTTGTTGCCGAACAAAATAATAAGCTTTTGATGAAGAATCACGAGTCTCACCCTACTGGATTTAGCCCTTTCCCTGAAATGAATGCGGCATCTTATAATTCGGGGCGTGGACATGATGGTGGACGCGGTCGTGGAAATTTTATGAAAAGCAACCATTTTCTCAAACATAGAAAATCAAATTCCAACCCGAAGTTGGAAAAAGTGGAGAAAGATAAAAAAGGACAAAAGAATGTTGAGAATGTTTGCTTTCGATGCGGAATGAAAGGTCATTGGTCGCGTACCTGCCGTGTGTCCAAACACTTGGTTGACCTATACCAAAGGTCAACCAAGCATCCCAGAAGGAGAAATAAAAATCTGTTGGAGCAAATTTTTCTTTTCAAGATGATGCACCTGAGTACAACCCCTCTGATATGACACATTTGGAAGTGTCTGATTTTTATGAAATTCCTGAAGGAAGCGGCAATGAATGATGCAATGAATCTATATCTATATATTATAAATTAGTGGATAGCCCGTTCCTTAGGTACGGTATCCATATTTAGGTTCAGATTAGATTTATAACTTTATTTTAATCCATGGACTATCCATTTTATAGGTATGGTATCCATTTTAGCTTTGTATAGTATCCATGTTATAATTTGACCCATGTCCAATTAAGGAAATTTTTATATTAATTTTAAATATCATTAATGTCCATTATATTTTTGGTAGGTTCATTAACAAAATTTTTAATTAATCTTTTAATCAAATTAATGCATATCATAACATGCTATATATAACAAAAGTTTGACTAATTAATTTTTAAATGTACTTACTATATTATGGGGTTAATACTCAAAAGTACGTACTCACATAAGTTGGGTGAAATAAAAATATTTTTTTTTTGCAAATATATAGGAGGTACTTTCATAATTGCACGACTTCACTATATAATTACAAATCTGTCATCTATGTACTCATATAACCCTCCAAAGCATGTAATTAGAGACACTTTTCTTTAATATTATATAAAATAGCATTTAATGGTATTAATATCAGTTATTTCAAAAAAAATTTATTTAACCTTTATTAAATTATTTTATTTATTAATTTATCATTATTATGATATATTAATATTTTGTAATATTTTAAAGTACCGTATGCGTAGCACGGGCTATAACCTAGTTATATAAATACTTTGTTGGTTGAAAGACTGTTTATCTTAATTATTGTGTGTAAGACTTTGTCTTTTTAATTATTATGAAATTTCTAATTATGTGTGCTTTGATTTGAAGTGATATGGATATTTCTCATTCTCGCACTGGTCATAAAATATATGAAGATATTTGTCTCGTTGATAGCGCAACTATGCACACTATCCTTAAAAATGAAAAATATTTTACCTCTTTACGCAAGTATGAAGGCAATGTTAACAAATATCCGGAAGTATTAATTTGATTGAAGGCTCTGGAAGAGCTAATTTGTTATTACATGGAGGAACAAAATTTGTTATAACTGATGCATTGTTCTCTCCAAAATCACAAAGAAACTTGTTGAGTTTCAAAAATAATCGCAGAAATGGATATCATATTAAAATAATCAGTAAATAAAATAAAGAATTTCTTTGTATAACATGCATCATTTCGAGTAAGAAATATATGAAGGAACAATTGCCCACCTTTTCTTCCGGATTATATTATACAAATATACGTGAAATTGAGGGAAATGCAATCGTAAACCAGAATTTTACTGATACAAGCAATTTTATTGTTTGGTATGACCGGTTGGGATATCCGGGATCGACTATGATGCGGAGAATTATTGAAAACTCGCATGGGCATCCATTGAAAAACCAGAAGATTTTTCAATCGAATGAATTCTCATGTGTTGCTTGTTCTCAAGAAAAATTAATTATCATGCCTTCTTTGGCAAAAGTTGGAACAGAATCTCCTAGATTTTTAGAACGGATACATGGTGATATATGTGGACCCATGCACCCGTCATGTGGACCATTTAAATATTTTATGGTATTAATTGATGCATCAACTTGATGGTCATATGTGTGCTTATTATCGTAACCTGGCATTTGCGAGACTACTTGCTCAAATAATTTGATTAAGAGCACAATTTCCTGATCATAATATTGGTACAATCCGTTTAGATAATGCTGGAGAATTCACATCACGAGCCTTCAATGAGTACTGTGTGTCAATTGGAATCAATATTGAACATCATGTCGCTCATGTGCATACACAGAATGGTCTCGCAGAATAATTCATCAAACGACTCCAATTGATTGCCAGACCATTAATTATGAGAACAAATCTCCCCACTTCAGTTTGCGGGCATACTATTTTGCATGTAGCAACCCTTGTACGCATCAGACCTACAAGTTATCATAAATTTTCTTCCTTGCAATTGGCTTCCAAATATTTCCCATCTGAGAACTTTTGGATGTGCGGTATATGTCCCAATTGCTCCACCGTAATGAACAAATATGGGTCCCCAAAGAAGATTGGGAATATATATCAGTTATGAATCTCCCTCTATAATAAAATACCTTGAACCATTGACAGTGGATATGTTTACTGCAAGATTTGTAGACTATCATTTTGATGAAACTGTTTTTCCAAGATTAGGGGGTGAGAACAAGATTATCCTTAAATCAGGGGGAGAAAACAAATAGCTATAAAAAGAAATTACATGGAATGCATTAACATTGAACACTTATGATCCTCGAACAAATCAATGTGAACTGGAAGTTCAGAAAATAATTCATTTACAAGGCATTGCAAATCAGTTGCCTGATGCATTCACTCATATAAATAGAGTAACTAAATCATACATTCCAGCAGAAAATGCTCCCGTAAAAATAGAAGTCCCAGAAGGACAATAATTAAGTGAGTCAAAACCTCGCATGAAGCGCGGTAGACCGATCGGTTCCAAAGATAAAAGTCCTCGAAAAAAAAAGAGCAAGGAGTGAAGATGCTCAAATATAGGAAATTATAAATCTCTAGAAGAGACTCTAGAAGAGTCCTGTGACATGAAAGATGAAACCCTAAAAGAGGATCAGGTACATGAAAAGAAACATGAAGAGATCACAATTAATTATGTTGTCACAGGAAAAAGATGGAACCGAAATGATATTATCATCGACGAAAATTTTGCATATAATGTAGCGCTTGATATAATGATTGAAAATGAGGATCTTGAACCAAAATCCATCGATGAATGTCGTAGAGATGATTGGTCAAAATGAAAAGAATCAATTGAAAAAGAATTGAGCTCACTTAATAAACATAAGGTTTTTGGACCTGTAGTCCGAACCCTTGAAGGGACAAAATCCGTTGGATATAAATGGGTATTTGTGCGAAAGATGTGATGCCCTCCCGACCCGGGGCCTAGATCGGAGAGTCACTGACACATATCTAGATGCAAACAACCTAAAATATAACATAAATATAACATGCTGACTGGACCCAACACTACTATCCAAGATCTTTCACAGGTAATGGTATGAAACAAGCAAGCCATCGTCTAACTAATTATTATTACAAACCTGAATTCAAAATATATTATTATTACAAACCAAAGTTCTCAAAAGTTCTACTGCCAGTTCTCATAACTAACTAAAGATCTCCTCGCTGAGCTGTTATTGCATCTACCTCGGGAGTTATCTCAAAACGGACCAACTCAGGGCCACGATAGGTGCGCTTCCTTGCGGTTTGGATCGTACGAACCATGATTCTTAGATTACTGTCAAAAGGGTTAGACAAAATAATAATGAGCCAACGCTCAGCAAGTAACTAAAGATCTCAACTGAATATAATACAACAGGGTATTGCAAAGGATGACAGTAATTCAAGATGTACCATAAATATGCTGGAAGCGATAAAAACAATACTGGTATTTAGTAAAAACGGGATATCATCTGATATTTCAAAACCGTGTAAAGTAATTGACATTTCAATCGGTAAACCAATTTCATTTCATAGTAAATAAAACATAATCATCACTTTAAGAAAACTGATTGGAGGTTTTTATTTTATAACAGACAATACGGGTGATCAGCCTATAAAGTCCCCATACCGGACACAAAGTCCCTCTAGCCATCATTTCCTTTCATTAGGATAGCTTGGGTTCCCAAGAGGCAACACATTGGCCTATAAAGGTGTTGAACTGGGCCGACCAGAACTACACAATACTACATCTCAAAAACTGACGGAACCAGCATTACCCGTTCGCCCCGTTTCTCCAGTCGTCAGGAATCCGTGGAAACCATTTAGACGAAGTTCCTAACATTTTTATTAGAAATCTTATTTTAAAACATTAGACTTTACAAAAATCTTTTTAACTTTATAAAACATTTTAATACTTAATCTTTTCGAAAACCTTTACTTCGAAGTACCTTCGACTCTCTGATAACAGATCAGCCCAGTCTAAGTAACTTCAAAGTATTTTAAGAAAACAACTCATTTTGATTTGCAATGATAAAAGTTAAAGGGTTGGACTAAGTGTTCTGACATCAATGAAAGAGGGTATAAGTCTGAATCATGAAGATATAGACTCAAGTGGAAATCTGGATTTCAATCAGAGTATAAAGGAAACAGTCCAAGTCAAGGTCAAAGATATCAATTAGGTTTAGTTTTGAAATCATTTGATCAAGTTGTAAAGTTTAAAAATCATTGATAAAGGGATAACAAGTTTGTAAAACATTGTTTAGGGCAATATGATATTCGATAAGTATTATAAAAATCAACACAAGGTATCCGGGTTACGGACATAAGTCAAGTGGAATACTGGTTTATCGGTCAGTCAATATGACTGGATTATAGTAAATCATAGGACATATATGGTCAAGAAGTAATTAAAAAGAATTAGTATTGTTTAACTTTGGGTGACAATATGGTCAAGAAGCAATTAAAAAGAATTAGTATTGTTTAACTCTGGGTGACAATATGGTCAAGAAGCAATTAAAAAGAATTATGTTGGTCTAGGGTTTACATGTGTTGAACCAGGGTTTATCAATAAAGATTTTGGGTACATGCAAAAGTAAGTTTATAACAGAAGTATGATCAACATGGTATAGAATAGGCATGCTTGAATCAACAAGATACAACAGTTTCAGTAATATAAACTTTCAGAGGAAAGACAGAGTTACTTGCCTCCGGTAGAATGCAACAGCTCAACAACTCAGCTTACTGAAACTCAACCTTAGCCTATCCTTTATCGCTAGGTCCTACGTTCTTCTTATCTACATAAACCATATCACTATTTTAGAATACTATACTTCTAATACGACTTATCCTAATCTACCCAATCGATTCCTATATCGCATTATCACTTAACATATATATCACATTCTTATTACGTACCTCACTAAGATCATGTAAGCACATAATCAAATAGCATTTATAGCATGAAAGCACACAAGTCATTTAAGCACTTAACACGTAGAACATGCATCTCACATAAACCACTTAGCAAATAAACCTGACTCGCATGCAGACATACCATACAATATATACTTTACAACATATATATAATTTTACGAAAATCGGACAGAGTCTCCTTTATAATATGGACTATCCCGTCGGAAAATATCCGACTTCACTTCATAATTGAGTACCTACGATGGATTTATAAATCCACCTACACTTTCAATGGAGTTCATAATATCATAATCATGCTATTTACCAGATAATCCAAAATCGTCAATATTCACTAAACAATAATTAACGAATTGCTAATATCACGTAATTCTTATAATTCGAACAACATCTCATAATTTGGTACAAGGTCCGAATAATTATTTAAAATCTAACGAATCAATTATAAGCATCTAACAATCCATATATATCGACTTTAAATAATTAAAATTCGAATATATATATATATATATATCGATAACAAGCATTTATCGAAACATACATATCGACTTTTAATTGCAATAATTCGAAAATTCACAAAATCAACACATAATCGACATGCATCATTAACTCGAAATTAATAATGTTAATTAGGCTCAGAAAATCTCATCACCGCCTTAACCACCGGCTCACCGACGGTTCACCACCGGTGGTGGCAAAATCCGGAGGTTCCCAAGGTTCGGTAGCCTTTACGGACTCCACCTCTCTGCAAACAACATCAAACTCGACTGGAAACACAGAAACAAGCACAATTCAGTCGAATTCAACACAACCCCGAAGTGGGTTTCAAGTTTCATCATCAAAATCCAAACATATACATACGAGTACACATATATATATATATACACACGGATCATTGAAAACTGGGTATGAGAAGAAACTAGAGAGCAAGAGCATCTCAAATATGTAAAAATCGAAGTGAAAGAACATGTTTAAGGGCTTGCATGCGACGGAGCTCGCAAACCGAGGTGAAGAACTCACCGAGAGAGAAATAGAGAAAAGAGAGAGTGCAGGTGAGAGTGAAGGGAATGGAAGAGAGACAATGTCTCTTGTAATATAAAACCAAGGGCAATTCGGTAATTTAATAAATGCTAAAATACTTTCCTGAAAAATCTAATTTTAATCGTTTTAAATTGAAATAAAATAGGAAATGGGGAGAAATTATTTTATAGAAAATTTTAAAATAAAGATCATGAAATTAGAAGCATCCCAATCTTTTTAAAATAATATTTGGATCAAAAATGAATTTTATACGAATTTTCGAAATAAAGGCTCTTTAAAAGAAATAATGCTTTTTAAATCATTTTAAAATATCAAAACTCACAATTAAATATCCACACTAATTTTAATAACTCCATAATATCATAAAGATGATAATGCAAAAGATTTCATGATTTAAATCAACTCCAATGATTTTATATGATTTTTGAAAGATTAAAAATGCACTTTAAAAATATTTTTAATGCTCCAAAAATATAAATAAATTCTACGAGCATATACGACACATACCAAACATCACATAATCACATAAACATGATTTCACATATACCTTAACTTCACAAAATTTATTTATCACATAATTCACATTTAACAATTAAATAAGCATTTAATAAATTGCGAAAAATTCTAAGTCGTTATAAAAGAGAAATGATAAAAATGAGATTGTGAGATACAAGGCACGTCTAGTTGCTCAAGGATTTACACAAAGGTCATGCATTGACTAGGAGGAAACATATTCTCCTGTAATGGATGCTACATTTTCGTTATCTCTTATTAGCCTGACCGTTATTGAAAAATTAGATATGCGCTTAATGGATGTTGTGACAACATACTTGTATGGCTCCCTCGAAAAATATATTTATATGAGGATCCTTGAAGGATTTCGAATGCCTGAAGCATCTATATCACATTCACGTGACCTTTATTCGATTAAGTTACAAAGATCCATATATGGATGAAAACAGTCTGGTCAAATGTGGTAAGTGATTATTTATTAAGGGAACAGTACAAGAATGACCCTATTTGTCCATGTGTTTTTATAAAGAAAACAGAATCTTCATTTGCCATGGTTGTTGTATATGTTGATGATATAAATATTATTGGAACTCTTGAAGAGCTCCAAAAGACAGTGGATTATTTAAAGGCAGAATTTGAAATGAAGGACCTTGGAAAAACAAAACTTTGCCTTGGATTGCAAATTGAGCATCTATCTGGTGGAATATTTGTGCACCAGTCAGCATATACAGAAAAAATCTTAAAAAGTTTTTACATTGACAAATCACATCCATTTAGCTCTCCAATGGTTGTATGATCATTTGATAAGAAAAAGGATGTGTTTCGACCAAGAGAGGAAAACGAAGTGGTACTTGGTCCTGAAGTGCCATATCTTTGTGCTATCGGTGCATTAATGTATCTGGCTAATAACACATGGCCCGGCATAGCACTTTCTGTAAATCTATTAGCAAGGCATAGTTGTTCTCCAACACGGAGACATTGATATGGAGTTAAACATATTTTTCGATATTTCTAGGGCACAACTGATATGGGATTATTTTATTCTAATGAATCCAAAGTACTAACGGTTACGCAGATGCATAATATTTATCTGATCCAGATAATGCCCGATCACAAACAGGATATTTGTTTACTTATGGCGATACAACCATCTCATGGCATTATTTGAAACAATCTTTGGCTGTTACATCTTCTAACCATGCAAAAATTCTTGCCATCCATGAAGCCAGTCGAGAATGTGTTTGGTTAAGGTCAATATGTCAACATATTTGTGAATCATGTGGCATGCATCATGACATGACAATCTTGACATTTATGTTTGAAGACAACACAACATGTATTGAACAGTTAAAGGGAGGTTACATTTAAGGTGACAAAACTAATCACATTTCCCGCAAATTATTCTTCACGCACGACCTTCAAGAAAATGGAGAGATTGAAGTTCGACAAATTCATTCGAGTGCTAATATAGTAGATTTGTTTACAAAATCACTGCCCCCAAATTTTTTTGAAAATTTAGTACACAAGATTGGGATGCATCGGCTCAAAGATCTCAAATAAATTTTCAATAATTGATGTATTCTTTTTCCTTTATTAGGATTTTTTTCCCAAAGGATTTTTTTAGCGAAAGATTTTAACAACGCACAATTATTGAAAATAGGACATTCAAGGGGGAGTATTGTGAAATGAATGTCCTAGAAAGTTCTAGATAAACCTTTGGCCTTTCAAGTCTTAGACATTTGGCTTTTCATCTTTAGACTTTTGGCCATTTGATTGCTTGTAACTTACAACTTGTAAGCCTATAAATAGGTACCATATGTGAACTTGTAAACACACTTGAAGCAATATACAATTTCTTCTTAATCTCTTATCTTTCTTTCTAATTATATTGTGTTCTTAGAGCTATTATAAATATTTAAATAACATAAGTATTCATTAATCCACATATATCTTATTAATAATTAATAATTTATATTACCACGTATAAAGTATTAATAATTTTGAATTATATCCGGTCAGAAAAGATATGACTGGGCATATTGGATCAGTTTTTAAAAAAAATGGTAAATGACTTGCAAGTTAAACCCTGAAGTAGTCAAATTGGGCTTGCCAAGCCCATACGTATATAATAATCGAGGTATGAATATTTGAATCCGGGTAATTGTAATATTTGATCATCTTCATCATTCTCCTTGGTTTCTGAATAATTATTTACCAAAGAATTATGGCAACTGCGTCAGGTATCTCATCTTTCCTATTATTCAGGTAACTACATAATTATGAACATTTTTCTAATGTTAGTATGTCCTGTAACATGTTCTCTATTCTATCATTCAACCTATGTTCTCTAATTTGTTTTTATTATGTTACTAAATATATATTTTGTAATATGTTCGGTATTACTGTCATTTTACAGAACATAGCATAGAATATAAAAAAAACAAATTAGAGAACATATTAATGATAAGGTAGAAAACAAGTTACTGGACATACTAACATTACAAAAATGTTGATAATTATGTAGTTCCCCGAGTTCCCCGGATAATAGGAGTTCCCATAAAACCTTATCCATATATATATATATATATATATATATATATATATATATATATATATATATGTTTCTATTTATTGTTATGAAATTAAATTGTAAAACCACAGATTGGTCTTAATTAAAAAAAAGTTTAAATATTTTTTTTGCATATTATATAAATTCTTGAATATTTATTATGTTAATTGTTAACATATATAATATTATTATTAGTGGATAGTTTCATTATTGTACTAGTTTCCTTTGCTTGGATAATTTCCCTTATTATTGTTTAGTTGTTGGCTATATAAGCCCTCCTTATATTATAATCCATAATAAAAGTTTCACTATAATAAAACCTACTTTTATCTTCTCTCCCCATACTTTATCATGGTATCTAGAGATAGGTTGATTCGATCCGGTCCGGTTGATTGAGGGTTGATCGTGATGTCTTTCGCATGTTGGATTAAAACATGTGATTTGATTATTATTTTCTTCTCGTGTTTTCTTCGAATTGGTTATGTTTTTTTTTTCTTGGATGATTTTAATTTTTGATCACGATTGCTATTTTTTTCCGAATCACTTAAGATAAGTTCTCTGGTTGTTTTGATTTGTTTCCCTCTTTCATCATTTTCATCTTCATATTGGTTGGATTTTTCTTGGGTAAAAATTTAATTTTAGGTAAACATGTTGGTTTCAGTTGGGTTTGGTTGGGACTCTCGTACACACTATTAGTTTCCCTCTCGTTGATGGTATTGGCTTGTTGGTAAAAATTTTTTGATTTTACTTTTCTCCTTATTTTCTCTTTCCCTTTTTCTTTCTCGTTTTTATGATGGGAGTAGCCCTAGGCACATGTGTATACCTTCTTTCTAAAAACAATAGAATCGTCTGCTTCAATGAACAGTATCACCCGCTTCATCCATATTCTTCGTTATGATCATCTTCTCCATCCTGCTCCTCATCTCCGTCTTCGATATCGATGTCATCATCATCGTTTTTGTCATGATTATCTTCAGAATCCTGTTTCTATCGTTAATGGTATGACACAATCCCTTCCGTAAACCCACCACACCCATCATCATCGTCGTTGTGCTTTCGCTTATCGTCATATTCATCCTCATGATTTTTCTTTCTTCCATGTCCACGATCTCTCGCAGTTTTTCTTTTCTTCACGATCTTTCACAGATTTTTTTTCGATCCCCACGACCTTTTCCTCTCTCTTTCTCTACATATTGGTTTAGGTCATATGATCGTTTCTTTACCCTTTCTTCTCTCTTTTTCTCTCTTCTGGTTTAGAATTATAAATTGGTTTCTCGGTTATAATTTCGATATGGATTTGGATTCAGTTCGGATTCGATTTTGGTTTTGGCTTGATATTAGGTTTGATTAGATTTGGATGAAGATTGTTTGTTAGATTTGGATACGATTCTTGTTTTAGGTTAGATTTGGATTTTGAATTGGTTTGACTTCGTTATTGGGTTTGATTTTAAATTTGGAAATTTGTGGATTTGGATTTAGTTTTGGTTTTGGTATTGATGACATGAATGGTTCAGCTCTTGCTGATTGGATTTCTTGTTAATTCTCGTTTTGGTTCGAATACGCTTGGGTTTACTTGGAAATCCAAGGGACTTTCCCTTGATTATACAGGATATGAAGTTCTCCATTTCTTTGCTTTCACTTAAGTATAATGTTTTCAATTTTACTTTGTAATGATTGAAAGGTTGTTCCTTTCCCGTGTGTTTTGCTCTATATATATGAGCCTCATTTGTATGTTTAAGATAGGATGCAAACTGCTTTGTAAGTTTTATTCTCTTCTTTTCTAGTGCTCTAGTATTGTATGTTCAACTTGTATATAGTAAGTAACTTCGAGTAATATATGTGAAATATATATGTTTTCAGTAAACAGGTTTTAAATTATATATTCAAATGCGCGGTCCCTTTGCTTACTTCCCTTGCATCATATGCATACCGGCTCCTTGCCTAGTTTACTAATTTTGTTTGATTTAGTATCCCATGTTGCCTGAATTCTCATGATCTTCCTTACTCCCCCTGCATCATATAATATATATATATATATATACACATATATATAGGGACAGATTCAGGTGAGAACATGTATATGTTGGAGAACAATGAGAGCACCACATTTTAAGCTATTCTAAAGGCCCCCGCCAGGGGCACTTAATACGACAAAATCTTATAATTCTACCCTCCATCCATCCATCAAAAATAAAATTAAAAAAATAAAAAAAAATTAAAATGATGAAGTGGCAGCAGTTTTTTTTAAATTTTTTGTTAATTTTTTTTTAAAAAAAATTTATGAATGGATAGAGGGTAGAATTATAAGACTTTTTTGTGAAGGTGCCCCTAGCGAGACCCTTTACAATAGCTTGAAATGTGACGAACACATTGTTTTCACTGTTCTCATGGTCACACGTGTTCTCACTAGAGATATTTACACAATTACACTTCATAAGCTTGCTCTGATACCATGTTATCTTCTATAACTCTACTATATTAAACAAGAAGAAATGTACAACTAATAGAATGAAAAGATGTACTCCCTCCATGATAAGTGGATTTTATATCCACTTATTATGCGCTAAATGGACCTAGATTGATGGTTTATCCTTAAGATGTTGTGTCTTTTAATTCATTTATGTTGTTTCAGTCTTTGTTGTGCAAAACTCGCAACTTTAGGTATAATGGCGATAAAAGGCTAAAAAAAAATTTGGATTTATGCTTCAATTCGGAATTAAGAGTTGCTAAAAGAATTATCATAAAGAAATTCTGAGTGATATATTCTTAAAGCGGGAATCCCGGTTGAAATTGATATATTTTTTGGGAAGCAAAAGGGGTCAGGTTTCAGACCCTCAATAAACCGCAGCTTAGGACTTAAGGATATATTTATATTAATAAATATTTTATTTAATTTGAAACTTATATTTATAAATATCTAATAATATTAGATATTTATTTTTATAATTTATGAATTAAATTAATTATTTATTAATTAAAGATTATAAGTTGTGCGGGTTAAAAAGCATTTCTACGGAGCCCATTATATTAAACAACATAGGCGGCGGCTAGTTTGTTTTTGTTTTGAAAAGTGTTTAGCCAGGTAGGTTTTGAATGTTGATTGAATTAGAAAAGTAACAAAGTGGATTGAATTATTTCTGTATGTGGCTCTTCTGTCGGCATTGAATTAAAAGAAGAATAACGCGCCTGGACGCGCGTGGCATGCACGCACCAGAAAAATCAAGCAAAAACAGCCGCGCGTGTGGTGCACGTGCCTTCCTGCGACTGGGGAAATTCTGTCGGCTGAGTGCAGTGAGAATTAGTGAGGTTTAATTTGATGTTGTTTGAACACTTTCGGCTGGTTGTTTAATTTGTGTGTTGTTCGTTATTTTTTTATTTCTTTTCATTTTTATTTTATTAATTTGGTGTGCTAATTTTTGCTATAAATAGGTGTAGTTCTCAAGCTTAAAACCACACCAATTTAGAGAGCAAAATCCTCTCTTGTATTCTCTCTAGTTCTTTGTAATTTTAAGCTTTGTTGCAAATTTAGTATAAGTGTTATTTTGGTTGAAGATTTTACGGGAATTATTTGGAGTGCTCCTCTATTTCGTTGGAAGCTATTTCGGTTCTACTTTCTAAACTCTTGTAATTTCATATTTAATTCATCGCAATTTTTAATTTATTTTTCTTTATTATTATGATGTTTTCATTTAATCCCATGATGACGATCCGTTCGATTATGAACTAATCGCCGTCATGGAATTCTAATTGATTTATTTACGTAATTTAGTAATTTGATGCCTTAATAATTTGTATTATGATAAAAATTCAGATTGCCTAATGTGGTTGCGCTTAATTTATTAGATGCGTAGCTAACATCTAAATTATTAATTCCTAATAAATGCGAAAGTGGTTTTAGGAATTTAGAATTTGCCATGTTAGCATAGGTTCGTAATTGTCATGTACATTTACGATAAGTGGTAGGATTTTGGATCACATCACCCTATGTAGTCATAATAAAGGAATTTATTCGTAAACCAATTATGTTTTCAAATCTTATAGACATATAGGGTCTAAGCATAAAAGGTGTCCTCGCGACTTCTATCTTTTTAAGTGGATGTTCGTGTGGTTTGATATGAGTTAAGGCTGAAAGGCGCTTATGTTAGTTTCGTGTTCCCGACTAGCTTTCGTAAATTATCAAAATTACTTTGAATTTAAGGCATCAATTCTAAATGAAATAAATAATAAAATTAGAATCTCATGTTTTTCTCACATATAAATTCTCATTTATTTAAATCAAGTAGTTTGAATTCTTTAATATTATTAATTTAATTAATCAATTAGAAAAATACAACAAAACCCCCTTTTTATATTTATTCAAGCAGTTTGTCGTTTAATCATACGTCGTTGCTTAAACATTATTTCTGAACAAACACCAAGTCTTCGTGGGATCGAATTTATTATATTACTTGTGACCGCGTACACTTGCGCAGTTAGTTTTCGAACCAACAAGTTTTTTGGCGCCGCTGCCGGGGACTTCGGTGTTATTTTTAGAATTTGTGTTTAACATCAACGGAGGTTAAACTTAACTGACTTGGATAGTTATTTTTCTCACCTAGTGTTTTCTTGCTCTGCCAGTATAAGGATCTTAAGTTGTTTATGCGAACACGTTCTCAAACTTTGAAAGCTAAGCTGGAAGAAGAAGAGCTTAAAGCAACAAAAGAGCTTGAAGTAATAGTAGAAGCAACAATGGGCGACAGAGTAGCAGCAGCTACTAAGGCTTTGAAGGACTATTCTCAACCAAAGATCAATGACATTCAATCTAGTATTGTCAGGCCTGTCATTGCAGCTAATTCTTTTGAAATTAAGCCAAGCACAATTCAGATGGTGCAGAACTTAGTTCAGTTTGGGGGAGCTTCAACGGAGGATCCTAATATGCACATCAGGGACTTTATCGAGATTTGTGACACTTTCAAATTCAATGGTGTGTCGGATGATGCTATCAAATTAAGACTTTTCCCATTCTCTTTAAGGGATAAGGCAAAGGACTGGTTACATTCTCTACCAGCCGATTCCATCACTACTTTGGAGGATCTTGCTCAGAAGTTTCTTACAAAATTCTTCCCCATGGCTAAAACTGCAGCAATATGGAACGCGCTAACTCAATTTGCACAGCAATCTGGTGAATCTTTGTGTGAGGCTTGGGAAAGTTGTAAGGAGATGCTTCGAAAGTGTCCTCATCATGGGATGCCTGATTGGATGGTTATTAATGGTTTTTACAATGGGTTAGGAGCACAGTCTAGACCTTTTCTAGATGCAGCATCAGGCGGAGCTCTGTGGGCTAAGAGCTATGATGAAGCTTATGAGCTTATTGAGATGATGGTTGCGAATGAATATCAAAATCCAACCCAGAGACTATCAAATGGCAAAATAACAGGAATTCTGGAAATTGATACAGCTACAGCTATAGCAGCTCAGTTAAAGGCGTTGACTATGAAGGTGGATTCATTGACTGACTATGGAGTTCAACAAGTGGCAAGTGTTTGTGAGCTTTGTGCAGGTGCACATGATACAAATCAATGTGCCATATCTAGTGAATCAGTGCAGTTTGTGAGCAATTTTCAGAGACCACAGCAACCAGCTCCAGCCACCTATCATCCTAATAACAGAAACCATCCTAATTTCAGCTGGAGCAACAATCAAGGTGGTATTCAACAACCACAACAGCCGTATCAGCAGTTTCAGGGTCAACAATACGGATCTAAACCATACAATCCTTCCGGTTTTCAGCAGCAGTATGCTCCAAGGCAACAATTTCAACCTCCGGGATTTCAACAGCAGTCTCATGCAGGTGTTGGGTAATCTTCTTCTGAAAAATCTGAATTGGAGGAATTGAGGATGATGTGCAAAAGCCAAGCAGTTTCTATCAAGACCTTAGAAAACCAGATTGGTCAGATTGCTAATGCCTTGTTGAATAGGCCACAAGGAACTCTTCCCAGTGACACTGAAGCCAATCCAAGCAAGAGGGATGCCAAAGAACAGGTGAAAACAGTCACCTTGAGATCTTGAAAGGTTACAAGCAATCAGAATTCAACAGTTACAGAAGAAGAGGAAGTTCATGAACAGCAAGTTGAAGAATCTGCAGTACCAGAAGTTGAAAAATATGATGTGGTAGCTGACCTATTGGTCGATGATGCGGAGAAGAGTAAAAGTTTTGCTGAAAAATCTACTCTTAAACAGAATACAATGAGCAATCAAATTTACCCACCTCCGCCATATCCCAGAAGACTCCAGAAGCAGAAATTAGACAAGCAGTTTGCCAAATTCCTTGAGGTGTTCAAGAAGTTTCAAATCAACATACCTTTTGCTGAAGCTCTTGAACAGATGCCGAGCTATGCAAAGTTCATGATTGGTATTCTATCTCGGAAGCTCAAACTTGAGGATTTGGAAACCGTGGTATTGACGGAAGAATGCAGTGCTGTTCTGCAACAAAAATTGCCTCCGAAGCTAAAGGACCCTGGTAGCTTCACTATTCCATGCACTATTGGTAATATATCATTTGACAAGTGCTTGTGTGACTTGGGAGCTAGCATCAATCTGATGCAATTTTCGGTTTTCATGCAACTTGGTTTGCCGGATCCGAAGCCTACCAATATCTCTTTACAGTTGGCTGATTGATCAATCACATATCCTAGAGGCATAGTGGAGGATGTTTTGGTAAAAGTGGATAAGCTCATCTTTCCAGCTGACTTTGTTATTCTAGATTTCGATGAGGATAAGAAGATTCCCATTATCTTGGGAAGACCATTCTTAGCTACAGGTCGGACGTTGATTGATGTTCAAAAAGGTGAACTCACAATGAGGGTGCAAGACCAAAACATCACTTTTAATGTGTTCAAAGCAATGAAGCTTCCATCTGAGGAGGAGTGTTTCAAAGTTGACTTGGTCGAATCTACAGTTAAAACGGAGCTTGAGCAGATGTTATTAGCAGACCCCTTGGAGAGAGCATTGATAGGGGATTCTGAGGTGGAAGATGAAGAAGGAGCAGAACAACTGCAGCAATTAAATTCAGCTCCTTGGAAGAGAAGATTTGATATGCCATTTGAATCTCTTGGATTAGCAGAACTTAAAAATTCTCAGGAGCGTCTAAAGCCATCTATTGAAGAAGCTCCTAAACTTGAACTCAAACCATTGCCGGACCACTTAAGGTATGCGTTTCTGAGTGATGCATCTACATTACCTATTATTATTGCTTCTAATCTGTCAGGGAGTGAGGAAGATAAGCTTTTGCGAATTCTGAGAGAATTCAAATCAACCATTGGATGGACCATAGCAGATATCAAGGGAATCAGCCCTTCGTATTGCATGCACAAAATTCTGCTAGAGAAAGGAAGTAAACCTATTGTTGAGCATCAATGAAGACTTAATCCTATTATGAAAGAGGTGGTGAAGAAGGAGATTCTTAAGTGGTTGGATGCAGGTATCATCTATCCTATTTCAGACAGTTCTTGGGTGAGCCCGGTTCAGTGTGTGCCGAAGAAAGGAGGCATGACAGTTGTGGCCAATGAAAAGAATGAGCTCATCCCTACTCGGACAGTCACAGGATGGAGAATATGCATGGACTATCGCAAGTTGAACAAGGCCACCAGAAAAGATCATTTTCCTCTTCCATTCATCGATCAAATACTGGATAGGTTGGCTGGCCATGAGTATTATTGCCTTCTCGATGGTTATTCAGGCTACAATCAGATTTGTATCGCCCCAGAAGATCAGGAGAAGACAACATTCACTTGTCCTTTTGGCACTTTTGCTTTTCGACGAGTCTCTTTCGGGCTCTGCGGTGCACCTGCTACCTTTCAGAGATGCATGATGGCCATATTCTCTGACATGATTGGAATAAATGTGGAGGTTTTCATGGATGACTTTTCAGTTTTTGGAACTTCGTACGATGAGTGCTTGCACAACCTGAGTATAGTGCTGAAAAGATGTGTTGAGACTAATCTGGTGCTCAATTGGGAGAAATGTCATTTCATGGTGCAAGAAGGAATCATTCTTGGGCACAAGCACTAGTACAAAATTGATCTTTTACGTCGCCTCTTATACGTCGGTTCCTGCCAAAGGCGACATATAAAGCAGTTATATACGTCGGTTCCGCCTAAAGGCGACGTATAAAGCAGTTATATACGTCGGTTCAAGAAAAAGCCGACGTATAAGGTCATATTATACGTCGGTTAAAGAAAATGCGACGTATATAATGCTACTTTATACGTCGGTTGAGTAAAATGCGACGTATATAATGCTTCTTTATACGTCGGTTGAGAAAAGACGACGTATATAATGCTACATTATACGTCGGTTGAAAAAAAAAAGTGACATATAAAATTCTATTTTATACGTCATCTTTTTCTCAGCCGACGTATAAAGTATCAATTTATATATCGGCTTTTTATTACATACATTTTTACGTCAGCTCTACATGTAACCCGACGTATAAAACCTTAAATTAAAAAAACTGTAATTTAAAACCTTTACTCTCTTCTAAACTAAACATCCTCTCGCCGCTCTCCCTCTTCCTCTCTACCCTAAATCGGCGATTCTAATTCTCCAACCAATTCACCATTCCTTCTTCTAAAATGACCCCAGTATCGTGTTACCCTGCCTCGATTCATTCTCTCTTCAGCCGTACTCATTGTTAAGCTCTCTCTTCAGCCGTACTCTATTCTTCTTCTATTCTTCCCCAATTCAAACACCACCCGTTGTTATACTCCTCAATCCCCAATCTCTCTCTCTCTCTCTCTCTCTCTCTCTCTCTCTCTCTCTCTCTCTCTCTCTTTAAATCCCCTAATTTAACACTGCAATGATAAAATAAATTTTCTATTGTTTTAATTCAGGATTGTAAGAAGAGAGCTGGGGAGATCCAGTCGCTGCAATCAAATTGTACTGCGAAAGTTAAGAAGCGAGAGGCTCTTCAATTCAGTCTCATTAGCCTCAAATCTGGTTCGTCCATCGCTCCTTTTTTATGCATAATTGTTACATACAACATACGACATTGTTGAATATGTTGTTTACAGATATTTAATAGTCGAATTTTGTTTTCGAGTAAACGTTAGATTAGTATTAAAAACAAGTCGAATAGGTTTTATTGATAACATGCTAAGTTTAATGCATATATTACATATGGAGCTGATTATTACTGATATGTTAAACAACTACAAGTTAATTGCAATATTTATCTTTTTTATTTGCAATTGCTTGTGATGTATAAATTGGGGGAGTGTAACACACAACTTTTCGTGGACTCTGTGTAAGGAGTAGTTGAGGTGCAGAGCAGATAAATTTCTTGTTTGACAACAAGTGATTGTTTTCGAAAGTGAAGTAAAATGAAGAAGTATAATAAGATGAAGTATGTTCGTAAAACCAAATACGTTTGTAAAACCTAAAAATTATGTAAGATTTTATTATTAAGTTTGGTAGATAATATGGATGTGCAAGTTCGAAATTAGGTTTGATGGACTGGATCGTAGAATAGTACTATGTCGGGAGAATAGTACTGTTCGTAAAACCAACATGTAAGATTTCATGTTCTACTTTTCTTTTAATGCTTGCTTACTTTAGAACTAGTTATTTCCTTCGATTTGTTTAGTAGTTCTCTCTCTTTTCAGGTACCCCCTGATTTCCTGTTTTGATGTCATGATGTTCTTTTGTCGGGAGAATGGTCTGATTTGTAACTAAGACCTCCTTTGGCTAATCTTAGCTATCATGTCTTTTGAGTACCAATTCATATCCCAGACAAGCATGCAATACAAATTATGAAAACATCTTTTGACTTAATTTTACACTGAGATCAGAGTTATATATTACAGTTGATATTTACTATCCTGACTCTAAGCTAGATTTTATTGTTATTTGCAGAGAATGAGCGACTCGCAAAGCTTTACACTGAATGTCTCAATAAAATGGTGGATCAGGTGCACATTTACCTTTGTGGCATAAGATGTATTCTTAGGATTTTTCCTTATTAAGTTATTTTGTTTAAACTCCATTTCGATAGCAAATGCTATAATGCAGATAACTGTAAGAAACTTATGATTAAAATGTCTTTAATTGTGTTAAAAACATAATTATAATGTTAAATAAATTTTATAACCTATCAAAAGAAACCCGTGCTTCGCACGGGTTATAAATTTATTTTGTTTGTCGAAGGGAAGGCTGCAAGCTCCAATGTATCAAAAGTCTTAGAAAGCATTCCCGTGAGTTCAGATCTTTAGCCTCTCTCTATATATTCTTATGCTCCACCATACCTTGACATTTCATATATTTGCTTACGGAAATCTCTAAGTTTTTTGTCTTTTCCGCAAGGAGTACAAGTAGTTTTTAGAACAAAAGAACTAGAGGAGAGACAAGCTAAAAGGTTCCTTCCCTTGACATGCAATTATATGAGCATTGTTCGTTGGTAGTAGTCTGCTAGATTTATTGCTATGACTATTATCCTCAATTGTTATGTTTTAGTAATCGTGAACATATAGTGAATGACTACACAAGCACTGTTTCACAATTTTAAGCAGCTCTCTATCCAGCGGATGCTTGATTTCGACTTTCTTTGTGGTTCGTATACCCTCCTGTAGTGTTGTTCATTATATAATGTCGTTTTGGATGGATATATGTTTTTGATGTTCATGTACTGTATTGGCACTCATGTTTAGTACTGTACTGCTGTATTTACAGGAAGGGAGACACCTTCAGTTGCTGGAATTATAAATCCTGGTGCTGAGGGATTTCAGAAACTCTTTTTTGGCCAGGAAGAAATTGCCATACCAGTACATTCGACGTGCGTTCTGTTATCTGTTCCTTTCCATGTGTTCATTGCGTTCCATTTTATATTTTATGTTTTGAATTTGGAAATGGTATTATTTACGTGCTTTCTAGTAGATTAAGTTATCATTAGTTTTGATTGCCATATATGTGTGCACTTACACGTTACACCCTTAATGCGTATATAGGAGTTTCTTTTAAGGGTGTTATTAGGTGCCAGACCCTTTATATATTTGTTTGTTCATTTATTTTGCTGATGAATTGAAGCTCAAATCTCTGCACTTGAACATCTTTACTGAAAAATTGATTTCAGAAACTCTTTTTTGGCCAGGAAGAAATTGCCATACCAGTACATTCGACGTGCGTTCTGTTATCCGTTCCTTTCCATGTGTTCGTTGCATTCCATTTTATATTGTATGTTCTGAATTTGGAAATGGTATTATTTACGTGCTTTCTTGTAGATTAAGTTATCATTAGTTTTGATTGCCATATATGTGTGCTCTTACACCCTTAATGCTTATATAGGAGTTTCTTTTAAGAGTGTTATTAGGTGCCAGACCCTTTATATATTTGTTTGTTCATTTATTTTGCTGATGAATTGAAGCTCAAATCTCTGCACTTATAGAATGGTAGTGCATGGAAGTGCATATACTGTCAGTAAACAAGTTGGTAATGACTTGGTAAAAATTGAACATCTTTACTGAACAATTGATTGTGATCAGATGTATTTAGTACTTTCTTATAATAGTGTTGTATCTAGTGATTTTTATTTTAATAGTATTCTTGAGTTCTGTTTCCCAAGTGCGATTCGATTTGTGGGTTTAGAGTATTGGCAATCTAGAGCAAGCTTAATCTTCTTACTTTGCATTGTCCATGTTCAGAATCGAAGCCGCATGTGCTGCACATCCTACTGCCGATGTCTTCATTAACTTCGTATCATATAGAAGGTTGGTGATTCATTTATCTTAGCATTACAATAAACAATTGCTTTATTTACCTCAGAGGTTCATACTCATTACATAGCTGCATTTGTTTCCAGTGCTGCTGCTTCATCCAAGTCTGCCCTCAGACAGCCAACGATTAGAGTTGTGGCCATAATTGCGGAAGGTGTTCCTGAATCGGACACCAAGGAATTGATTGCATTTGCAAGGGCAAACAACAAGGTAGAAATGATGAAGTTTGCTTGAACAGTGATAATTTTACTGTTTATAGATGAGGAGCATGCAGTTTGATGCTGGACAGATGGACACTCAGCCACTAACATATTGCTTGTAGATTTAAATTATTGATTTGTGGATTTCTTTTATTCAAATTGATCCTTGGGTTCTTGCAATTTGGGTTTCTTGAGTTAATTCATTTTCTATTTTGTTTTTTCATTCCACTTCGTTTCGATTGATGATGTGTATATTAACCAACTGGTGCTTGCTAGGGCTAAAAAATAACTTGATGGCATAAGGGAATATTAAAATTATTGGTTGATTTTGGAAATTATGGTTTTTAATTAATTTTCTGGGTTTTGTACATAATTTTTTTTTTTTAATATTTTGGACATACGTCGGTTGTTTAGAAGAACCGACGTAAAAGGATAATAATATACGTCGGTTTTTTAGAAGAACCGACGTAAAAGGATAATAATATACGTCAGTTGTTTAGAAGAACCGACGTAAAAGGATACAATATACGTCGGTCGTTTAGAAGAACCGACGTAAAAGGATACAATATACGTCGCCTTTTTAACCGACATAAAAGACTCTGACTTTATACGTCGCCTGCCAATACGTCGCCATTTAACCGACATATAAGACCTATTTAACCGACGTAAGAGGCCAATTTTCTACTAGTGAAGGTATCTAGTAAGGGGCTCGAGGTGGATAAGGCGAAAGTGGAGACTATTGAAAATCTTCCTCCACCAATCTCAGTCAAGGGAATCCGAAGCTTTCTTGGTCATGCAGGTTTCTATCGGCGGTTCATTCAAGATTTCTCCAAAATCTCTAAACCCTTATGTAGTTTGTTGGAGAAAGATGTTCCTTTCTAGTTTGATCAAGATTGTTTAGCTGCCTTTGAGCTATTGAAAAAGAAGTTGACAACAGCGCCTGTTATCACAGCACCTGATTGGGGTGAACCTTTCGAGATGATGTGCGACGCTAGTGATTTTGCAGTGGGAGCTGTGCTTGGTCAGCGAAAGAAGAATATTTTTCATGTGGTTTACTATGCTAGTAAAACACTCAGCGATACACAGCTAAATTACACTACTACAGAGAAAGAGCTTCTGGCAATTGTTTATAGTTTCGAGAAATTCAGAGCCTATTTGTTTGGGATAAAGGTGTTAGTCTACACTGATCATGCAGCCATTAAATATCTAATTTCGAAGAAGGATTCAAAACCTCGGTTGATTCGATGGATTCTTTTACTTCAAGAATTCGATCTGGAAATCAAGGACAGGAAAGGAACAGAAAATCAGGTGGCGGATCATCTATCACGTTTGGAAGACCACAGTAAGGATTCAATGGATAAAACTTTAATCAATGAATCTTTTCCAGATGAGCAGCTTTTTGGGGTGCAAGAGGAAGAACCATGGTTTGCTGATATTGTGAACTATCTGGTGAGTAATGTCATTCCCTCAGTATTCTCTTATGCTCAAAGGAAGAAATTTCTGCATGACGTGAAGTGGTATCGTTGGGATGAGCCATTCTTATTTAGACAGGGAGCAGATCAGATAATCAGGAGATGTATTCCATATAGTGAGACTGAGGGTGTTCTGCAAGATTGTCACTCTACCACGTATGGGGGTCACTATGGTGGAGAGAAGACAGCTGCCAGAGTGCTACAAGCAGGTTTCTTCTGGCCAACATAGTTCAAAGATGCGCATCACTTTGTGCTGAAATGTGATAGGTGTCAACGAGTGGGAAATATTTCCAAAAGGAATGAGATGCCCCTCAACATGATCCTGGAAGTGGAAATCTTTGATGTTTGGGGAATAGACTTCATGGAACCATTTGTCTCATCGTGCAACAACCAGTACATTCTGCTAGCTGTGGACTGTGTATCCAAATGGGTTGAAGTCAAAGCTCTGCCTATAAACGATGCTAAAGTGGTGTTAAACTTTCTGCACAAGAATATTTTCACACGCTTTGGAACACCACGAGCAATCATCAGCGATGAAGGGTCTCATTTCTGTAATCGACAGTTCACCGCACTCATGGCCAAATATCGTGTAACCCATCGTGTTGCTACTGCCTATCATCCCCAAACAAATGGTCAAGCAGAAGTTTCCAATCGGGAGATCAAGCGGATCCTAGAAAAAGTTGTTAATACATCCAGGAAAGATTGGTCGTTGAAATTAGAAGAAGCTGCGTGGGCATACATGACGGCATACAAGACTCCATTGGGAATGTCGCCATTTCAGTTGGTTTATGGAAAGGCTTGTCATCTTCCGGCTGAGCTAGAGCACAAGGCCTACTGGGCCTTAAAGAAATTAAATTTTGATATGAAAGCTACAGGTGAAAAGCGAATGCTGCAATTGAATGAACTTGAAGAATTATGTTCGTAGGCATATGAGAACTCAAAAATGTACAAGGAAAATGTGAAACGATGGCATGATAGGAAGCTGGTACATAAATCATTTAAACCAGGTCAATCAGTCCTTTTGTACAACTCTAGACTCAAACTTTTCCTGGGAAAGCTCAAATAAAGATGGTCGGGTCCATTCACCGTAAAAAATGTTTTTCCGCACGGCGCAGTCGAGATCTATGATAAGTTCCCTGATAATCCGTTTAAAGTGAACGGACAGCGATTGAAACATTACTTCGGTGGTACGGTGAACCGTGAGGAAGTCACCGCTATGCTTGCCTCAACGTGATCAAGAAGCAGAATCGTCAAGCTAGCGACAATAAACAAGCGCTTCATGGGAGGCAACCCATAGGTGGTGTTTTTTATGTGTGGTTTGATTTTGTGTGATTTTGTTCAGTATTATATCAAGTTTGCATGTCATTGGCAAGTTACAGGAGCTGGCTTCACAAAAGAAAAATTCTTCTCTCAAGGTAGATTGGCCTCAGTTTGGAGCTCATTTCCACCGCCTAATTCACCGCTCGTGGAGGGCGACGATGCCGACAGTTAGGGGAGTTCTCTTTTATCCTTGATCTATATCTTCAATGAGGACATTGAATATTTTAAGTTTGGGGGTGATTTAGGATATTTGATTAATCGAGTCATAGTATTGCATATAGTTTCATGTAATTCATAATACACCATGCTATTTTAATTTCATATAATTCATATTTTGCCATAAAAAAATTAATTTGCATATTCATGATTAGTTGCATAGCATATTTTCCTTGATCCCGTAGCGCTTGGTGGTTTCGTTTAGTAGTCAATGATGAATTTGAGTGTGATAATGATGGATAGAAAGCTGATTTAAATACTTATGAATTGACGTGCATGTTGAAGAAACACAATCTTACATAACTCATCGTTTGCTTATGGGCTAGGTTAAGGTCATGCTTGTTTGGTTGTTTGAAATTTAATCACCTGATTATATTTGGAATTTTCTTTATTCCTTTCATAGCGTAGGATCACTAAATATAAGTTTGGGGAAAATCCGGGAGTTCATGCTAGTGGTTTAGTTGTTAATGGCTAGGCGTCAAATGGCTAGTAGCCGCTCATATTTTATGAGTAGTCTAGGGTTGGAGGAGAATACTCATTCCAGATTGCGAAAAAATAAAAAATAAAAATAAAATAAGAGTGTGAGTATGCAGAATTGGCCAGGGTGAGCTCTTTAATACTCGAGCAATTAAGTTCTAGGGGACTCAAGCCTAGTGACCTAAGACTTTTCCGGTCTGGGATCCACTAACCTAACGCTCGCTACATGGGTATTATTGTATAAGCCTTTTGGGGTCTCATCCATTGCACGGTCAAATAAGCATGTGTGTTGTGTATAGTATTATGCGTCATAGTTGTTAGCAATAAAGCATGAATTCCTGTCTAACTCAAATGATGATGGAGGTGTTTCTAGGTTATGAAGTGTCTAGCGTTCATTCTATTTATAAACTTGTGATTGTCTTGGCGAAGAATCGGTATGGTTTTGATCTAGTGCTAAGAGTAATTCTGATGAGCATTGCACACACGCACGTTTCTGTACTTGTAAATGTTAATATGCTGGTATTTAGTCGATCTCTATTTGGAATTATCACATTCTCTGAGACATTCTGCTAAATTGGTTGTTGCTTTGCCTATGGGATCCTTGCATCAGTTGCATTCATGCATTTAGAGGTAGTCGAGTCTGTTTTCGCTTGAGGACAAGCATCAGTTTAAGTTTGGGGGTGTGATAAGTGGATTTTATATCCACTTATTATGCGCTAAATGGACCTAGATTGATGGTTTATCCTTAAGAATGTTGTGTCTTTTAATTCATTTATGTTGTTTCAGTCTTTGTTGTGCAGAACTCGCAACTTTAGGTATCACGGCGATAAAAGACTAAAAAAAATGTGGATTTATGCTTCAATTCGGAATTAAGAGTTGCTAAAAGAATTATCATAAAGAAATTCTGAGTGATATATTCTTAAAGCGGGAATCCCGGTTGGAATTGATATATTTTTTGGGAAGCAAAAGGGGTCAGGTTTCAGACCCTCAATAAACCGCAGCTTAGGACTTAAGGATATATTTATATTAATAAATATTTTATTTAATTTGAAACTTATATTTATAAATATCTAATAATATTAGATATTTATTTTTATAATTTATGAATTAAATTAATTATTTATTAATTAAAGATTATAAGTTGTGCAGGTTAAAAAGCATTTCTACGGAGCCCATTATATTAAACAACATAGGCGGCGGCTAGTTTGTTTTTTTTTTTGAAAAGTGTTTAGCCATGTAGGTTTTGAATGTTGATTGAATTAGAAAAGTAACAAAGTGGATTGAATTATTTCTGTATGTGGCTCTTCTGTCGGCATTGAATTAAAAGAAGAATAACGCGCCTGGACGCGCGTGGCATGCACGCACCAGAAAAATCAAGCAAAAACAGCCGCGCGTGTGGTGCACGCGCCTTCCTGCGAGTGGGGAAATTCTGTCGGCTGAGTGCAGTGAGAATTAGTGAGGTTTAATTTGCTGTTGTTTGAACACTTTCGGCTGGTTGTTTAATTTGTGTGATGTTCGTTATTTTTTTTATTTCTTTTCATTTTTATTTTATTAATTTGGTGTGCTAATTTTTGCTATAAATAGGTGTAGTTCTCAAGCTTAAAAACACAATAATTTAGAGAGCAAAATCCTCTCTTGTATTCTCTCTAGTTCTTTGTAATTTTAAGCTTTGTTGCAAATTTAGTATAAGTGTTATTTTGGGTGAAGATTTTACGGGAATTATTTGGAGTGCTCCTCTCTTTCGTAGGAAGCTATTTCGGTTCTACTTTCTAAACTCTTGTAATTTCATATTTAATTCATCGCAATTTTTAATTTAGTTTTCTATATTATTATGATGTTTTCATTTAATCCCATGATGACGATCGTTCGATTATGAACTAATCGCCGTCATGGGATTCTAATGGATTTATTTACGTAATTTAGTAATTCGATGCCTTAATAATTTGTATTATGATAAAAATTTAGATTGCCTAATGTGGTTGCGCTTAATTTATTAGATGCGTAGCTAACATCTAAATTATTAATTCCTAATGAATGCGAAAGTGGTTTTAGGAATTTAGAATTTGCCATGTTAGCATAGGTTCGTAATTGTCATGTACATTTACGATAAGTGGTAGGATTTTGGATCACATCACCCTATGTAGTCATAATAAAGGAATTTATTCGTAAACCAATTATGTTTTCAAATGTTATAGACATATAGGGTCTAAGCATAAAAGGTGTCCTCGCGACTTCTATCTTTTTAAGTGAATGTTCGTGTGGTTTGATATGAGTTAAGGCTGAAAGGCGCTTATGTTAGTTTCGTGTTCCCGACTAGCTTTCGTAAATTATCAAAATTACTTTGAATTTAAGGCATCAATTCTAAATGAAATAAATAATGAAATTAGAATCTCATGTTTTTCTCACATATAAATTCTCATTTATTTAAATCAAGTAGTTTGAATTCTTTAATATTATTAATTTAATTTATCAATTAGAAAAATACAACAAAACCCCCTTTTTATATTTATTCAAGCAGTTTGTCGTTTAATCATACGTCGTTGCTTAAACATTATTTCTGAACAAACACAAAGTCTTCGTGGGATCGAATTTATTATATTACTTGTGACCGCGTACACTTGCGCAGTTAGTTTTCGAACCAACACTCCATCCCACCCATTTTTTTACATTTTTTTTCCACTATTTGACACGCATTTTAAGGCTCCTAAAAAATATAGTTCCATAACTTATTTTTAAAATTTTCTTTTTTTGTATAAAAATAGAACAATTTTATTTTTATACAAAAAAAAGAAAATTTTAAAAATAAGTTATGAAACTATTCACAAAATGTACCTTAAAGTTTGTGCCAGAATTACGTCCCCCAAGGTAAAGAACCAAGGGGGACAGAGGGAGTATTACATAGAGATAAAAAAAACAACTAGTAAAGAAATAGAGAGTATCTAAACTTATATACTACTACATTATACAAGCTAGGAAAGTAAAGTTTGTTATATCGACTGAGAATGACAGCTAAGCTAAGGAGGCTGATGTGAGATATTAAGCTGAGCTGGACTACCTTATTTATCAATAAGCGGAGCAGTAAAGAGAGTAAGGAATATTGAGTGTTTAAGCTCTGTGTAGTAGGGCAGAGCATTCGGTTCGATTAACCGAATACGTAACGGAAATAACCGAAATAATTCGATTCGGTTAACCGAACCGAAATAATTCGGTTATTGTTTTTTGTGTATTTCGGTTTTTTTTTTGTTTTTTTTATCGAATTAACCGAAATATATTTAAAAAAATGATTATATATATATATATATGTCATATATGTAAAAAATATTAAATTTGGTTTATATATATATATATATATATATATATATATATATATATATACAAGTGCTCAAATAAGACCCCCTTATAATGTGAACTGAGACCAAATCTCAGTCCTCTATTTTTTAATTTATCTTTTAATCCTGACCACATATCTGTTATCAACATATCATCTATTCCACCCCCGCATTTAATGCTTTTTTATCATTGACCCACCTCACATGTACGTATACATATAAACATATTCTTCATTTTCCCAACGATGACACTTTTTTCCCGACGAATTCATGTAATCTCCGACGAGTTTATACTTATTTTTTTTTGAATTGTATCTCTTCATCTCTTCCATATTATCCATTTCATGTCTCGAATCAAAACTTTAATAAACTTATATTAACATCGTCGTCAAGTTTTTCAATGGCTGAAACGTGTCATCAAAAGGATTAATCGACGATGATTCAAAAAATACCAACAAACTCGTTGAAGTGGTGGAATTAGTTGGAATATTCAAGCCTTTGATTTGATCTTGTCACAAGAAAATGGATATGAGAACTTCGAGGAGACGCGTGAAGGAAGAGGTGAAGATGGGGAAATGGAGGAAGTACAGCCTAAGAGGGAAGATAAAAGCGTTTTGCCCAGATCTGAATTTTTTTCTTGATTTGTATTCAAAAATTTTGGTAATTTGCATTTGGATTTTGGTGATTTACATATAATTTTTATGATTTCTGTTCAGTTTTTGGTGATTCATGTATAATTAAGGTGCTTTGTTTATCAACTTGTTGACTGAATATTGGTGACGTTGTGTTGGTAATTTGTATTTTGGTGATTTTAGTTTGAATTAGTGATTTTAATATAAGTTGAATGGTCATTTGGTGGTGGTGCACAGTGATGTTGTTTTTGTTGTTGAAATTGGTATCGTTGTTGTTGCGATGGTGATGAAGTGTAGTACGAGTGTGGGGATAGTGCTGGATAATTGAAGATGATATATATGTATGTAATTAAATTTTTTTAATAAAATTAATATTAGGGTCTCAATTCTCATTAAATGGAGGGTCTCATTGGAGCAGCTCTATATATATATATATATATATATATATAGGGTCCTACTCTACTACAAACTAAAATTAGCTACAAACTAAACACTAATTCAATATTTCATGCTAATCTAATGATCAAACTAGGGGTACCCCAATACAAAAAGTGTTTAAAATAATCGGCTCCATTCAGCAAAAAAAAAAAAAATCACTGTTCACGTGATGACGTGGCAGTGGATTTCACTGGTTAACGGTGCTTCGCACCTTATTGTACGGCGCTTCGCGCCTTTATCATTTTAAAGTTGTAAGGAATGGCAATCAATGGTAAAGGCAATAGACGATTGACGGGTGTGTCGAGGGCCTGCGGCCCTCATGACTACCTAACTCATCCGTTTACTGTCTTAAATGCTTCGCATTTCCACGGAAAGTTTTTTTTTTTTTTGGTGGATAGAGCCAATTATTTTAAGCATTTTTTGTGAAGGTACCCTTGGCGGGAACCTTAGAATAAATGAAATATAATTAATCTAGTGTTAGTTTGTAGTTTGTATTTAAGGATTGGTTTGTATTTGAGCAAAAGCCTATATATATATATATATATATATATATATATATATATATATATATATATATATATCATATATTTATATATTAAATATATACTCCCTCCGTCCCGCTAGGAAGTTAATATTTCAAAATAGGGTGGTTGACACGCATTTTAAGGTGTATTTTAAAGATAGTTCCTATTTTTGAAATTTTCTTTCTTTATATAGATATAGAACAATTCTATTTGTATACAAAAAAAATTTCAAAAATAAGTTATGGAACTATCCTTAAAATACACCTTAAAATACGCACCAGAAAGTGATAAAAAAAGTGTTAACAATTGGATGGGACGGAGGGAGTGTAATAACCCTAACTTTAGCAATGCTACAGTGATCACATGAACAGTAAATTTTGAGGATTTAGAGAAATGGTATGTAGGTACTCTATACTTGAAACAGAAAATGAATAAATGGAAACCATATTAGTGATGTACTATGAAAATAAGTGACTCGAAATGACGATGGATTTCAGAAATTCCTGAATATGGACTTTAAGGATTTTCGATTTCGATTGAGACTCTATTGAATGTGATATTAAGGAGTATAGAAATGTTAAAGGGTTTATATCTTGAGGAAATATTGAAATTAGGTTAAACCAAGGAGTGATCAAGTCAAGAAATGCCAAGGGAATTTAATTGTTAAACGAGTTTGAGAATGCTTGAGAACCCGAGAGATAACCAGGAGAGCAACTTCTGAGAAAAAGAGAATATACCAAGGATATTGGATCTAATACCTACTTGAGAATTAGAATCACCCTAACACATTAATATATGATGTGGGAAAGGATAAAATATATTTAAGAGATTTACAATAGAAAAACCACTGAGACGATCGCAGAAATCGTTCGATGAATCAGATCACGAGAGAACTTTGTACAAAACCCAAACCAAAAGCCCAAATTCGGCCCAACCCAAGTATGGAGCTGATATTAAGTGATATTAGAGTGTAAGGGAAGGAATCTCATTGGTACAAACATTAAAACCAAAGTGGAAGAGGAGTAAACTTGTCAAACTTGAGTACTAAGTAGCATTTTTCATGGTAAGGTGTTTAGATGATCAACAATTGGCTCTTTGTCATTGGTGGACTTCAAAGACTTTTATTATAAGACTACACAACTGATATATATCATAGATAAAAGGTGAAAAACGTTTGTAAAGGGAAAGAATCAAGATAAACACAAAGCTCTCTAATCTGCCAAACAAGAACACAACTCAAAGAAAAATTCATATCTCCATTTCTATCCATGATAAAATCACCAAATTTTAACCACACCCTCTCCACTCCATGGGTATGATTCGCTCCAAATTTCATAGCAATCCAAGTAGTATAGCCTAGTCAAATCCATGCTCAAAGTGGGAGAACCAAACCTGTCCAGTTTCTGTCCAGCGGAAAGATGGATCTCAAAACCATATCTAAGAAGCTTTGTTTTTGGTGATCTATATCTCAAATCAAAGCTTATACAGAGGCCAAGATGTGGTAAAAATTTGAGAGCCAAACTCTTATTTTTCGATTTGTTATGATTTTTACAAAAGTGATGATGAATAGTAACCCTTAGAAACTAACTTTGTTTTTATGGTTTCTTTAGTTGATCCAAGCTAGTATAAGGTTGATTAAGCATATCCCAAGGCTTGATAAGGGTTGTTAAAGCTTCAAGAAGGTATAAATATCAAGACCCTTTAGTATTACTTTGAATATAGGATGGATTATAGAAAGTTTAGTGATTAAGGTTATGATAAGTGATTATTCATGATGATATATGTGTTTGTAAGTGATTAAAGTTGAATATGGAAGGAGTATGTGCTTGTAACCATGGTTGGTAAGATGACCACATGGTGTAGGTGATGGTGTATAAGGTGGATGATAGATTTGGAGGAGTTGGATTTTGGAAAGTATGAAAATATAGCCGTTATAATGTTCGATTTTCGTTAGAATCAGAAACTTCCCTGTTTTTGGACACTATACCCGTACGGTACCTTACTGTCTAGACCCCCAAGTGACCATGATGAGATAGAGCATAGTTCATAGATCATTTTGATATAAAGTGCGTTAAAATCTGATGAACGGTTTAGGAGAAAAGTCAGTTTTAGTGAAAGACGTTCGATAGTCGAGAAAACGTAGTTGTACCAACTTTGAGGCTATAACTACCATACTTAAACACTTTTAAAAATTATAAAATTTTGGGATATTGTAGTAAGGTAGTCAAAGAGTCATTACCAGTTGACCTTGTAGTAAAATTCGAAATCTTTATTTTCTGAGAATTTTTATAGTCAAGTGTGGTTGTTAAGGGAAATGGTGAACAAACATAGAAAACCTTGATTTAACCTAAAATGGTTAGGTTCTTGGAACACTTGGCTTATAATAGCATGTTATTCACATAGTAAGCATTAAGGGTGTAGTTATATAAAGGTGAAGTGAGAAAGGGATGTAGTATTCTAACGACGGTCCTTTTTGTGTTTATAGAAACTTCGGGAGAGCCACGAGCCATACTTCCAGGATACAGAGATCGAGGCGAGATCCTTCTATCCCTACTTTGAAAATTATTTATCTTCGGAATAAAAATGATATCATGGAATATATATATATATATATATATATATATATATATATATATATATAATGTTATTGTTGCTATGTTGCAAAGAATATATTTCCTTGATTTTGGGAAATTAGAGAGAGATGAATATGATTTATGAAATATGGATATAGAGATGATTACGAATGGAGCGAATATGCTCTATGGTAAAAGAGATATGAAAGGGAATGGTATTAGTTGTTATCTAGGGTTATATGGTTTATAATACTATATTAAAAATATTCTTTTTGGGTATCAGTGGTTTAATAAATATTATTTGATTATTATTTACTACTTTTAAAACAGACGGAATATTTTATGAATATAAAAGTATATTTGATTTCTTGAATATGAAAGAGATGTTTGGATCATAATCAAAGCATTATGATATATATATATATATATATATATATATATATATATATTTTATAGAAGTAATATGCGAGAATGGAAATGATATGAGTGAATGATATGTGGAAATGAAAGCGAGAAAAGGGAAATGTGGAATGATATTTTATAAATGGAATAATGATTTGACAAAAAGGGGGATTGCAACAGACTTGCGTAAGTGGCTGTGTCAGGGCTGTGTGCGACACAGTCCAGCATTTATTATTTTTATTACGGCACGAAGATGCCAAGGGAGGATGTTAGCAGGTGGCCTTCCTCCAGGGATGATCTTCATTCCTTCTACCGGTAGTAAAAAGAGAGCAGGTACGATTAGGCGACTGATCATCGTCCTAACGTATCAGGAGACAGCAGATATCCCCAATGTTTTTGAAAAGAAAGTGTTGACAATGGTTTTCAGATTTTTATACTGAAAACAGAAACATGATCTGAAATGATGGAATTATTGTTACAGATGAAGAGAAACTGATTTTTATATTAATTTATATAATTGTTGCATAAGAAGGAAATGAGAAGATGATAGCGAAAGATTTGTTCAAGTTTATCATATTATTTTAGAAAAGTACACTGAAATGGTATATTGATTGTTATATTATTTAAGAAAAGAAACTGATATTATATGATATTAGAAGAGAAACTGATATTATAATACTATATATTTCTTTTCGTACAAAGATAATTGGAAAGTGTATATATATTGAATGAAAATAAAATTCTTTCCATAATAACTGAAATTTGTTTTGTCTATTATATATATATAATGGTTTATTTCCCTTTGATGCTAGTTGATAGAATTTATCTTGCTGAGCTATTTTAGCTCATTCTTGCTATTATGTATACAACAGCTAGGTGTGCCGATACTCCGCACTACAACCCGCAAGAGGGTACGGGAAAGATGAACTTTTGAGAGAGTGTTGGCAACGATTCCCGAGGTAGCTATCGGACGGTTGGGTACTGGTAGATTATGTACATTTAGTGTGTAAGCTGTTGTAATAAACTTTTGATTGTTGAAATGCTTCATGTCGAAGTATTATTCAACAAGGTATTTAAGTATGATCCTGGTTTGTAATAACTGCTTAAATCTAAACTTTTAATATTGTGGATGTTGTTCTCTGAGCATATGACAGGTGTGTAACATTATTAATTGTGGGGTCTATTATGTAAGTTTTAGTATGAATTTATATTCCAGCTGCCAAGAATGAAGTGTCACTAAATGGAAATTGGTCGTTGACGGCCCGGATTCCTGACCCCGGATCTGGGGCTGTCATAGGGAGTATCTATATTAATTCGATTTTTTATTTCCGTATTCTGTTTTAACTAAAATATTAAATTTGGGTTGGTAAAATAACAGAAATGATTTTGATTCTTAACTGGCATTTTACCCGTGCTACGCACCGAAGGTACAATTCTAAAAAAATATTAAATAATTATTAAAACATTACCAAAAATATATATAAGGATCAAAAATAAAAAATTTTATATTTAATTATGTAGATTGTAATGTTGAACTCTACTATTTCGTCAATTTTTTATCTACTAATTTAGTTTGGTAAATTACGATGTATTCAAAAATTTAATATCTAGGGTCATACTCTGGTAAGAACACATAGTATGAGAACAGTGAGAACAATGTGTTCACCACATTTCTAGCTATTTTAAAGGGCTCTGTTAGGGACACCTTCACAAAAAAAAAAGTCTTATAATTCTACCCTCTATCCTTTCATTAAAAAAAATTAAAAACAAATAACGAAAAAATTAAAAAAAACTGTTGCCACATCATCATTTTTTAAATTTAAAAAAAAATTCTTTTTGATGAATGGATAGAGGGTAGAATTATAAGACTTTTTTGTATTGGATGCCCCTGGCGAGGCCCTTTGGAATAGCTTAAAATGTGGTGTTCTCATTGTTCTCCAACATATACATGTTCTCACCTGAATCAGTCCCTTAATATCTATATATATAATAAAGTAATAGAAAAGAATTACATGCACAAACGTCGATCAGATCCGGATTTTTTCTGGATTTAGACCGGACATGACGGAAAATCGGATTTTTTTATTTTAATGACTAGAGACCGGACTGCTTATATATGATCTGGCCCGGGTCTTGGACTGACAGACCCGGTCTAGTCTTATTTACTTGTCTAGATCAAAATGTTGTGTAGCCCTAACTGTACTACACATAAATTACTTCTAGAAACTTGGTTTCTTGTTCAGTTTTTACTTCGTTAATTTCATAAAAAAGTCTCGTTGGAATAAAAAAAAAGTCTCAAAAACTTCTTTATAATTTTTTCCTCGCGCAATGGAAAAATTATATTAAGAATAATATAAAATAATAATAAATTGATTGAGTGGGTGATATAATAAATCTTAAGTCATAAGTTTAGAAACATTTAAACCCATGACAAATGAATATTTACATTTAAAGTCCAAATGTTAATTTCATCGCATTGAAGTAGCTCGTTGTCAGTGACCTTAACACACTATTAACCGAGCAATCTTGTTATATATAGATGTAACTTCCTGATTTCATGTATCTATAAAATCGTAAAGATCTTATAAGACATACATATAGTTAGTTAATTTTCTATCATAATATATCAAACATTAACATGTTTGTCTCTATAATAATTTTTGTTTTTTGATTGGTAATTTATTCACCAACCAATAATAAAACCCTTCTAGCGTATATTTAATAATTTTAATAATTAAAATATATGCAGTGTTGGATTATATGCATTTATTAATTAATTTTATTAACAAAGTATGAATAAATAATTTTTTGAGCTTTTAAAAAAATCGAGTATTTGAAGGTATGGAAATTATCCAAATTACATAAAATTTGATTCAAATCCGATATTTTTCATATTTCTAGTTGAGTTATAATTATACAATATATATTATGCAAAATCAATTTATAATGTATGATAATATGATTGTGATTGACTTTATATTAAAAACTTGGTTGATTAATGAATGAGTAGTTATGAAATATAATTTAAAATATATAATAGTATATCGTGATTGATTTCAAATTAAAATAGTAATTTTTTATTTAAAAAATATGTATTACGGATACGTTAATATTAAAAAATATGTATTTATGGATATGTCTAATAAAATCATTATTGTATTTAAATTAGAATTGTTAACTAACCAGAGTTAATGAGGTAGGGTGAGATTGTAAAAAGGAAAACTCTTAATATAACATGATTGGTCTAAAATTTAAGAATTATCTCTGATTGGTTCTAAAATAATTCATAGTTTTCTGATTGGTTAACTGAACATTGGTAGACTCAGGTATTATAATAAAGGATTCAGTTATTATTTTTGAACTTATTCGATATTTGATATTTGGATTCAATTATAATTGAATAATTAACCCTATTAAATGCGTAGGGTCAAGGTGAAACTCTATAATTTTGATGATCATACATAAGAAGCAAGCTGGGTATTTGTTCTGGACTAGTATTGTTTTGCAGGTTCATTATTCATATCAATTCATAGCAAAACATAGGGCATCTCAGCTAGCTGGCAGGGCATCTCAGCTAGCTGACAGTACATCACAGCAAGCTGGCAGACTGTCCAGAATATTCAGAATATCAAAGGGGAGTACGTTCTTAAAGAATATATGTTAGAAATCAGTTGTAGTGATTGTCTAATATATATATATATATAAATATTGTATTATATATATATATATATATATATATATATATATATATATATATATATTAGAGCTCTTCTTTCTCAAAGGAATCTTTCTAGACAACATCCACATGTTAAAGGAGACTTTACTTTCTAAAGTGCTCCACCAAAACATCCCATGTGCTTACTTTTCAAGCATGCTTTTGTTAATAAACAAATATTCCATATTTCTACAACTCCACCATCTGTTGTCTTGTAGAAAAACTTCCAAAGAATACACATTCATTAATTATCAAATTCATTGTTTTCTTCATATGTCTCTAACGGATTTCTTCAAGAACAAAAAGCTTTGTTATACACATTCTCATCACTACTCCACTGATTATATTCCTCTGCATGAGAAACATTCTTTAAATCAAAAGCTTGATTCCCATCTTGAATATCCCAGAAATCTCTCAACGGCTCCTTACTTGAATAATCTGAACGTTGGAGTTTGCTTATATATATTCTTCACTTGTGATACAAGAAGCAGAACTGGACAACCATCAAGAACACACCTGAATATATTTCATATCATTATACACAACAACTCAGTTGTTTACATTGCAAAATCTATAAACAACATTCTTGAGCTCTAAGATATATCATACACGGTTTATATATATAAAGAGTCATATTAGTTGAGTTGTAATATCTATCATTTCAATATTTGTTAAAGTTGTAATTATAGTTGTTGGATAGTAGTCTTGGGAAACACGGGTTTGGTGAACTAGAAGCTAGAGAAGTTTGTGCTACAAGAAGTAGTATAGTACTTAGAGAGCCGGTTCAAAAACATTGTTTCAGCTAGCTGTTATCAACAACTGGGAATTGTTTTCACTGCATAACAGCAAGGGGATCTTGGTGATCAAGGAGTATTGTGCTCAAGGGGAACTCATTGGTCTATACAACAGGTTGTTCAAGGAACTAGAGGAATTCAAGAAGGGGAACTTCAAGGAATTCAGTGTTCAAGGGAGCAAGGCTGTTAGAGAGTCTTTGAGGTTCAAGGGAGTTGTTTTACTCAGGGGGGAAAGTTCATTCCAGCAAGCTGTTATCAGTAAATTGGGTGATATATTATTGGATCTTGTAATTGGTTTATTTGTGATCAATAATATATTCTCTTACCATGTTGGTAAGGGACTAGGACGTAGACCATAGAAGATTAGGGGTCGAACCTAGCTAAAATTCGTGGTGTTCTTTACTTTCTGCACCTTTTATCTTTCTGCATTGCATATCTCAGCTAGCTGCTTATTTGTTAATCTGTCGCATCCAGTTAACTCAGCTAGCTGCTTATTCACTAATCTGTTGCATCCAGCTAGCTGCCAGAATAACTTTTTAGGCAGAATTTTTATTTGATCATTGTTAGTCATAACACCTATTTACCCCTCCCCTCTAGGTGTGTATTTTCACAAGGTTCTAAAAATCCCCGATTTAATTGATTAATTCCCGATTAATCTTTTGTAAGGTAGTCAACCGATTTGATTTTTGAAATCCGATTAATCCTGTGAAGTTATTTAAAATGATATATTCAATTGTAAATTAGATTAATATATTAAATAATATTATAATATCCAATTAATACTTCGATTAATCCTTCCGATTAATCTCAATTACCCGATTAATCTTAAATTGATACATTAATCGATTTATAATGATTACCGATTTTTATAACCACGCGTAGGGTATGCAATTTCAAAATTTTATGTAATGATGGAAAGTGACCAAACAATATTAAATTGGGTTTAGTTGAGCTTGGAAAAAAATGGTACAATTTGACAAAATCGCATATGTCATGTTTTCTGCCTACCTAACTACCTTACCTGGAAAGTGCAACTAGGTGAATTGGTCGCTATTCACATTATGCAAGTCGTTCTCAAGCATCTACTGGTCCCACTTTTCTCGCTCTGACCTGACCTGATGGTGTGACATATATAGATCTTGTTTGGTAAATTTTAATTGTAATTTATAAATTACTCATTTCAAAAAAAGTATGTTTTTATATACCTTTTTGTAAAAATAAAATTTTATGGGAAATTTAATATTCATTATCTTATAAAAGTAGTTATTTATTTCAGAAAAAATTATATATTTAAATACATTTCTTTATATAAGTAACTTATTTCTGAAATATATTGTTAGCCAAAAGGAGCCATAGTTGAAGCTAGGGTAATAATTACTCCAGTCATCCCATATTGTATGAGTTTCTTTTACTTTCGGGGAGATTAAGAGATGTTGGTAAAAGAAAAATTTAAGTTAGTTGAAAAGTGGATAAAATGGTGCGATTTATTAATAATAGATTTGAGATATTGGAGAAAAGTAGTTGATATAATAGTGTTTATTTAATATAAAAAAGAATATAAAATGGAAAAGTAGTGGGTGTAATCGTAAAAAATAGTGTTAAAAATAGTAAGTATAGCAGGTTCATTTTTTCGGGACATCTAAAAATCATATAAAATGGGACGGAGGGAATAATTTGCATATTAGTTGGATATTAATTTATGTTTTTTGTATTTATGGGTATACAATAAGAGCTTAATTAATATTTTTTAATTAATTTTATTTTCATTAATAAAAATGAATCCTCCTTTATACAAAAAAATTATTCCAATAAAAATTATCAAACTTATAAAAAATAATTATTAGAATGTGTCAACGAACAATGAACACACATTATAAATCAATGTAATAACTTGCTAAGAGTCATTTATTTATATTATTTTAAAGAGTGAATGTCAGAGTCTCTTGGAGATGCTCTTATACTCCTCTGTCTCGTAATATGTTGCTCATTTGAAATGTCGGGACTGTTCATAACATGAGACAAATTACTACTTTACGTCTAATCTATAAGATCAAATATAGTAATCAGTGATCTTATTGGATTCGTATTTATGAGAATTTTAATACAATGAAATTTTTATATTTAATACTAATATGAAATTCAAAATATTAATGATAAAAAATACGTATCTAGTCAAAACAAGAAACTTATTTATAGACGGAGGAAATACTACTCATCAAACAAAAGGACACTCAAAACTTTAATTATACTCAACCTAAAGCATAAACAAATACATATACCTGGCAAAAAAATAAAAAATAAACAAATACATATACATTGCGTATTTGGTGATATCGGAAAGCGTGATTCGGTTGCTGTGAGAGAATAAAACTAATCTAAGTCCTGGCAAAGAGGGGAGTAGATTGCAGGGGAATAGAAGAAAACGTATAAAACATAACATATTTTACATAAAAGAAAATTTTATTAATTAATTATAATTATATTACTAGTTTATAACCCGTGCAATGTACGGGTTTCTTTTGATACGTTATAAATTTTATTGTATTCTATAATTATGTTTTTTTTATATTTACTAATTTAAAAAATTATTTTAATATTAATTTAATAAAATTTGAAGTAAATTGAATAAATGATTTGCATGATTTAAAATTTATATAATAAAATTTTAAATTAATATGTCGCTGACGGTATTCGAAACTTGAATATTTAGTAAAATAATTTAATTATTAAATATATCTTATAATTCTAACAGTTCTTACTAATTACTAAAAATCTAACGGGATTATGGTGTCATATTTTTGGATATACATTAATGATTGTAAATTTATGTTTTAAATTAAAATGTAGTGCATTTAATTAGAAAAGAAATATTAATGATTGGAAGATTATGATTACAAAATTATGTTTTAAATTAAAATTTAACATGTTTTAATTAAAAAAGAAATATTAATGATTGGAAGATACAATATTTTAGGTGTGTATAAAGGGTAATATGTTCAATTAAAAATAAACGTCTTTTAAATTGATTTAAAAATAAGATATTTTAGGTATTCATTAAATTTTTGTTAATAGTACAATTATGTTTTTATATAATTATCAATTTAATAATTTTTTAAATTTTAATTTAATATAATTTAATCTACTCATATTTACGTATTATACTAATATTTTCTTATTATAAACAATGTAGAGGGATTTTTAATATATTTTATTAATAATTGAAAATATGATGTCATATTTTTGGGTAGATGTTAATGATTGTAAAATTAATTTTAAAAAACAAATGTAACTTATTTTAATTAGAAAAGAAATATTAATGATTTAAAGATATGATACGATTGATGTTTTTATAAAATGTAATATTTTTAACTAAAAGTAAATGTAAAAATGACATTGATTAATTATCATTAATTATATCATGTTATTATTTATTTTAATAACTTCGTTTCGTAAATTTGGGCAGGACTTTGATTCTAGTAGTAATATGATTGAGTTTCATGTTGGTGGCTTGTCTCAAAAGTTGCATCAGTTTGTTGAGATTCCGGATTGTAAAAATAAGGCTTGTCGACATAATAATACAATCCTTCATCAAACAATTTGAGCATGTATAACATATAAATTTAGATTCCGAGCAGAGAAATTTGTTGGGTATAATAGGATGAGGAGAGGTTCGAGAGAAATTTGTCATGTGGTGTTTTGTGAGAAATTTAAATTTGATTGGAATTGGAATATAATTGTATTAGTAATTACTTTTTTATTTTAATAATTAGGATAACCAAACCGAAAACAAAACCAACCAAACTTTTAATCTTTCGGTTTTAATATATTAGTATAGATTTTCATATCTTTCAATATTTTGGTTTTAATATAATTGTATAGATAGATGTTAGTAAGGATATTTATATAAAAATATATTTACATATAAATAAGGATAATTAAGTAAAAATATGAAATACCAAAACTTTATAATTATATTAAAAATAAAAAGGAAATTGATTAGTTATTTATAATTATATTGTTTTCATATCTTTCAATATTTTAACTTTAATAGAATTGTATAGATAGATATTAATAAAGGTATTTAGGTAAAAACATATTTATATATAAGTAAGGGTAATTAAGTAAAAATATGAAGTACCAAAAAATATATACCAAAACTTTTAATGTTTTATTTATTATAATAGACTAGCTTATAACCAGTGCGATGCACAGATTTTTATGTAATAAATTTTATTTTATATTACAATTATATTTTTATATAATCATTATTTACAATATTTTATTTTAATTTTAATCTATTAATTTAATATAAATTTAATCAATGATATGTATGGTTTAAAAATAATATTATAAAATTTTAAAATAAATATATCGTCGATAGAATTCGAACCTTGAAATTTAGTAAATAAATTTAATCATATAATAAATTTAATCATTAGATCTAATGTAACGCCCCCAAATCTGGGGTCAGGAGATTTGGTCGTCACGCGAAAATCCTCAAAATAAAACATCTGTGACCCCAAACATGCCAAGATCTTTTAAGGTTATAGGGCTAGAAACAAGAATCCTAATTCCATTAAATAAAAAGTGTTCTTTCTTTACAACATTCTCTTTGATCAAATCTTAAATCACTGGTGTAACTTCGATAAGAAGTACGCCAGGCTAACTAGACCATCACATAATAATAATAAATACTATAACTCAAATATATAAAATAGATCTTACACTAAATCCAGACATCCTGAGCCAAGTCATCTTCGAAATAGCATCACGCTTCTTCTCTTTCTGAGTTGTGCGGATACGTCTCGCCAAACTACCTTACTGAAATGTTAGAATTTACAACAGCAAGTATGAGCGAAAGAAATGCTCAGCAACTGTATAAAAATTTTGATACAAAAACCAGGATAAGTGGGGCATAAAATCAACTGAAATGTAAAACAGTTTATAGAGAAAACTGAATCAACAACTGTGATATAATTCAACTGTAACTGAAATCATTTGGCATGTCATAAAAATGAATCATCTGCCAATTCACAATATATAATAGCCATTCGGGCGATATGGATTGGATACACTTTACTGAAACACCATTGCCCCCTGATCAGGTTCAAAAGCAATGGGACCCTTTATACTCCACTGGTACAGCTATACCCGTGTGTATAATCCGGATTTCATGAGGGTACCAAAATAGGCAAGTAATGTTAGCCTATAGGAAGATGGAATGGTTACCATATCCTCCTTAAATATTGCTGGACCATGGCAGCTACCATGGCCTCCTACGCTTTATCATTTTCCAATCCAATAGAGCAATTTCCGAATTCAACAGGAAATGCTTAGTTTCACATACAGTTCACATCCATATTATTTACTACGATAATAAGGATATGAAGAGTTTATCTTAAACAATTCCCCACATCAAGGGTACCAATATCAAGTAACTTTGTTCGCACAAAAATATTTAAGAATCACAAATAGCTCTGAACAATAACTATTTGTCATGATATGAATCAATGAAACATAAAATAAAAGTGTTTAAGATGATCAAGAAAATACTTGCCTCTGGTCCTTAGCTATTACGTAGCGCCAAAGTAATACAACTATCTTTTTCTTCTATCTCACGTCATCATGTCCTCTGTTTTAATCATTCGTTGGCTTGACGCTCTTGCGATTGCCACGGGTCTGATCTGTCGACATCGAGCCCACGCGTCTACTTCTATAGTCAAACATAAGCTGGTACTTCAGTCTTCAAACGTCAATTTCTACTTTCTATAAACGTTTATAAACTCCACTCGAACATATTAACCATGCTTACCAAAATCTCTGTCAGGAGAAAATAATTGGAAATATCTCCTTTGAACATAGACATTTTCCCGGTGTTAAAACACCTCACAAGTAACCCAGCAATTCCACCAACAATACTGCATTCACCTCCACCTTTTCATAACCCAAAAAGAATACCACATCTATCTCCAACCCTCTTCATTATATCTCCGCTGACAAACCTAAGTCAATACTTACAAATTAATCCTCGATAAAGAAATAGAAATATAATTACAACGCTTAACCCTCGAAGTAAACACTTTGATAATTCACATCGCACGTAAAGAGACTAATAATTAGATCACATAATCACATAGCACGTTGATCAGATCATAAAAAGATTTTATCCAATATTTTTAAAACAGAAAACGGGTCAAAACCCAAATTATCGGATATAACCGACTCAATAAAAAGGTTTGGTAAAAAGTCGATCCAAATTTAAAAGTTGAATTTTAACTTAAAACTATTTTTATAAGAACCGGGTCATTTTTCTGATTTCAGAAATACTTGTCTCGTCAAAAACGGACAAACGGTTTAATTAATACGCAATTAATAAGAATATTTCAATTAATAATTAAATAAATTGAATATTCAAATTAATTATTTATTAATCAACTCATAGAAATAATAAATCTTTTATCATAAAAAGATTTAAATTCAATTAAGTCAATTATATATTTAAATAATAATTAATTAATATAATTAATCAATTAAAATGGATTAATCAATTAATTAAATCAATTAAATTATTATTTAAAAATAATTAATTCATTAAATTTAATTTTTAGAAACTAAAATAATAAATCATAAAAGAATTCTGAATTTTAGAAAATTTTTATAAAAATTTGACCCAAAAACAATTTTTTGAAAAGTTCTACAGCAAAAACGGATCAAACATCACTATTCATCACGTTCTTCACACATTCAAGCCTTTAAATGCTTGATTACCAACAATGGAGGTTGCCGGCCGGAAACCGGCGACTCCATTTTCCGGCCAACAGCAAAAATACTCCGGTAAGCCTTCTTTTACACTCCAAATCGATACCAGCACATAGCATAACTACTGGGCAATTAATATCACACCAAAAACGAATCAAACAAGCAAGAAACAACCGGAAACAAACAAAATCCGGCGACCTCAAACCCATATCCGGCGAACTTCGACTTCGCATAAATCCGGAACCAAACTTCAAGATTCTTATGGCAAAACGAAGCTTAGACAACAACAAATTCAATACTAACAACCAATTACATGAACAATAACACATACTTAAGATACGATTGATTTTATAAACTAATAAAAACCATTAACTCGTTTTCACCAATCTTGAACACAAACATTGAAATTAAACATGTAAATCAACTATATACAACACCCTAAAGCTATTACAATCATCAAAATCAATGAAAAATTAACCACACGAAAACTCCCAATTTGGGTATGAACCCTAGAATTCGAATTTTACAAATTAGGTATAGAATGATGAAATTGAACACATAATTGAGCTCCTGGCAACCATACGAAACTATAAAAACCATCAAAACATGTGAACGAACTCAAAATTGAAAAGCCCTAATTTTGATTATGAACCCTAATTCGGCAGATTCAAAGAAAAATTCATAGAAAATCAGAAATTTACCCAACACGAAAACTGATTGTAGATTATGAAACTAGATGTTGAGAGCTTCGATTCGACTACAAGATCTCCAAAATCAGATGTCTACAACACCTTCAAATTCAGCTTTGATCCTCAAGAACAGGAGAGAGAAAATATTTTTATTTATTTATTTATATATAAAAAACTGATTTTTATGATTTATTAATAAAAAAAATAAATCTGATTTCTATTTATATTAATCGAAAATTAATACCCCAAAACCATTTTTAACCCCTCATTAAAATTATTATGCCTTAAAAATAATTTTTATGGGATAAAAATGTAAAATTTTTATTTTTAAACAAATGTAATATATATATCAAAATTTCCCAAAAATTATGAATATTACAAAAATTACAAAATAATGCATTTTTATATATCCTATCCTTGTATAAAAATAATTTTATCAATAACATGGCCTCTAATTCAGAATATGGGCTGGGTCCGGAAATTAAAATGCGAAATAACTGTATTCTAAAAATATAAAAATTATAGAAAAATAGAATAAAATAATCTATGCTACACAGAAGTCACATAACACGTATGGGATAATTTTCCTATTTAATAAAAATCATAATGCGTTTAAATGCTTTAAAAATAAATCAAAACACAATAAAATCAACTAAAAATATATTTTAATATAATAAATTACACGAAATTTTCCCTGTTTGATCAAAAATATAAAATAAAAAATTTTCAAATATTTTAATAATGCACCCAAATATTAATGGGGCACGGATAAGATACCGGGTAAAATTTTAGCACGAGAAAAATATAGTTTTGATCCTTAAAATTCTAAAATTATCTCAAGTTACCAAAAATGTGAAAATCCTAAATTTTAAACATTTTAATAATTTATACAAATAAAACTTTTGTACACGGGTAGAATATCGGGTATAATTTTTGTACCAATAAAATACCAATTCGATCCATAAAATTTTAAAACAAACTCAATTAATCACTTTTGATAAAAATAAAAAATTTTAATAAAATAAATTTTTACTAACACAGACAGTACCAAATACAGTCTATCCGAATAACCTATTAACAATTAAACACGTAACTGCATTCAAATTAAAATTAAATATTCACAATCTTATTATTCCTTTATGGAAAACCAATAAAATATTTAAATAATAATAATAAATCCAGAAAAAAATCGGGATTGTTACAATCTTCCCTCCTTATAGGGATTCCGTCCTCGGAATCCACTGAGGAAAAATCCCTAGGGTTCCTTAACTCCTTCATCATCCACACTTGCTTTTGTTCCATATAAAATCGAACCCACTTTGCAGTAATATAGCGTTAATTGATAAAAAGAAAACGAATTGACTCCATTATTCGCCATTAGTATTCTAATCGTATCTTGATCTGCTTTTGCTCGTTGTAATCCCATCGCTAAGTCTTAATTCATCCCATCAAGGTTAACTTATTCCCAATTGATTGGCATACCTTCAAAACTTTTTGTGATGACAAAAATTATGAAATTTTGAAGAGAAGAGATTTCATATCGTAGCAAATATCCCTCATTTTTGGTTATCAATTTATGAATTTTAAAGCAAATATTCTTTGAAATGAAAGAATAACTGAGAGATCCATATGATCATATGAACCCGACGTTGCGTGTCTTAGCTCCGACATTTACAAATAAAGGTGGCCAGCCTTCTTGTAATACGCAACACACCAGTGATAGCGTCCCATCCGACTTCTATCACACAGACAGATATACCTGGTGTCCCCTATAAATAGGGTTGTTCATCTCAATTGGAGTAGAGAAGTATGAAAGAAATTCCAAAGGTGTTATTTTCTGAAAAGAAGATCCAGAAAGAAAGTACCGAACAAGTGGTACTATATTTCAAATAAAATAATTAATAATTGGGGAAAATAAAAAGTTGAAAGTCTCAGAAATTTGAAAGTAGGTTTCATAATACCCTTTGAAATAATTGAAATCCAGAGTGGAGGTTGAACACAAGTGTCAAATGTCACTGTTTTGAAGAGCAAATATATCTTTTAAAGAATGTCTCTTTGGGAGGGATATGAAAATAATTTATAAGAAGAGAAGGTATTTCCAATGTCTCTACTTATGCCTTCTTCGTCAGCTCCTTTGATAGCTCGTCCTTCGATTATAAGCTTCTTCCTCTCCACGTTTGAAGGATATCGATATCGTATGTCATCGTCATCTCGTAATAATCACTGAAGATTTTGTTGAGTATTGAATACAGTAAAAGAATACAGAGGGGGGGTGAATGGATTCTTGAGTTTTTCTTCGGTTTTGAATCTTTGCAGCAAGATAAGTGTGTGAGATATGAAGATGCGGATAATTAAACACAAACACAACACAATATCACTTTAATCTAATATTTTATTAGATAAAGATTTTGCTACAATCTGTGAATACAAATGATAGTATTCTCAGCTTCGTTTTTCTCAGAGAGATATTTCCTGGATATTTGAGAAACTTCAAAACCTTAACAGCTAAGGAAGTGAGGCTGTATCCTTATAGACATGGATACACCCACTTGCTACAAATGAGGTAGGTAAAACAAAAGCACTTTCCAGTCTGTCTATCTCATTTTAGTAAGAGTCCAAACGGCTACAGATTTGACTTTGAAAAGCCTGTTTAGATCCACTTCTTCAGCTCCTTGTCCCTTGTCTTATCTCTCCAAGCTTCTTTGTAGGCTTTCCAGCATGCTTTATAGGACAGAGTCAAATAAAGTGTGCTGGCTTGTTGCAGGTTTCTGACTTGTACAATTCTTCAGTCTTTTGTCCTCAAGAATGTATTCGAGAAGTGACTAAGTGAGTGATTCGAGAACTGGAGTTGACTTGATCGATAACTCTGAGTTCTCGAATAGTGTTATCTTGACATATCGAATCACTTCTCGAATAGCTCTTTTCTCTGCGACTCCTTGAGATATCGAATAGAGCATTTTGACATATCGAATCCCTGAGATATCGAATAGAGCATTTTGACATATCGAATCCCTGAGATATCGAATAGAGCATTTTGACATATCGAATCCCTGAGATATCGAACAGTGTATTCAGAGATATCGAATAGTGTCTTCTGAGATATCGAATCTCTGACTTCTCGAATGCTAGACTTCTCGAATAGACAAATGTACTTCTCGAATTGGTACTTAGGCAAATTCTTCATTTCTTCAAATCCCAACTGTGATTATTTGGCAGTCTTTATCTCCTTGCTTGAGGCATGAACCTTGGAACTTCTTTCAAGCATTATTCTTGACTTTATAATTACAGTAACACAACTAGAATTTGATGCCTATTACAAGTACAGAACAAATAGAAACTCTACAACTAGAGGTTCCCTCAGTTAAGAGGTCATGTAGGTAATGCATAGCATTACACACACTTAGGCTTGTTATTAGATGTATTCAGGCATGCCTCTGTGACTAACAATCTCCCCCAAATTGTGAGTAAGACCCTTAGTCACAATTTCATGTCTGATAACAAGCCTATCATACATAAAGATAAAACTTGACAGTACAGGTATGAATTTCCATTAGCAATTTGGATAGAACTACAGAGTGAGTAATCTTACAGCCTATGATGAAGAACTAGCCATTGTCTTTTGATTCCCTTTCCATAGCTTTGGCTTGAAATTCATCATATTCTTTCTCTCTTCTTTCTTTCTCCTTCCTTGTATTCTCATCCATAGCTTTTATTATTTCTGCCATAGCATCCAATTCTTCAAGCAAAATTGAGTCTTTGAAATCTTCAAGTACTGGTTCCAGAATATTTGCAGGATAGTGGTTGAGTAGATTCATTCTGATGTTGACTTGATTTCCATTCCTCCTCCTATACTTTACCATGTAGGGGTTGAACTGAACTCTACACAAACCCTTTTTCCTCAGCTTTTCTGCTTCACTTTCCAGTCTCTCAATTTCTTTCTCCCTTGCCAGCCATTTCTCAAAACACTCTTTTCTGACTTTTTCTTCATGATCTCTCTTCATTTTCACAAAATCAATTAGCTCCAGTTTCCATACTCTCTCCACTTTATCTTCTGAGCTCAACAGTGCAATGATTCTCTCTATGTCATATAGCTTGCCCCAGTGTTGACATCCTCCTTGTTTGAATTTCTCCTCCCTTCCATCAGAATATTTAATCTCAAGGCAATTATCAACAATGGCAACATGATAGATTCTTTGAGCTTGCAAAAATTGCAGTTGGTCTACATCATAATCTTCATCTAGTGGTTGGAGTTTTAGGCCTGGATAGATTGTCAGGGTTTTTGATATGGTTGGCTTTGATTTCCTTGCAGCTTGCTTGAACTTGATTCTTTTTACATGATTACTTGGCAGCAGTATGTGACCTTTGTTTGTAGACCATTGTAGTATTCCATTAGCAGTTTGCTTTCTGAAACATACAGATGGTTTCTTGACTTGAATCTTCTTCTCTTCTTGAGGTGGCAAGACAGTTGCAGAAGCCATAGATGCAAATTTTGAAAGGTCACTACTGGCAGCATTCACCCTAGACTTAGAGTCTTGTGTTGTGGTGAGGTTACTGTCAGCAATGCCTGAGGCTTGCTGTCTTCCACTTTTCCTCTCAGAGCCTTTACCTTGATCATTATCATTCTTCCTCTTCTCATCATCCTTCTTCTTCTTCTTGTCTTCATCACCCTTATTACTCCTGTGATGTCTTCTCCTTCCATCACTTTTATCTTCATCCTTGTCTTGATCTTTGCTTGGGTTGAACTTAGCAGTCTCAGATACAATGCCAGTTGCAATATATGACCTGAGATAAGATATAGCTTCTAATTCTTCTGCTGTTCTTGATCCCTTCTTCTTGATCAGTTTCTCAATGATGGCTATGATGAGATTTTTATTTTGAGGAGTTAGATGCTTAGGAATGACCAGCTGCTTGATATCTTCAATTCTTGTTCCAGCCTGGTAGATAATAGTTCTAGGATCTGTGAAAACTTCAGGTAGCCTTGAAGGTTGACCATTCCTCAATTCATCATGAAGACTCTTGTTGTTCTCATTTCCCTTCTCAATTAGTCCAAGGAGCACATTCACTTCTGAGTGCTTTAGACTCTGTAGAGTATTGATGGTTAAGTGCCATATCTTGTTCTTTCCTACCATCAATATCTCCTTGAGCCATAGATCATTAAGCCTCCTTGGTACTACAGTGAGACAGTCAATCTGACTCTTCAAACTCTCATGATATAGCAGAGCATCACCAGCCTGTTCTCTAGAGACTTTTAGAAGCTCCAAGAATGCATCATCATGATAGACATTTGAGTTTGCAATTTCTTGTAGCTTGGCCTCAGTGACCACCTTCACTTCTACTGGCTTGGCACTCTTAGATATTGAGATTCGAGGCTTGTCAGATGGCATACTCCCCGCAACCACTGTGGTTGTGATAGACTGCCTTTGACCATCAGGAGTAGTGATGTGCACAGTTGGTAGAGTGACAACTGGCAGAGAAGTGGGAGGCTCATCAACTTTGTCCTTTCCTTTTCCAGGCACATGAGTAGTAGATTTCAAAGTTCTCTGATGGCCACCCTCAGTGATCTTGATGCCCTTTTCTAGTGGTCTCTCCCCCTTTGGATTTGAGTTCTTTGATATCCTCTTCTCCCCCTTAGGCTTGTTGACAGACACAGGGACTGTAGGATTCACCTTTGGAGTTGAAGATTCATCAGGTAGAGGGAGACCCATGTGCTTCATCATTGCAGACAACATGGATTGTTGATGCAGAAGAACATCAGCTGTGGTGGTGGCTTGAGTGTTCAACTGCTCAGTCAGAGTTGTCACAGTGTCTGTAAGATGAGCATTGGACTTGTGTAGAGAGACTACCTCTTTTTCAAGAGTATCCACTTTAATGAAGAGTTCATTGGCCTTAAAACCAGATAGGGATTGATCCTTCAGTCTCTGCACTTCGAACCTTGACATCTCATGCACAGGAACCTCAGTGACCAGCTTGTCTCCATATTGATTTGCAAAGAGGGTCCTGAGCATGGCATTGGCATCAGTTGTCTGATCTGATAAGGATTGAAATTTGTGCCCCAGACCTGTGACAGCATCCTTGAGAATAGCCAAACCATTGTCCATCCTGGTGCAAGTAGCATTGCAGGTTCGAATGTCTTTGAGAACAGTCTCCAATTGAGGGAATTTAGCATCAAAAGTCCTCTTGATCTCATGCACCTCCTTGGTTGTAGCTGAACACACTTCATTAATTTCTGTCTTTAAGCCTTTACCAAGATAGTGTGCAGCCTTGAGAATGCCTTTATAGCTATCATTCACTGCTTCAAACACATCAGTAGGGTTGAGAGATTTGGCATTGGACCCTAGTGAAGTGATGTACTCTTCTCTGAGATACTGAAGACCTTCTGAGAGAGGGATTGAATTGGTTCCTTGCAGCCAAGCATCGATATTCCCATCTCTCTCAGTTTCATCTATGATCTTCTCCTTCTGTAGCTCTACATCCTCTTTGTGACATAGGAGAATAGCTTCATAGTCTGGATTGGGCATGTTTGCAGTGAGAAGGTGCTGAGCAATTTTTGTGAACTCAGGGATCTGATCCACAACTAAGCTTTGAAGTGCTTCAACCGTCAATTGTGGTGGAACAGACCCTGATCCTGAAGCACTGTCATGTTGCACAGGCTTCAGCCATTGAGACAAAAAGTTAGAGCTAGAGCTAGGCTTGCTAGGCTCCTCAGTTACAGATGCAACTTCTGCAACCGGATGAACAGACTCCACTACTGTTGTCTCCACAGAAGTGGGATGAGTTACAACAGTAGTTGACACAGGCACAGAGTCTCTAGTAAGAACTAGTGAATCCTCTGTGTTTGTGATGGTGTCATTAGGATATGCCCCAGCATGCATTCCCTGACCATCCAAATGTGGTACCTGGGTGGTGAGCAAGGTGTCATGCACCAAGTCACTTGAATTCATTGGCTCATCAAGGGAAAAGAATTCTTGATGATCAATGCCTTGCTCCTCAATTGCTTGAGTTGCAGGCTTCAAAGAAATATGAGTGGTAGATTCTGAAAGAGAAGTGTGTTGTAGACAAGATTTTGGCAACTCCCCCTGAGAAATAGAGGGAGTTTCAGTTATGATGTGCTCTCCACTCAGTGTTGTGCCAGCCTTATCACTCCCTTGTGCTGTCTCTTTACAGATAGGTGCATTGGGGAGGATGCTTGATTCTATAGATGCATCCTGTTGAGAGGATACATCTAGTGAGCTGTGTGCCCCTGATTTTACAACTTCAGCCATTTGAGTGACTGAAGAGGTGGTTTTAGACTTCTTCTTCTTCTTTAGGCTTATGATAGGTAACTCAGGTTTCTCACTTTCTAACCCTAGTTCTACAGCCAAGGCTGCTTCAGTTAAGATTTCTAAGGGTTCAGAAGCAACCTGTTTTCTCTTCTTTTTACTAACATCACCCTTTTGAGAGGATGATGCAGTTGGCTCTTTGCTGGATAGAGTGTTTGGCTGAGGGGGTTGGTTAGCAGGCCTTGGGTTAGCATCTTGTTCTCCTTGCTTAGGCTGTGCTAACTGTGATTTTGAATCAAATATTGGCATGTTGTGGGGGTAAGACCTAAACAAACCCTCCATGTGGGGAGTTATGCTAAGTCTTACATCCACATCATTCCTAGTCTCCAAATTACCAAAAATGAGTTTGGTCATGGACCTAGGATAGCCTATTTTACTCTTATCTACTCCAGGCAATTCAATCAAAGAAGCATTTTTAAAGTTAAGCACTGATTGAATAAAGCGAGGAAAGAAGATTTCATTACCTCTCTTGGCTGTGGTCTGACCAAGTCTCCCATAGAGTTCCTGTAGGATGAGAAGTCCAACATCTATCTTTCTCCCATGAGCCAAGGCATAGGCAAGCTGCTGCACGGGTGTACTAATCTGATCAAAGCTTGATTTCCGTGCAGTGAATACATGAAGGAGTGTAGCAAATACAAAGCTCCATTCTTTCCTTAAGAACTTCCTATTCAACTTTCCCAGCTTGATAGTATCAGAGTAGTTGATGAAGTCAAAGAATTCTTCCAACTCATCATTGGAGGCCAGAGCATCATACGTCTCTTGCTGCATATCCAAGGCTTGATTCATGTCTGCAGTGGTGATAGTGATATCCTCTCCTTGAATCTTGCAGTGAACAATATAAGAGGTGATAGCATTCTCAAGAGCGATGACCTCCATAGTAGCAGTCCTCCAGAATTGTTCCAATAGATCTATGTACAGAGTTGGGTTGGCTGAGAGCGCACTCTTGATGTATGATTCAGACAACCACCGAACAAAGCACTTGAAATTGGCATTCGGTGCTTCCACATCACTGGTGATTGCGATGAAATTAGTTTGGGATGGTATGGTGAGTTTAGGGTTTGCCATTTGGGTAGAGAAGAAAAGAGAATTAGGATTGAAGAAGAAATTTGCAGTTAGGGTTTTTCAGAGGTTTCAGGAGTTGAGGTGCTTGAGAAATCGAACGAAATGAATTGAATAGTTGTGAAGTTGTATGTATATATATGAATGTCTTGAGTTGTCGATAGATAAGTGTTCTGTAGCGACAAGTCATTCGAGAAGTATGAAACAACTATTCGAGAAGTCAAGAAAGGCTTATTCGATATCTCAGACAGTTTTTAACTCACAGCTGGCAGTGATTTAACTCAGAAGAAAATTCAAAGTTAAGAATATATTTTTATGAGTGAAATGAAGTTTTGAATATAAATCCAAAAAGCGATTAAGTGTCAGCGAAAGATCAGCCTTTTCAAATGATTCGATAACTCAAATGCAGTATTCGAGAACTCTATCATTAGAGAACTAAAATACTCTATTCGAGAACTCAAAGTGTGCTATTCGATTTCTCTAAAAGACACTATTCGAGAACTCAAGAGGGTTCTAGATAGGCCTATTCGAGAACTCGAGCCAAGACATAACAATGAACCATTCGAGAAGTCTGACTTATCGAACTATACTTTTCACTCATAAAATTCAATTTTCACTATCCTTTAAAATTTACCAGAAATATTCACTGAAGAATATTCTACTAAATTAAATAGTGATTTTCTCAAAATTTCACAGAAATTTCAAGCTAAAGATGTATGATTTTCAACATATGCAGCATTGTGGAATATTTATAAATCATAATCCAGCCAATACTTACTTTAAAAATATTGAGCATTTGATAAGGTAAGTATTTACTGCTGCAACAATCTAGTTGATATATTCACTTAGCCAGAATTTGAAGAATTCAGCATTCCAATCTCACTAACCAACCTTGTGAAGGTGGCTTCATCCAGTGGCTTAGTGAATATGTCAGCTAGTTGTTTTTCTGTGGGAACATAATGTAATTCAATGGTTCCATTAGTTGCATGCTCCCTTATGAAATGATATCTGATGTCAATGTGCTTTGTCCTAGAATGATTGACAGGATTGGCAACTATAGAGATTGCACTTGTGTTGTCACACATGATAGGAATTCTTTCCAACACAAGTCCATAATCTCTAAGTTGGTTTCTAATCCAAAGCACTTGAGCACAGCAACTTCCAGCAGCTATATATTCAGCTTCAGCTGTGGAAGTTGACACAGATTGTTGTTTCTTGCTGTACCAAGAGACTAACCTTTGTCCAAGAAACTGGCAGCTACCTGATGTGCTTTTCCTATCCACTCTGCATCCAGCATAATCAGCATCAGAATAACCAACCAGATTGAACCCTGTGTCCTTAGGATACCATAACCCCAAGTTTGGTGTGCCTTTCAGATATTTGAAGATCCTTTTTATTGCTATCATGTGTGATTCCTTTGGGTTTGATTGAAACCTTGCACATAAGCATGTAGCAAACATGATATCTGGCCTACTAGCAGTGAGGTAGAGTAGAGAACCAACCATGCCTCTGTAGATTGAGATATCTACCTTTTTGCCCTTAGCATCATCATCTAACTTGGTGGCAGTGGCCATGGGTGTCTTCGCAGGTGAGCATTCTTCCAAATCAAATTTCTTCAGTAAATCTTTAATGTATTTGGTTTGACTTATAAAAATGCCATCCTTCCTTTGACTAACTTGCAGTCCAAGAAAGAATGTTAATTCTCCCATCATACTCATCTCATATCTGCTTTGCATGAGCTTAGAGAATTTTTCACACAGCTTCTCATTTGTAGAGCCAAATATGATATCATCCACATAGATTTGAACTAGGATAATATCATCACCATGTTTCTTGTAGAACAGTGTCTTGTCCAGTGTGCCTCTAGTGAATTGATTTTCCAGTAGAAATTGTGATAGTGTGTCATACCATGCCCTGGGAGCTTGCTTGAGTCCATACAATGCTTTAAGTAATCTGTAGACAAAGTGGGGAAACTGTGGATCCTCAAAGCCAGGTGGTTGTTGCACATATACTTCTTCTTCCAACTCCCCATTCAGGAATGCACTCTTGACATCCATTTGATAGACCTTGAAATTAGAATGTGCAGCAAATGCCAAGAAAATTCTTATGGCTTCTAGTCTAGCAACAGGGGCAAAGGTCTCATCATAGTCAATACCTTCCTGTTGAGAGTATCCTTTTGCAACCAACCTTGCTTTGTTCCTTATGACTACACCATTTTCATCCATCTTATTCCTTAGAACCCATTTAGTTCCAACAACGGTTCTATCCTTTGGTGCAGGCACTAGTTCCCATACTTTGCTCCTCTCAAATTGATTTAGCTCCTCTTGCATAGCAATTATCCAGTCAGGATCCAACAATGCATCATCAAGTTTCTTAGGCTCAACTTGGGATAGAAAGCAGCCATAGAGACATTCATTTATAGTTGCTCTCCTTGTCCTTACTCCTGCATTTGGATTTCCAATTATCTGATCTGCAGTGTGTGATCTATCCCACTTCCTTGTATGTTCAGATTGATTTCTCATCCTTGATGTTGCTTCATCATTTAGATCATGATCATCTACATTTCCTCCCCCTGTGAAGTTGTCACTCCTCACAGGTGTATCTTGGATGCTTGTTTCTTCATTGTTGGTTGACACAGGTTCTTCATTCACTTGAGTTTGTTGGATTATGAGTTCAGATTCACTTTCAATCTCCTCATCAGAATCATCTAGATTGTCAAACTTCAAGGGATCTTTATCTTCATCATTGGCTTCTTCTAATCCAGGTAGTTTGCTGTCATCAAATGTTACATCTGTGCTCTCCATTACTTTCTTTTGACAAATGACATAAACTTTGTATGCAATTCTTTCCATAGAATAGCCAAGAAAGATTCCTTCAAATGCCTTTGCATCAAACTTTCCAACATATTCTGAATTATCTTTTAGCACAAAGCACTTGCTTCCAAAAGTATGAACATACTTTAGGGTAGGCTTCTTTCCAGTCATCAAGTTGTAAGGTGTCTTTCCAGTGTTTTTGTTGATGAGGGTTCTGTTTTGGATGTAGCATGCAGTGCTCACAGCCTCAGCCCAAAAACATGTAGGCATCTTTGCATCAAGTAGCATTGTTCTAGCAGCCTCTATCAGAGTCCTATTCTTTCTCTCAACAACTCCATTTTGTTGTGGAGTCCTTGGAGCTGAGAATTGTTGAGAAATACCATTTTCTTTGCAGAATGCTTCAAGCATGGCATTTCTGAATTCTGTCCCATTATCACTTCTTAATGCAATCACACTTGCATTTATGGACTTTGCTTCTTTGTCAACTTTCTTTATGTGCTCAATGATTACTTGTGGAGCCTCATCCTTTGATGCCAGAAATTCTACCCATGTATACCTTGTAAAATCATCAACCATCACTAGAGCATACTTCTTCCTTCCTAGTGACATAATATTGACAGGCCCAAACAAATCCATATGAATCAGTTGCAGGGGCTTGGTTATAGATGTCACTGTTTTTGACTTGTGGCTTGATCTTTTCATTTTTCCCTTTTGACACGCCTCACACACTCCTTCTTGACAGAATTCAAGTGTGGGCATGCCTCTCACTAACTCCCTTTTGACTAGGGAATTAATGGCTTTGAAGTTCAGGTGTGATAGCTTCTTGTGCCACAGCCAACTGTCTTCATTTGATGCTTTTGAGTAGAAGCAACAAATTGTGTCCTTGCTTGCAGAGTCCATATTGGCTACAAACAGGCTTCCCTTCCTTACTCCAGACAGAGCAAAATCACCAGTCTTCTTGTGGGTGATCAAACATTCATCTTTGTCAAAGTTCACTTTGAAGCCTCTGTCAGTGAATTGACCAACACTCAGTAGATTATGCTTGAGCCCCTTGACCAGTGCTACATTCTCAATGATGACATTTCCAATTTCCAACTTGCCATATCCCAGTGTGTTGCCAATGCTGTCATCTCCAAAAGCAACCATTGGGCCAGCCTTTTCCTCATACTGTGATAGCAGGGCCATATCACCAGTCATATGATTTGAGCATCCACTGTCCAAAATCCACATGACCTTCTTTTTACTTTCTTTGCCCTGCAAACACAAAAGTATTACTTCTTCTTTGGTACCCAAACGAGTTTGGGTCCATGTGACTTAGTGACAGTTTTATCAAAATCAGCATGCTTATCAGTTTTCTTGATGTTGGTCTTCTTGTCACTGTTGGGAGTCTTAGAATCAGGGTTCTTAGACTTAGGTGACAGAGGTACCTTCCTAACTTTAGGAGGACTTGAAGACTTTGTCCTTGTGTAGTGTGTGTGAACATTATGATTGATACAGCCCTCCATGAATTGTCTTCTCAAATTAAAACAACTAGTCATCACATTCATGTTACATGGCATACAATCAAGTTTATCACAGAAAGGAGAGTCTCTATGTCTTAAAGGCACAGAGCAATCATAGAATGGTTTAGCAACACTACCAGATGGTTTCTTGCAAGCATGAGTCAAATGATTAGAGCTAAAACAGTTTTGACAAACTTTCCTAGGGGCATTTGGCACATAAGCATAGTTGTTATCTTTGTTAATCCCTAATTTGCCATTCCTGTTTGGTCTCTTATTAGTCACTTTCTTCTTCGTCTCATAATTTCCAGCTGAAACAAAATTTACAGATTTCCCAAGTCTAGGTCTACCTCCTACTGGCTCCTTGGCTTTGGTTTTGACATTCTTACTCTCAGAGGATGCTTGTTGTTCATTTGATTGTGCCTCATCTTCATCCTCCAACATTTGCTTGATGAGTAAGGCATCCTCATCAATCTCAAGTGTTGGTGTTTTAAATATTGGATTCTCAGTCTTTTTCAAAATCTGAGGCACCTCTTCTTGAACAACAATGTCATCTTCAATGACTGCATAGCCTTTCCTCTGTTTAAGAGTGTCATAATCAAGTCCAATGGCAGCCTTAGGTCTAGCTAGATTTTTCTCATGATAAGACTGCAATAGACTAGAGGAATTCTTAAATGTTTTCAACTTAAATTCATTTTCAGCTAATTCATCCCTAAGAGCTTTCTCAACTTGACTAGCACATAGAACTTTGTTCTTTAGATACTCAATCTCTTGTTTAAGATTTTCTATTTGCACAGTAGTTAGCTCTAGTTCCTCATTTCTCTTATTTAACAGTTCATTCCTAGTAGACAGTTTAGCAATTTCTTCATTAGCAGCAGTCATACTAGTATGAATGTTAAACATCTCAACGGATAGTTGTTCAACCAAAGATTTATATTCAGAAACAGACATGTCTATGGTAGTGAGAGATGGTACCTGTGAGTCTGATGCAGATGGTTCTTCCTTGGAATTGGCCATCAAGGCATAGTTGCAGAATTCTTGTTCTTCCCCATCACTGTCAGAATCATCCCAACACTTCCCTTCGGCTATGTAAGCCTTACCTGGTGTCTGCTTCTTTAGAAGGGCCTCATACTTAGCTTCAAGCTCAAGAAACTCCTTATCCTTCTTTTTAGGCTTCTTGCATTCACTGGCAAAATGCCCTAGGTCATTGCATCTATAACATCTTACAGATGACCTATCCACATAGCTGGTTTTGAATCTGTTCTTGTTTGTTTTCATAGGTGCCTTGCCCTTGTTGAATGAATGATTTTGAGGTCTAGGCTTGAAGGGCTGATTCCTCTTGAATCTGATGTTTGGAAATTTTCTAGCCATAAAAGCATATGATGTATTTTCCATGCCATCCAGCTCTTCAAGAGTGTAGAACTCATCTTCTTCCTTGTCATCATCAGGTTCAGTCACTACTTCCTCAGTTTCTTCATCATCTACTATCTCTTCTATTCTCAGCTGACTTGCAGATGCTTCCAGGTCTTGAATAGATTTGTTGACAATCAAGGCACAGGATGTGTTTATCATTCTGCCTTGGTTAGCTTGGATGGCCCTCTTTTGAAGCAACTCAAGCTCGTGTGTCTTTAAAACCCCATAGAGCACATCATACGTGACTTTGTTCAAATCTCTTTCTCTTAGAGATATGACCCTTTGCTCTAGATGGTTTGGTGACGATAGTAGAAACTTCATATTTAATTCCTTAGTGCTGTAAACCTTCCCATTCATTTGGAGCTCAGTCACCAGCTTGTGAAATCTCTCAAACATATCAGTGATACTTTCCTTGGGCTGTGCCATAAACGCCTCATACTGTGTGACCAGTATCTGTTTCTTATTTTCTCTTACCTCCTCTGTCCCTTCACATAACACCTCGATGTGATTCCACATGTCCTTGGCTGATCTGCATGATGCTACGTTGGCAAACATCGACATATCCAAGGAGTCTATGATTAACAACATGAGGTGGCTGTCTAGGGCAATCTTTTCCTTCTCTGAGTCCGTCCATTTGGATGGCTCTTTTGGAACGTATGATCTAGGAATGACTACTGCGCCCACTGTGGATTCAGCAACTTCTTGTTGTGGTATGAATGGACCATTCTTGAGAATGTCAGGGTAGAGAGGATTGGCAGCTTTGATGAACAACAGCATTTTTATTTTCCAGAGGTTGTAATTCTCTTTGTCGAACTTAGGGACCTTCACCGTACCTGTAGTCTTTGGTGTATTCGAACTCATGATCGTTTTCTGTTTAGATTAAACAGCCTGCTCTGATACCACTTGTTGAGTATTGAATACAGTAAAAGAATACAGAGGGGGGGGGGTGAATGGATTCTTGAGTTTTTCTTCGGTTTTGAATCTTTGCAGCAAGATAAGTGTGTGAGATATGAAGATGCGGATAATTAAACACAAACACAACACAATATCACTTTAATCTAATATTTTATTAGATAAAGATTTTGCTACAATCTGTGAATACAAATGATAGTATTCTCAGCTTCGTTTTTCTCAGAGAGATATTTCCTGGATATTTGAGAAACTTCAAAACCTTAACAGCTAAGGAAGTGAGGCTGTATCCTTATAGACATGGATACACCCACTTGCTACAAATGAGGTAGGTAAAACAAAAGCACTTTCCAGTCTGTCTATCTCATTTTAGTAAGAGTCCAAACGGCTACAGATTTGACTTTGAAAAGCCTGTTTAGATCCACTTCTTCAGCTCCTTGTCCCTTGTCTTATCTCTCCAAGCTTCTTTGTAGGCTTTCCAGCATGCTTTATAGGACAGAGTCAAATAAAGTGTGCTGGCTTGTTGCAGGTTTCTGACTTGTACAATTCTTCAGTCTTTTGTCCTCAAGAATGTATTCGAGAAGTGACTAAGTGAGTGATTCGAGAACTGGAGTTGACTTGATCGATAACTCTGAGTTCTCGAATAGTGTTATCTTGACATATCGAATCACTTCTCGAATAGCTCTTTTCTCTGCGACTCCTTGAGATATCGAATAGAGCATTTTGACATATCGAATCCCTGAGATATCGAATAGAGCATTTTGACATATCGAATCCCTGAGATATCGAATAGAGCATTTTGACATATCGAATCCCTGAGATATCGAACAGTGTATTCAGAGATATCGAATAGTGTCTTCTGAGATATCGAATCTCTGACTTCTCGAATGCTAGACTTCTCGAATAGACAAATGTACTTCTCGAATTGGTACTTAGGCAAATTCTTCATTTCTTCAAATCCCAACTGTGATTATTTGGCAGTCTTTATCTCCTTGCTTGAGGCATGAACCTTGGAACTTCTTTCAAGCATTATTCTTGACTTTATAATTACAGTAACACAACTAGAATTTGATGCCTATTACAAGTACAGAACAAATAGAAACTCTACAACTAGAGGTTCCCTCAGTTAAGAGGTCATGTAGGTAATGCATAGCATTACACACACTTAGGCTTGTTATTAGATGTATTCAGGCATGCCTCTGTGACTAACAGATTTCACAGTAGACATCTCCATTCGCAAGGCGGTCTATCCAGTTCAGCACCACCATCTCAAACGAATACTCCAATCTTAACTTACTAATTGGTACTATATCCAATAGTCCAACACGAACTCTATATGAGCTTTGACGTTCCTTACTTAGCTATACACATTCCTACACACTCTCGTTTCTAGTTTACTATAACCTCAGCTCTGATACCAACCTGTAACGCCCCCAAATCTGGGGTCAGGAGATTTGGTCGTCACGCGAAAATCCTCAAAATAAAACATCTGTGACCCCAAACATGCCAAGATCTTTTAAGGTTATAGGGCTAGAAACAAGAATCCAAATTCCATTAAATAAAAAGTATTCTTTCTTTATAACATTCTCTTTGATCAAATCTTAAATCACTGGTGTAACTTCGATAAGAAGTACGCCAGGCTAACTAGACCATCACATAATAATAATAAATACTATAACTCAAATATATAAAATAGATCTTACACTAAATCCAGACATCCTGAGCCAAGTCATCTTCGAAATAGCATCACGCTTCTTCTCTTTCTGAGTTGTGCGGATACGTCTCGCCAAACTACCTTACTGAAATGTTAGAATTTACAACAGCAAGTATGAGCGAAAGAAATGCTCAGCAACTGTATAAAAATTTTGATACAAAAACCAGGATAAGTGGGGCATAAAATCAACTGAAATGTAAAACAGTTTATAGAGAAAACTGAATCAACAACTGTGATATAATTCAACTGTAACTGAAATCATTTGGCATGTCATAAAAATGAATCATCTGCCAATTCACAATATATAATAGCCATTCGGGCGATATGGATTGGATACACTTTACTGAAACACCATTGCCCCCTGATCAGGTTCAAAAGCAATGGGACCCTTTATACTCCACTGGTATAGCTATACCCGTGTGTATAATCCGGATTTCATGAGGGTACCAAAATAGGCAAGTAATGTTAGCCTATAGGAAGATGGAATGGTTACCATATCCTCCTTAAATATTGCTGGACCATGGCAGCTACCATGGCCTCCTACGCTTTATCATTTTCCAATCCAATAGAGCAATTTCCGAATTCAACAGGAAATGCTTAGTTTCACATACAGTTCACATCCATATTATTTACTACGATAATAAGGATATGAAGAGTTTATCTTAAACAATTCCCCACATCAAGGGTACCAATATCAAGTAACTTTGTTCGCACAAAAATATTTAAGAATCACAAATAGCTCTGAACAATAACTATTTGTCATGATATGAATCAATGAAACATAAAATAAAAGTGTTTAAGATGATCAAGAAAATACTTGCCTCTGGTCCTTAGCTATTACGTAGCGCCAAAGTAATACAACTATCTTTTTCTTCTATCTCACGTCATCATGTCCTCTGTTTTAATCATTCGTTGGCTTGACGCTCTTGCGATTGCCACGGGTCTGATCTGTCGACATCGAGCCCACGCGTCTACTTCTATAGTCAAGCATAAGCTGGTACTTCAGTCTTCAAACGTCAATTTCTACTTTCTATAAACGTTTATAAACTCCACTCGAACATATTAACCATGCTTACCAAAATCTCTGTCAGGAGAAAATAATTGGAAATATCTCCTTTGAACATAGACATTTTCCCGGTGTTAAAACACCTCACAAGTAACCCAGCAATTCCACCAACAATACTGCATTCACCTCCACCTTTTCATAACCCAAAAAGAATACCACATCTATCTCCAACCCTCTTCATTATATCTCCGCTGACAAACCTAAGTCAATACTTACAAATTAATCCTCGATAAAGAAATAGAAATATAATTACAACGCTTAACCCTCGAAGTAAACACTTTGATAATTCACATCGCACGTAAAGAGACTAATAATTAGATCACATAATCACATAGCACGTTGATCAGATCATAAAAAGATTTTATCCAATATTTTTAAAACAGAAAACGGGTCAAAACCCAAATTATCGGATATAACCGACTCAATAAAAAGGTTTGGTAAAAAGTCGATCCAAATTTAAAAGTTGAATTTTAACTTAAAACTATTTTTATAAGAACCGGGTCATTTTTCTGATTTCAGAAATACTTGTCTCGTCAAAAACGGACAAACGGTTTAATTAATACGCAATTAATAAGAATATTTCAATTAATAATTAAATAAATTGAATATTCAAATTAATTATTTATTAATCAACTCATAGAAATAATAAATCTTTTATCATAAAAAGATTTAAATTCAATTAAGTCAATTATATATTTAAATAATAATTAATTAATATAATTAATCAATTAAAATGGATTAATCAATTAATTAAATCAATTAAATTATTATTTAAAAATAATTAATTAATTAAATTTAATTTTTAGAAACTAAAATAATAAATCATAAAAGAATTCTGAATTTTAGAAAATTTTTATAAAAATTTGACCCAAAAACAATTTTCTGAAAAGTTCTACAGCAAAAACGGATCAAACATCACTATTCATCACGTTCTTTACACATTCAAGCCTTTAAATGCTTGATTACCAACAATGGAGGTTGCCGGCCGGAAACCGGCGACTCCATTTTCCGGCCAACAGCAAAAACACTCCGGTAAGCCTTCTTTTACACTCCAAATCGATACCAGCACATAGCATAACTACTGGGCAATTAATATCACACCAAAAACGAATCAAACAAGCAAGAAACAACCGGAAACAAACAAAATCCGGCGACCTCAAACCCATATCCGGCGAACTTCGACTTCGCATAATCCGGAACCAAACTTCAAGATTCTTATGGCAAAACGAAGCTTAGACAACAACAAATTCAATACTAACAACCAATTACATGAACAATAACACATACTTAAGATACGATTGATTTTATAAACTAATAAAAACCATTAACTCGTTTTCACCAATCTTGAACACAAACATTGAAATTAAACATGTAAATCAACTATATACAACACCCTAAAGCTATTACAATCATCAAAATCAATGAAAAATTAACCACACGAAAACTCCCAATTTGGGTATGAACCCTAGAATTCGAATTTTACAAATTAGGTATAGAATGATGAAATTGAACACATAATTGAGCTCCTGGCAACCATACGAAACTATAAAAACCATCAAAACATGTGAACGAACTGAAAATTGAAAAGCCCTAATTTTGATTATGAACCCTAATTCGACAGATTCAAAGAAAAATTCATAGAAAATCAGAAATTTACCCAACACGAAAACTGATTGTAGATTATGAAACTAGATGTTGAGAGCTTCGATTCGACTACAAGATCTCCAAAATCAGATGTCTACAACACCTTCAAATTCAGCTTTGATCCTCAAGAACAGGAGAGAGAAAATATTTTTATTTATTTATTTATATATAAAAAAACTGATTTTTATGATTTATTAATAAATAAAAAATCTGATTTCTATTTATATTAATCGAAAATTAATACCCCAAAACTATTTTTAACCCCTCATTAAAATTATTATGCCTTAAAAATAATTTTTATGGGATAAAAATGTAAAATTTTTAATTTTAAACAAATGTAATATATATATATATATCAAAATTTCCCAAAAATTATGAATATTACAAAAATTATAAAATAATGCATTTTTATATATCCTATCATTGTATAAAAATAATTTTATCAATAACATGGCCTCTAATTCAAAACAGGGGCTGGGTCCGGAAATTAAAATACGAAATAACTGTATTCTAAAAATATAAAAATTATAGAAAAATAGAATAAAATAATTTATGCTACACAGAAGTCACATAACACGTATGGGATAATTTTCCTATTTAATAAAAATCATAATGCGTTTAAATGCTTTAAAAATAAATCAAAACACAATAAAATCAACTAAAAATATATTTTAATATAATAAATTACACGAAATTTTCCCTGTTTGATCAAAAATATAAAATACAAAATTTTCAAATATTTTAATAATGCACCCAAATATTAATGGGGCACGGATAAGATACCGGGTAAAATTTTAGCACGAGAAAAATATAGTTTTGATCCTTAAAATTCTAAAATAATCTCAAGTTACCAAAAATGTGAAAATCCTAAATTTTAAACATTTTAATAATTTATACAAATAAAACTTTTGTACACGGGTAGAATATCGGGTATAATTTTTGTACCAATAAAATACCAATTCGATCCATAAAATTTTAAAACAAACTCAATTAATCACTTTTGATAAAAATAAAAATTTTTAATAAAATAAATTTTTACTAACACAGACAGTACCAAATACAGTCTATCCGAATAACCTATTAACAATTAAACACGTAACTGCATTCAAATTAAAATTAAATAATCACAATCTTATTATTCCTTTATGGAAAACCAATAAAATATTTAAATAATAATAATAAATCCAGAAAAAAATCGGGATTGTTACATCTAACGATTCTAATTTTTTACTAAAAATCTAATGGTCATTATTCGTGGTATACGGATTTCTATTATATCGTAGTATACGGATTTTTATTATATTTTGTTAGTGATAGATTTTATATAATAGTATTAATAATTGAAAAGTATGGTGTGATATTTTGATATTAATTTTATATCACAAGGTAACGTATTTTAATTTGAAATAAATATTAATGATTGGAAGATATGCGATTTTGAAAAAGGCAATAGGTGTTTATAAAGGATAATATCTTCAACTGAAAGTAAATGTGAAAAAGGTAATCGACTAATTATCATTAATTATATTATGTTATTATTTATTTTAGGTATTTTAATAGTATATATATCGTATATATTTTTCTTTACAATGAATGAGAAATAAGTAAATTCACGATATACCAAAAATAGGTACCAAAATAAGTAAATGTGAAAATTGTGTTCCAAATTTTTTTTAATACCTAGTCAATTATAACGATGGAAAAACAGTGTACTACTCTAAAAGCATATTTATTCATAAAAAATAGTTGATTATAAATGAATTAACGAAATTTAGTAATGCAATCGTTCTTTATTGGTCAATTAATAAAAATAGAATTCCATCAAAATTGATGAAATAATTGATGGATTGAGGACAAACAATTTGATTGATGAATCAAAAATATCCATTACCAGATAAAAGTCCATCAATTTATTGATTCGATGGAGGAATTAACTATTTTAATTTGCACAGTTGCATAAAAAATAATAAAATAATTAAATTTTTTACATTTATATTTTTTTTGAGAGGTTAATTTTTTTACATATTAATAAATCGAGTCAAATAAATAAATGAAGTAACAAATTGATGAAAGTTGATGAATAAAAATGCTCTAATCACATGCAATTATCAAGAATCGTGACTCCTAATATAAGCTGTCAAAAAAAAAAAAAGATTCCTAATATAAAATAACAATTATATCACACGTAAATATAATTATATAAAACAATGATAGGAAAGCTATAAATTATAACATATTACAATACATGTTAAACCAAATAATATAACTAGTATAGTGTTTTTTTTGAAACGAACTAGTATAGACTGTATAGTGTTAAAAGTTAATTTATTTATAGTTTGTGAATTTTGTTTAGTTATATATAATAAACATTGTCAGGTTTATTATATTTTAATTTTAACTTTGTTTACTATGAATTCTAAGTAACAAGTTAAAACATAAATATTTTTTTTATCTATCCATTCTAAGTTCCTCCCAGCCATCCATTATAGTTAGTGTTCTATGTATATTAATATATTATTTATCATAATTTATCATAAATACGAGATATAGGAAATTTAATGTACGTTTTTCTTATGAAATGAGACCACTAAACCTTTTCAAAACGTGGTTTAAATTTATGTTATTTTTTAAAAATTAGTTTATGTTATATTAATATATCAAAGATGACATTTAAATTTTAAAAAAATTATATTATTTTGTTTCTCTTTTCTAAAAGAATAACATTTTCTTTTTATATATAGAATTGAATTATATATATTTAATTAGATAGTGGTTCAATATCATAAGTCCAAAATCCAAGCCCACCCATTTGTTTTTTTTTTTTTTTTTTTTGAAACGAGCCCACCCATTTGTTAAAATAAGGAGCATATGAATAAAGAATGGAAAGTTTTAGATTTAGGGGGTGTTTGGGAAAACTTTTTTTTCAGAATAAGTCAACTTATTTTAAGATAAAGTTAGAGATTCCTAACTTTCCAACTTATTTTCCAACTTATTTTTACAACTTATTGAATCTCAAATATACATTAAATACTTGTGTAAAAGAAAATTTTCAAAATATAAAATTTTTATCAAAAAATAAGTTCATAAGTCCTTAAAATAAACTGAGCCAAACGGACACTTAGATTTTGATATAAAAAGGTTACAAACCATATCATAAGCTATTGAGAAAAAAAGACCCCTATGATATATAAAAAGGTTACAAACCATATCAGAAGCTAGAGAGAGAAAAAAGACCCCTACATCTGCAATAGTGATACCAATAGTGACTTGCTTAGAAACAAAATTGAATCAATTGAAACTTGATGATGTCTCTTTCATTCCCAAACAGAGGTATCTTTCTTTATATGGTCTATTTATACATCAGTTTGATCTCTCTTTTATGTCTATATGTACATAAGATTTTTTACTTTCTGTTTTTTTTTCTTATTATACAATTGAGCTCTTTACAACTTTGATTTATTATGAATTCTTGGGTTTTAGAGGTCAAAGATTCAATTTTTTTTTTGTAATGATTACCCTAGACTCTTTCTCTATAATATATAGGATACACATACATACATGTATTAATAATGGATATAAGGCAATAGATTAATGGGTCTGGAGATCAAAGATCAATTCGTTTTTAAAGATTACACCAAGGTTGTTACGGCGTCAGAGGCTGTGACTCAGTCTGGCAAGTCAGTAGCACATTCAGAGGAAATCATCAAGCAATTCAGTGGCCAGTCTTTAATTCTTTTTTTTTTTTTTTGGCAACCCAGGGACTAATTTTACAGTAACAAGCTAACTAAGAAAACAGTAAGTGCAAAAGAAGAAAGTTAAAACAATTTCTCATTTCATATGATAATTAGGAAAGATACAGCCGTACATTATATATTAGGTTAATTGAACTTAACATGTTGGGTTTACTACTCGGGCTCTACAGCTCTTTGTTGATAAATCTTAACACAATGCGACAGTGTCCTTGGCCCTATAAGTAGTTTTCTAATCTAAACTGGCATGATTCGTAAACAAAAACACCCTCTTAAAATCATGCTTGTCCTCATGGATGAATCCAGGATGTAATAGGGTGTTTGGCATTGCTTAAAATAATTTACTTTTGACTTAATGGAGGTGTTTTTAACTTAAAGGAGAAAGTAAAGTTGTTTGTTTTAAGTTGAATGAATGTGTTTGGGTAATTTTACTTAAAGTTAAATGAGAATTTAAAAAAATTTGACTTAAAGTGAAATTTGACTTAAAAAAATTTTAAATTCATAATATTTAAACTTTACAAGAATTGTGAAAAAAGGAAGAAAAAAATTTTCATAAGTCTCAAAAATACCTAAATGGAACTTATGACTTTAAGCAGTTTTTTAACTTAAAGCCGGACTTTAAGCAACTCCCACAAACAAGCAAAAAACAACTTAAAGCCCAAAACTCCTTTAAGGAGCTACACCCAAACAGGCTCCTAGCCACCCCAAATCCCGGATCAAAAGACTAAGTATTCTGACAGTCCCAGTACTCAATAATATTAGCTACCAACGCGATGCCCTAATACAATCCCCCTTCTCCTCTTTTAAATCCCCCATTTCTTTTCTGACCCAGCCCATATTCTTTTACTCACCTATATTCGATTTTCTTTATTAATTATCTTTTTCCCCACTTGCCTTTTTCTGCATTTACTGTTTTGCCCTTGCGTCTCATAAACGTATGTAGTACTTTGGGCTGTTTAGTACAGTGTATAACAGAAACACCTTCAATTCCTTCTCAATAATATATATTTGTTCAAACCAGCATATTAACCCTCATTCTTGTGATCTTTCTCTTAACTCTCTCTCCTATCTCAGCATTACCATCAAAATTACAAGCACCTCGTGAAGTTCTCCAATAAACCACACTTATCATTTAAAAGGAAGATTGATTGCCTTCTTTTCTGCCTCATTAAGCCTTTGAGCTCTTCATTAGCATGTCAATAAAGCATTCATAATGCTTAATATCAAACACAATGCCATATTTAGTGATCATCTTTCTGAAAAACTGAAGGTTAATCAAATGGAAACTAGGACAAGATGCACTAGTGAGCCTATTTTAGGTAAAAGGAGCCTTTAGAGTTTATTATAATAGAAACATGAGAAGATTACAGAACACAAGGTAAATTTTTAGAACCATTAGTGTTGAAACTAGCACAAGATGCCATTAGTGTTTTAGTGCTAGATAGTGCAAGACTGTGTAGCAATTCGAGCAGCTCAAAAAACCTAGATGAAAATGAGCACAAGCATCACGGTAGTCTCTAGCTAATTTGAAACCACCTCATAACATGCACTTATGCTGTCTTTTATAGTGAACTGGTTGCTAAATATATTGTTTTGCATTATATATATATATATATATATATATATTTTTTACCAGTTTAGGTCCCTTGTTCCTATGAAAGTTGCTAATTATATTCTTTAGTATCGCGTGATTAATGATGTCAATAAAATCTGATGCTAATAAAAGTATGTTAAAGTTCTTGTCTATAAAAAAAGGAGATAATTTTTTGACATCAGACTGTTTTTTTTTTTTTTGCTAAATCAATTTTTTTGCCAAGTGATATCAGTCTGTTTTAGTAAAGGAAAAATGATATTCTAAAAATATCACTGTTCTGATTATTTGGAACATTATATAGATGTAGAAATATAATCCTGGTATAAAAACATAACTAGGGAAATGTCCAGTCCTAAACATTCCCTTTAAATGCAAGACATGAGCTAATATTTCATTTGTGTTATCCTTAGTTCTTTATACAGGTTTTAAATTCTCCCCCCTTTTATTTTTTCACAGAAACACCTCCTGTAACATAGATCACAGAGTGTCTTGGGCTGACATACCTGCTGATATACTGTTCGTCATCTTTGGACTACTTCGCTGTACAAACAACCATCACTTTCTTGATCTTTATCAATGTCTTGCTGTTTGTCGTTCATGGCGAGTTGTTGCTAAACAAATATGGAAAAACTATATCCTGCCGACAACTCCATGGTTGCTCCAGGAGGAAAAAACCGAACGCCATAACATAATTTTTAACACCAATCCCTACAAGTGGCATAAACATCTCCGTCTTGAGTCAAATCAAAACGAATCTAGCTTTTCTTTAAACTTCAGTTCTTACCACATGAAAATGTATGCTTCATATGATGGATGGTTACTTCTAGGCCCTCCTTTAGGCTATGCTATTCAACACCAACCATTCCTTTATAATCCTATCACAAAAGTTCTTCTCCAGCTTCCAACGCTGCCAAAAAATTTATTGCTTCATTCCCATATGAAATTTGTTTCGTCCAGAAGTACACCCACAGATCCTAACTGCATAATTTGTCTCAAGTTCTCGCCGAAACGAGATTTTCATGCTTATGATGGGACTGCGCTTGTCTTTTGTAGGCCAGCCTCATCATCATCATGGCTCAGATTGGATGAACCTGTTGAAGACATTGTGTTCTGTGGCGGACAGTTTTACGCCATTGCTACTTGTGGAGCACTCTTTGTTTACAATGACGATATCATTAATGGCAGCACCGTCCCCTACACGAGCTGGACATGGACGAAGATAAAGATAGGATCTGAAATGTGTGGTATCAAACCATGTTCAGCGTTTGATTTTCACTCTTTCTTCTTTTATCTGGTGGAATCAAACACTGGAGAATTATTGTTGATCAAGAGGATATTATATTCTGCCATTAGTAACACTACCAAATCTTTTTGTATTTTCAAGTTGAAGTACTTGAGTGACAATATTCATGGCAGTTATGACTACTGTTGGGATGAGATAAGCAGGCTCCCTGAAAAAGAAGCCCTGTTATTGAGATGGAATGACTGTATCTCGATATCAACGGATGAGCACAACACTTACAAATCCGACTGCATATATTTCTATGATGAGGACATTCCAGGTAAGCTTAGGGCTTATGGGATGTATGATTTGAGAAGGCAATCAATCCTTAAGAAATCTGAAAGGCCAGATTTCTTCTGTTGTAGGTTTTTTATTCCATCTAAACTCTCAAATGTTTGATTGTGATTTTATTTATGATTTCTATAACAGGCAGGTAGTTCTGCGTAGACTCTGTTTATTTTGTTTTTATTGGAACTAAAGATTACTTTTCTCGCAATTTTTCTTCATATCCTCTGTCCCATTCATTTCTATACACTTACTATTTTTGGGTGTCCCATCATTTCTATACATTCTAAAAGTAGTAAAGTTTTAATAATAAAAAACACTATACTTTCCTCCACTATCTCAAATTTATAATATAAAACACTATTACACCCACTACTTTCCTCCACTATCTCAAATCTATTATTAAATATTGATAGGTCCCACCACTTTACCCACTTTTCATCTAACTTTACTTCTTTTTTATACATTTTCTTGGTCTCCGTGTCCAAACCAACCGTATATAATTGACCGGGACGGAAGGAGTACCTGTTATTGAGATTTTCTTGTAAATGATATGGATGTTATCTCAGTAAAGCAAGTTACAAATCACATCAATCAAGGAAACCGAAGATAAAAGTTATATGATATCTGGATTTATTTATTTTCAGTTTTTTGTTGATAAAACATTTAAATAGAAAATCTCTTCTTTCTATTTTTTAGTTTTTTGTCCAATTTCCTTTTTATTTTTTGAGGAGTGAAGTGATACATGCACGAATATTTATCATAGAATATTACACTAAATAATAGTTTAATGGGTGTAGGGTTGAGCATCCGGTTGGTTCGGTCCAAAACCGGATCGAACCGAAAATCAAAATATTGATATTTTTTAGGACCAAAACGGATAGAAATTGTTCTATAAACCGGACCGGAATCGAACCGAAATATTTCGGTCTATTCGATTCGGTCCTTTTTAACCAAATTTTTTTTAAAAAGAAATGACCTAAAGATGAATTAAGCTGCTTGCAAGTTACATACACATTGAGAAACATTCAACTTCAAAAGAGATCATATATTCATATCACTTAGTATAACCAGTTGACTAAGCCGTGCTTCGCGACGGGTTTATAATATTTTTTTAAAAAATTTAAAAATATAAATTTAAGAAAGAAATCGAAAAGAAATATCTATAAATAAATTATTGAAAATAATATTGTACAAATTTTAATATATATATATATATATATATACAAAATTAATAAACTATATACTTATTTTTTATGTTGATTTTGTTTCACGTTCCCGTTGTAATAAATACATATAAGACACGTTTCTTGACGGTCTTGTAATATTTTTTAAATTTTTTTAAAATATAGAAGAAAGAAATCAAAAAAAATATTTATAAATAAATTAGTGAAAATCATATTGTACAAATTTTAATATGTATACAGACAAAAAAAACCACATACTAATTTTTTACGTCGATTTTGTGTAACGTTTCTTAGGCAGACACCCGTTGTAATAAATACATATAGATAAAAGAACAGATTTGATTAAAATAATTAAAAGAAGATGTTGAAATATTATGATCAAGAATAATGAGAAGATAACGATAAATTAATAATAAATAAATAAATAGTGAATGGTAAAAGTTCAAACCTTTTGTGCCAAGTTTCTCAAGTGTTTCCACTTCTCAAACAGAGAAAGATCTCCTAATTCTTGTTCACACGATCAGGTGTTTCTGTACCGAGATCAATAAAAAAAATAAAAATCCAAAGTAAAGCGAAAAATAGACGAAGACAAAATCAAATAGAAGAAAAAAAAAAGGATTAAAAATTGTGATAAAATTTGATCGTTATAAGTTATGATTGTATATATATATATAGGCTAGCGTTCAAATAGAAACCAACCATAGAATAGAAACTAGAAACCTACACTAAATAAATTATATTTCATTTATTTTAATGACCCCGCAAGGGGCACCTTCACAAAAAACGTTTAAAATTCTTGGCTCTATTCAACAAAAATATAAAAAAAAATAAAAAAATTTTAAAAAAAGTTACTGTTCACGTGCCACGTCATCACGTGAACAGTAATTTTTTTAAAATTTTTTTTATTCTTTTATATTTTTGTTGAATAGAGACAATAATTTTAAACGTTTTTTGTATTGGAGTACCCCTAATTTGGTCATTAGATTAGCTTGAAATATTTAATTTAGGTTTAGTTTCTAGTTTCTATTTTAAGTTAGTTTCTATTAGAACAAGACCCTATATATATATATATATATATATATATATATATATATATAGGTCATTTCTCCATAAAGAACACCCTTATATAAAAAGAACAATAAAGAACAATAAGAACACTATAGAAACCTACATAAAATCGCATTTAGATTCTAAAAAAAAAGGGTACGAACATTGTGATAAAATTTGATCGTTATAAGCTATGATTGTGTATATATATATATATATATATATATATATATATATAATTTATTTTCTATTTCAAATATGTAAATTTGAATTATTCTTCCTTATAAATTCAAAAACCTATTCTATTTTGAAAATGTTAATATTAAAAAAAGGAAGTTCTGAAATATAAATTTTTCTCTATTTTGAATATATAAATTTGACTTCTTCTTCCCTACAAATTTGAAAACCTTTTCTATTTCGAAATGTTAGTGCTGATATTAAAAAAGAAGTTTTGATTTTATTATTTAAAATAGAGGAGCTCTAGAAAAATAGATAACTAAGATCCGAACGATTCTAGAGCTCCTGCGTTCTCCTTTATATACATAGATAGATAGATAATAGATAACTAAGTTGAGTGGCATATACCAAGCAAATAAATCCTGTATCCTGAACATTTTCTCCAACAACACATATTCTCCAACAACTGGGGATCTTCAAATTATAGTTACAGAATACAGATTTATGAAGAAAAACAAGCACTTTGAAACATAATATCATTGGGTGCACACTTGGCACCGGCAATCCTTGGCCACAGATCAGCATAGCATCTCTCCTGGGAAGATGTTGGACACCATCATTATTTTCAAATAAAAAAGAATAAACTAAATGTTATAAAGTAGAAACCAACCAGATGTTGGACACTGCACTTCCTTACGTATGTCAGCGAGTGCCACTGTAATATTGTTATTTCCCAGATAGACACTACATGATTGTAAAAGGGGGGTTGAATACAATCTTGTTGAAAATTCTTTCGAATTAACAGGACAACAGATAGATTTGAGATGAACAGATAAAACTATAGAACAGAAATAAAAACATAAACAAACATACAACATACTCTTTAAAAATTTCAGGTGGATTTGTCGAGTCCACCTGAGGGTTGTTTTGAAGAAAGTAACCTGTGTAAAGTTTACAGAGCTGCAAGTACAAGACTTAGTGTTTACAAGAAAACCTAATGCTCTATGCCTTTAAACTCAGTGTTTTCTTCTCTTCTTAGCCTTGCCACACTTGAAGCTATATATATATATATATATATATATATATATATATATATATATATATATATATATACACTTCAAGTTTACAAACCCTACGAAATACACGAATATTACAAAGTCAAAGTATTCTGTGGGTTTGCTGCCACTCCTTGTCTCCATGTGATGCAATTTTGTTTGGATTGTCTTGGACAGATTTGCACTAGATTTACCAGCTAAATTGCTTGTGAGAATAAGGAATGTTTCTTTTTCTTATTCGTTTCCAATACTGGCTTCCATACCCTTTTTAAGTCTATCAACCCATGTGATCTTTCAGGCATGTCAAGTCGCTATCAACCTCTAATATCAAAACACTATTGGTTGCAGCATATTATCTATTGAAGCATACATCGATCGATAGGTTAAATGTTGTTTGCTGGAGTGTCATACTGTTGACGTAGAAGCTTCATCAATTGAAACATCACTTCACTTATATAGAATTACATAGCACAGCTTATATAAAATTAGCTACCCTATTCTGCATATCCATTGATAGTCAACATGACTTAGGAATTCTAGCAACTATGACAGTAACAAACAACTTATTTGACAAGACTTAAGACAATATGTTACAGACTTATCAATCGATAAGATGCCTCATCAACGGATATTTATAGACTGGATATCCGTTGATAAGTTACAAACTTAACTTATACAAATATGTTTTTCAAGGTGTTTTTGTGTACTTATCATGAAGGACAACATAATTCCTAACAATCTCCCCCAATTTATGACTGATAGAATAACATCCATAAATTTAGAGCCTTGATGATAACAAAACACCTTAGCATAATTACATAGTTTAAGTGAAAACATATGTAATAAGCTCCAAAAGTGTAGAAAGTGAACCGAGTCAAGTTAAATAATCATACTTTTACAAGGGATGCTCCTCTAGACTGAGCATATCATTGCTTTCTGCCCCTTGCACTCCTCATACCATAGATTTTCCTTTTGTTTGCCTCAAGCTGCTCCTCTAGAGATTTGTAGATGATCTTTTCCTCTTTGTGATTTGGATCCAGCATAGACATTAAGTGTTGCAAGTACTCATTGCTAGCTTTTTCCAATTGATCTTCTATTCTGAAAAATCTTCTACAATTGTGTTCCTTAACACTGCTCCTTTCTATCCATGATTTTCATAGGTTGTTCTTCGTAAGTCAAATCAGGTTGTATATCTACCTACTCGCGCTCTATCACATGTCGACATCTGCGTTATACTGTCGTGGCATTGACACATGAAACACGTTATGAACATTCTATAGGTTTGGGGGGGTAAGACTGGCTCGTAGGCTACCTTCCTGACGCGTCTTAGAATCTCAAATGGCCCAATGAATCTCGGGCTCACTTCCCTTTCTTTCCAAGTCTCATTAATCCTTTCCACGGGGATATCTTTAGTATCACGAAGTCTCCAACCTCATATTTTCTCTCCTTACAGGCCTGATTCGCATACTTTCTATGTCTGTCTTGGGCTATCACTAGCCGTTTTCTGAAAAGATCTTTTATCTCTTTGGTTTGTTGGACTAACTCGGGTCCCAATATCTTTCTCTCGCCAATCTCCTACCAACACAAGGGAGAACGACAACCTTCTTCCATACCGGGCCTCGTAAGGTGGCATCCCTATACTGGCATGGTAACTTTTATTATAAGCAATCTCAATAATGATAGGTGATCATCCCAACTTCCTTTTTCATGGTAGGCCACCAATAGCACTATTTTAAATCTCTATACATTTTGGTGCCGCCTAGGTGCATAAAATATCTCGAACTACAGGTCTCGTGTAAAATATCATCCTTTAATTCCTGAACATTCGGAATCCATCTCTTTCTTTTTGACTAAGGGCATCGGCCTTCCCTGGATGGTAGTGTATCTCGCAGTCATAATCCTATATCAATTCTAGCCATTTTCTCTATCTCATGTTTAGCTCTTTCCGGGTGGATATATATATATATATATATATATATATATATATATATATATATATATATATATATATATATATATATCCAGTTCTTGTGATACATATAGATCTCGCACTTTTCTCCATATTAATACGGTCTCCAAATCTTTTAGGGCGAAAACTATCGCGAGTAACTCTAAACCAATTCATTAAATCCATAAAAATTGCGAGTGCATTAGTCAACCCAAATGACATCTCTAAAAATTCGTAGTGTTTATACCTATTGCGAAACTCAATCTTGGGTATATCCTCGGATTTAATCTTCAACTACTGATATCCAGTTCTCAAGTAAATTTTTGGAAAAATACACAACGTTTTTCAGCCGGTCAAACAATCACCTATCCTCGGTAATGGGTACCCATTCTCAAGGGTAACTCGTTCAAATTTCGATGTTCGATGCACAATCTCATGCTAACATCTTCTTTCTCACAACAACACCGGGGCTCTTCATGGTGGTACATTGGGTCTTATCATACTCTTACCCAACAATTCTTGTAACTGACTCGCTAACTCTTTCATTTCCACTGGGGCTAATCGATATGGTGGCTTTGAATCTGGGGCTGTGCCCGGGGCTAACTCAATAGGAAACTCTATTTTTTTGGTCTGGTGGTAATCTGGGTAGATTTTCTAGAAATACATCCTCAGACTCCCTAGCCGCTGTAATTTCCTTTATACTAGATGTCTCTTTCTTGACGTCAACTATATCAGCTAAATAAGCCTCGTATCTCTGGCATAACAATCTCTTAGTCTGCACTATATTCAAGAATTTCTGAATCTGTCTCTGTCCCTTAATTATTACTCTCTTTCCCTTACAATCAATCTGGGCGCCATTTGATGTCAACCCATCCATCCTTATTACAATAGAAAATTCTCTCAACTTGAAAGGAATCAAATCTATAAAAATGTCGATCCCATATTTTTAGTTCATAACCTATATGTACCAGGCTTATGGGAATAAAATCTCTCGATTGACTATTTCCACTTGTAATTATTCCCTTAGCGGCTCGGCCTTAAAGTTTAATTTTCATGCGACATCTTGATATACAACAATACATTAGCCTTATCTGAACTGTATAGAAGGGTACCTACTATATAAAGGTCCTGGAAGTGGGCTGCTTGTTGGAGGTAGCCCTATTAACTCTTGGTATAGCTGGTTCAGCAGATGGACATTCTTTAGCCTTGTGTCCAAGCTTTCCACATTTTAAATAATTAGTGTCTTGGTTGGTCTTGGCACGGGGTTCCTGATAGGTGTTAGCATAGTGCCCTAGCTGCCCACAATTCAAACACGTTACTCCTTGCGAGTTACACATGCCTAGATGTTTCTTTCCGCATTTATTACAATCCGGTAGTGGGGGTCGAGATAGGTTAGAGTGAGACCCACCAGTTTGCTGACCACTCTAGCCTACGCTCCTACTTCCAGGTCTCTTAGACCCACAGGTTCGACTAGGTTGAAATATCGCCTTTCGGCTAAACTTACTCAGAAAATTCCTACTTGCTGAATTCCCTTTATAGTTACCCATTTTCCTCTTCTTTTCCTCTCGTTCTTTGTGACTCTAATCACTTCCTGCCTCCGCGAATGATGCCTTCTGCACCAACGTATCGTATTTGGTCAATTCAAGTATTGCCACCTTATTCTGAATCCACTGTCCTAGCCCCTTCAGAACCTTCGGGCTCTCTTAGCTTCCGTTATACGAACTCTGGTATAAATCTAGATAGTTCAGAAAATTTTGCCTCATATTCCAGTACAGTCATATTACCCTGCTTCAGTTCCAGAAACTATAACTCCATCCGGCTTCCATGAATTACGGGAAATACTTGTCCAAAAATAAATAACTGAACCTCTCCCACGTCACAACACCTCTCCCTTCCAATTCCCTCATGGCTTCCCACTAGCATTTTGCTCTCCTTTTAGAAGGTAAGAGGTGAAAATAGTCCTTTGTTCCTCAGCAATCCTAAACATCTCGAAGCATTTCTCCATTTCTCTTAGCCAGGCTCTGGTTTCTACGGGGTTAGCAGTTCCTTGGAAATCTGAAGGCTTTAGTGATTGAAAAGCTCTAAAGGCATCCGAAACTGGATCACCGAATTGCTGCAGGCTTGGGTGTTGGTTCAGGTTCTGTCTAAGCAGAGGCATAAACTAGTCCATGGGATTCCGTACTGGGTTAAATTCTTGATCATGGTAGTTCAGGTGTCCACCGCCCATATAGTGGCTACCTTGTTCCATCCAATCCACAGGGTTTGCTATATGATTGTAAATCCCATCTGTTAAGTAATTCTTAATTAAGCTCACAAGTTTTCAATTGTCTGTATTGAAAGGACTTGTAAACTTATTTACATCCAGACCTCACACTGAGAATTATCTGTTGAATGATTGCCATGTGTATAATTGCAATATATTTTAGTGGTGATTATTTAAGGATAACTTAAATATTTAAATGCTAAAATCTAACTCATAGAGATTTAGTATTTATCTATTTAATTAATTACTTTGATTAATTTGAGTTATGGAACTTGAAGCAATTCAATTTAATTATTTGCTCTGTACCTCATATTCATCAAAATAAATATACAACAAACTGAATTGAACCTAACAATTTTGTTGGTTTTCAGTTTAGTTTTCAGATGTTAATTCTAGTGAATTTTATCAATATTCCATTTTCATAAATTCACTATAATTAATATCATGGTTCTAACAATTGGTTGTATTGAAATTTTGACTTATATCAGTTAATGATATTTAGTTAGAATTCTATTTACTAACTAATTGTGAGATATATTGGTATGTGTGAAATTACTTAGAACTCCTCTAAGTAATGATTTTTATATCTTTTACAATTCACTCATATTATTATACATGGTATGAAAATTAATCTAAGTAGAACTATGGATATTGTAATATCTAAAGTTACCATTGTTCAAATACTTTGAATAATTTTTATGCTTATTTGCAAGATTCTAATCACTTTGATAATAAATGTTATATACTATGGATCAAGGTGTATTGGACTTAGAAAATTATTTCTAAGATTGCAGACAAGACAGTCTTGGTAATCAAGTTTTATTTTTAAGAACAAGATTGTCTATCAATTGTTAGGAGTTAATAATTGTTGTTATCGAGGAGTTGTCTTGAAGTCATAAGATTAAAATGTTAATGATGATAATTATCCAAGTGATAGTGGTGGAAACAATTTTGTTATTGGCGATACCAATGTCAATGGAAAATAATCATCAAGTCATTCTGGAAACAACTCGAGGGAAGTAAACAAAGGATTCACTAGTCAAACACAACATCACAATGAAAAACAAGGCGATTCATCAAGATCCAACCTTCTCAAACTGTCTGTTTGGAATAGAACTGATTATTGGTGATCCAGATGTTGTAGTAAGAACTAAAAGGGCTTCTCAGAATCAAGGTATAGAATCTAAGGAATCTGAGAAAGAAATTGTGAATCTGGAACAGCAAGAAACGTGGAAGTTGGTGCCAAGGTTTGAGCGCTAAGTAACTGGTATGATATTCTTTTCAAATTCTATCTTGTCATCTTTCTAAATAAGAATTGTCATAATCATTCTAATGTTTTAATCCATGTTTCTTTATTTTAGAATAATAATTTTCTCTAAAAATATTTTTCTCTAATTCTCTAGTTAGAATTTTTGAGGAAGCTATTTTTGTTGAAAATTTTATTATTTTAAAATAGCTGCCATATTTATGATAGTTTATTAAATCATATTTTCTCTCTAAATAATTTTCTAGTAGAAAGTTGTTTTGTCAGAAAATATATGGATTTGCTAACATATTATAAATACTCTTGTATATACTTAATGTTTTTGTACATGTATTGTAATTTTTTTTAAATGTTAATCTTATTTAACATGTTTTGTAGTGTTTGTCTTTTCATTTTAGTCGTATGTTCGTTTATAGTTTAAGCTATGTAAATTATTAATTTATGTATAGTTTTACTATTTTTATTTGTTTCTATACTAATTCGAATTTGAATTTTTCTTTTCTTATAGTTTTTATTTTATATAATTATTATGTATATTATTTCTTATTTTTGTATATTCGTTTTCATGTGTATATAACTAGTTTGTATAGTTTTTACAGTTTAGTCACTATACTTTCAAAACTTACAAACAGGTCCCTGTACTTGGTTCTTTTGTTGTTCTTCATATTAACACACACAAAACCTGCAGTTTAAGTATAAATCTTTGTTTTGTGATTGCTGTTAACTGATCTTCGTGTTAAGGACTTAACAATTGACCAATGTTGGTATCAAATTGGTATGTGTCTATACAATTGGTTAGGAACTAATGTTTGATTTTCAGGATCTAACAATTGGAAGACAAGACCTATCAAGTGCTAAAAATTTCTAATAGTTGGTATCTATCTTACAGGACCTAAAACATGATAAAATAGTTTTGTTTGTATTGGTTTAAACATTAACATACATTGATTCAATTAATATTTATTAATTGGATTTTTTCTATGTTCTTGTTTTGTAAAACCGGCTCAGGATCTTTATCTTCCCTAAATTTAAAATCTCTTTCTACAATTGTGATTGCTTATATGTTCAACCTTTTGAAATCATAACTGTACATCATTTCTCTTAAGATAAAATGCAATATTTTCTTAGAAAATTTTTCAAATGTTAAAAATGCATTCTATCTCTATGTTGCTCATATTCTGTGATGCAGGTTCATCTACATGGAATTTTGTATTCTCACATGTTTAGTCATAAGGTTGTAAACCCAACAACTTTGATCCCAGACTACAATCAAACTCAAACACATTCTATTTTACCCCCTAAATGGAAGTAACCTATCAGACTAGAGGTCACCAGGGAGTAACTGCACTTGATGCAGCAAACAAGGATGTGTGGGATATTCAGTTGGAGAGTCACTACCTTATACACTAACCAAAATATTTCATATGCACTAGTGAGATTGCACACACTAAGGATGAATTGATGGAAACCTGTAATCCAACCATTTTACGGTTAGGATTATAAGTTAAAGGTTCTTTAATGAACTAAGAGTCTTCACAGACCTCGAGAGAAGGTATTGATCTCAAATGCAAAATACAAACAAGATCATTATCTAATTCCCCAGAGGGAACATCTCTGGATCCTGCGGGTAAAGGATCCGACATAGGTGCGGATCGGCAACTTGTGAACTATGATTCAGATTTTACCTGATGAGTTTAACAAGGCAATGTCTTCATAGACATTAGAAGGAAACATTGATTTCAATGCTAAATTTATAGATCATTGTTTACCTTCTCAGAATTCAAATCTGAAAACCCTAAAAAGGGAAATTAGCAACTTGTAGATTATGACTCAGATTCGTCTGACGAGTCCATCGAGGATTTGGGATTTGCGAACTCCCATTGCACCACCACTGACCTCTCTTGAAGGGGCTAGGGTGATTTTTCTTTGCAGGTACACTAAAGGATGTTGGAGCAATGAGTGAAACACTAGTGAGCAAGAGTGTAAACACAGAGAGAAGTGAGACACTCAACACAAATGAGTGGAGAGAAGAGTGAAACACTTGTGAGGTACACTAAATACTATCACACACTCACAGTGAGGAAGAAAATGAAACTTCCTTTCTAACAAAGCTTTATCAATTGATTTCAATGTACTCTAACGATTGGTATAAATTGGTAACAATTTGGTATCAACTACTTTGTCAATTAGTTGAATGGAGGATTCCTCAACTAAGGGGGAGAGATATATTGAAAAAGATATATTCAAGTTAAAGCTTACCTTAAAGCTTACCTTAGTAGGATATACTCAACTAAGGGGGAGAAGTATGGGGTACAAGTAAAAGAAGAGTGAGTTAGAAAGGGGGAGCAGTAAAGACTGTGCTTAGGATGAGAAGCAAGTCTAGTTTCTAAGGGGGAGCCTTAGATGAAGAAGCAAAGAACTTTCATTTGTTATGAAAGTGGAGATATAAGGAGAATTACATCACAATACTATTCTATTAGTCTTTCAATGTACTATGTATAATGGCTAAGTGGAAGAGTAGTAAATTCACCAGAAGTTATAGAAATGGTATTGATTCACCATTGTCTATATAGTAGGAACATCTATTTTTCTTTAGTGAGAAAAGCTGTGTCAGAAATGGGAAGTGATTGTAAATGCTGATAATCACCAATGTTAGATGTGAAGGATTATCAGGCAGAGATATGAAGAATCAAAAATGAAGATGAGTTATCTATTGAAGATCAGTTCAGTGCTAGAGGAACAATCATCTATCATTTCATCAACTGAAGATTCTGGAATTGTTAAATCTAAACCAGAGATTTTTTTTTTGTATTATTTACTTAATTCTTAAAAGTTTTATCTTTTTCTTGTTTAAGTGAGGTAGTTGAGTTATCCTCTAGACATTTTCTTGTTATTGTCTAACAAACAAATAGGGGGAGATTGAAAGGCATATGATGTAGCCTATTTGTATTTCGAGGATACAACTCAACTTAAACAAGATTGTATTAGTAAATAGTATATAGACTGTCACAAGGAATCTCAGATTGTATTATCTGTCAGAAGAAAAAGATCAAGGTCAATCTACAGACTTGAAGAATTACTACATTGAAAGAAGTTCAGTCATTTGATCAAGCCTCAGTGAAGTATTCATTAAAGAAATGGATTCATTTATAGTGACAGAGATTTCGACAGTGACAGAGACAGTACAGAAGAATTAATAGAGAGAGGAGAAAAGAAAAGGAACCAGATTTTAAAGTCAATATATGAAGAACAGCCATTGCGGTTAGTCACTCATGAACCAGACAGTACATCGAGTGTCAACATTAAACAGTGGTTGTTTATCATTAGCTTCAGTGGTTCAAGCTATCAAGACTGGTATGCCATAGAGTCAAAAATAAAGAAAAGCCGTTGGAGTTAGTCGCTCATGAACCAGACCGTACATCGAGCGTCAACGAAAATCCGGTGATAATTCTTATTACTTTCAGTGGTTCAGAAAAAGATTGGGCTGTCATATGATTAATATTAATTCTCATTTAATTAATATTATTATTTAATAAATAAATTAATTAATTCTGAATTAATTTATTTATTAAATTAATTATCATATTAATTAACTTTGAATTAATATTTTAATCCAAATTGATTTATATTAATTCTCATTTAATTAATATAATTATGTAATTGATTTAATTAATAAATTAGTTCATTCTGAATTTATTTATTAAATTAATTATCATATTAATTAATTTTGAATTAATGAATTAATCTTATTTAATTTAATTATTAATTTAGTTAATTAATCATTACTTTTCTAAATGATGATTTGATTAAGTTACATAATTAAATTAAAATAAAAAGAAAATGAAAGTCGATTGTTTGATTTGTTTCGTACAAAAACGAACTGAAAAGAAGACAGAGTGATTCAATCTGGTACAAATTGCTGTGGATTAGTTGAATAAACAATTGAACAATTTGTACAAAGAAATGGTACAAGTCGACAGACAAGGCTGAGTTGAGAAAAAAAGAGCTGTAAACACAAGACAAAGCAAAAGTTGCACATGCTGTTGTCATTCCTGTCGGTTGATGAATGACGCGCGCCTGAGCGCGTGTAGGCCACGCGCCTGGAAAAGAAGAAGCAACAGCCAGCGCGTGTCTCACACTTCCTTATCCTGCGACTGTTTATTTCTTTTCAGCAGAAATCAGTAGTGTTTTGTTTAAATTGTTAAGTCATACCGAGTTTTTATGTTAATTCATACCGAGCTTTATTTAAGTCATACCGAGCTTTTAAATATTGTTATGTCTTAATTTTGTCGTACTGAACCTTCTTATGACTTAAGTTAAGTTATACCAATAAGACAGAAGCTTGGTTTTGGTTTATAAAGTGAAGATCAAGACAGAACAGACATACAACTTCATATCAGAAAAATCCCAGCAGCTCCATTTTCTCTCCCAAGCTCAAGAACAAATTAATTTCTGTAAAATCAAGTTCATCTCTCTTGTAATATTTTATCCGGTGGAACTTGTTTATTTATTGTTCTTGTACTACTAGCGAATTAAGTTTCCTAGTTCTAATCTTGATTTTTATTAACTAAATTTAGAAAAGTTCATGTTGAATTTTCTAAATTAGTTTTTATCAACTTGATTAAATTCTGTACTGAAATTGTAACACCCATCAAGTTAATATATTTTTATATTCAACTTGAAATTTGTTTCAATTTATTCCGCTCAAATTTGTCAAAATATAAATTAAATTTATCCGGACAAATTTCGATAAAACAGTATAGATTGTATTCAACCCCCCCTTCTACAATCTTATCGGACCTAATAATTATTCCATGCTGTACCTGTATTACTCACAATATACACAATCTGCCTGCTCATGACCCCACACGATACATCTCACATACACATAGGTTAGAGTCTCAGAAATGACACACTAAAACATCTGCGGAATAAAATGTTATTATTACAATACCCAAATGTCTTGTTGAATCTGATATCGATGCAACCTCAAAGTGAAGGCACATTAACAACTTAACCCGCTGGTTCTCATGATCCTCTTACACAATACATACTTATACATAAAGTGAATCATAGAACTGTAGCCTGATCCAACTAGTCCTTACTACTTCCGAGATCACTGCTAGAAACTGCTCAGGGAAAAGCCTTGCGCTTACCACTCGCTTGCGGGGTGTGTGCCATGTCCTTGGCATCCTGCTTAGCAGCTATATAATATATAAAATAATAGCAAGAGTGAGCGAAAGCTCAGCAAGGTAATAAAAGAATGGCATAAATCTGCCTTTAACTCAATCCCAGAATGAAGCGGGTATAAGACAATAACTGTCAAAATATCTCGATACTGAAATTATTTCCTCATCGGGATATATTCAAAATAGTACAATCATAGTACTTCAAATATCATTTATTATCTTTATATGAAAGATATCTGCAACTCATACTTGCCGTATCAATTTATACTTAATGACATTCTTGAAACATTTATAACCATGACACTTCAATAGGAGATAGTGCACAACAATTTCATATAACATGCCCTTGCGTTATTTGTTCCAACCATCTTCCTTCTATTAACTGAGAAGGTTATTGATATAAAATAATTTACTCGATGAAATGCAATATCCTGACAACACTATCAGTAACTGAGCACCTGGCCTTTCATTATAGTGTTGCAGTACAATTCCAATTGGAAGAATGAGACTATTCTGGAGTACACCCCGATATAAGGTGATCAGGCATTGTATCATACACAACTTCACTACTATTAGACGGGAAGCGATCCTTCCTTCGAGATCGTGGCCCTGGCCACATGGGCCTTATGCTGGATTGTCCCACAGCCTCCTACACTTTGATGAGCTGTCCCACAACCATCATACACTTTGATGGACTATCCCACAGCCTCTTACACTTAACCTGTCACAAAAGGTGCCAGGTTTCTCCAGTCCCTTGAAGAATCTTGTCCAGTTCCCTAGCACGTGGCTAGTCGATAGTTTTACTTTGACTTTGAATCCTTACTTCCGGAAGTATTTGAGGAAGTAAGACAGATATGTGGGTTGACCTTCGTCAACAGATTTCCTTAGACAATGCACTCATTTTAAAAACATACGGGGAGTTAGTCGGAGTTTTGAAGTCATTCAAGTGATGCGTGAAGGGAGAAGTCACAAATTTACTCCCAAAATCTTGGTTCCCAAGTTTTGAAGGAAAAGCGAAGCCTTTACCAGCTAAGGGTCTATATGAAAATAATCATTGAGAAACCTTTACTGATTTTTAAAATAATTTTCCGAAGGTCAGAAAATATTTAAAACAATTTTTAAACCCTTAAATAAATTTTTAAATAATAATTATGATATTTAAATAATTTTGGAATATTTAATAAATATTTATTAAGAAAAAAATCCTTAATAAATAATTATTAAAAGAATATTCAAATAAATATTCATTTTATTAATAAATATTCAAAGAATATTTATTAATAAAATAAAAAATATTTTAAACCCAAATATCTCCAATTTATAAGTAATTGGAACATTTTTAAGTCATATTTCAAATAAATATATGTCTCCGGCGATTCCCGGGTTTTATTGACATGATTACTTTTAAATATCTCCGACCCCCGATTTATATCTGAAATAAGAGTGTGCTCACCTCCAGAGCCTTTACATGTATACATGCACCTATATATACATACATATACATTCTTATCTATACTCCTGGTTCGTACGTCGTCGGTAAGTAACCGTCCATGAATAAATAATTCTTCGAATAACATTCCTCAAATGATATCGTATTCCAAGTAATTAATACTTTCTGGAAATATAATTAATGCTTATTAATAACATTCCTCAAAAGAAATAGTACTCTGCCGCTGGAATCCCTCCAGGTTTCCACGACTATCTCTATATCTCAAAATACCGACTCCAGGTCTAGAGTCGAAACAATAAATATACTTTTATCTCTAGAGCTACAAGATACACCGGTTTATAAATAATTTACCTCAAAGCTCGTATATAATCCAAAAGTCAAATTCTATTTCAACATGAAATAAGATTATCGCAAAACTGTATAACACTATACATGGCAAATGCAGTATTATACAACAATACTTCAAAAGTATATGCTTAGAAAACTTGCCTGATGCTCGAGAAGTGGTAGGGGTATGTGACAGTGTCGGATGATCTAGACGAAGTCAAATGAAAAACATACGATTAATCCCCTAGATAATCCACTTATAACTCAATGCTTAAACACATAAGCGAAACACAACCAAGGCATTACTAGCTCGATTTAGACTCACACTAAGTCCATGTTAGTCAACAAACACTTATGTCGAGAGTTCATTTTAGAAATCGAGTCTTGTTCGCCCCTTTTACTAATTGATTTTCAAAGTTATAACCAAGTACTTCTCTAAGGGGTTCCTTCGCACTTAACCTTGATTCAAGCAATTTTATAAAATCGAAAAATAATCCTTCGACATGAAGTCTTCTCTCACATCTTCATTATGACCTCTAGTATTTAATTACTAAGATTCACAACCGAATATCTCAGTTTAAGGGCGTTCAATTGCAGTTACGAACTCACACTTGCGTTTATGAACCACTTTCATGATTTTGACCATATCTCCTAAACTGTAAGTCTGATCATTGAGATTCTCATGCCAAAATGATCTATGACTCGAGATCTTCAAAGATAGGTCATATACTCAACAAGGTCAGGGGTTCATACCCACTGTTAGTCTCGGTTTTTAAAGGTTAGAGAAATTTTGCCATTACAACGGCTATAACTCGGATATTTCCAAAATCAAAACCCTCCAATAATCATACCTTCTACTCCAAACCATACATAAATGTTATTTAACTTTGAAATAAGGCCAAGAAATGCCTTTCCATTCATATAAACCATTTTAACATCTAACAAAGCCCATTCATAGCTATAGTGCTTTATACATGCATATCATCACTAAAACTCCATCAAAACTCATATAAAACTCAAACGTGAGTTAGGGGTTTACCTTCTTGGAAGCTCTAGAAAAACTATCAAGTGTTTATAAACACTTGACAAGCCTTAGATAGTTCTTATATAGCTTAAACCTTAAGAACAAAACAAGAAAAAAAATTATTAATTTCAGAGTTACTATTCCCCTCTTGAAAGAACTGAAAAAACGAGGGCCTTACCATGCTTTTCTGGACGAGGCTCCTGAAGAATAGTTGTAGAGAATCTCAATACCTTTCCAACAAGTTATAGAACACAAGATTCTAGTGATAAATGAGGGAGATATGGTCGTTTTACTTAGCTGCTATCTTTGTTGGCCGAGAGCGAGGAAAAGTTTGGTGATGTTTTGCTTTCTTTTTCTCTTGTATAATGATATGTATAATGTGTATCTATCCCTTAATATCAACCTCATCCTCTTTTTAATGTGTTGTCACCTTCTCATTTGTCCTCTAGATTTCCCTTATCCTCTTCAAAGTGCAAGTAAGTCCTCCATCTTTGGTTTGTTTACTCCTTCTCCATTTTGGTTTCAAATCTTGCACCAATTGGATTCCCTTTTTGTCTATTTAATAAAATAAATATGTTACAACTTATATGTTGCATTTTATTACTCTAGTGTGACACAATCCGTCTAACAAATATTAACTCCAATATTCCTTGTTTGTTCCCTTTATTTCTTGTTCTCGGAAAAATGTTCTCGCAATTTCTCAAATGTTCTCAATCCCTTTAACTCTAGGATTTTATTCTCAATTCTATTTCCCTCTCATAATATATCCTCCCTTGGACTTCTAATATTTAATGCCCCTCGATTCATAATCCAGTTATTATATTCATGACTTCCCTGTCGATGTTGGAATGAAACAATGTTTGGATTCTCTGACTTCTTACTTCGTTTACATATACTCATTCTCTCTGTACTTCCCTAGTACATACTTCCTCTTCCTGTTTCATAATTATTATAGTGAGTACTCTTACTTACTTCTCAACTCCCCTCTATGGCATACCAACTCATTTACTAGACGATATATTATTCTATCTAAGTCGTCAACTACTGAATTACACTATTCAAAAATCACACATATGCACCGGAATCATTATCCATAGAAATATCCATTCATTAAAACCACTGTTCATTGAAATCACTATTCACTGATGCACTTAATAATAATAAAAAAAGTTTTAATTCTACCAAAAATTTGGGTTCTTACAGACGCCCTCCTGACCTGGGGCCTATATCGGAGAGTCACTAACACACTAGATACAAACAACCTAAAAGTAAATAAATATAAATATAGCATGCTGACTAGCCCCAACTCTACTATCCGAGATCTTTCACAGGTAATGGTATGAAACAAGCTATCCAACGTCTAACTACTTATTATTATAAACCAAATTCAAATTATTATTACAAACCTTGAATTCAAATTCTCATACTAACTAGTTCTCACATCTAACTCATAAACCAAACTACTAAAATCTCCTCACTGAGCTGTTATTGCATCTACCTTTGGAGCTATCTAAAAGGAAACCATCTCTGCCTCATGATGGGTGCGCTTCCTCGCAGTCTGAATGGTTCGAACCATGATTCTTATGCTACTGTCAAAAGGGTTAGATAAAATAATAATGAGCCAACGCTCAGCAAGTAAACAATGTTCTCAACTGAAAACAGTAAAGCAGGATATCGCAGGGATGACAGTAGATCAAGATATGGCATGAATATATTGGAACAATAAAAATAATATTGACACCTGAATATGACAGGGGATCAACTGATAAATAGGATAGCATTAGATAATTCAACACTGTGTAAAGCAATTGACATTTCAAGCGGTAAACTAATTTCATTTCACAGTAATTTTAGAAGTAATCTTCACTTTAAGAAATCTGATTGGGGTTTTTGCCTTTTCCACAGACAATACGGGTGATCAGCCCATAAAGTCCCCATAATGGACACGAAGTCCCTCTGGACATTTCTTCTCTCATTATAGCTTCGGTTCCCAAGAGGCAACACATCGCCTATAAAGGTGTCGAACTGGACAAACCACAACTACACAATAACTTACATAAATAGACGGAACCAGCATTACCCGTTCACCCCGTCTCTCCAATCGTCAGGAATCCATAGAAACCATTTTTGACGGAATTCCTAACATTTTATAAAAACTCATTTTGAAAACATTTTTGAAAACCTTTTTAAATCTGAAAAGCATTTGAGTACTTAAATCCTTTTGAAAACCTTTACTCTGAAGCACCTTCGACTCACTGATAACAGATCAGTCCAGTCTAAGTTACTTCAAAGCATTTTAAGAAAACATCTCATTTTGATTTGCAATGATAAAAGTCAAAGGGCCTGACTAAGCTTTCTGACATCAAGGCATAAGGTACAAGTCTGAATCGAAAAGATATAGACTCAAAGGTAATCAAGGCTTTGATCAGGGTACAAGGAAATATATTCTAGTTTAAAAGCAATTGATCAAGTTTTAAAGTTTAAAGAATAATAATAAAGGTAATCAAGTTTTTGGAACAGTAATTAGGTCACAATGAAGTTTTATACTCCTAAGTTTTAAGGTTAACAAAGGATAACCGGGTCACGAACATAGGTTAACTAGAATAGTGGTTTATCCGTGAGTCAATTAGGTTTAACTCTGGAAAGCAGTATGGCATATATGGTCAAGAAGTAATTAGAAAGAATTATTATGTTTTAGAGTAGTTTGTAGTTATACAGTAAATTGACAATAAAAATCATGGTTCATGCAAAGGCATGGGTACAAGCATATGAATAACAGGATAGGTATACATGAATCAAAAGGCTATAAACAGTTTCAAGAATATGAATTTCAAGAAGAGACAGAGTTACTTCCCTCCGGTAGAATGCAACAGCTAACAGCTCAGTCTACTGAATCTCTGCCTTAGCATTTCCTTTGTTGCTAGGTCCTACGTCCTTCAAATCTACATAAACATAAGTACTACTCAATATTCTATACTTCTAATACGTCTCATCCTAATCTACCCAAACGATTTCTATATCACGTTAACACTTAACACATATATAACACATACGAGACACAATTATCAAATAGCTTACTATAATCAGGTAAGCACATACCACATAGTATCTATAACATGCAATCATATATTCACTTAGACACTTAACACATAGTACTAGTTAAACTTGTAATCAACCTATAACTTTATATCATAGATTTTACAACTTATAATTCTAACGAAAATCGGGCAGCACTTCCTCTGTAAATAGGACTAGCCCGTCGGAACATAACCGACTCAAATCACAACCCAATGGATTTTTAATTTCATAACAACTCACAATCATACTACTTACCACTTATATCATACCATTCACATAATACTTAATTCAAAATCAATAAACAAACTATCAATAATGAACTCTTTATCCAATTAGTTAAATAAAAACCACTAAATCATACTTGACTAATCATTAAAATCATATAATTCATAATAATCCGAATAATTATGCATGCAGCCATATGTATTTGAAATTTAAATTTAAAATCAATTATCGAACATATATCAAGGGTCATCAATTTAAAATATTCTAATAATTCTTATAACAAAACATTCATCAAAATTTGAAATTATAAATACATGCATAATCAAATTTAAACAGAAATTATTACTAATAATTAACTCGACAAAAACGTAAATTAATCAAGTTAATTTAGGCTGAGTATAACATCACGGCCCTCCCGCCGGCTCACCGGAGCTCACGAGCGACGGTGGTAGAAGCCGGAGGTCCCCGAACCATGTGGGTTTCCTCTACAGCCTCCGCTTTTGCATAATTAGCATTAATCATGACTGAACAACAAGAATTCGACCTCAATAACTCAAAATCAATCATAACCCAAAGTGGGTTTGCAAATTTCTTTATCAACTTCGAATATATATACACACGGTACACATATATGCACAAACGAACACAACTCAGCACAATACCAACACGATTAAAGCATAAAAAACATATGAATAATCATGGGCACTGTTTTCAAGCAATAATCGAAGTAATCAGGTGAAACAAAGACAAAACCCGAAATGGGTTTTAAGAATATCATCACGAAATCGACATGCAATGATAGTGGGGAATAGAGCATGAAAAATCGAGCATAAACTCGGTCTCAAAGCTTCAATCGGGGCAAAAATGGAGGCTATGGAGAAGAGAGAAGTTACTGAGAGGATAGAGCGAGAGAGAGTTGCTGTCGAGAGCAAGAATATGAAGTGAAGAAGAAGAGTATACAGGCGGTGGTGATGTAATAGAGGCTGGGGGAAAACAGTCGTTATATAATTGCTATTTACTTAATCAAAATAAACTGATTTTAATCATTCTAAATTCGAAATTAAAAACAGAATGGGGAGAAAAATAACATTATAATTTCTAAAATAAAGTTTAGAAAATTACCAACATCCCCATATTTTTAAAATAATTTTAGAGTCAAAAATGAATTTTATACGAATTTTTGAAATGAAGAACCTTTAAAAGAAACAAAACTTTTTAAATCATTTGAAAATACCAAAATACAGAATTAAATATTCCCACTAATTTTTAGAAACTACATAATATCTCAAAGATGACAATGCAAAAGATTTCATGATTTAAAATGACTCCAATGATTTTATATGATTTTCGAAAGATTAAAAATGCACTTTAAAAATAGTTTTAATGTTCTAAAAATATAAATAAAATCCCATGAACATATACAACCAGTGTTATAAAAATTGGTCAACTCGGTCGATAACTTGGCCGAGTACTCGGTCTCGGCCCCCATTCCGCAATGATTTCACACTACTCGGATAGCAACCCGGGTTTGGATAATTTCGGGTCTAACTTGGTCAAACTCGGGTCAACTCGGTCAAAACTCGGGTTCAACTAATTCATTTAAAAGTCCAAAATAAAAAGGGGAAAAATCAAAAAAGTAAAGGGCAAGGCTCAAGCAGATCCATCAGTGCGGGTAATGCATTATTCAAGTTCTTATATATCATTTCATATACAATGATTGTTTTCTTTTCTATTAGTTTTAAAATAAAATTTACATATGGTTTACAATTTGCACTCTGTTGCTAATTGGGTTGGTTAGTCTTATGTTAGCACTACGAGATTCTTGCTTAAATTTATTTTTATGCTGAACATTGTTATAGCATAAAAAATTGATTTTTTTAGGCGAGATGGTGGACACAAAGTTTATGGAGTTTTTGATCGCCAACTTCCAGCTGCCCTAAAGAAACTCCATTGGATCGTCATCTCTCTCCAAGTAATGTCAAGAAAGTAGTTTCTGAAGCAGATGGTTATCAGCATCATTTGATTGCTCCTGAACAAGGATAAAAAAGACTAATTGATGGATCTCTTGGATATTTATATATTAAATATATAAAATTAATTTTTTAATACATCCAATTTTCGATCCGAGTACTCATTCTGAGTACTCCCCGAGTAATCCGAGTACTCATTACTCGGTAGGTTCCCCGAGTCAAACTGAGTTTCAATTTTTAGAACACTGTATACAACACATACCAATCATCACATAAGCACGTAATCATGATTTCACACCTATCTTGACTTCACAAAATTATATCTGTCATATAATTCATATAATTCTCATTTAACGACTAAATAAACACGTATAAAAGCGTGAAAAATTATAGGTCGTTATATTTTATTCCTAATGTTGAAGCTAGATTTAGAAGAGAACACTGTGTTTCTTCTTATATACAGCAAAAGAGAATTTTCTCTGACAATACAAAGAAGGACAGTGAAATGAATCTAGATGAGACACCTGCAATGCACATCCAAATCATGTTCAGGTACTCCTTACAACTCATCTTCCTACTCTCTACAATTCTTCTTTCTTTTATGGTGAAATGTCTCAGGAATCTCATTTGGTGGAGAACCCCCTTATGTCTACCCAAGTAACCCAACACATTACAATCTCTAAAATAATTCTAGAACCAAGTTTTGATCCATAGCCTATTGTTTCAAAGAAACCAACCTCTGGTGTTTCTTAAAAGACACCAGTTGTAAAGAAGAGAAGATTTGTTATTTCCAGTAGTTCTAGTGATGATGATGATAATATATCTCTTATTGAGAGAGCAGAATTGAAGGCTGTAATTCAACTTTCTAAGTTAGGACAAAGAGATAAAGAACCTAGTCACAACCATGCTGCAGTATCACAAAAGGCTGTAGTTCTTAAAAAGGAAAAATAGTTACTAGATACTGTCTCTCAAAAGACCGTGTCTATTGAAAAATGATTTCAACCCAAGATCACTACTAAGTATGCACCTCTTGAGTCTTTTCAAGATAAATCTACTGCTCACTATACCAGGAGAAGAAGGAGAAAGATTTAATTGTCACCTACACACGAAATGTCTAGTCCAACTAACATTCTGCAGGTCTCTAGCAGTGAAGCTGTACCTAAGTCAACAATTGACAAGAGAGATCTTGATGTTGATTCTTCATAGGAAACCACATTGACATACAGACTGGCTATGAAGGTTATTTCTATCAAAGTTAAACTTTGCAGGACTGTTCTAGATTTTCTGATTGGAAGATTTCCTAAACTCTCATTTCCTGAAGAATATGGACTTCTACATCAAAGACTTGATTTAATGAAGATGCCTTTCTATGTATCTGTCAGAAAGGAATTACACAAGTCATTTGGACTTACTAGGCATGGTGCACTTCAATCTCTTCATACATATTTGTTTTATAAAGATTATGTTGTTGAAGATGCTCCAGCTCGAGGTGAATAAAGGAGGTAGTAGATAGTGGAATGTAGTCAACAGGAGATACTATTGCACCAGTGGTGGATAGTAGAATAGATCAGATCACAGTCACTACAACACAAGAACCATATAGTCAGAGGTTGGATGACTCGGGAACTGTGATGGTTGATGCTGAAAGGTCTTCTGTGATGATTGAAATTGTAAGTGAGATACCCTGTGATATGAGAGGAATGACTTTGGTTGATTTTCCTGAAGATCAAAGAAATATTGTTCAGTGAGAGTCTATTCATCTTGAGGGTGTGTCTCAGCAAACAACACTTAAAGATGATGACACACAAATTATGGTGCATAATGAAGTATTACTAAAGGCATTAGAGTGTAGTGTTGATCTTGAAAGTGGTATACTGGAGCCTGTAGTTTCTGAAAATAAAGTAGATGTTTTTGAGGGTTTAGAGACTATAGTAGCTCACTCAATGGAGAAAACCTCAAACCCCTTTCCATATGAGGAACCCTCTCTCCATAAGAGATCAGGTATAAAAACTACTTCTAACCCCTATTTTTCTGTAGATCATGAGAGCACTTTTCCAAAATTGAGTGATACACTTGAAAAGATGGATATAAATCCACAAACAGAGAGGCTGGCTCTTGACCAGGCAAAAGGAGATGTAGAAAGAGTGTTGAATTTAGATAGTCAAAGTGAAAATGAGGGTGTGGATGATCAACTCCATAGCGAGCAAGAGAAAATTAGGAAACCACCATTGTTTGATTTCTGGGATCAGGTTTTTCCTGAATATTGGTCTGAGAATCTTGGTATGGATGTTGGTACTTATTCTTTTATTAAGATATATGAGAAACAGAACTTAGCAAAGCATAATGCAAAGCCATAAGTTAAAGCTCAGTAACAGAAAGAGAGGCTTGCAGGAATCATCAACAGAATAGGTGAAAGGCTAAGACAGTCTCTTTCTCAAGATGTACCAGATGAAATTCCTTATGATCGTAGTATTCCTTTGTATGTACTTCCAATATCAGCAATAATTGAGACATCGACAATATTAGATTATTCTCAGGAGAAGTCAGAATTTGTGGATGTTAGTACCCAAAATACTGGTGAAGGACAAGATGATCATATTTCAGATCCAGATCAGATAAATGAAGATGTATGTAATTCTACTCAAGTACTGTTACTTGAATATTATCCTACTTTAGTAGAGCATGCTACACAGACAACTTCTTCTACAAAGATCGATGATAAAGTTATTTCTGAATCTGAGTCTGAAGATATGACGAGTACTTCTAATATTGAAGTCAAGGAGTTTTCTCATTCTAAAGCTATTGAGGATATTCAGAATTCTCAAACTACTATTCAATCAAGACTTCAAATACTTGAAGATAACCAAGTCACTATTATGGAGAATCAAGCAGTTCCGTTGAATCTTCTTTGTTTTATCACTGAATCTCTTGGCATTAATGTTGCTGATGTCAAAAAGGGGGAAATAAAGATGATTAAGAAACAAAATACTGGAGTTTTGTCTGGGGGAGATAATGTAAGAACTGATGGTGATAGATGTAACAACCCCGATTTTTCCAGATTTATTATTATTGTTATTATTTAAATATTTTATTGGTTTTCCATAAAGGAATAATAAGATTGTGAATATTTAATTTTAATTTGAATGCAGTTCTGTGTTTAATTGTTAATAGGTTATTCGGGTAAACTGTATTTGGTACTGTCTGTGTTAGTAAAAATGTTTATTTTATTAAAAATTTATATTTTTATCAAAAGTGATAAATTGAGTTTGTTTTAAAATTTTATGGATCGAGTTGGTATTTTATTGGTACAAAAATTATACCCGATATTCTACCCTTGTACAAAAGTTTTATTTGCATAAATTATTAAAATGTTTAAAATTTAGTATTTTCACATTTTTGGTAACTTGAGATTATTTTAGAATTTTAAGGATCAAAACTATATTTTTCTCGTACTAAAATTTTACCCGGTATCTTATCCGTGCCCCATTAATATCTGGGTGCATTATGAAAATATTTCAAAATTTTGTATTTTATATTTTTGATCAATCAGTGAAAATTATGTGTAATTTATTATATTAAAATATATTTTTAGTTTAATTTACCGTGTGTTAGTTTATTTTTAATGCATTTGAACGTGTTATGATTTGTATTAAATAGGAAAATTATCTCGTATGTGTTATGTGACTTCTGTGTAGCATAAAATATTTTATTCTATTTTTCTGTAATTTTTATATTTTTAAAATACAGTTATTTCGCATTTTAATTTTCAGACCCAGTCACTATACTGAATTCGAGGCCTTGTTTTTGATAAAATTAATTTTATATAACATTAGGATATTCAAAAATGCATTATTTTGTAATTTTTGTAATATTCAAAATTTTTGGGAAATTTTGATATTTATATTACATTTGTTTAAAAATAAAAATTTTACATTTTTATCCCATAAAGATTATTTTTAAGGCTTAATAATTTTAATTAGGAGTTAAAAATATTTTTTGGGTATTAATTTTTGAGTTATATAAATAGCAATCAGATTTTTTTTTTATTAAAAATTCATAAAAAACAGTTTTTATATATAAATAAACATAAAAATAAATATTTTCTCTCTCCCGTTCTTGAGGATCAAAGCTGAATTCGAAAGTGATTCTGATATCGGATTTTGTTGTTCTTATACTCGAATCAAAGCTCTTGATCTCTAGTTTCATAATCTACAATCAATTTCATCAGAGGGTAAATTTTCGATTTTATATCAATTTTTCTTTAATTCTGCAAAACTAGGATTCATGTTAGAATTTGGGGCTTTTTGATTCTTTGATTTTCCGGTTGAATTGATGGTTTGTATAGCTTCATATTGATTCCAGGAATCCAATTATATGTTCAGTTTCATTGTTCTATTGCTAGTTTAATCAATTCGAAAATTAGGGTTCTTGAGCCTAATTTAGGACTTTTTGATTGAGTGATTTTCCGGTTATTTTGATGATTCCAATAGCTTTATATGATGATTTAGAGTCCATTCATGTAGTTAATTGTATCATTCTATATCCGGATTGTGATATTCAAGTTTGTTAGTTTATGCCCAATTTTCAAATCATTCTTGCAAAGCTTGTGTTGATTGTTTGTATGTAAGGTGTTAGGGGTTAGATTATATGAGTTATAAGTTTCATTTTGTGATGTTAAACATACAATTTGGTTTCGAATTGTAGAGAAACGTTTTTTTGGCCGGAGTTAGTTTGATTTTTGGCCGGAGTTAAACATACAATTTGGTTTCGAATTTGATTTTTTTGGTGTTCTTGGAGCATTCAAGTGAAGATGGTGATGAATAGTACCTGTTTGATCCTTAAAATCTGAAAATCCAATTCTGAAAAATGGTTTTGGAAAATTATTTTTCAAAATTATTTATAAATTCGAATTTTATTTTTAGAAATTCGAAAAATACTTTTAAAAATTCGAAAAATTAATTTTAAATTTCGAAAAATTATTTTTAATTTCGAAAAATAGTTTTAAAATTTTAATAAATTATTTTTAATTCAAAATTAATTTTATTTGATTATTTTAAATCTATTTAGCTAATATCTTAATTAATTTAAATTGATTGGTTAATTAATAATAATAAATTAATTTAATTAATTAAATATTATTTAAATATGATGAAAAATAATCAAATTTAATTATTTTGGAAAATAAATGATATATTTATTTTCTAAATATTATTTTAACTTTAATATTTATTTCTTTATTTGTTTAAAATGAAATAAAATTGTTTTAAAATCCTAAAAATAATCCGGAAGTGATAAAAATAGTTTTCAAATTCTAAAATTATTTATAAACCTGGATTAAATATTTATTAAAATATTTTAGTGATCCAATAATTACTCGGAGGGTTTATTAACGATCCTTTTTGATTCAAAAAGGGTTATTTAAATCTTTTAAAATTCTTTTGAGTGCTTTAAAAATATTTTTAATATTCTAGAAATACTTTTAAATATTATAAGAATACTTTGAGTGCTCTTTTATTTGTGAGTCATATCTGCTATGTGAAGTACGTGCTATGTGATTATGTGATCTACTTATCGAGTCTTTATACGTGCAATGTGAATTATCAAGGTATTAAGTATCGAGGATTAGGTTATAAATTGAGTTTTGGTCGATATATATTTAATGTGTGCTTAATTGTGTATATGATTGATATTATAAGGTGTCGTTAGGGGTAGACGTCGTTTCTTGATTTACTGACTATGATTGTCAGATTATTTTTTATCCTCAAAAGGATTAATTGGTAAATATTGACTTAGGTTTGTCAGCGGAGATAACTAGATGATAGAAAGGTGGAGATGAATGCAGTATTGTTTGTGGAATTGTTGGTTTACTTATGAGGTGTTTTAACACCGGGAAAACGTATATGTTCAAAAGGGACATTTTCGATTATTTTCTTTCAGCTGAGATTTTGGTAAGCATGGATTAAAACTTTTGAGTTTATAATCGTTATTAGAATACCAGAATTGTCGTCTGGAGACTGAGGTATTATCTTATGTTTGACTATAGAAGTAGACGCACGGGCTCGATGTTGACGGATCAGATTCGTAGCAACCGCTAAATCGTTAAACCAATGAATGATTAAAATAGAGGACATGATGACGTGAGATAGAAGAAAAAGATAGTTGTATTACCTCGGCGTACGCAATAGCTAAGGACCAGAGGGAAGTATTTTCTTGATCATCCTAAACACTTTTTATTTTCTGTTTCATTTATTCATATCATGACAAATAGTTATTGTTCAGAGCTATTTGTGGTTCTTAAATATTTTTGTGCGAAACAGTTGCTTGATATTGGTACCCTTGATGGGGGGGACTGTTTAAGATAAACTCTTCATATCCTTATTATCATAGTAAATAATAGGGATGTGAACTGTATGTGAAACTAAGCATTTCCTGTTGAATTCGGAAATTGCTCTATTGGATTGGCAAATGGTAAAGCGTAGGAGGCCATGGTTGCTGTCATGGTCCAGCAATAATTAAGGAGGATATGGTAACCATTCCATCTTCCTATAGGCTAACATTACTTGCCTATTTTGGTACCCTCATGAAATCCGGATTATACACACGGGTGTAGCTGTACTAGTGGAGTATAAAGGGTCCCATTGCTTTTGAACCTGATCAGGGGGCAATGGTGTTTCAGTTATGTATATCCAATCCATATCGCCATAATGGCTATTATATATTGTGAGTTGGCAGATGATTCATTTTTATGACATGCCAAATGATTTCAGTTATGGTTTGAATTATATCACAGTTGTTGATTCAGTTTTCTCTATAAACTGTTTTACATTTCAGTTGATTTTATACCCCACTTATCTCGGTTTTTGTATCAAAATTTTTATACGCTTGCTGAGCATTTCTTTCGCTCATACTTGCTGTTGTAAATTCTAACATTTCAGTAAGGTAGTTTGGCGAGACTTATCCGCACAGTTCAGAAAGAGAAGAAGCGTGATGCTATTTCGAAGATGACTTGGCTCAGGATGTCTGGATTTAGTGTAAGATCTATTTTATATGATTGAGTTCTAATATTTATTATTATTATGTACTAGCCTAGCTGGCCTGGCGTACTTCTTATCGAAGTTACACCAGTGATTTAAGATTTGATCAAAGAGAATGTTGTAAAGAATGAATACTTTTTACTTAATAGAATTTGGATTCTTGTTTCTAGCCCTATAACCTTAAAAGATCTTGGTATGTTTGGGGTCACAGACGTTATACTTCCAGTGTGGGACAATCACAAGTGAATGATTATTATTAAACTGATGTTTTATTTTGAGAATTTTTGCGTGACGACCAAATCTCCTGACCCCGGATTTGGGGCCGTTACAATAGAGGTGAATCTCAACATGGATGTGGTAAAGGAAAATAAACAAACACTGATACTGGTAAATCTAGTCATAGATTTAAAGGAAAACAATCTATCAATCAGTCAGAGTTTGCATCAAAATAGTTTGAATTCTTCTAAGTACCAGATATTATGACTACATATGAAGGAATGAGGTACTTAACTTCATGCACACAAATATATAAATTCTATTCTAGTTGTATTATTAAATGTTTTGACATCAATAACTCATATTTATGCTTCAGATTTTAAAGCATAAATAGGGGGATATTATTAGGAATAATTCATGAGTTGTGATGTTTAGAATAGAATTTGCATATACTTCTTATAATATCCTAATCTTATAAAGGATTTAGCACTTTGTATAGGATATATAGTCAGTATCTGTAGGGTTTTAGTCAGGAACAGTGTGTCAAGGACTATGTTTCAGGAAATATGGTCATATCCTGATATGATAAGTCAAATCCTGATGGGATGTCAAGTCCTGATACGATGTGAGATCCTGATATCAGATATACTTTTGATGATGTCATTATGGATGCTACAGAAACTGGAAAGTGCTATATTTCAGGATTAGTTATTTTGAAGAACAATAAGAAGTAATCATTAAGAAAATGGTCTAACTATTGATGGAAACTATCAACTAGACGACAGAACATTACCATGTATTGTTGTTACTTTCTGTTATTGATTGATAGGAAGCATTATAAATACTCTCTCTATATCATTGTAATAGAATCATAGAACGAACGAGAGTCTCTATTAACTTGTGTGTTAAGGTTTTTACAGAGAGAGATTTGTATTGAGAGTAGCTGCTAAAGGTATTTGTACACCTTTCGTAAAGTTCGTATTTGATCTTATTAATACAAACAAGTTTGATTTATTCGTTTGTTCTTGTTTATTTATTCGAGCAAAAAATCAAACACGTTTACTTATACTTGTATTTAACCCCCCTCCTACAAGTATATTTGGATTAACATGTTCAATCTTCCATGACCACTCCTATTCAGTCCATGCGTTGTACTGTGAATACCTCTCCAACTCTTCCACCTACTGAACCTTCTAGTTATGAAGAAGCTTCTAAATATCCTGAATGGCAACAGGCTGAAACTCCATGATTTTGATGATCATACATAGGAAGCAAACTGGGTATTGTTCTGGATTAATATTGTTTTGCAGGTTCATTATTCATATCAATTAATAGCAAAACACAGGGCATCTCAGCTAGCTGGCAGAGCATCTCAACTAGCTTACAGAGCTTCTCAGCAAGCTGGCTGTCTGTCCAGTATATAAAAGGGAAGTTCGACTATATGTTTTTTTAATTAGTCTTCAAATTCAATAGTGGTATGAACAATCATTCATGATATATATTTATTTTTAAAACACTCTTCATTCAATAGCTTTTCTAAAACAACTTTCCTTAGTAAAGGAATTTTTGAATTATTTAATGTTCCTTTAAAAGCAACCCATGTGCTTACTTTTCAAGCATGCACCTTTTAATATTCAAACATTCCTTACTTCTACAACTCCACCACCGGTTGTCTAGTAAAATAGTATCAAAAGAAAACACATGTACTTATTATCAAATTCTTTATGCTCTTCATTTCTATCTAACGGTTTTCTTCAAGCTTAATCATTCTTATTTCTCTCTCTTTTCTCTGGTTTTATTTCTCTGAATAAGAATCATTATATCTTCAGTTTAATATATATCAAACCTGCAGGTGAACGTTAGTAGTGCAATTAATTTGAACAAAGCCAAACGTGAGAAGTGATCTTCAAGACCGTTGCAAGATTGTTCATATTTTGTAGCTCATGTACTTCACTATAAAGGCTTGCATAGTTCTCCTCTGAAGATAACAAGAACCTTCAAGCTATATTCAAGAATACAAGAAACAACTCTGCACATCATTTCAAAAGAGCTCCTGTACTATATTTTATACATCGAGTTTTATAGAGTTCATATCCTTGAGTTGTGATTATTTTTATCCTTTGTATTGTTCAACTTGTAAAGTTGGTAGTTGCTGAATTGTTGAGCTTGTGGAACAAGGGTTCAAGGAGCATTAGGCTAGAGAAGTTTATACTTGGTTTAAGTATAGAACTTAGAGAGCTGTGTTCAGGAAACAAGGGGTTCCAGCTAGGTGCAGTTAGTAACTGGGTGATAAGGGAGATATATTATTGAGTCTTGTAATTGAATTTTCTTGTGATCAATAATATATTCTCTTACCAAGTTGGTAAGGGACTAGGACGTAGACCATAGACGATTAGGGGTCGAACCTAGCTAAAATTCTTGGTGTTTTTTACTTACTGCAATTTTGTCTTTCTGCGTTGCATATCACAGCTAGCTGCCTATTCATTAATATGTCTCATTTGGTTAACCCAGTTAGCTGCCTATCGTACCCAGCTAACTGCCAGTATATATTTTTAGGCAGAATAATTTTATTTGATCATTGTCAGCCATAACACCTATTCACCCCCCCTCTAGGTGTATTTTCACAGGCCATTGCAAATGAATTCTCTACACTAGAAGTCAATAATACTTGGGAATTAGTCCCTTTCCTGCTGGTAAAAAGGCAATCAGTTGCAAATGGGTCTTCATGAGTTGAATGCTATAAAGCATGGTTAGTTGTCAAAGGTTTTGCACACAGAAGGTTGGTATTGACTGTACAGAAACCTTTTCCCCAGTAGTTAAAATGACTACTATTCGAAGTCTTGTTGATGTTGCTTTTAAGAAATGATGGAAAATGTCACAACTAGATGTCAACAACGCCTTTTTACATGGTGACTTACACGAAGATGTCTTCATGAAGTTACCACCTGGTCCAGTTGTGTCTAAACTAAGCCCTGTTTACAAATTACCTTAAATCACTTTATGGCCTTAAACAGGCATCCAGAAATTAGTTTGAAAAGCTGACTACTGTTTTATTTTCCATGGGTTACAAAGTTTCTAAAATGACTACTCTTTACTGTATACGAAGTCTGGTACTTCATTAGTATACATGGCCATATATGTTGATGTCATTCTCTTGGTTGGTAATGTTGATGCCGAAATTACTCATATCAAGAATTTTCTTGATTCGACTTTTAATATCAAAGATCTTGGCGTTCCTCAATATTTTCTGGGTCTAGAGTTTCAATCTATTCCTAATGGCATGGTAATATCTCAAAACAAGTTTACCACTGACTTGTTATTTGAATTCGGATGTGACAACCATTCTCCAGTAATTAGTCCACTTGATCTTACTGTCAAACTTCAGCCTGATATAGGAGAACTACATACTGATCCATCTCTTTATCAAAAACTTGTGGGTAAATTGAATTTTCTGACTCATACTCACCCTGATTTGGCATTTGTTGTTCAACACTTAAGCCAATTCATGTCATGTCCTAGGTTTCCTCATTGGACTGCTACTATCCATGTACTTCGATATCTCAAATCAAATCCTACTCAGGGTCTGTTCTTTAATTCTTCTTCTTCTTTTTCCTTCGAGGCTTATTGTGATGCTGACTGGGCAGCTTTCCCTCACACTCGAAAATCTGTTAGTGGATATGCTGTTTTACTTGGTGGCACCCTTATATCATGAAAATCAAAGAAACAACATATTCCCCTTACACCCTTACTTGGATAATCAAGCAAAGTGTGACGATCTTCAAGATCCGCCTCATCCCATCTCCAATATTCCCCTTACACCTCCCCCTCTCCTCGTGAGAAGATCAAGAGACATTCATACATAATTCACATAAGCCCTGCAGGCTCCAGTTGTGCTAACCCAGGTGTGCACACAAGGTGTTTGTGTAAAGTCCTGAGAGAATAAAAGCTTACATCAGTGGAAGTTTTGTTCAAGATCCGTTACATATAAAGTAACAGACTATAGTCACCAACTGTACTGGTTATTCCTGACCGGCGTATCGCCGGAAGAATATTTTATAACACCACCAGCATTTTAGATTCTTTTAACTAACAATATATTAGTAGATATTTGTGTGTTTTATCGTCTTTGCAGGTTTAGCTTACCGGAATATCAAGCTCATCCGAAGTTGCATTCGAAGTCTGGTATCATTTTATTTTTCTAAAATTATTTTTGGAAAAAAAAATTGATGTCAATCATTTATTTATTATTTAATGCGTAACCACCTCTATTTTTACCTGCATTTAAATTGTGATCTAGATTTTACCTTCATTTAGGTGGGTATTGTGTTGTTTTTTCACGTTTTTTTTGACGATGTCGCGTAGTTTGCGTGTTGGCAGTTTGAATTTAGGTACCTTAACGGGCAAATTTTTGGAGTTAGTGGACGTGCTGAAGACGCGAAGAGTGGATGTGCCTTGTATTCAAGAGACTAGGTGGAAGGGGGCTCAGTCTAGAGAAGCGAACGGGTATAAATTGTGTTAGTCAGGTCTTGCCAACTCGAGGAACGGAGTGGGTATTCTTTTGGCGAAGGATCTAAAAGACAACGTCGTGGAAGTGAAGAGGTGCAACGACAGGATCAAGTCCGTCAGAGTTGTAGTTGGGGAGAAGGTGGTGAACGTGGTGAACGTGGTGTGTGCACATGCCCCCCAAGTCGGTTTGGGCGACTCTGAGAAGGAGGCTTTTTGGGTCTGCTTAGATGAGTTGGTCGGAAGTATTCCCGACGACCAATTTTTAGTGTTGGGTGGCGATTTCAATGGTCATATTGGTGAGAGGGCAGATGGCTATCTCAGCGCTCATGGGGGTTTCGGCTTCGGGGTCAGGACTGTCGGTGGGTTCGCGTTGTTGGAGTTTGCTACTGCCCAGGAGTTGGTAATTGTGAATTCTGTTTTTCAGAAGAGGGCTGAGCACCTCATCACCTTTAGTAGTGGGGGGCACAACACTCAAATCGATTACCTACTTATGCGCAGGCGTGATGTTAGGGCGTGCATGGATTGCAAGGTGTTCCGGAGTGAGGCGTGTGCTTCCCAGTACCGTCTGTTAGCCATGGATCTATCCATGGGGGGTCGAGTTGTTCGCAGGACGAGAGAGTCTGGACCAAGAATCCTTTGGAAATATTTGAAGGGCGAGAAGGCGGCCGAATTCAGGGAGTCTCTGCTCAACGAAGGTTGTTTTGCGCGTGGTGGAGATGTCAACTTTAGGTGGACCAACATGGCAAAGGCTATTCGGTGTGTGGGCGAGAAGGTGGTGGGGGTTTCCTTAGGAAAGTTTAGTGGTCTTAAGGAGTCGTGGTGGTGGAACGAGGAGGTTCAAAAGAAAGTTAAGGCTAAACTTGCGCTCTTTAAAGAGCTTTTGTCGATTTGTGCAGGGGCGGAGAGGATTCTGAAGATGGAAGCGTATAAGGTGGCGAGACGAGAGGCAAAAAAAGCTGTGGCGAAAGCCAAAGGTGAAGCCTATGAGGGTCTGTATAAGCGCCTAGATACCAAGGAAGGAGCGAACGCTATCTTTAAACTAGCTAAAGCTAGGGAGAGAGGGCGGCGCGACCTGGGTTCTGTTAAGTTTGTTAAGGATGATTCAGGCCAAGTATTAATGAATGAAGATGCTATTAAGGAGAGGTGGAGTTCGTATTTTCATATTCTTTTCAATGAGGCTAGGAGGAGTGGTGCCGGTGTGGAGCAAGAGGTCTCTCTTTCGTCTGTGCGTTCTTTTGGTTCCTGTGAGCGTATCAGCAAGGATGAAGTCAAGGGGGCCCTTCAAAAGATGGCTAGAGAGAAGGCGGTTGGTCCGGATCAGATCCCAATCGAGGTATGGCTGTGTCTTGGTGAGGTTGGTGTTCAATGGCTAGCAGATCTGTTCAATGTGCTCCTCTTGGGTGCTAAGATGCCAGCTGAATGGAGGTGTAGTATTGTGGTCCCTTTTTCAAGAACAAAGGAGATGCTCAGAGTTGTAGTAACTATCGGGGTATTAAATTACTCAGTCATACTATGAAACTTTGGGAGAGAGTGGTTGAATGTCGGATTAGAAGAGAAGTTGAAATCTCAGAGAATCAATTTGGTTTTATGCCTGGGAGATCGATGACCGAGGCCATTCATCTCGTCAGACGCCTTATGGAGAAGTTTAGGGAACGTCGCAAAGACCTCCATATGGTGTTCATTGATCTTGAGAAGGCTTATGATAGCATCCCCCGTGAAGCTATTTGGAAGAGCCTTGAGGAGAGAAGAGTGTCATCGTCGTACGTTAGGGTGATTCAAGACATGTACTCCCAAGATAGTTTCTGCGTCCGGACCCCAGTTGGTGACTCCCGTTTTTTCCTTGTTGAGATTGGGCTACACCAGGGGTCGGCCCTAAGTCCTCTTCTTTTCGCCCTTATCCTAGATGTCATGTCGCGAGGGATTCAAGATGGCGTCCCTTGGTGCATGCTTTTCGCTAATGATATAGTGTTAGTGGTGGAGTCGAGAGGGAGGTGAACGAGAAGTTGGAGTTATGGAGATCTACTTTAGAGCCCCAAGGCTTGCGCCTGAACCGGTCTAAAACCGAGTATCTCTGGTGTAACTTCAGTGGTGAGGCCAACGAGGAAGGGGTGGAGGTTAGGATTGAAGATCAGATCGTCCCTCGTACGGATAAGTTCAAGTATTTGGGTTCGATCATCCAGAAGGAAGGTGAGATTGAAGACGATGTCACGCATCGTATCAAGGCTGGGTGGTTAAGGTGGAGGGCAGCGTCAGGGGTGATGTGCGACAAGAAAGTCCAGTTAAAGTTGAAAGGGAAATTCTATAGAGCGGCAATCCGTCCTGCGATGTTATATGGTTCGGAGTGTTGGGCGGCGAAGAAGGCCCTCGAGAGCAAGTTGGAAGCGGCTGAAATGAGGATGTTGCGGTGGTCTTGTGGGCGCACAATGTTGGATAGAATCCCGAATGTGGTTTTTAGGAGCGAGCTTGAGGTGGTGCCTTTTTCTGTGAAAGTTATGGAAGGGAGGTTGAGATGGTTCGGCCACGTCCGTAGGAGGCTGGCTGAAGCCCCAGTGAGGAGGGTCGAGAGTCTTTCGATTGTTGGGGTGAGGAGGAGAGGTAGACCGAGGAGGTCGTGGGAAGAGTAGCTTAGGTTGGATTTAAAAGCCTTAAACTTAAATGAGACCATGACCGCTGATAGGTGTTCTTGGAGGCGCCAGATCAGAGTGGTGGATTCTCTTTTAGGGAGCGGCTCTGTGGTTGAGAGCCTCAGAGTTGGGTTGTCTCGGTTAGCTTTATCTTAGAAGTTCGGTTGTTTCGTTCTCATTTCTCGTTTTATTATCTTCTGTTATCTAGTTTTGCAGTTTCAGGTAGCTTGGCCAGGTGTCATCTTAGATCTGAGTATTTTGCAGAACGGAGTAGTCAATCCCCTGGTAGGTAAGCCCCATGTGTTCTAAGCCATGGGCTCAGGTATGACGATGAGCCTTTTTCAAATCTTAGATAACCCTTGTGAATATCACACACTATTAGCTTAATGTGCACTTAGCCGGCGGTCTTCACAGAAACATCCTCCCTACCGTTAAAAGTAGGGGTATGGTCTGCGTACATCTCACCCCCCCAGATCCTACTCTGAGCGGGATATACTGTGTATGTTTGGTTTTTTATCTATTTCCATTATGGTTGACAATCATGATTGTAAAATCGGTAATTGCTATAAATTGGTTGAGGTACCGATTTAAGATTAATCAGATAATTGAAAATTAATTGGAAGGACTAATCGGAGTATTAATCGGATATTATAATAATATTTAAGATATTAATTTAATTTAAAATTAAAAATATCATTTTAAATAAATTCATAGAATTCATCAATTTCAAAAATCAAATCAATTAGATACCTTAATCGATTAAATCGAAATTTTTTAAAACCATGTTCACATCCCAATTTTAATTTGTCTTAGTAGAGGTTAAACGACTCAGCTGATGAGAAAGCGGGAAATGAATACGGGAAAATAAGACACGTATCCCAACTTTAGGAAATCAAGACACGTGTCCCAGCTTGTTATTATTATATTTGTAGAGCATTAATTTTCTGGGGAATTTTGAAATTATGTTGCGACTCTAAAGAAAGCAAGCTCCTGTGGATAATTACGATGAGGAAAATTGGTTGTCAAGAATAAACATCAAAATTTAAGTTTTTCTGAAAGTAAGCACAGATTGGATCAGCCATTGCTAAGGTATGACTTTTCTATTTATTCTTCTTTATGTTCTACATTTGTTGTGAATTTAATTGGTAACAAAATTAAAAAAAAAAAAAATTCTGATTGGTTGCTTATGTACTCGAGCAACTGTGGTTTAATGATCTCTTGTCATTTGCTACATGAATTATTCCGCCTTTTTATTTTATTTTATCTCTTTTGGATGTTACCTTTTTGTAAAAGTATATTTGAACTACTGTTTAATCTTGCTTTTAGTTGAATCAGAATCTTCACATTAAAAAGTTAAGGTTCTGTATGTTCTGAGAGTTCTGTACTTTCTTAGAAAAAGCCTTGTCTTTATTGCTCACCCCGGGATTGGAAAACTAACTTTTTGCCACTGATGTTGAGGTATTCTACAATATTTCTGTTTTTGGCTGTTCATTTAACAGAAAAGCTTCAATGCTGCTAAACAACTCCTTATTTTGTCTTAAGCAACTAGATTTGAGTGAAAGTCCATATATGTGACTATGTGAGTAACAAAAAAAAAAAAAATACAGTATATTATAATAATTGTCTAAGAATAGATAGAGAAGCAGACAGAAAAATAAGGAATGTTCATGGAGTATCTGATTATGAAAAAGAAACTTGTAATTTGGCCATGCTATATTCTCTAAAATTTTGGCTTTGTCTTGTCAGCTACTATGGTTATGGTTCGGTCAATGCACGTCTGATATGGAAGTGGGCAGGTTAAGTTTTTAAAATTTTGAGATTTCTTCGCGTGTGGGCAATTGATTTTAGATGATTTTAGGATGCCAAACAGCCGAAATCTAAAAGGTGAAGATTACTCGGAATTAGGAGCTTGCTAAAAAGTTTGCTCACACTGTTGTTGACTAGATATTGTTGCTTAAATATTGTATAAAATCCAATTCCGCAATACCAAATCGATTCAGACAGATGCAACAACGTTTTTGTAGTTGACTGCGTGTTGAGGCTGTTGGGGATTTTCTTGGAATGAAGAATGATAATACAATTGATGTTTCTTTTGTAAGTTTGTTCATACTTCGTAGTTGTATTTATATCCGGCTAGAGTTTGCGTTCCTCAACAAATCATAACAAGATTTTCTTTTCTGTAGAGTTTGTGTTCCTCAACAAATCATAACAAGATTTTCCTTTCTTTGGAGTTTGCCTTCCTCAACAAATCATAACAAGATTTTCGTTTCTTCAGGCTGCTTTCTGTTTAGTGGGTTTCGGCTCTTGTGTTATTAATGTTTGGTTTAAGATTATGTTACACTATAGTTAGCACTGTTTCATTCTGCATCCTTGGGTTCCTTGCCACCATTTTCTGAGTACTCACTTTAAGGTAACATGGAGGTGCTTATGTTTCACTTTCTTAATGATTACTTAGTATTCGGAACGTATTTCATTATGTTCCCCTAATAATTTTAATTGGTTCAGAAATATTATTCAGGAACTGATCGGTGTCATGTTCATAACATTGCACAATTTCATGATGCTATACTGAGAGAGTTTTTAAATGGGGAGAACTAAAACTCTACAGCTATCACTATTAGATTAAAAAGTTTGCTCTTCTTGTCCCCCCTCTGCAGGGGAAACCGATTTGTGCTGCCTGCTTTCATACTAATCAACGTTATAGTACGATGATTAGTTCGTGATAGATAAATTATATACTTTTTTCTATCTATATTATTATCGTACTTGCATTTTATTTATTTTAAATGTTGGTAAAACATGAAGGCAGCAAAGCTGTCAAAGAGGAAAGAAGTGGCAAATGTCGTATTGGATTTCTCTATCAGGAAAGCAACCACTCATACTCCACAATTTTTGGGGCTACCACAAGGGGCATGCCCCCAGGAGGGGTGGATTTGATACTGCTAGACAAGGAATTGTAATCGGTTTATTGACAGTGGAATTGGTCCTGCACACCGCAGCCTCTCTGATGATTTTGCAGTTCCAGAGCACTTTCTTGGCATCTGTGAAGTTACTAGCTAGGGGCTTCCCATCTGGTTCATGCAACAGAAAGCTTACTGGTGCTCGCGATTTTGCCACATCTGCTATAATATGAGGAATATCCAATGCTACTCAGGATTTGGCATCACCTTTTGATGGTGATGGCCATGGGATGTAAGTATTTCATTTCTTAGGCAATTAATTTGGATTAAGCTGTTGCTATATGATCCTCAATATATATATGGGTAAAGAGTTTCTACCTGACACTGTAGGAAAAATTTCTACAGTGTCGCCTTAAAATCACGATTTTGCTGCACATATGATATGCAAACTGATCGTTGAGAGATGGAGAAAAATACAGTGAAGTCAGATTTCAAAAAAAAATTCACTAATTGACGGGAAAAATCAAATTAAAAATGGAGGAAATTAGGTGGGATTGTGTGTGTGAGGGTGTATTCGATTTATGTGTGCCCCTAGCGGGGCCATTGGATTAGATTAATCTATGGCCAAGATTTAATTTAAGGTGATGCTGTAGAAAAGTTTTCTACAGTGTCAGGTAGAAACTCTTTTTCCTATATATATATATAGGGTCTTGCTCAAATGAAAACCCTCACTTGTTGTGAGATATGAGATCTAATCCTAGCCATATATTTTTTATATCTAAATTAAATCCTAGCCCCACAATTAATATTTAAAATATTATTTTTTTATTATTCATTTAATTCAACATCATCTTCCACAATCATTTCTTCCATACTCCGATCACCATTTCCGGTCACCATCTCCGGCGACAAATTCCAGCCAACCCATAAAATCACCACCGGTAAACAGAAAATCACCACCGACAAACATAAAATCACCACCGCCAAATCAGAAATCACCACCAGAAACACAAAAATCACCACCGGAAACACAAAAATCACCACTCCGACCAACTGTAAAGGGAAAATCACCACCGGAAAACAAAAAATCACCACCAAAAAATGAAAAACGATCATCAACAAGATCATTACACCACCAAAAAATCACCAACTGCAGTTCGAAAATCACCAGAAAACCACCATTAATCACCAAAATGTTTAACAAACTTGTGCCTACATATCTTAATTATTCCATGCCCCACTGCTCTATACATCATCAAATACATCAAATACAGGCCTCGAAAACAAATAAACGAAATTAAAATCGCCACCACCGACTAAGAAAACGAAAAAAATCGACGCCGGCGAGATTTGACCAGATCTGGTTGTATAGCTCCGGTATATATATGTATAGCTCCGGCGAGAAATGTATGTATAGCTCCGATAAATGTGTTTATGGCAGCGGCGCTGTGATGCGATGGTACGGCGGTGAATTGTCGGAGTCAAGCGATGGGCGGAGGGACTGGTCGGAGAAACTCACGATGTATTGATTGTTATAGTTGAATCAAGGGACTGATCTATATGTATAAAATGTGTATGTATAGGTTTTGTTAGAGTTTGTTGAGATCTGAGAGATTGGGGATAAACATATGATATTTTTTATTTTTTTATTTTGTATGGTTTAGATTAAAAGATTTTATTAAAATGGAGGGCTGAGATTAGATCTCAGATCTCACCATAATATGGGGTTCTCATGTGAGCAAAACCCTATATATATATATATATATATATATATATATATATATATATATATATATATATATATATATATGCTAGCGTTCAAATAGAAACCAACTTTAGAATAGAAACTAGAAACCTACACTAAATAAATTATATTTCATTTATTTTAATGGCCCCGCTAGGGGCACCTTCACAAAAAACGTTTAAAATTCTTGGCTCTATTCAACAAAAATATAAAAAAAATAAAAAAAAATTTAAAAAAAAGTTACTGTTCACCTGCCACGTCATCACGTGAACAGTAACTTTTTTTTAAAATTTTTTTAAATTTTTTTTAATTTTTGTTGAATAGAGACAATAATTTTAAACGTTTTTTGTATTGGAGTACCCCTAATTTGGTCATTAGATTAGCTTGAAATATTTAATTTAGGTTTAGTTTCTAGTTTCTATTCTAAGTTAGTTTCTATTAGAACAAGACCCTATATATATATATATATATATATATCCAATACAAACCTCCTTAAAATACAAACCTACAAACCAGGCATAATCTAATATTTCAAGCTAATCTAATGACCAAACTAGGGGTACCCCAATACAAAAAATGCTTAAAATAATTGGCTCTATCCAACAAAAAATAAAAAAAATAAAAAAAATTCACCGTTCACGTGATGACGTGGCAGTGGATTTCACTGGTTAACGGTGATTCGCACCTTCTTGTACGGCGCTTCGCGCCTTTATCATTCTAAAGTTGTAAGGAATGACAATCAATGGTAAATGCAATAGACGACTGACGGGTATGTCGAGAGCCTTCGGCCCTCATGACTACCTAACTCATCCGTTTACTGTCTTAAATGCTTCGCATTTCCACGGCAAGTGTGTTTTTTTTTTTTTTTATGGATAGAGCCAATTATTTTAAGCATTTTTTGTGAAGGTACCCTTGGCGGGAAACTTAGAATAAATGAAATATAATTAATTTAATGTTGGTTTGTAGGTTTGTATTTTAAAAGTGGTTTGTATTTAAGCACTTGCATATATATATATATATATATATATATCATGACAAGGATTGACATCTGATGACCAACCCATAAGTCCATAACCTAAAATTCCTGTATTGCAAATAGTATTAAAGAAAGTATTGCACCTAAAAACTCTTTGGAACATATTTCTTGTAGCGGTGAGATTCAATCAGTGCCAATCGGACTTGACCGTGCTTGTCTCCCATCTTCCTTAGCTTTCATTTCCAAGCTGTTTCTACTTTTGACAAGGGACCCGGTTGTTCTGAACTTGATATTAAACCCCAAAAGTAAACTTTGTTGATGACATCACTATTGTCATTGTACTCAGTCAATGTGGGGTCAACGTGGTAGCCTGCATCCTCCAACTGATTTTCACAAGAGTTCACATTTAAATTACCATAAATTATGTACTTCATAATATTGATTTCGCGCATATAAAGACAAAACTGATAGGTGCAATTGTGCTAAAGTAGCTGTGATATAATTTACTTATTCTTTAATAAAGATTCACGGGTTCATTGTAAAAAAAAAAAATTTACCTTATCCATAAGATCTGGAAATCGGGATTGGACTAATCCATTCCATTTTCCCAATGCAAGTTCATCTTTTTCTTCTTCAATTATATGAACTCGAATCTTCAAGAACCATTTGTATGCATTTCCATAGTCAAAAGAATCAAACAATTGACATGCTGGGAGAGACAATTGTTGAATGCAATTGATGTCCTGGATTATCAATCAAAACAAGTCAATTACAAAAATTGAGGTAGGCTAATAAGTGTTATACTAAACAGGTAACATGAAATTAAGGAAAACAAATAAAGTATAGAAAACTAAGAACAAACATTGCTCAGGTTATTTATTCATATGGTTAATATGAAAAACAAGCTCAAGGAACTGAGGTATAAATCCTCATCTCCATGAATACGGACAAAACTCCAGAGTACTCCAGCACTAGTGTACTCCTAAACCTCATATCTCTATATTGGACTCATGCTGAGCTCTATACTTTATTGAGGTGTAGTAGAGTTAACAATAAGATATTACATGAGGAGTATAACAAATCAATTATATGTACCTTCATTAGAGATGATGCCAGGGAAAACTCTTCACGTATCCTTTGCGCTGTGAAACTCTTGATGTTTGAGTGCAGAAAAGTTTTGCTTCCTGGTTTCTGAATAGGTATAAATAAAGTTTCATTTTCTTCCACCGTGCCCTCAAAAATAGCTGGTTTCGGCCAGATCCATAAGTGATATTTATCGAAAAAGATTGAGAGCAGCCCGATTAATGGTTCATGAGGATTCGATTTACATACAACAGCAAATAATACCAGCCAATGAACTCCTCCCAAGTAACCTATCAAATTCCCGTACAGACCCCTCTTCTTTGCCCAGAATTTAATCAATCGGACTCCATTTCTGAAATTCTAAATATAAAAAAAAATTGTAACGTGTAAGTCCACAATTTCGCAGATATAAATACAACTCTTAAAGTAATATATAAAAGTTAAATGCACTTTGAAAGCCAGGGTACTTCAGACAAAAACAAACTTATGTAGCCTTATCTTTCAACTAAATAAACAGTTGCCCAATTATTCTAATCTCTAGACCAACTTTGAGTACTACCACTTTTGATGCTCTACATCTAAAACCATTCAGCACGCTGATCACCTACAGATTTCATAACAGACTTAAAGCACAGAGTACAGAAAGAACTACCGTTTCTTAATCTTGGAATTAGTCCATATAGTATTGGTCATCCAGAACATAGTACATCATACACGGCTAATTCAATTTTCTCCAAAAAATGCAGATTTCATACAGGCTCTTTCAACTAACGAGTACATTAAAAGTAGCATTTGTACCAAGTAAAGACGACAAGCCAGCATTTGTACCAAGTAAAGACGACAAGCCCCTGGCTTATAAAGCCATCGCAGCAGTAGTGATATTTGACTGTTCTGTACACTCTCTCTCTTTTATGTTTTTGAACCTACCAATGATGCTGGTAAGGTTTCTTCCTAAATAGGCTAATAAGCTACCAAGGTTTTGATAATTTTTGTGTATTAGGGTTCTTGAACATTGATAGTAAAATGGTTGCTTAAAATTTAAGAGTTAAAGACCTATAAAGAGATTAGAGATATTAAGAGCTCATACCCCGGAGATTTATGGATTAAAAAAGATGCATGTAATGTTATTTTCGCAAATACCCCGGAGATTTATGGATTAAAAAAGATGCATGTAATGTTATTCTAAATATAAACAAAAATTGTAACGTGTAAGTCCACAATTTCGCAGATACAACTACAACTCTTAAAGTAATATATAAAAGTTAAATGCACTTTGAAAGCCAGGGTACTTCAGACAAAAACAAACTTATGTAGCCTTATCTTTCAAGCAAGTAAATAGTATTGCAACAATTATTCTAATCTCTAGACCAACTTTCAGTACTACCACTTTTGATGCTCTACACCTAAAACCATTCAGCACCCTGATCACCTACAGATTTCATAACAGACTTAGATTTCATAACAGACTTAAAGCACAGAGTACAGAAAGAACTACCGGTTCTTAATCTTGGAATTAGTCCATATAGCATTGGTCATCCAGAACATAGTAAATCGTACACGGCTAATTCAATTTTCTCCTAAAAATGCAGATTTCATACAGGCTCTTTCAACTAACGAGTACATTAAAAGTAGCATTTGTGCCAAGTAAAGACGACATGCACCTGGCTTATAAAGCCATCACCGCAGTAATGATATTTGACTGTAGTGTACACTCTCTCTCCCTTTTATGTTTTTGAAGCTACCAATGATGCTGGTAAGGTTCCTTCCTAAATAGGCTAATAAGCTACCAAGGTTTTGATAATTTTTGTGTATTAGGGTTCTTGAACATTGATAGTAAAATGGTTGCTTAAAATTTAAGAGTTAAAGACCTATAAAGAGATTAGAGATATTAAGAGCTCATACCCCGGAGATTTATGGATTAAAAAAGATGCATGTAATGTTATTTTCGCGGATACCCCGGAGATTTATGGGTTAAAAAAGATGCATGTAATGTTATTCTAAATATAAACAAAAATTGTAACGTGTAAGTCCACAATTTCGCAGATACAACTACAACTCTTAAAGTAATATATAAAAGTTAAATGCACTTTGAAAGCCAGGGTACTTCAGACAAAAACAAACTTATGTAGCCTTATCTTTCAACTAAATAAACAGTTGCCCAATTATTCTAATCTCTAGACCAACTTTGAGTACTACCACTTTTGATGCTCTACATCTAAAACCATTCAGCACCCTGATCACCTACAGATTTCATAACAGACTTAAAGCACAGAGTACAGAAAGAACTACCAGTTCTTAATCTTGGAATTAGTCCATATAGCATTGGTCATCCAGAACATAGTAAATCGTACACGGCTAATTCAATTTTCTCCTAAAAATGCAGATTTCATACAGGCTCTTTCAACTAACGAGTACATTAAAAGTAGCATGTGTGCCAAGTAAAGACGACAAGCACCTGGCTTATAAAGCCATCGCAGCAGTAGTGATATTTGACTGTAGTGTACACTCTCTCTCTTTTATGTTTTTGAAGCTACCAATGATGCTGGTAAGGTTCCTTCCTAAATAGGCTAATAAGCTACCAAGATTTTGATAATTTTTGTGTATTAGGGTTCTTGAACATTGATGTAAAATGGTTGCTTAAAATTTAAAATTTAAAGACCTATAAAGAGATTAGAGATATTAAGAGCTCATACCCCGGAAATTTATGGGTTAAAAAAAATGCATGTAATGTTATTTATGGTGGCATGGTTATATGTTTAAGAAGAAGATAGATTTTTTTAGAGATCAGTTAATTAGTATGAAAGATGAAAGAAAACCCCAGAAAATGTGTACAAAGAAGATAGACATGGGAAAACATTTTAGTTCCAAGTCTGCCCTTTGAGAAGGCACTGCAGTAATTGGGAGGGAGGCTGCAAACTATCTGATTAAAACTAGGGGTTGCAAAGTGCCTCAAATTAAAGATTGTATACTAGATTGCAATTGGTGATTTGTAAAATGCATTTTAATCAATATTTAATTACCTCTAGATTGCAAGATGGAATATTTTGCAACAAAGTAATATTCAGCAATAGAGATGATAGTGCTAGTTTGCCAGACTCATCTTGAGGCTCCATATCAAAGAACTTCATCTCCTGGAAAGGGTTGTGACATAAAACATATATTATGACCCTACATAGAGTACATAGAGAGTGAGAGTACTAAGCAAACATTGCAAACTGACAAGGTACTTAGCTAGTTTACCTCTTTCCTTGGAACTTTCATCAAGTTCAGTCTAATGTAGCACATATCTACAGATGTTCCATCAACATTGAACTTTATTAGAGGCACCTTAGCCTTATTAATTGACTGCAGATTTTTGATCTTTGGTAAGGTGTTGATGAGGTCATGCAATCGTATGAGAAAATCCTCCTGAAAAGACAAAGAAATTAGAAAGATGTATTAGAACTACCAAATACCAATGCATTAGTCATTGAAAACTTTAACATAACAATGTCTTATTTTGGATCAAAGCCAGAGATCGATAACTACAGATATGTTCAAACAATGAAGCTATTTTGCACAATCTACAAACACATATGTTTGTGCCATAATTAAGTAGTTACTAGAGCATTTAAAATAAATTACATGTAAATCAATTTGAAAACAATTAATTACATCCTAACATACAACTGAACAAGTATATTAAATTTAGAAACGATCTAATTGTTATAACGGAAGTAAGAAAGATTATATGCAGAAGAGAAATAGTTTATTGATCTTGAGGATAAACAGATTTACAAGAATTTTCAGATGATTCTGATAATTTCAAATGCTTACATGCATTTCTTATTTATAGACAAAATCTAAGGGGTAGGTGGTGGTAGGTGTGGTTGGTGGCCGCCGGAGGAATAGTAGCCGCCGGAGGAACAGTAGTCAAGGCCGCCGGAGTAACAGTAGTCAAGACATTCCAACAAATCTCCACCTTGACTTGAATACTCACAAATAACAGATAACAGATGTACCAAACGCATCATAATAATGCTAGATGTACCAGATAACAGATCTCCACCTTGACTTGAATCCTCTCACAAAAACAGATAACAGATGTACCAGATGCATCATAATAATGCCAGATGTACCAGATAACAGATCTCCACCTTGACTTGAATCCTCTCACAAAAACAGATAACAGATGTACCAGACGCATCATAATAATGCCAGATGTACCAGATAAAACTCTTCTGCCTCAGATTTTTCCCTCAAAAGGGCAGTCAACAACTCCGAACATTTAGCAAGTTCAAACAATGTTGAAACTTGCTATGTGAAACCGGCTTGGTGAGCATATCAGCTGGGTTATCAGCAGTACCCACTTTTCTCACCTTAATTCTCGTCTCACTTCTTAGAAAATGATATCTCACATCTATGTGCTTAGTCCGCTCATGATGGACTTGATCCTTGGCTAAACAGATTGCACTGAGACTGTCACAAAATACTGTAGCCTGATCATGATGTAGACCTAGATCACTGATCAATCCTTTCAACCAGATTCCTTCTTTTGCGGCTTCTGTCAATGCCATGTACTCTGCTTCTGTAGTAGACAAAGTCACTGTAGGTTGCAGAGTAGCTTTCCAACTGACAATCGAACCACCCAGAGTGAAAGTATAACCAGTCATAGACCTTCTACTGTCAACATCTCCAGCATAATCAGAGTCTGAAAACCCTGTCACCAAACACTCAGTATCACCTCCATAAATGAGACCAACATCAGACGTACCTTTTAAGTACCGAAAAATCCTCTTCACAGCTTGGCAATGCAGAAAAGCTGTCTTCACATCGAGTTGTTCACACTCCAGATTCTGATGTGCAACTATCGCTAGTAGCACCCTGATGGAAGTGTGTCTGACCAAACTGTGCCGATTTACTACTGGTACTGATGATTCTGATTCTGACTGTGGTTGTTGAACTTCTTGTTGTGGTTCACTCTCATCTTGAGTGACTTCCTGCTCCACCTGTTTCTCAACACCACCACTTTCTGAAACAATCGTAGATCCACGATTTATCAGATAACCTGATGTACTAACTGCTTCCGCCAAGAATCTTCTAGTTAGTCCAGCATTAGAGAGCATGCAACTAGCTCTCTCCAGAAGTGTCTGATTCATACGCTCTGCTACACCATTCTTCTGTGGTGTATCCCTGACTGTATGATGCCTAGAAATCCCTACATGCTTACAGAACTCATCAAACTCAGATGAGCAAAATTCCAGACCATTATCAGTTCGCAGCCTCTTAATCTTCTCCGAGGACGCGACATCAACAGAACCTGATAATGTATCAGCTCGCAACCTCTTAATCTTTTTCGAGGACGCGACAGCAACAGAACCTGTTAACGTAGAACCTTGAAGAAGATACAAGGTACCACGTTTAACACCTTTCAGAACCACATTAGAATCCTTGTGGACATGTAAAACTCTACCTTCACCTTGAAAACTGAAACCCTTGCTGTCTAACATACTCAAAGATATCAGATTCTTTGTCATAAGTGGAACATGCCTAACATCATTCAATGTGCAGAATTTACCATCATGTGTCCGAATTTTAATCGAGCCTATTCCAACCGTCTCACAAGTAAAACTGTTAGCCATAGAAATCTTGCCACCGTCTACTTGCTCGTAGGTTGTAAACCACTCCCTGCGCGGACATATATGATAAGACGCTCCAGAATCAAGAATCCACACATCAGAGTGATGCGTGTCCTTAACAACAACTAGAGCAAAATCTTCTTCAGAAGTAGCATCAGCTACAGCAGCAGTATCTGTCAAATTATCCTGTTGCTTCTTTTTCTTGGGACAATCAGATTTCCAGTGTCCCTTCTCTTTACAGTAATTACAGATATCATTAGGTTTTGGACCCTTAGGAACTGATTTCTTCCCCGACTTTCCATGTCCATTACTCCAGCTAGCTACCAACCCAGTAGCATGATTATCTGTACCTGTACCAGCCGCCTTATGGCGCAGCTCTCTAGAATGAAGAGCAGATCTAACCTCCTCTAGAGAAATAGTATCTTTACCAACAATAAACGATTGCACAAAGTTCTCGTACGATAATGGTAAAGAAACTAACAGAATCAAAGCAGCATCCTCATCTTCAACTTTAACATCAATATTACGCAATTCTAATAAAATTGTGTTTAATTGATCTAAGTGATCTCGAAGAGGCATACCTTCCTGCATTCGCAGACTAAACAGACGTTGCTTCAGCAACAACTTGTTTGTTAAAGACTTCGTCATGTAGAGACTTTCAAGCTTCAACCACAGACCAGACGCGGTATCCTCCTCCGCGATTTCAGTAATAATATCATCTGCAAGGCACAACAAAATTGTTGAGTGTGCCTTTTCTTCTAGACTGGCCATCTCAGCGCTTCCAGAAGCAGCCGTTTTTGTGTTCAACGGCGCCCAGAGCCCCTGTTGCTTTAACAAGGCACGCATCTTGATTTGCCACAGACTGAAACTATTTCTCCCAGTAAATTTGTCGACCTTAACGTTAATACCACCAGACATCTTTCTCCCAGAACCGTATATGTGAACAGTGCCCGTGAATAGTGCCTGTGAACAGTACCCGTGAACAGTGCCTATGAACAGTACCCGTGAACAGTGCCTGTGAACAGTACCCGTGAACAGTGCCTGTAAACAGTACCCGTGAACAGTGCCTGTGAACAGTCCCGTGAACAGTACCTATGAACAGTACCGTGAACAGTACCGTATGAATAGTCCGTATGAACAGTACCGTATGAACAGTGTCGTCTTCTCCGATGATGAACAGTGTCGTCTTCTCCGGCGATGAACAGTAACTCCGCCTGAACAGTGTCGTCTTCTCCGGCGATGAACAGTAACTCCGGCGAAAAAATCCGGCGAGCTTAAAAAAATTCCGACGAAAATTTTGCAGCAGCTTCAACCAAAGCTCTGATACCAGTTTGTTATAACGGAAGTAAGAAAGATTATATGCAGAAGAGAAATAGTTTATTGATCTTGAGGATAAACAGATTTACAAGAATTTTCAGATGATTCTGATAATTTCAAATGCTTACATGCATTTCTTATTTATAGACAAAATCTAAGGGGTAGGTGGTGGTAGGTGTGGTTGGTGGCCGCCGGAGGAATAGTAGCCGCCGGAGAAACAGTAGTCAAGGCCGCCGGAGTAACAGTAGTCAAGACATTCCAACACTAATAACTATATACAAATCGAAACTCGGATGCAGTAGTATATGTCATATGTTACACATGCGATTGTATACACTTAATTGCATAGACTTAATTGCATGAGTTACAAATTTTTTGCACAAAAATGGTTGACCTATAATAATAAGCACCCGCCCATGGCTCAAGTATTTTAAACATCCGATTGCATTCTGTTAATTCCCTCTAACGGACGTTACTTTTCCAGGGGTAATTTTGAAAAAAAAATTGATTCAAATGCTAATTGCATACAAACTGAGCTGTATATATATTCTCACATGTTCTTGTTCTTGTATTGGCATACCACGGGAAACTGTGAAGCAAGCCACTGAATGTGGGGAGCCGTTAAAAGAATTTAAGCTGATCTTAACTTAGCATAAGGAAGGAGTTTCTGGGTCACCATCTCTCGCTCAAGTATTAGGACACAAATTTACATAGAAGTTGAATCGAACTACCTAAAATCCATGCATGTAGCACTCATAGAAATGGCAGAAACCAACTTGATCAGTTTATTTGAGAAGTCTGTGCATGAAAATGTGAATTAAACACATTCAGTATATGATGATTCCTGCTTAACTTGCTTTTCGATATTAATATTAATTGCAAAGGTGAAAACATAATATTTTCTTCTACAAATTAATTGGCTCTACTGGTAATCTATATCTATCTCAACATGAATCTGAGTAATTTAGCCTTTTCAAATGGGAATATTAATATGTCGCGGACTGATAAAATTCTAATTTGTTGTGAAAGAATTGGACCATAAGAACCAAACCCAGAAAATTATAAAAATAATTCAACTTCTACAAATTATATGTTTACAACGAAAAAAATACCAACCAAATCCCAGAAAATAGCCCTCTTAGAAATTTATTATTGAAACAAAGATGTGGAGTGATATCACTTTGAAGGGTCTCGAGACTCTGCTCAAATTGAAGAACCATCAAATATAATATCCTCGTTACTTATTTCTAAAAACAATAAGAACTATCCTAATTCTCTAGGATATATGGACATTCGAAGAGGATGTATAAGTAAATGCTCCATATGTGTTTTGACTTGGCAACCAAATGATGGACTAGTTTGTTGCAAGTGATGTTACTACTGTGTGTTTGACTACTATCTATATCTCTTAATGAAAGAGTGGAATCAAGGGGCATATAATAATGTTCACGAGAGAAAATTGGATAACTCAAGATTGAATCTATTTTAGGTCATCTGTCAACTATTTCGATGATTCCTTTATTCTCCTACACATGTTCCAAAAGACCAAGCAATGGCATTAACACTACATTCAACGCTTTCCGTGAGTTTTGATACTTACCCACACATTCCTCTGGATGCAGGAGTTCCTATTGTAGTATTTTACCTTGGAGAATATTGAAGTCTTGAAAAGAAAAGAAATGAAAAGTTTTTGTTCTTCCAAAATAAACGCAAACTAAAGTAAATATTAAAGACTCGCAAGTCCAAAGTGCATCCATGAACAAAAAGAATTCTTGTGAATTATCATCATAATAATTTTTGAGCTAGAATTTACTGTCTGTTATAAACTAAAGATTTACAGAGAATGAAAGCTAAAGGAGCAAAGAAAATATGAAACTTCATTAGAGACAACTTTGAGATCTACATTGGAAATTGAAGATAAAAGAGAATACAAATGATAATGATAGCTGAATGATGAAAAACTACTTACAGACAAAACTGTCTAACAACCACACACAGCTGGCTACTTATTTTGTCATTTAGTCTTGAGAGAGTTCTCCTTTTTGTCCTTACTGATAGAGCTGGCTTTGTTGCTTAGTCATCGTGCTGAATTGTTCCTTGATCTTGTTTAGTGCACAATGAATTGTATAACGTAACATCCACCCTCAAGTTAGGTGTGTGAGAGTAGATACTTAAGGTGATGAGAGGATAAGCCTTTAGTAAACAAGTCAGTTGGCTGAGACTTGGAGAGAAGATATGATGTGGTGATAAGACCCTGTTGCAATTTTTATCGAACAATGTGGCAATCTTTAGCAATATGCTTTATTCGTTCGTGAAATACTGGATTTGAGGCTATGTATAAAGCATATTGATTGTCACAAAACAACTTGGTTGGAGACTGCAAGTTCACAGAAAGTACAGTTAGAAGAGTAGTAAGCCAAGTTAACTCACAGGTTGTGTCCGTCATAGCCCTATATTCGGCTTCGGCTGACGATCGAGACACAGTAGCCTGCTTCTTACTTTTCCATGAAATAAGAGATGAACCCAAAAGAGCACAATAGCCAGTAACAGACTTTCTTGTAATTTGACAGCTTGCCCAATCAGCATCACAAAAGGCTTAGAGCTGGAGAGAACTTGTAGATGAAAGAAGGATACCTTGGCCACAAGTGTGTTTTAGATACTTCATCAACTTGACAGCAGCATGAAGATGAGCAGGTTTAGGGTGTGCCATGAACTGAGACAGAATGTGGACTGATGAGAAGATGAGAAGATGTATGTGCTTTCTCTCAGCCTTCCCATTCTGCTTAGGGGTGTAAACATAGGACTTTTGGTGAATGATACCCAGAGATTTCAAAAATTCAGTGAAGTCATTACTTACGAATTCAGTGCCATTATCAGTTCTAAGAGTTTTAATTGTGACAGAGAATTGATTCCGCACATATTTGATAAAATCTTGAAAAATTTTGGCAACTTGAGATTTATCACTGATGAAGAACACCCAGGTGGTTCTGGATTTATCATTAAGAACAGTTAAAAATGATTACAATTATCGTCGGTTTTAGATTGATAGGGACCCCATAAATCAGCATGAACTAAATCAAAAATTGAAGTACTTTCAGAAGTGCTAGTAGGAAAAGGAAGTCTTGATTGCTTAGCCATATGGCATATTTCACAATCTTAAAATTTATCACAATGACAATTAAAAGGAAGTAATTTAAGCACTGCTGGAGGGACATGCCCCATCCTAGCATGCCACAAATCAACATTTTGAGAAGTACTAACAGAATTGATAAAAACATCACTGGAACAAGAGGACACAGCTGAATTGTGAAACAAATACAATCCATTAGAAGCTCTACCAATCTCTATTCCCTTTTTCCAAGTAGGGCCCTGGAGAAGACAATTGGTGGCACAGAAAAGAACAGAAGTATGAGGATTAGTGAGCAATTTAGAAATGGAGAGAAGATTGTAAGAAAAGGTAGGGACACACAAGACTCCATATTGGGTGAAACCATGGTGTAAAACAACATTTCCTACATGTGTGACTAAAACAGATTCACCATTAGGTAGATGAAGATAAGCATGACATGTTTTAGGATTATCTAACAAAGAAAGGTTAGGGGTAATGTGGTCAGTGGCTCCTGAATCAAGGATCCACTGATCATGCTTAATTGTGCAAGTGAGATTATAATTTGAAGCTTCAGGTTGAGTGATACCTGCAAAGTGCACTGTGTTGACAGTAGGAAAGTGGGATCCTGACCAGTGATCACCTTCAATGTTGGTGTCTGTCCCCCAGTATTCTTCATACCAGTTTGCAGAAGTTGCAATAGATTCTTATATTGTTCGTCAGACAATCCACAACTGTCTTTTATGTTGTATTCACCACTATTTCCACCAGTTTGAGAATTATCCACCTTTGCAGAAGGACCTTGAGTGCTAGTTTGACCCAGAGTAACATTATTAGCTCGAGCAATTTTAGGCTTTGGCTTGGGCTTGCCATAAAGCTTATGCCATGGTGGGTAGCCGTGCAAACAGAAGCACCACTTGTCTCTGGTGTGCCCAGACATATGGCAATGATCACAAGAGAGAGATATGTCACCAATGCTACTCTCCTGGGTTGAGAAAATCTTTGAGAGATACCAGAATTAGTGGTACTAGCTTTGACCACATTCATAGCAAGGTTGTTAGGTTGGAGAGCAGAGGATTGATGAATGTCCCTCCGATTTTCCTCTTGGAGAAGCAAAGCATAGCACTAACTAAGAAGGGAACAAGTTTCATAAGTAATATCTGACCTCTAATTGAAGTGAATTGGTACTTAAGCCCATAAGAAATTGAGTGATCTAAATAGTTTGTTCATATGTGTCAGATCTCCCATTGACATCACAAGTGCAGGACAAGTGCATCTAGGTGTGCTAACTAGACTTTGTAACTCGTCACTCAGGGTTTTGACCTTGGTATAACAGGAAGCAGCAGTCATGGTTCCCTGGTGAAGCTGAGATATGTCTTTACGAAGAGAAAACACCTAGGCATGTTACTTTGAGCATATCGTGTTTCAAGATCTTTCCAGATTACAGATGCAGAGTTCATATACAGTACACTATTACGAATATCTGAAGAAACAGAGTTGAGTAACCAAGAGATTACCATATGGTTGCAGCGGGTTCAATGAACCAAGAGATTTGAATTAGCTGCTGGTTGTTTATATGAACCATCAACAAATCCCAGCTTGAGCTTAGATGGTAAGGCGATAGTCATTGATCTGCTCCATTGGGAGTAGTTATGTTCATTAAGAACCACGGTAGTAAGGGTCATACTCGGGTTATCAGATGGGTGTAGAAAGGAAGGGTGATTGATATCAAACGTAGAAGTCAAATTAGAGGTAGCCGTGACAGCACCGGTAGCTACAGATGAGTAAGAAGGTTGAGTAGCCATTAGAGAGAACAGATCTAAGAAAAAGGTATACCTTTGATGATGAAAAGATGCAAACTTTATGCAAAGATCGAATGGCGGAAGACTACGAAAGAAAAGGTTTGCTTTGATACCATATTATAAACTAAAGATTTATAGAGAATGAAAGCTAATGAGCATAGAAAATATGAAACTTCATTAGAGACAACTTTGAGATCTACATTGGAAATTGAAGATAAAAGATAATACAAATGATAATGATAGCTGAATGATGAAAAACTACTTATAGACAAAACTGTCTAACAACCACACACAGCTGGCTACTTATTTTGTCATTTAGTCTTGAGAGAGTTCTCCTTTTTGTCCTTACTGATAGAGAGACCTTGAGCTGGCTTTGTTGCTGAGTCATCGTGCTGATGCACAATGAATTGTATAACGTAACACTGTCAGATCCTGTGCTAGTGGCTACTAATGCACATCTTTTTACTAAGAACTTTTTAGCAGGATGCTACGCATTAACTGTTATGATAACACAGGCATCAAGTGTTTGCAAGTTCTTGTAGTCGGTAAATGGTGTAAATCAGAGGTAGAACATTCTTGTCTTTTTAAAGTCCTGTCCTTGTTATATGTATGTATCCTAATTATGTTCTCTTTGAAGGAAGAGGCATGTTAGCATCATGTTAGCATCAGACAATAGGAAAGTTATGATTAAAGTACAACTATTGGAAGAGGGATAGTTGTGAATTGGCCGTAGTGCTATACTTAGAACACCAAGTGATGTGTTCAAGGATTGGTCCAAGGAGCAAAAGCTTTCGTTGTTTGGAATCTCTCAGTATGAAGAAGCAATGGATGCTTTGAGTGAGAGACTCGATATGACATATGATTGTCCGAATGAAGGATTTTAGAATTCAATGATACTAAAAGGGTTTGGAAATCTTGGATTGAAAGTTGAGCAGATTCCTAGGAATTCACTGAAGTATCATCAGTTCATCACCATGGTTTGTGTTCTTTTGGTAGTAGAAAAGAAGAAAACAAAAGGAAGACAATAATAGATACCCCTGTATGCAATTAGCAATTGAATTAGCTTTTTTCCAAAAATACCCTGGAAAAGTAACGTCCATTGGAAAAAAGTAACAAAATGCAATCGGGTGTTTAAAATATTAAACTTGAGTCATGCGGGTGTCTATTATTATAAGTTTATAATTTTTGTGTAAAAAAATTGTAACACAAGTCATCTTCGTGCAATTAAGTCGATTGCATACAACAATCAAAATGTCTTATAAAAAAAAGAGAAAGTACATGTAGATATAGATATGAATAAATGAACTCACCTCTAGTGTTGCAAAAACTGGTCCAATAATAACAATGTCTATATCTGATCAAGGAGTATCCACCTGGATCATCAAAAAAATTTGAGGAGAAAATTATGATCTGAATCAAAGGCTTTTGTAACCCTTACGATTTACTCAAATATACACAGAAATTATTGATCTATATATTTGTATGCTTCAACCAGTGATGTACCAAAAATGTAATGTAATTGTAGAGCAATGAAGGAACATGCCTTCCAAGGTTGGATTGGTGAACCATTAAAGTCATGGGTTTGAGTCCACAATTCTGTTCCAATCTCCTTAAACAAGATTATGATGATAATGATGATGATTGCATCACTCATTCCAAAATTTTAGGGTATAAATGTAATTTAATCGTTATGTACTAATAATCGTTAATTACATTGGTAGATTGGTAGATTAGGATTAGCCCATAAGACAGAGGCTCATAAGTTTTAATCATTCTACTACTTTTGTATCCTACCTAGGTTAAGAGTCCTACCTATCTATTTTTTATATTAGAAAATAGAGTTAAGCCATAGCTACATAGTGCATCGTGGGCAAAGTGAGATTGGGAAGAGAGGATTGCTAAGAATAAAGTGTTTGCAGGTATAAATAATTAAATCGATTTTCATCTTTATTGTTAATTATGAATAGCTTTTGTATCTACAACTTTTGTTTAAAGTGCCGTTGTGAATTTTCCATGTTAACGACAATGTATAACTGTTTTTCTTGCTTGATTCAATTCAGTACCTAGCCATGCTAATATAAACGCATATATGTGGCCACAATAGTACATGTTTTTATTTGTTTTGGTCTTGTTTGTTCTATTTACTAATATCTAGAACCTGCTCATTTGTTGATTAGATAAACATTTTGTATAGCATGTTTAAATAGAATTATTCGATTGATATTTCTTCTATTTTAGATGCAAATACGTCTTTATTAACTTTCTTAAAATTTCGATAGTAACTATCGAAATTTTAAGACCGGATTTTATAATTCCATTTGTTTACAATTTTTTGTCACTTTCTGGCACGCATTTTAAGATGGATTTTAAGGATAGTTCAATAACTTATTTTTAAAATTTTCTTTTTTGTATAAAAATAGGATTGTTCTATTTTTATACAAAAAAAGAAAATTTCAAAAATAAGTTATGGAACTATCTTTAAAATCCACCTTAAAATACGTGTCGACACCCTATTTTGAAACGATAACAAATAGGCGGGATGGAGGGAGTAATTTGGTAGAATGTTATAGCACTAGATTTGTTTTTCAAAATTATTAATGATATGTTAATTTCAAAGCATGGTTTAGTTTATGTACATTATGTGTGCTTCTTTTTTCTCAAAACAGGGAGTATTAGTTGATCACATGTTCATTATTTTAACATAATAGCTAATAACATATTAAATGCTAAATTAGACAAATTTACATGAGAAATCATCGGCATGCATGTACTTATATAAATAGTTATATGAGTATTATATAATTGTTATAGAATTGATGTTGTGTAAACTTATTTAGCCTAATTTATAATATAAATGCCATTCAAAAATAATTCATAACGATAAATCGGATTTTAAAAATAAAATCGATCTTCGTCAAAAAAAATTAACAAAATTAAATCGATCAAATATTTTTTAACGATAAATTGGAGATTTATGGACGATTTTTGTAAAATCTTAGAACACTGACCCCAAGTGCATATGAACCGTAACAAATCAACTCGGCCCCAGATCCCTCTTCTACTTTTTGCTCCCTTCGAACACCAACTTCATTGATCCAATTCACCACAACCTATATTGAGATTAAAAATTTATAAAAAAACAAGGGATTAAACCCAACCAATTAAACAAAAAGAACGAAAAAAATTTACCTCTTTAAGATCTCCTATAATAGAGTCTTTTCCAATTAAACAAAAAGAACGAAAAAAATTTACCTCTTTAAGATCTCCTATAATAGAGTCTTTTGCTATTTGCTCAGCTGTATCAGGAAGCAAATTGTGTCGTTTCAGCAACTGAGATATTAGAACACATGCTCGTTAGTATCGTAGATACGTAGAACAAACAGAGTGTTCTTGACAATAATATTTACGGAGTGTTACAAATTCTTATAAAAATATAAAATATGTGTTTTCTTTGTAGTTTGTATATTATAAAAAAAATATCAAAAGAAAATAGAGTAATAATGAATGGGAACGAACTACTGAAAAAAACAAGTTATGATTTTGTACGTACATAAATAATTAAGTAAATAAGTCAAAAAATAAAATAAAAAGAATTTACAAGAATCTTAACTACCTCTTGAGTGTCGGTGTCGGTGTCTGTGTCGGCCCCAGATCCCTCTTCTACTTTTTGCTCCCTTCGAACACCAACTTCATTGATCCAATTCACCACAACCTATATTGAGATTAAAAAAACAAGGGATTAAACCCAGCCAATTAAACAAAAAGTACAAAAAAAAATACCTCTTTAAGTTCTCCTATGATAGAGTCTTTTTATGTTTGTTGATCTGTATCACGAAGCAAGTTGTGTCGTTTCAGCAACTGAGATATTACAACACATGCTCGTTAGTCGTTAGTATCGTTGATACGTAGATCAAATAGAGTGTTCTTGACAGTTATATTTACGGAGTGTTACAAATTCTTATAAAAATATAAAATATGTGTTTTCTTTGTAGTTTGTAGATTATAAAAAAAACACTTCAAAAAAAAAGGTTATAAAAAAAATCAAAAGAAAAAAGAGTAATAATGAATTGGAACGAACTAATGAAAAAAACGAGTTATGATTTTGTAAGTACAAAAATATTTAAGTAAATAAGTCAAAAAATAAAATAAAAAGAATTTACAAGAATCTTAACTACAATACTACCTCTTGAGTGTCGGTGTTTGTGTTGGTGTCGGCGTTGGAAGCTGCCATTATTACCAACTAGCATGATAGCCCGTGCAAAGCACAGGCCACATTCTAATTCAAAGAATTTTTGTAAAATATCATGAAATTGATCATTTTTTCGTATTAGTCTACTTCACGTATTTTAATTTATCTAAGGTGTTGTAGTTTTAAAATATTATTATCAGATTCTTAATCTTAAGGGTTATATTATAGTAGTGCTTGGTACATGTGAGAAGAATGACTGACGAAAACTATAGATAAGAGTTAATTGTAGCTAACAAGTATTACCACAATAATATTGGTGTATTGAAATGCGTGAAAAAGCAAGTGGCTTATTTATTTTGGAATGGATGAAGAATTAAATATTGTATTAATTATAATTTTGTAAGAAATAATATAATGTGACGGAAAAATACAAATGATAGAGGTATATAGTTCTTCTTAGAAATTTGAGCGCGTATATATTTTTAATTTTGGATCATTTTCTTCGACCAATTTCGGAGAACAACATACTCATCCTAACAGTTGTGCACGTCCAAAATAAATTTATGATATGTGCTTTTATAGGATCATGGTATTTGATCATTTTAGATGTATCTTTCAATAATAAATTAACTATAATATTTTTTTTTCAAATACATTGTACCACCCACTGTCATAAACGAACTTTCAGAAACATAAGGTAATACCTCAAATTTCAAGATAAAACACATTTAGACATGTACAAATTCAACCACATACACGAGTAACTAAAATTAAAGTGTCATATCTCATAACGTGTTTTTAAAACGAGATGTGTTATTGTATGACTAAATGAATTATGCTATTAAAGTTCACGTGCAAATTAAAATTCAACCTATGAAAAGAAGATATGCATAACTACGATAATTAAGCTTATTGTATGCACTAAATGAATTATGCTATAAAAGTTCATATGCAAATTAAAATTCAATCTATGAAAAGAAGATAGACATAACTACGATAATTAAGCATCCAAGAAATATTATTTTAGTTTGAGACCGCACCAAAATGAGAGCCGAAAAAAAAGTACACATATCATATATGTGATCTTAAGACATTATACATGTCAGCGATTTTTGAGTTCTATAAATATCACACCAAGATGAAATTCGCATATTGTAGTTTCAAACTCTCAAGTGAAATTGGTGTATTACTACTTAAGTACTACATCAGTGTGTGTATGTTGGCACTCACACATATATAGTCTGTAAAACTCATTTGAATGAAATTAGTAGCATTAGCATATTATGAAAATGCTGCAAAATATAATGGGCGAGTCTATAGATATGAAAACGATATTGACATTTTTTTTATCTGACCCAAATCCCATATGTAATTTTTTTTTCTTATTTTTAATATTTTATTGTATTTTATTAGCCAACTTATAAATTACCCGATGCTAATAAGATTAACTGATATAATGCAAATATACTTAAAATAGAATAATATGCTGATATCGAGTACAAATATATTACACACTTCATTTATCATTTTTTATATTAATTTAATAATGAACATATTATGGTCATACGACTAATATAGACATAATTGTTAGTAGAAAGAAATATTTTAATATTTTTTCAATAGAATACAACTAATAGTCATTAGATTACTTAAAAAATTTTGAAATATGATCAAATGGTGTTATGGCTATTTAAAAGTTACTTGCTCAGTTATAATGTTAAACATATGTATTCTTTTAGTTACTCTCTCCGTCCCTCGTGGTTGTTTACATTGGGTTTTTTCACGGAGACCAAGAATTATGATTAAAGTAAGTGAAGTAGTGGATGTAATAGTGATTTTATTGTTAAAATAAGTGAAGTAGTGGGTGTAATAGTGTAAAGTGTTGAAAAAGTGGAGTGAAGTAGTGGATGTAATAATGTATTTTATTGTTAAAAATTACTAGTTATAGTATGTAAAGAAATGGGAGGGACGTCCCAAAATAGAAACTGTAAAGAAATGAGAGGGGCGAAGGGAGTAATTATATATGAGAATATATTGGTCGAAATTATGTATTCGAAACCAATCTCATACATATACAATTATTTAAATGAAAACTAACTTTTAAATGAGAATTTAGACCTATTATGAACCTCACAGTTTTTTAACTAATTTGTATCTTAGCCACAAGTTTTATGCATCTATCGTCCTTTCGACCCGTTTACCTACTTGAGATTGACTTCTACTTATTTTTCGTCACCTATTTCCGCACTTTGATTTTATGTTGACCAATTTTTGGCCATTTCAGTACGTTTTTTACTTTTGACTCCGATGATATCACATGTGTCCATTTATATTTTCTCTCCCCAACCAACATTTTTTACTATTATATGAGAAAAATATTCCTATGATTTTAGCACTAATAAATCATTAAAATAAATGTGAACATAAATTAATGACTATATGAATGTCATAGGTTTCATTCCTATCAAAATTCAAAATATTAAAATTAGTATAATTATCTTAGCACTTTTATCCTAAGTAAATTATAAAATATATATTGCTAATAAGTGGGTTATTTGGACATGTAGTTAATGAGTTTAAAATGTGTAGCAAAAGAGTGATGTGGTTTAGTGGGATGACATGTGAATATTAAGTTATAGTGTTTGAAGGTCATAGGTTCAATTCCTTATAACTCCAATTTTTTTAACATTAATATATATCTAAGGATAAATTTGTAATTTACTAAATAGGATGGAAACCCATGTTAACATATAATAGATATAATGGATGGATGTTACAAGGATAAGGAGATAGAGAATTAAAGATCCGACAAGAACAAATAAAAAGTTAGGGTTGGGGTAAATAAAGAAGTCGGTGGTGGGCGCTGTCCCCCCTTCAGTTTTTATTCTTTGTCTTTAAACTCAAATAGCACTCTAACCCTGACCGTTGGATTAAAACACTAAACCTGACCGTTGGATTATTACATCTCGGGATTGGGCCTAAGTCCATTTTTTATATAAAAAAAGGCCCCCAATATCACAATTTTAATGTAATTGGTCCTAAATATCATAATCCAAAACATTAACTTTCAAATTACGTGTAACATTTTGAATTTTATTTTATTTTTTTAGAAAAACGCTAAAGCGTGTCTCTTGGGAACGTTACTTAAAGTAGCATCGGGGAGAACGTCACATGAAATGACGTTTGGGGTGAGAGCTCCACTTCATGTGATATTTTGGGATTTTTTTTTTTTTGCTAAATATATAGTTGCAAACAATATTTAAAAATTAATAATCAGTAGGGTTTACGGTAACTTATCCTGGTTTTTTTAAAAAAAAAAGGGGCTGACCCTAATCTTTTAAAAATCAGGTCGTCGGATTTAGTTTTTTAATTACAAATTTTAAATTTTACATGTATTCCCTTGAGGTTTCAATAGTTAATCTTTGGGGTTCAACTGTTCGGTTTTGGATTTAGAAATATTCAGAACGATGAATAAACCATATACGAACTTAGTATACGAACTTAGGATTTAGGGTTGTTTTAGATCCTAAACCTTATCACTTATACCGATTTTTAAAAAATCGGGGCTGCCCCCCGATTTTTTAAAAATCAGGCCGCTGGATTCAGTTTTTTAATTAAAATTTTTAAATTTTATCTGAATTTCCTTGAGGTTTCAATAGTTAACATTTGGGGTTCAACAGTTCCATTTTAAGTTTAAAAATATTTAGAAATCCTAAATCCTAACTTATCCCGATTTTAAAAAATTCGGTTGTAAAAAATTTGGCCGCCGGATTTACCTCCGATTTTTTAAAAATCAGGCCGTCGGACTTAGTAAGAAAACACAATTTAAATTGACGTTTAATTATAAGTTTTCTAATAATATTTGAAAATACATTATTTTAAAAAAACATCACTTTAAATAACGTTTTGGTCACACCATAAGATGAATGAAGTGGCGTTTTCAACCCTTAACAAAACTTTAATATTCGTTGTGGTGTTATGAAAAATAGGGGAACGCGAGATTAAAAAGCGTTTTAACCTGGTAACAAAAGATTAAAAAGCATTTTAAGCTGAAAACCAAAATTAAAATAACGTTTTGGTTTTCAAATTAAAAAAAAAAAAAAGAAATAACCAGTGGAAGGCTAGGCAATCTTGCGTTGTAAAGGAAACGTTCTTTTATTTAGCATTTTCCTGTGATACATGGGGTCAAAAATTATGATATTTGAGGCCATTCAGCTTAAAATTATGATATAAAAGGTCAACATCTTTTTACTAAACTAGTTGATAAGGCCGCGCGTCGCGGCGGCGTTACAATATTTTTAAAAAAATTCAATACATTTATGTTATATTATAATATTAATATTAAATATTAATAATTAAATAATCTTCTCTAATGAATCAATTTCTTGTTAAATACGATTCTTTCGATTGAGCCGCTCTCTCGTTAAAACCGAAATCCAAACTTTTTAACATATATTATAAAGACTTATATAATATTTTTTATCTATAAAATCGAACCGTAAAAATAAAAAAAAATTATGGCTTCAGTATCAAATTCTAATAGCTAATACAATATTTTCTAGCGAGCCGTCTTCCCGTTAAATACGTTTCTAGCCGCTCTTATTTGAAACCGAAATTCTAACTTCATTATATAAAGAGAGTGAATTCCAATTTTATATTCTTTAAACTTTCTAATATTTATGGAGTCTTAAAAGATGAAATACATCTTATATTTTCTGTATATTATAGATATTCTTGTATTTATTTACAGTTTCCGCATGGGAATGTCATTCTGTTATGTTAACATATTAAAAAAAATTAAAATACGAAAATTTTTCGTTACGGGAATAATATTACATTTATGGATATTGATAAGTGCATAATTTTGCATATTTTTACTACCTATTTATTGTTTGAAATCGTATTTTAATAAATTATTTTGTTACATTTCAGGAAAAATCGAGAAAAATGAAGAAATGGCAAAATGAAGAAATAAAGTTCAAAAGACCGCAGTTTAGGGCTTAAGAATTTATTTTTATTAATAAATATTTTTATTTGATTAGAAAATTATATTTATAAATATCTAATAATATTAGGTATTTATTTTTATAATTTTCGGATTAAATTAATTATTTATTATTTAAAAATTATAAGTCGTGAGGGATAAAAAGCATTTCTACGGAACCCATCTATACAATAAAGTGGCCGGCCAAGATTGGAATCTGAAAAGTGGAAGAAGATGGGTGGAGTTGGTATTGATAGTTGTAAAGTTGTGTAATAATTTCATTTATTTATTTAAATGGTGTGCTAACTCTTCCTATAAATAGGAAGTAATAAATCATCTTTGAAAACACCTAGACTTAGACTTAGTCTTAGGATTAGGATTAGTAGTAGAACTCTCCAAAAATTAGTAGTTGTAATTTTTATAATTCTTGTAAGCGTTTTAATTTTTAGTAAATAAATTTTCTGCATTTATTTGTTTAAATCGAAGCAAAACCCAGCTTAGTTCTATTTTTGGTTTGGTTTTCTTTTGCTTTCCAGTTCATTATTTTTCTTACAAACACAGCACCCCTCCTCCTTTGTTCCACCTCCTGCCTTCTTCCTTCAATTCCCACGCCTTCTTCTTCATTTTACAAAACCCAAAAAACGCCATCATTCTCTTCTTCTTTCCCTCTCATCACCTCACCACCATCTATCTCCTTTTCCCCCACAACCACCACCCTTTCCCCCTTATTTTTCTATCTGTTGTTAATCTCAACTTCCCCTTTTCTTTTGTTCTTCTCTTTTCTTAAATTACTAAGTTTTAATTGCTGCTGTAGTTTGTTACTGAGTTCGCGTATTAGATAAGTTTTAATCGAGTTTTTTTTGCTGTTTAGACGTCCGTTAGTTTGGGTGTTAGTTTTATTTGTCAGGTTGTGATCGTGCCAAGTTCTGTTTTTCTGCGTTGCTGTGGTCTCTTCGTTTATCTTCTTGTTTATGTTTATAATTTTTTTTTCTTTTCGTTTCTCTTCTTTGCCGCACTGTGTAATCTGTGGTTGCATCGCTGAATTCGATTCATGGTTATGTAGCTTGGCGAGTTCGAATTCTGGGATTGTTGGTTTTTTTTTCGTTGCTGTTTGTTCCGGAGTCTGGGTCTTATTTGTTTGTTGAGTTTGCGTATTTCCTGTTAGTTCCAAGTGTGAGTTCTATGTAGAGATTGAGTCCACCGAGTTGTTTATATTGTCTGAGTCTCCTGTTAATTTAATTCGAGTTTACTGCGTTTTGTTTATGTCGAAGTGAAGTGTTCGAGTGAAATGTCTGAGTTTTATCTTGTTTATGAAACGGGTTCTGCTGTTTCGTTTGTGTTGTTGGTGTTAAATCTGTGTTTTCGCTGGTTTAAGCTGTATTTGTGAAGTTCAGGGGTTGTTAATTGTTTTTAATTGACTAATATAGTAAGTTTGTATACAGGGGGAACCAAAGTGAATAAGCTGCCATTGTGAGTTTTTGCTGCATTTTCCAAATGGCGTTGCTGTTGTTTATTCACTTGGTGTCCGAACTGTGTGCTTTGCATTTTTTTCTTTTTACACGTTTTTGTGCAAGTTTTTGAGCTGTCGTTTTCTCAGAGTGTGTTTTTCATTGTTTGTGAATTGTTAATTCGTACCAAATGCATTTTGGTTTTGTGATTTTCTGTAAATTAAATGTGAGAATTTCTATATTTTACAATTTTTTAGGATAACTTAATTTCGTTATTTCATTTTTAATTAATTAGTTTAGAACATAGATTAAAAAAATGTGTTTTAGAATAAAATTTAGATTTAATTCAAATTTAGATTTTTTAAAGTAATTTAGTTTTTATTCTTTTCACTTTTAATTAATTAGTTTAAAATAGATTTCTTTTTAGTAATTAAAAATAGTAAAATCAAAATTCCAAAAATCAAATTGTTCTAATTCGATTAAATCAGAAATTAAGGTTTGCGAAAATATTATTCCCTGTGGAACGAATCTCAAATATTAAAACGATGATCGTGCGCTTGCGATTTTAATTGTATCATTTCCGCCACATCAAGTTTTTGGCGCCGCTGCCGGGGAATTAATTATTTTTCGCACCGTAATTTTTAATTTTTCGGATTAGTTTCATTTCTTGCCTTATTTTTATTTCATTTTTTTAGGAAAGTTTGGAATATCGGGAATCTTCTCACGGAGCTCGGAACAAATTGGAATTCTTGGAAGCGTGCTTCGGTAACCCGTATCTCATTCTTTTCATCTTTTTATTTTTAGAAAATCACAAAAAAATCAAAAATCACAAAAAAATTGAAAATTGAAAAATCAAAAAAAAAATTATTATTTGTAAATACATACTTGTGCATCATGCATTTAAACACTTAGGACACATCATCTAGATTTTTAATTTCTTGTTTTTAATTTTTCGTATCTTATAATTGTGGTGATTGCTGGAGGACCCAAAGGTACGTTAAATTTTTCTTTCTTTTAGATTAGGACACGTAGTGTAAGCATCCATATTTGTTCATAATTTTTTGTATATATCATTGTGTGTTGCATCATTTGTAGCCTTAATAAAATTAATTAGACATTTGCCCTAGGAATTTCGTGCTCAATTAGGAAGATGCCTAAAATAAACGTAATTAAGACTTATTCACGACCTTCAGTGTCTAAGGTTCGCCTGGCTGTTAAGATTCGGTGTCTAATTGACGAGATTGGCCTCTTGGCAATGCCTGCTCTAATCTGGCCGAATCGGTCTGAATAATTCTTAATTTACGGAATTTTTAGTGTGTCTTAATGTTAGGAGCAATGTCTAGTTATTCTATTTAGGGAACATTTTTCTTTTGCTTTTTCACCCTTTATTTTGAGTGTTTATTTTGTGTGCTTATTTTGTGTAAAATTCGTGCTTAAAATAAAAAATAAAAAATAAAAAAATAAAGAAAATAATAAAAATGTGGTCAAATTACAATTCTTATACTCAAGGGTTTGAAAATTATCATGAATTTGAGCAAGATAATAATATGTTTCAACAAACCCTTAGGAATGACCATTTTTCACCCAGCTACAATCCCGGGTGGGGGAATCACACAAATTTGTCATGGGATTATGATCAAAACTACCAAGCTCCTCAACCTTCTTTTCAAATGCCAAATCATTACTCTTATCACACTCAAAATAGTGAGGCATTTTTAGAAGCACCACCTCATTCAATTTATCCTCAAACCTCCTTCGAAGACCAAGTTAATTCTTTAGAAAATATCATGGAGGATTTGATGGAATCACAACAAACCTTCATGGAAACCGTGACCCAAGATAGGCAGATTTTGAACTCTAATGCTCAAACCTTATCTAAGTTAGAGGTTCAAATAAGTCAGTTAGTCCACACCATTTCTGAGAGAGAGAATTTTATATCTGAACCCAATCCATCCATCTTGAATCATGGTCTAGACCAAACTGAGCCAGTCGATAGGAGTGTCACATGGTCGAATTTGGAGGATAGTGAAATTGAACCTATTCTTAATGAGGATTTTGAACTTAATCACGAAACTAATCGAGAAATTCATGAGTTGGTTAACGATTTTTCCTCAGAAGAGATGCTAAATGAATTGAATGACATTTGTTCCAAACATGAGGATAGTTCCTTTGATCATAAATTCATTGTTAAGGATTCCATAGGTGAGCCACCAACACCCGATTTGAAGCCGCATAATTCCACTCTTGATCAATCTGTGATTATTGATAATGAAACTCATCATGTTCTTTCTAGTGACATTGTTCATAACCAAGAAATTCAAGTAATTAATCTGCTTAAACAAAATAAAGAAGCATCTAATTGGTCTATGAATGAAGTTATGAATATGAGTTTTATTCTTGCGCCTAATCGGATCATTCGAGTGGTCTATGTTATCTTCGTGGGTGAATTTCTGAAATATGCTGGGTGGTTAACAAAAATAGTTTTTCCAAGAGCAGGAATTGGTTAAGTAAATATTTGTTTTGTACCTCCCATAGTAGAATGTAGGTATGGGAGAGTTACAGTGTGTGTGTGTGTGTGTGTGTGTGTGTGTTTGTGTGTTATTTTTTTTCATAGATTTTTTTTAGAATTTCTCAATCCCTGTCATTTTTCTCATGCATTTTCTCCGCATTATCCCCTCATCCGCCCGCCTTCACTGAATTGATTTAGAAGAGGGCCATGCAAATATTTTTTGATTGAAAAAGAAAGAGCATTGTGTGGCTCGAGGAAGACTTTGAGGACAAAAGCGAGTGTAGGGAGCTAAAAGAAGAAAAGAAAGCGGATAGCTTGTACTATATCACCTAACCCGCTAATCTTTCTTCATAAATCAATGAGTTTTTTGTCTGTGTTAAAAATCATCCTTTCAGCTATACAGATACTCAGAGCAAATACTGAAAATTTCAACCTCCTCGGAAAAAAAATCTCACCATCTAGCTGTCTTGAAAACTGGCATTGCAGGGAAGCTTCTGGATTGCTAGAGTTAATCCTACTTCCATCCAGGAAACCATCCGGCACGAGCAGTTTCAGGCTTGGGCACAATTTTTGAATGAGCATTCAATAGTTCGCTATGCTTTAGTCACACCGGTGAAGCTGAACCATGATGCCTTGCGTGAGTTATATTGCAGTGCAGTCGACACTTCTAGAGTAGACGAAAGTGCAATCACATTTCAACTGTTCGATAGGTCGATTAGGGTCACCGAACGAGATGTTAATCGAATTCTCCATTTTCCTACGGAAAATCTCGTTGCCGATCCTACACCTGACCAAATTGAAGGGTTCTTTCGTCTCATAAGGTACCAAGATAGCAATTTCAGTACTGGTAATTTCTCTAGAACATATCTAACCCAGTACTGGAATTTCTTCTTCCACATCCTTAACCATGTTTTTTCCTCAACTAGAACAAATCTAGATAGAATACCTGATTTTATTCAAAAAATAGGGTATGCGGTTGCAAATAATTCGAGGATTAATTTTGGTAAGATAGTGCTTAGTCAAATCATTTTGAAGATGAAGCACTTAGGAACAAGGAATGCCCGGACTCAAAGGGTCGAATGTTTATATCCAAGATTTCTGCAGTTAATTTTAAATGATTTTTTGAGTGATGCAGACAGGAGACGCTTGGACACTGGTCGAGAGGAGGAATGTTCTTCCATGAAGAAGAATGTAATTAACTACTTAAGAAATAAGAGCTATACGGATGTGCCCACAGTCCTAACGGAATATCTGAAGACTATCCCACTTCCGTTGCTACCAAGGCCAGTAAGAACAGCACCACAGATGAGGTTTGCTACATCAGCCGATCTACCTCCTGCTAAACGGAGTAAACCTAGCGAACCCGAGGCATTCAAGGGAAACTTGGGTCTTGTGCCGTTTAATCTATTCAAGTTTAACCTCCCGGAGAGAAAATCCCTGGATCTCTTTCCAGATTTATCACTCTTTTCCACTGGTCAGCCACTTGCTTCTCGAGAGGTTGGAAGCTCCCGAACTTTCACTGCACCATCCGACAAAGGGACTACCATGATTTCATTTGCAGATACGCATCTCGGTCAAAGTTTTGGACAAAAGTTGAGAGAAACACAAGCAGAGCATGAGAGTGGGCAACCTGCTCAACCAAATGCACCTGTAACCAGAGCAGGATTCAACGGACTCCTTGCACTGGTCCAAACACTGGAAAACGAGTTGCCGCATATCCGTGAGTCCATTGCAGAAATCAAAAATCTGCAACTTGTTCAAAATGATGCAATCCAGGCTCAAATAAGCTCCATGGCAGCCCAGTTTGGTCATGCGATTAATTACTTGATGAAAACAGCTTCTTCTAATTTCCTAACTCCACATCCAACTATTCTGGAGGATACCCCAACTGAGGGGGAGAAGGTGGATGAGCAAGAAGCTAAAAGGCGTAATAAAGGCAAGGAAAAGGTTGCTGACACGGATTTAAATTTATTCTTGGGAAGGAAAAGCTAAGGGGAGTATTCGTGCTATGTAGAAAGAATTACGCAAGGAAAACTTGAAGATATGTTCAGTCTAGAGGAACAATTATCTTGCGTATCTTGAGGGGAGTTTTCGTTCTCTTTTGCTCGTATCTCATTTTTATTTGCATACATTGAGGACAATGCATGAGATAAGTGTGGGGATGTTTTCATTTAGGGTTTTTAGTGTAAATACATAAAATTTAAAAATTCCAAAAAAATCAGAAAATTTGAAAATTAATTGCCTCGTCTCATAGTGTGTTAACAGGGATAGGTACACATCTTGTGAGCTTATTTTGCATGATTATTTGACATGTCATATCTCTGAAAGTTATTTGTTACTTGATGATTCCTTGTACGTGCTTGCGAAAATTATAAAACTTGGGATTTGTCATTGTCAATTTTAGTGAGTACTAAAATATGCTTTCACCCTGTGAGATGTTGAGCCTAATTTATGATTGGTACATCTTATATCAATCGAATTTTTATTGTTGTGTGTTGTTCATCATTGAGTATGTCGCTCTAGAACTTGCTTTAAACCATTTTGAGATTACATGATATTTGCATGCATGAAAATGATAAAGGCACTAGGATTAACCGTATTTATCCAAACAGTACCCTTGAATCATATATCCTTAGTGAACCCCTTTGAGCTTTTTATCCGATATTTTTGTGTATCACCAATCTAAATTTTTGAGCCTACTTGTTTATTCTTCTCTTGATTTACTAGTAGAGCACTTTGATTCATTTAGGGGTTGGTGAGCGCTTAGTATGGGGATATCTTTGTTGAAGTGTGAAAATTTGGTGGGAATCATAAAGAAAAAAAAATAGAGTTTTGTTCATTGGTTTGTGCAATATGAAAATGGAAAAGTACATGACAATATGTGCTTGGGGTTTAATTCTTGTGAAAGCTTGATCACCTTTTACATGATCGAAATTTCATGTTGAGTGCTTTAATTAAAAATGAACATTGTGCTCTATTAGTTTGTCAAATTAGCCACTTGTTAGCCTTTTTCTTGATTTCCTACCCTTCACCTTAGCCACGTTACAACCTTTAACAAAGACCTTTTGATTTGTGCATGCATGTATACAAAGTAGTGGAGATTTGGTGGACAGCCAAGCATATGGTAGCACATAACTTAATTGATTGAACTTGAGCGAATACACTTCACCTATACACTTGTGTGATTTGAGAGTTGTGTGAGAATTTTCTATCCATAGCATGTTACTCACTGAATGCGGCATTGATATATATTTCATGATCTTTTTGTCTATATAGACTGTGTGCTTACTTGGATAGTCTTGTGCATATGATTTGTAAGTGAACAGACTTTCAATATTGTGCAATTGAGGTTTACTTGTGTGGAGTACTATGATATGTTGCATACTTGAGACTTGGCAGAAAATAAAATTGGATTTTGTGGGTACATTCACTATAGGCCCTCACGAGACCTCACTCGTCCACTAGGGCTGCCTAGGGGTTTAAAGGGCTTGTTGCATATGCCAAATGCAATCGTCACACCTACGAAAAGGAGTATAGGACTTTTTATCTAGATTTTCTTTTTGTTTTTTTGTTTTACTCGAGGACGAGCAAAAGATAGGTATGGGGGCATTTGATAAGTGCATAATTTTGCATATTTTTACTACCTATTTATTGTTTGAAATCGTATTTTAATAAATTATTTTGTTGCATTTCAGGAAAAATCGAGAAAAATGAAGAAATGGCAAAATGAAGAAATAAAGTTCAAAAGACCGCAGTTTAGGGCTTAAGAATTTATTTTTATTAATAAATATTTTTATTTGATTAGAAAATTATATTTATAAATATCTAATAATATTAGGTACTTATTTTTATAATTTTCGAATTAAATTAATTAATTATTATTTAAAAATTATAAGTCGTACGGGATAAAAAGCATTTCTACGGAACCCATCTATACAATAAAGTGGCCGGCCAAGATTGGAATCTGAAAAGTGGAAGAAGATGGGTGGAGTTGGTATTGATAGTTGTAAAGTTGTGTAATAATTTCATTTATTTATTTAAATGGTGTGCTAACTCTTCCTATAAATAGGAAGTAATAAATCATCTTTGAAAACACCTAGACTTAGACTTAGTCTTAGGATTAGGATTAGTAGTAGAACTCTCCCAAAATTAGTAGTTGTAATTTTTATAATTCTAGTAAGCGTTTTAATTTTTAGTAAATAAATTTTCTGCATTTATTTGTTTAAATCGAAGCAAAACCCAGCTTAGTTCTATTTTTGGTTTGGTTTTCTTTTGCTTTCCAGTTCATTATTTTTCTTACAAACACAGCACCCCTCCTCCTTTGTTCCACCTCCTGCCTTCTTCCTTCAATTCCCACGCCTTCTTCTTCATTTTACAAAACCCAAAAAACGCCATCATTCTCTTCTTCTTTCCCTCTCATCACCTCACCACCATCTATCTCCTTTTCCCCCACAACCACCACCCTTTCCCCCTTATTTTTCTATCTGTTGTTAATCTCAACTTCCCCTTTTCTTTTGTTCTTCTCTTTTCTTAAATTACTAAGTTTTAATTGCTGTTGTAGTTTGTTACTGAGTTCGCGTATTAGATAAGTTTTAATCGAGTTTTTTTTTGTTGTTTTGACGTCCGTTAGTTTTGGTGTTAGTTTTATTTGTCAGGTTGTGATCGTGCCAAGTTCTGTTTTTCTGCGTTGCTGTGGTCTCTTCGTTTATCTTCTTGTTTATGTTTATAATTTTTTTTTCTTTTCGTTTCTCTTCTTTGCCGCACTGTGTAATCTGTGGTTGCATCGCTAAATTCGATTCATGGTTATGTAGTTTGGCGAGTTCGAATTCTAGGATTGTTGGTTTTTTTTTTCGTTGCTGTTTGTTCCGGAGTCTGGGTCTTATTTGTTTGTTGAGTTTGCGTATTTCCTGTTAGTTCCAAGTGTGAGTTCTATGTAGAGATTGAGTCCACCGAGTTGTTTATATTGTCTGAGTCTCCTGTTAATTTAATTCGAGTTTACTGCGTTTTGTTTATGTCGAAGTGAAGTGTTCGAGTGAAATGTCTGAGTTTTGTCTTGTTTATGAAACGGGTTCTGCTGTTTCATTTGTGTTGTTGGTGTTAAATTTGTGTTTTCGCTGGTTTAAGCTGTATTTGTGAAGTTCAGGGGTTGTTAATTGTTTTTAATTGACTAATATAGTAAGTTTGTATACAGGGGGAACCAAAGTGAATAAGCTGCCATTGTGAGTTTTTGCTGCATTTTCCAAATGGCGTTGCTGTTGTTTATTCACTGGGTGTCCGAACTGTGTGCTTTGCATTTTTTTTCTTTTTACACGTTTTTGTGCAAGTTTTTGAGCTGTCGTTTTCTCAGAGTGTGTTTTTCATTGTTTGTGAATTGTTAATTCGTACCAAGTGCATTTTGGTTTTATGATTTTCTGTAAATTAAATGTGAGAATTTCTATATTTTACAATTTTTTAGGATAACTTAATTTCGTTATTTCATTTTTAATTAATTAGTTTAGAACATAGATTAAAAAAATGTGTTTTAGAATAAAATTTAGATTTAATTCAAATTTAGATTTTTTAAAGTAATTTAGTTTTTATTCTTTTCACTTTTAATTAATTAGTTTAAAATAGATTTCTTTTTAGTAATTAAAAATAGTAAAATCAAAATTCCAAAAATCAAATTGTTCTAATTCGATTAAATCAGAAATTAAGGTTTGCGAAAATATTATTCCCTGTGGAACGAATCTCAAATATTAAAACGATTATCGTGCGCTTGCGATTTTAATTGTATCATTTCCGCCACATCAGATATATTTTTGTAATGCAAGTATAATTAACTTGTATAAAAAAGTTAAAATAAAGGATTTCTAGGAAAAAAGATGTATAGTTTTAAAAAATCATATAAGACGTCTCCACCGTCCTCGTATTCTACTTCCAATAAAATATTTTATTTTATGTATTAATTATATATTTAAACATCTTTTATACGGTCTTATCTAATGAACCGCTTTCTTGTTAAACACAATTATTACTATTGATTAGCTCTCTCGTTAAGACCAAAAACCTAACTTTTACATATAATACTTGTATGATAATGTTTATCCATAAAAATCAAATCCTAAAAATAAAATAAAATTTATAACATCATAAGATATTTTAATAGCTAGTACAATCTTTTATAGTGAGCCGTCTTCCCGTTATACACATTTTGAGCCGCTCTCGTTTGGGATCGAAATTCTAACTTCATTACATGTTATTGATGATATTTATCTTACACAACAATTTTTTTCCTTGAAATCAAAGCCTAAAAAATAGAGTGAATTCCAATTTATACTTTCTAGATTTTCTAAAATTTTTGGAGTTTTAGAAATTGAAAACACATCTTATTTTCTCTTTATATTATAGATACTCCTGTATTTATTTAGGATTCCTGCATGAGATTGTTCTTTTACTCATTGTTCTTTTATTATGTTAACACATCAATTCTTTTCTTTTTAAATACGGTGACTTTTTTCATGACAATATTATTGGATTTATGAATAAATTTTCCTAATATAAGTATAATTAACTTATATAAAAAATATATAATTTAAGAAGATCGTATTTTCTATAAAATATTTAATTATATGCCTGCTCTATATATTCAAACACCTATTCTAGTTCTAGTAGAACTTTTATTTATATATTTTTTCTATAAATTCGAACTCTTATTCTCTATAAATTCGAACTCCTATTCTACTTTCAATAGAACTTTTAATCGTATGCCTTATAAATACTTATTATACTTCCAATAGAACATCTAATCATATGTCTTCCCTATAAATTCGAACTTTTATCCTTTATAAATTTGAACACCTATTCTATTTCTACTTCTAATATGCTAATTGATATTTTTATATTTATTAGTGTTTAAAATTCTAGAAAATTAGAAAAATCGATTGAGACGAAATTCTAACTTCATTACATATTATTGATGATACTTATCTTACACAACAATTTTTTCCCTTGAAATCAAAGCCTAAAAAATAGAGTGAATTCCAATTTATACTTTTTAGATTTTCTAAAAATTTTGGAGTTTTAGAAAATGAAAACACATCTTATTTTCTCTTTATATTATAGATACTCCTGTATTTATTTAGGATTCCTGCATGAGATTGTTCTTTTACTCATTGTTCTTTTATTATGTTAACACATCAATTCTTTTCTTTTTAAATACGGTGACTTTTTTCATGACAATATTATTGGATTTATGAATAAATTTTCCTAATATAAGTATAATTAACTTATATAAAAAATATATAATTTAAGAAGATCGTACTTTCTATAAAATATTTAATTATATGTCTGCTCTATATATTCAAACACCTATTCTAGTTCTAGTAGAACTTTTATTTATATATTTTTTCTATAAATTCGAACTCTTATTCTCTATAAATTCGAACTCCTATTCTACTTTCAATAGAACTTTTAATCGTATGCCTTATAAATACTTATTATACTTCCAATAGAACTTCTAATCATATGTCTTCCCTATAAATGCGAACTCTTATCCTTTATAAATTTGAACACCTATTCTATTTCTACTTCTAATATGCTAATTGATATTTTTATATTTATTAGTGTTTAAAATTCCTGAAAATTAGAAAAATCGATTGAGACGATATTAGAGCGCCACCTAAACTCCCGCTGTCCTCCTTTATATATATATATTGATGATTATTCTTCAACTTTACCTCGTATTGTTAAAATGCACTAGTGTTATTTAATATAATGAAAGATTTTTTTTAATTTGAATTAAAAAATTTAAGACATAAGTTTTGAAGATTTAAAAATTTAAATAATATGATTTGATAATAATTATATATATGTTGTCCGTGATATTTTAAGAAAATGATGAATTTTAGTTTGAAATTCTTGAAAAAATGAAATGTTTTAGCTGAAAAACGTAATCGGTTAGTTATTAGTTATTATAATATTATTATTTTAATTAAATGAAGCTGAAAAAAATTAATTATTTATTAAAAAATAGAAACGGTAACATGTTTTACCTGAAATAGGAAATTTAATAATTATTAGTAATTATAAATAATTAAGTAATGATAATTAAGTAAAATAACATATAATGTCAAGTAAGGGTAAATAAGTAAAATTAATGGAGACCATACCCATCAACCAAAAATTTAATGGTTCGTTTCTTATATAACTAGTTGACTAAATCGCGTTTCGCGGCGACCTTGTAATATTATTTTAAAAAAATTCAAAATATAAATTTAAGAAAGAAATCGAAAAGAATATATTTTTAAATAAATTAATGAACACAATATTGTACAAGTTTTTGTGACGTCCCCGACCCCGGTTTGATTTCCTCTGGAAAGAACCGGCCCGAGAGTCCGTCAAACTACATCACAACCTCCTTAACCTGATAATATAAATTTTTTTTTTCGGCATGAAGTATTCGTAAATAGGACTATCCACCTGTTTTTCAATTCGAAAATTTAACTCTATAACAAAAGTCTATCTCACCAAAGATTGTGTCACACACAACGCATCTCAACTACCATCTACCATTAACTGTAATTTGTACAAATACCAGCCAACTCTGTCCTGACTTACCTCGCATCAACAGACGACCAAAGCCCACAGCCAGTGCTTCAATCTTAAGTGTTAGTCACAGAGGCATGCCTGAATACATCTAATAACAAGCCTAAGTATGTGTAATGCTATGCATTACCTACATGACCTCTTAACTGAGGGAACCTCTAGTTGTAGAGTTTCTATTTGTTCTGTACTTGTAATAGGCATCAAATTCTATCTGTGTAACTGTACCTACTAAGTCAAGAATAAAGCTTGAAAGAAGTTCTAAGGTTCATGCCTCAAGCAAGGGAATGAAGACTGCCAAATAATCACAGTTGGGATTTGAAGAAATGAAGAATTTGCCTAAGTACCAATTCGAGAAGTACATTTGTCTATTCGAGAAGTCTAGCATTCGAGAAGTCTGAAGTTCGATATCTCAGAAGACACTATTCGATATCTCTCAATATGCTATTCGATATCTCAGGGATTCGATATGTCAAAATGCTCTATTCGATATCTCAAGGAGTCCCAGAGAAAAGAGCTATTCGAGAAGTGATTCGATATGTCAAGATAACACTATTCGAGAACTCAGAGTTATCGATCAAGTCAACTCCAGTTCTCGAATCACTTACTTAGTCACTTCTCGAATACATTCTTGAGGACAAAATACTGAAGAATTGTACAAGTCAGAAACCTGCAACAAGCCAGGATACTTTATTTGACTCTGTCCTATAAAGCATGCTGGAAAGCCTACAAAGAAGCTTGGAGAGATAAGACAAGGGACAAGGAGCTGAAGAAGTGGATCTAAACAGGCTTTTCAAAGTCAAATCTGTAGCCGTTTGGACTCTTACTAAAATGAGATAGACAGACTGGAAAGTGCTTTTGTTTTTTTACCTACCTCATTTGTAGCAAGGGGGTGTATCCATGTCTATAAGGATACAGCCTCACTTCCTTAGCTGTTAAGGTTTTGAAGTTTCTCAAATATATCCAGAAAATATCTCTCTGAGAAAAACGAAGCTGAGAATACTATCATTTGTATTCACAGATTGTAGCAACATCTTAATCTAATAAAATATTAGATTAAAGTGATATTGTGTTGTGTTTGTGTTTAATTATCCGCATCTTCATATCTCACACACTCATCACTTATCTTGCTGCAAAGATTCAAAACCGAAGAAAAACTCAAGAATCCATTCACCCCCCCCCCTCTGTATTCTTTTACTGTATTCAATACTCAACAAGTGGTATCAGAGCAGGCTGTTTAATCTAAACAGAAAACGATCATGAGTTCGAATACACCAAAGACTACAGGTACGGTAAAGGTCCCTAAATTCGACAAAGAAAATTACAACCTCTGGAAAATAAAAATGCTGTTGTTCATCAAAGCTGCCAATCCTCTCTACCCTGACATTCTCAAGAATGGTCCATTCATACCACAACAAGAAGTTGCTGAATCCACAGTGGGCGCAGTAGTCATTCCTAGATCATATGTTCCAAAAGAGCCATCCAAATGGACGGACTCAGAGAAGGAAAAGATTGCCCTAGACAGCCACCTCATGTTGTTAATCATAGACTCCTTGGATATGTCGATGTTTGCCAACGTAGCATCATGCAGATCAGCCAAGGACATGTGGAATCACATCGAGGTGTTATGTGAAGGGACAGAGGAGGTAAGAGAAAATAAGAAACAGATACTGGTCACACAGTATGAGGCGTTCATGGCACAGCCCAAGGAAAGTATCACTGATGTGTTTGAAAGATTTCACAAGCTGGTGACTGAGCTCCAAATGAATGGGAAGGTTTACAGCACTAAGGAATTAAATATGAAGTTTCTACTATCGTCACCAAACCATCTAGAGCAAAGGGTCATATCTCTAAGAGAAAGAGATTTGAACAAAGTCACGTATGATGTGCTCTATGGGGTTTTAAAGACACACGAGCTTGAGTTGCTTCAAAAGAGGGCTATCCAAGCTAACCAAGGCAGAATGATAAACACATCCTGTGCCTTGATTGTCAACAAATCTATTCAAGACCTGGAAGCATCTGCAAGTCAGCTGAGAATAGAAGAGATAGTAGATGATGAAGAAACTGAGGAAGTAGTGACTGAACCTTCTGATGACAAGGAAGAAGATGAGTTCTACACTCTTGAAGAGCTGGATGGCATGGAAAATACATCATATGCTTTTATGGCTAGAAAATTTCCAAACATCAGATTCAAGAGGAATCAGCCCTTCAAGCCTAGACCTCAAAATCATTCATTCAACAAGGGCAAGGCACCTATGAAAACAAACAAGAACAGATTCAAAACCAGCTATGTGGATAGGTCATCTGTAAGATGTTATAGATGCAATGACCTAGGGCATTTTGCCAGTGAATGCAAGAAGCCTAAAAAGAAGGATAAGGAGTTTCTTGAGCTTGAAGCTAAGTATGAGGCCCTTCTAAAGAAGCAGACACCAGGTAAGGCTTACATAGCTGAAGGGAAGTGTTGGGATGATTCTGACAGTGATGGGGAAGAACAAGAATTCTGCAACTATGCCTTGATGGCCAATTCCAAGGAAGAACCATCTGCATCAGACTCACAGGGCAAAGAAAGTAAAAAGAAGGTCATGTGGATTTTGGACAGTGGATGCTCAAATCATATGACTGGTGATATGGCCCTGCTATCACAGTATGAGGAAAAGGCTGGCCCAATGGTTGCTTTTGGAGATGACAGCATCGGCAACACACTGGGATATGGCAAGTTGGAAATTGGAAATGTCATCATTGAGAATGTAGCACTGGTCAAGGGGCTCAAGCATAATCTACTGAGTGTTGGTCAATTCACTGACAGAGGCTTCAAAGTGAACTTTGACAAAGATGAATGTTTGATCACCCACAAGAAGACTGGTGATTTTGCTCTGTCTGGAGTAAGGAAGGGAAGCCTGTTTGTAGCCAACTTGGACTCTGCAAGCAAGGACACAATTTGTTGCTTCTACTCAAAAGCATCAAATGAAGACAGTTGGCTGTGGCACAAGAAGCTATCACACCTGAACTTCAAAGCCATTAATTCCCTAGTCAAAAGGGAGTTAGTGAGAGGCATGCCCACACTTGAATTCTGTCAAGAAGGAGTGTGTGAGGCGTGTCAAAAGGGAAAAATGAAAAGATCAAGCCACAAGTCAAAAACAGTGACATCTATAACCAAGCCCCTGCAACTGATTCATATGGATTTGTTTGGGCCTGTCAATATTATGTCACTAGGAAGGAAGAAGTATGCTCTAGTGATGGTTGATGATTTTACAAGGTATACATGGGTAGAATTTCTGGCATCAAAGGATGAGGCTCCACAAGTAATCATTGAGCACATAAAGAAAGTTGACAAAGAAGCAAAGGCCATAAATGCAAGTGTGATTGCATTAAGAAGTGATAATGGGACAGAATTCAGAAATGCCATGCTTGGAGCATTCTGCAAAGAAAATGGTATTTCTCAACAATTCTCAGCTCCAAGGACTCCACAACAAAATGGAGTTGTTGAGAGAAAGAATAGGACTCTGATAGAGGCTGCTAGAACAATGCTACTTGATGCAAAGATGCCTACATGTTTTTGGGCTGAGGCTGTGAGCACTGCATGCTACATCCAAAACAGAACCCTCATCAACAAAAACACTGGAAAGACACCTTACAACTTGATGACTGGAAAGAAGCCTACTCTAAAGTATGTTCATACTTTTGGAAGCAAGTGCTTTGTGCTAAAAGATAATTCAGAATATGTTGGTAAGTTTGATGCAAAGGTATTTGAAGGAATCTTTCTTGGCTATTCTATGGAAAGAATTGCATACAAAGTTTATGTCATTTGTCAAAAGAAAGTAATGGAGAGCACAGATGTAACATTTGATGACAGCAAACTACCTGGATTAGAAGAAGCCAACAATGAAGATAAAGATCCCTTGAAGTTTGACAATCTAGATGATTCTGATGAGGAGATTGAAAGTGAATCTGAACTCATAATCCAACAAACTCAAGTGAATGAAGAACCTGTGTCAACCAACAATGAAGAAACAAGCATCCAAGATACACCTGTGAGGAGTGACAACTTCACAGGGGGAGGAAATGTAGATGATCATGATCTAAATGATGAAGCAACATCAAGGATGAGAAATCAATCTGAACATACAAGGAAATGGGATAGATCACACACTGCAGATCAAATAATTGGAAATCCAAATGCAGGAGTAAGGACAAGAAGAGCAACTATAAATGAATGTCTCTATGGCTGCTTTCTATCCCAAGTTGAGCCTAAGAAACTTGATGATGCATTGTTGGATCCTGACTGGATAATTGCTATGCAAGAGGAGCTAAATCAATTTGAAAGGAGCAAAGTATGGGAACTAGTGCCTGCACCAAAGGATAGAACCGTTGTTGGAACTAAATGGGTTCTAAGGAATAAGATGGATGAAAATGGTGTAGTCATAAGAAACAAAGCAAGGTTGGTTGCAAAAGGATACTCTCAACAGGAAGGTATTGACTATGATGAGACCTTTGCCCCTGTTGCTAGACTAGAAGCCATCAGAATTTTCTTGGCATTTGCTGCACATTCTAATTTCAAGGTCTATCAAATGGATGTCAAGAGTGCATTCCTGAATGGGGAGTTGGAAGAAGAAGTATATGTGCAACAACCACCTGGCTTTGAGGATCCACAGTTTCCCCACTTTGTCTACAGATTACTTAAAGCATTGTATGGACTCAAGCAAGCTCCTAGGGCATGGTATGACACACTATCACAATTTCTACTGGAGAATCAATTCACTAGAGGCACACTGGACAAGACACTGTTCTACAAGAAACATGGTGATGATATTATCCTAGTTCAAATCTATGTGGATGATATCATATTTGGCTCTACAAATGAGAAGCTGTGTGAAAAATTCTCTAAGCTCATGCAAAGCAGATATGAGATGAGTATGATGGGAGAATTAACATTCTTTCTTGGACTGCAAGTGAGTCAAAGGAAGGATGGCATTTTTATAAGTCAAACCAAATACATTAAAGATTTACTGAAGAAATTTGATTTGGAAGAATGCTCACCTGCGAAGACACCCATGGCCACTGTCACCAAGTTAGATGATGATGCTAAGGGCAAAAAGGTAGATATCTCAATCTACAGAGGCATGGTCGGTTCTCTACTCTACCTCACTGCTAGTAGGCCAGATATCATGTTTGCTACATGCTTATGTGCAAGGTTTCAATCAAACCCAAAGGAATCACACATGATAGCTATAAAAAGGATCTTCAAATATCTGAAAGGCACACCAAACTTGGGGTTATGGTATCCTAAGGACACAGGGTTCAATCTGGTTGGTTATTCTGATGCTGATTATGCTGGATGCAGAGTGGATAGGAAAAGCACATCAGGTAGCTGCCAGTTTCTTGGCCAAAGGTTAGTCTCTTGGTACAGCAAGAAACAACAATCTGTGTCAACTTCCACAGCTGAAGCTGAATACATAGCTGCTGGAAGTTGCTGTGCTCAAGTGCTTTGGATTAGAAACCAACTTAGAGATTATGGACTTGTGTTGGAAAGAATTCCTATCATGTGTGACAACACAAGTGCAATCTCTATAGTTGCCAATCCTGTCAATCATTCTAGAACAAAGCACATTGACATCAGATATCATTTCATAAGGGAGCATGCAACTAATGGAACCATTGAGTTACATTATGTTCCCACAGAAAAACAACTAGCTGACATATTCACTAAGCCATTAGATGAAGCCACCTTCACTAGGCTGGTCAGTGAGATTGGAATGCTGAATTCTTCGAATTCTGGCTAAGTGAATATATCAACTAGATTGTTGCAGCAGTAAATACTTACCTTATCAAATGCTCAATATTTTTAAAAGTAAGTATTGGCTGGAGTATGATGTATAAATATTCCAATGCTGCACATGTTGAAAATCATACATCTTTAGCTTGAAATTTCTGTGAAATTTTGAGAAAATCACTATTTAATTTAGTAGAATATTCTTCAGTGAATATTTCTGGTAAATTTTAAAAGATAGTGAAAATTGAATTTTATGAGTGAAAAGTATAGTTCGATAAGTCAGACTTCTCGAATGGTTCATTGTTATGTCTTGGCTCGAGTTCTCGAATAGGCCTATCTAGAACCCTCTTGAGTTCTCGAATAGTGTCTTTTAGAGAAATCGAATAGCACACTTTGAGTTCTCGAATAGAGTATTTTAGTTCTCTAATGATAGAGTTCTCGAATACTGCATTTGAGTTATCGAATCATTTGAAAAGGCTGATCTTTCGCTGACACTTAATCGCTTTTTGGATTTATATTCAAAACTTCATTTCACTCATATATTCTTAACTTTGAATTTTCTTCTGAGTTAAATCACTGCCAGCTGTGAGTTAAAAACTGTCTGAGATATCGAATAAGCCTTTCTTGACTTCTCGAATAGTTGTTTCATACTTCTCGAATGACTTGTCGCTACAGAACACTTATCTATCGACAACTCAAGACATTCATACATATACATTCAACTTCACAACTATTCAATTCTTTTCGTTCGATTTCTCAAGCACCTCAACTCCTGAAACCTCTGAAAAACCCTAACTGCGAATTTCTTCTTCAATCCTAATTCTCTTTTCTTCTCTACCCAAATGGCAAACCCTAAACTCACCATATCATTCCAAACTAATTTCATCGCAATCACCAGTGATGTGGAAGCACCGAATGCCAATTTCAAGTGCTTTGTTCGGTGGTTGTCTGAATCATACATCAAGAGTGCGCTCTCAGCCAACCCAACTCTGTACATAGATCTATTGGAACAATTCTGGAGGACTGCTACTGTGGAGGTCATCGCTCTTGAGAATGCTATCACTTCTTATATTGTTCACTGCAAGATTCAAGGAGAGGATATCACTATCACCACTGCAGACATGAATCAAGCCTTGGATATGCAGCAAGAGACGTATGATGCTCTGGCCTCCAATGATGAGTTGGAAGAATTCTTTGACTTCATCAACTACTCTGATACTATCAAGCTGGGAAAGTTGAATAGGAAGTTCTTAAGGAAAGAATGGAGCTTTGTATTTGCTACACTCCTTCATGTATTCACTGCACGGAAGTCAAGCTTTGATCAGATTAGTACACCCGTGCAGCAGCTTGCCTATGCCTTGGCTCATGGGAGAAAGATAGATGTTGGACTTCTCATCCTACAGGAACTCTATGGGAGACTTGGTCAGACCACAGCCAAGAGAGGTAATGAAATTTTCTTTCCTCGCTTTATTCAATCAGTGCTTAACTTTAAAAATGCTTCTTTGATTGAATTGCCTGGAGTAGATAAGAGTAAAATAGGCTATCCTAGGTCCATGACCAAACTCATTTTTGGTAATTTGGAGACTAGGAATGATGTGGATGTAAGACTTAGCATAACTCCCCACATGGAGGATTTGTTTAGGTCTTACCCCCACAACATGCCAATATTTGATTCTAAATCTCAGTTAGCACAGCCTAAGCAAGGAGAACAAAGTGCTAACCCAAGGCCTGCTAACCAACCCCCCCAGCCAAACACTCTATCCAGCAAAGAGCCAACTGCATCATCCTCTCAAAAGGGTGATGTTAGTAAAAAGAAGAGAAAACAGGTTGCTTCTGAACCTTTAGAAATCTTAACTGAAGCAGCCTTGGCTGTAGAACTAGGGTTAGAAAGTGAGAAACCTGAGTTACCTATCATAAGCCTAAAGAAGAAGAAGAAGTCTAAAACCACCTCTTCAGTCACTCAAATGGCTGAAGTTGTAAAATCAGGGGCACACAGCTCACTAGATGTATCCTCTCAACAGGATGCATCTATAGAATCAAGCATCCTCCCCAATGCACCTATCTGTAAAGAGTCAGCACAAGGGAGTGATAAGGCTGGCACAACACTGAGTGGAGAGCACATCATAACTGAAACTCCCTCTATTTCTCAGGGGAAGTTGCCAAAATCTTGTCTACAACACACTTCTCTTTCAGAATCTACCACTCATATTTCTTTGAAGCCTGCAACTCAAGCAATTGAGGAGCAAGGCATTGATCATCAAGAATTCTTTTCCTTTGATGAGCCAATGAATTCAAGTGACTTGGTGCATGACACCTTGCTCACCACCCAGGTACCACATTTGGATGGTCAGGGAATGCATGCTGGGGCATATCCTAATGACACCATCACAAACACAGAGGATTCACTAGTTCTTACTAGAGACTCTGTGCCTGTGTCAACTACTGTTGTAACTCATCCCACTTCTGTGGAGACAACAGTAGTAGAGTCTGTTCATCCGGTTGCAGAAGTTGCATCTGTAACTGAGGAGCCTAGCAAGCCTAGCTCTAGCTCTAACTTTTTGTCTCAATGGCTGAAGCCTGTGCAACATGACAGTGCTTCAGGATCAGGGTCTGTTCCACCACAATTGACGGTTGAAGCACTTCAAAGCTTAGTTGTGGATCAGATCCCTGAGTTCACAAAAATTGCTCAGCACCTTCTCACTGCAAACATGCCCAATCCAGACTATGAAGCTATTCTCCTATGTCACAAAGAGGATGTAGAGCTACAGAAGGAGAAAATCATAGATGAAACTGAGAGAGATGGGAATATCGATGCTTGGCTGCAAGGAACCAATTCAATCCCTCTCTCAGAAGGTCTCCAGTATCTCAGAGAAGAGTACATCACTTCACTAGGGTCCAATGCCAAATCTCTCAACCCTACTGATGTGTTTGAAGCAGTGAATGACAGCTATAAAGGCATTCTCAAGGCTGCACACTATCTTGGTAAAGGCTTAAAGACAGAAATTAATGAAGTGTGTTCAGCTACAACCAAGGAGGTGCATGAGATCAAGAGGACTTTTGATGCTAAATTCCCTCAATTGGAGACTGTGCTCAAGGACATTCGAACCTGCAATGCTACTTGCACCAGGATGGACAATGGTTTAGCTATTCTCAAGGATGCTGTCACAGGTCTGGGGCACAAATTTCAATCCTTATCAGATCAGACAACTGATGCCAATGCCATGCTCAGGACCCTCTTTGCAAATCAATATGGAGACAAGCTGGTCACTGAGGTTCCTGTGCATGAGATGTCAAGGTTCGAAGTGCAGAGACTGAAGGATCAATCCCTATCTGGTTTTAAGGCCAATGAACTCTTCACTAAAGTGGATACTCTTGAAAAGGAGGTAGTCTCTCTCCACAAGTCCAATGCTCATCTTACAGACACTGTGACAACTCTGACTGAGCAGTTGAACACTCAAGCCACCACCACAGCTGATGTCCTTCTGCATCAACAATCAATGTTGTCTGCAATGATGAAGCACATGGGTCTTCCCCTACCTGATGAATCTTCAACTCCAAAGGTGCATCCTACAGTCCCTGTGTCTGTCAACAAGCCTAAGGGGGAGAAGAGGATATCAAAGAACTCAATTCCAAAGGGGGAGAGATCACTAGAAAAGGGCATCAAGATCACTGAGGGTGGCCATCAGAGAACTTTGAAATCTACTACTCATGTGCCTGGAAAAGGAAAGGACAAAGTTGATGTGCCTCCCACTTCTCTGCCAGTTGTCACTCTACCAACTGTGCACATCACTACTCCTGATGGTCAAAGGCAGTCTATTACAACCACAGTGGTTGCAGGGAGTATGCCATCTGACAAGCCTCAAATCTCAATATCTAAGAGTGCCAAGCCAGTAGAAGTGAAGGTGGTCACTGAGGCCAAGCTACAAGAAATTGCAAACTCAAATGTCTATCATGATGATGCATTCTTGGAGCTTCTGAAAGTCTCTAGAGAACAGGCTGGTGATGCTCTGCTATATCATGAGAGTTTGAAGAGTCAGATTGACTGTCTCACTGTAGTACCAAGGAGGCTTAATGATCTATGGCTCAAGGAGATATTGATGGTAGGAAAGAACAAGATATGGCACTTAACCATCAATACTCTACAGAGTCTAAAGCACTCAGAAGTGAATGTGCTCCTTGGACTAATTGAGAAGGGAAATGAGAACAACAAGAGTCTTCATGATGAATTGAGGAATGGTCAACCTTCAAGGCTACCTGAAGTTTTCACAGATCCTAGAACTATTATCTACCAGGCTGGAACAAGAATTGAAGATATCAAGCAGCTGGTCATTCCTAAGCATCTAACTCCTCAAAATAAAAATCTCATCATAGCCATCATTGAGAAACTGATCAAGAAGAAGGGATCTAGAACAGCAGAAGAATTAGAAGCTATATCTTATCTCAGGTCATATATTGCAACTGGCATTGTATCTGAGACTGCTAAGTTCAACCCAAGCAAAGATCAAGACAAGGATGAAGATAAAAGTGATGGAAGGAGAAGATATCACAGGAGTAATAAGGGTGATGAAGACAAGAAGAAGAAGAAGGATGATGAGAAGAGGAAGAATGATGATGATCAAGGTAAAGGCTCTGAGAGGAAAAGTGGAAGACAGCAAGCCTCAGGCATTGCTGACAGTAACCTCACCACAACACAAGACTCTAAGTCTAGGGTGAATGCTGCCAGTAGTGACCTTTCAAAATTTGCATCTATGGCTTCTGCAACTGTCTTGCCACCTCAAGAAGAGAAGAAGATTCAAGTCAAGAAACCATCTGTATGTTTCAAAAAGCAAACTGCTAATGGAATACTACAATGGTCTACAAACAAAGGTCACATACTGCTGCCAAGTAATCATGTAAAAAGAATCAAGTTCAAGCAAGCTGCAAGGAAATCAAAGCCAACCATATCAAAAACCCTGACAATCTATCCAGGCCTAAAACTCCAACCACTAGATGAAGATTATGATGTAGACCAACTGCAATTTTTGCAAGCTCAAAGAATCTATCATGTTGCCATTGTTGATAATTGCCTTGAGATTAAATATTCGGATGGAAGGGAGGAGAAATTCAAACAAGGAGGATGTCAACACTGGGGCAAGCTATATGACATAGAGAGAATCATTGCACTGTTGAGCTCAGAAGATAAAGTGGAGAGAGTATGGAAACTGGAGCTAATTGATTTTGTGAAAATGAAGAGAGATCATGAAGAAAAAGTCAGAAAAGAGTGTTTTGAGAAATGGCTGGCAAGGGAGAAAGAAATTGAGAGACTGGAAAGTGAAGCAGAAAAGCTGAGGAAAAAGGGTTTGTGTAGAGTTCAGTTCAACCCCTACATGGTAAAGTATAGGAGGAGGAATGGAAATCAAGTCAACATCAGAATGAATCTACTCAACCACTATCCTGCAAATATTCTGGAACCAGTACTTGAAGATTTCAAAGACTCAATTTTGCTTGAAGAATTGGATGCTATGGCAGAAATAATAAAAGCTATGGATGAGAATACAAGGAAGGAGAAAGAAAGAAGAGAGAAAGAATATGATGAATTTCAAGCCAAAGCTATGGAAAGGGAATCAAAAGACAATGGCTAGTTCTTCATCATAGGCTGTAAGATTACTCACTCTGTAGTTCTATCCAAATTGCTGATGGAAATTCATACCTGTACTGTCAAGTTTTATCTTTATGTATGATAGGCTTGTTATCAGACATGAAATTGTGACTAAGGGTCTTACTCACAATTTGGGGGAGATTGTTAGTCACAGAGGCATGCCTGAATACATCTAATAACAAGCCTAAGTATGTGTAATGCTATGCATTACCTACATGACCTCTTAACTGAGGGAACCTCTAGTTGTAGAGTTTCTATTTGTTCTGTACTTGTAATAGGCATCAAATTCTATCTGTGTAACTGTACCTACTAAGTCAAGAATAAAGCTTGAAAGAAGTTCTAAGGTTCATGCCTCAAGCAAGGGAATGAAGACTGCCAAATAATCACAGTTGGGATTTGAAGAAATGAAGAATTTGCCTAAGTACCAATTCGAGAAGTACATTTGTCTATTCGAGAAGTCTAGCATTCGAGAAGTCTGAAGTTCGATATCTCAGAAGACACTATTCGATATCTCTCAATATGCTATTCGATATCTCAGGGATTCGATATGTCAAAATGCTCTATTCGATATCTCAAGGAGTCCCAGAGAAAAGAGCTATTCGAGAAGTGATTCGATATGTCAAGATAACACTATTCGAGAACTCAGAGTTATCGATCAAGTCAACTCCAGTTCTCGAATCACTTACTTAGTCACTTCTCGAATACATTCTTGAGGACAAAATACTGAAGAATTGTACAAGTCAGAAACCTGCAACAAGCCAGGATACTTTATTTGACTCTGTCCTATAAAGCATGCTGGAAAGCCTACAAAGAAGCTTGGAGAGATAAGACAAGGGACAAGGAGCTGAAGAAATGGATCTAAACAGGCTTTTCAAAGTCAAATCTGTAGCCGTTTGGACTCTTACTAAAATGAGATAGACAGACTGGAAAGTGCTTTTGTTTTTTTACCTACCTCATTTGTAGCAAGGGGGTGTATCCATGTCTATAAGGATACAGCCTCACTTCCTTAGCTGTTAAGGTTTTGAAGTTTCTCAAATATATCCAGAAAATATCTCTCTGAGAAAAACGAAGCTGAGAATACTATCATTTGTATTCACAGATTGTAGCAACATCTTAATCTAATAAAATATTAGATTAAAGTGATATTGTGTTGTGTTTGTGTTTAATTATCCGCATCTTCATATCTCACACACTCATCACTTATCTTGCTGCAAAGATTCAAAACCGAAGAAAAACTCAAGAATCCATTCACCCCCCCCCCTCTGTATTCTTTTACTGTATTCAATACTCAACATTAAGTCAACCTACGACTTCAGTACGTGACGTACGACTACTAAATCAAACACCAGCTCTGCTGGTCCATCACTTCTTTCTACTTTCCCACGGATCCTTCTGAACTCTTCGGTATCTCCTGTGATAATTTATAAAATAAAGGAATGAGCTATAAAGCTCAGCAAGTATATTTTGTAGTGATCCACTGAGGTGTTATAAAATAATTTAGTTTTGAAAATCATTCTCACTACATAGTTTATAATGAAATATAACTCACACCGAAATCAGAGTTCTGCCAATATATCATCATTACACGGTGTATAATAAAATATAAACTCATACCGAAATCACAGTTCTACCAAAGTATTCGTCTTTTAAAATAGAATAATAATTTTGTAAACAATTTTATTCACAATAATCCGAACTCGACACAATTTCACAGTACACTGAATCTTAAGGCCCTTTCACAATATTGCATATAAGCAATCCACATCATTTCACAATTCACAGTTTATAATGAAAATATAAACTTCACAATTTATGTGAGGAAAAACTGGGCATTCTACACACGACAAGTTCATCAGGTTCTACTAGTGGGGGTCCCCGGCCTTTACTTCCTATTTCGGGAAGTTCACAAAGTTTCCATTTCTGGAAGTTCTACCATGGTCTCCATTTCTGGAGGTTCTACTATTCCCATTTTGGGAGTGACTCACTAGCAATGCCAGTCTGCTCAGTTTTCCTCAAAATCACATTTCAACATATACTAATTAAAGCAATTTAACGAGTATTCATAATATTATAAATATCACACTTCAAACACTTCGATTTAAAAGATACATTTCTTTTAAAATCCACAAATCCACATTTCTACTTGAAACTAGATTTCTTCTAAAATCCACAATTTCACATTTATACGCGCATAAAACAAAATACGCATAGGGTTTAAAACAGAATAAATACGTTAATAGAAATATAACGCATTATCTTCAAGTTATCACAGCAAGATATACTTACAACCACCGCTATCCAAGCAGTCCAACCGTTCCTCACCCACGTTTCCAATAACCTGGACAAGCATCATCAAACTCTTCAATCACATATTCTCAATTTATTCTACTCACACTTTACAAAGTAACTAATCGTAACGGTCAAATTCTACAACTCAACTTGTTTCCCAAATATCCACTAAAATCAATAACATCTTCTTAGGTCACAATTCACCGAATAAGCTTCTATTTCTTACTAATCAATACTCCAACTATTTCACAGCTTGCTCCTCAAAATCCGTATTTATAAAATCCCACGCTTAAAAATTACGGTTACAAGTCTCATAAATTCTACACCTTTATTAGGCTTGAGTTACAGCCCTTTTTACCGAAAATTGGGCATGACCTTTTCGTAATTAGACGCTACCCGATGTCACAGCACCTCAACAATCAATTCTAATTAATCACCAATAACCCAATTATCAATCCATACCCCACCAATTTCTACAAATCCACTTTTACAAATCAAGCACAATTTATCACTCAAATCGGCTACTTTAAAAACTAAACTCCAAAAATATTAACTCCACTATTTCAGAAATTCCCAAATTAATTACGTAAATCTAACTTCTAAATATTCGACAAAACCCCAAATTAATCTCTATGATTTACAACTACAATATTTAACGAGTCTTCAAAATTAACTCCGAAATACCAAAAATTTCTCGAAATTGCATCTTCAAAATAATGAATTTAAAACACCCACTTACGGTGCAAAACATGCACACCACTATCGAACTATCACGCTTCTCCGGTGACCACTACGGCTGCCCCGTATACACATTTTCTTTTTCCGCGAACATTTGCCATTTTCACGACCACGCACCACCTCCATCTTTTCCGATTTTTCTGTCCTACTTCCCTGCATCTCTCCGAAATCTCTCACTGTAAATCATTTCTTCTACCTTCCGTGATGCTCCCTCTTAAATATCTCTGCATCTCTCCCAATATCAAGAAATCTCTCCAGCTTTTTCTCTCCCTCTCTCTTTCCCTCTATCTTTCTTTCTTTCTCCATCTTCACCAATCTGTTTCGCCTATCTGCCCACATCTCTCTGATATCTCTCCATGTAAATCTCTTCTTCTATCTTCCCTAATGCTCCCTTTGAAATATCAATACATCTCTCCCAATATCAAGCAATCTCTCCCGTATTTTCTATCCTGCGTTTTTTTTTTCTATCCTTCCATCTCTCCCTCTCTTTCTTTCTCTTCTATCTCTCTCCCTCTCTTCTCTCCTGCACAACACCACTAGCCACCATGTCTCTCATTCACCCCTGCCACCATAGAACACATATACACACACCCACCAAAACACATACATACACATATATATATACACAAAAATGCACACACATACCACACACCATCTCCCTTCTTCCTCCCTTCTCTTCAACCCGCCACCACCACCGCCACGGTGGTGGCCTTTTCCGGCCGCGCCTCACACCTGCCCCACACATCAAACATACTCCCATGCCGCACATACACAACACATCACACATACACACACGAATTGCACAACCCAAAAACACATCATCTTCTCTTCCTCAATTTCTTTTCTTCAATTCAAACCCCCAAATTCAATTTACAAACCCTAATTTTCTTTCTTCCCCCAATTCCCTTTTCTCTCCCCCCGTTCTTTTTTTTTTCAGCGTGTGTTATGTTTGTCTAAATGGGCTTGGCCCAATACATATATATTAGCTGCTAGTAGCTTCTCTCGGTCCAAATAAAATACTACTTATTCGTTTTATCTCCTTTTTATTCCATTCCTAATTGTTTTAGTAAAACAATTATCTCCCAAATTTTCCAAAATAATTATACCCTTAAACTCAATAAAATAAAGTCATCAAATCTCCAAAATCTCGTATTTTAATTAATTACGAGCCCACTTGCAAAATTCCCGAAAATAATTCCTAAAAATCATCTACCGTCAAATAATTAATATTTGACATAATAATTCCATTCTCAACCAATAAAAGAAATCATTCCTTAAAGTCCATAATTTATCGTCTCGGTCTCTAAATTCTTCACTATTCCCAAAACGATTCAAAATTTAATCGCAATAAATTTGATTCCAAATAAAATAATCAAAATTAATATTTTCGGACTCGGGATGTTACATCCTTCCCCTCTTAGAAAAATTTCGTCCTCGAAATTGAGCTCACCTAGTCTCATCAAAACAAAGTAGGATACTTCCTCCTCATACTATCTTCTGGTCTCCAAGTTCTTCTTTAACATAATGACTTTGTCACATAATATTCATTACAGGTATTACCTTCATTCTTAATATCTGCTCCCGTCGATTCATAGTCTCTACATGGTTTTCTCAAATTTTAAACTCTCTTGAACACCTATCGGTTCATATTCCAATTCCTGGCCAACTCTTCAACTTGAAAGTTGTTCTGCAGTACTTCTCACAACGCTATCTCTTCACATAATTTCAGCAATAGCTCATAATCTTCTTCTAGAATAATTATAACAATCTTCAAAAGAATATCATCAATAATTCATCACAATCATCACACAAGGATTAAGAAAATGAGTATTCAGACATGATAGGTTCACAAATTCTACTAGTGGGGTTCCCGACCAGCTAACCAACCGGTTAAGCTTCACTTCCAACAAGGAAGCATCAACAATTCACGATATCAATGTAAGAATACTCACTTCTCATCCAACAATCATCAATCAAAAATCAAGATATCCCTCACGGTCGGAAATCAACAGTAATTCAGTACACACATATACTTACTCATCATCATTTGTATGTATCTCCCATTTGAGAATACACACCCACTTTATCATCGCAATCATTATATTTTCTTTATAATTCAACATCATCTCAAGTACTTGTAATATGGTCTTTCACCAGTCATCAATACGTAACTCTACCGTCATCCACATGTCGCGTTCTACATGATCTATTTGTACGATACAAAAAGGTAAAGATCTACAAGCTAGCATACACATAGTCTCCAACAAAACTGTAACAACAGAAATTATCATCACGGTCATTAGCATCCTCCTCTTGTAGTTCTTAAAATCATTACCAAAAAGCATATCATCAAGATTTTTTTTTTTAACATCAGTCCTATCCATTTATGGAATCCTGGCATCAATTCACATCGTTCTTAATCTCTAAGCTGAATATCATTTCATCCTGACATAAAACATACCCATGATGCTATCTATCATGTATCTCGACTCTTACTACTGGCTTCTAATATATCGACATCTCTCGATGCATCAAAATTTTCCGCACGGTGCAACAGTCACTATCTGAGGTAGAACCGCAGTCTCTGCGAAATTGAAACTAGCGGATAAAACAACATCAACAGCTATCTAAATAATTAATCAACATCAATAGAGACAAGAAGTCTAAGCGATTCAGACCCACATACGCTATCACATCCTCGAATAACAAGATACTAAATCCTCAAATACTTGAATTCTCAAGAATCCCAAAAATTTCCTTAATTCTCCTAATATCATCCTCAATCAACAATCTATATCCTCAAATTCTCGTACCAGTAACTAGCAGAGTAAAACCTCGAACAACAATCTATCTCTCCAGTTGCTAACATCATTCTCATTATAATATATCCAGATTGCACACTATATATATATATATTCCCAAAAATTTATCAATCACTGTTATTCTCAATAAGTATCTTTAGGATCTAATCACAAGATCCCAATTTAATCCACCAATCCTCAAATGTCATCATATTCCAAGTTCATCATATAACATCCTAAAAATTTCTCATACGTCCATTTGGTTTTTCTAAACTTTTTGTCATCTCTCCTTCTCCTTTTCTTCTTTCCAAACTATGTCACACTTGTGATGCCTTCATTTAAACTTAATAACCTTTCTCCTTCATATACGCTGACAATAATTTAACTCAACTTAATAATATATTCTCAATTTCTATTCATCCCAAAATTCTTATGTCAACCTCAATCCATGTCACAATATCAATTTTAAAGGAATCTATACATCGTCACTCGAAATACTTAATCTTGAATCCATCATACACGTCTCAATGATTTTTCCCAAAAGTTCCTTGTATCAATGTATTCTATCACATTCTTATCACCAATAACAACCAAAACCTCATATACTAAAAATCTTAAATCCCAATATCGTCTACAATCTCAAAAGAATGCTCTTAAAAATTAATAACCTCATAATCCTCAAATATTGAAATAAATATTAGTCTATGTCCACAATAACAAAGCTCGCTTCTCAAATACAAATATCCATTCGTAGTTGCTAAAATCACATCATCAACAATGTTCTAGTTCCCAAAATCCTTACATTCAGGGTTACACGTCTTATCCCCGAACAAAAATTAAATCCCAAAAGATATCCTCAGAGTCGTGTCAAAAATCCGAAAAATAATTATTGCTCCCCCAAAGCAATCACATCAACTATTATCATGCACTTTACATTAAAACGCTTCTAATTCCCACACATTCGTGAATTCATCATATATATTCAATAATATTCTATCTAAAATCTTATTAGAATAAAATTCCAAAACTCATGGTTTTCCTCACTACTAATCCTTGATCAATATCTCCTCGAACAACAAGATCACATACCAAAAATCACATCTTCCAATAATAATCTAGTTGTCAAATCGTATGTCCAATTCTGCAAGTTTATCTCCTCAAAACAATTTAAATCCTCAAACAAGAAATAAGCACTATCATAGAATTATATATCCTTAAAGAATTTCGCACTTCTCAAAAATCACATGTATCGCTAAATGATCTCCAACATTCCTCAAAAGTATTTCGATAACCTATATTCTCAAAATTGAGTTATGCTATAAAATCCTCAATTTCTTAACCAATATCTTTGATGAGTATACTTATTGTCTTACTCCTTGGTACCAAATCTAGTAATCCCCTATAAACTCTACACGAGGCCTCATGCTCTTCAACATTTACTAAGGATCTTACCAACTCAAGACCCTAATACTTAACCTCTCTTTCCTTACGAGAAACCTTTGCTCTGACAATCTTATTCCTCGACAACTTCAATTCTACACATCCCTTTTTTAATTCCTTATTTCCATGACAATTTCAGTCATACAACACTTTATCTTTGTACATATCTTACTCTTCTACTCCATAACTCTGATACCACCTGTGACGTCCCCGACCCCGGTTTGATTTCCTCTGGAAAGAACCGGCCCGAGAGTCCGTCAAACTACATCACAACCTGCTTAACCTGATAATATAAATTTTTTTTTTTGGCATGAAGTATTCGTAAATAGGACTATCCACCTGTTTTTCAATTCGAAAATTTAACTCTATAACAAAAGTCTATCTCACCAAAAATTGTGTCACACACAACGCATCTCAACTACCATCTACCATTAACTGTAATTTGTACAAATACCAGCCAACTCTGTCCTGACTTACCTCGCATCAACAGACGACCAAAGCCCACAGCCAGTGCTTCAATCTTAAGTCAACCTACGACTTCAGTACGTGACGTACGACTACTAAATCAAACACCAGCTCTGCTGGTCCATCACTTCTTTCTACTTTCCCACGGATCCTTCTGAACTCTTCGGTATCTCCTGTGATAATTTATAAAATAAAGGAATGAGCTATAAAGCTCAGCAAGTATATTTTGTAGTGATCCACTGAGGTGTTATAAAATAATTTAGTTTTGAAAATCATTCTCACTACATAGTTTATAATGAAATATAACTCACACCGAAATCAGAGTTCTGCCAATATATCATCATTACACGGTGTATAATAAAATATAAACTCATACCGAAATCACAGTTCTACCAAAGTATTCGTCTTTTAAAATAGAATAATAATTTTGTAAACAATTTTATTCACAATAATCCGAACTCGACACAATTTCACAGTACACTGAATCTTAAGGCCCTTTCACAATATTGCATATAAGCAATCCACATCATTTCACAATTCACAGTTTATAATGAAAATATAAACTTCACAATTTATGTGAGGAAAAACTGGGCATTCTACACACGACAAGTTCATCAGGTTCTACTAGTGGGGGTCCCCGGCCTTTACTTCCTATTTCGGGAAGTTCACAAAGTTTCCATTTCTGGAAGTTCTACCATGGTCTCCATTTCTGGAGGTTCTACTATTCCCATTTTGGGAGTGACTCACTAGCAATGCCAGTCTGCTCAGTTTTCCTCAAAATCACATTTCAACATATACTAATTAAAGCAATTTAACGAGTATTCATAATATTATAAATATCACACTTCAAACACTTCGATTTAAAAGATACATTTCTTTTAAAATCCACAAATCCACATTTCTACTTGAAACTAGATTTCTTCTAAAATCCACAATTTCACATTTATACGCGCATAAAACAAAATACGCATAGGGTTTAAAACAGAATAAATACGTTAATAGAAATATAACGCATTATCTTCAAGTTATCACAGCAAGATATACTTACAACCACCGCTATCCAAGCAGTCCAACCGTTCCTCACCCACGTTTCCAATAACCTGGACAAGCATCATCAAACTCTTCAATCACATATTCTCAATTTATTATACTCACACTTTACAAAGTAACTAATCGTAACGGTCACATTCTACAACTCAACTTGTTTCCCAAATATCCACTAAAATCAATAACATCTTCTTAGGTCACAATTCACCGAATAAGCTTCTATTTCTTACTAATCAATACTCCAACTATTTCACAGCTTGCTCCTCAAAATCCGTATTTATAAAATCCCACGCTTAAAAATTACGGTTACAAGTCTGATAAATTCTACACCTTTATTAGGCTTGAGTTACAGCCCTTTTTACCGAAAATTGGGCATGACCTTTTCGTAATTAGACGCTACCCGATGTCACAGCACCTCAACAATCAATTCTAATTAATCACCAATAACCCAATTATCAAGCCATACCCCACCAATTTCTACAAATCCACTTTTACAAATCAAGCACAATTTATCACTCAAATCGGCTACTTTAAAAACTAAACTCCAAAAATATTAACTCCACTATTTCAGAAATTCCCAAATTAATTACGTAAATCTAACTTCTAAATATTCGACAAAACCACAAATTAATCTCTATGATTTACAACTACAATATTTAACGAGTCTTCAAAATTAACTCCGAAATACCAAAAATTTCTCGAAATTGCATCTTCAAAATAATGAATTTAAAACACCCACTTACGGTGCAAAACATGCACACCACTATCGAACTATCACGCTTCTCCGGTGACCACTACGGCTGCCCCGTATACACATTTTCTTTTTCCGCGAACATTTGCCATTTTCACGACCACGCACCACCTCCCTCTTTTCCGATTTTTCTGTCCTACTTCCCTGCATCTCTCCGAAATCTCTCACTGTAAATCATTTCTTCTACCTTCCGTGATGCTCCCTCTTAAATATCTCTGCATCTCTCCCAATATCAAGAAATCTCTCCAGCTTTTTCTCTCCCTCTCTCTTTCCCTCTATCTTTCTTTCTTTCTCCATCTTCACCAATCTGTTTCGCCTATCTGCCCACATCTCTCTGATATCTCTCCATGTAAATCTCTTCTTCTATCTTCCCTAATGCTCCCTTTGAAATATCAATACATCTCTCCCAATATCAAGCAATCTCTCCCGTATTTTCTATCCTGCGTTTTTTTTTCTATCCTTCCATCTCTCCCTCTCTTTCTTTCTCTTCTATCTCTCTCCCTCTCTTCTCTCCTGCACAACACCACTAGCCACCATGTCTCTCATTCACCCCTGCCACCATAGAACACATATACACACACCCACCAAAACACATACATACACATATATATATACACAAAAATGCACACACATACCACACACCATCTCCCTTCTTCCTCCCTTCTCTTCAACCCGCCACCACCACCGCCACGGTGGTGGCCTTTTCCGGCCGCGCCTCACACCTGCCCCACACATCAAACATACTCCCATGCCGCACATACACAACACATCACACATACACACACGAATTGCACAACCCAAAAACACATCATCTTCTCTTCCTCAATTTCTTTTCTTCAATTCAAACCCCCAAATTCAATTTACAAACCCTAATTTTCTTTCTTCCCCCAATTCCCTTTTCTCTCTCCCCGTTCTTTTTTTTTTCAGCGTGTGTTATGTTTGTCTAAATGGGCTTGGCCCAATACATATATATTAGCTTCTAGTAGCTTCTCTCGGTCCAAATAAAATACTACTTATTCGTTTTATCTCCTTTTTATTCCATTCCTAATTGTTTTAGTAAAACAATTATCTCCCAAATTTTCCAAAATAATTATACCCTTAAACTCAATAAAATAAAGTCATCAAATCTCCTAAATCTCGTATTTTAATTAATTACGAGCCCACTTGCAAAATTCCCGAAAATAATTCCTAAAAATCATCTACCGTCAAATAATTAATATTTGACATAATAATTCCATTCTCAACCAATAAAAGAAATCATTCCTTAAAGTCCATAATTTATCGTCTCGGTCTCTAAATTCTTCACTATTCCCAAAACGATTCAAAATTTAATCGCAATAAATTTGATTCCAAATAAAATAATCAAAATTAATATTTTCGGACTCGGGATGTTACAGTTTTAATATACATAAATAGCTAAATAAACTACATACTTATTTTTCATATTGATTTTGTATCACGTTTTCAATCGATGGGCGGGGGAATTGCGTGAATGACGAGACCGGCCTAACCTAAAGTAAAGGCTCTTCTCTTCTTAAACCGACACTCGTTGTAATAAATACATATAACTATATAAGACATGTTTCTCGGCGACATTTTAATATGTTTTAAATTTTTTCAAAATATAGACTATTTAAGAAAAAAAATTAAAAGGAAAATATCTATAAATAAATTAGTGAACACAGTATTGTATCATTTTTTATGTATATATAGAAAACAAAATAAATCATATACTTATTTTTACATCGATTTTGTGTCATATTTATTAGGCCGACGTCCGTTGTAATAAGTACGTATAGATAAAAAAGAAGATTTTGTTGAATTAATTAAAATAAGACATTGAAATATTATGATTAAGACCAATGAGAAGATAATAACGATAAATTAACAAGTAATAATAAATAAATAAATAAAGAGGAAATGGTAAAAGTTGAAATCTTTTGTGAAAAGTTTTCAAGTGCTTCTACTTACAGAGAAAGATCTCATAATTTTTGTTTACACGATCAGGTGCCTCTGTACCGAGATTCCGAGATTACTAACAAAAGAAATCTATACTATTATATAAATTCCGAAACATTGAAAGTTTTGGTACCTGTTTTTTGGTACTAAGTGAATTTACTTATTTACCCTTCATTATAAAGAAAAATATATATGATATCTATACTATTAAAATTCCTAAAATAAATAATAACATAATATGATTAATAGTAAGTAGTCGATTGCTTTTTTTCACAATTACTTTTAATTGAAGATATTACCTTTTATAAACATGTTAGGTCCGATAAGATTGTAGAAGGGGGGGTTGAATACAATCTATACCATTTTACCGAAATTTATTCGTTAAACAATTTTCACTTAAACGAATATTTTGTGCGGAATAATATAACACAAATTTCAAGTTGAATATAACAATATATTAACTTGATGGGTGTTACAAAATCAATACAAATGATTATCAAGTAATTAATAACTAATTAGAAAATTCGACATGAACTTTTCTAATTTAGTTAATAAAAATCAAGATATCAAATCAAGAACTAGGAAACTTAATTCGCTAGTAGTTCACAAGTCACAAATAATTAAGTTCCAATGGATACAATTTTTGTTACAAGGAACTCAAGAATTTATGGCAATTTAATTGCTTGAAGATGAAAGAAATGATATGTTTTTGCTCTTCTTTTTCTTCCTGTGAGTATTTGCGTGTGTCTGTGTTTTGTAGTCTGTTGTCTTCTGATTCTTTATATAGCCTCCTGATCATTAATTTAATCATAGTCATATTGTAGTTAAATATGACTATCCGTTGAGCTTGATTTAACTATCTGCTGGCTGATATAACAATCGATATGACTAGCCCTTTGCAAGTAATATGACTGTCCGTTTGAACTGAATATGACAATCCATCCAATATAACTTTCGGTATAACTATCCAGTTTGAACTAGATATGACTGTCTCAGTTTGTACTAAATATGACTATCAAACTTGCACTGAATATGACTATCAAACTTGAACTGTGTATGACTGTCCAACATTAACTGAATATAACTATCCTTTGATAGTTATATTATCATATATTTTCAGCTTATAATTAATCAAATGATTTGCAACAATCATTTAAATAATTATTTGTTTTACATATTAATTCCGATTTAATTAATTTAATAATTACTTTAACAAATATATTAATTCGAATAGAATTAATTTATTTAGTTAAATTAATTATTTGATTTAATTAATTAAAGGAGAATTAATACATATCCTTTAGTAGACAACACTTCACTTAGTACCACGTAATTTAATAAAGAACATACACTGGTTCGTTGTTGACGCTCGATGTACTGTCTGGTTCATGAACAACTAACTCCAATATAAGTTCTTCATCTTGACTTTAAGCTGTGGTCTTTTCCTTTTCTTGACTTTTCTTCAAATACATTTGTACTGAAACTATTTCATTGTCACTGATAGAAATCTCTGTCCTTTTAAAAATAAATCCATCACTTTGAATGCTACACTGAGGCTTGATCAGTAGACTGAACTTCTTCCAGTGTAAAACATCAAAACTATAGATTGACTTGTTGATTTTTTCTTCTGACGGTTATCATCTTTTGAGATTCCTGTAACAGTTGATATTATTTACTTATTACAATCTAGTTTAATTGGATTAGGATCCTCGAACTACAAATAGGCTGAGTCATATGCCTTTCAATCTCCCCCTATTTGTTTGTTATACAATAACAAGCAAATACCTAGAGGATTCTTCAACTAATCCCAATTAAACAAGTAAAAGAAAATACTTTAAATGCTAAGTAAATAATGGAAAAGTTCTGGTTCATATTAACATTATCCATATTCAAACAGAAAAGATAAATACAAGATAGATGATCCTCTAGACTGATCATATAAGACAATTAACCTATCTTGTTCTATCAAAGCTCTAATGATATAACTTGTAGAGCTAATCTTCATTTACCACCATCTTCCTCGTTGATTTCTCCTTCTTCTTGTTCATCCATATTAGGTAGATTCTTGATCAATTCAGAGTCAACAAGTAATTCCCTTCTGGATGACACATCTGTAGGATAAACCAGTGGTATTCCAAGTTTCTTTCTCAACTCACTTTGATACTGCTTATACTTCTTCATGTTGGTCTGAGCATAGGATCGAATATGATCTGCAGCTTCAATTTTTTCTTGAGATGCAAAACCATGATTTCGAAAAGCATATTCAACATACACCAAATGTCTGGCAAGATGTGTATATAATTCTTCTGTCTGAAGATTAACAGTGTGAATAACTTCTCCCTTAAGAATTTTAACTTGTGGAGGGTTATCTATAACTTCAGGACCAGCTCTTTCAGCAAACTCTTGAAATTTTTCATGAAGCAGTATACCTAGCTCAGAAGATGTTCTTACTTTTGGTCTCAACACCCAAAGCTCTGACAGAGATCTATCATAGAAGAACTGAAGAGATACTTTGTGAGATCCAAGCTTATGACATTCAACAAAGATTAGTAGCTCACCATTCTTAGGATCAGATGCAGTAGTTATTCTCACAATTTCTGTCTTCAAAGCTTTTAAGTACATGTCATGTACAGGGTTCTTCTTTTTAAAGCTTTCAAAAATAGCAATCATCCAACGATCATCATAGTCAGAAGTTTGTGGTGAGTCTATTACCTTGTGAGCACGTTCCCACTTATCACCATTTTTGTACTTGATGTACATCTTTCTAGCTTCCAGCTTTTGAGCATGTTGTTTTTGAAGTGCTTCCTGTTCAGCCTTTTGAAGTCTTTCATTATGGGCTAACTGTTCGAGTGTCTTCTTGAGTCTTTCTTCTCTCATAGACAGATTAGTTTCATTCTGTTCAAGTTCTTTCTTTGCTTCAAAATTCATTCTTTGTGTTTCAACAGAATCAGGAATTATCGGCTCTTCATCATCCCAAAAACTGAGATCCGGTTCATCGAATTCTTCACCAACATCAGGAAACTGTAAGTCAGCAAACAGATCAATATCAAGCTCACCTGTATAGTAATAACCTTCTACAGCATCATCATCATCCTGTTCTGCTGCTTGATGAGCTGTCTTCTTCTTCCCCTCACTCTTATCTTCATCATTCTCTTTACTCACACTTCCTCCCCCTCTAGATTTCTCCCCCTTAGTTGAGGAATCCTCTACAGCTTTATGGCTTGTACCAGCTCCAGGGTCACTTTCATCACTACTTCCAAAGAATTTCTTCTCTTCTGTTGTGAGTGAGTGAGTTCTGCTAATGATATTAAATAAGTGTCTCAACCCCTTTGCTTGATGATCATTTTGCCTTTCAATTTGACTGAGACGATGTTCAGTGGATAAGTGATTCTCATTTATGTTATTCTGAAGATCTTCAATCTGATTCGACATAGAAGATATAATGAGATCTTGAGCCACTGTGACATCTCCAGAGTCTTCGATTGCTTGTTGTTGAGAGAGTTTAAGTGCATTGATCTTGTTGTTGAAGATAGTTCTCATGTTATCCATGTCAAACCTTAAGTTTTTATTGTCTTCTTCATCTTGAGCAAGACTTTCTTTCATTTGATCGAGTTGTGCCATGAGATATAAAGTGTATGTGTCATTGTGTGCTCTCACCTCAATCGCTCTATGAGTATCACTCACCTCACGTGCTAGTGTTTCACTCAGATTTGAGGTAATTCTCACATCACTCCTCTCATTTTCCTGAGCTGCATCCATTGTACCTGCACTAGAATCACCCTAGCCTCCTCTTGGAAGGTCAGTGGTGGTGCAATGGGAGTTCGCAAATCCCGATCAACCTGTGAGGGTTCTTCTGCCGTAACAATGGCAGGCACTGTAACTTGCTCTTCTTGCATAACAATGTTTTCAGCTTCATGTAAGAAAATATCTTCCCCCATTGTGAGTAACAGGGGTCTGCTTGAAGAATGAATGGGTTTATGATTGCCTTTGACATGGTTTTATCTTTCTTTTGTAAAGGCAAATCTGTTTCACTCAAGACATCAATACCAGGGTTAGCTCTTTTGAATGACAATTTCTTTCTGCGATAGTGTTTGGAGAATTTAGGATCAGTGTTTGGTGTATTGACCTGGGATAAAGGTTGTGGTTCTACACCCCCTTGGTCACTTCTCACAATTAATTGACTATCAGAAAGATATTTAGATTGCAAAGTAGTTGAGTCAAATACCTGATCATTGACAGGTACATCATCTTCATTCTGAGTGGGTTGATCCACTGGAAGTTGATGTTCAAGAGCAATTAAGGTTCAGGATCAGGTTGAGGTTCTGGAACTTGTTCTGCTTCAGGTTGTGGAGCTTGTTCAATTAAAGGTATCTCAGCAGCTGGCTGTGGCATAACATTTGGCAAATTTATGAATGTGGACATATATGGTGTTATGACCACTGGAACATGCAACAAAACCTTAGAAGTATCCAACCTAGTGTAGAACTTCTTGTTTGGTTTACCAGACCATTGAATTCGATCATTTGGAAAAGGAGCAGGTTGATCCTTAGGCATAAGATGATTAAAAATTAATGTCAAAAATCGAAGATAATGACACTTAACTATTTTACCTTTCCCAAAGTTCTTTCTAGCCTTTCTCAACCGTTTTATCAATATAGACCAGAGCAAGCTACCAACATTGATCCTTCTGTTATGAGCAATTGAGTAACCAATAGACTGTAACATACCTGTGATGACAGTATTGTTACTCTTGGTAGAGTTGGCAAATACCTTTGCTATGATCTCGAAGAAGATGTTCCACTCTTGAACAAGGTTGCTTTTGAGTGGTCGGTTGAGATCCACTTGACCTTGATAGTTTAGATTTATAAAGAATTGAGTCAGCTCATCACTTGATGGCAATTCAGCAAATTGTTCAGTTGGAAGTCTCAGCGCTGCATTGAAGACAGATTCATCCACTGTATATGTCTTATCATTAAAATCAAAAGAAAATGAGCTTCCATCTGGGGCCACCACAGCTGTAGTACACATTAGTTTAAGTGAACCAAATTTCATGGGAACATTTGCAGTTATAGGATGGCTACAGATATTTTGTTCGTTCAGGAATTTTATCCAGGGCTTGAACCGATCCACCGAGCAATCCTCGGGATTAAAATATCCAATATAATTGTGATTAACAAGCTCAAAATTATTATAAGCACCAGCCATTCCAAATCAAATATTAAATTTATGGAATCTGCAAAATTCAACAATTAAACTAATTAATTCACAAAATTCGAATTAATAAATAATTAAAAATTCAAAAAATTGAATTCTTCATCAAAAATTCTGAAAAATTTAGGCAATGATCTTGATATCAATACAAACACATGTATATTTTTAGATTTTGAAAAATCACAATCATTCCTCTTGAATTTCAAATCGAAAATCCGAAAGTTTCAAACTCCAACTTCTAAAACTCGACCCAAATCTTACATTTAAACTGTTGATTTGATGATAATTGACTGGGTAATCAAACAATGTTCTTAGAATCGTGTTTTGAGATGAAAATCGGGCAGCAATTCAGTGGTTATATGTATATATTGAGTGTATGTATCGATAGTGATTGGGTGACTTAACACGCCAATTTTGAAGAGAAACAGAAATATAACTACTGAATATAACTATTTTCTTAAGTATCAAACAGCTGTGATATGACTATCGGGTGATAGTCATACCGATAGTTATATTACGTGTAAACGTAATATGACTATCTTTGTTAGACAGTTATATAACACATAAATCTTAATATAACTATCAAAAAACACAGAATATAACAATCAGAAAAACTGTTATATCGATAGTCATATTCTGAGAAAAAACAATAATATAACTATACAATAATTATAGTTATATATATACAAAGACAGTAATATAAATATCTTATTATTAAGTTATATTACACTAATTTTAACTAATATAACTATGACAAATTCGAATATAACAATCAGATGGATTGTTATACCGATAGTTATATTTCAACAAAACAGCTAATATAACTATCCTAAAAATCGAATATTAACAGAATTTTACAAGTAATAAATTCTAACAATAAAACAACTTAATTATTATTAAATAATATATTATAAATAACACATTAATTTACACTAACATTAGCAGACATAATAAAAATTATTAAAACGATCATAGGTAGTCCTTTTTACGAAATTAAACATTAATAACAAAAGGACAAACACTACAAATCAAATAAAATAAAATAAAATAAAATAACATACTAAATATTTACATATTATTTCTGATGAATTAATAAATCTATAAATTTTCTAATAAAATAATTTCCTTATAGAAAATTATTCAAAAAGAAACTATAATTTATTTAAACAACAGAAATAATTAAACTGAATTTAAGATAATAACATTTTCAAGAAAAATAGATTTCTCATAAATTACAGCTTGTAAAATTCGAGAAAAATATTTTTAAAGAAAATGAATTAATCTAAAAACACAAGAAGTAATTAAAAATATATATAGAGAAGATAATAACAATGATTTAAGAAGAAACAAGCAAAAGTATAAGTTGATAAAATAATTATACAAGTGATTTTAATAACAAATATTAACACATCAATCACTTGTAAATTATTAAAGATCAAACCTCAGATATTAACCAGTTTAATTACTAGGACTATTTAACATACCCAATTCACCAACAATTCTGGTAAATGTGGATTCGTCAAGAGACTTAGTAAAAATATCTGCTGTCTGTTCTTCCGTAGGTACAAAAAATAACTCCACGGTACCATTCATGACATGCTCTCGAATAAAATGATACCTGATGTCAATATGCTTTGTCCTTGTGTGCTGCACAGGATTGTTAGAGATTGCTATGGCACTTGTATTGTCACATAAAATAGGAATTTTATCAAGTACAAAGCCATAGTCTCTCAGCTGATTCCTGATCCACAAAATCTGTGCGCAACAGCTTCCAGCAGCTATATATTCAGCTTCAGCTGTTGAGTTGGAAACTGTTTGTTGTTTCTTGCTGTACCAGGAAACCAGTCTACCACCTAGGAATTGACAACTCCCAGATGTGCTTTTTCTATCCACAACACTTCCTGCATAGTCTGAATCTGTATATCCAACAAGATTAAAACCAGAATCTTTAGGGTACCAGATGCCTAAGTTAGGCGTACCCTTAAGATATCTCAGAATTCGTTTAACAGCAATGAGATGAACATCTCTAGGATCCGATTGGAACCTTGCACACAAACACGTAGCATGCATAATATCAGGTCTACTTGCAGTAAGGTAAAGTAATGAGCCTATCATACCTCTGTAGCTTGTGATATCTACCTTGGCAGAATTTTCACATGCTCCAAATTTGACAGCAGTAGATGATGGTGTTCTTGGTGAAGATGAATCCTCCATTTGATACTTCTTGAGAAGTTCTTTGACATACTTGGATTGACAGATAAATATTCCATCTGTCCTTTGATTTATTTGCAATCCAAGAAAGAACTTCAACTCACCCATCATGCTCATTTCAAATTTACCTGCATTAACTTCGCAAATTTCTTGCACAAAAGATCATTAGTAGACCCGAATATTATATCGTCCACATAGACTTGGACTATAATTGTATCATTCTTATGTTTCTTTGTGAAGAGAGTTTTGTCTATGACACCTCTAACAAAATCATTTTCAAGTAAAAATTCAGAGAGAGTGTCATACCATTTCCTTGGTGCTTGCTTAAGACCATAGACAGCCTTGAAAAGGAAGTAGACATAGTCAATTAAATCTGGATCTTCAAAGCCAGGGGGCTGTTCTACATAAACCTCTTCATCTAGCTTGCCATTCAAGAAATCACTCTTGACATCCATTTGATAAACTTTAAAGTTTGAAAATGCTGCGAATGCCAAGAATATTCTTATGGCCTCAAGTCTAGCCACTGGAGCATAGGTCTCATCATAATTAATGCCTTCAGATTGGGAGTAACCTTTTGCTACCAGTCTTGCTTTATTTCTCGTCACTGTGCCATCTTCATCAAGTTTGTTTCTTAATACCCACCTTGTGCCAACTACTGGTCTGTTTGTAGGTTTGGGCACCAGCTTCCAAACTTCTTGTTGTTTAAATTGATTGAGTTCATTTTGCATAGCAATTACCCAATCAGGATCAGAAAGAGCTTCTTCAGTTTTCTTAGGTTCCATTTCAGACAGAAACCCTGAATAATTGCATTGATTCTGAAAAGCTCTTCTAGTCTTTACACCAACAACTGGATCACCAATAATTAGCTCAAAAGGATGAGCTCTATTCCAAACAGTCTGTCTGGGAAGATTAGATCTTAATGATTCGCCTTGTTCTTCATTGTGATGTTGTGTGTGACCAGTTGACCCTTCATTGTCTCCCCCTGAGTTGTTGCCAGGTTGACTAGATGATGATTGTTTAGAAGAGTCAGGGGAATTTTGACTATTATCATTTCTTTCGTCACCATTACCCTGATCATCATCGTTGTCATTAGCATCAGCAAAAATCTCAGGTGCATTGTCATCATCTGAATTTGTATCTGTCATGTCATCGAAAGATAGCTTCTCGGATGGATTCTCAGTTTGGATACTAGGGAGTTTAGTGTCATCAAATGTTACATTGACACTTTCCATCATCTTCTGTTCATCAATCACATACACCCTGTATGCTCTCATTGAATAACCAATAAAAATTGCTTCAAATGCTTTGGTATCAAATTTACCACCTTGATCATCACCTTCTTTAAGCACAAAGCACTTTGCCCCAAATACATGAAAGTATTTAAGTGATGGTTTCTTATCAGCCATAATTCCATAGGGTGTCTTCATTTGATCTTTATTGATTAGAGTTCGATTCTGGGTATAGCACGCAGTATTGATAGCTTCAGCCCAAAAGTACAATGGAAGCCTTGATTCACTTAACATAGTACGTGCAGCTTCAATCAAGGTTCTATTCTTTCTTTCCACTACCCCATTTTGCTGAGGAGTTCTTGGAGCTGAGTATTGTCTGGTTATACCCTTCTCAGTCCAAAAGTCATTTAGAACTGCATTCTTGAATTCAGTTCCATTGTCTGATCTTATAGCTCTCACTGGATACGTAGAATCTCGCTCAATTAATTTGATGTGATCAATCACCAGTTGTGGAGTCTCATCTTTAGAATTCAAAAATAGGACCCATGTGTATTTTGAAAAATCATGAACAATCACTAGAGCATATCTCTTTCTTGACATAGACATCACATTAACTGGACCAAACAAATCCATATGAAGTAATTGTAATGGTTCAGTTATTGAAGATGTGTCAGTGCTCCTGTGACTTGCCCTTTTTAGCTTGACTTTTTGAAATGCATCACAAAGTCCGTCTTGAGTGAATTCCATTGAAGGCAAACCTCTCACCAACTCTCTTTTAACCATAGAATTCATTGTCTTAAAATTAAGATGAGAAAGTTTCTTGTGCCATAGCCAACTCTCATCATTAGATGCTTTAGTGTAGAAGCAAGTGACTTCTTCAGTGCTTCCTGAGTTCATATTGGCTACGTACAGATTGCCTTTTCTAACTCCTGTCAGTTGTAGCTTTTCATGTCTCTTGTGTGAAATTAGACAATTTTTCTTGTTGAAATGAACTTCATAACCTTTGTCACAGAATTGACTGACACTGAGCAGATTGTGCTCAAGTCCTTTCACAAAAGAGACTTCATCAATGATAACATTTCCAGCTTCAAGTCTGCCATATCCATCAGTTCTACCTTTGTTGTTATCTCCAAAGGTAACTACTGGGCCGGCCTTCTCCACCACATTTGTCAGCAGGGTTCTATCACCAGTCATATGCCTCGAACATCCACTGTCCAAGATCCAGGTCACTCGTTCAACCTGCTCAACACCCTGCAATGACAAACGGATTAAACCTTCTTCGGAACCCAAATTTGATTTGGTCCAGAATATTTAAAGAATTGGCCTTTGTCAGGTAAAACAACATTCTTTACTTTAACAACAGCTTTACCATTATTCAACAAACATTTCACTTTATAAACAGATTTGACAAACTTCTGTTTTATTCTAGGTATCCACGTTTCTTTAGCAGCAATAACACTTGTTTCATTGACTGGACATTTGACCTTGTAAACAGCCTTAGTAGAACTTTGTTTAGGCTTAGGTACAAATGTTTCTCTCCTAACATAAGGAGGACTAGCAGTCATTGATCTGACATTTTTGTTTCTGTTCATATGTTGTCTAGGGGCAGTCTTATCAGCACATGCATGATTACCAGAAAAGTAAGCAGACATGATATTAAAAGCACAAGACATATAATTGACAACACCACATGCTTTATGAGAAGAATCAATAATAGGCATAGCATGCATGTCAGACTTGTTATTGTTCTTTTTCAACTTGTTGTCACTTAACCCAATTTGAGAAGAACTAGTTAACTCAACAACCTTAACTTGTTCCTTAGCAGATTTGTCATTATCAAGGACTATGCCATTAGCACTGTCCTCATTTTTCATTTCTTCCTGAATGACAATAGAAAGCATATTGGGTGGTTCAGCAACGGATTTTTTAAACATTGGTTTTTCAACATTCTTGAGAATGTGTGGTATACCTCTTTCTTTAGCTGAAATAGGATTAGGAGAATGATTGCTCAAAGAACCAACAGCTTGATTGTAATCAAACCCTATTCCTACAGTTCGTTCTACTGCTTGTTTGTTGAAGAACTCTTTAGAAACTTTAACAGTATTATAACACTTCCTGAATGCCTTCATTAGGGCCAGCTCTAAAGTGTTCATATTCAGAGGTCAAAATTTGAAGTCTATTTTCCTTGACTTCATCAGTCCCTTCATTAATGATCTCAATAGTTTCCCAGATGTGCTTAGCAGTTTTACAATTCCTTACATGGCTATACATTACAGCATCTAGGGAATCTAATAGAATGAGTCTCAAATTTTTATCCAATCCAGCTTCCTCTTTTTCTTCAGCAGTAAAGTTCTTAGGGTCCTTTGGATAAGATTTTGCAGGTATTGTTACAACTCCATTTGTAACCGTTTCAGCATCATGTTGAATAGGAATTACTGGTCCATTTTTCAAAACCCACAAGAATCTTGGATTTGCTACATCAAGAAATAACTCCATTTTGTTTTTCCACATGTCATAGTTATCTTTATTAAAGATGGGAATTTTAACATGGCCTTTGGCTGACATGATGAATTTTTAAGAGAGTTAAAAATTCGAGCTTGATTTTTGATTGAGTAAAATTAGGATCTTGATTTGTGTATCAATCAATAGGCTTTGATACCAATTGTTAGGTCCGATAAGATTGTAGAAGGGGGGGTTGAATACAATATATACCATTTTACCGAAATTTATTCGTTAAACAATTTTCACTTAAACGAATATTTTGTGCGGAATAATATAACACAAATTTCAAGTTGAATATAACAATATATTAACTTGATGGGTGTTACAAAATCAATACAAATGGTTATCAAGTAATTAATAACTAATTAGAAAATTCGACATGAACTTTTCTAATTTAGTTAATAAAAATCAAGATATCAAATCAAGAACTAGGAAACTTAATTCGCTAGTAGTTCACAAGTCACAAATAATTAAGTTCCAATGGATACAATTTTTGTTACAAGGAACTCAAGAATTTATGGCAATTTAATTGCTTGAAGATGAAAGAAATGATATGTTTTTGCTCTTCTTTTTCTTCCTGTGAGTATTTGCGTGTGTCTGTGTTTTGTAGTCTGTTGTCTTCTGATTCTTTATATAGCCTCCTGATCATTACTTTAATCATAGTCATATTGTAGTTAAATATGACTATCCGTTGAGCTTGATTTAACTATCTGCTGGCTGATATAACAATCGGTATGACTATCCCTTTGCAAGTAATATGACTGTCCGTTTGAACTGAATATGACAATCCATCCAATATAACTTTCGGTATAACTATCCAGTTTGAACTAGATATGACTGTCTCAGTTTGTACTAAATATGACTATCAAACTTGCACTGAATATGACTATCAAACTTGAATTGTGTATGACTGTCCAACATTAACTGAATATAACTATCCTTTGATAGTTATATTATCATATATTTTCAGCTTATAATTAATCAAATGATTTGCAACAATTATTTAAATAATTATTTGTTTTACATATTAATTCCGATTTAATTAATTTAATAATTACTTTAACAAATATATTAATTCGAATAGAATTTATTTATTTAGTTAAATTAATTATTTAATTTAATTAATTAATTAAAGGAGAATTAATACATATCCTTTAGTAGACAACACTTCACTTAGTACCACGTAATTTAATAAAGAACATACACTGGTTCGTTGTTGACGCTCGATGTACTGTCTGGTTCATGAACGACTAACTCCAATATAAGTTCTTCATCTTGACTTTAAGCTGTGGTCTTTTCCTTTTCTTGACTTTTCTTCAAATACATTTGTACTGAAACTGTTTCATTGTCACTGATAGAAATCTCTGTCCTTTTAAAAATAAATCCATCACTTTGAATGCTACACTGAGGCTTGATCAGTAGACTGAACTTCTTCCAGTGTAAAACATCAAAACTATAGATTGACTTGTTGATTTTTCTTCTGACGGTTATCATCTTTTGAGATTCCTGTGACAGTTGATATTATTTACTTATTACAATCTAGTTTAATTGGATTAGGATCCTCGAACTACAAATAGGCTGAGTCATATGCCTTTCAAAACACCTACTAATCTTACAATCACAAATATCTAAGCCGAAACAATAAAAGAGTTTTGGTATCTGTTTTTTGTTACTAAGTGAATTTATTTATTTACCCTTCATTATAAAGAAAAATATATATGATATCTATACTACTAAAACTCCTAAAATAAATAATAACATAATATAATTAATGGTAAGTAGTCGATTGCCTTTTTTCACATTTACTTTTAATTGAAGATATTACCTTTTATAAACACCTACTAATCTTACAATCATTAATATATACCCGAAAATATCACATCATATTTTTCAATTATTGATAAAATATATTAAAAATCTGTATACGTTGTTTATAAAAACATTAATCGTATCATATCTTACAATCATTAATATTTCCTTTCAAATTACAACATGTTACCTTTTTAATTTAAAACTAATCTTACAATCATTAATATATACCCGAAAATATTACATCATATTTTTCAATTATTAATAAAAATATATTAAAAATCTGTATACGTTGTTTATAATAAGGAAACATTAGTATAATCCGTAAACATGAGTATATTAAATTATATTAAATTAAAATTCATTAATTAAAATAATGGTAAGTAGTCGATTGCCTTAATTAAATTATAATTACTATAAACTAATCAATTACCTTTTTCACATAAATCGTATAATCTTTTTAATTTTCACGTTACCTTTCTATTTCTATAGCTAAAATATATTTTTTTTCCAATTATATCACGGGAGGTTCTATTTAATAAAAGAAACTAATAATATTCTAATATTAATAATTAACTGATTTTCTTTTTCAGCTAAAACGTATCATCTTTTATATATTTTCTAACTAAAATCCCTCTTTTAATAGAAATAGCATGTACAATATTAATTTCTTCTTTTCAAAAACCATTACGAGCAATTGCATTTAGTAAAATAACGTAATTAAATTATAAATACTATAAACTAATCAATTACCTTTTTCACCTAAAACATGTTACCTTTTTAATTTTCTTTAACTAAATCCTCTCTTATTCTAATCATTACACGGGCATTATATTCAATAAAATAAAAGAATTATTTTATAATTACTAATAATTAAACTATTATTTTTTTCAACTAAAACCTATCATCTTTCTACATTTTCTGACTAAAATCTCTCCATTTTTAGAAATATCATGGATAACATTTATACAACTATTATCAAATCATCTCATATAAAAATTTAAGCCTCCAAAATTAATATTTCAAAAAATAATTTAAATTAATACAAAAAATTTTATATAATATTTTAAAAAATCCGTGCATCGCACGGGTTTTAAGCTAGTACCAAATAAAAATACAATGCAAAGAACAACCAACGGTTACTAATAATTCATAATTATAATTAAAATCATAACAAATCATAAATTTTAAAATAAAACGAAGAAAACAAATATTAAATCAATAAATTCACATCTTAAAAACCAACAACAAAAAAATAACTTGAAAATCGCAAAAAATCAGTGGAGCACACACATAGCCATGTACATTGAAAATTAAACAAAATAAGAGTGAATAAAAAAACTCAAAAAAAAAAAAAGTAAACGAAGACCAAAGCAAACAGAAACAAGAACAAATATGGTGATAAAATTTGATCATTAGAAACGATTATTATAATACAAATTCAATAACTTTTCCTATTTCGAAGATGTTAATATTAAAAAAGGGAAGTTCTGAAATATAAAATTTCTTTTCTATTTCGAAGATGTTAATGTTAATGTTAGAAAAGGAAGTTTTGATTTCGTTTCTAAAAAATAGGGTCTAAAGAAGGAAGTTTTGATTTCAATTTTAAAATAGAGACTTTTTAGAAAAATATATAAATTTTCTACAAATTTTAATGTATATATAGACAACAAAGTAAACCATATACTTATTTTTTACGTCGATTTTGTGTCACCTTTTTTAAACCGACACACGTTGTAATAAATACGTATACATAAAAAAGTAGATTTGATTGAATTAGTTAAAAGAAGACGTTGGAATATTATGATCAAGAATAATGAGAAGATAATAAAGGCAAATTAACAATTAACAATAAATAAATAAATAGGGAATGATATATGTTTATAGGGTGAAAAACCAAACTACCCACATTTCCATTCCATCTGCCCAAAATACCTGTTTCCATTTCCGTCCGCCCTTTTTACCCACGGACCACGCATCACACACATGCGTGGTCTGTATACGCATCTTTGTCTTGCGTGGTCACTGTGTACGCATCTTTGTACTGCGTGGCCTTTGTAAAATACACTTCTGGACTCGGTGAACAGTGACACTGGTTACGCATGTTAAACATGCATTTCTATAGACACGCATGTCCATGCGTGTCGGTCACTGTTCATCGCCTTTTTCGAAAGCCATCGGAGTCGTTTTCCGTTCAATATTTCGATCACATCGTTTACACCTTTCCACATACATACCATACACCAAATTGATCATCGTCTCCCCCTATATAAGCCTATACCATTCAATTGTCATTTGTTTTGCCGGAATTAAAATCCCCATTCGAACTCATTTATCTCCGATCTGTTTTCCGATATGTTCTTACACGCCCCTGCGGGGCCAAACACCAACAAATCGAATGCTCAAAATGAAGTGGAAGCTCTGGGCTTCGTTTTGATACCAAAACCAATACTAGACGTTGTCGGAATGTCATGGACGAGGGTGATGAACCGGAGAGACGAATTTTCGCCTCAGAGCGCCTCAGATAGACGCCGACCAGCTAGTTGAATAAATGACGCATGATGACGTCATTGCGCATCTATGGAATGCGTGACCACAGATGCGCATTCCCTGAATGCGTATTTCAATGTACGCATGATATACATGCGTACACCGTGGGTATTTAGGGCGGACTTTTCAGAAACGGGTATTTTGGGCAGTGGGTAGGGGAAAAGTGGGTATTTTGGGCAATTTCTCTATGTTTATATATGGTCCTTTCTCATTGTTAATATTTAAAATAGGGGTGTAAGACACGTTATTTTAAGATGTATTATAAAAATAGTTCCATAACTTATTTTTAAAATTTTTTTTCTTTGTATAAAAATTTAAATAAATTATTTTTAAAATTTTCTTTTTTTATATAAAAATTTAAACAATAAATTTTTATACAAAAAAAGAGGAAATTTTAAAATAAGTTATGGAAGTATGTTTAAAATGCATTTTAAAATGCTTGTCGAACACCCCTATTCAAATGTTAATCATCAAAATGGACGAAGGGAGTAATATTTTTGGAGAATAATGTTCCTAATACAATTTTTAATAGCAATTTTGTAATAGTTGAACATGCCTCTCCGTATTTATAAAAATAATCCAATGTTCATATTATTTTTCTCATAATCTCAATATTCTTATCTAACATAATCTCAGGAAAAGCAAACCCTGTTTTTGATGATGCTAATCACAACAAAAACGGGACGAAAACGGATAATTCTGAAATTCAAATCACTAATCTAATTTTTATTGTTTATTGTGGGGATTTATTCTCACTGTCCTATTCAGGAATAGATAGCACCTAACAGTTCACTTGGTTGGGAATGAAAGTGAGGTTGAGTTGATAAATAGATAAAAATTATGAATACGTGTCCACAAGCTAGTAAAAATTCGATTCATTCTCCAACAAAGCTCATCTCATTCCCTCAGTCCAAACTGAGGGTTAGATATTTTTAACCAAGCAAAGACTATCACATCATGATAACAGGACAATCATTTTTCTAAAATGTACATCATGGAACTAAGATTATCTTTCCAATATGAATGCTGCTTTCCATGATGCTGTGAGCTTCTGCTGCGGCAGCTAACGGTAGATATTTATAGACCACAGGTATTACCTTGCCAGCTGCTATTGCTGGCCAAACGTTCTTTTCCACTTCACTCACAATCAGAGCTTTGTTTTCTAAGCTTCGGCCTCGCAAACCAGCAGCTGCAGATAGAGCGAGGATATCAAGTAAGTGCTTGAAATTTTACTATTTATTAGACAACTCCTCTCTTACACGAGAGTCTCATATGTCATAAAAGTCTCTTAATACAAAAAAAGAGTGCAGACTAATTGGTGTTACAATGATATTATTTTATCCAACTTGAGCACAAGCTCATCTTGTGTTATCCATTAACTGAGAAGTTAACTCTTTTTGTGGAAAAGAAACTGGGCTGTAATACCTTGTGACAGATGGAGCAGCCGAGCAGGCAACACAATCATATCCAAAAGCATTTTGTAGGTTGCAAATGATAAAGCCATGTATAAATAAAAGGCACAATGCATGAAGAAAGAATATTGGTACATACCCTGAACTGTGAGGCGTTTTGCCAACAAACTAACAAGGTTTACTTGTGTTACTACTCCACCCATAAAGCCAATAATGAAAAGTCTCCCATCAATATTTAGGCTGTCAAGATTTTTTTGCAAGTAGGGTCCTCCAACATTATCAAGTATAACATCAACACCTGTTATAAGATAGATTTAAATTCTTCTACTGAGATCTAGTCAGGCAACAACAGAATAAGTAAACTTGATACTACGATATGTTTAAAAAATTTCACCTTTCCCTCCTGTTTCTTCCTTAACTCGTGCAACAAAGTCTTCAGTTTTATAATTAATACAGACATCAGCACCAAGATCCTTGCAGAACGCTAACTTTTCCTCATTTCCTAATAAACATAATTGTTTTAATATGTGGAAGTGGGGAACAAATATAAGACATATATAAGTTCCCAAAAATAACATTTTCCGGTTTACCTGCTGTGACAAATACTTTAACTCCTAGGTACTTGGCAATTTGAATGGCAAAAGTACCAATTCCGCTAGAACCTCCATGGACCTAACATATACAAGTACTTGGGTTAATCTTCATTACAAGAACGAAAACAAAGTACTACTACAGCTAGAAAGAGAGTATGCTATAAGAAATGGGATGGTAATGGCCCAATCTAGACAGCCTGAATATTCTCATTTAGTCCACTAATACAATGCTATTACAAGTCCAACAATTGATGGTCAATCACTTTCTTCATAATGCATCTTTTAAAGTAGAAAATGGATCATCCTGAATCATACCCAATCTGAGAGGCAGGACAGTTCAATTAGGAAAAGAATTCAGCCAATAATTAATTACTTATCTAAAAAATGATACAAACATCATGCTTTGATTAAGGTTAATATATTAGAAGACTTGACAATAACCTTGCTAACATTGGCCAATAAGTTCCTCCAAAAACAACATTGGCAATAGTGAACTACGTGATTGGATAGCTTTATAGACTCTATCTCTCACGCAATTAAAATGAAACAATAATGCTTTTGAATCATCTGACATGGGAATAAGTTACCAGGAATGTCTCCTCGGGAGATAGCTTGCTCATCATAAACACAGTTGACCAAACAGTGCAAGCAACCTCCGGAAAACTAGCAGCGTCTTTCAAAGAAACGCCTTGTGGAACAGGAAGAAGCTGTCCAGCTGGCACAGCTACTTTTTCAGCATACCCTCCTCCACTAAGGAGAGCACAGACCTGCATAACACAAATCTCATCACCACTTTGCCATTTACTCTCATACTTCCCAATCTTACCCAAGAAACTTTTTACTTTTTACAAAGCAAGACCCTCAAACTAGTACAAAAGAACTAGTTTGTTGAATAATTCAAAACCCTGGGCACAAAACAAAGTACAGCTACAAAAGATCACTCTTATCAAAAGCATAAAAGAGGGCTATAAGCTTTGAACCCAACCAGGCAACCATACACATAATTACATATATACATACATATACAAGTCAAACTTAGATTAAAAATTGAAACTTTAAGATAAAAACAACACAACCAATCAAGAAAACCAAAACCCACTTCCCAAATCAATCATCAAACAACTAGAAATCAAAATACACAAACCCAACAACATAATCAGATAAATAATTACCTGATCACCAATATTCCAGCGTGTAACATTTTTACCAACAGAAAGAATAGTTCCAGAACATTCAAGACCCAAGTAAGGACTAGCACCTTGAGGTGGGGGATGAGCACCTTTTCTCTGAAGTGTATCTGCTCTGTTCACAGCAGTAGCTTCAACTTGGACCAAAACTTCATCATCTCCAACCTGGGGGTCATCTACTTGTTGGATTTTCAACACTTGTGCATCACCTGGGCTTGTTATTACTATTGCTTTCATTCTTGATTTGCTGCTGTTTGTTTGTTTGGCTGGGTTGGGACTTGGGTTTGATGGGTTTAATGAAATAGGGGATTCATCAAAATGGACACGTCTGTTTCGAGAGCCACATGAGTTGTTCCAACTCTTTGAAAAATAATTAGTCAAATTATACGACCTTTTAATTATTTTAATCGATCAATTATTAAATTTATAGATCATTATAAAATTGTACGGTATTTTATAACATTTATTTTTGACACAAATACTTTTTATAATGCAACAAAATAGTTAACATTTGGGAATTTATATAATACAAGCTTATAACCCGTGCATCATGCAATGCACGGATTTTTTTTGATATGTAACAAATTTTATTTTATGTTATAATTATATTTTTATATAATCATTATTTACAATATTTTATTTTAATATTAATAATTTAATATAAATTTAATTAATGATATACATGATTTAAAACTTATATTATAAAATTTTAAAATAAATATGTCATTGATAGAAATCGAACCTTGAATATAACATATTTAATCATTAGATCTAACGATTTTGATTTTTTACTAAAACTTTAATGGTCATTATTCGTAGTATACGGATTTTTATTATATTTTGTTAATGATTAGAAGATATGCTGTGATATTTTTTGGTATATATTAATTATTGCTACATATGATATGATTGGAAGATATGATATGATTGGAAGATGTGATATGATTGATGTTTTTAGGTGTTTATAAAAGGTAATATCTTCAACTAAAAGTAATGTGAAAAAGTCAATCGACTAATTATCGTAATTATATTATGTTATTATTTATTTTAGGTGTTTTAATAGTATAGATATTGTATATATTTTTCTTTTTAATAAAGGTTAAATAAGTAAATTCACGAAATACTAAAAAACATATACCAAAAAATAATTGCCAAAATTTTCAATGTTTCGGCTAATGTTTCCTTATTATAAACAACGTATACATATTTTTAATATATTTTATTAATAATTGAAAAATATCATGTTATATTTTCGGGTATATATTAATGATTGTAAGATTAGTTTTAAATTAAAAAGGTAACGTGTTTTAATTTGAAATGAAATATTAATGATTGTAAGATATGATATGATTGATGTTTTTAGGTGTTAATAAAAAGTAATATCTTCAATTAAAAGTAAATATGAAAAAAGGCAATTTACTACTTACCATTAATTTATATTATGTTATTATTTATTTTAGGAGTTTTAATAGTATAGATATTATATATATTTTTTCTTTATAATGAAGGGTAAATAAGTAAATTCACTACGTACCAAAAAATAGGTACCAAAGCTTTTAATGTTTCGGCTTTTATATAATAGTATAGATATCCTAAATTAATGGACCAGTTTATAAATATGTTAATATATTAATTATAGAGAAAAAGGACCCTGAGATACATCCCAGAGAAGTTTTCTAAGATACACACAAAACTAAGTCTTAAATTTATTAGGCCTGCAGGGCTAATTAATAAAATTTTAAATGAATCATGATTGTACAAAAATGACCTCCATATTCACATACAAAATTTGTATATATCAGGGAACTTACATGAGATATATCTCAGGCTCCCTACTCTCTTAATTATATGTTCCATTATTCGTTTTTAAGTTAAATAGAGACCAATATACCCTTGCTATATTAACTGAATACTATTATAAATACATTCCAATTTTTTAATTTTAACCACTAAAAAAGTTTTTTTTTCCTTAGAACATGTCGGGGCAATTTTTAATTTTGACCACTAAAAAATGTTTTTTTACTTTGCTTTGAATATGTCCCGCCAAGGGCACCCTTACGCAAATAAATATTAAAATTTATAATTTAAAATTTAGGACTTGATGCTCATGTAGGTATAGAGACCAATATACCCTTGTTATATTAATTAAATACTGTCATAAATACAATACAATATTTTTAATTTTAACCACTAATTTTTTTTTTCTTAGAACAGGCCGGGGGCAATTTTTGATTTTGACAACTAAAAAATGTTTTTTTTGCTTAGAACAGGCCCGTCAAAAGCACCCTTAAGCAAATAAATATTAAAATTTATAATTTAAATTTTAGGGCTTGATGCTCATGAGGGTGTTCTCAGGTAAAAGGCTAAGGTTAAAATGTTTTTCAATACAAATATATTGGTATTTATGTAAATCATTGAGAAAAATTTAATATTTACAAAAAAAACCCCTGCGGGGCCTCATATTTTATAGTGTTAATTTGTTTTAAGCCCAGGGTTCTACCTGATGTCACCCTTAGGCAAATTTTTCTATTTAAATTAATCAAATCATGTTTTAATCAAACACTACATCTTAAAATAATTTTGATTAAAAAGGGTACACTCATCTTTTTATATTAAATTTTGAATGAAAAATTGATTATAAGATATATTTGAAATTTCAAATAAATATAGAATATATTTACAAATCATGAATGGGATATATTATTAAAAAACCCTTAACATTTTTGACAAAATTCAAATGCTTTGTTTTTGAAAAAAAGGGTAAGAAATCATGTTTTTTTTACAGATGTTGCAAAAAGCTAAGTATTGTATTTTGCAAATAAATATTTTAAGTCAAATTATTTATGAAAAGTTGGACTGGAAGAACAAAACTGAGAAATAGAGGATTGATTTAACTGACATGAACGAGTATAGCTTGGAATTTCATCTTACCACATTGTCATTCTCGTACTATGATTTAAGAATTGGTTCATATATCATGAAATTCATGATCCATTCCATTGCACGTAGACAGAAAAAAAACAGCAATAAATACAAATATGCAATAATTGATACGCGCTCGGTTCAATTATGAAGTCTAGCTTTTCATGGGCCAAACAAAGTACAGAGCATAAAAATCCAGTTAATAGGGATATTTTTCTCAGTATTTTCTATAGAGACTTTTTTTTAGTAGAAATTAATTTAATAATGAAAAGACATATGACATTTATCAAAATAGTTGAGTCGAATGAACATAAAACAGAAATAATCGATGATTAATCCATTATTTTTATGATATAATCACGCGATTTGTTGAAAATGATATATTTATAGAGAAAACTGAGGACAAACTCAGGGATCTCCCCTAAGGTTATAAAAAATATTATATATAAAGTAAGGGGTCCCGCAAGGGACATTTTTGTAAATATCAAATTTTTATCAGTAATTTATATAAATACCCTTAGGGGTGTATTCAATTGAAATTTTGAAAGATTTCTTATAATCCATGGATTTTAATGAATTTTTTAAATCCACGGATTGTTTAAATTCTACAATGATTCTACAAAAAAATCTTGTAAAATTGATGTTGAGTCATTGAGATTTGAAATGTTTTTTTAGAAATCCATCAAAATCTCATTGATTTTTGCAATATTTCAAAACTTATAAAAACAACTAGCAAATCCACCAAAATCCATGGATTTTAATAAATCTAAAAAATCCATGGATTTTTTAATACCATCAGATTTAAATGGATTGTTTTAAATCCAGATTGAATACACCAAGATTTTAAAAGACTTTTTGAAATCCTAATTTAATACCCTCGGATTTTAAATGACATTTTGAAATCCAAATTGAATACCTCAAGATTTTAATGGATTTAAAAAAATCCAAATTGAATACCCCTAGATTTCTAAAATCTCTCAAAATCCTTCAAAATCTCAGTTGAATACACCCCTCTTAAATTTGTATTGATTTATTAAATTTATTTGTATTGATTTGTTAAATTTGTATTGATTTGTTTTAACCTCAGGATTCTAACCTAAGGTCAGACACATGAAACCCATATTTATATGTACCTGCTTCACCAGATCCAAATGGAACTAATCTAGTTTGAGCAATCGACCATAATTGTAATCTCCTACAAACTTTCACCATTAAATCAAAAATAATACTCTCACAAATAAAGGAGAGAAATACCAAAACTCCCACCAAGGAGAGACTATCAAGACTAAAATAACAAACTAAAACTGAAATTACAACCTAAAAATAAGCAAGCCTTAAACAAACTGAAATTCCAAATAAAAATCTTAGACCTAAAAACGAAACACAAAGAGAGATAATCAATCCACTCTCGAATCCAATAAGCTTCGCTTGAATCATTGACAAAAAAACCTGAAGTTCCGATGATCTAGATTTAAAAAACTAACCAAACAAAATCAAATGGGTACAAATCTTACCCAAAAGCAAGATTATTGAAAAAACAAAATAAATAAAGCAAATTAAAAGATTTGGAGCGTTACACCGGGAAAAATCGGTGAAAACCCCGACTATTATGATAAAAAAATAAAAGAAGAAGTAGAAGAGAGCACCTAAGGAAGAGACAAAAAAAGGTCAATACAACAAGAGAGTTAAAAGTAACTTATCTTTCGTCAAAAAAAAAGTTATTTTTTTTATCAAACGGGTTTACAGTATTTTGGATCATAAAAAATTCTATAGAGAGTTATAATTCGTCTAATTCCACTGCCAAGAATTAAAAAGAAAAAAAAAATGGTAATCCAAATTTTCTTAAGCTGAGCAAAAAGAAAAAAAAAAGGAGAAAAGAGAAAAACTCTACAAATACAAAATACAGTAATAATTAGGTAAACAACTGTGGTCACTTTCCCAAATAGTTTAACCAATGAAATGATAGTAATACTCTCCACTTTGTACTATACTTGCTTACACATGACATATCTTACAATGGCTTCTGCAGGTTTTGCAGCCAAATTCCCACAATCCCAGTTCCCAAAGTCAACATATGACACAACTAATTCTATACCCAATCATTTTCTACTGAAAACAACACGTTTTTTATTCCCACCATTTTCTTGGAAACCTCGTCATAGATTTGTCTGTTTGTTGTCCAAATGTGGTAATAGCAGTAATGTAATTGAATTGGATGAAGAGGGTCATCATTTGGTGGGGATGACAGCATTTTCAGACCCTGGTTTGTATTCTAAAGAACTGGGAGTTGGTGTTAGAGCTGTTCATATGGCTTGTTTGCTTTGTCAGAAAATTCAACATGCTCTGGTTTTGGAAACAAATGAACATGTCAGCTCTAAGGATGATAATTCCCCTGTCACAATTGCAGGTTTTACATTCATTTCTTGTTTTTGTTTTTGTAATGCATTTCTTGATTTGGGTTGTTGTAAATGGAGTTCTTGAAAATTAGCAAAAAAAAATAAAAAAAAATGGAGTTCTTGAAATTGGGATAATGTACTTTACTACTTTTTTTACTTAAAAGAGCACGGACTCTGCTTTAGAGTGAGATATACGGGATATTTTTTTAACATTTTTGGAAGAGTGTATGGTCATCTAAATTATACTACTACCAAGTGAGGCACTTTTGAGTGGGCATAGTGCATATGTTTGGTTTGTTTTTAAAACAAAATTTAGTTATTGCATTGGCAACTTTTGTGTGTTTGTGCTAAAGGGAACATAAATCTTCTTATGATGCTTTCATTGTTTTCAATGTAAAATTTTATGAGACCGTAAGATACTGACATGCGCACCTTTAGCTAATATTCAGCTAGTAAAGATGTATAGTAGCATATGTTAGCAGATGTATCTTGTGGGTGGTGGCAGGGTAGTGTAATTCTCAGTTGGACTTGAATTGTTGCTGCAGATTATTGTGCAATTTCAAGTTCTCCAGATTGTGCGTAATTAATAGTTGCAAATCCCAATTGTTTCTTGTCACTAATGTTTATTTACTTCAGTGTTTACTATTATTTGCCAATATACTAGGGAATTTTCACACACAAAATCAACTCACTCCGTGTGCGTCAGTGATTGGTTTAATTGAACAGAGAGAATGATTAGATAACAGAAACAGGGCATACTAGGTTAGAAAGAGTAGGAAAAGTATTCTTTTATGCAAGCATTTCTTGTACTTCAAAATTGGATAAAAATTTAGTGATATTTAAAATTGATAAAATTTGTATTCTTTGAGGTGTATGCCCTGTTCTTAGTTCTGTGACTACTATTCATATGAGCAATGTAATATTAATTAAGTCAGTCTTCAGAAGGAATGCTATCAATTCAGTTTTGGTGCTAGCAAGTAGGCTAAATTTGAAACATGGATGATGATTTGACTTCACAATTTGATACTCCATATTAGTTAAGGTACTATTGGGTTTACCTTTCTGTATAAATGTCCACATGAAATGTTTATGACAGCTAACACTAGGATGGTATTGCAGAGCTTATGTTTTTCGACGAGAACTATCTAGGCCAACAAGAAGTGTTTACAAGTACAACATGGTTTTTGGCAATTTGTAATCATATTGACTTGGTTCAGAATCATAAGTACACATATTTAGCTTGATAACATAATTTTTCGGCAAAATTTAGTAATATTCTTGAACCAAATTGTTAAACACTTATCTATGACTATAACAAACTACATGACTTCAAGTAAAATTGGGTATTCTGACTGTGTCTCATTAACAGATTGGAGTGTTCAAGCAACTGTTAGTTGGGTGCTCTCTGAGGCTTTTGGAAGTGATAATGTATCAATTGTTGCTGAAGAAGATGTACAGGTGCTTTCTAAGTCAAATGCAACTGGTCTGCTAGAAGCTGTTGTCAAGACGGTGAATACTTGTCTGGCTGAAGCACCCCGATTTGGACTTAAAGCTCCAGGTTCTGCTCTGCATCCAAAAGAAGTTCTTGAGGCCATTGGTCGTTGCAATTCAACTGGTGGCCACACTGGAAGATTTTGGGTGCTTGATCCAGTTGATGGCACGTTGGGGTTTGTACGCGGGGACCAATATGCTGTTGCTTTGGCACTTATAGAAGACGGTGAAGTTGTGTTGGGAGTTCTTGGCTGCCCAAATTATCCAATGCAGAAGGAACTCCTAAGCTATCATAATGGTAACCAGAGAACTATAACTCCACTAACATCTGACACTGGGGATAAAGGTTGTGTTATGTATGCAAGAAGAGGTGTCCACATGTCTTGGATGCAGCCACTATTACGTGGAGATGAGACATTTGTGTGGCCGAACTCTGCAAGGGAAATTCAAGTGTCTCCTGTTGATGATCCGGAATTAGCAACATTTTGTGAACCAGTTGAAAAGGCAAATTCAAGTCATTCCTTCACAGCTGGGCTAGCTCATAGTGTTGGGCTTAGGTAAATATATATAAATATATTTCTAATTTATCTCTCCAAGATTCTCTAAGGTGACCAAAAAAATCAAATGATCTCAGACTTCTAATTTACTTGCAATCATTGTCCATCTTGATAAAAAGTGATCCATAAAGATAAGATATACAATGTTTGGACTGTGCAAACATTTAAAGCCCTAACATTGTTCTGATAAATTTTTTGTTATAGAGTCTGGATATAATCAAGTGACTCAAAAGGTCATATGTCATCATGACTGCAGGAACAAGCCATTACGTGTATACAGCATGGTGAAGTATGCAGCCATAGCTCGTGGAGATGCTGAAATTTTTATGAAGTTTGCTCGGGCTGGCTACAAAGAGAAAATATGGGACCACGCAGCTGCTGTTGTTATCATTGAAGAAGCAGGCGGACTTGTGACCGATGCTGGAGGCCATCAACTTGATTTTTCAAAAGGTATATATCTTGAAGGACTTGATCGAGGTATAATTGCTTGTGCTGGCTCCAAACTACACGAGACTCTCATCACTGCTGTTGATGCTAGTTGGAATTCCTCTAGCCTGTGATATTCACTATATACACTTAACTCCTATAAGGTAAACCTGCACTACTATAAGTTGTATTTGAACTTAAATATAGGTGTAAGAGAAAGCGTCATTCTTTATAACCTAACTTTCAGGCATCATAATTTTGTTAGAAGCAATTAGTTCTCTATTATACTATCTTTATGTAAATCTTGGAAAACAAAGAGCAGTATCATGTTGTAATCAAACTTCCACATGCTTGATGAGACATGTAAAACCAAAGTATTAAGACTTAGCACGAACTTTATTCATTACTTCAATTATTTCACTATCTGAGTTTAATTTTCTCCCAATTGATCTACTCGGGTTTACTGATTGCTAGTAGTATGTGTCAAAAGTGACATAATACATATAGACTGAGTGTGCATTCCAATAGTGGAATCACCCGCTTCCCTTAGCGTGATATGATGATTTGAATTCTGTCAGGGATGGGTATTTTTGAGTTTATGTATATAAAAATGTCAAATTAAAATGAATCAAACGTACTCTAGTAATTTTAAATTAGACACATGCATAAGAACAACAGTTATAAGGCTGAGAGACATGAAATATTTAAGCAGGTTTCCCTTGTGATTTGCATATAAGAAGGCATGTTTAAACTTTAGTGTGCATATCCTTGTTCCTTTCCCAACCAGTGATGTCCTTTTGTTGAGATAGACATACTTGACTTTGTTCTAGATACTGGTGGTACTTTATATTCAAAGAAGAGGATGGTAGGTGTGATCCATTTGATAACACTATTGCATAATGTAATGTCTTAAGGGGACAAAGTATACATACTTTGATGTATTGAAAATGGAAGCTGATTGTGATGATAATAATGGGGCATGAATTTAAGTAACAGACCTACCTATCTGTACATATGGACTTTAAATTTCAATTATATATCGAAAGACCATTTAATTTAATTGTCGGCCCTCCCTCTAGGATGAGTAATGACCATTTTGAAATAGAAGTGGACTGGTGCTACAATGCAGTACAGGTACACAGATACTAAGAGCATCTGCAATAGACTCTTACTTCATTCTTTATAAATAATATAAATTATTGGCTCTTAGAGCAAGTCCAATAGAATAGATCTCTTAGTAATTTAGAACAAATTTAGAAAAATTTACTCCAACAATGCTATTTATGTGTGTTTTTTATTTTTTATTATAATATTAAAAGGAGAGAGAGAAAAGTAGAAGAGGGAGAAAAAGATGTCAAAACATGAGGAAAATGAATACTTTACTAGTGAAAATAAAATAAGGGAGGATTAGGAGTGCCGAGATGTCCTAACTTTTAAGGAACCATTTAGATGATTGTTGGAATGCATATTTAGATCTTTCTTAAACTTTTGTTTAGGAACCCATTTAGTAGGTGTTCATCTCCAACAATACTCTTTACATTGATTCTTGAATCAATTTTTTATTGTTAAAAATGTTTTAAATTCACAAATGTACAAAAGAAAGTGGAGAGAGAAAGAGAATATGGTTGTGAACATATATGATATAGTACTACTTAAGACTGGAGTTGTGCTCTTAAGAGCATCTCCAAGAGTCTCCTAGTTTACTCTTAAAAATATTATAAACAATTGAGCTCTTAGCAAGTTAGTACATCGTTTTCCGTGTAAACTCCAACAATGCTCTCTATACTTACTTTTTATTTATATTTCAACAACATCATAACAAAATTTGAATTCAAGTAGTGAAAGAATTGGAGGGAATGAATTTTTTATTGGTATAAATAAGTTAAGAGCTACCTAGAGGCTCTTAAAAGTGAGGAGAGAGAATGAACTCTTAATTTTTTAAAGAACCTCTAAGAGTCTCTTGGAGCTCTAATTTTTTATACCCTCTTTATTTTTTCACTTAAAAGCATATATAAAGAGTCTCTTGTAGATGCTTTAAAACTGGGGAGAGAAAAGAGGATCTTAGTATTTTTAAGAGTCTCTTGGAGCAATTTTTTTATTCTCTCTCCTCAATTTTTGAATTAAGAGCTAAAATAGAGAGTCTCTTGAAGATGCTCTAAGAGCATTCACATCCCATTCCCCATCCCCAACCCCAAAAACTTACTAAAAATAGTAAATCCCCAAATAAAAATAGTAAACCCTCAAAATTATCAAAAAGTTTCTACATCCCATTCCCCATTTTCCATTCCCCTATCCCTATATTCTTTTTTATATTACTTCTTTCTCTCTCTTTCACTTATAATTTTAACTACCAAAACTCACCCACTATTATAAATACAATTTAATATTATTATATGAGGAGAGAGAGTGTATGAGGATGGGGATGAGACATCAACTTTGGTCCCTAAATATGGGGACTCAAACTTTGGTCCCTAAATCAAACCCCAAAATGGGGAATGGGATGGAGGAGTGTTTTAGAAGAAAAGTTGGACAAATTCTCAAATTATAAGGATGGGGTTGGGGATGGGGATGGGATGTGAATGCTCTAATATGAAAAAATATCTAAAACAATTTATTGAATGATGGTCTAAAATACCAGGGACGTCATTTCCGTAGCATTTCCGTTGTATTTTACTACACTCTATGAATGTTGTGCACTCAGCCGAGGGTCTTCACGGAAACAGCCTCCCCGCTCTACAAGTGGGGGTATGGTCTGCGTACATCCTACCCTTCCCAGACCCTGCTCTGAGCGGGATATACTGGGTATGTTTGGTTTGGTTTGGTTTTTCTAAAATACCAGGGACGTGTCGTGCATCCACAAGATGCGTGTTTCTTTAAGAAAAGCGCTTGTGTTGGTCAAGTCATCTATTTGACTTTAATGCGCACTATCTGGATGTGTAACACCACTCATGCAAATGTGCAACTTGTGCAGGCACCTTTCTGAATGCGTTGTGCAGGTCCCTAAAGAGTCATGCATGTGTCGACCGGGCATCAGTCCACGACTCCACGCAATACACAAGTTCTATTTTTCTTTTTTAATAATCCGGTGTCCGAATCAGCTTGCGCTAGCTTGTCTGTGGTATTGTGGGTTTTTCTTTGGAATTGTTATATTTTGGAGATAACTTATAATGTGTTTCGGACTAAGACCTCTGCACACACATACATAAATGCATGCCTACAATGAGATGATGAATCTGTACATAGTTAAGTCACCGTCATCTTGTAAATTTGTTAACGTGAATACTGTTATGTGTCACTTTAGATCACCTAAAGGCTAAAAGCGGAGATTGTCACATACTTATTATCAGATTAGACTAAGTGGTTTGTTTTTGCACTCCCTAACTAATCTCTACTACATCATTTATTTATGGTACAATAGAGAAATCTAAACGGATTCTCATCTACTTGATCAAGTTGTGCTGTGCCAAAGACTCCTGATGCGATACGGAAAGGTCCAATATCATGAGGTCGTACTAGACAACCATACAGTTAGGCTTTGTCACAAAATTTTCATCTTTATTAGAACAACTCCAACCATTTGCACCTGTTAGCTAAAAAATACTAGCTAGCATTTGAGATAGCTAACAGCTCTTAAATATCAATGTCCAACGTTGTCTTTCTATTGGGTATATTTTTACAGAACATAATACATGCTCGCTATATTTGGAAGACCACAATTCACCTGTTAACAAAAAAAATTAATTTTTAAATCAATTTTACCCATCCATCACACAATATACACTATTTTTTTAATTTAGTTAATTCTTATAGCTACTACCATCGGAACACACTACCTTACGGGTTCAACAAATTTTAACTAACAATTATTTTATAATATTATAATTAATCAATAATGCACTTGAAGATGCTATTAGAAGGGGTTGAGTTGGCACAGTGGTAAGTGTCCGATCCGTGAACCGTGAGGTCACGGGTTCGACTCCTGCCGGGGGTCAAAAAACCGGAAACAATCTCTCTACCTTTGTGTAGAGGCATGATTGCGTACATCCTACCCCCCTAAGACCCTGCTCATGCGGGATATACTGAGTACGTTGTGTTGTGTTTTTACTTGAAGATGCTCTTAGAGCATCTCCAAGAGTCTCTTAGCTTACTCCTAAATATATTATAAACAATTAAGCTCTTAGCAAGTTATTACATCAACTCCAACAATGCTCTCTATTATGGCTATTTATTTTATATTTTATTCATATTTCAATTCTACTTGGACAAACAATCAATAGACGAGAGAGAAGAACCACTATTTTACTAATAAAATATTAAGTTAAGAGCTACTAGTTGCTCCTAAAATAGAGGGGAGAGAAGAAGCTCTTAACTTTTTAAAGAGTCTCTAAGATTCTCTTGGAACTTAATTTTTGTTCTCTCTCCTCATTTTTTAAGTTAAGAGCTACAATAAAAAACCTGTTAAAAATGCTCTTACACAGTAGAAGAAGCCTAATTAAAGCTCCAACAACCGGCTTTGACATTTTCATCTTCATATCTGTATACACATCTAATATCATCATTATCGTCTATTTCTTCACATGTGTAATTGTTTGATTTATAAGTGAATATCAAACTGTTGCCCATTTACGGAAGAAAGTATGATGAGCTATAAGCCAATTTTTATGATATTGTGCCATGAATACAAAAACTAAGATCCATGGTCCCCCATTGGAGTATCATACCTTAAATTAGGAGAATTCTCAATCATGTCCCCCTATTCTCACAAACTATAGACTAGTTAAATCAATTCACAAACATTTATGGATAAAAATAGTACTCCTACTTCCTCAATCCCAAAATACATGTTTCTTTGACTTTTTACATATATTTTAAGGTGAATAAAAAACATAGGTCTATATATTACTTTTCGAAATTTCTTTTAAGATAAATAAAAAATATAACTCTACATGTTATTTTTCCAAATTTCTTTTTTTGAACTAAAATTTGATATTTAAAATTTTATTCATAGAATGTAAATTTCAAAATAATATGCGAAGTTATTATTTTTATATATCTTAAAAACAAGCGTAAAAAGAGCATTTTGGGATGGAGATAGTATAATTTTAAGTAATCCAGCAAAATAAGGATGATAAATTAACCCGATCCGACGGATACCCGATTTAAAATCCAATTTTTTTGGATATACCGAACCCGAATTTTTGGGTTTGGATTTAAATTTTAAACCTGAAAATTTTTGGATTTGGATTTTATGTTTGCCGATCCGAAACTCGATCCGAAATCCGAAACCCGAAAAATACCCGAATGTGTATGAGTAGCACTCTATGGAGAACCACCTTACGTGGAGAACCCTATGATTCTGTAGTAGAACCAATATTTTTTAAATTTTTTTCTGATTCTGTAACAGAATCAAATTATTTTTCAAAAAAAAAATTCGAAACTGCCACGTCATCATTGCCACATCACCTGCCACGTCGTCACTGCTAACGTGGCAGTGCCACGTCATCGATAGCGTCATCATTGATGACGTGGCACTGCTACGTCAGCAGACATGCCACGTCAGCTTTGCCCATATTTTTTTTTTGTAGAACCAAATTTTTTTATAGAACCAAAATAATAAAAAAAATGAAAATTTGGTTCTGTAATAGAATCAGAAATTAGTATAGAATAAGTGGTTCTCCACGGTTCTCCACGTAAGATGGTTCTCCATAGAACAATGACATATATATATATATATATATATATATATATATATATATATATATATATTATACATTTGAATATACTTTTTTATAAAACATTTACATGTTATTCAAATTCTATTTTAATAAAACATTTTTATAATTATACATAATATGATAAAAGATTGAGGAGCCTGAGATGTATCTCAGGGAAGTTACCTGAAATACATATAATATTGTATGCAAATATAGGATGGAGATTTCTGTAAAATCACAATTTTTTAATTAGTCTTGCGGGCCTAGTTAAATTTATAGTATATTTTTAAGAGAGAATGACCTAAATGCCTCAAAATCAGCCTCCCATGTACCAAAATACCCGTTTGGGAAACTTGGTCCTATCTACCCACGGGATACGCTACTGCGTGTAACGTGTCCCAAGTCTCTCTCTCCCCTCTCCGCTCTCGTCTCTCTATCATCTCTCTCTCTGCTCGTCTCTCTCCCCGGACCACCACCATCACCATCGTTTCTCCATCTCCCTTCCCCCATCCTCTCTCTCTCGTTTGTAACTCTCTCTCTCTCTCTCTCCCATGTATCCTTCAAGCGGCCCCGCAGGGGCTTTTCCCGATTTTGACCAAAATTGGGTTCGATTTGGGGGTTTTAAATCCGGCATAAGGAATTGATTGAGAAGGGTATAGGGTTGTAGATCGTCGAAAGACGATTCGAATGGTCTATATAACATAAACGGACAGTTAAGGAAAATATACGAACAGAGCTTGCCGAATTTTGGACTTTATCGTCGAAAATCGCTAGAGAGATGGGAGAGTCGCGTACTTTCTGCAGATTGATGAAGAATGGCGACACTCTATTGTCACTGCCGTATCTCGATCACACGCTACTAGGACTGTCGTATTTCAGTGACACGTGCTTGGAAGTGGCGTGTCTCACTAATATCACGATTTCTTCAGTTTCGTGACAGGCTTACACGGAACACGAACTAGTGTATCAGGATACGTTACACGTAATAACGTATATTGTCGGTATTTAGGGCCAACTTCTGAATATCAGTATTTTGGACCAGGGCTATTTATTTTTGATTACTTAGGGCCTTCACCCTATTTTTGAGTATCTCAGCAAAAGTTCCCTGAGATTAATCTCAGGGTCCTTTTTCTCATATGATAATTTGTAATTAGTATATATAATATTTCAGATATAAGGCATATAAATTATATATTTTATTCGAAATAGTCAATAATAATCTAGTGATTAGTCCTTTCTTTCTCAATATCAAATTTTATTAATATACGCGGGATGTAAATTTCTTTGTTTTACATAAATTTTTCATTTGTGTTGGTATATTAAGAATTATTAATTTAACATATTTTAGATTTTACTTAGTAGGTCAATTCGTATAACACGTTATATTTGACTACTTAAATATGTTTTATTTTAATTATTGTATAAGCATTATTAATGTTATTTGCATGTAAGTGGTGTTTTTAAACTTACTTACACTATATTTAATTTTGAATACTCGAAAAAAACCCGATCCAATCCGAAACCCGACGGATTTGGATTTGAATATTAAGTTTTGGATTTGAATATGAATTTACTTTTAAAACCCGAAAATATTTGGATTTAGATTTTACAAAACCCGAGTCGAACCCAACCAGTTGACATCCCTACAACAAAATGAACACGTAAGCAAGTGTATTAAGTACAGTAGACCCACTTTCCTCTCTCATATTCAAGCTCCTTCAACTGTAATCCAATTCTTACTCTCTCGATCTACACATTTCATAAATGCGAGCCATTTCTTTCGCTAGCTACCTAGCTCTCTCTTCCTGCTCAGCTTCTTGTATTTATACTTCCCTCTCCCCCCTCATGTTCAATTTATCTAATTCCATCACTAAACAAACACTATGAGCTACTACAGAATCATATCTATATTCTCCATCTTTCTCATCCTCTTCCTTTCTTTCTCAACCCTACATGGATCTGCTTCCAGGGCCCCTCCTAAGCCTGGTAGCAGTGGAAACACTGGTGCTGGCGGCAGCTTCCCTGGTGGAGGAGGTTACGACTTCCCCGGGAATCTGCCACCCGCATTTCGTGGAATAATTGGTAGTGGAGGTTCAGGAGGATGGGGTGGTGGCTATGGGGGTCCTAACGGTGGCTCGGGAAGTGGAGGAGTGATAAGGCCTGTTGTAACATGTAAAATAAAGGGTCCTTGTTATGGGAAGAAGCTGAGGTGTCCTGCTAAGTGTTTCACTTCCTGGAGTGGATCCGGTAAGGGATATGGTGGAGGCGGGGGCGGCGGTGGATGTAGTATGGACTGCAAGAAGAAGTGTACTGCTTCTTGCCCAACTTAGTAAAGCCACCACTCCAGAGAGTATGAGATATGAGACAGTTACTACCACTAAATTAAGACATGTATGAGATATATGTGATTATGTATGAAATATTAGGAGGTCATGTTGTCTGTCTGTAAGCTAAATATATGGTTGGTGTTATGAGAGCGAGCTAGTATAACCCTAAATGGATCACTACCATAAAATTTTAGTGTTGATCCTTACTTATGTGATGGATCAGTACTTTCTTTTGTGTTTGTGTTTCGACATCATGTAATTTCAGAGTGTTTGCAATGATCAGTTTACAGTATTACAGTATTAGTTACTCCCTCCGTCTCACTATGTGTTTCCTATTTTGACTTTGAATACTATACATTATTAGCGGTTGACTGTTAATTAACGCATAATTTATTAAATAAAATATAGTCATGAGTGATCTTGTTGGATTCGTATTTATGAGTACTATAATACAGTGAAGTTTTTATATTTAGTACTAATACGAAATTCAAGATATTAACAATCAAAAGTGTACGTTGACAAACGTGTTTTTAAAAACAGGAAACATATTATGAGACGGAGGGAGCAGTTAATTATGAGAACTTAAGAACTATATGCACAATCCCTTAAATGTAACTTGCAAGTAGTCTAACCAACTACTGCCTCCGGTCTCTTTTTTTTTCTTCCTGTTTTGACTTTTTATACTGTTCATTATAAACGATTGACTATTAATTTATGCATAATTTATAAGATAAAATATAGTCATGAGTGATCTTGTTGGATTCGTAATTATGAGTATTTTAATACAGTGAAGTTTTTATATTTAGTACTAAAACGAAATTGAAGATATTAACGATTAAAAATGTGCATTAGCATGCGTGTTAATGATTAACCGGAAAAGAATTAAGGGAAGGAGGGAGTAATTTGAAAGTGCCATTGTGTACAGTCCTAAATTAATTACGCTGATTGAGTGCTTGTCTTTTCCTTTTAGTAATTGGTGGGGACTAAAACATAAAAAGAGGAGTATAATTGTTATAGATAGACAACCTCTTAACAAACATGATCCATTTACACAACCTTTGATTATCACTCAATAGAATTTGGTCCCTCTGCTATCTTACAACTTTGGTCCTAGTACTCATATGTACATTATCCATGTACCCTGGAAATGAAAACTACACGCGCTGAACAAATTGAAGCAAACAAATCAACTTTGTTGTTATTAACAATCATTTCTTAAGACTTGATGTCACACCAAATAAGGCAATGAATTTGGCTATGTGTTGGTGAAATTGATAAAACAAAGCTGACTCCAAAACACAAAACTAGGGACGACAGTGTATTTTTATTCGACAGTGATAAGTTACGAATAGCGCCAACACATGCCAACGCCAAGTGATCGTCCACAGTCCACCTGCCTCTCCTTCAAATAATATGTACAGGTTTAAATCATATGATACAATACTCCCCTGAGTCCGTTTTATCATGAAGCAGTAACTGCAATCCTTTACTGCATTTCGTTTTAGAAGAAAATTATGCAGTGTCCATCTAAGTGAATGGGGGCAAAACATATCTGTTACTTTGTTCCAGACTTATTGATACCCCCATATTATTTTTAGTCTTTATGAATGTGACACTCTGGTGATGTATATAGTAGCATTACTTCGTTGATACATATCAGATGTACAATATTTGCAGCAGAACCGTAATGCTACTTATTACATTCAGGCCGCGTATAATGTCTAATGCCCCCTCTCCCTACAGTATTATAGTATTATTAGCACGATAAATACTGCCTTAGTTCGTTTTATCAACTTTCCTAGCAGGATATATTTAGGACAAGAGATTGAACCAACAGTAGTAATTGCAATCTACTTATATCCTGCATTATTACTATCAATTACTGCATCCTTTCTGAGGGAAAACGAAAAAACAGTGTCCATTTCATTAGTAGACGGGCCAACACATTGTTCGTTACTTCGTTTGTTATAGACCTATTTCGATTTAATGCACCCAATTTTTTTTATTTGAACCCCATTCTTTTTAGTCCTTAAAAATGTGACTACAGTATACAATATTTGCAGCAGACCGTAATGCTACCAGCATTCATGCCTACTAGATATGTGTACGTAATCCTCTCTCTCTCTCTCTCTCTCTCTCTCTCTCTCTCTCTCTCTCTCTCTCTCTCTCTCTCTCTCTCTCTCTCTCTCATATTTGTTTGTGTACTGCAGCATAATGTTTAATGCTCCCTCTCCCTGCATCCTGGGCTGCTAGTAGTATAAATATGAACCCCTGCACGTTCGGCATCCCCACATTTCCTTATCAATTTAGTGAAGCACTGTACTACCAGACTCACAATGAAGTACTCAAAGCCCATCTCCATCGTTTCTTTAATGTTCCTCATCTCCCTTTTCGTTTCACCTAGATCTTGTTCAGCTCACCTTATCCCACCGCCCCTTCAGAATGTTCACTCGAGAAACTCACCACCAGATGTCCCTACTGGCAAAGATGCTCCGATCATAACAGGGCCCCTAGTTAATGTTCCTGTGACAAGCACTGTTGTGAGCGGAGTACTGAACCTGAGACAGTACGTGACCTGTGTTGACACTGGACCATGCCAGGGAAAATCGGTATGGTGTCCAAATGATTGTACTGTGGGATGTAAAGTTGATTGCAAGAAGTGTTCGGCCTTTTGTCCTTTTTAGCTAGTAAGGGGATATGGCATAATATCTAGCGCTAGCTAGCTATGTATCTCATACACATCTATATATAAGTTCCTACGATCTTCGTATATGTTTGTTTGGCATCAGTATTATCAAATAAACGGTTTACTACAATGTTTAAATGTGCTCCCCCCCCTCTCCTTTTTGTTGTTGTTAAGTATTAGTGTGCGTGCTTCCTTGTTACTTGCTATCTGTCGAATTATGATCAAGTATGAATAAATATGTGATGAGTGAACATGAATTTAAAAGCAAAATAGTACGAAGTGCACTCTTTTTATTGTAGCATGGTAGAACTTTACAAAGATACATTTCAAATCAGGGAAAGAGGTGGGTGACTTTGCAGTGTGTAAATTAAGTAGTAAATCAGCATCTTACAAATTTTAATCGACTCAGCCACGACCATGAGTCACAGGTTCCTTTCGTTTCAACTTTCAAGTGTCTTGGCTAGATTATGATCTGCATGAAAAAATTCTGTGTCTTGATAGTATCTTCGAAAATCATGAGTGACATGGCGACTGCTTAGTAGTTATTATTGATCTCCATAATATCTTTAAGCTATGAAGATGCACAATAGTTCCTTCTATCGGGCTTTCCAGAAACAACATTCGACTTGTATGTGTTTAAGTCCTTTCAGATCAAAACCACAGAAGTGAAGTGTCGGATTTGATTTGGACATTTCCATCTATGAATGAACTGTTCCAAAAAGTAATAACATACGGGCAAGAATTCTTTGTATATTTGTTGGACCATGGAGCCTAAGAAGTAATTTGTATTTAGTTCATAGGCTAAATTAGAATGCATTAGGCCCATTTAAAGGCCAATATAGATTGTATTAGGCCCATTACCTTTGTACATAAGTGTAAAACCAAGGGGACCCACAAAGGATCCCCTATAAATACTAATCAAATCCCACTTGTAAGGGGGTTGGCAATTGTAAATTATTGAATTGTACCTCCAAAGGAGAGATATACATTTTAATGAATATGATCTTCACCTATTCTTAGATCTCATTCCAAATATTATAGTGATCCGTATTGTATTAACAATTAACTCTCCATCAATATTATTGGCAAAGTGGTAGTACTTATTCACTCAGCAAACGGCCTCAGGCCGTATGAAACTCTTTATAAATTAAGGTTTTTATCTAATTTAACTTATTTGCCTAATCAGTAATCAGTCAAGTGATAAGGAAGTGGCCGGACAGATCCTTGACAAGGTAAAATTCTATATGTCCGTAGCAATCCAGAATAAAAGCACAGAGTGATCACCATACGTCTGAGGAGATTTTTCAGATAAGACAACGAGCATGGTCAAAACTCCAGCCATATAGACAACCATATCTATCAGCTGCAGTTTCACCCAGAAGTAATTAGCTAGCTTTAAAATTATATGTTCCATTCTTCATAATTGGCCTAATTGCCAAGGTTGCTTTCAAGCTACGGGTGCCTAACCAAGCTCAAATCTATAATGTCTGTGTTAGACATATAAGAAAACTAGAGACTAGTACATAAGAGAAAACATGATTGTAGTATACTGGAGAGATATATTTTTATTGATTAGCATGAACTTATTTATACTGCATTGCAGCGATATCACTGCAGGAAATCATGCTTAATTTACAAGAAAATCTGCTAACAGATAGGTGCCTAATAATCAGCCAAAGAGAGATATTCCTGGTCCTTAATTATATCATAAAGATTGAACTCCTGATTATCAGCTTCAAGAGTCATATCAGTTAACACTTCTCCTTGACTCTGGAGCTGCAAACACCAAGCTTATTCCTCAAGAATTCATATCTAATTTTTGGAAGTGCCTTTGTGAGAATGTCGGCACTTTGATCTTCTGAACTGAAGTGAACCAGTTGCACCTCCCCTTCCCTCTGAACTTCTCTTAGGAAATAGAACTTGATTTTGAAATGCTTTGTCTTGCCATGAAACACTGGTTATCAGCAATTGATATTGAAGCTTGGTTGTCCACAAATATAGTTGTGCCTTCTTGTTGCTCCATGTGTAAGTCCATCATGAGTTTTCTTAACCATAAGGCTTGATTAACAGCGGCAGTAGCGGTTACAAACTCTGCTTCAGCTGTGGATTGGGCTGTTATTTCTTGTTTTTTTGAACTCCAGGAGAACACTCCAGAACCAAATCTAAAACAATAGCCTAATGTGCTTTTCATATCATCCTCACATCCAGCTAAATCGCTATCAGCATAACCATAGAGTCTAAAATTTTCAACTTGACTAAACTTTACCCCATAATCAGTTGTACCTTTAACATATCGTAAAATTCTTTTTTCCTGCTTGAAAGTGAGTTTCACTAGCACAATGCATATACCTTGAGAGGATACTCACAACATTCATAATATCTGGCCTAGTTGTGGTCAGATACATCAAGTATCCGATTAAGCTTCTGTAAAGTCCTTCATCGACTTTAGGAGCACCATCTTTTCACAGAACCTCTCTTTGTTATTCATCGGGGTCGCAGAAGGCTTGCACTCATTCATGTTAAACTTCTTGAGAATTTCCTTGGCGTGTTTCTTTTGACATATGAAACTCATTAGTATCTTGCTGCACTTCCATGCCAAGAAAGAATGTCATTTTTCCAAGATCTGTCATCTCGAAAACAGCTTTCATTTCTTCTTTAAAGTTGTCAATCTGCTTCAAGTTGCTACCTGTAACAAGCAAATCATCAACGTATAGTGATACCACAAGAATTTCATTATCTGATTTCTTGACATAAAGTGTGGCTTCACTTAGACTTTTAATAAAGCCCAAGCTTAACAAATGAGTGTCAATTCTGTTGTACCAGGTCCTTGGAGCTTGTCTACAGCCATACAAAGCCTTTATCAGTCGATATACCTTGTCCTCTTGTCCTTTACAAACAAACCCTTCTGGTTGCTCGACGAAAATTTCTTCCTCCAACAAACCATTCAAAAATACTGATTTGACGTCCATTTGGTGTACTACCTAGCCCTTTTGTGCAGCAAGAGCCAACAACATCCTTATAGTTTCCATCCTCGCAACCGAAGCAAATGTTTCTGAAAAGTCCACTCCATAAATCTGAGCATAACCTTTAACAACAAGTCTTGCCTTGTACTTGTTTACAGAACCATCGAGATTGAACTTGCTTCCATAAACCCACTTGACTCCTATAGCTTTCTTGTATTTAGGCCTATCCACCAACTCCCAAGTCTGATTTTTTTCAATCATTTTTAGCTCCTCATTCATTGCAGCTATCCACTTCTGATTAGTTTCAGTTGCAGTTGCTTCGTATCCTGCGGGTTCCATCAAAGCGACATTGCATTTTTGATAAATCTCGGAGAATGACCTGGTTCCTCTAACTGGTTCATCAGCCACGTCATCATTTTCCTCTTGGATCTTTATTTGCTCATCATTTTCCCAATTCCATTTTTTGACTCAAGAAAATGAACATCTCTGTTGATTGTAATTTTGTTGTTCTGTGGTTGGTAGATCCGGTAGGCATTTGGGGTGTAACCAACAAATATTCCAATATCTGATTTTTTGTCCAACTTATCTCTCTTAATTTCAGGAATATAAGAGAAACATAGACAACTGAATGTTTTCAAGTTAAGCAACTTGGGTTTGTATTCGTACCATACTTCAAATGAAGTCTTTTTCCTCAAAACTTTTGTTGGCAATCTGTTTAGAAAGAAAATCGCTGTATATGCAGCCTCAGCCCAAAATTTCTTTGGCATCCCTTTGTCATAAAGTAAACACCTTGCCACCATGATTGTCCGATTTTTTCTCTCCACAACGCCGTTCTGTTGAGGAGTATAAGGCGCTGTCAACTGATGTTCTGCATCTCTACAAAACTTGTTAAATTTTTCAGAGGTATATTCAGTTCCGTTATTAGATTTGATCATCATAATTTTGCTTTTACTTTTAGTCTAAACCAAAGCTTTGAAAGTACAAAAGATATCATCAACTTCTGATTTTTGTTTCATAAAATAAATCCAGCACATTCTCGAATAATCATCAATAAACGCAATATAGTACTTACTGCCATTTAATGATGGTGTACTCATTGGTCCTGCCACGTCCGTGTGTATCAATTGCAGCTTCTCCGTGGCCCTCCAAGCACTATTTTGTTGGAAAGGGAGTCTTTTTTGCTTTCTGTACTGACATGCAACACACTTAGGTGGATTCTCTCCTAATTTAGGCAACCCTTTGGCCATATTGTTCTTCTCCATAAAAAGTAAAGCATCATGATGAAAGTGCCCCAATCTTTTGTGCCACAACATTGTGTTGTTATCCTCCTTGTGTACAACAGCCTGCTCTTCTTTCGTCAAATCCAAAGCAAAGCTTTTATCTTTCATCTGAACTTTGAAAATATATACTCCTCTTGCATCTTTAATGACACAATTGTTGTCATCAAACAACACCTTATAACCTTTTTCCGTCAACTGAGAAACACTCAATAGGTTCTGATTAATTTCGGGAACATATAAGACATCAGAAATCAATTTCAAACCTGTATGACATTAAATTTCAATTGTTCCTTTCCTTTTACTGCAATATATGCTCCATTTCCAACTCTGACATTAGAAACAACAGCCTCAACAAGATCTCTGAAGAGTTCTCGATCATATGTCATGTGATTTGTACAACCACTATCTATAAGCCAGCTTTTTGTAGAATGATGAGCAGAGAAACATGATGCTACAAACAACTGCTCCTCATCTTCATATTGATTTTCAGCAGCCTTGGCTTCCCCTTGTTGAGACTTGCAAATCTTTTCCATGTGTCCTAGCTGACCGCATTTGTGGCATTTTAGATCAGGTCTCCACCAACATCTGTTTGGAGGATGATTAGTCTTTTTGCAGTAGGAACAAGGTGGAAAGATTTGAGTATTGTTATTTTGGTTGCTTTCGTTGCTTGCTACCCCTCTAGGTTTACTGGTTTTATTCTGCCAATTTCTATTTTTGCCGACATCTTTGCTGAATGATTTGGATTGATAAGCACCTTCCACGGATCCTTCTTGTCTCATAAGCCTCCTTTGTTCTTGTGCCTTCAATGCATTTAACAACTCTGCCAACGTAATGCTTGACAGATCTTTAGAGTTTTCCAACGATAAAATTGTAACTTCAAATTTCTCAGGAAGTGTAACTAGTATCTTTTGAACAATTCTTGAATCTTGAAAATCAGTACCAAGAAGTTTAACTTTGTTAGCAATTCCAAGAAGTCTATCGGAATATACTTTGATCGTTTCAGATTCTCTCATTCTTTGCATATCAAATTCCCTGACCAGATTTAGAATTTGCATTCCTTTAATTCTTTCATCTCCTTCATATTCACTTTTGAGAAAATTACAGATTTCAAATGCCCTCTTCATGGTCATAATCCTTGTGAATATATCTGATGAGACAGCAGCAAACAAAGTAGCCCTTGCCTTCGACTTTTTTGTCTTCATTTCCTTATGATGCCTTAATTGAGCCATGGTTGGATTATTATCCAAAAGAGGAAGTTTGTAATACTCTTCCACTGGTTCCCACAGATCATTTGCCTCCAGGTATGCTTCCATTCTAGCCGCCCAAATATGATAGTTTTCACCATCAAACGTAGGTGGTGTAATGTTGTTGAAATGTTCTGAATCCATTCTGAATCAGAGATTTTTTTTATTTTGGTGTGTGTACGTATTGTGTTTTTCTAGGTGTGTATTTAGGAGATGTGTTTGAGGGTGATGGCACTGGTCCCTTAAGATTAATGCTTTGATACCAATATGTTAGACATATAAGAAAACTAGAGACTAGTATGTAAGAGAAAACATGATTGTAGTATACTGGAGAGATATATTTTTATTGATTAGCATGAACTTATTTATACTGCATTGCAGCGACATCACTGCAGGAAATCATGCTTAATTTACAAGAAAATCTGCTAACAGATAGGTGCCTAATAATCAGCCAAAGAGGGATATTCCTGGTCCTTAATTATCAGCTTCAAGAGTCATATCAGTTAACAGTCTGTTTACATGTCTCACAATTGAGAGCATGCTAGGTAAATCTCCATGTAAATTATCGAATAACATACTAATTTCTTAGGGTTGATTTAAAGTAATCTGATTTAAAACATGTTGCCATCTTTAGTTTATCAAGAGGAATTCTGTCTAAAAAAACCAGGAGGAGAATAGCTAGAGATGTAAAAAAAAAACCCTTCGGATCGGGCTTTATTCGAGCTTTAAAAAGCATGGGCTTTTTAAGAATCGGGTCGGGCCGGGATTTTTCAACATTCGGGTCGGGTCGGGCTTTCTCTAAAATATGAGTCCCGTTTAGGCCCTCGGGCCGGGTTTTTTTTTAAAATTTTTATATATGTAGTTTTTGTCTTTTTTTTGCAAAGCTAATATATTAATATACAAAAAAGAAAATCTTACAAAAGAAACAACCTCTAAAAAGCTACGCCATTGAACTTCTGTAATCCAGAATACATAAGAAGAGACACCACGAAACCTAATACTAAAAAACTACTAGCATAATACTTGTTTTATCATAAAACATCATTGCAATTCAAGAACTTTTTACTAAAAATCTGCGTTATGACGTAAGGCGATCGTAAGCCATATAAATCTCCTCGCATATGACCATTTCGTGAATTACATCCTCTACACTCAATTAGTCTTCTTGGAAGAAGAGTTTGTCCTGTATATTGTTGATTCTTCCCAGACCCTTGATCCTTCACATCCCCTCTATTGTTAAGTTTAATATTCTTGATATTTATTAAAAATATTATATATTTTTAGATTTTATCTATAAAAAATCGAATTTTTATCCGGATTTCTTAAAAAGCCCGGGCTTTTATCCGGGCCGAACCGGGCTTTATCCGGCCTTTTTAGAAGCCCGGGCTTTATCCGGGCTTTTCAAAAGCCCGGGCTTTTAACCGGGCTTCGGGTCGGGCTTGATGAAATATAAGAGGCCCATTTTAGGCCCTCAGGCAAGGCCGAACCGGGCCGGGCTTTTTTCGGGTCGGGTTTTTCGGGCTTTTTTAAGGATCGGATCGGGCCAAATTTCGGGTTTTAGGCTTTTTGAACATCTCTAAGAATAGCTGACGAATTTGTCGATTAATCCCCTCAATATCTTATAAACTGATTTACACTCCCTCAAACTCAGGAACAAAAATCTCCAAATCTCCAATCGATAAAAAATTGGAGGACATAATTTTTTTAAGGAAAATGCTACGACTCCCAAAATCGTTCCCAAAACGGTTCTCGAAAGATGAGTTGTCAACAGATAATTGGCTATGTTTTTATAAATGAGATGGGTCCCCCGTACATTAATATTTTTTTTTTGTCAGGAACCTCGTACATTAATATGAATCCTACAAATTAAATAACGCCATGTGTCATTCGGGAATAATTTTGGGAATTTTTTCGGGATACGTAGCGTTACTCTTTTTTTAAATTTTCTTTTATCATAAATGAAATGGACACCCTCAATTAAAATTAGTTAATTAATTATCATTATCTAACTATAATATCTATAATAGAGCAATTAGGGGTTCGTTAAACAATTTACTTAATATAAAATGACAAATATATCTTTATATAAAATGACAATTTAACCTATATCTTAATTATTTCATATTAATATCTTCTTTATTATTACACATTAATATCTCTACTAATAATAACTAATTTCAAATACTATTACTTGTTTTTATATGTACATGAACATATTTTATTGTCAATAATATGCATTATTTTAAAAATTATTAAAAATAATAATAAAATTGGTGATATTGGAATAATTATAAATATCACATTATTTTCATGACATCAATTTCGAAATAACGTGATATAATTTTATGTCATGTTAATTGTGGTCTAATTGGTTGACTGAACAAAGTTATTAATTACAAACTAATTTAGAGTACACATGTAAATTCATATCAAACAATTATTTTATAAATTTATGGGTTTAGTGCCAAAATGGCATTTTTTGAAGGAAATATACCCAAAACAACACATTCTGAAAACAGTGCCCTGAAATGGCACTTTTGTAACGCATTTAAATATTGCGTTAAGCACCTAACGCTATTATAGTTTGCATCACGATTGTAATTACCTAAAATAGTGGGCAAAACGTATTTGTTATGAGCGTCTATCAAAAAACACATATATTGAATCTGTTTTGAACATCAAAACGCATTTTAAATTTTCGTTTAGGTTCTAAACGCAATCTTTAAAAGCGTTGAAGTTGTTGCCCGAGTTGAATCCATTGCAACGCATCTGTTACCCTCATTTAAAGCATAAACGCATCTATAAGCCTCGTTTATAGCTAAACGCAAGCTTTGAGAACGTTGAACATGTTTTAGGCTATTGAAACACATATGTTACCATCGTTTTTCCCTAAACGCAAATTTTATTGGCGTTTGTTTTGTTTTTTTCTTTATTTATTTTTTTAAACGCTACTTTAAGTGGTTGTTACCTATTTTATTTTCTATTTTTTTACCTATTTAGTTTTGCTATTATAGGACCAACTATAACTATGCATTGGAGTGGTGATTTTGCAAACTTAGAGGGCGTTTGGGGTAGCTTAAAATAAGTTATTTTTGACTTAATAGAGATGCTTTTAACTTAATGGAGAAAGTAAAGTTGTTTGCTTTAAGTTGAATGAATGTGTTTGGGTAATTTTACTTAAAGTTAATTAGGGATTTAATAATTTTGACTTAAAGTGAAATTTGACTTAAAAATATTTTAAATTCATAATATTTAAACTTTACAAGAGTCCTGAAACAAAAAAAAATAAAAATAATTGGATAAGTCATAAGTCAAAAATACCTAAAAGGAACTTATGACTTAATGGAGTTTTTTAACTTAAAGCCCAGCTTTAAGCAAGTTACACAAACAGAGCAAAAGCTCCTTAAAGGAGCTTTCTCCTTTAAGTGGTTGTTGCCAAACGGGCTGTTAGTTCTATATTATAAGTATAGGACTAAGTATAGTTATGCATTTGACTTGCTCTAATGAAACATGTAATCAAATTGAAAGTTATTATTATTTCAAAATTCCTATTTATATTCTAATTAAATCTCACTTAATTATTTAACAACTAAATTTCAGAATTAATATTAGTTAATTCAAATTTCACTATTTATTTAATTAATTAAGTCATACTTAATTAATATTATAAATAATTAAAATTAATTTTTATTTTAGTTTAAATTTGAAATTAAATTAGTTTAGGTTATTATTATGTTGGCAACGATTTTAAAATCTAATTATCATTATAAACAATGAGTGGCATCTAGTAATATATCATTGCTACCAAAATAATAATAATTAAATCATTGATTCAATTAAACCTTTTGTGAATAATGTACCATGTAATATAATCTCTTTAATCGTGATATATAGAATAAACTCTAGGCATGTTATTTTTCATTCTCTTTATAATTTAATCTTAGTTTTTTCTTGATCGATAAGTAGATTATCTTATTCAAATCAACAATATTTAAGCATCATGCATTTCATAGTCTAATTCAAACAAGAGACTAATAATATAACTCCTAAAATATAGGAGGGTTAAATCTCATTTAAATCATTCATATTTCTCATACGATTCAAATATACCTAATGTCAATTTTTATCATCACCCGGTCAAAGGTAATTTTTATTAATGTATATTACTTCTTGTATAAAACTATAATGATTTTAGTTCTAACGATTATAACATCATTATCATTGTGACAATTATTTATGACACTTTTAACATGTCGAATCTCACGACGGGTCAATCCAATGACATGTACTCTTACACGCATCTATGTTTTGACTTTATATAGTATCTCCGTACTTATGACCAATGAGATGTAGTAATCAATCAACAAACATACTAGTCTCTATGTATTGTTATTGTCCTTAAATAATACCCCTCCGTCCCGATTTGATTGTCAAGTTTACTTTTTGCACGTGTTTTAAGGTGTGAATAAAACATAGCTCCATAATTTAAAAAATTTTGCTTTTTCTAAATAAAATTTTAGATACTGAACTTTTATTCAGAAAAAGAAAATTTGAAAAATAATTTATGGAGCTATATTTTATTAGCTCCTTAAAATGTGTGCAAAAAAATAGTGTGGACAATAAAACTGGGACGGAGGGAGTAATACTTGATTAGGGTTATTTAGGAATAAAGATATTATTCATATAATCTTATTTTTAAATCACATACTTAAAAATATATAACATGTATCATAATTTTAAGAACAGTTATTGTGTTAACATTTATAACGCAGTAAATAAAAACACAATAAAAGAACAATTAATAACTAATAAAATATAATCCTTACTAATAAAATGTTCTCCCTAAAAGATAAATTATTGCATCTCGGGTATAATCAATTACAATCTTCCACTTGCACTAGAGTCAATTGTTAATAGTATTTTTTGTTGTTCGTTCGCAGGGAAGGACTGAATGTAATATCAAAGTTCAGGTTTCTTATCTCTTTACGTCTAGAAGTGTGTGAGAAGAATTTTTGGGTTTGTGTATTAACTAAATTAACCAAGAACTAATTATAAGCACTAAGAATTGATTTTAAACTGAGATTCAAATATGTTGGAAAACAATCTAAGAACTGGGGTTCTTCACTTGGTCTCAATACATGCTCAATATTAATGTGATATCTGTGTTCCTACCTTGCTGAAAACAATTCTTCTAAAGTTATACTATACCCTCCCAGGCTACAATATAGTGCTTACAGCTACACCCTAATTGTCACTCCCGTGATACAATCATAGTATATCTATAAACTGTTAAATGCCAAGAATTATATTTCTCACAATTCTCCTATTAATCTCCCGATCTAATATTCAAATTATGTCTGTTAAATCATGTACTAAGATTGCAACTTCTCTCCCAAGCTTATTACAATCCCTAGAATACAATCAAAGGTTCATGACTCCCCTAATTGTGTTAAAATATCATTAACAAATCAGCAAAGCAGAAAATCACATAATCAAGCATGCATGAATACCAAGGAATACTACCCAATCCTCAGATTAGAGAATTAGTTACGCATATTTAATAAAGAAAACATAATAATAATGATAATGAATGAAAACATAATATTGAAGAAAGAATTGAAGATCGAAAGTACCTTGATACAATTAAAAGCTATGAATTGTTATGATTTACAATGGTAGGATGTGTTTAAATAGGCTCTACAAATCTTACCCAGCAAGAAATTGCCTTCTATTACAATTTGGATTTAAAGAAGGTACCCAAAACTGCCCAGAATACAATTAGAATTAGAAAAAGGGCAAAACAGTAAATCTAAAGCCTTCTTTTAAAAGATCACGTGCGCGATTTAATTCAGCATATTTCTTGCACTTGTTTCCTATCCCAGGTTGTAGAAAATCTCTCAAGCTTCGCGTGGGCAGTAAGATCGCTGAAAACGGACTTCTAAAACTCCAGATATGACCAAAACAGTATAAGCTGCGCAGCCTTCCCAGAAAATCCGAATTTTAATCAATTAATTCTCCAAGAACGATAGAAGCATCCACTTTAATCAACATTCTCGTAAATCTGCACAACTAAGCAAAACACATCAAAACTACAACAACTTGAGTCCAAAACAATCAATTTAAGCCGAACGGAGGCATTCCCAGTGGATATAAAATCCACTTATCAAACCCCCAAACTTAAACTGATGCTTGTCCTCAAGCATAAACAATTAAAACTAACTAACTAACTAGTACCACTTCCGTAGGTGATCACGGTTGCATTTGGCATATGCAACAAGCCCTTTAAACCCCTAGGCAGCCCCAGTGGACGAGTAAGATCTCGTGAGGGCCTATAGCGAATGTACCCACAAAATCCATTTAACCTAATGCAATGCAATGCATGAATGCAACTAATATGAAATATGCAACGATCCCCTTCAAACTAACCTAAACCAACTAACAAGCAAATATCTCAAAGAATGCAACTAAATCCAAATAGAGCTCGACTAAGTCCCCGTATACTAACAATACATGAACAGAAACGTGCGTGTGTGCAATGCTCATCAGAAATACTCCCAAAACTAGGTCAAAAATCATACATGTTCTTCGCCAAAACAATCACAGGTTTATAAATAGAATAGACTGTAGACACTTCATAACCTAGAAACACTTCCATCCTTATCCAAGGTAGACAGAAATTCATGCTTTATTACTAACTACTACAACACATATATACAATCATGCTTATTTAACCGTGCAATGGATGAGACCCCGAAAGGCTTATACAATAATACCCATGTAACGAGCGTTAGGTCAGTGGATCCCAGACTATAAAAGCCTTAGGTCACTAGGACTAAGTCCCCTCAGACTTAATTACTCGAGTATTAAAGAGCTCACTCTGGTTAATTTTGCATATAAATAATTTATTGACTTTTTTTTTTCTTTTTTTTTCTTTTTTTTTTTTGCTTTTTTTTTCTGCGATCTGGAATGAGCCTTTCTCATTTCCAACCCTAGACTACTCATATAAATATGAGCCGGCTACTAGCCATTTGACACCTAGCCATTATTCACAATTATTTACAATTAAGCATGAAATCCCTGTTTTCCCCCAAACTTAGACTTTAGTGCTACTACGCCATCAAGGGAATAACGAAAATTCTAAATATAATCAAGTGATTAAATCTCAAAACATCCAAACAAGCATGACCTCAACCTAGCCCAAAAGTACCCAATGAGTCTGTGTAATTAGTTTTGTTTCCGAAACACATAAGTCAATTTCATAGAAACTATAAATCAACCCTCTATTCATCATTACCACACTCAATTAGACACCTACCTACCAATCAGAATTAGCTCGTCCTAAGGGATCATGAAATATGCATGCCATGAAAATGCAACTAGAATGAACTCACATGGTATACAGAAATAAAAACTGTTAAATATAATTGATGTGTTTTAATCAGTGTTTAAGTGTTACAGGGAGTTATCAGAGTTTAGCTGGAAGCAGTCAGAGTTTGCGTAAACTCTGACAGTTGGAAGCTCGACAGAGTTTGTTAAACTCTGTCTGGAGGAAGCGCGTCTACTGTTCAACAGTGATTAAAGATTAATTATGGAAGCGATATCTTTGAAGATTGGATAGCTATCAAAGAGATCGAGTTGACATAGGAGACGTGTGACAATCTGTAATTGATATCATTGTATAGCTGATTATTAGGAATATCAATTAGAGATTGTATCATAGCTGTATGTTATATAAATACAGATAGGTTAACCCTAGAAGGGTATCGATAACGAATTATCATTATTGTAACCTAGCAGCTCTTTGTGATATTTTACATCACGAAGAGGGTTTGAAATACAAGAAGTTTTTTTTAAGTGCATAAACGCTTTTACTTGTTAATCTCTCATACAAAGTTGATTATTATTTGTGTATTCGGCCTAACAAGTGGTATCAGAGCCAATCTGTTACTTTATTACAGGTTCAGATCCAAACACAACAATAATCATGTCAAAAATTCCTCCACCAACACCTACTGTTTCTGAAAAGGCTCCTACTACTGTGAGTCGTTATGAACCAATCAGGGTTCCTATTCTGAGGCCATTAGAGTATGCTATGTGGAAGGTCAAGATGACTATGTTTCTGGAGGCTACAGATCCAGAATATCTTGACAGGATTTATGAAGGCCCTCACAATCCTACAAAGCTATCTGTTGCAGTTGCTGGTGAAGCAGCAAAAATGGTTCCAAAGGAAAAGAAGGACATGACTCCTGAAGATCTATCATCAATTGCTAAGGATGCAAAAGTTAGGCATTTACTGCATAGTGCCTTAGACAATGTTATGTCTAACAAAGTCATTAACTGCACCACTGCAAAAGAGATATGGGATGCACTTGAAGTCAGGTGTCAAGGAACTGCAGCTATTAAGAAGAATAGGAGAAACATACTCACACAAGAGTATGAGCATTTTGAGGCTAAACCTGAAGAGACCATGACAGAAACATGTGATAGATTCTGTAAACTGATTAATGATCTGTCATTGGTCAACAAAGAGTATGATCTAGAAGACTCGAATCTCAAGTTTCTTCTTTCTCTACCTGAAAAGTGGGATGTGAAAACAACCACTATTAGAGACAACTATGATCTTGCTGAAACAGAGATTGATGAAATTTATGGACTGCTCAAAACTTATGAATTGGAAATGGAGCAGAGAAACAGGAGATCAAGCAGAAAAGGAAAGTCTGTTGCTCTTAATGTTGAAGAGAAGCCTCAGAAGAAAGAGGCAACAAGAAGGAAATTGAAGGGAAAAGCTTTGGTCATACATTCAGAAAGTGATTCACCAAACTCTGATTATGATTCAAACTCTTCTGAATCATCTGACTCTGAGGATGATGAAGAAGAAATGAGAAAAATGGCTGTGCTGATGGTGAAGACTTTCAAGAAAATGGGCTTCAAGAATTTCAAGAAAGGAAAAAGGTTTTCTAGGGATTCAAATGAAGACAGGAAAAGCTACAGGAAGTCTGATAAGAGAGATTCTAAAGGGAAGAAGGATAAGTCTGAAATTCAATGCTACAAGTGTAAGGAGATGGGTCACTATGCTCCTGAGTGCAAGAAGGGTAAAACTGGAAAGGTACTCTACACTAAAGGCAGAGATTGGGCAGATACTTCAGATTCTGATGAAGAAGTGAACTATGCTCTCATGGCTACTACTGAATCAGAATCCTCTGAAAATCAGGTACCTCCAACTACCTATGCTTATAATATTGATGACATTGCTCAATTAAGAATTTTTCTTAAGTCATTGCATATAAGTTATAGGGATCAGACTTTAGAAAATGAGAGGATAAAAGCTGAAAATTCTGAACTTAAAGAGAGAAATAAACTTGTTGAAGAGAAACTTGAAAACATGCAACAAGTTCAGAAAGAGAGAGATGATGCTGTTTCTATAGAACAGGATTTGCTTCAGAAATATAAACAACTAGAATCTGAGTTGGAGGAAGCAAATAAGAAAATTAGGACTTGGACTAATTCTGGAAAGGACACTCAACAGATTTTTCAAACAGACACTGTTGGTCTAGGTTATAATGAGGGAGATGAACTTAGATTTCAAAATCAAGTTAAAGTCAGAACTAAATTTGTTCATGGAACCAGTAAATTTTTGTCTGAGAATGAAAAAGAAGCTGTCCAAAGAAAACCAGTAAAAACTAGTGTTAAACAGGTTAATATTGGTTCAATGACAGATAAACAACTCAAACATAAACTGAAGGAGTTAAAATCTGTTGAGAAAAAGAAAGTGTCAAACAAGAACAGAAATGGAAAAGTAGGCATTACTTCAGGAAATAAACCAATGCTTGCTAGTTATGCTCCAAGAAAGACATGTCATAACTGTGGTAGTACTAAGCATCTTGCAAATTTTTGCAAGAAAAATAAAAATATAAATTCTTTACCTACAAAGTCTGAGGTGAAGAAGGATTTTGCTAGAACTAAGCCACAGACTCTATGCACACACTGTGGAAGCACTTGGCATTCCATCTATACTTGCAGAAAATATCATGCTATCTATCATAATTACTATGAACTGAAACCCAATCTAAAATGGGTTAAAGTTGATACTGCAAGTGTAAACACTGATACTGTTAGCTCAAACTCTGATAATGTAAATTCCGCTGCAAAAGCTAACAAAGTTAAGAATGCCAAAGGATCCAAGCAAGTCTGGATCCTTAAAACTAATCCTCAGTAATTGTTTTTGATTGCAGGGTAACAGGGAGGCAACCCTAGTCGTGGACAGTGGATGTTCAGGACACATGATTGGAAATAAAGCCCTGCTATCAGAATATGAGGAGAAGGCTGGCCCAAAAGTTTCCTATGGTGATGGCAATATAGGAAGAACACTGGGATATGGCAATATCAATCTTGGAAATGTCATCATCAACAATGTAGCTCATGTTCCCGGACTCAAGCATGACTTGCTATCTGTGAGTCAAATCTGTGACAAGGGATATCATGTAGATTTCCAACCTGAATATTGTGAAGTGATCAGCAAATCTACAGGAAAGGTTGTTCTAGTTGGTCACAGGCAAAACAACATTTATGAAATCAAGCTTTTGATAGACTCTGTTGGAAAAGCTGTTTGCCTGTCTACAAGAATGTCTAGTGAAGAGAGTTGGAAGTGGCACAAGAAACTCTCACATTTGAACTTGAACAACATCAATGAATTGATCAGAAAGGATCCTGTAAGAGGACTCCCAAAGACCCTGTTAAATGTTGATGGCCTATCTGACTCATGTCAGAAGGCTAAACAAAGGAAGTCATCTTTCAAGAGCAAAACAGAATCTTCTATCACTGATCCCTATCATCTTCTTCATGTTGATCTATTTGGTCCAGTAAATGTTATGTCTATTGCAAGGAAGAAATATGCTTTAGTCATTGTTGATGAATACACTAGATTCACCTGGGTGTATTTTCTAGCAAAGAAGGATGAAACTGCATCAACTCTGATGGAGCATATGAAGCTTCTGGACAAAGGATCAAGCAACAAAGTCAGAATCATCAGAAGTGATAATGGAACTGAGTTCAGAAATGCAACAATGGAAGAATTCTGCAAGGACAATGGAGTGAAACAAGAATTTTCAGCACCTGGTACACCACAACAAAATGGTGTAGTTGAAAGGAAAAATAGAACCTTAATTGAAGCTGCCAGAACTATGCTTGATGAAGTAAAATTGCCAACTTATTTCTGGGCAGAAGCTGTTCAAACTGCTTGTTTTACTCAAAATGCAACACTGATCAATAAGCATGGAAAGACACCATATGAGATGGTGAAGAAAAAGAAGCCGAACCTGAAATACTTTCATATTTTCGGGTGCAAATGTTTCGTTCTGAAGACTCATCCAGAACAGTTGACCAAGTTTGAGTTAAAGGCAGATGAAGGAATTTTTGTTGGCTATCCACTGTCAACAAAGGCATTCAGAGTTTACAATCTGAGAACTAAAGTGATCATGGAATCTATACATGTTTCTTTTGATGATAAGAAGATAACTGGACTTGAAGACAAAGACGAATATGATCAACTGAACTTTGAAAATGAAGTTTTAAACTCTGATGAAGGAAACTCTGATGAAACAATTCTGACAGACTCTGTTGAAACAAACTCTGAACCTCTACTGGTAAATTCTGGAGAAACTTCTCAGTCACAACAAAGAGGAGAACCAGTTGAGGGGGAGCATGATCAAGATGAAGACTCAAACACTGATACTGAGTCAACTAAAAAATCTGGATCAAACTCTGATGCTTTAAACTCTGAAAATTCAAATTCTGACTCTGGACAGTCAAGTTCAGGGGGAGTCTCAGAAAACGAAGATAGATCACAACAGAATCAGGAGAGCATGGATCAAGGGGGAGGATCACATGCTGAAAGAAGTCATTTGCCTTCTGCTAGGAAATGGACTAAATCACATACACCTGATTTAATAATTGGTGATCCAGATGCAAAAGTAAAGACAAGAAGTGCTACTGCAAGTGAATGTCTGTTTCATGCATTCTTGTCTAAAAATGAACCAAAGAAAGTGGAAGAAGCTCTTCAAGATGCAGACTGGATAACAGCAATGCAGGAAGAGTTAAATGAATTTGAAAGGAATGAAGTTTGGACCCTTGTACCAATACCAAAGAACAGATCTATTGTGGGTACTAAATGGGTTTTCAGAAACAAGACTGACAGTGAAGGTGTTATCACAAGGAACAAGGCTAGACTGGTAGCAAAAGGTTATTCACAGCAGGAAGGAATAGATTATGATGAAACATTTGCTCCAGTAGCAAGATTGGAGGCAATCAGAATTTTTCTAGCATATGCCTCTCACAAGAAATTCAAAGTGTTCCAGATGGATGTGAAAAGTGCTTTTCTGAATGGAAAGCTTGAAGAAGAAGTGTTTGTTGAACAACCACCAGGATTTGTGGACCCCAAATATCCAGATTATGTCTACAGGCTAGATAAGGCACTATATGGACTTAAGCAGGCACCAAGAGCATGGTATGAGACACTTGCTCAGTTTCTTCTAGAAAGTGGATTCAACAGAGGAACAATTGACAAAACTCTGTTTTATTTCAATCAAGGAAGTGACCTCCTTTTAGTTCAAATTTATGTTGATGACTTCATCTTTGGGTCTACTAATGATAAACTCTGTAAGAAGTTTGCCAAGCTCATGCAGTCCAGATATCAAATGAGCATGATGGGAGAGCTTAGTTACTTTCTAGGCCTACAGGTGAAACAAACAGAAGATGGAATTTTCATTAATCAAGAAAAATACACCAGAAATCTTCTCAAGAAATTTGGTATGCTTGACTGTTCATCTGCATCAACTCCCATGGCAACAGCAACTAAACTGGACAAAGACACAGGAGTTTCAGTGGATATGACAAACTACAGGGGCATGATAGGATCTCTTCTATACTTGCCAGCTAGTAGGCCTGACATCATGTATGCAACCTGTCTTTGTGCAAGGTTTCAGGCAGATCCTAGAGAGCCACATCTGACAGCTGTGAAAAGAATCTTCAAGTATCTCAAGGGCACCATATCATTAGGTCTGTGGTACCCCAGAGAATCAGATTTTAAGCTACTTGGGTATTCTGATGCAGACTTTGCAGGCTGTAAGGTAGACAGAAAGAGCACTAGTGGAAGTTGTCAATTTCTTGGTGACAGACTTGTTTCCTGGTACAGCAAGAAATAGAAATCAATCTCCACATCAACAGCTGAAGCAGAGTATATTGCAGCTGGTAGCTGTTGTGCACAGATCTTATGGATGAAGAATCAATTGCTGGATTATGGATTGAGGTACAGTAATATACCTATTTACTGTGATAACCAAAGTGCTATTGCTATGACAGGTAATCCAGTACAGCATTCAATGACCAAGCACATCAGCATAAGGTACCACTTCATCAGAGAACATGTGGAAGAAGGAAATATTGAACTACATTTTGTCTCTACAGAACAACAGCTTGCAGATATCTTCACTAAACCATTGAGTGAAGCTACATTTACAAGGCTGGTTAATGAACTAGGAATGATCTCTGGTTCTGACTAGAAATGTTGGTTAGATTCAAACTTTACTTATGTGATGTACTAATCATATTTCCTGATTGACTAAATGTTGAGTGAACTCTGTTGATTAAACTCTGTTATGCATACTCTGTTAAACTCTGTCAGACAACTTGCCATCCGTTGATTGTTGGTCGCATCAGTTGATGACTAACTGAACTGTATCCGTTGATATTATATGGTCTTATCCGTTGATAGTTGTATTATACGGTCTTATCCGTTGATGGTTGTACGGTCTTATCCGTTGATGGTTGTACGGTCTTATCCGTCGATGGTTGTGTTATGCAGTCTCTAAACTCTGTCAGCATGTCTGTATGTCATACACTGTTAATAAGTTTGATAAACTCTGTGAACTCTGAGTTGATTTTTGTCTGAATGAAAACACCAATGAAGAAATATGTATGAAGCATGATTCTCAGCAATTAATCATGAATCTTTCTGAGTTATTGAGATCTAATATTAGATTGTGCAGAAAGTTAACACAGCATGATACTGGCTCATATTTATAGCATCTCTTAGTTTATTTTGTCCTAAACTCTGAGTCTATAAATACTGTGTGCATTACCTTTCATGAAGAACTACTGATGTTGATGAATTCTAAACTCTGTTAGTTATACTCTGATAAAATAAAATGTTTACTGCAATACCCCAAAGAAAATGTATATAGGTTATTATACTCCTTTGAGATTATGTTGGATACTAGGATGACCCAGGAACTTATTGGTATATAATATGTGCTAAAATTCTCTGATTTTTGGTGACTAGTTAAATACTAGGATGACCCAAGAACTTATCAAAATGATAAGGGCTAAATTTTTTGAATTTTTGGTGACTGGTGCCAACCTCTGATTACTGGAATGAAAAATAAAAAAAAAAAAAAAGAAAAAAAAAAGAAAAAGAAAGAATGAAAAAAAAAAATGTGTATATAAAGGGGGTATAAAATAAAAATTACTGTATAAAGTTTGATTACTTCAGAGTTTAGCTTTCATCATACAGTCAGTGTTTACTATGACAGTTTGTGCATCCAGTGTTTATTGATTTACTTTATGGATTTTATGAAAAATTAGATGCTCTAAAAATTGACTTAGTAAACTCTGCTTCACACACACAAATACTCACAACTGTGCAATTTATGAAAGGGTTTCGGTGATAAAGTTGGAGAATTGACAAACGCTGTTGATTCGTGATTTGTACTCTAAGGTAAATTTTCACTTGGACAATTTGAAAGTCTTGGAGTAAGTAGGGTTTTTGACAACTGTTAATCAGTGGATAGTTGATGAATGTGTTCTTTATATGATTACTTTAATTAGTTTTCATATTTTCTTCTTGATGCATTTTCTTGAAGAACAGTTCATATAACACATATAACAGTTGCAGAACACAATGAATATGATTAGAAAAACAAAATTTTCATTGATAATAAGAAAGAGATTACAAGCAAATATTACATCTTTTGTTCTCTCTATCTGCTAATCTATTCAACAGGAAAGTAAAAGGTCCGTCCACACCACTCCATTGTTAGCAAAAATTCCCAGATCCCATCTTTGCCACTTTATTTGGGTGGAAGTTGAAGGGATACGGTTATTTTTGCTGACATATTCATTAACAATGGTTGGTGGTGGTGGATGAGGATGCCTTCGAGGAGAGCCATGCCAATGTTGCTTGGAGGGCAGCATCGATGTCGATCACCCTTGCAGGTTTCTCTCTCTCGAGCTCTTCCAGACCAGCATCCATTTGCAGCCACAGCGTCTCAAGCTGCCTTTCCCACTCAAACGCTTCAAACTCTTCACGCGTATAGCTGAAGATGTCCCTATTTTCGACAAGATGAAGGTTTTTCTCTTTGATGGTAAGGTTAGCCATTGTTTTTCAAGAGTATTTGGTTTGAAGGGTTTGTGATTTTACAGGGGAGACTGAAAGGTTAAAGGTTTAATGAAATAATCTGAGCAAGTCTCTAGGCCTTAAATAGAGATGGGTAAGAACGAAGTCCTTAATCGCTTCGTATTCTGGTTATTAAAGGCAACAGGTAAACGTTTCAAATTCTGATTTTACTTGGGTCCAGATATTTTTAAAAGAGTATTATTTGATTTTTGTTAAAATCAAATATTTTAATGTTTTAATTTTAATATACTCTTTTTAAAAATAGGCGCACATGACCTACTCGCCTTTAATGTGTCCCACTTACCTATTATCATGTCCCACTACACATTAATCAAGGAACTGATTGAGTGTTTGTTACATAAGAGATTGAGTTTTTATTAATTTAATCACTTTTGTGTCCAAACGAGTTTGCTTTATTCTTACTCTCACAGTTTTCTTATTTTTCTCTTGGGCACTCACGCAAATACCTTTCTACATACATATCTTTTGGAAATTCTTGGAAATTCTTAACTCAATGGCATCTAAAGCACTCACTGCTCTTGGCTTACGGTTTGTTCCAAACAACTATGAAGCTCCACTCTATCATGAACGCGTTCCAGAATCGTTTCATCTCATGCAGAACTTTTTGAGGGATTCAGAGATTGGACAAGCTCTGACTGGACCTGCTACTCTTTCTGCGTCTCAAATTGCTTCATTATGGCAGAATTCAGTTTATGTGGATGGAGGAGAAAGTGGAACTCCTACTATTATCTTCACTTACGAAGACCAAGATCATGTGATTACTTCACAGACTGTACGAGAGACAATGGGGTTTGATACACATACTTCTTATACTCTCGTTAATGACACTTATCTGAGAGAGATGCTACAAGAGATAGGTTACATGGAATCTCTTGACAAGCTCGGTAGTATAAAAAGGCCAAATCTCAGAAAAGAATGGAATTTCTTCTTTGACTGCATAACGAGGACGTTCCAGAAGAAAGTCACAAACTGGGATGCTATTCCAATAGACAGTCTTCAAATCGGGTATTCTCTGCTCTATGGTTCTAATTTTGATTTTGGTCGACATGTTTTGATGAGCTTAGGTGATAAATTGTCAGAGTCTACCACTGTCTATTATGCTCATTTCTGTCAAATGTTGTTCAATGCATGTGTACCTGGTCTTGAAATTGATGAAACTGATGAAATTGATCCGTTTAGAGTCAATAAGCGCATATTCTCTGATATGACTAACAAGGATGTTGGTAAAGAAAATCTTCCTGAGTTTGTCATGCCTCTTGCTCTACGAAATTTTCTAAATCAACCACAAGAACCACAACAAGACCAACAGGAACCACAACACGATGCACCACAACAAGATGAACCTGAACAAGAACCACAACAACCTGAACCACACCCTGAACCTCAACCAGAACCAAACACTGAATCACCTGCAAAGCAACCTTCACCCACTTTACACACAAACTCTGATTCGTCACAATCTCCACCGGCATCACAGTCTAGATTACAAAGAGTTAAGAAGGCAATTACTAAACGACGTGTAAGTCTAAAGCAGGCAGAAGAGACACAAAGAAAATCAAAACGGAAATCTCCTGAAGCTGTTTACACTAGAAGGGGGAAAAGAATGAAAGCTCGGGCAAACATGCCTAAGTCACCATCTGTTGAAGAGGATTCAGATAATATACCTCTAGCAAAACGAAGAAAAGTGATATTCTCTGATTCTGTGGATGAAGATATTGAAGCTCCAGAGGTTGTTTCACAGCAAACACCTCCTGTTGAGGTTGAGAAAGATGAAATACCTGCAGAGGATGTAATGCCTGCAGAAGAGGATGCAAGAGATGGTGTTTCTCCAATAAATGATGTTCCTGATTCATTTATGTCATTCTCTGATCCTATCTCTAATATTGGTGCAGCTGATCAACCTATGTCTGTTCCTTCTGAAGCTGTGGCATCTCATACTGAGATAATATCTGATGCTCACCACACTGTTGAAGAAGGTGAAGAAATTGATCAGGGAACCAAAGTAACTTCTCAGTCATTGCCTGTTGCTGAGCCTGAGCAACATGAAGAAAATCCTGAAAAACCTACAGAAGAAATTGCTAAACCTATGGCTGAAGATGAACCAGTTAAAGCTACAAGTGTTGAAGCTGAAGGTGACAGTAGTGCAAACTCTGATACTTCTCTGAGTGCACCAGTACAAACTGATGATAAAAATACACCTTTTAATCAACCTTGTACTTCTCATGAAGTTGAGAGAGCACAATTTGCCAAGAATGCTGCTGAATGGTACAAAGAAGATTGTATTTTTCCACCAGGAAGAGCAGCTAAGTTTGTTAAGCAAAGTGCTGATACTATCTCTAATCCAGAGATTCTTTCTTGCTTGAAAGCAACCATAGTTCAAGTTAAAACTCTGGATAGACGATTTGATAATACTAATTTGGCAATCACTGCTTTGCGAAATGAGGTTGTAGCTAGAGAAATGAAAATGGAAACACATTCAAAACTAGTGACTACAAAATTCTCTAAAGCTCAAGACAATATCCTTGCCAGACTGAGTAAAGTTGAAGAGAACCAGTCTGATTTATCTGCTAAAATTGATTCTATTGTTACCTCCCTGGAGTTAATTACTTCTATCCTTATGCCTGATGATGTCAAAAAGGGGGAGAGAGTTGTCAGAAGGGATAGTGCTGGAGATGGAGGGGCAGGTAACAAAGGAAAGAAAAAGGCTGAAGAGGATCAAACTCTGAGAACTAGTAAGTCATCCAAATCACAGTCTGTTGGGAGAAGTACTGATACTCAAGGAACTTCAAGGACCAAGAGTTTACTGTTATCTTCAAATCCACAAACTGATGAAGAATTGGCTGCTAAGCTATTCATTGAAGAGAATGAGGAAGGAGTAACGATTGAAGACATTGAAGCTGAGGAAAAGAGTTTACAAGAAGAACATCTTAAAGCTTTAAAGTCTGATAAGGTACAAAGAGGAAAAGCTCCTAGACCTGTTGTTAAAGGTGTTGTGATCAGAGAGAGGACTGATGTTAGTCAAAGTTCTCGGTTCTCAAAGGAAGCAATTGCAGCAGAGGCTAAACTCAAGCTAAAAGGCATTGAAGGTGAAAGCTCACAGAAGAAAGTTACAACTTCTGTTGCATCTCAAGCGATGATCACACCTCTACAATCTTCACAGTTAAAATCTGTTTTTGGAAAAGGAACAATTTCTGATCCAAATGTGTTATCTGGAGTCTCAGTAAATGTTTCTGATGGAAAAGCTTTATCTGGCAAGATTGGAAATAATAAGGCTGGACTAGGTTCACATAGAGACAGAAGGCAATATACTGGTCCTAGAGATCCTTCTTCACTGGCTGTTCCAGGTCGTGGTGTTCCTCAAGAGAGTCTGGATAGACTGGAATCAGTGCAGTTGGTTCATCAGAAGAGTTTAGACAAAGATTTTCTTCTATACTTCATGGCTGATGGGACAGTATTCAAAGTTGGTGAGGATGATATTGGCTTGAAATATTGGGAAGAACTAGAGTATGTTCTATATCTTCTCAAGGTGAATAGTCGAAGGACTCAATCAGTTGTCAATGTACTCAGATAGAAGATGACTCAGAATCTGGCGATTAGAGGACAGAAATACAACAGCAGATATATTCCTAAGTACAGGGATTACCAAGGCAATCTCATTGAAATGAAGAAAGGTACTGCAAAGTTAAAAACTGATTTGGGAATCACAGTACTTGACTTCAATACTCAGGCAGAAAAAGACAGATTTATCAGACTGGGTAATGAAATGAGAAGGAACAAGATTTATGATCTTAGGGCTGCTATTTACCAAACAGATGAAAGTGATCCTCAACTCAGAGAAATCAAAGAAGCAATGAAGATTGAACTTGAAAATGCAGAAAGAAGATTGCTGATTGATTATCTCAGAACCATGCCAGATCTTGAAATGATTAGAGATTAAGTTCTGTAAGAATTTTCTTATTCTCTATAGTTTTTAAGCTTAAACTCTGAATCTGTATAAACACTGTTTTTATCTATTTGTTTTGACATCATCAATTACTGTCATTAACTTGTACATTTTTGCTAATGAACAAGTTGGGGGAGATTGTTAAATATAATTGATGTGTTTTAATCAGTGTTTAAGTGTTACAGGGAGTTATCAGAGTTTAGCTGGAAGCAGTCAGAGTTTGCGTAAACTCTGACAGTTGGAAGCTCGACAGAGTTTGTTAAACTCTGTCTGGAGGAAGCGCGTCTACTGTTCAACAGTGATTAAAGATTAATTATGGAAGCGATATCTTTGAAGATTGGATAGCTATCAAAGATTGTATAGCTGATTATTAGGAATATCAATTAGAGATTGTATCGTAGCTGTATGTTATATAAATACAGATAGGTTAACCCTAGAAGGGTATCGTAACGAATTATCATTATTGTAACCTAGCAGCTCTTTGTGATATTTTACATCACGAAGAGGGTTTGAAATACAAGAAGTTTTTTTAAGTGCATAAACGCTTTTACTTGTTAATCTCTCATACAAAGTTGATTATTATTTGTGTATTCGGCCTAACAAAAACAGAATGTCCTATATGAAACAACGTAGATAACACGAACATATATGCATGAATTACTACTACTAATATGCAAAACATGAAATCCTACATGAACACATATATACAACAACAACTACTCATCCCTCAAAACACCCCCAAACTTAAAATATTCAATGTCCGCATTGAATGGAAGTAAATACAAGGGATAGCAGAAAACATACCTAATCGTCCTCGCTGTCGTCACCCTCATCATCCTCATCAGAAGAATCCGATGGAGGGTACGGAGTCCGAGCTCCAAATATAGGCCACTGAACAGGAGTACTAGGTGACTGAAACTTTGCCTTTAAAGCTATGCCCATGTCCTCAGAATACTGGCTACTGCTCGTATGCATAGCATCCAACCGCCTAGTCATTCGACGAAAATAATATTCAAAAACGGACATATCCACCATACGCCGCTGAGGTTCTGCAATTGCCACTCCCGTTGCCCTAGGAACATGTGGCGGAGCGCCCGCTCCTTGACCACCAGCACCACCAACTATAAAACCGAGACCCCTAAGATGAGGAATGCCGCCCGACCACTCCCCCATCCGGTCAATAGTAACATCATTAATGGAAGACATAGGTTTATGCACCGGCTCACCTTCGTACCATTTCACTTTCGAAGTATCACACAAGTACGCAATGATAGAAGCATAAGGAATACTGGCCGATGAATTACTTCCCACATACCGAAGAATGTTTTGATTAATAAGGTACCCAAGGTCAACATACTCACCCCTGAGAATACCCCATAGCAGAATAGCTCTCTCAACAGTAACATCGGTCACATGGGTTGATGGAAGAATATTAGAACTGATGAAGTAGAACCATGCCCGTGCGAACTTAGACAATGATGCCGCCGGAAAAGTCCTCTTCTCGGTGGTACCCACTCTACACTTCCACTCCGTACCCGGAATACAAAGCTCACCAATGATTGCATCAAGAACAACATCATCCCTAGTCTTTTTCCCCCAATCAGTAGCACCTCTAGGTTTAGGTGGTTGCCTAATCAAAGTACGAATCGCACGAGGCGAATAATCCACCTTCTGACCCCTAACATAAAACTCCCTAACCACATTCAATGGGGCATCATTAGCAAACTCACAAAAGAAAGTCCACCCCCGCTCACTAATCATAGTCTCCATCTCCTCATATTTACGTTGCACAAGCCTCCTTTCCTGAATAACCCCCTTGACAACCAATCTACCATACTCCGCTTTGGCATCCTCATTCACAAATTGTTCCACTCCATCTCCCACAACATCATTCTCATCCAAAGATGGACGAGCACTACTACTACTACCCATTAATCGTTGTCTTTTAGGGGCCATGACAACTAATATCAAGCAAAGCACAACAATCTCCAAACAATCCACCAAATAAAGAACCCCCAAATTACACACCAAGAACCCTAGCTTGCAAAATTCACAAATTCAAATAAAAGATGAGATAGAATATTACCCAATTGAATCAAAGAGGTGAACTTGCTAGATGAATCCCCAAAAAAATCGAATTTAATTCCCCCTTGCACTTTGAATGGATGAAAGTTAAGAATTTGGGGTAATATAGAAGTGTTTGTGTATGTATGGGTGTATGTATATATATAGGAGATGTAAGTAATAAAGATGAAATTATATGTAGTATAGGATTGGGGTTGTTTAGGATTGAATTTAAGGTAGAATGGGATTTAGGAATGATAGTGTTTAAGATTTGGAGATGAATTAGGATATAGGAAAAAAAATAGGTGAAAAGAGTGAAAAATTTGAGGTTTAAAGGCAAAAAATCGGTGGAATACAGGAGAAAGCCGCGCTGACTGCGCGCTGGCGCTTGTTGCGCCGTTCCAAACTGCGTTACTGACCTGTTGCGCTGTGGCGCCTGTTGCGCCGTTTCAACCTGCGTGACAGAGCGCTGTTAGCGCTGTGGCGCTTGTGGCGCGGTCCCTGTCTGCGTTACAGGGCGCTGTCAGCCTTGTGGCGCAGTCAGCTTGGTACCGTTCTGCAATTTGAATGTTGTTGCTGTTTTTTTTTCTTTTTTCTTTTTTTCACAACAGTTTTTTTTCTTTTATTTCACACACTAACAACACTCTTTTTTTTTTCTTTCCTTTTTTTTTTCTTTCTTTCACACAAATACTACATCACTTGGGTTGCCTCCCAAGAAGCGCTCGTTTAACGTCATTAGCTTGACGCCGACTCTCAACCGATGATAGGGCCTTGGAGACGAAGAATGCTCATTCCTCGCTCAACTGTTTCTCCTAGCAAGTATGGCTTAAGTCTCTGCCCGTTCACCTTGAATACATTTGACCCTTCTCTAGTAATCTCACAAACCCCATTAGGATAGACCTTCACAATCTCAAAAGGTCCGGTCCATCGTGATCTGAGCTTTTCGGGGAATAAACGGAGTCTCGAATTAAACAATAGAACATGTTGCCCAGCCTCAAATTCCTTCTTCTGAATGTGCTTATCATGCCATAATTTGGTCTTCTCCTTGTAGATACTAGCATTTTCATAAGACTGGAGCCGAATCTCCTCAAGCTCTCCAAGTTGAAGCAAACGCTTCTCTCCCGCGGATTTTTAGATCAAAATTCAAATTTCTTGTCGCCCAAAACGCCTTATGCTGAAGTTCCACCGGCAAATGACATGGCTTCCCAAAAACCAACCTATATGGAGACATCCCAATAGGTGTTTTAAATGCCGTTCTATATGCCCAAAGAGCATCATCAAGCTTTGTTGACCAATCCTTTCTCGATGCTGCCACTGTCTTCTCCAAAATTGACTTCAGCTCACGATTCGAAATCTCAACTTGTCCACTTGTTTGCGGATGATAAGGAGTTGCCACCTTTTGTGTCACACCATACTTGTTCAAGAGATCAGCCACCTGTTTATTTCAAAATTGTGCACCTCCATCATTGATAATAGCCCTTGGCACCCCAAATCTAGTGAACACATGCTTCTTTAAGAACTTCTTCACCACTCTAGCATCATTAGTAGGAGATGCAATAGCTTCAACCCATTTAGAGACATAATCAACTCCCACCAAAATATACTGATTTCCATAAGAAGATGGAAATGGACCCATGAAGTCCATCCCCCACACATCGAATATCTCCACCTCAAGAATAGACTGTAAAGGCATCTCGTTCCTCCTCGAAATATTCCCAACTCGTTGACATCTATCACATTTTGCCACAAAGTCTCTAGCATCTTGATGCATGGTTGGCCAATAGAATCCTGACTGCAAAACTTTCGCCACTATCTTCATGCTACTGTTATGACCTCCACACTCTAGAGAATGGCAATGTCTGAAAATATGAGGAACTTCATCATGAGGTACACATCTACGAAACTTTCCATCAGCACATTCTTTGTAAAGCAACGGTTCCTCCCAATAGTAATGCTTCACATCATAAAAGAACTTCTTCTTCTGATTATAAGAAAGATTATCAGGCACAACTCCTCCCACAATGTAGTTCACAAAATCTGCATACCATGGTGTAGACAAGGACACACCTAGAAGCTGCTCTTCCGGAAATTTATCATTTATAGGGTTTTCACCTCCTACCTCTCCATCTCCTTGATCCAACCTAGATAAATGATCAGCTACCAAGTTCTCGGACCCCTTCTTATCTCGAATCTCAAGATCAAATTCCTGGAGTAAGAGAATCCAACGAACTAAACGAGGCTTGGCATCCTTCTTTGTCATCAAGAAACGAATCGCAGCATGATCTGAATAGACAATCACCTTAGACCCAACAAGATAGGATCTGAATTTATCAAGTGCAAACACCACTGCAAGTAGCTCTTTCTCCGTAGTGGAATAGTTAATTTGCGCATCATCAAGAGTCTTACTTGCATAAGCTATCACATGCATACGCTTATCCTTCTTTCGCCCAAGAACAACACCCACAACATAGTCACTAGCATCACACATAAGCTCAAATGGCAAGCTCCAATCGGGAGATGTAACTATGGGTGCAGAAGTAAGTTCCTTCTTTAACCTGTTAAAAGCAGCAAGACAACTTTCATTAAAGTCAAAAACACGATCCTTTTCAAGAAGATTGCAGAGTGGCCGAGCTAACTTGGAGAAATCTTTGATGAACCGTCGATAAAAACCAGCATGCCCAAGAAAGCTTCGAATACCTTTCACAGATGAAGGTGGTGGCAATTTTTCAATAACTTCAATTTTTGCTCTATCGACCTCAATGCCTTTACTAGAGATTTTATGCCCAAGCACAATGCCTTCCTTCACCATAAAGTGACATTTTTCCCAATTAAGAACAAGATTCGTTTCAGTACATCTCTGCAACACCTTTGATAAACTGGCTAGACATGATTCAAAAGAAGAACCATAAACAGTGAAGTCATCCATGAATACCTCCATGTCTCTCCCTATAAAATCTGAGAAAATGTGGTTCATGAGCCGTTGAAACGTTGAAGGACCATTACACAAACCAAACGGAAGCCTCCGATAAGCAAAAGTGCCATAAGGACAAGTAAAGGTGGTCTTCTCTTGATCTTCGGGTGCAATAGGAATCTGAAAGTAACCCGAGAATCCATCCAGAAAGTTGTAATACTCATTACCCGCCAACCTTTCGAGCATTTGATCAATGAATGGAAGGGGAAAGTGATCTTTGCGAGTAGCGTTATTCAACTTCCTATAGTCAATGCAAACTCTCCAACCTGTTACTGTTCTCGTAGGAATCAACTCATTCTTCTCACTGTGAACAACAGTCATCCCACCTTTCTTAGGCACAACATGAATAGGGCTAACCCATTTACTGTGTGGAACCGAATATATGATACCAGCATCAAGCAACTTAGTGATTTCTTTCTTCACCACCTCTTGCAAATTCGGATTCAATCTTCTTTGTCCCTCAATCACAGGCTTATGATTATCTTCTAAGGCAATTCTATGCATGCAAAGAGCAGGTCTAATTCCCTTGATATCTTGAATTGTCCAACCAATAGCTGATTTATATTGCCGAAGAACATGTAATAATTTTTCTAGCTCATAATCACTAAGCAAAGCAGAAACTACCACAGGATATGTATCATTAGGACCCAGAAAAGCATACCTCAAATTAGCAGGTAGAGGTTTAAGTTCCACCTGTGGTGCCTCTGAAAGTGTAAAAGCCATCTCAACTTCTGTGTCTCGTACAACCAGTGCTTCTTCTTCTACTACATCATCTAACACCCGTTCTGCTCCCACGAAGTGTTCATTCTCGAGCTGCAAAATGTCATCCACTATGTCAATGGTAAAACAAGTTGCTCCAAAAGGAGGTATCTTCATTGCTTTATTCAGATCAAATTCCACTTTGTCCTCGCCAACATTCAATGTCAATTTTCCAGCTTTAACATCGATTGTAGTGCCAGCAGTAGCCAAGAATGGCCGTCCCAAGATAATGGGTATCTCGACATCTTCATCCATCTCTAACACCACAAAATCACAAGGTATGATAAATTTATCCACTTTAACAACCACGTCTTCAATAACCCCCAATGGATACTTAACAGAACGATCCGCCAACTGAAGTGAAATCCGTGTCTTTTTAAGTTCTCCAAGACCAAGCCTTTTGCAGATTGAATATGGTATCAAACTCACACTTGCCCCTAAGTCACACAAGGCTTTCATGTTTTCCATCTTCCCAATAGTGCAAGGCAAAGAGAAGCTTCCCGGATCTTTCAATTTCTGAGGAATGGCCTTTTGGATGACTGCACTGCATTCAGCATTAAGAGTAATAGTTTCTGCATCTTCAAGTTTCCTCTTCTTTGTCAACATCTCCTTAAGAAATTTAGCATAAAGTGGCATCTGATTCAAAGCTTCAGCCAACGGAATATTAACATGCAACTGCCGGAACATAGTCAAGAACTTCTCGTACTGCTTCTCTAAATGCCTGTTGTGAAGTCTCTGTGGAAATGGAATATGAGGAACATAAGGTGGTGGAGGAACATATGGCTTTTCTGATTCTTCTTCCTTCTTCTTCTCATCTTCTTTTTCTGCCGTGTCTGCAGCAATCTCTACTGGATCATCCTCTTTCTCAGCATCACTCTCTCTAGGCTTAAAAACCTCAACCTCGGGCAACTCTTTTCCGCTCCTCAAAGTAATTGCTTTACATTGCTCTTTACCAGTCTGGTCGGGTTGACTAGGAAGAGACCCTTGTTCACGAACACCCATCTTTGAGGCAATCTGTCCAATCTGTGTTTCTAGCATCTTTTGAGATGATGCCATCTGATCTATTCTTGATTCCATATTAGCCAATGCCCCAGAAGTCCCTTGCATAATCTTATTTAGTGCAACCTCCCACTCAGCTGGTTCTTTCTTTGGCGGAGGTTGATACTGCTGCTGTGCTTGATACGGTGGTCGTGACTGAAAACCAGGCGGTTGATTCTGCCTTGGAAATGCATAGGAAGGATTAGCTGAATGATTATTGCTGTAAGAAAGATTATTGTTTGGCCTTTGATTCGGATTGTAGTAAGAATTATTCTGCACAGGCCAAGGCTGTCTTCCTTGAATAAAAGATGCTTCTTCTGGAAATTGTTGAACATACGAGTTCTGACTAGCACCATAATCATGATACCCTTCCATAGGTGAAGAAATAGCATTCACATTTACCTTTTGTCCTCGCACCTCCTGAGTTAGAGTATCCAACTTTTGAGCCAGCATGTTTATCATCTCAGATTCTTGTGCTGCTTTTGCTGAGCTCGTCCCACTAGGTGCCCATGATTAATTATTAGATGCTAATTCCTCAAGGAGTGCTTTAGCCTGAGTAGTTGGTGCCTTCTTGAAATTTCCACCAGCAGCCACATCCAAACTCAAACGAATATCTGCATTCATGGCCCCATAAAAAGTACTAATGATATGCCAATCTTCTAAGCCATGATGTGGACACTTCCTCAATAGTGCCTTGAATCTCTCCCATGCCTGATATAGACCTTCACCCGGTTGTGCTTTAAAACTCATAATCATAGTCCTCAACTGTTGCGTCTTGTCAGAAGGATAGTATTTGGACAAGAATGCAGTAGAAAGACTCTCCCATGTAGCAACCGAAGTGTTTGGAAGTTGCTGAAACCATTCCAAAGCTCTTCCCTTAATAGAGTAGGGAAGCATATGGAGACGAATCTGATCACTCGTTACGCCAGTGATTCTGAATGAGCCACACATCTGCACAAAACGCTCTAGATGTCTGTGTGGGTCTTCTAATTCAATGTCTCCTTCAAAAGCTTGATTGCTGATCATCTGAATTAAGCTCGGATTAATATGGAACTGTGCTGCACCAATCTCTGGAGTTTTGTACATGCAATTGGCTGGATTTGGTGTCTCATGGTCCCAAATAGAAGACTGATCAACATTAACAGCTGGTCGAGGTTCTGGATCTCCCATCTTAGCTTTATCTTTTCTTAGCTTTCTCAAAGTACGCTCGATTTTAGGATCAAATTCCAATTTTCTAGCGCAAGATGAACGTAGCATACACCTGAAAATCACCAACAAAACAACTTGTGGAACCAATTAAAATCTAAACAATAAGAAACAATTAACCTAAACTCAACTATACTGCCTTCCCCGGCAGCGGTGCCAATTTGTTAATAGTATTTTTTGTTGTCCGTTCGCAGGGAAGGACTGAATGTAATATCAAAGTTCAGGTTTCTTATCTCTTTACGTCTAGAAGTGTGTGAGAAGAATTTTTGGGTTTGTGTATTAACTAAATTAACCAAGAACTAATTATAAGCACTAAGAATTGATTTTAAACTGAGATTCAAATATGTTGGAAAACAATCTAAGAACTGGGGTTCTTCACTTGGTCTCAATACATGCTCAATATTAATGTGATATCTGTGTTCCTACCTTGCTGAAAACACTTCTTCTAAAGTTATACTGTACCCTCCCAGGCTACAATATAGTGCTTACAGCTACACCCTAATTGTCACTCCCGTGATACAATCAAAGTATATCTATAAACTGTTAAATGCCAAGAATTATATGTCTCACAATTCTCCTATTAATCTCCCGATCTAATATTCAAATTATGTCTGTTAAATCATGTACTAAGATTGCAACTTCTCTCTCAAGCTTATTACAATCCCTAAATACAATCAAAGGTTCATGACTCCCCTAATTATGTTAAAATCTCATTAACAAATCAGCAAAGCAGAAAATCACATAATCAAGCATGCATGAATACAAAGGAATACTACCCAATCCTCAGATTAGAGAATTAGTTACGCATATTTAATAAAGAAAACATAATAATAATGATAATGAATGAAAACATAATATTGAAGAAAGAATTGAAGATCGAAAGTACCTTGATACAATTAAAAGCTATGAATTGTTATGATTTACAATGGTAGGATGTGTTTAAATAGGCTCTACAAATCTTACCCAGCAAGAAATTGCCTTCTATTACAATTTGGATTTAAAGAAGGTACCCAAAACTGCCCAGAATACAATTAGAATTAGAAAAAGGGCAAAATAGTAAATCTAAAGCCTTCTTTTAAAAGATCACGTGCACGATTTAATTCAGCATATTTCTTGCACTTGTTTCCTATCCCAGGTTGTAGAAAATCTCTCAAGCTTCGCGTGGGCAGTAAGATCGCTGAAAACGGACTTCTAAAACTCTAGATATGACCAAAACAGTATAAGTTGCGCATCCTTCCCAGAAAATCCGAATTTTAATCAATTAATTCTCCAAGAACGATAGAAGCATCCACTTTAATCAACATTCTCGTAAATCTGCACAACTAAGCAAAACACATCAAAACTACAACAACTTGAGTCCAAAACAATCAATTTAAGCCGAACGGAGGCATTCCCAGTGGATATAAAATCCACTTATCATCAATCATTCATATAGCTAATACACATGGAATTAGTTTCGTGCTTCTGTTGCGATAAAACCTTAATCAATCAATTCGTAACATTGTTGTTAATATGCACTTTACATATGTATATATACTAGATGATAACCCGTGCCAAACACGGGTCAAAATATTTTAATTAATTATTTATTTATTATTTTTATAAATGGGTTATTTTATTTATTACAAAAAATAGCTTATAACATTATAAAAATATTAAAGAAAAGTACGTCATTTATACAACTTAATAGTTAATGGTAAAAGAATTGTAATTAAATCAGATTCCAATAATTTTGGGAAATACTAATTTATGGGGAAGTACCATTAAAACGAGATTTCAGTTATTAATAACATATTTTATTTATTATTTAAGAATATTTTAAGACAATCAAAAAACACAACATACATGTTTCTAATAGATAAGTTATTTGTACAACTCAGTAAGTAAGAATATAGTAAATGAATTATAATTATAATAAAATTTCAACAATTTTTTTAGAAAATAATATGAAATTTCTAGGGAAAATAAAAATTCAGGGATAAAACCAAAATAAGGGTGGAACCAAATTTGTTACCAAAAATCCATTTACCATTAAATGGATGTTTCCATTGGTATTCTATAAAATATTATACGATGAAGATATGTATTTATTGATATTTTATAAAATGTTATAGCAAGCAGCCCTATATTGTGTCTAGTATTCGTTGGTGTTTTATCATTTATTTATTGGTGTTTTTTTTATCGTAGTCTTTTTGAAGTAAAAAAATTATAAATAAAATAATTATAATTATCATAGGATTTCAATTTTTAATTTTCTTAAAAAAGCAATATAGAATTTTAGGAAAAATAGGATTCTAGATTAAAAATTAGAAACAAATGAATTATAATTATAATAGAATTTCTATTTTTTTTAAATACAACACTGAATTCTAGAAGAAATAAAATTTTAATGATAAAAATAAAATATGATGCAAACCAAATTTGATACAAAGTAATACCATTTAAAAACAGTTTTACTTATTAATAATAGTTATAAATATCTGCTCTGTCATTAATCTTTTGAAAAAGGTGCTTCAATTAAAATCGATAAATGTTATTTTTTTAGACTAAAATCGATAAATGTAGTGGCATTGACTTGAAAAGGGAAATTTTTAAGCCGGAACTCATAACCAAATATCCAAAATGGAATTTCCCTATTATTTTCAATAATAAATATGAAATCAATTAAATTGGCGCCAAATTTCGTTACATCCTGTGTGTATGTATAATCTGCAAGTATATACCCTGAATAACAACTCTCCCCCCTCTCCGTCTTGATAACAGTAGTTCCCTTCTTTTATATTTTCTCTCAATTTTGCTTCTGGTTGCGTTCGTAGAGCTCATTCACAAAATTCATTCACTTTTTGTCTTTTTACTACATCATCATTTCTTACCGGAGGTAAAGATTCCACGCCCTTTGATTTTCTTTCAAGTATCTAGTTAATTGTATATTTGTATCTGCACTTCTTGAAATTTAGGGTTTTCTTGAGATTCTTGATTATCTCATATACATATTCAGTTTAGTTAATTGTATATTTGTATCTGCACTTCTTGAAATTTAGGGTTTTCTTGAGATTCTTGATTATCTCATATACATATTTCAATTGAGGAATCTTTGCAATTTGGGGGTTTTGAGTAAATTACTACAATTTTATCTCATGTGAATGTTTAGATAGCGTATAATTTTAATGTTGTGATGTTTATTATTAAGCGTATAATTTTGGCTTATATGTTATTTATGTTTATCTGTCCCACTACAGATCTTTTTAATTAAATGCAATGATAATCACTGCATACTATACAAGGGAAGTTTGGAATTCCTGAATGTCATTTACCATGTGTATTAGGTAATTTCACAAATCTGGGCAGGAAAAATGAACACTACTTGTGTCTGTGCACCGCCACCCGTGGCCTCCCCATCAAAGCATGAGGTTGATCACTTTTCCCTCATCGTGACGGGTGTGTGTTTAGCTATTATTGGTATTAGCGCCTACACGATGATGAATAAGTTCAGAGAGCGGTATGTTATGGTAAGCATTACTTTCGTGTAGCTTTTTATATTTCAATGCCTGCTAGTATCGTGATTACCCTTAATAAAATGTTTATGTATATAATTGTAGATGACTGATAAACAAGCTGGTAGGGCAAAGTGGGGCATCACACTGATGCTAGGGGCAACGCCGACGTTATTGTTGGCTCCCCAAGAACAACCGTGGGTCCAATATGTAATGCTCGGTCTAAGTGCCACGGGATTTGCAACATCAGTATACAGTTTGTGTGACGAGATGAGCATTTCTAATGCTAGAATTTATTACGTAAAACCGAGTATCTCAGGGGAGCGCATCCGGTTCCTAAATCTGAAACACATATTGGATATGCTTTTAGCCATTTTTAACTTCATTTTTGCTGTAATGACTTTTTTTAATATGGTGTACAAGGAGCATCATGAAAAACAAATATCCTTCCGACACATGCTGATTGTTAGGGGAATAGTTGTCACTATTGGGAGCAACAGAATTATCTTGGGATTTTTAATGCAAGCAGCACGTTATGCTAGAATCAAGGATTCAAATACCCTTGTTAAGATGCTGCTGGTTACCGACTTGCCATCGCTCTTATATGATTTTATTTTTGAGGATGTTGCTACAGACTTGAAAGGTGCTCTAGATATGATTGACGATTGTTCTCCCGGGCAGGTGATTTCATCACTTTTCATAGACACATGCAAAATGGCCGTCCCTTTTGTTCTTTTGAACAATTAGCTTAATTGTTATATGCTGCAGTTTGCTGAATGCATGGAAGTCATATGTCAAGAAATTACCAAAGCAATGATTAATCCTGATGGCAATGTCATAGCAGCTGAAGTCGTAAGAGATACTGATAAGCTAATTTTGTGTTTAGCAAAAAAGGTAATAAGTTCTACCCTGATTAACTTGTATGTTTGAGTATGTGTTTTAATCATAAATATCTAATTAATGGCAGGTTTTCAAGACATTTGACTTTGGTTCGAGAAGAGCCTCTTTTGAGTCGTGCAAATATCTATTCAACACACTCAACAAGGCAGGCTATTTTTTTAAGGTTTTGTTAAATGTAGCATGTTATGTTATGAGGTGTCTACTTGTAACAACTTCACTTCTTTCATTTGCTTTGTTGCAGATATTTGAAAATAAAAGACTTGCTCGTGCTGCAACAGAAAGTACTCTCGAAAGTCTCATTCTTGAGCTTTTGCGCTGGCGTTTAAATGAAAGGGTTCTACATATGAAAAATAGCAGTCAACTTATTAAATCTTTCGATGTTTTGATGCTAGAAATATTGGTAGAACATATTCAGTTTAATTTGTTTCCTCTTTGTTATGGTTGCAATTTTTTTAATTGAGTGTTGGTTATCATCGTAGGGTAAGGCAGAACGTACATCTTCATTTGTTGTACTTATTAATTTGTTGCGCCGCCTGCCTTCTCTAGCCATCCATGAGTCGTTTGCTTTGAAGAACGAGAGATTTACATACTTTGTTAACAATTGTTTGACTGAAGTGATAAAGGTTCGCTCTACTACTGATATGTCTTATATACCCTTCTGATTTTCTCTTCTTTTTTGATGAAATAGTAGAGTAAATCACATTATAATAGAATGGTATGAACAAGGCCGTAAATTTTTTAGTTTTTAAAAAAATTTATAACCCCAGGAAAAACCTTTAGCCAGTACTCTATTGTAAGTAATCGTCCATATTAGATCCTGGAATATGGATTTGTAGTGTCAGTTGGGGCAAAATTATGATAGCATAATCATGTCTTTGCAATATCGAAAGAGTATTTTAGACTCTAGTTAACCATTGTATGGGTGCCACAATTGTGGGCAGGTTCTTCCGCAGAAAGTGCATAAAGTTGAGACAAGTCGCATCCTTTATAGCATCTATAGATACCTGGAAAATCTTGGGTCTGAAGAAATAAAGAGGAGGTAATAGTAAACTGCTAAAAAATTTAAAAAGTTTAAATTGTACTTTAAACAAGTGTTAACATCTTTAATTTTGTATATGGGCGTTGTAAAAACTTCCTATTACAGAATGTATGATAGCTCACTTCGCATGGTGATGGTGATTTTTGATAGAGTGTATTATATATATATTTTATAGGATTTTATTCCCGCATCTACGGTGCTTTTGTGAATAATCGTGTCGTTTTAATGAGTTTTATTGGAGTTTATTGCAGGAAATAATATAATTGCCAAGTTGAGGGAATTCGAGCATTATTTAGTGATTTATGTGGTTTTTAGCACAAAAGAAATGTTTTGTGAAATTACGAGAAGAAATGGTGAAATTATGGTTCGTTGTTGAGGAATTTTGGAGCAACAAACTGAATTTCCAGGGAGCTACTGGCGCAATAGCGCCAAAAGGAGGGGCAAGAGCGCAACATGAGTACTGTACTTGGCAAACAGAAAATTCCAGAGGACAAAAGGCGCAGGAGCGCGAGACGCGCAAGTCAGAAACGCGCAACAGCGCTGTAGAAGGCGCTATGGCGCAGGTTGAGATGGCGCAACAGCGCTTGTTTAAGTGCAGGAGCGCGACCCGCTGTCTGGAAATGCGAAGCAGCTTAACCATTTAGCGCAGCAGCGCTGTGAACCTACTGTTGTGCGGCAAATTAAAGGGAAAAAATAGATTAAGTTCTATTTCCTATTTTGAATATTATTCTAATTAATTATTAGCTGGGCTCTTTTAATTTGGGCAATAACCTTAGCCAATAAGGACTTTGTAAAGATATCTATATAAACACATCTAGGGCATAGTTTTGGAGGATCGAAGAATTTTATTTAGACACAATTTTGTAAACACTTTCTTCTGGAGATTTTTGGGAGAATATTTATTTTCTTTGAAGATCAAGACTAAAGGTTTTTCTTCTATTCTTATAATTATGTGTTCAATTATTAATTCTTGTTTTATTAATTCAATCATGAGTGAGTAGATAATTAATCTAGGGTTAAGTAGAACCCTAGTTATGATTGATGTGTGAATTTCCAATTCCCCCAAATTGATTGTTTAATTGCTCTTGCTTATTGAATTGTGCTTAATTAACAATTACAAATCAGACGTGATTTTGTTATTTGTTTGAACCAAAAATTTAATTATTAACGAGAGTTATAATTAGATGGTTGAGATTTATTTCAATGAGAACATGAAATTCTCCATGAGAATAGGTAGAATGGATTGTTAGGAATTTAGGGTGCTGTAATTAATGTCTCTAAATTGCATGATACCATGAGAATAGGTTTGATTGTATTTTAAGAGAAACCATTAATACTCGAGAGAGGTTATTGGTATTTATAGGGCGCATCTTTCCTGTTGAGCACTGTACGATTAATTGGGGCGGAAATTCACGACTGCATTAATTCATGCTAGTGGGGACACTTAATTCTGGATGTTTTAATATTTGATTTATTACAAACGCAATTCTCTTAGTATAATTTAGTTTAATAAATTCTCAAAATTTATTGTGTTACTTGCTTAGCCGAATTAATTCAAAAACAACTGGTGATTGACACTTTTGTCTCTGTGGGTTCGACTCTGACTTACCCTACTACATTGTTAGAAGGAATTGTTAGAATTTATTATTTGATAGGCACGCGACGGCCTTGTCAAATTTTTGACAAGCAGTGTTAAATTGGTTAAATTTTTGGCGCCGCTGCCGGGGACAAGCAGTGTTAGATTGGTTAATTTTTGAATTTGATTTAGTTAAGTTGTTTAGTTGTGTTGCTTCGGCTATTATTCCCTTGTTAATTGATCATCGTTTCTAGTTCTCTTGTTGCATGCACACTCGAAGTTCAGGTACTAAAGATTTAATTACTATTGATCCTGAAATTGAAGCTACAGCAAGAAAGCAAGCAGGGAAGCGAAGGAAAAACAAGGAAAAGGTAGTTATGGGTGACCAACCAGCCGCTACAGCTGCTAAGGCTCTCAGGGAGCATGGTATGCCAGATGCTACAGGCGTACTCTCAAGCATTCTGAGACCAGCAATCACAGCCACTCACTTCGAACTCAAGCCTCAGTTCATCCAATTCATTTCACATGACTCTTTTGCGGGATTGTCCACTGAAAATCCTGTTGATCATCTTGAGAGTTTTCTGGAGAAGTGTGATACGATAAAGATGACCAATGTAAGTGATGAAGCTATTAAGCTGCGATTGTTTCCATTCTCTCTCCGAGATGCAGCAAAAGATTGGTTGAAGGACGAAGGGCCAAATACATTCACTACTTGGGATAGTCTTGCGAAGGCTTTTCTGCTTAAATTCTTCAGTCAGAAGAAGACTTCTAAGCTCAGGAACGAGATATCTAATTTTCGTCAAGATGATGACGAGTCACTTCATGATGCTTGGAGGAAATTTAAGAGACTTCAAAGACAGTGCCCTCACCATGGAATTCCTGACTGGTTGTTGATCCAAACATTCTATAATGGGTTAACACAAGAGTTCCGAAATTTTGTTGATGCTTCATCTGGGGGAAGCATTATGAACAAGAGTACTGAAGAGGCCAAAGCTTTATTAGACGAGATGGGGTCTAATGACAATTTTCCATACAGTGATCGAAATCATCCAAAGAAGGGTGGTAAGTACGAGGTTGATGCTCTAGCCATGTTGAATAATACTATGCAGGCTATGGTTAAAAAGATTGAGCAATTGGATGCTCGAAGTACTTCATCTACTGTTGCTTCATGTGAGGTATGTGGTGTTGTTGGACACACCAAACTTGCTTGTCAGTACAATCCTTCTGGAATGGCAGTTGAACAGGCAAATGCTCTTTACAATCAGAATCAGAGGCCGCAGTATAATCCTTACTCCAACACGTACAATCCAGGTTGGAGAGATCATCCAAATTTCTCTTACAGGAACAATCAGGGTCAAGCTCAATCTTCGCAGAATAATTTTTCTCAGCCTCCTGGTTTTCAACAAGCTCAGCCGCAGAAATCTAACTTGGAGAATCTCATGGAAGGGTTTATTGCTACACAATCAAAGAAGAATGAGCATTTTGATTCGAGCATTAACGAGATAAAGGCTCACAACAAATTGATGGAGAACACTATCACTCAGATTTCTCAACAGTTGAGCCAGCTCAATAAATCTTCAGGCCAACTTCCTGGTCAAACTGAGCAACCGCAAAGGGGACATATCAATGCTGTAACTTTGAGGAGTGGTAAGGAATTGAAAGAGCCGGAATTGAATGTGAGTAAAAATGTTGTGAATACTAAGGAAAGTGAAGAGGAGATTGCAACTGAGAAACCGGTAGAATCAGAGGTCGTGGAAAAAGAGAAGAAAGAATCAGAAACTGTTCCTCCTAAGCCATACGTACCACCTGTTCCTTTTCCACAAAGGTTGGCACAAGCGAAGTTAGAGAAGAAGTATGGTAAGTTCCTTGAAATTTTGCAGAAGCTACATATCAATATTCCATTCATGGATGCTATCACTGAGATGCCTTCTTATGCGAAATTCTTGAAAGATATTTTGTCAAGGAAGAGAAAAATTGAAGAAAGCTCTACCATTTCATTAACGGCAGAGTGCAGTGCCATCTTGCAAAATGATCTTCCAAAGAAGTTAGCGGATCCAGGTAGCTATTCTATCCCTGTTCAGCTTGGGGATGTCGAAATTAAAAGGGCTTTGTGTGATCTTGGAGCAAGTGTCAGTTTGATGCCCTTGTCGATTTGTGAAAAACTTCAGATGGGTGAACTAAAACCCACACGTATCTCTTTACAACTGGCAGACAGAAGTGTGAAATTTCCACTTGGAATTCTTGAAGATGTGCCCCTTAAGGTAGGAAAGTTTTATATTCCATGTGATTTTGTTGTCATGGAAATGGAAGAAGATGCCAATATTCCTATCATTCTTGGGAGGCCTTTCTTAGCAACAGCTGGAGCTATTATTGACATGAAAAATGGAAGAATTTCTTTTGAGGTAGGTGAAGAGAAGATGGAATTCAAGCTGCAAAGTACACTGGGACATCCTTCTACAGATGAGTGTGTAAATAGGGTGGATGCACTAGAGGAAGTGATCGACATGAAATCCAAAATTCTATTATCTGAGGATCCACTTCAAGCTGTTCTTGAGGGTAACATTGATGAAGAAAATGGAGAGTGTAAAGGTTACGAGAAGCTTTTGGATGCAGCACCTACATATAAGCATGAACATTCTATTGTGCTACAGCATGAGGAAGTTAAGGAGAGTTCCACGCCTCCTAAGGTAGAACTGAAACCCCTACCTGCATCTTTGAAATATGTGTTTATGGGCCCTAATGAATCATATCCTATCATTGTTAATTCTGAGCTTGATGACATTCAAATTGAGCAATTGCTCACTGTTCTGAAAAAATACAAAAATGTTATTGGGTATTCCATTGATGATATCAAGGGCATTAATCCATCATTCTGCATGCATAAGATTATTCTGGAAGACGAGCAGGCTTCTTCTATTGAGCCTCAACGGAGACTTAATCCTAATATGATGGAGGTGGTAAAAAAGGAGGTTTTAAAACTTCTTGATGCAGGTATAATCTATCCTATCTCTGACAGCAAGTGGGTCAGTCCTGTGCATGTTGTTCCTAAGAAAGGAGGAATGACCGTTGTGAAGAATGATAAGGGTGAGATGATCTCTACTAGAACTGTTACAGGGTGGCGCATGTGCATTGATTATCGGAAATTGAATAAGGCCACAAGGAAAGATCATTTTCCTCTCCCTTTTATTGATCAAATGCTTGAAAGGTTGGCGAAACATTCTTACTTCTGCTTCTTAGATGGATATTCAGGCTTCTTTCAGATTCCTATCCATCCGAATGATCAAGAAAAGACGACTTTCACATGTCCCTATGGTACATTTGCATACCGCAGAATGCCGTTTGGTCTATGTTGTGCTCCTCCCACTTTTCAGAGATGTATGATGGCAATTTTCTCAGATTTTATTGAAGACATTATGGAGGTTTTTATGGATGACTTCTCAGTTGGTGGAACTTCTTTTGGGGTATGCTTACATAACTTGGAGAAGGTGCTTCATAGATGTCAAGAAGTTAATCTCATTCTCAATTGGGAAAAGTGCCACTTTATGGTACAAGAGGGAGTTTTTCTGGGTCATGTTGTTTCGAAGAGAGGCATTGAAGTTGATAAAGCCAAGGTCGAGGTTGTTGAGCGTTTGCCACCCCCTACTTCAGTCAAGGGGATAAGAAGTTTTCTTGGTCATGCTGGATTCTATCGCCGTTTCATCAAAGATTTTTCGAAGATTGCTAGACCTCTTACCGAGCTCTTGGGTAAGGAGGTACCTTTTGTGTTCACTGATGCTTGTGTTGAGGCTTTTGAAACATTGAAGAAAGCTCTTGTCTCTGCTCCAATTATACAACCACCGGATTGGAGTCTACCATTTGAGATCATGTGTGATGCTAGTGATCAAGCTATTGGTGCAGTCCTAGGCCAAAGGAAAGATGGAAAGCTTCATGCTATTTACTATACAAGCAAGACCTTGGATGGGGCTCAGATTAATTATGCAACAACAGAGAAAGAATTGCTAGCAGTGGTATATTCTATGGAAAAATTTCGATCCTATCTCGTTGGTTCGAAAGTTATTGTTCACACGGATCATGCAGCTTTGAGATACTTGATGAGTAAGAAGGATGCTAAACCTCGTTTGATTCGTTGGATTTTGCTCCTTCAAGAATTTGACTTAGAGATTAAGGATAAGAAAGGGGCTGAGAACGTGGTTGCTGATCATCTTTCACGCCTTACTCTTGATGAGGATGATGGTAAATCTACTCCAATTGATGATTCTTTTCCTGATGATCATCTACTTTCTCTTGCAAGTCTAGAGGTTCCTTGGTATGCTGACATAGCTAATTTCTTAGCTAGTGGAACTGTTCCTCATGGTTACTCATCGCAGCAAAAGAAGAAATTTTTCTATGATGTGAGGAAGCACTTTTGGGATGATCCTTTTCTCTATAAATCATGTGCTGATGGAGTCATTAGAAGATGTGTTCCGTATAATGAGATTGCCTCTATAATCTCACATTGTCACGATTTGCCAAGTGGTGGTCATGCAAGTACTACGAAAACTGCTGCAAAGATTCTTCAGTGCGGTTTTTATTGGCCAACTCTTTTTAAAGATGTCCACCAATATGTTCACTCTTGTGATCGTTGCCAAAGAACGGGGAATATTTCAAGACGCAATGAGATGCCTCTCAATGGCATTCTTGAAGTGGAGCTTTTCGATGTGTGGGGAGTAGATTTCATGGGACCTTTCCCTCCATCTTTTAAGAACAGGTATATCTTGGTAGTTGTGGACTATGTCTCAAAATGGGTTGAAGCCATTGCATCGCCCACTAATGATGCTCGTGTTGTGAGCAAGTTCTTTAAAAAGACGATTTTTCCTAGATTTGGAGTGCCAAGGATTTTGATAAGTGATGGAGGAAAGCATTTTCTCGAAAATCGTTTTGAAGCAATGTTGAAGAAATATGGAGTTTATCATAAGGTGGGACTTTCTTATCATCCCCAAACCAGTGGTCAGGTGGAGATCTCTAACCGTGAAATAAAAAATATCTTGGAAAAGACAGTCGCAAAATCAAGGAAGGATTGGTCTATGAAGCTTGACGATGCACTTTGGGCTTATAGAACTGCGTTTAAAACACCTATTGGGACAACTCCGTATAGATTGGTTTATGGAAAAGCATGCCATCTTCCCGTAGAGTTAGAGCACCGTGCATTTTGGGCTATCAAAGGTCTGAATTTTGATATGTTAGCAGCGGGTGAGAAGAGACTTCTACAACTTAATGAGCTAGATGAGCTTCGTTTTGAGGCTTATGAAAGCTCTAAGCTTTACAAGGAAAAAACAAAGAAGTGGCATGACAAAGGGCTGTTACGAAGAGAATTCAAGGAAGGGGAGTTAGTTCTTCTGTTCAATTCGAGATTAAGACTTTTTCCCGGAAAACTTCGTTCTAGGTGGTCGGGTCCGTTCAAGGTATGCAAGGTTTTTCCCTATGGTGCGGTGGAATTGATGAATAGCCATGGAGAGTCATTCAAGGTGAATGGGCAAAGAGTGAAGCACTATAGAGCAGGTGAACCAATTAACGAGGGGGTGGATACTCTGTTGTCTTCTCCTTCTACAGATTGATTGATAAGTCGGTGTCGGGCTAACGACGTTAAACAAATGCGCTACTTGGGAGGCAACCCATGGATTCTGTATACTGTGGAGGACTGGTGCACTTCATGCTTCGGCATAGGGGAGTATTTCTTTCCTTCTTGTTATTAGTTGATATTCTTAGTATTGTGTCATTGAGGACATTGCCACATTTAAGTGTGGGGATGTGCTTTGTTGTAGTAGCATACCAAGTAGTAGTAAAAAAAAAAAAAAAAAAAAAAAAAAAAAAAAAAAAAAAAAATTAAAAATGAAAAATACCAAAAATAATTCTAGCCATGCAATTTGATTAGTTGTTGTATTTTGCTTAATACACCCATGCATGCGTAGGAATCTTGTGTTTATGGACGCTTTTGATTGAGAAGTGATATGTGATGTTCTTGTGCACACACGTACACTAGCAAGTAGAAACTAGTAGACTTATTGAATGTGCTAAATGATTAGAATGACATGAATATGTGCAAGGTAATTTGGTCTATATGCTTCGAATACAAGTAGGTGCGTTAGAGAGACTGTTACTTTGGGATTGATTATGCTTTGTCACACCAAGTGAGTTTTGAGCTTATAATGCATATCTTTTTCATGACTATTCGTTTGCTTGAGTGTCCACTTGTCGTTTGCATTGCTAGCACTTGCTTGAAGTCTTTCTTGAGATGCATGACATTAATTGATGATAACATGATAAAGGCAACCAGGTATAACCTCATATTTCCTATATATCCAAACCATTTATACATGATCCATTAGTTAACCCTTTGAGCCTAATCCTATTCTTTCGGTGACACACCACGTTACTTGCCTATATCCTTTTTATTGTATTGGCCTTACATTAAATTTGAACCCAATTGTCAAAGGCTAGTATTGTTCGTAAGGGAGTGATAAGGTGTGCATAAAAGGGGGGTTGTATTGATGATCATAACTTTGGGGGGGAATATTTGGGGGTTTGGTTCATAGCTTGATAGTCGAAATTTGAAATCATAGTTATGGGATCGTTGTTCTTGCTATTATTTTGCTCTCTTGAAAAAAAAAAAAACAAAAAAAAAAAAAAAAGAAAAAAAAAAAAAGAAGAAAAAAAAAAACAGAATAATAAATTTGAGAGCATTTTTATCTTTTGTGATCCTACTTTGTTTCGATTAGTCAAGTTGTTTATAAATAAAAGTTCAAGTGTGGGGATAAAAGTATGGGAGTTGTTTGAATTTTATTGTCAGGTACTAGCTTTTGACTTAACCTTCTTTGGCTTTCTTGACATACCTTGTCCCTAGCCCCGTTACAACCTTAACAAAGACCTTTTGATTGTCATTGATGATGTATGTTGCGTTAAAGGTTAGATTGATAACAAGGACGAAGCATGTTTATGATATTGTTGGAGTTGAGTGAAACACTTACCCTTTGTTTTTAGTGAATATTATTGTGAGTGAATGGTGAGTTTTTGCTTTTGGCGTAGGAGATCCCAGATTTTGTCTCAAAGATGTGTTCTTGTGTGCTTAGCATGTTTACCAACCTATTCTTACATTTGACATGAATTTCTATGATTTTATGCATCTTCTTTGAGTAGACTATGTGGATACTTGCACTTTAGACACCAAGGCATTGCATTTTCATTTTGATTCTTAAGCTGATGTGGCATGAGAGGACTTGTGTGTGTGGTGTTGTGTTGGCATTAATCTTTTGTATGGCTGGATGAATTTTGTGGGTATATTCTCTATAAACCCTCACGAGACCTTGCTCGTCCACTAGGGCTACCTAGGGGTTTAAAGGACTTGTTGCATATGTTAAATGCAACCGTGATCACCTACGGAAGTGGTACTAATTAGTTAGTATTATTATTATGTTAGTTTGCACGAGGACGCGCAAAGTGCTAAGTGTGGGGATATTTGATAGAGTGTATTATATATATATTTTATAGGATTTTATTCCCGCATCTACGGTGCTTTTGTGAATAATCGTGTCGTTTTAATGAGTTTTATTGGAGTTTATTGCAGGAAATAATATAATTGCCAAGTTGAGGGAATTCGAGCATTATTTAGTGATTTATGTGGTTTTTAGCACAAAAGAAATGTTTTGTGAAATTACGAGAAGAAATGGTGAAATTATGGTTCGTTGTTGAGGAATTTTGGAGCAACAAACTGAATTTCCAGGGAGCTACTGGCGCAATAGCGCCAAAAGGAGGGGCAAGAGCGCAACATGAGTACTGTACTTGGCAAACAGAAAATTCCAGAGGACAAAAGGCGCAGGAGCGCGAGACGCGCAAGTCAGAAACGCGCAACAGCGCTGTAGAAGGCGCTATGGCGCAGGTTGAGATGGCGCAACAGCGCTTGTTTAAGTGCAGGAGCGCGACCCGCTGTCTGGAAATGCGAAGCAGCTTAACCATTTAGCGCAGCAGCGCTGTGAACCTACTGTTGTGCGGCAAATTAAAGGGAAAAAATAGATTAAGTTCTATTTCCTATTTTGAATATTATTCTAATTAATTATTAGCTGGGCTCTTTTAATTTGGGCAATAACCTTAGCCAATAAGGACTTTGTAAAGATATCTATATAAACACATCTAGGGCATAGTTTTGGAGGATCGAAGAATTTTATTTAGACACAATTTTGTAAACACTTTCTTCTGGAGATTTTTGGGAGAATATTTATTTTCTTTGAAGATCAAGACTAAAGGTTTTTCTTCTATTCTTATAATTATGTGTTCAATTATTAATTCTTGTTTTATTAATTCAATCATGAGTGAGTAGATAATTAATCTAGGGTTAAGTAGAACCCTAGTTATGATTGATGTGTGAATTTCCAATTCCCCCAAATTGATTGTTTAATTGCTCTTGCTTATTGAATTGTGCTTAATTAACAATTACAAATCAGACGTGATTTTGTTATTTGTTTGAACCAAAAATTTAATTATTAACGAGAGTTATAATTAGATGGTTGAGATTTATTTCAATGAGAACATGAAATTCTCCATGAGAATAGGTAGAATGGATTGTTAGGAATTTAGGGTGCTGTAATTAATGTCTCTAAATTGCATGATACCATGAGAATAGGTTTGATTGTATTTTAAGAGAAACCATTAATACTCGAGAGAGGTTATTGGTATTTATAGGGCGCATCTTTCCTGTTGAGCACTGTACGATTAATTGGGGCGGAAATTCACGACTGCATTAATTCATGCTAGTGGGGACACTTAATTCTGGATGTTTTAATATTTGATTTATTACAAACGCAATTCTCTTAGTATAATTTAGTTTAATAAATTCTCAAAATTTATTGTGTTACTTGCTTAGCCGAATTAATTCAAAAACAACTGGTGATTGACACTTTTGTCTCTGTGGGTTCGACTCTGACTTACCCTACTACATTGTTAGAAGGAATTGTTAGAATTTATTATTTGATAGGCACGCGACGGCCTTGTCAATTTTACATGAGCTTGTAAAGTTTCGTGGATCTGCCCTTAAAGAAGATTTTTCAATGCTATCGATTGAAAGGAATTTGGAACCCATCATCATGGATTATATAGAGATTGATATTGTGGTATGAAATTACCAGAGCTAATTACTTTTCCTCTAACTTCTCTTAACATGTATATATATGTATTTGATAGACTGCTTTAGACACTGAATGGTGTACGCTCAAAAAATACTGATTAAATTGGAAACATCTAAGCAAGTGGGAGTGCTACAAAACGGTTTTGTGATTTGTCCTGCAAGCTTGAAATTTTCTTTTGGCCAAGTTCACTCCATTATATACAATTCTCATAGTTGTGTTACATTTTTATCAACACATACTCTTGATATCTTGACTGAAGTAACTCCTTTGTTTTTTGGTTTAGGGTAGTAATCACTGAACATGGCTGACTACCACTTGGTGAGTTATTTTTTTTTAATTAGTGTTTTGTACTTTTAACTCTTTTAAGTTTTGGAAGTTTATAGAGCTTGACCAGTGGCTGATGATCCAAGATATAAAAATTTTATATCGTTGTGCACTTATTTCCAGCTGGCAGCGTGATGTTATATTATCTATCAACAGCATTACGATGTCATAAGTAAGAGCTTTGTTCTCTTATCTGACTGTACGTAGATCCCTGATTGTTGCCCGGATGGTGCATATGGAGGCAGTTCGATGGATGTCTGGATTACGTTGTAATGATACAAGTTCAAGAAGCGCTATGCCTAACGGAGTGTAAAATTGAATTGCTAAGCCATCCCTTTGAGTATGGTTATCTTACTGAGTTAGAAATTGTTAGTTCTACTATTTTTGCAAATAGTCATACATTGAGAATTGTTCTGATTTTTGCATAGGTTGATGGGCAAATAATCATAGGTTGAGCACAGCAAGTGCCTCCTTTAGCACCTTAAGGATGATGAGCATCGTCTCCCCCATATTTCCAAACTATTTTGCTTAGGAAGTAATATCTCATTTATCTTGTTCCAACTTACAAATCTATGAAGTAGCTAGAGTTGCCTCTTTTAGGATGGGAATATGTAGGTGTTCTGTGGGAAATTTATCAACAAATTTACTTGTCAGTTGCTGCTAGAGGCAGAGTTATTTAGGTGTATAATAGTAGTGTTTACAGCTGCGGCCTGAGTTATAGAAAATTTTGTCCATTGCGTTGGGAGCTGATTTAGGATATGTTAAATGTCCAGGGCCATATCTCTAAATAGGCTTCAGGGGGTAGTGTTGTGGTGAATTGTGTATGTTAGGATATATTTTTAATATATTTTATCTGCATGCGATCCCAATCTATTTTTAAGCATTTATTCCAGCGTTGTATTGGTTAGATGTTAAAACGGAATGAGTAAATAAAAGGAATTATAAATTGTAAGTTCCTATCTATACTAATATAGTTCATTAATTTCAATTTACCAATGAATACTCTATTTCTCAACCATATTTCCGAAACTTACAGCAGTAAAACCAACCTACAGTGTGTAACTGTGTATTATGTCTATGTTCTGACAAACTAGTTCATATATATATTTTGATCGAGAAGTTCATGATGTCTTTAAGATTAACCTGAATTATTCGATAAAGGCGTTGCATGCTGCTCTAAAGCTGAAAACTCTTAGCCATACCATAACGATATACTATTCCAAAGTACAGTAAAATTTGAGAAAATCTATAATTATTTGCTAAACTTAAAATTAAAGCTTACAATCAAAGATGTAATGTGAAAGTTTTAAAGAATAACTCACATATCCTCAGACTATATAGCAGATGATAGATTGCGATACATGTGAGTGGAATTTAGAAATACAACCGCTAGTAACAGGGAAAATAATAATTAATCACATCAATACAAAAGTAATTAAAATAATTAATTGCAATCACACAATCCTCGGACTTAAACGAGTAATCTTGTTGTTTGTCTTAAAAAACAAGTATCAAGAATTAATTATAATCACACAATTCTTGATAAGGCCTAGATGATTAATCTTGTTTGTCTCAAAGGACAAGTATCAAGGATTAATTACAATCACACGGTCCGCGTAGATCGATCAGTAATCTTGTTTATCTCCCAGGGCAAATCCTTTGCAACCACAAGATGACCATCAATGTCATATATCTCGGCCAACTTATCAGCTTGTTGTATCAACTTTATAGCTTTAATGTATGCTATGGTTTCGGATATAACATCTACTGCACCAATAAAGAATGGAATACCAGCAAAACAGAACCATCCAAGCCCAGCGATAACGGACATCGAGAGTTGATGATTTTTGTAGTTTTCAATTATATCATATTTTATAACCCTTACGGTCAAGGTGCCTAAAAGACAAACAAAAAACAGCAGCCAAAACCACAGGTGGATTAAAATTTTTTTACTAGCTATATCACCGTTTAGTATCTTGCTATTCGCTTCATATGCAGCCTTTCTTATTGCTCTGTAGTACTCCTTATCGTTTTTCATATTTCCATTCGCACTACTTTCTGCAGCCATTGAATTCAACAATTATTCTCCTTTCTTGAATATGAGACCGGGGATAGACGGACACTTTAAATATTGTGTTTTTGTAGGTTATGATATCTTGAGTCGTAATTCTATCTACGCCATTTATATATGAGTCGCGTAGGTTTTCTAATTCGACTAGGATGCTGCTACTAGGTTAATTAGGATGCTCTTAATCATAATTTTGATGGATTGCATATTTCTCACAACTTGTTATATTAAAATTTTAGCTTTTTAATTGAACTATTATTTTGATATAATTCCAATTACATTAATATAGAATTTTAATAATTATTCCAAGGAATCCATATGTATGTTATTAACTATCATCAATCAATCTTCAATATATATATATATATATATATATATATATATATATCTATTATATATATAAAGGAAAACCCCCAGGAGCTCCCAGTGGCTCTAGAATCGCTCGATTCATATTTTTCTAATTTTCTAGAGCTCCTCAATTTTAAATAATTAAAATTAAACTTCCTTATTTATAATAAATATATAAAAATCAATCCTATTTAGAATTTAATCACACAAAGAAAAAATATATATATACACATCTTCTCTCGCACACGTTATGTTTTTTTGGACAACACTAAATAGCTTATTTTTTCTTATTTCTTCTTATTATGGATCGTAGTTAAATCTGCGTTTTTTATTGTTATCTGTTATGCACAATGATATTTTTATAGCATGCATTGAAATCAATTCATGTGAGCAATTCTGTAAATCCGTTATTGATATTGCAATGTCGTCATTAACCTACTTATGTTTTTTTTTAGATCAGCCACATTGAACATAAGAGAGAGATCGGCATTCAAGAATTAATGGGATCGTGCTAATAATGCTTGGGAGTTGGGAGACATTGGTAATTTGCGTCAGGGGAAGGTAAGGTGAACCATTAGACTTATTGATGCTAATGTGCATGTATATTTTTCGTGAAACAGTCTTGGCTTCTGTTAATAGTTAGTCAATTTTTTTTTAATAATCTTGATAAATGTGTTTATGCTCCTGGAATATCAAAGCACTAACTTAAGCAACAAATTTCATTAGAATCCTGGAAATTTGTATGCCGGATTTCAAAACGACAATAAGCTACTCAAATTAATAATGATAAAGTACGAAAATTGAGAGATTAGGAGAATATATTTTATCTTCCTTATATTATTTGAAGAAGAATCCTTAAAAGAGAAAAAGGACCCTGAGATATATCTCAGGGAACTTTTCCTAAGATATATGCAAAATATCCTTTAAATCTTGCTGGGCCCGCAGGCCTAATTAAAAATCTTTGAATTTACTAAAATGTCCATCCTATTTTTATATATATAAATTATGTATCTCAGGAAACTTTCCTGAGATATATCTCAGGCTCCCTACTCTCTCCTTAAAATTCTAAAATCGCTCGAATTCTATCTACGTATTAAATCGCTCGAATTCTATCTACGTATTTATTTTTCTAGAGTTCCTCAATTTCAAAATTTTAAATTCAAAAATTCCTTTTCTAATTACTATTTTTTAAAAAGAAATCAAAATTCTTTTTTTTAACATTAACATCTTCGAAATAGAAAAGGTTTTTTAATTTTTAGGAAAGAAGAATTCAAATTTACATATTCGAAATAGACTTTACTTCTAATGATCAAATTTTATCACCATGTTTGTAACCACTTTCTTGCTCCTATTTACTTTTGTCTTCGTCTATTTTCTTTTAGTTTTTAATTTTATTCATTGTTATTTTGTTTAATTCTCAATGTACATGGCTTCTGTTTAGTGATTTTCATGTTGCTTTTTTTTGTTCGTTTTTAAAATTTGAATTTATTGATTTAATATTTGCTATCTTCGTTTTATTTTTAAATTTATGATTTATTAGGATTTTAGTTATAATTATGGATTATTATTAACCATTGGTTGTTCTTTACTTTAGCTTTTGTATTTTTTTTGTTAGTAATCTCGGTACAGAAACAACATATCGTGTGAATAAAAATTAAGAGATCTTTATCTATTTGAGAAGTTGAAGCACTTGAGAAACTTGGCACAAAATGTTTGAACTTTTACCATTCCTTCTTTATTTATTTACTATTAATTATTAATTTATCGATATTATCTTCTCATCGTTCTTGATCATAATATTCCAACGTCTTTTTTTTAATTAATTCAATCAAATCTACTTTTTATCTATATGTATTCACTACAACGGGTGTCGGCCTAAAAAAATGTGACACAAAATCGACGTAGAAAATAAGAATATAGTTTATTTAGTTGTCTATATAAATATTAAAATTTATACAATATTGTGTTCATTAATTTATTTATATGTATTTATTACACCGGGTGTAGGCCTAAAACGTTATACAAAATTGACATAAAAATAAGCATATAGTTTACTTAGTTGTCTATATATATTAAAATTTGTATACAATATTGTGTTCATTAATTTATTTATAGATTTTTTTTCAATTTATTTCTTAAATTTATATTTTGAATTTTTTTAAGAAATATTACATGGCTGCCGCAAAGCGCGGCTTAGTCAACTAGAGCACCTATAATTTATTTATTTTTATTTTCCTATTTATCTATTTTTCAAAGAAATCAAAACTTTCTTTTTTAACATTAACATAAACATTAACATAAACTTCTCAATTTTAAATAATTAAAATTAAAACTTCCTTCTTTAGTTCATATTTTTTAGAAAAGAAGTCAAAACTTCCTTTTTTTAACATTAACGTTAACATATTCGAAATAAAAAAGATTTTCTAATTTGTAGAATTTTTCTAGAGCTCCTCAATTTTAAATAATTAAAATTAAAACTTCCTTCTTTAGTTCCTATTTTTTGGAAAAGAAGTCAAAACTTCCTTTTTTATATTAACGTTAACATATTCGAAATAAAAAAGATTTTCGAATTTGTAGAAAAGAAGAATTCAAATTTACATATTCAAAATAGAAAAGAAATTTTATATTTTTATGTTAACATCTTCAAAATAGAAAAGGTTTTCGAATTTGTAGGAGAAAAAAATTCAAATTTACATATTCGAAAATTTTAAATAATTATAATTAAAACTTCCTTCTTTATTTTATATTTTTTAAAAAACAAATCAAAACTTCCTTTTTTTTAACATTAAGGTTAACATATTCGAAATAAAAAAAGGTTTTTGAATTTGTTGAATTTTTCTAGAGCTCCTCAATTTTAAATAATTAAAATTAAAACTTCCTTCTTTAGTTCCTATTGTTTAGAAAAGAAGTCAAACTTCCTTTTTTTTTAACATTAACGTTAACACATTTGAAATAAAAAAAGGCTTTCGAATTTGTAGAAAAGAAGAATTCAAATTTACATATTCATAATAGAAAATAAATTTTATATTTTTATGTTAACATCTTCAAAATAGAAAAGGTTTTCGAATTTGTAGGAGAAAAACATTCAAATTTATAGAAAACCCCCAGGAGCTCTGGAATCACTCGAATCCTATTTATCTATTTTTCTAGAGCTCCTCTATTTTAAATAATAAAATCAAAACTTTCTTCTTTAGGCCCTATTTTTTAGAAGAGAAATCAAAACTTCCTTTTTTAACATCAGCATTAACATCTTCGAAATAGAAAAGGTTTTCGAATTTGTTGGGAAGAATAATTCAAATTTATATATTTAAAATAAAAAAAATTATTTTAGAACTTCCTCTTTTTTAATATTAACATCTTCGAAATAAAAAATATTTTTGCATTTGTATGAAAGAAAAATTCAAATTTACATATTTGAAATAGAGAAGAAGTTTTATATTCTTAAATATATTTGAAATAGAAAAGAAATTTTATATTCTTATATATATATACAATCATAACTTATAACGATCAAATTTTATCACAATATTTGTAACCATTCTTTTTTTGCTTCTGTTTGCTTTTGTCTTCATCTATTTTTTTCCTTTGCTTTGAATTCTGTTTTTTTTATTAGTGATCTCGGTACAGAAACAACTGATCGTGTGAACAAGAATCATGAGATCTTTCTCTGTTTGAGAAGTAGAAACACTTAAGAAACTTGACATAAAAGGTTTGAACTTTTACCATTCACTATTTATTTATTTATTTTAATTGTTAATTTGTCGTTGTTATCTTCTCATTATTCTTGATCATAATATTCCAACGTCTTTATTTAATTAATTCAATCAAATATACTATTTTATCTATATGTATTTATTACAACGGGTGTCGACCTAAGAAAACGTGACACAAAATCGACGCAAAAAATAAGTATATGATTTTTGTTGTTGTCTATATACATATTAAAATTTGTACAATATTGTGTTCACTAATTTATTTATAAATATTTTTAATTGATTTCTTTCTTAAATAGTCTATACTTTGAAAAAATTTAAAAAATATTCCCAGACCGTCGAGAAACGTGTCTTATATGTATTTATTACAACGGATGTCGGCCTAAGAAAACGTGAAACAAAAAATCAACATAAAAAATAAATATATAGTTTATTAGTTGTCTATATATATTAAAATTTGTACAATATTGTGTTCATTAATTTATTTATAGTGTTAATTAATTTATTTATAGATATATTCTTTTCGATTTCGTTCTTAAATTTATATTTTAACTTTTTTAAATATATTACAAGGCCGCCGCGAAGCGCGGCTTAGTCAACTAGTATAAAATATAAAGAAGGATAGCGGGAGTTTAGGTGGCGCTCTAATATTGTCTCAATCGATTTTTCTAATTTTCTAGAATTTTAAACACTTATAAATATAAAAATATCAATTAGCATATTAGAAGTAGAATAGGTGTTCGAATTTATAAAGGAGAAGAGTTCGAATTTATAGGGAAGACATATGATTAGAAGTTCTATTGGAAGTATAATAAGTATTTATAAGGCATACGATTAAAAGTTCTAATAGGAGTTCGAATTTATAGAGAATAAGAGTTCGAATTTATAGAAAAAATTGATATATAAATAAAAGTTCTACTAGAACTAGAATAGGTGTTTGAATATATAGAGCAGACATATAATTAAATATTTTATAGAAAGTACGATTTTCTTAAATTATATATTATTTATATAAGTTAATTATACTTATATTAGAAAAATTTATTCATAAATCCAATACTATTGTCATGAAAAAAATCACCGTATTTAAAAAGAAAAGAATTGATGTGTTAACATAATAAAAGAACAATGAGTAAAAGAACAATCTCATGTAGGAATCCTAAATAAATACAGGAGTATCTATAATATAAAGAGAAAATAAGATGTGTTTTCATTTTCTAAAACTCCAAAAAATTTAGAAAATCTAGAGAAAGTATAAATTGGAATTCACTCTATTTTTTAAGTATTAGCTATTAGAATTTGATACTGAAGTCATAATTTTTTTTTTATTTTTACGGTTCGATTTTATAGATAAAAAATATTATATAAATCTTTATAATATATGTTAAAAAGTTGGGATTTCGGTTTTAACGAGAGAGCGGCTCAATCGAAAGAATCGTATTTAACAAGAAATTGATTCATTAGAGAAGATTATTTAATTATTAAAATTTAATATTAATATTATAATATAATATAAATGTATTGAATTTTTTTAAAAAATATTGCAACGCCGCCACGAAGCGCGGCTTTATCAACTAGTTTTCTTAGTAAAGAAGACATTCTCCGAGTTCTGAAGATAATTTGGCATTCTTTGACGGAATAAAAAGTAGGTTATTTGATATTTTTTTTTTTTCTAATCCTTGGTGTAGCTGAATTAATGTTACTGTCGCCAAACACTTAATATATTACGCAAATTCTTTACAACTGGTAAAATTGATGCAAATGCGATAACTTTCTTTTTTTATTCATCCATAAAATATATAACAAAGAATCGCCCTCTCCAAGGAAAAGCCAGCAACTCGGTTTGCAAAATACGTATAAGATTCCGGCAATCTGCCTACATAGTAATCGGACCTATGTAGTCTATCAAGTCCCACTCAAAGTATACACTCATAGTCAGGCTAGACATGCATGTAGCCCTGATGAGAAGTTAAAGTCTCAATTTAACATCCTCATGGTTGCATTGTAAAGAAATACGTAAAAATTTACAGTGGTACCCTTGACTATAATTTTAAATACATCAGGCAAATATCTCTATAATTTTCACATCTAACAGACGATACATCTCTCTTTTTAAAACAAAAAAAAAAATAATAATTACATTTTCAAAACACAACAGTCAAACAATTTACGCCTTCAGTGAAATAAACCTGAGTTGAAACAAGCATTTTCACAATGTGGGCCTAGAACTCCCTAATCAGTATTTGGCAAAATGGTATTCTTGAACAAGCTTCCCGTATTTCAGTGGTCACATCGCAGCTCTAAAGGCCCCTCTTGCTGCGTCGCGCTTCATTTCTGCTGCTTTGCCGCTACCGCGGAAGTACATGTATACTTGCTGCAGACACAGAAAGACAATAAAGATAACATGTTTTCTTTGTGATAAATCAATCTATGTTTTTTATGTGACAGATGTGGAAATACATGAAATTGAAAATTTACCTGAATAACCCAGATGCTGAGCACAGACTCGAGACAAAATAGTCCAAAACCAATGAAATAGAAAATCTGAGCAAGATATGGTTAACAACCATGGTTAATAAAAACATTTCCATTCAGACAATTTTATACTTTGGGATGAATTCTCCATTTAGCAGAAAGCTTGAATGACCAAGGAGAATTCTAGTATTAATGACAGTTTCCTAAAGAATCACTCCTGAAATAATATAATAAATGTGTGTTTTATTTTAAAGTTAACACAGTTGAAATAGGACAGAACTTACCCCAACTATAGCATGATCACCAATGAGATCTACCGCTGGTAAAATACCTCTGATCCAAAAGTCATAATAGGCAAATTAAAACAAATAATATTTGTTTCATAACCATAGAATTACTATGAACATAACTTGATGCTACTTTTATGGAGAAGGTATTTTATGTTTTGAATTAGTAAGTTACTGAATTAAAAATTTGAGCATCAAAATAAAACTCACGCAAGTGATTTTCCCTTAAAAACAACAGGAGGAGCCACAGCTGCAAAGATAACGAAAGCAATGTGGACCTGTAGGGCAGAAGTAGAATTAGGCATTTTCTTGTACATATATAAAGCAGGTACTTGACAAACCCAAGACACTTACCAGGTAAAATAGGAAGAACCACGCAAATTTCATAGCACCTTCACTCCTGTAAGCACAGATTGTGATACAGTGTCAGCTAAAGAAGCAAAACATGACCCATTGGTTGTTGGATACGACATAGAACAGAAGAGTAATATGATAGTGCATCAATAAAAATTCATCCAGAAAATGCATCTATTTAGAAGGGCAGTCAGCTTTAGACAGATTCATGTATTTTGGTAGAAGTGTAATAAACCTTTTGATTCAGTTTAGATACATTTGTAAAAAAATTACTTGAACTTTCTAGGTTTTGGTTTGATTTGACAATTGGATCACTTTACATATTTAATGATGTGGGCTCTTTTATATAAAAACTTAGAACAATCTGAATCTCCATTCTTGGAGAAGAGTGCATATTGTGAAATTACGCAATGTACATGTAACTTCATCCTTCATCCAGGCTACAGTTAGTTGTACATGTCACAGATATCCTATGGTCCAAAAACATGCAAATTTACACAGTTAATAACTCTATACATGAAAAAGGTAATTTCAATGTTACAAAAAGAAAATGTAAATGGATCATGGTGTATATGTCAATCAGATAGCTGTTTTACATTCAGATTTCTTTCTAACATATATGAGCGTTTTCTTCTCAGACATTAAGGTTTTATTGTCTAAACGTCCATCGGCAACTTGCGCCTTTCGGCTAGATAATAAACTTTTTGAAATGAAAGAAACTCCTTTCTCCGGACATTGTATTTCGATACAATTTATTTATGAAAAAGTAACTCTTGAAAAAAAAAGTTACAAAAAAAAACCCTAAAATAACGATAAAATGAATCACCAAACAGTGAATAACAATTTCAGAAAGACGAAAGTAAGTACCTAAAAGCTCGATAAAGTGGACGATACCACAACACATAGCCTCCTGGGACCCCAGATACAAAGTAGATAATGGCAAGGAACCAGATTTTTGGATCTAGAAAGGAGAAAAGATATTGTGTTACACAAAATATGGACGACATAACAATCAAAAAGTTGAATAAGATATACATAGGAATTTGTAGATTAGGTTGGAGATTTTACCTTCTCCTTTGATCCACGCTGTAGTAGTGGCAATAATATTCCAGAAAAGACAGAGTACTAATCCTGCTCAATTACACAATGAGCCTAGCTTAGTGAGAACCAGCTATAAACTTTGTAATCCAAAACTTTAAGTAGTCAAAGAAAGTTGGATTAACCAACAACCAGTGATCACACACACAATTTAAAAATGGTCTAAAATAATATTCTCTATCAACTCAACATATGTGACAGAGAAGACATAAAGAGTCAGCTTCGAACGATATAAAAATTATTTGCTTCATGGATTCAACTCCAATATATTACTATTACATAAATGTAACCGTTTCATGAGTCATGACTGAAAGAATTAATCTTAATCGATGGATACATTTTTCTACACAGCTGTAAACAGAGATCCATGCACTAAATAATCTGATTTAAGTATTTAACATTTGCTCTTGCCTGTTATAGTGCTCAGCAACACAAACCAGATATGGATAAATTTACTTATGAAGTAATGATGTCAACACAACCATATCGAGATAAATAATGAATTTACATACTCATGTTAATATCTTTTTTATGTTCAATTGTTCGTATATATTTATCTTCAATATGTCAATGAATTTGGCAGATACAACATCATTCTCAAATACCGATCAATGACTCTCCGGCCTTATCAAAAGTCTTCTTTACATTTTTTAAACCATGTGAAAATCTTTTAATAGCCAGATCACCATTTAACATTCTTGAAAGTGCGCCTTCCAGACATTTATAGCAGATTGCTTCAGAATATCATAATATGCTTTCTCAATTTTTTTTATGACTCTCCCCAGCTTCAATGCATATGTCAAACCCTCGACTTGTCAATACTTATGGAAGATAAATATAAATTTAATACCTGTCCTAATTAGGCATTTCTTCAATTAACGCTAAAAGATATTACTAAAGTGTATAATAAACTAGATAGTCCAGACTTGAATTGGATATTTCTCTTACCCCGAAATATCGTTGTAGTTCAGAGAAAACCATTTAGTTCTGAGGATTCTCTGAGATCTACCCTAATACAAATCATTTTGATTCAATTTCTACCCCCCTCATCTCTTTGAATTAGCCCAGAAAATTGTAAGTTCGATTAAAGTTAAGTGTGTTCAAGAGAACGAATCACTGAATAATTGACTATTTTTCACAAAAAGAGAGTCAACCGATTTTTTTTTTAAGTATACGACAAAATAAGTAAGTGTAGATTTTTGGATGTTACAGATCACAAGAATTGCACGCAATACTTTGACATGAGCAAAACAATACCAGAGCTATAAATAACCCATCAGTTATAGACAAACCAACCTAAGTATGTTGTAAACGCCACGTACTGCAGTTTTTGTAGGTGAATTGGTATTTCATTAGCAATGTCATGATGAATGATTGGGAAAAATGGTGGCCAATTTTTCTCCTCCAGAACAATACCGGCTGCAATGAAAGGGAGAAAAAAAAAATCTTAAACTTCAACTATCATACCAAAATATATCTATGTCACTGTACTAGTAACATAGTTTAGAGAAGGATTGTATATAGGAAATATAGGTAAAAATGATAACCAAGGACAGGCTTATATATGTGCCAAGTCTATAACATAAAGTATATATAGCGAAGTGAAGATCAGACATTACCTCGTGCTGCAGCTTCTTCTTTGCGTCGGACTATCTGCATGGAAGACGAAATTAAACTTATTTTATTTGTGCAGGCATCTGGTAAACAGAATAATATGCTAAAGTATGTATACAGCTTACATCAGCAACTTAAATGAATGGATTTATAGTTTCAATTTTGACACCTTGACACATATCAGGAAATTCAAGGCAGTTTGAGAAACACAATGGAAGTTTGTCGAGGAAAGCTTGAAAGACGGATTCATGTTAAATACCAACCAACCAATTGATCTTTTAATTATCAACATGATGGTTCGAGATTTTCAGATCACGAGTATGGTTAAACTAGAATCCTATAAAATATATCTCAAGGAGTTGAGTGACGACTTTCTGAGTAACGGTGTAATGGTCTATAATTGCATTAACAGCTTCTATTAGTGGATACTGGAAAGCACAGACAATGCGCATATTTTTCTTTAGATTAATATCATACATATCACCTTTCTTGGAACATCAGCAAAATCTCGTCAGAATTTGTAAAATACTTACCTCTTCCCTCTTTTTCAATTCAGTTTCCTTGGCTTGCAGCTCCCTCTCTTTCTTTTTCAGATCCTACATTCGAAACAGAAGGTAGCTAATAAAACAGAGAGTAACATAGACGAGGATAAACAAGTGTTATATTTTGATACATGCACCAACGCCAAACCATTACCGCAGCTGAGTCAAGGGGAATATCAACAGAGGCATTGCGATCGTAGAATTCTGCGGGTTCATGGGGGAGGGGTGAAAGCCTCGAATTCGCAGCAGATGGTACACGCCCAGCAGGATTCTGGTATTCCATCAAAATAATACATGTAACGAACAGTATAGTGGGATGTCTAAATTGTTACAAAACCATAAACATAACAATCTATTATTATTGTTTACGGATCTTATAGATAAACTAAAGAGTTAAGAAGATATTCAACATAAACATCACAATCTATAATTTTGTTTACAGATCTTATAAATAAACTGTGTGGCTATGATAAAGAGAAAGCAAATAACACATCAGAGTTACTGCTGCAAAACCTATGCCAAACTGTGCTTTCTTTTATCAGATGAAATTCCCTTACCTGCTAGGTCTTTGTGGCAAAACAAAATAAATTATTTGGTATATAACCAACTAAACTTGTGTCACTTTTACGCACAAAAATGTAATAATGAACTGAAAATAACGAAACAGTTTTTTTCACAAAGAAGCATGAATAAAAAATCATTCATCAGTTATCAAAACTTGATAAACCTAATACGACTCGTGCATCTATAAGTACGGAAGTATAAATGTTTGAACAACTGAAGTCTCCTCATAGAAATGGGCCTAAAAACAAGCATTACACACACACACACAGGAAAGGATCCCGAGCAGTACATCTATTATACTCTCAAGTCTCAAGCCAACAATTCAACTTACAAATTACTGTCGTAACAGAAACTACATACGTGTGATGCTAGAAACTAAATACAATTCAAATATTATAATTTCCCTCATCCTTGACAAAATCAACTAGGACGAAAAAACGATACACTAGAACCGAATATCACAATAAATAAGCAGTAAAACAGTAAAATCCAGATCAAACAACTAAACAACATGATCAAGCACAACAACAACATAAAACACAATTAAAGTCAAATTACACATAAGCAATAACCTAGCTAGTAAATTTCAAACACAAGCACAATAAGTCAAAATCAACTAGAGATACAAAATTAAACATATAAGTAGCTAGAGAAACGAAGCTTACAGAGAAAGGATTAACTTCTTCTTCTTCTTCAGCGAAAGGATTGGCATCGTAACGACCGGCCATTGCTGAAAATTGAAGCTACTTAGAGAGAGAAAGTAGGAGAGATCCAAATAGAATTCAACTACAGAAATCTAGAGAGAGAGAGAGAGAGAGAGAGAGAGAGAGAGAGAGAGAGAGAGATTTGTGTAATTGTGTGCGTAATATACTAAAACATATATCGAAATTGCGGAGAGAAGATTGGACTTGCAGACAGAAATGCTTTGATATACACGACTTTGTTTTTTTCCGCTTTGCTGTGTTTTTTATTTGTTTGTTATCTCTACAATTTTTTATTTTCCAAGACTTTGATTTTATGTTCACGCGGTTTACATAAAAGAGCACCAAGGTTATACGAGTATTTTTTTCAAACTGATTACTTCTTTCGATTATTACGTACCTTAACTTTAAAAAAAAAATATTATATTAAGAAATCTGAAATAAATCTAAGAGTTGAGAAACATATCGTAATTTTTTTTCAAATTTCACTTTTTACAAAATTGAAGATTTTTTACTCTCAATTTAAAAATATTTTTAGATTTTATTTAAGATACATTCGTACACTATACAGTAACAATCTTGACGAGCTTAACTAGATATAAAGCGTTAGCACAAACCAATGATCTTATTACTAGGAACAATACTACATTAATTGATCTACCAAACAAAAAGTAGGCCTAAAAAATGAAAAACATAAATAAGTACCTGGCGTTAACAAAATTTAAACGTGCAAAACACGAAATTAACCAGGAAAAGATGGTCACTAACGAGCCCGAACATTTTAAAACATGCCTCTAAAAAGGACTAGGAGTGAATAGATCAGATTAGTGGTGTAACAGTGCACATTAAAAATGAAAAGTATTGAAATAAGTATGTTAATAAAAAGTAGTATTAATTAACCGAATCATGTTTTGTATTGTTGTTGAATCTCTACCTACTCGGCTTAAAAAATCAACCACTACAAAACTACAATGTAGACCTCCAAAAAGACTGCTCTATATACAAAAGAATAACTACGATCATTAAACAAAAAAAAAATGAGATTCTATGTGTGCATCTAAGAGATTGGCTAATGAACATTGTATAATTTTTTCTATTACATGCAGACTTCGGTTTATCCTGTCATTTTTCTTGGTAGCCCCCATATTGTCCTTTTATAAGGATCAACCCAGTTCTTGTCCTCCTCAACGGCTTTTTCCCAGCGTTCCTTGAATTTTCGAAACTCTGTTGTAGACTGGTACCTTATCTGCTCAATCAGTTCCAGATAATTTCAGACATTATAGACAATTTGAAATTGTTACAAAGCTGAAAGTGACACTGGAATTACTGAAGTTGGAAAATAATTTATTTTAACTGGTCTTATCATAGCCACATGAAGAAACAAGAAAAATCTCCTCATTTCAAAATTAAAGGAGAGGATGTCACGGAGAACTGATATGTAAAAGCATGCCTATCAAATGGTTAAGAAATTGGGATGATGAAAGTGAATAACATCAAAAACCCTATATATTCCAGTCAACAATTTATAAGGAGCAACCCACTGTCAGTGGATTTAGTACATGGTAATAAAAGTTTTTTAATTAGTAATGGAAGCGGTACAGGAAGACTCTATAATTTGCCTAGATATTTGCCCCAGTAGAATCCGCCTTCTTCCTCCAGTGAGAAGTCGAGGATTAAACACCCGCCCCTCCCCATTAAAAATGTAAATTACATTCAAAAAATTTGTACAAACACATTTCCTTTAAAAAAAGAATAAATGATGAAATGAAAGATATACAAGTCCAGTTGTCTCACCTGAGAGCGCACATCAATAATACGTCTCTGAAAGCGAAAGTAATAAACATCAATATGCTAAAAATATGAAATCGCAGAGCAAAGAACTATACTTCGTTTTACAAACTATAATAAAAAAAAATTTAGAAAATTAATGAAAGAATAGAATGCAAAAGGATACCTTTAGCAACTCCTTAGTTTTAAGACCCTGCATTCAGACAAAAATAAAGTTGGGATTTAGGACTAGCTTGAAAAGAAAATGGTGGCAATAAGACTGGCATTAGATTTTAATACAATGCATTTATGGAAATTTAGAATTTAACCCTCACTTGGCTTCGATATCTCTATAACCTAAATTCCTCTAGAAGCCAAAACAGTAAACTGCTCTGAAAATTCCAGAGAAGTACAAACTATCCAGAGTTTAGATTTATATTAAATTCACATCACCCGTGTATCTAATCTTTGAATTTTACGTTCATAATAAAAACAACCGGAAAAAAGACTTTTACCGAGTAGAGGGTATAAAATTTCCAGACGCATCCGGACAAACAGATGTCAGATACTGATTAACCAACAAATGTAGTCTCTCGTATTAAGTGGGTTTGCTGCAAAATACTCCCTCTCTTTTTGATTAATTGTCGTTTAAGATTGAAGCACACTTATAAGGAAGTGAGTTATTACACCTAAAGTGCAATTATGACCATATACAATAGCATTTCTATCCTTGTATGAATTTTGTACAAAATAAGAGACAGAAATTGAAGTGGGGGTATACTGGGTAAATAAATCATTTATTACATCTTAATATGGGATAACATCAAATATACAATAACAAAACTTAACTCCAAAACGTCAATTAATGAGGGAGTAGTGTTTTTCTTACATTGCTACATCATGATTCATGACAAATCATAATGTTTGCATTTAATATTCATCATACTTTATAAAGATAACTCCAAGCAGAGGCGGGAAACAAAAGTATTTTACAGTAGAAAAGAAGAAAAATCATAATTAATAAAAAATGAGCCATATCTGTAAGGCACCTTTTTTGCAGATTGTCCACCCAAAGTCGGTATGCCCTGATGAATAAGATATTCACTATCAACAACTCCGATGTTCTGTGTACGATCCCCCTGGTAAAAGCCAATATCAATAATACATATAAGAGGGCTAGCTAATATACTATGATGAATGCTACATCTTTTGGCACCTAAAATACAATTATTAAAAAACTTCATATACAGATGTATGTATGTATGTATCCAAAGTCATGACTAGTATGTTAAATGGTATAACGTACTTTATCTCGATGCTCAAGTTATTAGTGCAAACAGCCAAGAGATATAAGGTTTTGTTACTTGAGGTTAAGAGTCATGATTTTTATAGTTTAATACCCCAGAATGTAAAATAAGCAAGCTCCCCGCTATTTAACCAAGGTGAGTAACAAAAAAATGTGAACAGTATGTTAGAGCCAAAGCAAGGGACATTCATCATCAGTCAGATACCCTTTAAGAGCAAGACCATATTTTGTTAACCATTAAATCTCGTGCAGAAATAAAAATTCAATAAAAATGGAATAAACTGTGTGGCAGCCAGTGGCCGAGGAATTGAATGTTTTAAAAATAAAAATGATAACAGGGCAGAACAATTTAGTAAGAAGTACAAGTTAATTGTAGTCATTTACACCAAAAAAATTTTTACACCACCACGAAGTCAGAAAATTTTGATTAAAGATTTCTTGCGAGAAGTTACTCTACAAATAATAATTAAAACAGTGTTCTAGCAATGAGAGACACAAACAGCCCTCATGATAATAGTTACCTTATTGATAGTGGATAAAGGTTAATGATCTATCATGCCATGCTAATGTGATAACCGGATTGGTTCATCACCTCTTTTGAAGAGCAAAATCTAATTAAAGCTAGTCCTAGAAAAATCACCACTATATGCGAACCAAACATATAACCATAACCTCACCTGAGCACAATAACCAAGTTTCATGTCCATGCCCCATCCAAGAACAAGATCATTCTGACCAAAAAAAATCAGATTAGGATCCATTAATAAATTTCAATTCTGTATACCAATTTGAGTAAAAGTGCCCCGGAACCGAAACCTCTAAATCAACTAGAACCAGTGTTCTAAAAATCCCCAATTAGTCCTCTGATTAATTGCTAGAAGATCCTCTATCAATTCTATTCTGTCTGATCCCGCCTAAATAGACCAGATCATCATTGAATTTTTAAACATATTAATATATATAATTAAAAATTTAATCATTAAATATTTAAACATTAAAATGTTTAATTTTAGTCTGAACTAATATCATATGTATACAGTAATAATATATATTAATACATAACATACAAAATAAAGTGATCATATAAAAATTCATCTTTCAAGTATATATTCAAATAATCCCAGTAAACAATTAAAATATATCCAAAAATGCTTCAATTAATCCACGCTTAAACAATTAATAGCTAGAAGTTGCCTACCTAAACCCACCTAGGGAAAGAACTTTGACTAAACCTTAAAAGCCCAAAATTAGCTAATTCATATGAAACAGCCGTCACTGTAAAAGAGACATATGCTATGTATATTTTTATCTAAGTTGTTTCCTAGAATAGGAGTGACATTGATGTGCAAAAGTATAACTGTACAAGTAGAAGGAAAAAAAAAAAAGTAAACAAATAAGCAGAAAAATAATATGCTATAATACAAAACCAACCTCTTAAAATTACTTATCTAACTTTGGTAAGTAACTACTTACAGACATATGCCAAGCAGATTAGTAATATTTTTCACACACATAAAAGAACAGGGGATGGTGCGTAAAACACAAAAGAGAAGATAAAAGAAAAATATTCTAATTAAGCCTTGTCATGTGGATCATTTCATGCACTGTCTACTATGTCATGTCCCCAATTACATTCACTTCTTCAAATTCCTTTTCTTGTAATGTTAAGTTTTTTTTAACAGTTTTTTTATCTACAGAACCAACAGTTATAAATGACTCAATAATCTGAGCTAAGTCCCATCATTGATTTCGTAATTAGTATTACTCTATTAATCTTAGCCTTATGCTCATTTATTATAGATTCGACATTTAGGGTTAAACATCCACTCGATACTCATATCAAAAACTGTGTAAACAAGTGTTCCATCATCCAACATTTAGCTCCATGTGGCATGTTCTTAGGGCCATCCTAAATCATATTCAGTTCAAACTTACATATTTCTCAAGGGCTCCTTCTACATGTTGTCTATATACCTAATAAGCATGTGATAATGAACTTGAATAATAGATCCAAGGCAGCCTAATGTTTCCTGATGGTTATATAACGATAATCACAATTAGAATCCTATTATTATTCTTCTAAAACATCTCTTAAAAAAAACTATAGTATTTTCAGTTGCTCTTTTATAGATGAAAAGAGTAAAATAAATGGAGAACAATGGTGCTAATATATATATATATATATATATATATATATATATATATATAATTTCTGCATACTCACTTCCATTTATAACAATGCAAGTATCAAAGCCTATACATAGGCTTTAATGATAAGTAAAAATAAAACTAATCAATTATGATAATTTATTTCTATTTATCCTACAAAATTTCTACTTATTCTACTAACCACCAGATAACAATATTGAGAAATTAAAAAAAAATCAAAATAATATCCAATAAACTTTGAATTATTCTCAACACTTTCTAATACAAATTCTGAGTACGAGGCATGTTGAAAAAATATGCCCCGTCTACTTGTCCATAATCCACAGACACGAGCCTATATGTAAGTTTTGTTTTTCGGTGCTACATAACCAATGTGTAGTTTAGCAAACCTGAAGTCCTGCAGGCTTTAAGTTGAGTAACGGACGATCTTGCATAAGACAGAAGCACACACCTGAATAAGATGCCATGTGCAATGCCAAGCAGATCTTGAGAACACTGGAGCCATTCCTTCAACAAAACTGCAGGTAAAGACAAAATTAATCAACAGCAACTATTACCAATACCTAACAGTATGCATTCCACTTAAATTAATCTTCTATTATATATCCAATAAAATATGGATGCAAGTAGGGTTTTGGTTCCATCATAATCAGTTTCTCATTCAAACCAACTTTGAAGGTATAAGCCTTAATTCTATTACAATATAACAATTGTGTATATAGCAAATCTCAAGGAAAGGGAACTCTCCCTACAAGACAAAATTAATCAACAGCAACTATTACCAATACTCCCTAACAGTATGCATTCCACTTAAATTAATCTTCTATTATATATTTAATAAAATATGGATGCAAGTAGGGTTTTGGTTCCATCATAATCAGTTTCTCATTCAAACCAACTTTGAAGGTATAAGCCTTAATTCTATTACAATATAACAATTGTGTAGGGTTTTGGTTCCATCATAATCAGTTTCTTATTCAAACCAACTTTGAAGGTATAAGCCTTAATTCTATTACAATATAACAATTGTGTATATAGCAAATCTCAAGGAAAGGGAACTCTCCCTACTTCACTACTACTACTACTACTACTAAAGTAAGTTTCCATATTTTTTTATAACTATATATATGTTAACAATGACATATATATGTTAACAATATGTAACGTCTTCTTCAGAAAGAAATTATTATACAACTGTTTCCACAGACAAGAATTGATCAAATCTAGCAACAACAAAAACAAAAACAAAAACAAAAAAAATTACCCCGAGCATGGTGGACCTTCAGTTTCATTTGAACATCTTGTTCTTCCTTTTCCATATATTCTTCTGCATCAAGTGAGTCATATTTAAAAGCATCAGACAAATCCACATGCAACACTACTAGCAATAAAATAACATGAAGCTGGAAAGTGCTAGATTTAATATCTTGGAAACTGATACAGTCACCTATGAAATTGTTTTTGTTTACGTCGTACGGTAATCCTGTGATGTATACCAGTTGAATTTGGGCCTAAAGCTGGTTGAGATATCTCAAATCCTTGAGATTTAACAATATCCAAGTAGCTGAAAGCAAAAGATGGTTATAAAAACTAGATGATGTCAGTAAAAAGAGAGACTGATACATCTCCCTCCCCCCCCCCCCCAAAAAAAATCTCACTCATATTTCAGTGTTCCACAAAATATAAATATTATTGAACATGTGCACAACAAATTTTCACAAGAAATAATAGAGGTCCCGAAAAAATTTCCAAAAATCGTCCCAAATGACATATGGCAAGATTTAATTGGTAATAATTTTTATAAAATGATGGGCCCATTATGATTAGCCATGTGTCATTTGGGAAGAATTTTGGGACAAGTTTTTGGGACCTTTAGCATTACTCAATTTTTACAGCCAATGAATAATTACAAAAGAAGCATCATACAGCACATGAAAAGTCAAGCCACCACAAACTAGGTAAATGAAATATACCTTCTTGGGTCAAAATTCTCAACGCCCAAATCTTCATCCCAGAGAAATATATAGTCATAAGCAGAAACAACTGACGGATGAAGAAAACGTTTTGCAAACCACCTAATACAAGAAAACATGATCACAATATCCAGAATTGAACAACTTATATTAAAGGCAAACAAACACACTCTAACACTGTCCTCGGTCCAACTTAATCCTTCTATCTTACAGTGGCATACACAATAAAACTCAAAAGATTCAAACTAGAACATTGGTCCAGCATCTTATGGGTCACCACTCACCAGGAACCTCTATGTAAGACACATAATATACTTACAAATCTATCCTAATTCCTAAGCCAGTTATGTGATGCTATACATGCATGTGAAATCTTTTTGCTGTTCACAAACATAAACTTATGTCCAAAAGATCTACCGCAGTTAACAAAGTGAATAATAGTGGTATGTCTTACCACTTTGTTTGGTTCTGAACAACAATATGAATGGCCTGGTTACTCCAATCAAAATTCAACCACTCATCCATTTTGCCGTCATAGTGGAACAAAATAATTGTAAAATTGACTGGAAGAAACTGAATCAAAAGATTTAAGTCCAAATTTTTAATGTAGTTATGGGAAAGATGAATGAACAAAAACTGGTTATGCCAAATTTAAGAGAGTATATACCTTCTGCACTATATTATTAACATTATCCTTTTGTTTAATGCCAACAGGAATTGCCAGCAAGTAGCAAGGACTAGAAATATTCGCCTGATTCAACCGTAAGATCAGCAACCAAATTTCAGAAAAGCAAAATCAAACAGCCATGAAATTTGATACAAAATACACTAATATTAAAATGTGACAGACAAGGAACAACCAAAGAGACATAAAAGGTATGTCATGACTACTAGAGCATAAATCAGATGCATTCTGCATATTGATGCTAGATCATTTTTAACAAAGTATCCAACCTTCGACCTGCGGGTCGACCATAGAGGCTTCAAGTCAAAATCAGAGGTGGCGTGAATGATGCCACGAGGTAAACTTACTGAACTTCTCCATGCCTCTTCCACTTCCTAGAAAAATAATGAAAAGCACCTTTGAACACATACATTACAAAAAAAAATGGAGATGAATATAAGATTACTATATCATTCCATTTGCTTGTAGAAGGAAGAGAACATATGGGGAAAAAAGACGAGAAACTACATATAAGATGCAACTAGTGAGCCTATTACCTGGGATGGGTACAGAGGATGCAGTTTTGAATCCAGCTGATGATGCAAAAACAAAAAAGGATTTTATTAGCTGACCCAGTTGGAGGGTGAAAAGAATTATTAGCACTCTACACCACCTAACCTCCGAAGTCCTAACCTCAATACACCCTAGTACAGTGTCTCCCCTCTTTAACAGGAAATTCGGCTACCCTAATCCGACAACACCACTGTACGCGAATGCCAGTGCGCAAGTGAAATGTTCATATTTATATGTTGCTTTTAGTAAATTGCCTACAGCTTCCAATAAACACAATTTATCACTAAGAAAGTTCTTTAAAATATATTGGTAAAAAGCGGATCTAAAAAGAACTCAGAACGATTCCCTAAATTCCTCAGTCATTCACATAAATTCATTAATCCAACTTGGTCATGTGAACATCCTAATATAAACCATAGGTACGTAACACACCTCAGTCCGCTGATACTGCAATGTTGTGGTTTTATACACAACAAACAACATCACCATGAATGCAAATGCCATAAAAGGTTTCATCTTAAATTTGCAAGTTCCCTGCAGTTTTCATAACGTAACAGTAACAAAATTTAGTTTTCTAACTGTAATGTAAAGCAAGACCATTCAAAACATATAGTATAAAATTTTAAGAATATACCCCGCCAAACAAAACATTTCCTTTTCTAAGTAGCCACCTCCACGATTTCTTCATGGACAAATATGAATATAGATTCCCATAAGATGCTGCACCCAACAATCATATAATTAATAAAACAATATAATATCCCAACTTTTGCTATGTCATTTCGAAAAGTTCTGTCATACATATGTATGGCCAATGGAAAGGAAAGAACAGTATCCTAACCTCAAAATATTGGACTAAAAGAATATGAATGTGAAACAAAAGGTATAAAACGCCAACAAAGTTACAGCAAAATAGAACCACCGTAAAATCACTGACAAACAAAATTTAATTATATGACAAGTAGTCCCATGCCAAGTGCATTTGGGTGTCAGGTTAAGGAATAAATCTTGATCTACATACAGAGTATTATATATACACATCATCAAAGCAACATAGTGAAGACAAGCAGAAAAAACAACATATTACAACATATGCCACATTGTACTTAGCAACTTGTATCCACCTAGTAAGAATCAAATCATTTCATATTACTAAATAAAAATCATAACATTAATAAATCAAATCATGAATTTCAAAGAACAATAACCCACCTAAAATACCCTAAAATGATGCCTGCAAAGTAGCGAAATCTGATATTGATCGATGAGATAACTAAGCAAGAATTTCATGGTAATTAAACTCATATAACAAAAGAACAATAATGAACAAAACAATGTGCAAGGCAAGCTATTCACACTGTACTCATTATATAATATAAAAAAGAACAATATCACACATTATATAAAAGTACATTATCACACGTAAATTTAATTATACAAGTGTAAAAAGCAAAAAACAATGTAAAACATAACGAGATCTCGGAGTAATTAGATACAAACCTTGTATATGTATGTAATGATCGGAAGGCAGGAATCGGAGCTGAAATTAAGGTCGGAGCAAGTTCCGGTGCATCGAAATCCGTGACAGGCGGTGAGAAAACATAGGACACGCTAAGGTTGGGGATGATTACATGTATAGGAGATATAGATAGATGTTATATTATCTTGAAATTAAACTGAAAATGTTGTGTGTGTGTGTGTGTGAGAGAGAGAGAGAGAGAGAGAGAGAGAGAGAGAGAGAGAGAGAGAGGGGTACGAGGAGATGCGAGAAGTATAGACACGAAAGTGTTTGTAGCGCGCCACGTTTTTGTTAGTATGCGAATCTAACTGTGTTTCTCTATGTGCTTGTGTGTGAACGCCTAATTAATTATTATATATAGATAAAAAAATTGATAAATTACTAAAATAAATAAAAAAATTTAAATATATTGTAACTGAAGTATTATGTATTTTATATAGTCATAAATTTACAGTGTTCAGCCCAAAGATTCCAGGAAAAGGGCGGGTATGGAGTGGCGCAAAAACCTGGACCAGGTTATAAATTCTCTGATTGTTTTATTCTTTCACAGGAACACCTTGTGCGACAGAGATCACAGAGCGTCTTGGGCAGACATGCCTGCGATATACTGTTCTTCATCTTTGGACTCCTTCGCAATATTAACAACCACAACTTTCTTGATCTTTATCATTGTCTCGGTGTTTGTCGTTCATGGCAATTTGTTGCTAAACAAATATGGCCGGGAACTCCATGGTTGCTCCACGAAGAAACAGAGGACCACAAATTAGTTTTCAACACTAATCCATACAAGTGGCATAAACATCTCCGTCTTGATACAAATGGTGTAGATTTGAGTTTTTCTTTTGATTTCAATTCTTATAGGATGAAAATTAATGCTTCACATGATGGATGGTTGCTTCTAGGCACTTCTTGCTACCAACCGTTGCTTTACAATCCCGTCACAAAACTCCTTCTCCAGCTTCCACCTCTGCCAGTATTTTTAAAACTTAATTTTCATATGAAATTTGTGTCATCCAGAAGTAGACCTACCGATCCTAACTGCATCATTTGTCTTAGGTTTTCGAAGAAACGAGATTTTATTAACTGCTATGGTACGACCCTTATCTTTTGTAGACCAGCCTCGTCAACATCATGGCTCAGATTGGAGGAAAACGTCAAAGACATTATTTTTTGTGGTGGGCAGTTTTACGCTATTGCTGCAAGTGGAGAACTCTTTCTTTACAATGATGATATCATTTATGGCAACATCGACCCCTACACGAGCTGGACATGGAAGAAGATGAAGATAGGAGGTGAAATATGCTGTATTAATTCGCGTTCAGTGAATGATGTTCACCGTTTTTTCTTTTGTCTGGTCGAATAAAAGACTGGAGTTTTATTGTTGATCAAGAGAGGATATTCGAACCAAATTTTTGCAATACCAACTCTACCAAATCTTTTTGTATTTTCAAATTGAAGTACCGGAGTGACACCACTTCTGGCCATTATAACTACTACTATTAGGATGAGATAAGCAGCCTCCCTGGAAAAGACGCCCGGTTACTGGGATGGAATGACTGTATCTGGATATCAATGGATGAGCACAATGCACACAAATCCAACTGCATATATTTCTATGACGAGGACACTTGGGGTAAGGTTATGGCTTATGGAATGTATGATTTTAAAAGGCATTCAATCCTTTAAAAATCCGAAGAGTCGGATTTATATTATTCAAGATTTTTTAATCCATCTAAACTCTCTAATCTTTGATTGTGGTTTTAGTGAAAGCAAGTATTATCTGGAAATTTCTCTTGATATGATTGATACTTGTAATTGAGATTTTCTTATATACATGCTCTCCTTTTTGTAAATGATATGGATGTTCAAGTTACAAAGCACATCAATCAAGGAAACCAAAGATAACATTATGGCTGGATTTTTCCTTTACTATTTTGTTGATAAAGTACTAAAAAAAATCTCGATAAAGTACTGCAGTTCTATTTAATTGCTTTTGTCCTATCTCTCCTCGTTTTTCATGAGTGAATCGTGATAGGATAGCCGGCTTATTCTTTACCGTTCTTGATTCTAGTTCAATTTCACTGCAGACGTTTTCACTGCAACGTCTGCAGTGAAATCACCTGCAACGTCTGACATTCCTCTTCCATGACTTTGCATAGTTATCAGACTACGTGTCTCAATAATCAGGAAATCACGCAGGCTTTTCCGCAATTGCATAAAATTGAAACATTATACGGATTTGAGTTGTAGCATGAATATGTTTAATACAATATTTTCATAAACAACTTTATAATGTTCATCATCTCTGCATAAGAAACAAGGATGCTAACATAAAATAGATATTATATTCTACACCACGAAAGAAATCTACCCCAAAACACACAAATATCTTGGTTTACATTCTCAGACTCTATGACATAGAACTCGAGTGCAATTTATGTGTCATACTTCACAAGGTTCTACATCCACTGCATAAGACTAGGGTTTAGTTATACAATTATTTGTATATTTCTTTTACTTCCATACTTTTACACTGCATCGAAGTAAAAACTCATCACACCAACTGAAGCATCAAGGCAAGGAAATGGAAGCATAGCTGCATAACTTACGGTTAAAACATAGCTACATAAATTTGTAGGAAAAGGTTGATTACCAGTAAGAAGTTCTTGAAACCACTTTGCGTTTTTGGGACCTATGTGGCTATCCCACCACCAAGAGTACTTGCGCTCTAATTCCTCTTGTGATGAAGACATAATGTGAAATTGTCGGATAATATTGCAACGGCCAAGCAAATCACCAGAGACCTAATCCAGTACTAACAACTGCAATCTCAACCTGATCAAAATTATCAGAAAAGAATAACAAATTCAGGTACCAGTATATACAATAACAGAAAGAACCAATTTTCTACTACTGATTGTTTCTTCCAACAGGCAAGCCTGGTTTTAACAGAGGCCCTCAAACCCAATAACAAATTCAGGTACCGGTATATACAATAACAGAAAGAACCAATTTTCTACTACTGATTGTTTCTTCCAACAGGCAAGCCTGGTTTTAACAGAGGCCCTCAAACCCCCCCCCCCCCCCCACCACCCCACCACCTAAACTCAAACCCTCAACACCTTGTTACCTACAATGCCCAGAATTCCACTTCAAATATGTTGTTTTGAAGAAACATGAAAGATCACAGGCAAAAACAAAGTACTACGAATTTCAAGAAAATTCATTTCCAAGTTCCCTTATTTTTTTATAAAAAAATGCTAAGTTTTACAGTCCCTTAAACTTTAACTAATTGCTCCACAACATTGCACATTGTTGTCATAATTCACCATACTACAAACCCACAAGAGGAATATATCACTAAAATCAAATAAACAAGAGATAATATTTTCATTCAAGTCAACAAAATGCTACTAAAAACACCATAGTCTAAAAAAACCCAAGAAGCAAGTCCAGCACAACAAGATCAACTCACACACAACTATAAATATACACACTTTTTTGTAACTACAACATCAAAATTCATGACTCAAATTGGCCAACAGTTACAGTTAAAAAGAAAAACTCACCAGAATAAAAATCAAAACCTAGTGGGATTATCACATCCGAAGCTGTAAAAAAGAAAACACACCCCGTGAAGTTAATTTTATCTCAGCTAGTCAGCTCATCTATCATATATTTTGTTACTTTCTCATGAGCTCTATACAGGGACTGTCCCTCAAGGAAAATTATACATACATCTTGTACATGTAAAGCTGGGACAGAGCATCTAGAAGTATAATTCTTGACCGCGAGTCTTTCTATTTATTTTTTACTATTTTAATAATTGTATGTTTTATTTTTAAGGCTATATAACACATACATGCATATAATAGAATGAAAATCTTTTTAGATATTTTTTTTAAAAAAATGGGTTGATAAATATGTTTTCTCAAATCAGTAAAAACAACTCCAGACATCAAAATATAGTGTTACTTCCATACCTGTGAAATAATAAAATAATAAACATTTTACACCCATCAGAATCAGATACGGGGAGTGTAATTTATGAAACATGTTGTGTTGAAATTACTACTGTCTAACATCATAATTCAACAATTATCCTATGCAAACACACAAAAATATGGCATGAGAAATTTGATGAGGTTGTGTTAACAAATGGCTTCAAGATCAATGAATGTGATAGTTGCGCCTATTACAAGGATAACGAAAATGGTTATGTCATGATGACATTGTATGTAGATGATCTACTTATTGCCGGTAGCAATGATAAAGTGATCAAATCTACAAAGGACATGTTAAAGGCAAGGTTTGACATGAAAGACATGGGTCTGGCAAATGTAATTCTAGGAATTCAGATTTCTAGAACTTCAGAGGGTCTTGCCTTAAGTCAACCACATTATGTTGACAAGATTCTTGAGAAATTTCTCAAGGATGATGTTGAGACAGCGAGAACACCTGTGGATTTGACTTTGCATCTATCCAATAATAAAGGTGTAGGAGTCTCGCAGTTGGAATACTCATGGATAATTGGAAGTCTGATGTACCTTATGAGTTGTAGAAGACCAGACATTGCATACTCAATTAGCAAGTTGAGTAGATTTACGAGTAATCCGGGAGCTGATCACTGGAAAGCGATCATAAGAGTACTAAAGTATTTGAGGGGAACTCGAGACTATGGTTTGCATTATGGTAGTTATCCAGCAGTACTAGAAGGCTTTCCGCGTGTGCGGCCTGCGGACACGAGTGTAGCAGAAAATTGGGCCGAATAATCCCGGACTAGTTTTGCTAATTATTATTTCCACTGGGTTTGGGCTTAAAGAGTTTGGGCTTAAAGATCTGACTAAATTAATTCGAATTTAAAATCAATTCCGTTTTTATAACGAATTTTTTGCCACCGCCTTACCTTAATTAATTAACGCGGTTAATTAATAAAGGAAAATTGCCACCGACTTTTTAATTAGCACAGCTAATTAATTAGGGCAATTGTGTAGCGCACAAGTTTTCCTATCCTATATATACTCGTGTAGAGCCTTAGGATTATTCATTCGAAAAACACATCCTCTTCTCAAACACAGCCTCTTCCCTTCTTCGATGATATTCTTGCTCGTTTCAAGCTCGCTGAGAGTGACGCTTTTATAGCTTCGCTGCAATCCGTTTTATCCTGGGAGGCGTTTCGCTCGCACATACGGTGAGGGCAAATACGCTTTAAGGAGACAGTCATGCACTGGACTCGGGTTTTCGTTCTTGTCTCCTTTTCTGTTTTGTTTTGATTATACACGTTATTGTTGCTCACACACGCATGATTATTATATTGTTTGTATTTATCGCAGATTGTCCAACAGATTGAATCGTACCACTTTGCACCATCATCTGAACAGAAACCTCCGCAGCTTAGATAACACAACCTAAAACCGTACTATAATAATCTCGTAAAAGAATTGCCCGAAGTATGATAAGGATTAATTCTTTACAATGACATTTGAGCAACTAGAGGTAGATACAATTGAAGTCTCTGCCCTAACCTACTTATAAACTGGACAATAAACAATAATTCCACATTAAGATCTATTTTGTTTTCAACTACGTACTAAAACTTGTGGTAGACAAGGTTAAAAATGAAGTACAAATGCTAGTGTATAACTTATGAAAGTATATATATATATATATATATATATATATATATATATATATATATATATATATATATATAACTTTCTAAATCAAGTAACTACAAGGTTAATGACTGTAATACCCGTAAATTCATTTTTAATTTTTTTTGATCTATTTTGAACTTTTTAATTCGTATTATGTGCATAGATAAATATGTTATTTGTTTCAGATATGTAATTGACAAAGTTATTTGCTCAAGTTTTGGTTTACGCTTTTATTTTTTTAAATTTATATATGTATAATAAAATGTAGAGTGCATGTGCATATTATTTTATTGCTAATTGTTTATGTGCATTTGAAATTGCTTAACTTAATTCTTGATTTTTTTTGTTGGTTAAATTAGTATGGCAAGCATATTTGTACAGAGATGTTTTTTTTTCTTTTATTATTTTAGAACCTGCATTGTCATAAGGGCTAGTGTACTAGTTGTGGTGTATGCATTCATATGATTACAATGTTAATGTGATTAATGACAAATTATTTTTGTAACAGTCCTATTTAATGTGATGTGTAATAATGATTTTTTTATAGTGATAAAATAAAATGGCTTGAAGGTTTTGTAGTGGATTGTAATTTATATGTATACGTGTTTGGTTGTAAGTTTTCATATCTAGTGTTATCCTACCATGAGTACTATGCTTCATCTTCCTCCCAAACAGAACTCTCTCTGTTTTTTTTATGTTGATTAAATATATGACCACCATTTTGTTCTATGCAACCGACCTAATAGATCTTGTCCATATGAACATCTCATAGCCTCACTCATCCATTTCATCCATTTATCTTTAGTACTCTAGTTTGTTTGTTGTTAAAAAAATGCACCAAATCGTTTAGTCATGGAACTTGTTGCGGATATTTAAAGGACTTCATCATTTGAGTTTTTTTTTTTGGACACATGAGATGCTATATTGTTTATCCTTAGGTGTTTTATTTTTTGAGGTCACTAATGGGTCGGAAAGGGACATATCCGCACCGATAGAGCCATAAAAATGCGTCGTGGGTCTAAATTTTTATAAATGTTATCGAAATTGAGGTAAGTTTTCTATCCGAACTTTTTGTTTTTTCGAATTTATATTTTTTTTTGAATATTTTGGCTTGTAGCCTTTTACAATGAGTATTTGTTCATTGACAAATCTCGTGGTAAACGAGTATCGAACCCAGAACCTCTGGATCGATTAGAGATAAGCTCAACCAACTGAGCTACCTCAACTTGCTTTTTCGAATTTATATTTAAATGTTTTAAGTTCTGAAATTATATGTGATTATGTTTCTTCTCTATTTTATTGATATAAAATTTGGGTCAAGTGCAATTATTTTGAAGAGTATGATTTTGGATTGGGATATTCTCTTTGGTACCCTTATACAATTGGCTTTTGCCAATGGTACCATTACATTATTGTCTTCTATCCATGGTGTCCTTATACTTTTGGTTTTTCCTTGAAATGCCACTCCATCAACCAAAATTTTAGTATCTGAAATTCTCAATGGTAGCCTTGTCAGTTGAATAATGAAGGGTACCAATGGGAAAAGTGTACCACTGGCAAAAGCCAAAAATACAAGGGTGCCATTGAGAATTTTCCTTTTAGATTTTGTAAATATATGAGCTTTGAGACCCCAGTTGAGTCTATGATCTGAATCCCTTAATATCTGCGCATAGTTCCAGAACTAAAATTTAATACCTCTCTAGGGCGCACGTAGGTGCAAGTGCAACTTCTGATACCTTAGTGTGGGATGCAATACTAAATTCTGGACCGTGTTACCGGTTTATAGTGACTTATGAACTTCTGGACCGTGTCACCGGTTTGTAGTTACCTTAGTTTAGACTGGTGGTTAAAAAGTTATCAATCAACGAAGCACGAAGAAACAACAGAGTTCACGGATACAGAAAACTAAATTGAGAGAGCAATCTCAATCAACGACTACAAGATGTAGAACACGATGAACGAACTACAGAGATATGCGGTAGAAAACCCTAGGGATACTTATTATTAAGAAAGTCTCCATCAGTGTTAGGATCTTATCCCTAGGGTTTTCATCCTTCGCAATAGAAGGTTTCTTGCAGCGCTTCTTGTAGCGCTTGTAAAAAGACATGAACCTGGAAGCCATATTACTGACAATAACGACAAATAGAGATGGAGAAGGAATAACTGGAGCTTCAGAAATAGGATCTTCGATAGAATGAAAAGAGGAACCGACGGACCGATATGTCCATGCACCATCCCCGGTGACTTTGATACGACGAAGATCGTAGTCGTCAAATATCAAACCAGTGGATGGAGAGGCGGTGTGAGAAATGGCGGATGTTGATGCGGCGTGAGAAATGGCGGATGTTGAGGCAGTGTGAGAAATGGTGGATGTTGAGGCGGCGTGAGAAATGGCGAAAGTTGAGGCTGTGTGAGAAATGGCGAATGTTGAGGCGGTGGTGTGAGAAATGGCGGATGTTGAGGAGTTGTGAGAAGGAGGGGAGGGAAGATGCAGAGTGGGACAACAATGTGAACAACAAAATGAGGAGAATCAAAGCCAACAAAATGAGGAGAATCAAAGCCAACATTGACCGTGCTTGTCTCCAATCCTCATTAGCTTCCATTTCCAAGCTGTTTCTACTTTTGACAAGGGATCGGGTTGTTCTGATATTGATATTAACCCTGAAAAGTAAACTTTGTTGATGACATCACTATTGTCCTTGTACTCGGTCAACGTAGGGTCACGTCGGTAGCCTGCATCCTCCAACTAGAGTTCACATTCAAATGATCATATATTATGTACTTCATAACAAAATATTGATTTCGTGCATATAAAGACAGATTTGATAGGTGCAAAAGTAGGTGTGACTTATTTTACTTATTCTTTAATAAAAATTCACGGGCTCATCGTAAAAAAGTACCTTATCCATGAGATCTGAAAATCGGGATTGGACTAATCCATTCCATTTTCCCAATGCAAGTTCAACATTTTTTTCTCCAATAATATGAACTCGAATCTTCAAGAACCATTTGTGTGCTTTTCCATAATCAAAGAAACAAATAATCGACATGGCGGGAGAGACAATTGCTGAATGCAATTGATGTCCTGGAATATCAAAACAAATCAATTACAAAATTTGCAGTAGGCTCATAAGTGTTACTAAACAGGTAACATGATAAATTAAAGAAAACTAAGAATCTATCCAATGAATCTATTTTGGATAGTGAGACAGTGGTGAGAGTATATTGATATGTGCAACAGTAAACGTGACATATTTACTTATTCTTAAATAAAGATTTATGCTTTATCTTAAAAAAATAATTTTTTTACCTTATTCATGAGATACAAAAATCGTGATTGGACTAATCCATTCCATTTCTCCAGTGCAAGTTAATCATTTCGTCCAATAATGTGAATTCAAATCTTCAAGAAGTACTTTTTTCACAGTTAAAAAATCAAATAAGCGACACATCGGGAGAGACAACTCCTGAATACTATGGATGCCCTGGATTATAAAAACAAAGTTGCCAATGTAAATTAAATTTTTTTACCTTATTCATGAGATACGAAAATCGTGATTGGACTAATCCATTTTATTTCTCTGATGCAAGTTATCATTTCGTCCAATAACGTGAATTCGAATCTTCAAGAAGCACTTTTTTTCATAAAATGAGCGAAACATTTGGAGAGACAACTCCTGAATACTATGGATGCCCTAGATTATAAAAATAAATTTATCCATGTAGTTACAAATTTGTTTCTTTGTAAATTACAGATTCAAAAAAAAGAATTAACTGTTAGGAAAGGAAAAAGAAGATAAAGTAATAATTAAAGTGAAAGGATTAAATCAATAATGAAGTAGAAAAATGAACGGAACAAACATGTTATGATTTTTGTAAGAACCCAAAATATCGGTAGAATTAAAACTTTTCCTATTATGATGAAGTGTATCAATGAATAGTGATTTGGTGGATGAATAGTGATTTTGAGGATTAAGAAAAATTTTCATGCCCCCTATGTACGAGACGTAGTGTGGATATTCCGAAGTTATACTAGTAATCTACGGAGTAAATAAGTGTATGTAAATGCGATCGGAATTCAGAAATTTCAAATTCTATTTTCGTGTAATATTTGACCGATCAGTGAATTATATATCAGTAATATCAAGAAATGAGATATTTAATTTGAGGAATTGAGAAGTTAATATTTTGGAATTTTATTATAAGTGATTTGAGAATTTGGAACGAAAACCACTGAGGAAGTGAAACAAACGTTCTAGAAACCGCTGAAACTTTTACAATGAGATTAAACGATTGAGCGAACGAATCATGGATTAAGGATATGGTATATTAAGAGTTCAAGGAAGGATATATTATGAGAGGGAAAAAGGATTGAGAATAAACTCCTAGAATTGAGAAATGAGAACAATTGAGAAACCGCGAGAATTTTTTCTGAGATAAAGAGAAAATACAAAGAAAATTGGACACAACGATTGTTTGAGATATTGGGCCACACTACTACAATGAAGTGCAACATATAAGTTGTAACATATTGATTTAGTAAATATACAAGAAGGGAAGCCCCTTGGTGCAAATAAGAAAAGGAAGGAAGGACTTGGAAACAATATGTATAAAGCAAGGGACTTGCTTGCAATTATGGATGGATAAAGGTAATCCAAATGAACCAATGAGGAGATGACACCACATGGCAAGAAGATAAGATGCATCCAAGTGAAAATATCAAGCATTATTGATCACTTTATCACTTTAATCAAACAAAACAAATACTAAATACTCCATTCTGCCCAGCAGGAAAGGAGCTCACTAAAACGGGCCTAGAGACTTCATTACTCAATGAAATTTTTTGTTCTTTATATGGTTAGAAAGCTGTTGAGACGCTCTACAACTTTCATTCAGGAGCCTCGACCAGGAAACGAGTGCAAGGGCTTCGTTTTGGCTGATCTTTGGGGCGTGTTTTTCCAGTCAGGAAACCCACTTCCATGTTCTTGATTTCTTTGGTGAGATTGAAGATGGTGAGCATAGAGTAAGGCTTCCCCAAGGTTAAACAAGCTTGTTTGAGATTGTAAGAACATCAAGAAGGTATAAAACTCTAACCCCTCTTGGCCATGAATTATTTATGGTTTTTAATGTTAGATCCATGGATGTTAGTGTGAATCTTGGACATATAAGTTATGGATGGTGTAGATCTTGAGTTTAAGTGTTGTGGTGGTGATTTTTAAGATTGTGGTTAGTGTATGTAACTCCATGTATGTTTTAAAGTATGATCTTGGTGGTTTAGATGATGGATGTGATGTGTATGTAAGATTCTTGAAAGGATAAGTGATATAAGCATGCTGAGATTTTTCCAGGAACTTGAACTGTCTTGTAAGAGGGTTTTGAACCCCCAAATCTTGTCCCCTGAGGTCCTAATATATATTGTTGGAAAGGTATTTGAATGTAGTTTCCAGAAATATAAGGTTAATGACTAGGTGATGTATAGATTTTGAGTTATGGCCTGAGAAGTGAAATGTGTTTCTGGATTCCGGACTGCACTAAATGGTCCCCTTGTGAACCTTGTTTAAACCCCTAAAAATTTATGTAGGATCATGGAAAAATTAGAGAAGCTAGTAAATGCAGTGGGGAAGGCTACCCAAAAAGAATTCAATTAAAATATGTATTTTTCAATTTTATAAAAATGTTGGAGTAAAATCCGCGCAAGTGAAAAACCACTTAGGAGATTAGTTTAAAGTAGTTTTAAGATTATTCACTTGAGTTTCGAGTTTGAGGAATAGATTTGAGTCGAATGGGTAAAGAATGTGATAATGTGATGACATGGTCATATAGGAGGGTTAGTGGGTCAAATGGTGGAGTCGCTAAGATGGCCTTGTATTCTTTAAAACATTATGATTAAGTGGTGTTGCTAAGATACTAACGAGCGAATATTAGATATTTATAGATTGTCGCTCCACTCCACGAGCCCAACCACCCCAACCTTCCCAAGGCAAGTTTTCCAACCCTAAGCATTTATTTTCAAGATATTATGTTCCTGATTCTACCTATGCAAGTTTACTTTTCGAAACTTACATATACAAGGACTTTCACTGTTGTGTTTGTAGTTTTCAATCATATCAAATGTTTATGTTTATCGAAGTATCGATGAAATTGAGATGTATAAGTACATATATGTTTGCACCCCTTGAACTTAGAATGAAATGTTTTCTTCGGACAGCGACTCTAGCAATAGAGGTCGTAGCGGTCCGTATATGCTATTGACCGGGGAGCGGTATATTATTATATCGTAATTAAATTGCGAAAACCCGAAGGGTCATTCGGGAAGTATCGTATACTCAAGTAATTATTGTTATATCTTCGTAAATACTCAAAATACCTATCTTGGATTAAAAGCTTATTTAATTAAATAATTATTTTATTAATTATTAATATTAAATCTTAAAATATCATTTATTAATTATTGTTCATTATTTTAAAGACCAAGCTAATCCAAGATACCTTTAACACTTTCAAACTCGAACTCTTTCGAACTCAAAACATTTTCGAAAACCCCCGGTCAGGTTTGCTTCTTGTGTGATTTCAAGAATCATCGGTCGACTGATGTCGGACCTCAACTACTCGGTTTTCAATCAAAATTAAGTTTTTAAAAGAAAAAGAAAAGGGACTCTGGCAGGTGTGGGAATCGTTGACGAACGATTCCCGGGATGTGTAAGCGGCCGTGAGCCAGGCGGTCCATCAATTATTATTCCGGCCCAGGTGTTGCCGAAGGATGATTACGGATGTAGTTTTCATCGAGGGTGATTACGGATGTAGTTTTCACCCGAGGATAGTTACGGATGTAGTTTCTATCCTTCTACCGGTAGAGAAGACCCGCGGATTATTGGACTTGGATGTGGCGACTGATCATCGTCAATCCCTGTCAGGTTTTTATGTTTTCTTCCAGTCCCATCCTCCACTTTGGAAAAATACTCAAGCACTGCTTCTTGGGCCTAGGTGCCAAGTTGCCGATAGTGTGGCTTTTGATAAGAAGAATATTGACATCGTGCAGTATCTAGAACTACAAGATTTTCTATAAAGATTGGCACGTGTTAGTGCACTCTTGCAATTATTTCAAAGAACGAAATGTTTTTGAATGAGAAACCTTCCAAGCTAATGGAAGGAAAGAGGTTTGCAAAGATGTATTCCCGGTACAGTATGTTAACCGTAGAGTGTTTTGCCGAAAATGATATACTCATATGTATATATTTTCAAACTTGAGATATATTGTAATGGGAACCTTATAAAGGGTTCATATGTTATTCTTAAAGCTCCTTAGTGAGTATAGATGTTTTATTCAAACTCGGACATATACATTGTCCAATTATGTTTTGAAATCTGAGATATATACCAATATAGTTGGGAATGTTTTCGAAATAAACCACAATATTACTTTACAAAATGGTGAACTTGCTGAGCATTATGTAGCTCATTCTTGCTTTATAAAAACTTTTCAGAAAGAGAAGAATTTGGCCGATTAACTCCGCACCAGCAGAAGAGGAGTAGAAGAATTACCCCGGAGATGATTTAGTTCCTGATAAATACTACAGAGTAAGTCTGATAGGTTTTCAACTGTAATAGTAAGACTTGTCTTCAAGTATAGCTGTATAAGTGGAGGTGCGTAAGACTCTGGATTGTACAGATGAATTGTAATATTTAGTGTTACTTTTGAGTATCGTTTCTGAGGCTCTAACTTGTTTGTGCGTAAGAATGAGGTCCGGGCGTATGTATTATTGAGTTGTAAAGTTAATACAGGTATGATATGGTTGGATGATGATGTGACGACCTGAACCTTTGACCTCAGATTTGGGGGCGTCACAGAAATGGTATCAGAGCGATAAGTTACAGTACTCAGAAATGAGAATGTTGGGAGTTAAGTCTAAGTAGGAGAATGACATACGAGATCGTAGCAAACTTATTATTGGACTACCGGAAGAGGTACCGGTGAGTCGAATGGACTGGAGTGTTTGCTGGAGGTATTATACTAGGATCGATAGAATCCTTAGAGACCTTCAGAATGATGAATAGAGGTTTGAGAGTCGTACATGACCTATCATAGGTAATGATATAGGAAGCAGAGCGAAATCTCAAAAGCAGCTGAGGTAGAGGTGATATTGCCAATATAATCGGATGACTAGGCTGGCATAAATTTTGTGGCCCATAGTCCTCCATAGTTTAGGAGGCGGCATTTTAAGAATCAAGAAGTTTAGGCTTCCCTACATAATTAAGGGTACTTAGTACTTGGAATAATGAAAGTCTTTTACTTTACTTATAAGATCCGATTTTCGATAAGTAACGGGTTTACCTGAAAGTTGGTCACTATGTCGTTGTGGATTTCATTACCCTTGATGACGAATTTTACATGTGTTATACGAGAATGTTATCATAAGACGAGCGTGCTAGATAATTCCACGCATTATTCGGACGCTAGAGCATGGTAGTTCAACTTAGAGAACAAACAAGTAGAATTAACAAAGGGACTCAAGAGAAGTGAATATGGTTGCAACGAGCGATTCAGTGATCTCGGAGCCTACCGAAAGAAAAGACCAGTGGTTCTAGAGTGGGATCCTTTGATAGAAATGTTATCAGGGACTACGTATATATGTATTGTAGACCTCAATAATTTTTTGTATATGTTCACATACACACACCCGCCACTGAACCTATGGACTGCACTGAGATCCCTGAGAGATCTCTTTGATTTGTTCCCAGGGGGAACTGGCCACTTGTGATTCATGTCGGAAGGCATGAAGTAGGACCCTATGGACTTAGCAAGTGTCCCCGGAATGATGTGAAGCTTGGTCTTCAAGATAAAGCACGGAAATGACAGATATATTTGTGAAACCCTAACTCGATAAATGACTTTAAGATGATGATTGAGAGACGCACTAGTTGGTGTCTTGTATTACGAAGACGAAGGGATGGAGTTACCCTCATAATGGTGATAATGGAATGCACGAATGATTATTAACTTATTTTGGTAACTACCAGCTGGTGCACTACTTCATTTCAAACTGTTCACTAACCATGTTACCTCGATTAGTTTATATCAGGTAACCCTCCTAGCTTTCTACTTCAAACTTGTGGAATAACAACCAGTGATATACTTTCTCTAAACCGGGACTCATATCTTAATTGATCCCCGAGCATTCTATTTGAAGTTTATAATTATTTCTGCTCAGGACTATTTACACTTTCTTTCAATTATCCAAGGAATGTTCAACAAATATTTCCTTAATTAATCGACGAATAATACTTAATGAATATCGATATTTGATTGCTTCTTTCATACTTGCACTCTTCAGTTGAGCTCATAAATATTCAACAAATTACTGAGGACATGGATGATCTAATGTCCAGACGTTCCACATGAATTCTTTTCTTCTATTCAAGATGAGATTGTACATCGTACATTGAAATCATAGTAAGGATATCATTTTGATATTGGTATTCCGAATTTAATTCTATTGTCGGATCTGATAAAGCATGTGTACGGAGGCACCCTTGGGTGGGCCGTTTCATTGATAAGTAATATTTGATGAGAGGTTATCGAATGTTCCGATACCTAGAACATTCTCTTCAGATTTTATAGTTTTCTTTTTCAAACTTAATAACTTCTTATTTTCATTCGTTGTCCGAGAAGCCTACAGTTTCTTCAGTGGCTACGATGTTGAAATTCCGTTCTATCCAAGTGAAACTGGCTAGTCGTTATGTCAATAGGAATGACTAGTTGATTGTTCTAACTACTCAAAATTGTAAATGTTGTGAAGAACACCTAGCTAATTGTCCCAGCTGGTGGTGATGTCTCAAACAGGTGGACTAGCAAATTTTGTCTAGCTAGTTGCTAGTGTTTCTTGAAAAGGACTAGTTATTGTTTCACTGGTCCAACTCCCAATTTAATTCATTCTGCAATGCATTTTGCATGTGGTAAAGTATGATGACGAAAGTTTTGACGAATAACTTGATTGAGACCTAATGAGGTCGGCCACTCAACTCGAATTCTACCCATCTTCGTATCAGACTCTATATCACTTGAATATTTTATTCTTTCATTCACACAATGAGAATTCATTTGAAACCACTGATTACTTGAATGATAAACTACTTCATTCTTTAATTGTCATGGAGTAGAATTGCTTTCTATTGGCTGACCTTCATCAATGCGACTTTAGATTTCCTCTTATTATTCAGGAGGAAAAGTATCCACCCAATGTAAGAATTGTATAAAGACCGTCTTTATGACTTTTGTATCCAACAATCATTGCCCTTGTGCAACATTCTCTATGGTATCATATTACAGAATTATCAGGACGGGAAGGAATAAACCTTGTTGTATTCTTTCTGTCCATCCTTACATCTCCAAAAATCGAGACTCCTAGTATTTGGAACCATCAACATTCTTGGAACATCCAATGTGGAATTCTTATTGAAATTATCTTTTGGACCTTGTTATTTTGAAACCATTCCTTTCAAAGTGATTACTTTAAGGTGAACGGGAGGTACAATTATGAACCGTTACACCAATATGAGATCAAAAACCAAATGTTGTAATTGTGCAGCCAGAGCGTTATGCCGAGTAATTATTAAAGTAGAAATAACATGTCGGGGCATACCACAAGACCTTTAATATTAGTGTGGGGAAAGTTATAAGAAATGATGAGGTGGTTGGGAGTACGCTTCTACCAACCGTTGTCAGGATGTTATATTAATGAATTCTGGAGTTACCAAGCCTTTTCCTGATCCAGGAAATGCAAATCGATTGCGATGTAAAACATATCCTTGGAGGAAACTAACATGGAAGTGAGATGGACGAGAAAGGAAGAAATATTGTGGCAAGAATGTGAAGCTTCACTTAGCTTAAAGGGATTGATGCACATAGAGAGACATATAGTTTAACAGGCCCCTAATAGCAAATGGATGCATGGATATATGCCAATGATCCTTCGAGATTACCACCTAATCAAGTTTATTAGGAATCGCAGCCGCATGCAGGCCTCAGGCTGATTGGCGCCAGTTCTGAAGGAGGACGAGCGTATGACATCTTACATATACCATCGAGAACTGATACCCTTATCGGAAATGGGGGAATTGTTGACATGTTAAAATGAGTAGTTGTTTTTCAAAGATAAGATTGAAGAGAAGGTTTCACCAACTCAAGATCGACCTCGGTACTGTGCCAAAGTTGGCATTTCATACTAATATAAACGTTATAAAATTGTGGTAGTATCGTTTGAATGGACTAGTGAGTCAGAAGCCTTTATGGATTAATGAACAAAGTTTTGGGATGAAATGATATATTAGCAACAACCTCGTTGTTAGCTATACTTGATGATAAAAAGAGGACTTTGAGAGTCACGATGATGCGTCTTTCAAGAGTTTAATAGGTGTGCTGATGCAGTAGAAAGGGGATGATAGCCTGTACTTCTAAACAACATAAAGGTTACGGGATAGGATATACTAACCGTGAGTCTGGGATTAGTCATGATGGTGTTCACGCATGAAACTGAGATGTTAACTTTATGATAAAAGTGTGAATTTTTTTTCCACAAGTGCCATAAGTATATCTTCATATTAGAACTAAACATAAGAAAGAGAAGGTGACGAAAGGGAGCAGGGAGTATAATGGAGAAATCTGTTATTACCCAGGAAAGGCCAGTGTGGTGGCCGATACCTATAGAGGGGATTATTCAAAATTGGAATTCAGTCATTATTGACCAAGAAAATAGAGTATATACAATAAAGAATAATGTTAGAGGAAAATGACTAAATTATGGGGAAGGACAAAGATGTACAGAGAATTAAGAGAATGTTTGGCAAACGGATATGAAGAATGGTATTGACAAACTATTAAGTACAAACGCAACATGTCAAAAAAAAATGATAGAGATCTAGTGGATCAATTCCGCCCGTAGAAAATCTTGAACGTGGACAGAATTATAATGAATTTCATGAGTAGGTCGCCGAAGACCGAGTCAAGAGATGGCCCTAGTTGATTTATAATTGCTGGACCAAGTGATTTACCTACGAGAGACTTTCCATTTAGAAGAGTATCGATTTATATACGGAAGAGATGGTGGTGCAATATAAAACTTCTGCAGTGATTACGTTAGATAGAGACTTAAGGTTAAACTTCGAATATTGAAGGTGCTTTCAAGTATAATTAATAAAGAGATTGAGCGTATGTACTAATTTGATCTGTGGCTGACGGACAGGGAAGAAGAATTATCCAGACGATTGAATTTATATTTAGTGTCGTGCCTTAGATTTCACGGGGCAGTCGAGAATAAAAACTTATCCATGAAACGAATGTTGTTATCACGATCGGCACCATGCGAACGTAAGGACGTTTCTTGTAAAGCGTACTACGAAAGAAGAAGTTTCGCTTTTCTTGCGTTACGAAGAAGTCAATGAACGAGGGATATAGTAGCTGAACTGGTTCGACGTATACCGAAGACTATACAGTATCCATAGCAAGTGGTAACGACTGACGGGAGGCAACACATGCGTGCTAATCAAGCCAAGGAAAATGAGGAATACCGTCCGTATTGACGTTGTCTCGGATTATAGAACACGACCACAAAGTATTCACGGCCCAACGATACAAGGACTCAACACGGATACTATGAACAAGGTAGAAGAGGAACGTATAAGTAGTGGGATAGAAATTTTCATTCATAGAACAACCGATAAGGAATACAGGTCAAGGAGAGCATGCGTTGAGAAGCAACACTAAAGAGTTGGTAAGATCAAGGTAAGAGAACAAAAGGGTTGAAGTGTCAACCTGAGAGTTGGGAAGGGTAAAGTTGGAATTGTATCCACAACTATTTTCCTTAGGTTCTTAAGATAGAATCCTTTTAAGAAGAGGAGACTGCAATAACCCAAATTTTATGGGTGGATGAGAAATCTTTGCGATCACGAGATGTACGAATTATTAAATGAAAATTTTGAATTCATATTACGTCTTTACTGTGCAGGCGAGTGTATGTAAAAGTCATTAGTTTTTTTTTTCGAAACCCATTATTTCGAATGGTCAAATTTTGTGAGATATCAAAGGAGTATGAGGTGGGAGACTTCTTGATGCTAAAGGTATCTCCTGGAAAGGATTGATGCGATTTGGTAAGGAAGGGAAGCTAAGTCTGAGGTTTATTGGACCTTTTGAGATTTTGAGGCGTATTGGAAAGTTAACCTACGAGTTAGTCTTGCCCCCAAGCTTGCAGCAAATTCATAATGTGTTTCATATGTCCATGCTACGACCCTACCATACGGACTTTCGGCATGTGATAGAGTACGACCAAGTGGACCTACAACCAGACTTGACCTATGTGGAGCAACCCGTGGAAATCATGGATAGAGAAGAACAAGTGCTGAGGAACAAGGTTTCCAAACTAATAAGGAATTGTGAGAAAATCAAGATGTGGAAGAATCCACCTGGAAGTTGAAAGAGTGAAACAAAGAAGGAGTAACCCCAGTGATTCCTAAACTGATTTCGGGACGGAATCCTTTTAAGGAGGGGAGACTGTAAGAACCCAAAATATCGGTAGAATTAAAACTTTTCCTATTATGATGAAGTGCATCAATGAATAGTGATTTGGTGGATGAATAGTGATTTTGAGGATTAAGAAAATTTTTCATGCCCCCTATGTACGAGACGTAGTGTGGATATTCCGAAGTTATACTAGTAATCTACGGAGTAAATAAGTGTATGTAAATGCGATCGAAATTCAGAAATTCCAAATTCTATTTTCGTGTAATATTTGACCGATCAGTGAATTATATATCAGTAATATCAATAAATGAGATATTTAATTTGAGGAATTGAGGAGTTAATATTTTGGAATTTTATTATAAGTGATTTGAGAATTTGGAACGAAAACCACTGAGGAAGTGAAACAAACGTTCTAGAAACCGCTGAAACTTTTACAATGAGATTAAGCGATTGAGCGAACGAATCATGGATTAAGGATATGGTGTATTAAGAGTCCAAGGAAGGATATATTATGAGAGGGAAAAAGGATTGAGAATAAACTCCTAGAATTGAGAAATGAGAACAATTGAGAAACCGCGAGAATTTTTTCTGAGATAAAGAGAAAATACAAAGAAAATTGGACACAACGATTGTTTGAGGTATTGGGCCACACTATTACAATGAAGTGCAACATATAAGTTGTAACATATTGATTTAGTAAATATACAAGAAGGGAAGCCCCTTGGTGCAAATAAGAAAAGGAAGGAAGGACTTGGAAACAATATGTATAAAGCAAGGGACTTGCTTGCAATTATGGATGGATAAAGGTAATCCAAATGAACCAATGAGGAGATGACACCACATGGCAAGAAGATAAGATGCATCCAAGTGAAAATATCAAGCATTATTGATCACTTTATCACTTTAATCAAACAAAACAAATACTAAATACTCCATTCTGCCCAGCAGGAAAGGAGCTCACTAAAACGGGCCTAGAGACTTCATTACTCAATGAAATTTTTTGTTCTTTATATGGTTAGAAAGCTGTTGAGACGCTCTACAACTTTCATTCAGGAGCCTCGACCAGGAAATGAGTGCAAGGGCTTCGTTTTGGCTGATCTTTGGGGCATGTTTTTCCAGTCAGGAAACCCACTTCCATGTTCTTGATTTCTTTGGTGAGATTGAAGATGGTGAGCATAGATTAAGGCTTCCCCAAGGTTAAACAAGCTTGTTTGAGATTGTAAGAACATCAAGAAGGTATAAAACTCTAACCCCTCTTGGCCATGAATTATTTATGGTGTTTAATGTTAGATCCATGGATGTTAGTGTGAATCTTGGACATATAAGTTATGGATGATGTAGATCTTGAGTTTAAGTGTTGTGGTGGTGATTTTTAAGATTGTGGTTAGTGTATGTAACTCCATGTATGTTTTAAAGTATGATCTTGGTGGTTTAGATGATGGATGTGATGTGTATGTAAGATTCTTGAATGGATAAGTGATATAAGCATGCTGAGATTTTTCCAGGAACTTGAACTGTCTTGTAAGAGGGTTTTGAACCCCCAAATCTTGTCCCCTGAGGTCCTAATATATATTGTTGGAAAGGTATTTGAATGTAGTTTCCAGAAATATAAGGTTAATGACTAGGTGATGTATAGATTTTGAGTTATGGCCTGAGAAGTGAAATGTGTTTCTGGATTCCGGACTGCACTAAATGGTCCCCTTGTGAACCTTGTTTAAACCCCTAAAAATTTATGTAGGATCATGGAAAAATTAGAGAAGCTAGTAAATGCAGTGGGTAAGGCTACCCAAAAATAATTCGATTAAAATATGTATTTTTCAATTTTATAAAAATGTTGGAGTAAAATCCGCGCAAGTGAAAAACCACTTAGGAGATTAGTTTAAAGTAGTTTTAAGATTATTCACTTGAGTTTCGAGTTTGAGGAATAGATTTGAGTCGAATGGGTAAAGAATGTGATAATGTGATGACATGGTCATATAGGAGGGTTAGTGGGTCAAATGGTGGAGTCGCTAAGATGGCCTTGTATTCTTTAAAACATTATGATTAAGTGGTGTTGCTAAGATACTAACGAGCGAATATTAGATATTTATAGATTGTCGCTCCACTCCACGAGCCCAACCACCCCAACCTTCCCAAGGCAAGTTTTCCAACCCTAAGCATTTATTTTCAAGATATTATGTTCCTGATTCTACCTATGCAAGTTTACTTTTCGAAACTTACATATACAAGGACTTTCACTGTTGTGTTTGTAGTTTTCAATCATATCAAATGTTTATGTTTATCGAAGTATCGATGAAATTGAGATGTATAAGTACATATATGTTTGCACCCCTTGAACTTAGAATGAAATGTTTTCTTCGGACAGCGACTCTAGCAATAGAGGTCGTAGCGGTCCGTATATGCTATTGACCGGGGAGCGGTATATTATTATATCGTAATTAAATTGCGAAAACCCGAAGGGTCATTCGGGAAGTATCGTATACTCAAGTAATTATTGTTATATCTTCGTAAATACTCAAAATACCTATCTTGGATTAAAAGCTTATTTAATTAAATAATTATTTTATTAATTATTAATATTAAATCTTAAAATATCATTTATTAATTATTGTTCATTATTTTAAAGACCAAGCTAATCCAAGATACCTTTAACACTTTCAAACTCGAACTCTTTCGAACTCAAAACATTTTCGAAAACCCCCGGTCAGGTTTGCTTCTTGTGTGATTTCAAGAATCATCGGTCGACTGATGTCGGACCTCAACTACTCGGTTTTCAATCAAAATTAAGTTTTTAAAAGAAAAAGAAAAGGGACTCTGGCAGGTGTGGGAATCGTTGACGAACGATTCCCGGGATGTGTAAGCGGCCGTGAGCCAGGCGGTCCATCAATTATTATTCCGGCCCAGGTGTTGCCGAAGGATGATTACGGATGTAGTTTTCATCGAGGGTGATTACGGATGTAGTTTTCACCCGAGGATAGTTACGGATGTAGTTTCTATCCTTCTACCGGTAGAGAAGACCCGCGGATTATTGGACTTGGATGTGGCGACTGATCATCGTCAATCCCTGTCAGGTTTTTATGTTTTCTTCCAGTCCCATCCTCCACTTTGGAAAAATACTCAAGCACTGCTTCTTGGGCCTAGGTGCCAAGTTGCCGATAGTGTGGCTTTTGATAAGAAGAATATTGACATCGTGCAGTATCTAGAACTACAAGATTTTCTATAAAGATTGGCACGTGTTAGTGCACTCTTGCAATTATTTCAAAGAACGAAATGTTTTTGAATGAGAAACCTTCCAAGCTAATGGAAGGAAAGAGGTTTGCAAAGATGTATTCCCGGTACAGTATGTTAACCGTAGAGTGTTTTGCCGAAAATGATATACTCATATGTATATATTTTCAAACTTGAGATATATTGTAATGGGAACCTTATAAAGGGTTCATATGTTATTCTTAAAGCTCCTTAGTGAGTATAGATGTTTTATTCAAACTCGGACATATACATTGTCCAATTATGTTTTGAAATCTGAGATATATACCAATATAGTTGGGAATGTTTTCGAAATAAACCACAATATTACTTTACAAAATGGTGAACTTGCTGAGCATTATGTAGCTCATTCTTGCTTTATAAAAACTTTTCAGAAAGAGAAGAATTTGGCCGATTAACTCCGCACCAGCAGAAGAGGAGTAGAAGAATTACCCCGGAGATGATTTAGTTCCTGATAAATACTACAGAGTAAGTCTGATAGGTTTTCAACTGTAATAGTAAGACTTGTCTTCAAGTATAGCTGTATAAGTGGAAGTGCGTAAGATTCTGGATTGTACAGATGAATTGTAATATTTAGTGTTACTTTTGAGTATCGTTTCTGAGGCTCTAACTTGTTTGTGCGTAAGAATGAGGTCCGGGCGTATGTATTGTTGAGTTGTAAAGTTAATACAGGTATGATATGGTTGGATGATGATGTGACGACCTGAACCTTTGACCTCAGATTTGGGGGCGTCACAATTTTGTTAATAAACAAAGAATTAAGTAAATTAGTCAAAAAAATTAATAAAAAGAATTCACAAGAGTTCAAAATTAACTTTTGTGTGTGCAATATTCGGTTGCTATCTCTTAACGAATATAGAAAGAAGGAGAGATATCGGACACGAATCACGATAATAACAAGCCTAGACCGAGTTAATAAAGAAAGTTGGTGATGATTGGATATATTGACACATTTAATTATTTAAAAAAACTATCAAATTCGAACTTTAGAACCTGATCATCAGATTAAAAATCCAAAGAATCTTACAGATTTGGTTACTTCAAGTCCGTTATTTTTAAGTCCTAAAAAAAGAGTTTGTTATTTTCAATCAAAATTTCATTTCTTTTTATCTAGTATTAATGCTAGGAATCATGCATGTATTTGATGATAACAAATGCTTTAAACTAGAATTTTAGTTCTGTTTGTAACTAGTCAATTGTGAGCATTCTCAAGAACCAGTTGATTAGGAAACTTTCCACATATAAGTTTATTTATATTTTGATGGATGAAATTAAATTGTAGTTGGGAAATTTTATTCTATAACAAACTTGTAATCTCATTTATCTGTTGAGTTATAATTTGATCAACTGATAAGAAAGGAAAACTCAATCGACAAGTAAATCCATGAATCAACCAATGCAGTCTGTCTCAACTGATGTGAAGAAAAAGAAGTCGAACATCTATATACGTGAAGACTTGTATTTCTTAAGTGAAATCAAGACTCAACTAATATTTGGATGACTCGATGGATAATCAATGATAAAGTTTTAACTATTAATCAATATAGAGACCTCAATTGATACAACAACAGTCGACTAATATGCTTTTTTACATAATTAGTTGTTGACAACAAGCTGTTGACAACAACAGATCATGAAGAATAAGATAAAGATTGTGCAGTTATCGGCAAGATCACATGTACTTGGAAACTTAAGTCAAATTTTACCTGACTTAGTCATTTCTTGGAAATGGAACTTGTTCAATGTAATGACAATATGGAAGACATAGAAAATAGAAAAGTAAAGTTTCCTCAATTGGTTGTGCATAAGGAATGAGCCTGTAACAAATATTTCCTAAAATGTACTTCTATTATTTTTCAAAATAGGATATATTTGTAAACTTTTGTAGTATATAATTAAGAGTGTAGTAGTGTAAGAAACCTGCAAATTTTACAAGTGATTTTTCTCTAGCAGTTAGAAAATTTTGTAAGAAAAGATTACAATGAAATTAACAGTGGTGTATTCTTACACAAATTCCTTCAAGAAATATTTATAAAAGCTCTCATGTAGTTAAGTCAATAACAACCTAAAAATTTTAAAGATTGTTTATTAAACTACTTACATTTTAGTTCTTAATTTTAGTTTCAAAGTTTTAAATTTTCATAATTTGTATTCAAACCCTCACCCCTACAAACTACTTCTGTGTTTTTACATTGTTGTACTTGGGACGGACAATTAACTTCACATAATTGTACTTGGGTCAACATATGTGTAGATGAAGATTACAACTACAAAGACTCAAGGCTGCACTTTGCTAAAATACTATCTAATGAATGTGCATTCACGCCTCTGATTCAAGCTAATTTTGGGATCAACAAGTATGGAACTAGCAAATCAAACACGATTATGAGTAGGCCATGATACTCGTTCCCGGGGACAAGGCACAGGAGCAGGCTTTGCAATGAAGGTAGGAATAGCTTCTCCGGGCATCAAGACTGAAAATTCTATCGCCCTTGCTGGAATCTGAGAATAAGAATTGAAAGTCCTTGCAACTTTGATAACATGTCTAATAACAAGTTTCAGAATGATTAGCATGATCACATTTTGGTTACTACATTAGTATGCCAATATAGTTGATAAAACAGGGAATGATGCACATACAGATGTTAAACAGGAAATGATGTTCTTTCATTTGGATGAAATATAAACTACTCTCGTACTAATTTTTTATAAAGTACTAATTGCATAATTTCACCTGAATTGCAGTTGCAGGGATGTTTCCTCGCGGAGTGAGGGTCACAGGAAGAACAAAACAAGAAAAATATAATTACTGAGAGAATAAATTCAACAGCTCACATTGAAAATAGCTAAAAATATTCTAACGCAGTTACACATTCCGTAAATTCTAATAAACTCACATTTTGCAGTCTTAAGTATGTCGTGATTTTGTTTTAAATCAGTGACTATGTTTGACTTTCTTCATGGTATATAATAATTATGGCAAAGTTATATAAAGTTATCAGAATAGAAACAAATAGCAAAATGGTAGCAGCAGACATGGATGCTGCTATAAGCCTATCACTTGCTCATCCCATAAACCAAGGGATTTGCTTAATCATCCATTACACTGATCGATTATGTTCGTATGGCTATGTAGCATATGAAATAACATGACTATAATGCTTTCCCCCTGTTAAAAACACTTCTAGCTAATAAATGGTGTTTAGTCTTAGATTATTGGCCCAAAACACCATAATTTGGAAAAGTTGTCCAAAATACTACATAAATAACATGTGGGACTTGTGTATTATCTTCAACAAAATTAGCACAATCGATACATCCAATTTTGGTCCATTAGACACTGAAATATTTTGGGTGTTAATTTTTTTTTTGCATATTAAGAATATGAAAAATACTATAATTCTTCAATAAATCCTTATACAAAGTCACACATTTGCAGATATTTTCTGGCTTACAAAACTATCCAATCAATCTCGACCTTGAACACATCAATGCTAGTAAGAAGACAATAAACAAAGACTTTGATTACCCATCAGCCAGTCTTTGATTACACCATGCTCTTGGTTTTGTTGCACTGCCAAGCACTCCTGTTGCCCGATAAATTCAAGTGAACCTCCAGAGAGGGATTACCAGTTGCTGATACATAGTCTGCATCAACAGGATTTATAACAGCTTCAAGTGAACCTCTAGAGAGGGATTACCAATTGCTGCTACATAGTCTGCATCAATAGGATTTCCAAATATGCGTATCAGCATTAACCAAGTTAGCAGGTCCAAGCAGAGGCACAAGATATGCGTCTTTAAGATCATACAGTGTAGCCCGTGTCTCCAAACTCTTCTTTCCATCATTGTCCCCATATTGGATCACCTGTTTTATTTCAGTGAATTGTATCGGGTTCAAGTCGTCTTCGATATTGCCGCACCATTTATTATGTTACTTATAATATTCTTTAGCAAAAATATGATAATAATAATTTGGGTTGAGGCAGAGCATTAGAAAGGCCCTATCGAATTAAGATAAAAAAATTTAGTTTGTCATTGTGGTAATTGAATAACACAAGATAATAATGCACTAGACACCATACTCAATCATCATAGATCATGTAATTACCTTAAATATGATTTTAGAACACCCGAAACTAGTGAAATCTCTATATGAAGTAGCTAGCACGATACATATTGCATACATCATATATGTTGCACTTGCAAACTCAATGAAGAATCTGTCCACTGTCCTTGTCTGTACAGATGAAGATTACAACTACAAAGACTCGAGGCTGCACTTTGCTAAAATACTATCTGATGGTTGTGCATTCATAGCTTTACTTAAGTTAATTTCGGGATCGACAAGTGTTCAACTAGCAAATCAAACACGATAATGGGTAGGCCATGATACTCGTTCCTGGGGACAAGGCACAGGAGCCGGCTTTGCAATGAAGGTAGGAATAGCTTCTCCGGGCATCAAGACTGGAAATTCTGTCACCCTCGTTGGAATCTGAGAATGAGAATTGAAATTATTCCTTGAAAATTTTATAACATGTCTAATATAACAAGTTTCAGAATGATTAGCATGATCAATTTTTTGTTGTTAGTAATGTTATATTACTGCTACAATAGTTGATAAATATGGTCTGGATAAGTTTTAGAATAATCTAACTTAACTACTGGGCAACCTAGTGAAACTGAACATAACATCTCCAATATAATAACCAATAATTCAGACTCTGTCCCATAATATTGTTAACTGAAATCCATTAAGATGTATAGAAATATGATGCAACCGGAAAATAGGAAAACAATGTTATTTGATATATATAAAACATAAATACTCTCATACAGGTTTTATAAAATACTATTTACATAATTTTCCCTGCATTGCAATCTTGCAGAGATGTTTACTAGCGGAGTCAAGGGGAACAAAACACGAACACAAAATATAATCTAAGCTAATTATTCCTCAACTAGGAACACACATAATTTAGTATGCTTCATTATATTTAAGTACCACAGACTGAAGCACAAACATAGAGCATAATTGAACAACTTACACAAGAAATAGCTAAAATATTCTAATGCAGTTACAAATTCGACAAATTATAATACTAATGAAAGATTTGTATACATTTTATTAGAATAGAAACAAACAGCAGAATAGGCCAGCAGACATGGATGCTGCTATCAGCGGTTCATCCCATGAATTACGGGATTTGCTCATTCGTCCATTAATACACACATATAAGACAGTTTATGATGATGGGTTCTGTTTCATTGATAACTATCTAGTATATGAATAAATTGTCAAATTCTCTTTAGCAATCTCTTCATGTTGATGCAAGCACAGAATATATACTTCACTGATCAGATGTATGAAAATTGGGAAAGCATCAAACTATATTTAAACTTGACTATCATATTGATTAGTTGTATGGGAATTGGGAAAGCATCAAACTATATTTTAAACTTGACTATCATATTTTCTACAAGTTAAAAACATTTACTAGCAACTGAAGGGCATTGCTTAGTCTTAGATTATTGTCCTAAACGGCCATAATTTGGATAAGTTGTCCACAATACTATACAGGAATCGCATTTGGGATTTGTGTATCATCATCAGCGAGATGAGCATGCTTGATACACCCGGTCCTTTTTTTATATCTAATAGTACTCATCTTTCAAATCTAAATTGCATGTAGTATTTTGACTCCTCTATTTTGGTTATTTAATCCATTAGACATTGTGATATTTTAGACAATTTTTCCCGATCCTAGTAGTATGATATTATTTTCTGCACATGGAAGAATATGAAGTATGCCCAAAAACACTATAATTCTTCAATGCATCCCCATACAAAGTCACACATTTTGCAGATATTTTAACCGAATCAATCTCGACCTTGAGCACATTAATGCTAGCTAGTAAAAAGACAATAAACAAAGATTTTACAACAAAAGAAAGATGGCGGCTTGTCGCTGATCGAAGTGGTGACCATGAAATGGTGTGAAGCATCATAAACATTGGTAGTGACGGGCCAATTATTTAACATGAATGTAAAAGGGTGGGGTTAAAGACATGAGACACACAATGTCCCTCGAGTTTTTTTGGAGCAGAATTGGGGACCGATAAACCAGCTAGCATAATCTCATATGGCCTTAAGTATCCTAATCAATTGCTTAATTATCTTGTAAATTAAAGGTTCAGGAACAATGCACATGCTTATACTAAATACAAATGCTGCTTAGTCAATGCAATGTTTAATTATATCAGTGAATGAGCCTCACTCCTAATCACTAAAATCCAAATTTATGTTCATTCGTAACTCTTTCCGGATATATATGGATAGAAGAATCAATCCCAATGACAATATATGTTGTAGTTTTCTCTACAAGCAAGAAGCAAGCAATTGGAGTTTGTTAACAATTGCCACTACATGATTTAAATATAAAGAATGAAACAGATTAACTGCATGCTAGATTATAAACTACTAAGAAACATTGTATTCACGACATAATCGTAGTAATAAACAGAGATAGTTCTTGTTTTTTTAACTCACCTTAGGGGATGGGTGACTGATCAGTTTTCCATGGTACCCCACTTGAGACACCCCGTCTGCATGAGCATGACTCCGTTCACCGGACGGCGAGGTTTCTGGCGAAGTATGTCTAAGAAACCTCTCAAACAGAGCCATAACAAGAAACATTGAAATGAGAATAGCAGTAGCAACAAACCCACAAGAAACTGCATTAACAGAGTTATCAAAATGTCTAAAATAGTAATCTCTCTGTAAATTCCCCGGAGCTCCAGTAGGTGACCAACCACCATGATCTTCTTCACCCATGATTAGTAAAAAAAAATCTCAAATTTATCAAAAAAAATCTTTAAAAATTGAAGCAGTAAAAATCCAAGCTTTATACAAAGAACAAGAAGAATGACAGTTAAAAGAAGTTCAAATTTTAACAACACTTATAAAAAGAATGAAGATACTAGTAGCATTATTTGTGCTACTTCCAAGGCATTCCATGCTACAGAACCTAGTGCTGCAGGTCTACTATATACACATACTAGTAGTAGTATTGTACTGACTTACACTTACTGTGTGTATATAAATTAGAAAAGAATGTAGAGTACACACTTGATGGACAGGTGAGAAGAGGAGTGGTTTGGGAAACAAGTGCAAGAAAGATGGCTTTGGGATTTGAAGAGCTTGGGAGAAAAAAAGAGCTATCTTCTGGTTATTCTGACAATGAAATGTCACTGTTTCCTATTTTGTTTTACCTTTCTTTCTATACAACTTAATTTTGTTTGCATGGGCCTATGATTGGGCTTCATTTGCTCTGCTCGTTGCTTGCAATTTTCTATTCAATGTTTCTACTTTTTTATCTGCTTAGAGAAAAAAATACTAAATACTCTGTTTTTCACATATAAAACTGATCACATATTTAATAGGATCATGATATTCATATTCACAAGATAAGATTGTTACGATACATTGTATCGTGATAAATATAAAGTGAAATTTTTGAGGTGAATACATGAAATGTTTATAAATCTTATTTACAAATATTGTGATTATTTATCGCAGACTCACAGTATGATATATTTACAATATTATGACATTGACAATCAGCTACCATTGAACCATCACCAAGCTAAAATACAAGCAGAGGAGTAAATGTAAATGTTTGGAACTGGCACTGGGGCATTTTGGAAAATTGCATGACCAAGATCTACAAAACTCACGAGCAGGAGGAGCAGATGTAACAGAAGTCATGAAATTGATGAAATCCGACGTACAGTTACCTCGAGACATGCAACAGAAATTGTATTACTCTGGGCCCTACTATTTATTTTACGTCTATTATAATCTTTGGGACCGCTTTACTTGGCATCCTGGGTAAAACACTCTGCCTGAAAATTTTATTTTGGTCGGCATGAGGACCAATAAGAATCCGAACGACCCTGGATTTGTCGCATAAGTGTGCCGTAAATTGATTTTGATTAAGATCCCGTAAAATAATGAGTTAGAAAAACCAAGAAGAACTTGAACGGGGACTTGGAATGTCTCCACTCTTTCTAAATGCCATGCGTAACATAAATTTTTCTTGTAGGAATTTTATCAGCAACTACGTCTAGTAGCATTTTTCGTATAATTACTGTTACATCTATAGATAATTAGTAATAGTCAGTCAATAATAGTCAACAAAAGTCAAGATATTCTAGTGCAATGTTGACATAGTTTGTTATGAGAATTATTTGGTTGTTGAGGGAATTAATTGAGTCCCCCTTTGTCATGTAGTACATATATAGCTGGACATTCTACCTTGTAACCTCATCTCTCTTTTCTCAACCATTATCATTTATCAATGAGAGTACAACGTACTCCTTCATTCTTATCATTATTTGTTCATTACTGTGATTACTATTGATATTTTATGTTTGTCATGGTATCAGAGCCAGGTTTGTGACTACTTTGTTACTTACTCTGTTGCCTCCTTCTTCTCCATCGTATCATTATTATCGCTTTCAACCTTTAAACATCCCTAGATCCGTTTCATCTTTTATTCCCAATCTCTGTTGTTGATTACCATACGGCTTGAGGTCTTTACTATGGCATCGTATGCTGCAGCTACTATTGGTGCTACATCTGGAGCGTCTACCACTACGGTTGCCAGTATTGTTGATTCCAATCACCCCTACTTTTTGCAAACATCTGATAATCCAGGTATACCCTTGGTTACTCAAATTCTTACTGAACAAAATTACTATCAATGGAGTCGCTCTGTATCTATTGCCTTATCTGCTAAGATGAAACTTGGTATGATTGATGGTTCATTGCCTAAACCATTGTCTACTTCTGTTAATTTTGCTTTGTGGTCTCGTTGCAACGATATGGTACTTTCCTGGTTGTTAAACTCCATGTCTGTTGAAATCCGTGATAGTGTTGCTTATTTTTCAACTGCTAAAGAGATTTGGGATGACCTTGCTGTTCGTTTTTCTCAGTCTAATTTACCACGAGTCTTTCATCTAAGAAAGGAACTCTGTTCACTAATTCAGGGTAATATGAGCATTACAGCTTATTTTACCAAATTTCGTACCCTAATTGCTGAGATTGACACCTTAAGTCCTTTGCCTAAGTGTACATGTGTGACTCGAAATTGTACATGTGATAATGCTACAAAACTGGAAAAATTTGAGGACATGCTTAAGCTGAGTCAGTTTCTCATGGGTCTTAATGATCGATATACTTCAGTTCGAGGTCAACTTTTGATGATGCGACCTATACCTACAATGAGTCAAGCATTTTCTCTGTTATTGCAAGAGGAATCTCAACGAGAATTTGCTACACAAAGTCAGTCACCTATTGCTGATAGTGTGGCTATGAATGTCAAGTATAATCAGCTGTCCAAGTTCAGAAATATTACTCAGCCTGTCACATCTACTTCTCAGAAGAAACAAGTATCTGATGCTGTTTGTGATTACTGTAATATGACTGGGCATACACGAGATAAATGTTTTTGCCTACATGGATACCCAGAGTGGCACAAACTCCATGGTAAACCAAAACCCAAACCAAGAAAGCAACTCAATTCTTCATCAACTCTCAAATCTGCAGCTCAAGTGTCTACTCAACCTACTACTGTTAATTGTGTGGAAACTCTATCTGAGAACTCTAGAAAATGTTCAATGCCTTTCACAGATGCTCAGTGTCAACAGTTGTCTAAGATGATTCAGGAAACTATCAGACAGACAAATAACTGGAGTGTGAATTCTCCATCTCAGATGACTGGTACTGCTTCTTGTAACCTTACAACATCCTATTCATGTTCTATTGTTACTGTTCATTCTGCTGTGACTCCAGATAATTCTCAGAGTCATAACTGGATCTTGGATTCAGGTGCTACCAACCATATTACATGCCATAAACATATTTTACATGATCTGAAGCCTTTACAGGCTGATCTACATCTACCTGATGGTAAAACTGTAGCTATTACCCATACAGGAACCTTGAATTTAACCAAAGATATTTGTCTGACTGATGTACTTTGTGTTCCTGATTTTAACTGTAATCTCATCTCTGTTGCTAAACTTATTTCTCACCCTTCTCTTGCTCTTGTGTTCTTCTCAAATACCTGTGTGTTGCAGGACCTTACTTTGAAGAAGGGGAGAGAGATTGGTAGCCTACAGGATGGACTTTACAAGTTTACTACTCCTAGTTTATTTCAGGATAAATCTCTAAACACTAGACCTAGTACTAGTAATTGTATTGCTTTTTCTCATCAACATGCTTGTAATTCTGTGACTAATGCTGATGCTCAGTTATGGCATTGTAGACTGGGACATCCCTCTACAGTTGTTCTTAATAAAATCTCTGCAGTTTCAAATCATTCTGTTTCTTTTGATAACTGTGATGTCTGTCATTTCTCTAAACAGCATAGACAACCTTTTCCCATTAGCTCTCATCAGAGTACTGATATATTTGAACTTGTCCACCTTGATGTGTGGGGACCATACAAACAAGTTACACACAACAATTACAGCTATTTTTTAACAATAGTAGATGACTTTTCAAAGGCTACTTGGATTTTTTTGTTTTCTACTAAAAATCAAGTTCCTTCTCTCATTAAACATTTCATCACTTATGTTCATAATCAATTCACCAAAAATGTTAAGATTTTTCGTTCAGACAATGGAACAGAGTTTACTCACACTGATCTTCAAACTCACTTCAAATCTCTTGGTATAGTGCATCATACATCTTGTCCAGCTTCTCCTCAACAGAATGGACATGTTGAGAGAAAGCATCAACATATTCTCAATGTTGCAAGGGCATTGAAGTTTCAATCCAACCTTCCTAACTCTTTCTGGGGAGATTTTGTCCTCACTGCTACTCATATTATCAACTTATTACCAGTTAAAGCTCTTGATTATCGAACACCATTTGAATTATTGTACAAACAGTTGCCTCAATACTCTCATCTTAAAGCTTTTGGTTGCCTGTGTTATGCAACTAAAGTGCATGTGTCTGACAAACTTGATTCTAGAGCTGTCAAGGGAGTGCTCTTAGGTTACCCTTTTGGAAAAAAAGGTTATAAAGTGTTTGATCTTATATCCAAGAAATGCATTTACTCTAGAGATGTTACATTTGTTGAAACTGTATTCCCATTTCACTCCTCTCAATCTGTAGATTCTACTGTAGAACATACCCCTCTATTTCCACCTGTTCAACCCATTTCATCTGAGTCTTCTGTCACTGCTGGTCTAACAGAAGCTCCTATAACTACTTCAGTCTCCTCTGAGATAGATTTGCCTAATGTGTCTAATGATGCACCCTGCCCTGATAATTCCATTGTTCCTATCACTTCCTCTAGACCTGCTAGAATCAAGAAGTTGCCAGCTAGATTTCATGATTTCACAGGGCTTCCATCTGTCAATACTGTGGCTACAACTCTCTCATCCCCTTCAACTGCAACAGGTATGAATACTCAACCTTATCCTATTCAAAATAATATTTCTTATCAGAACTTTACTCCCACATATCAAGCATACCTTACTACTGTGTCTAAAATACCCACTCCATACACCTTCAATCAAGCTGCTTCTCATCTTAAATGGTTTCAAGCAATGAAAGATGAAATTAAAGCTCTAGAAGATAATCACACATGGGACTTGGTTTTAAAACCTGAAAATCAGCATATAGTTGATTGTAGATGGCTCTTCAAAGTTAAGTATCATTCAGATGGTACCATAGAACGTTACAAAGCTAGACTTGTGGCTCGTGGGTTTACTCAAACCTTGGGAGTTGATTACTATGACACATATGCTCCTGTGGCTAAAATGGTAACTGTTCGCATGCTTCTGACTATAGCTGCCACTAGACATTGGAATGTTTATCAGCTAGATGTTAACAATGCGTTTCTCAATGGTGATCTTCAAGAAACAGTGTTCATGCAATTACCTCCAGGTTATGCTTTCTTATCTGTCTTGTGCCCTACTAATGCTCAGAAATATGTGTGTAAACTTTGCAAGTCCATATATGGTCTCAAACAAGCTCCTCGTTGCTGGTTTTTCAAGTTTTCTGCTGCTCTAAAGAAGTATGGCTTTACTCAATCTCAGAGTGACAACAGCTTGTTTACTTTTCGCTCTAATGGTCATCTTTTGGCCATTTTGGTGTACGTTGATGACATACTATTTACTGGATCCTCTGAATCTCTTATAAAGGATGTGAAATTGTACCTCAACACTCAATTTAAGATTAAGGACCTTGGTCCTATAAAATACTTTCTTGGCATTGAAGTGGCTCGATCAGCTAAGGGTTTCTACCTTCATCAACACAAGTATGCTTTGGATTTACTTCGTGATACTGGTCTTACTGCAGCAAAGCCCTCTGTTATTCCTCTTGAGCAGAATCATCACTTACTTGACAATACTTCTCCTTTATTGTCTCCTACTGATGCTTCCTCATACAGACAATTGGTTGGTCGCTTGATTTATCTGACAATCACTCGACCTGATCTTGCCTATACAGTCCATATCCTATCTCAATTTATGAATTCTCCTCGAGTGGATCATATGCAAGCTATCTTTAAGGCCTTACGATATATCAAACAGTCCCCAGGTCGAGGTTTGCTGATTTTTGCAACCTCATCTCTTGACCTTACTGCCTATTGTGATTCAGACTGGGGGGGTGATCCCACCACTCGACATTCTTTGACTGGCTATTGTGTGCAGCTTGGTGACTCGCTTGTTTCCTGGAAGTGTAAGAAACAGCACACCGTCTCTAGATCATCAGCTGAGGCCGAGTATCGTGCCATGGCTGATACTTGTTGTGAGATATTATGGCTAGTTGCAATTCTGAAAGACTTCTTGGTTGCTCCTAGCTTGCCTATACCCTTTCATTGTGATTCAAAATCTGCTATCTACATAGCCGCCAACCCTGTCTACCATGAACGTACAAAGCATATCGAAATCGATTGCCATCTAGTCCGTGAGAACTTTGACAAAGGAATTATCTTCCCAACTCACATCTCTACTGCAACTCAGCCTGCTGACATGTTTACCAAAGCTGTTGGAGCTGCCTCTTTAGCATCTTTAAGTGCCAAGTTGCAAGTCTGTGATCTGTTTCAGCCTTCCAACTTGAGGGGGGCTGTTACATCTATAGATAATTAGTAATAGTCAGTCAATAATAGTCAACAAAAGTCAAGATATTCTAGTGCAATGTTGACATAGTTTGTTATGAGAATTATCTGGTTGTTGAGGGAATTAGTTGAGTCCCCCTTTGTCATGTAGTACATATATAGCTGGACATTCTACCTTGTAACCTCATCTCTCTTTTCTCAACCATTATCATTTATCAATGAGAGTACAACGTACTCCTTCATTCTTATCATTATTTGTTCATTACTGTGATTACTATTGATATTTTATGTTTGTCAATTACAATATTGGTTTTCCTACGCAATAAAAGATGAGTTGTCAAATTTTGATTGATTCTTACTTATTAATGATAATGTACCCCTATATGAACAAAAAACCTCATAATAAAAAGAAATCACCTCATAAAAGTGTCATGAAAGTAAGTGATTAATGTGTGCCCTAGAAAGATCCTTACAATATATCAACGCACTATATTACATACAATTTTTCTTCTAATGTGTATCCAAATACACACAATAAAAGATGAGTTATCAAATTTTGATAGGAATTAAGATAGAGCTGGACCCATTCAAATTTCAAATCCATTGTATAAGGTCTTGGACCGGAGCTGTCGGCCTTTTGAGGCTGGCAGCATTGTGAGCAGGGTGCACGTCTATGCCTTTCAACGGCCCATAAAAGAATCTCATTATCAATTTTACCCTCCCTGCATAAATAAATATATAATGCTCACAATTACATTAAATATAGAAATAGAATTATCGAATCTTATGCTGCATTTCTCAGTGTATCGTTTTTAATGTTGTACAAGTCCAGAACATTTTAAAAAATTACTGAACACAGTTAAGCTGCAAATATAGTATGGTTTAGTCATTAGTGTGATACTTTTAAGTTAATACTGATAGTTTACTGAATGATGTGCAGAGGCACTGAGCCGGGAATCAGTTGATGGTGGACCGCTGGTTCACGTCGCTCAGTCAATGTAATTTCAGTTCTCTTCTTTTCATGATTTTTTTAAAGCTTAAATCACATGAATATTAGGATCGGTACTGAATTTTAGGGGATCTTAGAGCATCTCCAATAGGAGTTGCTAATCAAGTTGACAACTTTGCCAAATCATTAAAAGAAATTAATTTTTTAATTGATCTTCAATTTGGCAACTTTGAATAGAAAAATGATCCAATGATTGGCAACTCTAAAAGTTGTATAAATGGTCCCCATATGAATAATTAAATAATGTAAATTTGAAGGAAGACATGTAAAATAGGTATATTAGTATATTCCTTTTAAACAAAAATATGCACTTTAACCATTTGAGGAAGTTGCCAACTTTTGGCAACAATTGTTGGCAACCTTGGCTCTCCAATAGGATGGCAACCAAGATTGCTTGCCACATAAATCACTACAAGAAAAACGGCCTTTTCCTACCGTTTATTTCCTACAGACGCATTTCCTACCGACCATTTCCTACCGTTTTTCAAGTCAAACGATTATTTTCTACCGAATCCATAGCCGGTAGGAAATGCCTCCACATTTCCTACCAAAGTTAGTAGGAAATGAGTCGAGTGGGACCCGCAAGGCCACGTCAATGTCCGGTCGCAATGAAACGACGTCGTTTCACTCATACCATTTCCTACCGTCTCACTACGGTTGGAAATGAGTGACACATTTCCTACCGACATCGGTGGGAAATGAGTGTTGTGTGCCCCAAGTGCCATGTGGCAGTGTAGCTTTATGTGTAGCATTTCCTACCGTGTGTAGGCGGTAGGAAATGCGTCGCCTATTCACCAGCAAATGTCTACTTGGCGGCTTCTGATTGGTTGACGTGTCGGAGGACATTTCCTACCGATGAGCGGTAGGAAATGAGCTGTGCAAAAAATTAAAATCTTATCTACTAAATAAAAATAAAAATTTGTGAATTACATTAAAAATTTAAATAAAAAATAGGAAAAAAGATAAAATTCGAATTAAAATACATAAAAACGCAAATATTAATACTCACTATTTTTGTGATGCATGTCACACTAGATTCACTAATTTTATTTTATTTTTTACTTTAACCCCTAAACTAGCATTCGTTTCGGATTCTTGATTCGATTATTTTGAAATAAAATTTCAACGATCGAACCGTACGGAGTCAAGATCAATCTTTTTCAATGATATTCCAAAATTTTAAAAAAATAATAAATTTATTTGATTAGGTAATTTAACGGTCAACTAGTACTTTGACTTTAACCCCTAAACTAGTTTTCGTTCTCGATTCTTGATTTGATTATTTTGAAATAAAATTTCGACGATCGAACCGTACGGGAGTCAAGATCAATCTTTTTTAATGTTATTCCAAAATTTTAAAAAATAATAAATTTATTTGATTAGCTAATTCAACGGTCAACTAGTAATTTTACAAGGTGTCTGGAACAATTCCTACCGAAGTGTGCAAAAGTGATCGGTAGGAAATGGCTCTGCACTTGCTACAATTTCCACGTCACCAGCTGACGTGGCTGATGACGTGTGCGGGGCCCGCCCACGTGTCATATGACATGGCATCTGACATGTCGCCACATCATCGTCCAAGTTCGCATGTGGGTCCCCGCCATGTGGCATGCCACATCATCATGTGGGACCCACGTTGACCCGGTCAATATCATTTCCTACCAAAGTCATTTCCCACTTAAGCATTTCCTACCGCACGGGGCCGGTAGGAAATGCAGCATTTCCTACCAATTTTGGGCCTTTTCCTACCGTCAAAACGGTAGGAAAAGGTCATTTTTCTTGTAGTGAATGTTGGCAACCTTCTTCGCAACTCCTATTGGAGATGCTCTTAGGGGGTGTTTGGGAGAACTTATTTTTTAGAATAAGTCAACTTATTTTAAGTTGAAAATTAAGATTCTTAACTTTCCAACTTATTTTACAACTTATTTTTGTAACTTATTGAATCTAAAACATACATTAAATACTTTTATAAAAAAAATTATCAAAATATAAAATTTTTACCTGAAAATAAGTCCATAAATCCATAAATTAAGCTGTGCCAAACAGGCCCTTAGTCAAAATTAATTTTTGGAATCTTAATATACATGTACATTACCTATCTTGCAAATTTGTATATAACGAATTTAAAATTTAGAATCCTTAAACGTTATGAGTTCAAGTTTTACTCTTTTATAATCAGGACCACCAAGATAACCGGTTCTTGTTCATCATTCCGGCAAAAAAAAAAAAAACAAGATTTTGGTTCTCGAAACTTACATGTACACCTCAATTCAATCAGATTAACTTAAGCTCAAACTGATTTAAGGAACTAATAAATCCACACATCTACAAGGATTTAAACAAATATTGTGTTACTTCAAAGTAAAAATTAGTACAAAAGATAAATAAATAAAATGCATGGAAGTGATGGAACCAAGAACATATAAAACCAAGCATGTTGTTTTGGCGTCAAATATATAAAGTGGTCTAGTCTCTAGGGTCATGTTTGTTTCATAGAATTAAGTAGGGGATAGGACTATAATCCATTAAAAATTTTAATCTCATGTTTGTTTGTAAAAAGTTTACTTGGAATTAGATTAAGAATTATAATCCTTTAAAACAACAATCCCACGTTTGTTTGGGTGAGATAAGAGGTGGGATAAAGAATAGGATTATAATACTCTCGAATACTTGGTTGGAGGAGGTATTATTTACTCCTATCTCACAAGTCATTTTTTTAATGGATTATAGTCATTTCACTATAATCTTTCGTAAAACAAACATAGGATTAGAAATTTGAAATGATTATAGTCCAATCCATAGGTTATCCTTCAAAACAAACATGAGATAGGATAATTTAAAGGATTAAATTTTGACAAAATGACAGTTTGTAACCCCTATGTATATGGGTTTTGTCAAATTGGTCCAGATTTACGTTTTTTAGCACTTTGCAACCCCTATCTTCAAATCTCGCTTCATATTACAACCCCTCCCGTCTAATTGACATATTTTATAAGCAAAAATGAGTCAAAAATCTCTATACATAAGGGGTACGAACTGTCATTTTTGAAGATAGGGGGTTGTAATATGAAGCGAGATTTGAAGATAGAGGTTGCAATGTGCTAAAAACGTAAAACTGGACCAATTTGACAAAACCCATATACATAGTGGTTACAAACTGTCATTTTGTCTTAAATTTTTTTTAAAGGATTATAGTTCAATCCTAGACTTAATACTTCAAAACAAACATAGAATAGAATAATATAAAGGATTATAATCCTAAGGATTATAAATAATAAGATTATTATAGTAGTATTATTATCCCGGGATTATAATCCCACCAAACAAACATTGCCTTAGATGTTCGGGGTCCTGAAAAAAGAAAGTGGCCTGGGGAGAGGCCTCGCAATCAGTGATTGAGATATGAGAAGTCACCTTCAATCAACCCAGGCGTTCTCAAAGCTCACTCGGTTTATTCATACAAAAGCCTTTTTAAACGGCAAAGTTTCGGCCGTTGAGCTTAATATTTTCCTTTTTTTCAAACTACCGTTAAGCATAGATTTAACAACATTATTATGGTTAGATCGCAATATGTATCACGAGATCATTTTGGTCTACACCTGGCTAGGCATTTTGTTCGTTGATTTTTCGAGAAATGTTGATTTATAAAAAGATTTAAAACAAATAGAATAGAAATACAAAAATTACTAACCGTATATATAATAAATTTAATCACACAAACATTTTTCCCTTGGATACAAAAGCATAGAGAGGCCTCCCAACAAAAGTGAGAATGAAGTCACCCTCAACTTTCAAGCAAAGAGGGTCTAAAAAGCAGCCTTACTGTATTTATAGAGAGACACAAAGCCATTTGAAACGGCAATGTTATGGTAGCAAGTGTTTGTCAAAAATCTTAATCATGTGGCCCAAAAATCACCTTTCTTATCTTCTTCCGCAAGCAGCTCTTTTAAATACTATGGTATGTCCCTCCGAGTGGTCAATTATACTAGTGTTTGGCTATTTTTATCTTTAAAGAAACAAATATTTATTCACGTACTTTTTCACTTAAAAACCCTAACCACATGCCCCTAACAGGCTTTTAAATACTATGGTGTGTGCCTCTTGTCAATTGTTCTTGGTGGACAACAGAACATGTAGGACCTGGTTTGGGAGCAAGATTAAGAGGCCATTAGGATAATAAGATTCCAACCCGGTTAATAAGAATGTTTGAATTTTATAATTCTTATTTGCGTTGATTGAGTTGAAATCCTATGATCCAAACAACTCAAAAGTTGTTCAACGTGAACAGGAAGGCAGCAATTCTTTATGTGTTACTCCTAACGGATTGTTACACTTCCTTTTGTTCTTCATAAAGCCCATGAAATTTAACATACCAAAAAACTCTCTTCGCATTATCATCAACGCTAAAATGAAATTTGCATAGATGCTAGATCTCACGATATTTCTGGCTTTTTCTGATGCTGCAGCATGCAGAAAGACCATACTGATATAGTACACTGAAAAAGGAAGCACATGGAAAGTGGAGACAGGTAATCTGGATGAGATACCGCTATACATATGGGTCTGTATTCTGTAAGATAAGTAGGAAGTCCAAGTAAAGTACGTGATCTCAATGAATTTATTTAACCTTACAGAACCTTATCTGCACCACCAGGTGAATAGTTGATCAGTGCTACAGTGTTGTCAACTTGTCATGGTTCTAAAAATTCCCGATTAATCCCCGATTAATCCTCTCTAAAGTAACCAACTGATTCGATTTTTGAAATCCGATAATCCTGTGAATTTATTTAAAATGATATGTTTAATTGTAAATTAGACTAATACATTAAATATTATTATAATATACGATTAATACTTCGATTAATCCTTCCGATTAATTTCCAATTAATCTTAAATCGGTGCCTCAACCGATTTATACCGATTATCTATTTTTACATGGTCATGCACTCTTCCATATACATGAAAGCTCATACCATATCTTTGGGCGGACTTACCTATTCGGACAATTGGGCCTTCACCAGAATCACACTACTACTGTTTTGTGTTTCATATTACCAACAAAAAAGAAGGGACCGGGAACATAAGATATATATCAAAAATAATTGAAGAAACAATAAACAGAAATAAAGAAACACACTGCATAGCCTAAAAGAAAACAGAGATAGATAAAGAAGAACCAAGAAAATCAGAACCCCAACATAAATTTAAACACTGATAACTGGTTTACCGAATCTCGAACCATAACTCACTCTCATCAGAGAAGATGATATTCACTGTTCTACAAAATAGTAGTACTAATCATTTTTAGAATATTTTCTAAATGTATCAGTTAAATAAATTCATGCACTTGCTACCAAAATTGACATAATAAACTATCCAATACGGGCTAACCAAAATGTCATTCATTGGGCCAGCCTTTTGCTTCATTGGTGGACTCCATTCTAATCCAAACCAGTGTTGGGCAACCCAACAACTAGATAACAGAAAACCAAAAGAGGTGATCCACATCCAATAAAATGTCACAAACCCATGATGTAATCACTTGACTAGTTGACTATCAAGCCCCCAACTAGAACTAGATATGTTCAAAAAGCCTAAAACCCGAAATCCGGCCCGATCCGATCCGAAAAAAGCCCGAAAAGTCCGGCTCGAAAAAGCCCGGCCCGATTCGGTCCGGCCCGAGGGCCTAAGACGGGCCTCCTATTTCTCATCAAGCCCAGCCCGAAGCGGAAAAGTCCGGTTAAAAGTCTGGGCTTTTAAAAAGCCCGGATAAAGCCCGGTTCGGCCCGGATAAAAGCCCGGGCTTTTTAAGATATCCGGATAAAAATTCGATTTTTTATAGATAAAATCTAAAATTAAATAATATTTTTAATTAATTTCATGAATATTAAACTTAGAAATAGAGGGAATGTGATTGATCACGAGGCTAGGAAGAATCAACAATATACAAGACAAACTCTTCTTTAAAGAAGACTAATTGAGTGTAGAGGATGTGCTTGTCGAAATGGTCATATCCGAGAAGATTTATATGGCTAACGGTCGCCTTAAGTCATAACGCAGATTATGAGTAAAAAGTTTTTGAGTTGCAGTGATGTTTTATGATAAAACAAGTATTATGCTAATAATTTTTTAGTATTAGGTTTCGTGGTGTCTCTTTTTATGTATTCTAGATTATAGAAGTTCAAGGGCCTAAATCTTTAGAGGTTATTTCTTTTGTAAGTTTGTCTTTTTTTGCAAACTCGGCCCGGGCCCATCCGGCCCGGCCCGAGGGCCTAAAATGGACCTCATATTTCAGAGAAAGCTCGGCCCGACCCGATTTTTTAAATTACCCGACTCGACCCGATTGTTAAAAAATCTGGATTTTTTAAAACCCGGATAAAACCCGACCCGAAAAACTTTGTGTGCATCTCTAACCAGAACTATAATGAGAACATGGTTCCATACCAGAAAAACTATTTTTGGAGCTCTAGATCCCAACTTTTGCTAGAAAATAATACTACACCCCAACTTTTGCTAGAAAATAATACACCAAATTTAGTCACAAAGGACAAGCCATTGTGCTATGGACTTTAGTGCCTACTAACTCAAGTCTACCATCTACAAAATTTCTAACATGGGGTGTCCATGTTGTTTTTTGCACGCATTTTAAGGAGCTAATAAATCATAACTTCATAAATTATTTTTCAAATTTTCGTTTTTTGAATAAAAATTCAGTATCTTAACTTTTATTCAAAAAATAAAATTTTGAAAAAAAATATGAAATTATGTTTTATTTACATCTTAAAATGCGTGTAAAAAGTAAACTGGACAATTAAATCGGGACGGAGGGAGTAGATAGAGTACATCATATTATAATAAGTATTTCAACAAGTTGATGTTCCAGTGCAAATCTCTCTATGCATGATCAAGGTCATGAGAAAAAAAACAAAATGGAAGAAGTTGGATGTAGAATATGTCAATGTCATAATCAAGATTCTTCTGTGGATGAAGACAAAACCTGGGCAGTATATAAAATATTTTCACATGAAATTTGTATCCGGGTCTTTTGAGACAAAGCAATCTACAGTGACAAAAGAGCACTTTGATTATGATTTGTCAAGGTGAAGTTCTTGGCTTATTACTTGAGTAATGCCTGTACAGAATCATATATCTTCAGCAGTGCTTCTGATAAACTAAAAATAGATTAATACTAGCTCCAAGGCTATGTTTGGTTAGTATAATCCATGGACATTCACAATATCTACTTATTTTTTTATATAAATGTTATCCCTACAATTAGTCAATTAGGAATTCGCGATTAATAGTAATTTCTTTCTAGTTATTTTTGGAGCACATAGCATCATTCTTTCTCTAGGTATTATAATGATGATAATCTGATATCATATACATACACTACAACTAAAGAATGATTGATTTAATTAACTATGGAAAACCTTAATAATAATGAGATACACCATAATAACAAAGACTAAATAATTTGCTTTCTACTTAATCTGTCTCAAGAAACCCTACAAGTAAGATTCAGGCTCCTGCCACAGAATACAGGTAACAGAGTTTAGGGCATGGCAGCTTTTTTCTATTAAAACCGCCCACATAAAGATTTGCAATATCTTTCTTGTTGTGTATACTAGATTTTCATTATCAACTGGCCAAATACCATAAAAGTTACTCCCTTTATTACTTTTTTAGTCAAAGCTTACAGGTGCAGTTTAAATGCCTGCCTCATGTCCCCATACCATACAGGCATCCATATTGCACAAGTCATAACCTTCATTCCTTTGTCCATTATTTAGATTCCCCATCTGAGTCTGTCAGCTTAGCCTCTTTTTCTCTTAACAAAGCCAGATTTTGGCTATAAAAAATATATTTCACTGACTTGCAAACTTTGATGAGAGTATTCTAAGAAATTTGATATGGGATTGATTGGAAGATTGGTGAGGGCAAATTGTTACAGCATGCAACAATGCAGAAGTGTTTTTTGGAGGATGAGAGCAGCCATAAAGAAAGCTGCAGTCAAGAGTGGGCTTAAAAGACAGCAGCTCAACTTTCAATATGATCCTTCAAGCTATGCCCTCAACTTTGATGATGGTTGCTACCTAGGTGGAGACATAGATAGAGGACTTCTTCAGAAGGATAATTTTACTTGTGTTTACATCATTAAGGTGGTTGAATCTTAGGCATCATAGACCCGAGTTTGTGAAGCTTACTGGGAGCTAAATCAGTTTGTGGCTCTCTTTTGTATATGTAGGTACCAGCTAGGGAAGAGGATGAAATTCCCTATATCTAGTTATTAATGGTATGTTAGACTAAATGGTATGTTAGATTTGCATTATAAATTGATGCCGATGAAATGTTTCTTCTATAAACATCTCAAACCACCCCCCCCCCTCGATTCATAGGAGTCAGTGATCGTAATTCTACATGCAAACCAATCAAAATCCCGCAAATTGTGTTCATGTTTGAACTTGGTTACATTGTAAGAATATAATCATTATGTGTTTCACAAAATTTTACTGACTTGATAAATTTCAGGTAGGCATACCAACCAAATAGGAATGTTTAAACTAAAAGCTTCTGTGTCTTGCACCTACTAAGCATTCACAGTATACTTGTACCTAAACTAAGACTCCAAGACGGTCATTTTTGAATTGTATCAGGATGTACAGATACAACAATCTACAGGTACCGATAACAACATTTAATCAATGGAACTATCTGTTACTAATTCTTCCCTGGCATATAACATATAGTCTCTAAAGACGTACTATTTGTAGTTCCTCCCCAAATATGGTCCAATTTAGCAAACTACTTAGATTTTAGAGTGTCACCGATATGGAATCACATTCTAAAAGATTGCAAGGAGTAACTTTTTAAAACAAAGAGCGGCACTTGGCAGTTCAACTAGAGGCAGCTTAAAGAGGGCAATTGTTTGGACAATTAAGTGCTTAAAAATATCATTTGCCTTGGGACTGAATTAGTACAGCAGATATCTTAAACAACAGGCTCAACAAGAAAAAAAGAGAGTATGTACAACCAATTCAACCAAACTGAAACTGAAAGTATGCTAACTATCATGTAAAACCTGATGCATCTCAGATTAGATGACTTGACATTTGATAAGAACAAAGGGTACCTCTACACTCTTAAGCATAAATACATGATTTATATCTTTTTATCCTAAAAGCAGACCTTCAAATTAGATCAAACAGCAGGGTCTTCAAGTGCTACAGTAGACAAGTTATTGATGCGAGGATAAACAGCTTTCTCATCGAGCTGGTTTTGGGCCCACAAGAGCATCTTTAACAAGCCTGGAAGCTTTGGATCTGCAGCTTCAAAAGAACTATTAGACGATAATAATGCAAAGCAAAGCTTCCTGTATTATAAGAAAATTTAACAAAAACAAGCAAGCTCATTTCCAACTGAACAGGAAGCACTATTGTACAAATCCTAAACGTTCAATAAAAGCCAAGGGCCCAACGGATATTTTATACACAAGCATATAATAGAGTTAAAGCTAAAGATTAAATGTTTATGGGAGAAATTCACAATGTAATGGATATACCTTGGATAAAAATTGGATGACAACATGACACCGCTTTCATGATTTTATATCTTACAAAGAGAACACATATAATCTCAGTGATTTGTATTTTTTATCTGCCTAAACTCTGATGATTTAAAAGTTAATACCGAGATTGTGTAATAGAAAATGATCCTAATTACAGCATCATCTAGATATCTAAACAATAACTACAACCATAAACATTTAAATTAGAATATTCTGAATAAAAAAATTCCAAAAAAAATTACAACCTAAATACTAATCTTAAAGAAATACTGATCCTTATAAATTGTCTCCTGCTCTGCATCACTTGCTAATATCTCCTGATCTTTCCATTTTAGTCTATTTTTTAAAATAGTTTCTTTAGTAGCACATACAACTTGTGGATTCGTAGACTAGTAGTCATAAAAAAAATTATCACAAACTTATCAATTATATAAGCTTCCACAATTTAATAACAAACAAACTAGTCATATCAAAACTTGGAATACTAATGAAAGCTCTTCATTATGGTTTAAATAACATACAATTATGATAGAGTAAGAGTAGCAATGTCCTAAGAAACACTGGAACCAAAAATTTCAGTTAGAAATGCATAGAATTTCAACAAGTACATTTCATACAAATTTATCTTCTAAACTAACCTTTTTCATGATTCTGACTAGTAAGGATGGCTGCATTCACCTCACTAGCTGTCTTCAAGCGCTGCGATATGTCCAGAAGTTCCCCAACAGGACACTTAGTTACATCTTCAAAAGCCAATAGTGCAACTGTTCTCTCTAATTCCTCCAGAAAACTTGGCTGCAGGAAATTAGGATAGGTTGAGAGGTGATAAGGACATGGTAATGATTAGATGTCTAATCCAAAATCCAAGTTTCCAATTAAAATAACAACCCTTTTTAGCCAATTACTAGTAAAGCACAACTAATACTGCCTCCTATCCACTCACTTCTGTGCATTCTTTCACACAAATAAAAGAGGTAATTGTACATACCGTTTTCATCCAGGGATATATAATAAGTCAAGTTGCTAGCTACCGTAAAGATTATTCTTAAAATATTTTCAAATTCAACCACATGTAAAAACAAGAGCAACTGTGACAATTAGCAGGATCTGATAAGATGAAATATACATTTTCTTCTCCTCGTGGAGCAAGCTCTTCCTGAGCAAATTCCAGAGCCTCTTCCACCTTTCCTTTACGTATTAGTTCTATCAACCTTTGTTGCTGAAGATGGAAAAAGAGTTGAGGATTTGTATCCAGTATCTGCGTGTAAAGTGACATGTTAATTTACAGTAAAATATCAAGCATCAGCCTACTAGAACAACGAAACTGAAGTATGATATCTTAATATAAATAAGATACCTACAAGTGTTGTACAAGTTCAGCCTAATCATTTTTTCCCAACAGAAAAAGGGAATCAGAAACCAACAAGAAAATTACTGTTAGGTGCTAGCCAATGAGGGAAGAGGTAAGCAAAAGAAATCTACAGGAGCAGATAAAAGCAGAGGGATACTTAGCAGTTTTCAGAGTAAGACTTTATTGGAAGCACTATAATTTGGCTGCATAGTAGACAAACTTACTAGAAGTAACTAGAAACATTGTCATTCTAGAGTTTATGCAATTCATCAACAAATAGCATAAGCTGAAATCTAGTAGATAACTAAGTTTGCCTTCCAAGTGCACCCTTGACTCGCAGATCTGAATACATACAGTACTAAGAGCACAGAATTGATAAAAGATGTACACAGAAGAAAACAAAAACTTGCATGCTTTATTTACAGATTTGATGCATACTTCTTCTTAATTATGCTCTTGTGGAATACACTGCTTTATTTAAAAACAGTTTGGATTTTTTACTTTTTTATTATGCAAATATCAATTTATCACATTACATTCAAAACATAACCTAAAACTATACCTTCTTAATGGGAAAGCTTAGAAAGTATAAAGTATAAACCAAGGACAGAACAACAATTGACAAGAGTCATTACACCATATATTCATGTTTTTTGCTTCCTATATAAGTAACCGCATAATTCAACAATACCCATCCTACCTCAGGGTTCAAATCATTAACTCTCTCAATTGCAACCTCCACATCCCCTGATTGTACTGCTTGCTTTACTGCCATGCGATCTGTGATAGTTGCAAGATCTGTATCTGCTATATATCCATAAGGAAAAGCATAACCTTCAAATCAATTTCTCCACTAGTTATAAGCATTAATCACAAATACATATGAATATATGATCTATCTTCAGAATAAAAAGGATACGTTCTGTTCCAGATTCCGATTTGAACTTTTCTGCAGCATCAACATACCCTTCCGTGACAAGAAAGTTCATTACCAGCCTATTCATATCTTCTTTCCTTACCTTCACATCACTGACCTTCTTCTCCCATTCCTCCCTAGTTATTACTTTCTTCGTAGTAGCCTACATATCAAACAATTCATTAATTCTCATAGCATCACAAATTTAGCAATATGACTGCAAAAATAAAAAAAATAATCAACTAGTCCCGGTCGTCGACCGCCAGACTGCACTTGCAGTATCAATTTCCGAAAACTGAGAAGCAAACTAAATGTCTACATCCTAAAATTTTCCTCAAAAACAAACTACCAAGTAAATTGTCACAATTTCAGCTGACTTACAATGTTGGGTCATATTTTATGATTGGGCCAAGTTTAGTTGGGTTATTATATTTTGGTTTCGGCCCAATAACGTAGTCCCGGAAAGAGTGTTATGCCTATATAATGTACCTTCTTCTTCAGATTATGATTATGAATGAGAATGAATGCTTAATTTTATTTTTTTATTTTCCTGCTTTTGCTTTCCTGCATTTTTTTATTTTGGGCGGTACCTGGAGCCACTCATTGCAGTAAACGAACCGAGTGAAATGCATGGGGTTTGTGAGGATCATGATCCTTTTTTGGTTGAGTCGAAATATTTTCCTCCTTCGATCATTGCAGAAGAGAAGATTAACCCTGTTGTTCAGTTACACAATCTATCATCTCTGGTTGACTCTGATTGGTCTAGTAAGGAAGATGAAGTTGCTAAGGTAAATACAGAAGTGCCTCCCCAAGCACTGGAGCAGAATTCTAATGCTCAGGTTTCTGGTGAGGGCTTGCAAATTGATGCCGAAAGATGTATAGTCGAACCTGGTGAACATGAACTTGTCCAGGAGTCTTGTTTGATTTCACTAGGCAATAAAGCTAAAGAAACTAGTACAGCGGAGCAACAACACAAAAAATTGTTTGCTGAATCTCTGAATTTTTCAGATCTGGAAGATAATGTTGCAACAGCAGTACATTCAGAGAGCTCTTCTGAGCTGAAGGATGGTACTAGCTCAGGAGACTCAGAAAGAGACAAGGAATTTAGTGGGGATGCTATGCTTGGAATGGAATATGTTGAAGCATCAAACGAGAAACATGCCGATAATATAAAAGGAGAAGCAAATGTTTGTGTTGTTGAAGGTGATAATAAGTCGATCAATCACAGGTGGACAACAGCGGTTGAGGTTGACACAAAGGAGATGACATGTATGGCTGAAGGGGAAGGGGATGATAATCTAGTCGATGACATGCACACAACAGACATTGTTGGGGTTGAGACGAAGGAAACACCTGATATAAAAGAAGCAGTAAATGTTTGTGAGGTTGAAGGAGATGATATGTCAGGTGATGACCTGCAGACGGAAAATGACATCGGGCTTGAGCAGAAGGAGACACCAGGAGTTATCAAGTTTGGAGAGGATGTTGGACCAGTTGAAGACATAGGATCTGCTGGAACTTGCGGGCCTGAACTGGAAGATCTATCAACGGTGACATCGGATTTAAAGGCGAAGCAACAAAAGCCATCATCCGTGAAAGTCACATTATCTGGCGAGGATCAGGTCCATATGGAAGAAATTGTGGTTAACGAAGCAGGGAAACACGAGACACTGGGAACACCAACAGATGATGCTTTATTGGAGTTTGCACTATCACTGGGTGGAGATTTTCAGGCTGTACGCCAAGCTTCTAAACTTGTTAAAGTTGAGCCGTTTAACTCTACAAAGAAAAGAATTGCGGTGGTGCTAGAGCTTCCTGAAGGAGGTAAAAGAGCTCATACAAAAGGTGCTTCCGAAATTGTTTTGAGCTGCCTGTAACAAGGTGATGAATTCTAATGGCGAGGTTGTTCCTCTTGATGAAGAAATATTGAACCATCTCAAAGTCACAATTGATGAGTTTGCCAGTGAAGCTCTACGTACCTTATGCCTTGGCTATGTTGAACTAGAAAATGAGTTCTCTGCTGATAATCCCTCCCATTCCAGCCTCTGGATATACCTGTATCGGAATTGTGCGGATGAAGGATCCTGTACGACCTGGTGTGAAGGAGTCAGTTGCACCCTGTCGGTCAGCTGGTGTAACTGTTCGGATGGTTACAGGAGACAACATAAATACTGCAAAAGCTATTGCCAGAGAATGCGGGATACTCACCGAGGATGGTATTGCCATAGAATGTCCTGTTTTCCGGGAGAAGAGTTTGGAGGAACTGCTTGTACTAATTCCAAAAACTCAGGTGATGGCTCGATCTTCTCCAACACTCATTACACATCCACTAAAAGCTATCGGATCAGTGGATGATTGGGAGTTTCTGGATGTGATCCACCTCTGTGCTTTACTTACATTACAAGTGATGCAATTTGTGGCTGCATTGGCACTTGACTACATATTTGGTGAAAGGCTAGGTGCTTCATATGTTTGTTTTTATCAAAGTGTTCAATCTGATTATGCTCGTGTTGCTTCGCTGCGCCAGAAAAAGATGTTGGCACCTATGCAAGAATCTTCTTATCTTCATCCTTGAAGACAAGGATGTTTTGAAGAAGGAGCGTATGTCACAATTTCAGCTGACTTACAATGTTGGGTCAGATTTTATGATTGGGCCAAGTTTAGTTGGGTTATTATATTTTGGTTTCGGCCCAATAACGTAGTCCCGGAAAGAGTGTTATGCCTATATAATGTACTTTCTTCTTCTGATTATGATTATGAATGAGAATGAATGCTTAATTTTATTTTTTTATTTCCCTGCTTTTGCTTTCCTGCATTTTTCTTTATTTTAGTAGCTTAATTCCGAAATCAAACTGTCAAGATCATGACATAAATGTACCAACAACTTAGGAAAGTAATACTTGGAATCGGATTTTTCACATGACTTCCCTGACATTAACTTACCAGACAATAACCATTCTGAATCATCTCCACATACTCAATTTAACTGCTACAACTTAATACATTCACTAATAACCTATCACCGAAAAAAATTCACATGTTTTAGTATACTAAATTAGTACTAAATGTGATAAATTTTGACAGAAATTCGAGAAAATAAAATGGTTTTTGCCATTTCTCTATCTCAATGTTCCCAAAGATTGCATTTTAAAACTTCAATTGTTGTAGTATTGTCAAAAATAACCAAATATCATCATGTGAAATTATTTTCTGCACTTAAAATAAATGTAAAATATGCTTCAACCCCATTAACATTGCAAATCATAACTCTATTCAATCATAATATGACAAACATATCTTTAAACACTCGTAAAAAGAATGGAAAAAAATTATACCATGGCTTGAATTTCTGCAAGTTCACGAATAACAAGCAAGAACAGCGACATTAGTTCTTCAAACCCATCTGATTTAATCCCATGAATTGACCAGAACTGAAGTGTGTGTGCGTGTGTCACTCGTTTGTCGTGTTTAATACAGATCTGTTGCGGTTAAAACCCTGCTTCATTTCCTTTAGAGCTGAGATTTTGAGAAATTTATAATAATTTATGGATTTTTAAATATTTTTATTGATTTTAATTTTTTACGGATTCTCAGAAAGTTTTTGTAAATCTTGGAGAGTTTTCCGGACTTACAAAAAAATGGGTGATGACCCAAAATATTCATCTGGGAAGCTGGCTGGCCCTTTTTATTGATGGGACACGGTACATCGTGTACCGTGATATGAGGGGTGTTGCGGAACACGATCTTTCGTAACAGGGCATGATGCGGAATCGAGTCTTCCGTGTTATGCATGATACGGAAGACCTTGCTCCGTGATTGTGCTGCGCACCCACCTAACACGGAACACCGTCCATCGCATCATGCATAACACGGAAGACGCAGCTCCGTATCTACGTAATACGGAGGACGATTCTCCGCATCATGCTAACACGGAGGACGATTGTCCGTATCCCGTCGGTATTTCGGGCCATTTTTTTCAAAATTAGTATTTTGGGCAAAAACTTGTGAAAAATAGGTATTTTGGTAATTCTCTCAAAAAAAATTAGAAATCTTCAAAATCTCAAATGGTGAGATTTTAAACTTTATAAAAAATACTAACAAATCCATCAAAATTACCCATTTTAATAAATCAAAAATATTCATGAATTTTTGAATACCATCTAATTTAATGGATTGTTTCAAATCCAGATTGAATACACCCAAATTTTAAAAGATTTTTTGAAATCCTAATTAAATACCCTCAAATTTTAAAAAACATTTTAAAATCCAAATTTTAATGGATTGAAAAAAAAATTCAAATTGAATATCCCTAAATTTTTAAAATCCAAAAAAATTCATCAAAATCCTAGTTCAATACACCCCCTTAATTATTTTTTGACGGTTAGTCCCACGGGTGATCGCATAATTTGATTCGAATTTGAATCAATTCGAACCTAATCCCAACCTGTATCTACTCTGAAACGGATCACGGATTTGTTCTCGAATGACACATGATTTATATTTTATTCGTGCATTCATATATATATACATGATGGAGCCCATGTCATTAAAGTAAACATTCATATATATATTCGGCCAAGTGATCATGGAGTATCGAAGGATGATTAAGAATTTAAACATTGATTTGTTTTTCATTAGGTGATCGGCTAACGAGGCTGCTCATTGTTTAGCAAGAGAGTCGAGTTCTTTTCCCGGTCGAGTATTTGATGGGAGGTCTGTTCCTATCAATTTAGAGTCTGTTTTGCTGCATGATTTAAGTGAGTAATACAACTTCTTTTCGTCCAAAAAAAAAAAAAATAGTATAATGACAACTCATCATTTGACAATACTTAGCAAAAAAAAAAACTCATCATTTGGCAATGGTTTTCGGAACATTTCTCATACATTTATACTATTTTAATTTTATATTTATAATTATATAATGAATCACAAACTAAATTGATGCTAAATCTTATCAATCATTAATTTGTCATACATATCAATCAATTATATATTACACACACTCAAAATTAATGCGGAAGATTTTTGTATTACTTTTAATTTCTATCCTTCTTTGTTGCAGCTAAATTAATCGTCAGATTATTAAACGTAATCCATCCATCCATCCATTATATCTATTATAGCCCAACAAGGCTTTTCATGGTTATTTAGTAAATTACATACTTACCCTTTTATCATAAAAATGTAAAAAAAGTTGGTCATTGGAAAATTGAACCCATGACCTTTATGTTAGTGATTAATTAAGTTCACATCATTAACCACTACACCAAAGATATTTTTTGTATCTTTTTAAAAATCATCAACTACATTTCTATGACCTCATTTATTATATTCTATTCAACATTCATTTTAAAATATAATCAAGATAAAATTATCAACATATCCGTCACTTGCTAATCATGAAAAGTATTATCACAAATTTTTCAAAAATTTAGTATTACAGATGAATTATTTTATCTATATATTTTATATAATGTAGGTCAACATGATATTTTGATCAACTCTGAAAAGACTAATATATGCCTTTGATTTATAATCTCTCATTTAGGAGTGTAAATGAATCAAAATGTTCGTGAGTTGCTCGAACTCGGCTCATAAAATATTTGAATTTTTCTCAATAGTTTTTGAGTCGAACTCGAGCTTAAATACTTTATCGAGTCGAGTTGGAACTTCAAATTACTCGGCTCGTAAGGTTCACGAGCCTAATCGAGATTTTATCGTTTTGACTTTTTATATATTTTTATATATATTTCAACACAAATATTTAACATTTTTATTTGAGCCAAACCAGAATCGAACCATTCATATTCATTCTTTTGCCGAAAAAGGATAAAATTAGTTCTAGCTTTAGAACCGAGTTCGGTTGTATCGAACTTTTTATGACCCAATCTTCAAAATTTAAAGCTCGATCGAACTCGACAGAACATTTTAGTCGAGATCAAACTCGAGTCTTACACTGTTTGACTCGGCTCGACTTGATTACACCCCTACTCTAATTTTTTCGGGTAAAATATTTTAATTGAATAAAAAATATAATTTTAGGAAAAACAAAAAATCTATTGCACACGAGATTTGAACTTCATATAGGTTAACTGATAGATATTTAGCTAATAGTTATGCTAGAAATATTATAAAATAGATTATAGACTATATAAAAAAAATTAGAGATTTAAATTGTCTAGCTATATTATTGAAATATGATACTTACTAGATAAATATGTCATATTGTACAAAATTGCATGCCAAAATTTTAGTGAATTTTAATATTGCATTTTATATAAGTACACTTGCATTAAAATCAGTTATTTTGATTAATCTAGGATAATCTATATTTAGCATAAAAAATGGAATAATTTATATATGAGATGTAGACATCGTATTGATTCAATTATATAATTGAAAAGATACATAGTTTGGTTAGAGTACAACATGGTAAATGAGATTATAGATGCAATACAAAGAATTATAAGTTTAAAATGTATAACTATGTTGATGAAAGATAGATATTTAATAAAAATAATATTACATTACATACAATGCACAAGTTATAATAACCTATTAGTTCAATTTAGGGAATGTAAAAATGATTGGATTTAAGAAGATAGGTTCTATAAATAACATTACATTGTATATATATTTTTTAGATTAATATAAGTGAGTTTTTAAAATAAAACTACATGTAATATTCATATACACGTATATATAGTTGTTGGATTGTCTTTATAGCTTCTTTCAAGAAATAAAATATAGGATTATGCATGGTATATAAATCCATCATTTTGTAGTAAAAAAATATCATTATCACTATCAGCACTGCCACCAACAACACATCACTAACACCACCATCATTACCACCACTGATATATCACCACTAGCACACCATCACGATCTCGCACCACAACCAAAGTTAACAAAATATTGATTGTAACCACATCAACACCACCAGAGTCACCAAAACCAAAAAAAATGAATAAAAATTCAACTCATGTTACCCAAATTTGAATCCAAATCACTAAAAATTTTGAACACAAATTTTGGTTCATTCCAGATTTGAAAATTTGTTCAAGTTCGAAGGTGTTGGTAATGGTGTTGACGATGATAGAGTGGGTAAAAACGACTCGATGGGCGCTACAAACTCATATCTATTGAGAGATGACAAAGTAGGAGATGATTGAGTTAGAGGGGGCGTGATTAGGAATGTGACTGGAATTCGATGATAAACATATTCGTAAGTCAATTTGATGACAAGAAGAAATTGCAGAATGATGATGGTTTATACACACATTTCATATCTCTCTCTTTCACAAACACACATTATATATATATATATATATATATATATATATATATATATATAAGGTTTTACTTTAATAGAAACCACTATTAGATTAGAAATTAGAAACTAAATTAAAAAATTCTAAATCGAGTCGGAATATAGCACATATGGTATGCAAACTGATCGTTGGGAGATGGAGAAAAATACAGTGAAGTTAGATTTCAAAATATATTCAATAATATTTTTTTTATAAATTCTATACTATAATATTAATATCATGTAAATAACACCTTTTTTTTTAAATAAAAAAGGGATTATGTGGGATTATGTATGGGGGGTATTTTAATTGTGTGTGGTGCTTCTAGGGTGCCATTTGATTAGATTGATCTAAGGGATTAAATTAGTTTTTGTTTCTATTTTAATTTTGGCTTCTATTTGATCACTTGCCTATGTGTGTGTGTGTGTGTGTTTATGTGAGTGTGAGATCATGAATGCTGATGATAAATGGAATACATAAACAGAGAAAAAGGTGGTGATAATAGTTGAGTATTACAAGTGATGGTGTTATAGGTCGCCGAAATTGGAAGGGGCAAAAATGAAGGTGGAGGTGAAGAAGTAAATTATGTTTGAATATGTGGCTGAGATTAAATATAGATATAAAAGCCTAAAAGCCTAAAATTAGTTTTCACTTCTCATTTCAGTATATGTTCTTATTTTAACACTTGCCTAAATATATAACACATGTGAATTTACTAACGCATGGTTAGATTTTAGAAACTGCGAATTGTTCAATCTTTCACTCTTTTGAAGTTATTTTTTTAAATTATTAGGTATGATTATACTGTCATGATCATAAATAAAATTTAAGTAAGAAGTTTAAGCTAATATCACTTTTCATAAAAAATCGATAAATCACATCGTTAGCATATAGTGTTTCAAAATTAAGAGTCATGTATTTGAAAAATAAAAAATTTGAATTATATGAATTAAAATGGTGCCCGTGCTTTGCACGGGCTTTCATGCTAGTATTACTAAACGAGTAAACATAGTCATTTGCGAGAATTATTTTGTTACGAAGAAATTATCTTTTTATTAATAATTGGTATTAAAAGAAATAAAATTTAAATGAAAGAAATATAATTATATTTCGTAATTTCATTAATCAACGCTAATCCGAACCAACTAAACTAGACAGAATGGTTTGGTTTTGATAGGTTAAGAATTACGGATTGGTTTGAATTTTTTAAGAATCGCTACTATACAATTTAATTCCGGTTTGATCTCCAACCTGAACCAAACAGGCCTGCAATCACCCCAAATTAGCGGACACAAATTACAAAGTACAAAATTCTAATTTTATTGGGGTAAAATGTATTTACTATTAATTATTTAATTTTAGATTATTTTCTAAAAGTTATCACTTACAGCAGAAGAGAAGAAATTCTTTGGAAGTAGTGACGAAGGTGGCCCTGGAGCTGGTACAAGCCATAAAGCTGTAGAAGATTCCTCAACTAAGGGGGAGAAATCTAGAGGGGGAGGAGGAAGTGTGAGTAAAGAAAAAGTTGAAGATAGGAGTGAGGGGAAGAAGAAGATAACTCAAGCAGCAGCAGAACAGGATGATGATGACACTGTAGAAGGTTATTACTACACAGGTGAACCTGATAACCTTGATCTTTTTGCTGACTTATAGTTTCCTGATGTTGGTGAAGAATTTGATGAACCGAATCTCAGTTTTTGGGATGATGAAGAGCCAGTAATTCCTGATTCTGTTGAAACACAAAGAATGAATTTTGAAGCGAATAAAGAACTTGAACAGAATGATGCTAATCTGTCTATGAGAGAAGAAAGACTCAAGAAGATACTAGAACAGATAGCTCATAATGAAAGGCTTCAAAAGGCTGAACAGGAAGCACTTCAAAAGCAACATGCTCAAAAGCTGGAAGCAAGGAAGATGTACATCAAGTACAATAGTGGTGATAAATGGGAATGTGCTCAAAAGGTAATAGACTCACCACAAACTTCTGACTATGATGATCGTAGGGTGATTGCTATTTTTGAAAGCTTTAAAAAGAAGAACCCTGTACATGACATGTACTTAAAAGCTTTGAAGACAGAAATTGTGAGAATAACTACTGCAACTGATCCGAAGAATGGTGAGCTACTAATCTTTGTTGAATGTCATAAGCTTGGATCTCATAAAGTATCTCTTCAGTTCTTCTATGATAGATCTCTGTCAGAGCTTTGGGTGCTGAGACCAAAAGTCAGAACATCTTCTGAGCTAGGTATACTACTTCATGAAAAATTTCAAGAATTTACCAAGTACAAGATGTTATACATATACATTGTATGATAATGTGGTTCCATGTTGAAATATTTAAGATAATATGTTCAACATATAAGTTAAGGTATTTCATTTACCAAGTACATCACAAATTATTTGTTAAAAAAAAAAAAAAGAGGTACATTATAAATTATGATGTTTTGGGAATTTGGAATATATTTGTGAATTAACCACACTCAAATTTGTTTTAAATATTATTTTGAGATTTAATCTAATTTTTGTAAAAAAATGTCCGGATCATCAAATATGAAATGAAAACAATAAGTTACACGAGAAATAACATTTAAGACTGTAAAGCATGCATAAAATTAACAATTAGCATGTAACATTCAAAAAAATGTTCTTGAAAGAATATTGAAACGAAGTAAATAAAAGTTAATATAAATAGAAAAATTCAAGTACAAAATTCCATTCAAATTATTATATACAAACTAAATAACATATTCATTACTAAAAATAAATGGTTGCAAATGAATGAAAGATAAAAATTCTTCATTTATCCTTTTCTTTGTGGTTAACTTGATGTTTGAGTGCAAAAAAATCGTTCTTCCTAGTTTCTAAATTGACAAAAGTAAAGTTACAATGCATCCATCGTCCCCTAAACTCATACATTACTAGGACTGGGAAAACACTACTAGGACCAGGGAAAAATCGCCTAAAATATCAAAATGTCTTATAGACCAAAATTAAATAACCAAAATAGAGGAGCCAAAATACGATATGCAATATAAATGTGAAAGATGAGTACTATTAGACATTAAAAAAAAAAAGGAATGTATGTATCAAGCATGCTCATCTCGTTGATGATGATACACAAGTCCCAAACCTGATTCCTGTGCAGTATTGTGGACAATTTTTCCAAAATTCTGGCGGTTTGGGGCAATAATCTATGACTAAACAATGTCTTTTAGTTGCTAGTATGTGCTTTTAACTTGTGGTAAACGTGATAGTCAAGTTTAAAATATAATTTGATGCTTTCCCAATTCTCATACAGCTTATCAGTAAAGTATATATTCCATGATTGCATCAACATGAAGAGATTGCTAGAATATGAGGAGAATTTGACAATTTATTCATATACTAGATAGTTATAAATGAAACAGGACCCATCAGCATAAACTGTTTTATATGTGTGGATTAATGGACGAATGACCAAATCCCGTAGTTCATGGAATGAGCCGCTATCTGCTGGCCTATTCTGCTGTTTGTTTCTATTCTAATTAAATGTATATAAATCTTCCATTAGTATTATCATAGTTATATATGATAAATAAAGTCAAACATAGCATTGTTTTAAACAATCTCACGACGTACTAAAGACTGAACCATGTGATTTTTATTAGAATTTGTCGAATGTGTAACTGCATTAGAATATTTTAGCTATTTCTTGTGTAAGCTATTCAATTATGTTCTATGTTTGTGCTTCAGTCTATGATACTTAAATATAATGAAGCATACTAACTAAGTGTGTTTCTAGTTGAGGAATAATTAACTTAGATTATATTTTGTGTTCGTGTTTTGTTCCCCCTTGACTCCGCTAGTGAACATCTCTACAAGACTGCATTATTTTTGATAATTCCCCTATTTAAATTCTTGTTTCAAACATTCTATAATTTTTTATTTTTTCCTTAAAATGATGATTATTATGGTATTTGTTATAGTTGCTGGAAAAATATAACTTAACTACTGGAGCAAATGAAAAAAGACTCAAATTTGATATTGTCAAAACTCTCAAAAAGGTAAATATTTATTATTTTTCTTGCAATAATTAATTATCGCAGTTTATTAAACATTGTTGGTATATTCATATTGAATTTGGTCATGGTAGGCTGTTTGTAGATGGATTAGTGAAATAGCTATTTCTCGGGGTATTGTGGGAGATGATGCTTCGGTCGAGGCGGTTCCTTATGGATCCTATACATTAGCGGTTTATTTTATTTCTTTATTTTATTTTTATTCTTGATTGAAATAAATTTTTGTTTAGATGATTACTTTTATTCAATTTCATATGAGTTTATCATTCATTTATCTTTAATTGATGATAAGGTGGATACTCGTGGATGAGACATGGACATTGTTGTCATTGGACCTACTTTTGCCACTTTAAAAGTGACAAATCAACAATAAACTTTTATAATTAATTTTTTAAGTATGTACTCCTTCCTTCTTTAACTACGTGTTGTTATTGGTAGGGCTGAGCATTTGATTCGGTTAACCGAATACCGAACCGAAATAACCGAAAAAATTCGGTTCGGTTAACCGAACCGAAATATTTCGGTTCTAATTCGGGTATGGTTTTTTGTGTTATTCGGTATTTCGGGTATTTTGGTTTTTTTACCGAAATAACAGAAATAACCGAAATAACCGGAATATATAAAATATAATTATATATATATTATATACAGATAAATAATCAAATAAGGCAGTAACCCTAGACCCTAGTAGTTCAAGTCGTCGTTTTTACTTTATAGTTTATAGACTTCATTCAATTTCTTTCTATTAATCAGACTCTACTCTCTTTCTCTTCACTCTTCTAGTCTTCTGTCTTCACTCTGATTCGCAACTTCATCTTTCTGGGTAGTGGGTTCAACACAAAAGGTAATTAACTGATTCAATTAAGTAATTAACTGATTCAATTAGGTAATTAACTGATTCAATTAGGTTTTAGCTTCTTATTGTTTGTGTAGTTCTTATACGTATGACTTTATTTAGCTCTGATTTTGTTTAATTGATGACAATGGCTTTCTGGGGTGTTCTAAGGGTTGGCTTGCTTGTGGCGTTTTCATGTTTTTGTGTTCTTTGTGATTGTTATTGTGTTTATATACCTCATTGCTTTGCAACTTGTTAGGATTCCTGCGGTTAGAAATCTATAGCTTGGAGAAATATTGGAACTTTTTGAGTGTGTATGTGATAAAAGAATGCACTATATCTGTTTTTTGCTTATGGGTCTCGATGCCTCGATATCTATCAAGTTTAAAGATTTAATGTTGTGGTCTCTGTTTGGGCAGAAGAATTGTTGTTTGTCTCTGAATTTTTTTTTGGTTTTATGCAGTTAAATGGAAGAAAGCAACGACCCCCTTGGAACAGGCACTAGCACTGATCCTCATGTAGAGAGTACTGCAGCTTCAAATCGTAGGCGCAAACCAATGAAACCAAGGAGTGATGTTTGGAAGCATTATGACAAATTTAACAATGAATTGGGTGAAAAAAGAGCAAGGTGTATGCATTGTGGCAAAGATTATAGCGGGGATACAGCAAATGGTACAAGTGGTTTATCTGCCCACTTGAGAACTTGTATGAAAGGCATATGATGTAGCCTATTTGTATTTCGAGGATACAACTCAACTTAAACAAGATTGTATTAGTAAATAGTATATAGACTGTCACAAGGAATCTCAGATTGTATTATCTGTCAGAAGAAAAGGATCAAGGTCAATCTACAGACTTGAAGAATTCCTACATTGAAAGAAGTTCAGACATCTGATCAAGCCTCAGTGAAGTATTCGTTAAAGAAGTAGATTCATTTAAAGTGACAGAGATTTCAACAGTGACAGAGACAGTACGAAGAATTAATAGAGAGAGAAGAAAAAGAAAAGAAAAGGAACCAGATTTTAAAGTCAATATATGAAGAACAGTCATTGCGGTTAGTCACTCATGAACCAGACAGTACATCGAGTGTCAACATTAAACAGTGGTTGTTTATCATTAACTTCAGTGGTTCAAGCTATCATGACTGGTATGAGAAGAAATCATTGTGCAAGCAACAGAGGTACTAAATTAATTAACCACAATGGGTTTGCAATCAAGACTGGCTAAGGAATAATCTTTGTGGAGGATTAGATATCAAAGCATGGAAGATCACAAGGATTATGCTATCAAGGAGGTATATTAATTTTATCTTAATTAATTAAGTCATTTGAATTATTTATTTGATAAATTAATTCTATCCGAATTAATTTATTCAGTAAATTATTTAAAAGATTAATTAAGTTAGAATTAATATAATTATGCTGTCAAGGAGGTATATTAATTTTCTCTTAATTAATTAAGTCATTTGATTTATTTATTTGATAAATTAATTCTATTGAAATTAATTTATTCAATAAATTAATTAAAAGATTAATTAAGTTGGAATTAATATAATTATAAAAAGACTTCATATTAATTGTCTTTTAATTAAATTAAATTAGTTGGCTAATTTATTTTATAAATTAATTCAATCAGAATTAATTTATTCTTTAAATTAATTAATTAATTAATTAAATCAGAATTAATATGAAAAAGAAATAGTTATTTAAATGATTTTTATAAATCATTTGATTAATTATAAGCTGAAAAATATGATAATATAACTATCAAATGATAGTTATACCGATAGTCATATTCAGTTCAAAGTGTGACAGTCATATTCAGTTCAAAAGCTGACAGTCATATTCAGTTCAAAAGCTGACAGTCATATTCAGTTCAAAAGCTGACAGTCATATTCAGTTCAAAAGCTGACAGTCATATTCAGTTCAAACTGGATAGTCATATTTCATTCAAGAGGACAGGCTGGATAGTTATACCGATAGTTATATTGGACTGGATAGTCATACCGAAAGTTATATTTAAAGAGACAGTCATATTACATTCATTCGATAGTCATACCGAATGTCATATTAGTGTTAACTGATTGTTATATCAGTTAAAACAAAGCAATATGACTATGGCTGTGTTATATAAAGCAGTAGAATGCAGAAGAACTGAAGACAGTCGATCATAACAGAAGAAAAACACAGCAGCCTCCATTTCTATCTCTCTCTCTCAAGCAAGAACAAATTAATTCCTAGAAAATCAAGTTCATCTCCTTTGTAATATTTTATCCGGTGGAACTTGATTATTTGTGATTCTTGTACTACTAGCGAATTAAGTTTCCTAGTTCACAAATTGATATCTTGATTTTATTAACTAAATTAGCAAAGTTCATGTTGAATTTTCTAATTAGTTATTAATTACTTGATAATCATTTGGACTGATTTTGTAACATCCATCAAGTTAATATATTGTTATATTCAACTTGAAATTTGTGTTATATTATTCCGCACAAAATATTCGTTTAAGTGAAAATTTTTTAACGAATAAATTTTGAGAAAATTGTATAGATTGTATTCAACCCCCCCTTCTACAATCTTATCGGACCTAACAATTGGTATCAGAGCCTATTGATTGATACACAAATCAAGATCCTATTTTTATTCAGTCAAAAATCCATTTCGAATTTTTAACTCACTTAAAAATTCATCATGTCTTCAAAAATTGGAACTGTTAAGATACCCATATTTGACAAGGAGAATTATGAACTATGGAAAAAGAAAATGATCCTTTTTCTACAAGTGGCCAATCCTAAATATTTAGGAATATTGAAAACCGGGCCAATAGTTCCTATGATTACTGAAGAGGAAATAATCGTGGAAGGAGTTGTTGTAGTTCCTGCAAGGACATATCCAAAGGACATTAGTGTTTATACAAATGATGACAAAGTGGATATTGCCCTTGATCTTAATGTACAATTAATTTTGGTGGAATCCCTAGATGCGATCATGTGCAACCATGTTGTTAACTGTAAAGATGCCAAGCATATCTGGGACACCATTATAACAATAAACGAGGGAACTAAGAAAGTCAGGGAAAATAGATTGGAAGCTAAGATTGTTCAACCTTACAGCTCTGAAGAGGAAGTGATTGTAGCAGAGTATGGGAAGACAGCTACAAGTCAGGGTTGTAGAGAATTTTATTCATCAGAGGAGCTGGAGCAGTTGGAGGATCAATCAATGGCACTGGTTGTAAGACAGTTTAATCATTTTAGATTTAGAAGAAATCCTAATTTCAGACTCAGGTCTACTGAGAACAGATTCCAGCAAGGAGGTTCATCCTCAAGTAGCACAAGGGTTGGCTACGAGACTGGAATGGTAGACAGAAGCAAGATCAGGTGCTTCAACTGTAATGAAATGGGACATTTTGCAACTGAGTGTCATCGACCTGAACAAGATGCAAGGAGAGAGTATGCATCTAGTAAGAAGAACACAGACACGGCCTATGTGGTACAAGGCAAAAGCTGGGATGACACAGACAGTGAAGATGAAGAAGTTGGAAACTTTGCACTGGTGGCAAATGCTGAATCATCAACTTATTACACCACACCGGTAATTCTTACTGATGCTGAGTTAATTGATAGTTTACGTAGTCGCTTGAATAATGCACAAAGAGGGTACGAGAGAATAAGTCTTGTTAACACTAACCTTGAAAATGAAATGTTAGATTTAAAAAAGGTGCAGGTTAATCAAGATAAGAATATAGAAGAAATAGCTCGACTTAACTACAGAGAAAAGGGTCTAGGAGAATACATGGTAAAACAAGTTGATAGGATTGCTGAACAAGAAACCAAGATTAGAGAACTTGAAACACAGGTTAGAGCTTGTTATAATACTGTTAAAGTTTCTAAAGAGTTATTCAACAAACAAGCAGTAGAACGAACTGTAGGAATAGGATTTGATTACAGTCAAGCTGTTGGTTCTTTGAGTAATCATTCTCCTAATTCTATCTCAGCTAAAGAAAGAGCTATACCACATATTCTCAAGAATGTTGAAAAACCAATGTTTACAAAATCTGATGCTGGCCCACCAGATATTCTTTCTATGGTTATTCAGGAAGAAATGAGAAAAGAGGATAGTGCAAATGGCACAGTCTTTGTTAAGGATAAATGTGTTAAGGATAAATCTGTTAAGAACGCTAATCCAAAGAATGTTTCATCCAAGAAAGATGTCACAATCTTTGTTAAGGCTAAATCTGTTGAGGACACTAATCCAGAAAATGTTTCATCCAAGAAGGATGTACCTAAAGTGCTAGTCAAGGTTGTTGAAACAACTAGTTCTTCTAAGACTGGATTAGGTGGTAACAAGTTGAAACAGAACAATAACATGTCTAACATGAATTCCATGCCTATCATTGATGCTAATCATAAAGCATGTGGTGTTGTCAATTGTATGTCTTGTGCTTTTAATGTTATGACTGCTTACTTCAATGGTAATCATGCATGTGCTGATAAGACTACTCCTAGACAACATATGAACAGAAATAAAAATGTTAGATCAAAGACTGCTAGTCCTCCTCATGTTAGGAGAGAGACATTTGTACCAAAGCCTAAACAAAGTTTTACTAAGGCTGTTTACAAGGTCAAATGTCCAATCAGTGAAACAAATGTTATTGCTGCTAAAAAGACATGGATACCCAAGATGAAATCAAAGATTGTCAAAGCTGTTTATAGGGTTAAATGTCCAGTCCCCTTGAAAAATGTTGTTATGAAGATTAAGAATGTTGTTTTGCCTGACAAAGGCCAATACTTCAAATATTTCGGACCCAATCAAATTTGGGTCCCAAAAAGGGTTTAACTGTTTTGGTATTGTAGGGTGTGTAACAGGTACATCGTGTTATGTGGATTCTGGACAGTGGATGTTCAAGGCATATGACCGAAGATAGAGCCCTGCTATCAAGAGTGGTGACGGTATCTGGCCAAGTGGTTTATCCCTTGGAGACAACAGCAAGGGTATGACCTAGGGTCAAGGCTATTCAATAGCTAAGGAATGTTGTCAGTAATAAAGCATCTTTTACTAGATGAAGAGCCTACTGTTCGAGGATTAAGGAAAGAGAACTTATCTGTAGCTGACATGGAATCTCAGTCAAAGGTGAAGTCAACAAGGTCAAATATAAAGCTTCATCAGACAGGAGTTCAGCTATGACATAAGGAGCTCTCTCACCTGAATGTCATATCAAGAGATTCTTTCCTGGAAATCGAATCAGTAAAGAAGACTGCCTCATCTAGAATTAAAGTAAATTGAAATTACGAGGCATGTCATAAAGGGAAGTCAAAACGAATCACACAGAAGTTCTACATCAAAGAAAAATATACTTAAGTGGTGATGACTGATGACTTCTCTCCACAAACAAGTTGTTGTTCAGACAATCTGAAGACAAGACACCACTGATGGTGATTGATCACATCTTAAACCCTGATCCGTAAGAATTTTAGGAAGACCCCATAAGTATGAAGGAAATTGTTTTGCAATGATAAATCGAAAGTGAGCATCATAGCAATCAGCTAATGCTCAATAGGATAATTTCCTTGGTTACTTGGTGGAGTCAACAGCCTACAGGGTGTTTGTTATTAATCAACAAAAGGCGATTGAAAGTCTTAGTGATGTTCAACGACTTCTAGCTCCCAGCTGTCAATGGTAATGATGATTCAGATCCAAGTAATATCAATATTGAGAATCTTCATGTAAACCCAGCAACAGCTTAGGGGGAGCAAAAGAAGGATCATCTAGTCAACTCAACACCACACTGAAAGTCAAAGGACACTATGAGAACATGTCTGCCAAGACAAAGAGTGTTGACTCAATTAACTCTTTGTTCTAGTTCTTAGTGTTTCTAATGGTGGAAGTAAAAGACTAGCAGAGCTTCAAGTACCAATGATTATTTCTTTAGTTTTCTTTTAGAAGAAACTAAGAAAGCTTCAAAAGCTCTGGAAGATCCAGATTGAGTGATTGCAATGCAAGGTGATCTCAATCAGTATAAAAGGCAGATTGAAGGGAAGCTGGTATCCAGACCAAACAACAGACTGTATTTGGTATAAGGATTACCATAAGTTTAACTGGATGTCAAGGCATTGTTATGAGGGACAAGGCCAAACTGGATGCTAGGTTACAATTTGATCAAACAATATATTTGATAAGAAGCACCAGTGACAAGACTTGAGGATATCAGGCACCTGCTGCACATTCAAGATTATAATGGACATCTAGACCTACTGAATCTGGATGCTAGAGGAATGTGAACAAGTGCACTCCTGGTTGGTGAGTTAATTGAAGATCTCTACAGGTTAGTATAAACTGGTATCATCACTCAAGCAAGCATGGAAGACATGGTATGACACCCTAACTATAATTTAATATTTGATATCAATCTTTAACAGTTGGTATCTTTTAACAATTGGTGTTATATTTATAGAACTCTTTACATCATTAGGCACAAACATTATTAACATATATGTACAATGATATCTTGATTATATTATATGTTGGTCTACTAGCTATAAATTGATATTAAGATATTTGCTGTTTTGATGTTGGTAAAGTTGCAGTTCTTTTGATTTACTTCAGTAAGCCAAAAGAATGATGACAATAAAAATAAGTCAAGGATCTTTTGATTCTATTCAGAAGATTCTAGACCTATCAAGACTACATACCAACAAATCACTATAGCTGGCTTTTGACCTATTAGCTTGGACCTAACAAGTTGGCAATAAAAAATCTTTAGATGGACCCAGATCTTAGGAAATGGTACTCTAGAGATATTTGACCCAACAAGTTCAGGATCTACTAATTAGGACCTAATCAGGCTATAGAGGAATCATCAGCTCATTATCTTATTCAATTGCTAATAGATTACTTACACACATATTTTATTCTCAATTATGCAAATGTGCATGGTCCCAAGTGGATTCTTGAGAATCCATTCTTTTAGTTATTACACTTGATTTTTAGATGTCGTAAGTTGGACCCAAATCTACGGAGATGGTACCCTAGAGACATCAGTTCTGACATGTTTTGCTACATAGAGACAGATCAAATGAGTTGTACGAAAGTAGAAGAACACAAGGAATCAATTTCATCTCCAACAACTCTGTGGAACACTCAAGGACTAAGCAACTTGCATAAGGTATCAATTATTTCGAGAGCATGTCTTTAATTAAGAACAACTTGCAGACACGTTTACTGAATCACTTGATGAAATTAATTTTTCAAGATTGGTTTGTGAACTTGGGATTTTATTAATGCTATATGATTGTAAATCCCATCTGTTAAGTAATTCTTAAGTAAGCTCACAAGTATTCAATTGTCTATATTGAAAGGACATGTGAACTTATTTACATCCAGACCTCACACTGAAAATTATCTGTTGAATGATTGCCATGTGTATAATTGCAATATATTTTAGTGGTGATTATTTAAGGATAATTTAAATACTTAAATGCTAAAATCTAACTCATAGAGATTTAGTATTTAATTATTTAATTATTTATTTTGATTTATATGGGTTACGGACTTGAAGCAATTCAATTTAGTATTTGCTCTGTACCTTATATTTATTAAAATAAATAAACAACATAACTAATTTGGACCTAATCTGTATTGGTCTTTAATTAGTTGTGAGATGTTAATTCTAGTGAATTTTATCAATGCTCCATTTTCAGAAATTCACTATAATTAATATCATGGTTCTAACAATTGGTTGTATTAAAATTTTGACTTATATCAGTTAATGATATTTAGTTAGAATTCTATTTACTAACTAATTGTGAGATATATTGGTATGTGTGAAATTACTTAGAACTCCTCTAAGTAATCATTGTTATATCTTTTACAATTCACTCATATTATTATACATGGTATAAAAATTCTCTAAGTAGAACTATGGATATTGTAATATCTAAAGTTACCATAGTTCAATTACTTTGAATAATTTTTATGCTTATTTGCAAGCTTCAAATCACTTTGATAATAAATGTTTTATACTATGGATCAAGGTGTATTGGACTTAGAATATTATTTCTAAGATTGCAGACAAGACAGTCTTGGTAACCAAGTTTTATTTTTAGAACCAAGGTTGTCTACCAACAAACAGTTGTTAGGAGTTAACAATTGTTATTATCGAGGAGTTGCCTTAAAGTCATAAGTTTAAAATGTTAATGATGATAATTATCCAAGTGATAGTGGTGGAAACAATTTTAATATTGGAGATACCCATGTCATTGGAAAAGAATCATCAAATCAAGCTGGCAATAACTCGAAGGAAGGCAACAAAGGATCAACTAGTCAAACACAACATCACAATGAAGAACAAGGCGATTCATCAAGATCTAACCTTCTCGGACAGTCTATTTGGAATAAAGCTGATCATTGGTGATCCAGATGTTGGAGTAAGAACTAGAAGGGCTTCTCAGAATCAAGGTATAGAATCTAAGGAATCTGAGATAGTACTTGCTGATCCTGAACAACAAGAAGCATGGAAGCTGGTGCCCAGATCTAAGCACCAAGTAAATGGTATGACATTCTTTCTAAATTCTTACTTGTTATCTTTTTAAAAGAATTGTCATAGTCATTTTATTGTTATACTCCATGGTTTTGTATTTTATAATGATAAATTTTCTCTAAAAATATTTTTCTTTAATTCTCAAGTTAGAATTTTTAGGAAACTATTTTTGTTGAAAATGTCATTATTTTAAAAGTCACTTTTCAATATTTGTATTATCTTAATAAGTCATATTTTCTCTTTAAATAATTTTCTAGTAGAAAGTTATTTATTAGGAAATATAATGATTTATTAATTTACTATAAATATATATTGTAAATATATATATAATATTCTATTAAATGTTTTGTAGTGTTTGTCTTTTTGTTATTAATGTTTGATTTCGTAAAAAGGATAACCTATGGTAGTTTTAGTATTTTCTATTTGTATATTTTTAAGTAGTTATATTGTTGTAAATATTTTTGTAAATTATTTTCTTTTATTTCTAATAAAAAAAATTAATTAAAAAAAATCGAATTTTTCTTTTCTTTTTAGTTTTTATGTTATATAATTATTATGTATATTATTTCTTATTTTTGGTATATTCTTTTTCATGTATATATAAATAGTTTGTATAGTTTTTCCAGTTTAGTCACTATACTTTCAAAACTTACAAACAGGTCCCTGTACTTGGTTCTTTTATTGTTCTTCTTATTAACACACACAAAATATGCAGTTTAAGTATAAATCTTTGTTTTGTGATTGCTGTTAACAGATCTTCGTGTTAAAGACTTAACAATTGACCAATGTTGGTATCAAATTGGTATGTGTCTATACAATTGGTTAGGAACTAATGTTTGATTTTCAGGATCTAACAATTGGAAGACAAGACCTATCAAGTGCTAACAATTTCTAATAGTTGGTATCTACCTAAAGCATGATAAAATAGTTTTGTTTGTATTGGTTTAAACATTAACATACATTGATTCGATTAATATTTATTAATTGGATTTTTGCCTCTGTTTTTGTTTTGTAAAACCAGCTCAGGATCTTTAACTTCCTAAATTCAAAATCTCTTTCTACAGCTGTGATTGCTTACATTGTAAATCTTTTGAAATCACAACTGTACATCATTTCTCTTAAGATAAAATGCAATATTTTCTTAGAAAATTTTTCAAATGTTAAAAAATGCATTCTATCTCTATATTGCTCATATTCTGTGATGCAGGTTCATCTACATGAAATGTTGTATTCTCACATGTTTAGTCATAAGGTTGTAAACCCAACAACTTTTATCCCAGACTACAGTCAAACTCAAACACATTCTATCTTACCCCATAAATGGAAGTAACCTATCAGACTAGAGGTCACCAGGGAGTAACTGCACTTGATGCAGCAAACAAGGATGTGTGGGATATTCAGTTGGAGAGTCATTACCTTATACACTATCCAAAATATTTTATATGCACAAAGTGAGATTGCACACACCAAGGATGAATTGACGGAAACCTGTAATCCAACCATTTACGGTTAGGATTATAAGTTAAAGGTTCTTTAATGAATCAAGAGTCTTCACAGACCTCGAGAGAAGGTATTGATCTTAAATGCAAAATTCAACAAGATCATTATCTAACTCCCCAGAGGGAACATCTCTGGATCCTACGGGTAACGGATCCGACATAGGTGCGGATCGGCAACTTGTGAACTATGATTCAGATTTTACCTGATGAGTTTAACAAGGTGATGTCTTCACAGACATTAGAAGGGAATCTTGATCTCAATGCTAAATTTATAGATCATTGTTTACCTTCTCAGAATTCAAATCTGAAAACCCTAAAAAGGGAAATTAGCAACTTGTAGATTATGACTCAGATTCGTCTGACGAGTCCAACGAGGATTTGGGATTTGCGAACTCCCATTGCACCACCACTGACCTCTCTAGAAGGGGCTATGGTGATTTTTCCTTGCAGGTACACTAAAGGATGTTGGAGCAATGAGTGAAACACTAGTGAGCAAGAGTGTAAACACAGAGAGAAGTGAGACACTCAACACAAATGAGTGGAGAGAAGAGTGAAACACTTGTGAGGTACACTAAACACTATCACACACTCATAGTGAGGAAGAAAATGAAACTTCCTTTCTAACAAAGCTTTATCAATTGATTTCAATGTACTCTAACGATTGGTATAAATTGGTAACAATTTGGTATCAACTACTTTGTCAATTAGTTGAATGGAGGATTTCTCAACTAAGGGGGAGAGATATATTGAAAAAGATATACTCAACTAAGGGGGAGAAGTATTGGGGTACAAGTAAAAGAAGAGTGAGTTAGAAAGGGGGAACATTAAAGACTATGCTTAGAATGAGAAGCAAGTCTAGTTACTAAGGGGGAGCCTTAGATGATGAAGCAAAAGAACTTTCAATTTTTTATGAAAGTAGAGATATAAGGAGAATTACATCACAGTACTATTCTATTAGTCTTTCAATGTACTATGTATAAAGGCTAAGTGGAAGAGTAGTAAATTCACCAGAAGTTATAGAAATGGTATTGATTCACCATTGTCTACATAGTAGGAACAGCTGTTTTTCTTTATTGAGAAAAGCTGTGTCAGAAATGGGAAGTGATTGTAAATCAAGAACTGCTGATAATCACCAATGTAAGATGTGAAGGATTATCAGGAAGAGATATGAAGAATCAGAAATGAAGATGAGTTATCTATTAAAGATTAGTTCAGTGCTAGAGGAACAATCATCTATCATTTCATCAATTGAAGATTCTGGAATTGTTAAATCTAAACCAGAGAATTTTTTTTGTATTATTTACTTAGTTCTTAAAAGTTTTATCTTTTTCTTGTTTAAGTGAGGTAGTTGAGTTATCCTCTAGGTATTTGCTTGTTATTGTCTAACAAACAAATAGGGGGAGATTGAAAGGCATATGATGTAGCCTATTTGTATTTCGAGGATAGAACTCAACTTAAACAAGATTGTAATAGTAAATAGTATATAGACTGTCACAAGGAATCTCAGATTGTATTATTTTTTGGAAGAAAAAGATCAAGGTCAATCTACAGACTTGAAGAATTACTACATTGAAAGAAGTTCAGACATCTGATCAAGCCTCAGTGAAGTATTCGTTAAAGAAGTGGATTCATTTAAAGTGATAGAGATTTCAACAGTGACAGAGACAGTACAGAAGAATTAATAGAGAGAGAAGAAAAAGAAAAGAAAAGGAACCAGATTTTAAAGTCAATATATGAAGAACAGTCATTGCGGTTAGTCACTCATGAACCAGACAGTACATCGAGTGTCAACATTAAACAGTGGTTGTTTATCATTAACTTCAGTGGTTCAAGCTATCATGACTAGTATGAGAAGAAATCATTGTGCAAGCAACAGAGGTACTAAATTAATTAACCACAATGGGTTTGCAATCAGGACTGGCTAAGGAATAATCTTTGTGGAGGATTAGATATCAAAGCATGGAAGATCACAAGGATTATGCTATCAAGGAGGTATATTAATTTTATCTTAATTAATTAAGTCATTTGAATTATTTATTTGATAAATTAATTCTATCCGAATTAATTTATTCAGTAAATTATTTAAAAGATTAATTAAGTTAGAATTAATATAATTATGCTGTCAAGGAGGTATATTAATTTTCTCTTAATTAAGTAAGTCATTTGATTTATTTATTTGATAAATTAATTCTATTGGAATTAATTTATTCAATAAATTAATTAAAAGATTAATTAAGTTGGAATTAATATAATTATAAAAAGACTTCATATTAATTGTCTTTTAATTAAATTAAATTAGTTGGCTAATTTATTTTATAAATTAATTCAATCAGAATTAATTTATTCTTTAAATTAATTAATTAATTAATTAAATCAGAATTAATATGAAAAAGAAATAGTTATTTAAATGATTTTTATAAATCATTTGATTAATTATAAGCTGAAAAATATGATAATATAACTATCAAATGATAGTTATACCGATAGTCATATTCAGTTCAAAGTGTGACAGTCATATTCAGTTCAAAAGCTGACAGTCATATTCAGTTCAAAAGCTGACAGTCATATTCAGTTCAAAAGCTGACAGTCATATTCAGTTCAAACTGGATAGTCATATTTCATTCAAGAGGACAGGCTGGATAGTTATACCGATAGTTATATTGGACTGGATAGTCATACCGAAAGTTATATTTAAAGAGACAGTCATATTACATTCATTCGATAGTCATACCGAATGTCATATTAGTGTTAACTGATTGTTATATCAGTTAAAACAAAGCAATATGACTATGGCTGTGTTATATAAAGCAGCAGAATGCAGAAGAACTGAAGACAGTCGATCATAACAGAAGAAAAACACAGCAGCCTCCATTTCTATCTCTCTCTCTCAAGCAAGAACAAATTAATTCCTAGAAAATCAAGTTCATCTCCTTTGTAATATTTTATCCGGTGGAACTTGATTATTTGTGATTCTTGTACTACTAGCGAATTAAGTTTCCTAGTTCACAAATTGATATCGTGATTTATTAACTAAATCAGCTGTTAAACTAGTGTATTTGTGTGTTTTGTTTCTTATGTTATGTATGCAAACTTCTGAATTCTGATGGTGGGATTCTGGATGCATGCCTTGTTTTAATTTATTATTGTATGCAACTCTGTAGTTGAAAACATATTTGCCACTTACCAGGACAGAAAGAACTGACAATGATGTGAATTATATAAGTTTCCTATTAATTTTAAGTTAGTGTTTTATGAATTTCTAAAAAATTGATTTTTTTTTATAATTCGGTTATTTTATTCGGTATTCGGTTTTAACAGAAATAAAAATTTCGGTTCGGTAAAATATCCGAAATTATTTCGGTTTACTAATCGGATATGGTTTTTAGCTTATTCGGTATTTCGGTTTTCGGTAATTCGGTTCGGATATAACCGAATGCTCAGCCCTAGTTATTGGACCTACTTTTGCCACTTTAAAGGTGGCAAATCAATAATCAACTTTTATAACTAATTTTTTAAGTATGTACCCCTTCTGTCTTTAGTTACATGCCCATTTTGATTTTCTGTGAAACATGTTGTTCAATTTTTGATTAAATATTAAAAATTAGAAATTTATAAATTTAAATTTTTTTTAAAGTTACATCTTAAAATATACTATAATCATTTTTTATTAATATTTATAAAATTTAATCAAACTTTGGTCAATTTGACCGGTAAAAAGTTAAAATGGAATGATATTTAGGAACAAAGGGAATACCAATCATTTACCCCCACTGTTTGGTACTCCCTCCGATAGTACACATTTAAATTCTTTGACTTTTCTACACATTTAAGATTCTTTGACCGCATAGTTAAACAATAATTTTTTAATTTTTTTTTGTTAATAAAAATATATAATTAAACTTTGATTTACGAAAAGAAAATTTTAAAATTAATAATTCTAACCATTCGATCAAAACACTTAGAAATGAGTGTAAAAAAGTCAAATAACTAATATTACAAAATAAAGTAAGTAGTTATATGGTATGAGAATTACGTTGACAATGTAACTATGTTTTACGATTTTAATTTTTCTTTTCTAATTTCTTATTTATTGCAGGAGGATTTTCTTGAAAAATTGCGTGATCACATCGCAACTTTATCGGAAATTACAAGTCTGCAAACTATAACATGAGCTAAGGTACCACTGATCAAATTCACTATCCATGGGACCTCTATTGACATTTGATGCACGAGAGTAAAGCTACAAACAATACCAAAGAAAGAGGTGAATCAATTAAATACAACTCATTTTTTTAACTTCTAATGATGACTTGACTAACATTCATTTAACGCCAAATTTGCAGGAGATCGAGTTTTTTAATTTGGAGCCTCAAGATGAGTGTGGCAAACTTTCTCTTTCTTCACTTTTGCTAAATGATGCTCTCTCCCGGATCATTCCACCTATGGAAAGGTATAATCACATGTTACTTTTACTTGAATAGTCTTGAGCATGCACTTACAATTCTTTTTTTCATGTTCATAGATTTAGAAGTGGAGCTAAATTGATAAAATTTTGGGTAAAGAGAAAAAATTTGTATGAGAATATGATATGTTACATGGGTGGCGTGCATTGATGGTGTTATTCGCGTGTATCTTCAAACTCCACCCTCAAGCACCGTTGATCTCGATGCTCACAATTTTTTTTGAGAGGTATTCTAAACAAGAATTGGCCGGAATCGATTCTTTTTTGAGTGCAACTGAAAGACATATGACTCAGCCTATTTGTAGTTCGAGGATCCTAATCTAATTAAACTAGATTGTAATAAATATCAACTTTCACAGGAATCTCAAAAGATGATAGCTGTCAGAAGAAAAATCAACAAGTCAATCTATAGTTTTGATGTTTTACAATGGAAGAAGATTCAGTTATCTGATCAAGCCTCAAGGTAGCATTGAAACACATGGATTCATTTAAGGGACAGAGATTTCTATAAGTGATAAGAAACAGTATCAGTACCGAATGATTGAAGAGAGTGAAGAATAGAAAAAGACCACAGTTTAAAGTCAAGATGAAGAACAGAGATTGGAGTTAGTCGTTCATGAACCAGACAGTACATCGAGCGTCAACATCGATCCAGTGTATGTTCCTTATTATAATTACGTGGTTCACAGTGAAGTATTGACTATTAAAGGATTTGTATTAATTCTACTTTAATTAATTAAATCAAATAATTAATTTAAATAAATAAATTAATTCTATCAGAATTAATATATTTATTAAAGTAATTATTAGATTAATTAAATCAGAATTAATATGAAAAAGAAATAATTATTTAAATGATTTTTATAAATCATTTGATTAATTATAAGCTGCAAAATATGATAATATAACTATCAAAGGATAGTTATACCGATAGTCATATTCAGTTCAAAGTGTGACAGTCATATTCAGTTCAAGTGTGACAGTCATATTCAGTTCAAGTGTGACAGTCATATTCAGTTCAAAGTGTGACAGTCATATTTAGTTCAAACTGGACAGTCATATTTCATTCAAGGAGATAGTAATACCGAATGTTATATTGGATTGGACAGTCATATCTCATTCAAGGAGATAGTCATACCGAAAGTTATATTTAAAGAGACAGTCATATTACTTTCATTGGATAGTCATACCGAATGTCATATTATTGTTAACTGATTGTTATATCAGTTGAAACAAAGCAATATGACTATGGCTGTGTTATAAAAGGCAGCAGAATGCAGAAGAAGAAAAATCAGTCGAACATAACATCAAGAAAAATACAGAGCAGCCTATATCTCTCTCTCTCAAACTCAAGAACACTTACAAATTAAATTATGTAAATTCAAGTTCATCTCAGTTGTAATATTCTATCCATTGGAACTTGGTTACTTGTGATTCTTGTACTACTAGCGAATTAAGTTTCCTAGTTCACAAATTGATATCTTGATTTTTATTAACTAAATTAGCAAAGTTCATGTTGAATTTTCTAATTAGTTATTAATTACTTGATAATCATTTGGACGGATTTTGTAACACCCATCAAGTTAATATATTGTAATTTCGAGAAAATGATATAGATTGTATTCAACCCCCCCCCCCCTTCTACAATCTTATCGGACCTAACAGCAACGGTGTATGCAAGGGGAAGGGGGGATCTACTCATGCCAATTCAAAAATCGGGGAGCACTACCTTCTTACAATCAAACATTCGGAAAACTACTATGCAGAGGATAGTTGATGCTCTCACTGGCATCTTCTATTATCGAGGTATCTTTCAACTTTTCCTACTAATTTATTTATTTAATTATTTTTTGAACGACCTACCAATTTATGAAAACCAATTTATGAAGTGGGTAAGATGTTATATAGGTACGAGTGTCAGTATCAAAGACATTTTCTATATCTACATTTATATATGTATAGATTATTAGATGTATCGATTATTATCACCTAGGAAAATAAGTATTAGCTGCGTAATTTGTTTTGTTTTTATAAACCAGGGTTTCGATAGTATTCATCAGTTATCTCTCCCCTCATGTCGATTATTTGATCGTTTCAACTATGGAAAAGCATATGGCCGCTTCTTGAAAATTCGGTTTCCATTGTTGGAAGAAACGATCAAGTGGCATTGGAAGATTGGACTGGATTTGTCCAATCCCGATTCCCTGATCTTATGAATAAGGTAAGTATTTTATTTTTGCATATTCATAACCTGTCAATAAAGCTCTTTTGGTAATATAATGTATTTGGTTGTATTTGATGAAGTTGGAGGCTATGGCCACAATGTACAATCGAACACAGACCGAATATAGTGATGAAAGGAGTACAGTGCTCAACAAGGTCTATCTCTGGTGGGTCATAACGGAAGGTGTAGGCAAGCTATCAGAAGAGGAACAACAACTTATCCTATCAAATGTGGCGAAATCTTGGAAACGGAACCTATGCAAGTATGGATGCCAGGATGGTCGATTCCGTTTGTCCTTTGTGCTAGCTGATTGCTTTGAGAAATATATTCCAATATAACTTGCTTCAATACTGTTTATTTACAATCTAAGAACTGTATCATAGCCTACTTTATTATTTGGTTAAATCTTTGAATCCATTATAATCTACAGTTATGGACATCGATCATGCTTAAATATAATCCAATATTATTACTTAGGTGCTACCAAATCTCATAAATATTGATGGTTTCTTTCTCTGAGATTATATTTGTCTTAGGTAGATGATAGTGCTAGTTTCCCAAACTCGTCTTAAGGCTCCAGATCAAATAACTGTATCTCCTGGAAAGGGTTATATTGTAGCACCCCATACTTTATTTTAGAGATAATGGTTATTTTTTAGGCTCGATTGTCATGTGATTGTATTGTAACCAGCTTTTTGCGTCAAAATTATTAAATTTAGTATTTATTGAAATTTATAGAGATTCAATTTTTGATTTTTACTTATGACTTATGAGTTTCAATTTATGCATTTTCTTTTTAAAATCGAGAGTAAGATTTATCGAATTTAAAAAATACGTTGAATTCAATGACGATGTCTAACATTTTGAAATCGGGTCTCTCGTCAAGTTTTTTTTGTTAGAAATAACCATTTCATAAATAAATTTTTATCGAAATATAATATTCGTATAAGATGATTCTTTTCATTTAAGAAAGTTTATCATATAGCCAAAAGACATGTTCATTGTACCCAAATGATTAGACAATAAAACCTTAACATATAAAAAGAGACCATACGATTGGTTAAAACAATTACAATAAAAATTGAATGTTGAAAGTAAGATAAATTTAATTGCATGACTAAAAAAAATAATCTTCAAATAACTCAATATATGTATGTTTACATAAACATTGACTTTTTCGTAATTTGTCCAAAACCTTAGTTCAAGGCAACTGGATGTCTGTCCATCCCTTGATCGGTGCTATACTCAAAAATCACAAAAGACAACAAAAGTCTCAAAAATCTGTTTGTAACGATTTGATTTAGAGTTCTGAAAATATCGAAGTACAAAATCAACGTATCAACCAAAATGAATCCCTTTGGTAAGACATACAACTAACTTACAGATTAACTTTTATCTGAAATAATAATCACCTCAAATGACACTAAATCGTCATTAACGACATATAATAACCATCGTAGATGGTCAAATTGTTTAATTAATAACATGTATAATTTAAAACTAATAAAAAATCTTAATTTAAATGTGTTGTTGATAAAATTCAAGCTTTGGACCTATAATTAATAGATTAGTTTAGAAAAAAAATTATTAATATTAAATATAATGGTTATCATCTTTTTACTAAAAATTTAATAATCATTAATTTTTTATGGTTAAATCATGAACTAAATTATAATCTTATTTTCCTACTATAATTTAGTATAGATATAGATTTATTATCGATAGAATTGACCTATGATACCAGATGTATAGTATCGTTTCATTCTTCTTTATCTATACTTTAAAGTCGAAACATTGAAATTTGTGGTTTTGGTTTGCAGTACGGTTATCCTAATTATTAAACTAAAGTTTAGTTTTCGGTACGATTATCTTAATTATTAAAATAAATTATATCTTATATATAATTGGTGTAAGAAGGTTTACATGGTATGATTTGGTCGTCAAGGGCATATATCTCATTTCTAAAATATTATTAGTATTCAAATTTTTAAATAATATTAGATAAAAATTAAAAGTATTATTAAATTGTACAACTTATTTCAAAAATTATGAACTGGGTTTATAAATATTATTTTGGAACTTTTCAGAAGAATATCAAATTAATTATATACAGTATGATAAAGCTATTGAGTAAACAAAATATAAAATTTTAAAAATTTTAAAATTATATCCTTCTATTCTATACTATTATAAGCAAACTAGGGTATATTTGATTGGTTGGTAGTTTGGTCACTTTATTTGGTACACTCAATAATAACCATTAGATTTTAAGATAAATAAATGAGAGCCGTTGGGTCTAATGCAAAAAAAATATTCTTTCTCTAATATTTAAAATACTTTTATGGTTTCCAAGTTTGAATCCCACCAAAAACATATATCTATCAAACATATATATTATTTTATAAACTACTCTAACGAATTTAAGAATCAATTCCCGTCAACAACATATTATTAATTAAAACACTGTCGTTAAAAATACTATCAAACTTGTATTATAATATTTTATTATCTTCTACAATTTATTTTCCTCCTAATTAAAAAATATATATGAACATGAGATTTAAAAAGTTAAAAATATATTTTAATAATAAAAATATATATACAACTTAAAACTTTAATAATAAGATATAATTTAAAAAATTTACAAGCAACCATGCACCGCACGGGTTATAAGCTAGTATATAATAAGCATAAGAGGGATCTTATCCATAATTTTCGTCACTGTACTACCAAATTAATCTCAACCGCCGATCTAATCTTTTTAAAAATAGACGATCAAGATTATATCATATTAAGAAGAAAATTATAATCTAAAAATGATATTATTAAAAAAAGATTGTATTAGAATTGAATTTCGAAAGGAAAATTATACTATGAAAAGGAGGCCTAGCTAACGAGAGCAATCTTTCTAAATTAAAAAAGGATATAATTGAATAAAATTTATTTTTTATTAAAATTATAAAAAAAAATTATATTTACTATTTGTGTTCTATATCAAGATCTAAAAAACAAATTTGGATGATTTTACAGCACACGCGAAGGTTATAAAATTATCTTTAATTTAGGGATGATTTAACAATTATTATTGAAATGGAAACACTCGAAATCTCAATTCAGTGTAGAAGACATACATTGATAATCATATTCAATGTAGAAAACCAAATTATATATGATTTAAATCATTGACATTCACTTTTTCGTCTTTCAGTATAAATATACTTTTTAGTTTACAATATTTTTTTTTGCTAGATTCAACATTTTTCATCAATTTATTTCATGATCTAACGGTTCTTATTTATTTTGTCATACAGAATACCATATTACCGGCTACCAAATTTATTATTAAAACTGTATTTTGTTGCTAGTATAACTATCTTCAAATAATAAGAAGGGCATTTTGATAATCAAAACGAAATATAAGTAGATTTCATAAATCGAATAAAATTTTTAACGTAAAAAATAGTCAATTTCTTCTCTTGTTTTATATGTAGTTTTAATTGCAAAATAATTTTTAAACCATCACTAAATTAAAGATTATTTTGTTAATTTCATGTAGGCTGTAAAATCGTCAAAATCAAATTTTAAGAATTCAATATATAACGATATTCTATGCTCTCACAGTAAATGTCAGATAAGCTTTGAATGGCGATGGAGAGAGAGAGAGAGCGCGAACCGTCCAATTTTCAAATTTGAATTCAATCGGAAAACAACTGATAACGGACACTTGCAATCCAACATCGGGAAAGAGAGGAGCAAAGAAGGATCTAGATGGTGACCACATACTGGGAGATTTCATTGAAGCATACGTAGACGTGGTGGACATAGAAGTTATTCAAAGGTACAGAAAGGGGGAGAAGCAAGCATTAACGGACGCTTTAAATCAAATCCATTAGAGAAGTTTGAAGAATGGGCAAGGTTCAATAACAGAGAAAGAATCAACTAAGGGTTCAAGACATACTGATCAGAAGAAATCATACGCGGAAGTCACCAGGGGAAACAACAAGATTATTGAATCTGAATGGACACTGGTTACAGCAAAGAAGAGTCAAAAGCGAATTAAAGGACTAAATGGTTCCTCTGGCAAAGGTAATGTGTTAGAAAGCACTATTTTCTTAGTAAACATTCCTTTAGAAGCTAAAGCAAATACGTTGTGGAGCTTCTTCAAGCGTTGTGGAGAAATCAGAGATATCATTCTTCCCAAAAAGAGAGATAAGAATAATAAAAGAATTGGTTTTATTAAAACCCAATCAGACTTCGAAGCAGGGAGAATCATAAATAATGCTAAGGAATTGGGTGGCTGGGGCAGAAGGATCTTCATGTCAATAAATCAGAGTACTCAACAAGCAAAGAAAGAGATAGGTAGCAAGACTCCATTGGGAGAGAGGCCGCAAAATGTTCCAATGTCTATTGGTAAATGGAACCAAAACAAAGAAGAAAGAAGTAATACTAACAAAGAGAAAGAAGATATCAGTACTAAAATGTTTGAATACATTGAGGCGGAGACTGATGGGAAAATAGAGGAAGGATTATTTGAAATTTTAGTGGCATTCTCCTGGAAAGAAGAAACATCAGATTTGTTACAAGAAAGTATCAATAATGCAGGAGTGAAGGATCTCATAGTAGTGGGATTAATAGAAAGGAAATTTCTTTTGAGAAATGAAGGACAGGAAGATTGGGGTGAAGCACGATTAAGTAGTTTGGATCAATGGTTTTCAAAAGTTAGGAAGTTTACGGAAGATGACCTTATCCTTCCGAGAACTGCCTGGATTGAGTGCTTTGGTTTGCCAATGAACGCCAGGTTGGAGGAAAACATGAAGGCTTTCACGAGAAAATTCAGAGAATGGATTTCATGGTCTTACCAAGTGGATGAAAGTAATACTTTTGTTAATCCTTTGGTTTGTGTAGCAACCACAAGATGGGACAAAATCAAAAACGAGTTTAAAGGGAATAATAAAATAATATGACAGATATATATAAGTAGTTATTAACAAATCATATCATTTAAAAATTTAACTTACAAAATTCATATCATAAAAAATTATTCAAATTATTGAAAAAATCATATAATATTAAAGAATATCCGTGTATCGCACGGGTTTTAAGCAAGTATCTATACTATATTATAAAAGACGAAACATTAAAAATTTTGGTACGGTACGGTACTTACCATATTTAATTATTTTACTTTAATGCCCTATTTTACTTAATTATAAAAAAACAAAACACAATCTTTTCACAAAATATTACACGGAGTTTTCCCAACACTTACCCTAAATAATAAGTAACTAATTAGCATAAGTAACGAATTACCTTTTTCAACTATTACCTTTTCGGGTTAAATCTCAAAGTGCTCATTGAAGTGGAAGGCTGGTATCAAATTGCTCACTCTAGTTATCGGCATCTCATTTGAATCATTAAAGTCATAATAAATATCAAATGGATACCTTTAAAATATACTCGAAAAACAAAAATAATTTTTCATTGATTTCTACATATTTTTCTTGAATGCTTCCATAACCAAACGAAAGGTTAATAATTCTAGTATTTCTGATAATATATTTAGATTTTTAAAAATTCACTTACTATTTATTTTTAATTTTATTGTCATTTTCCTTGTTTTAATTAAAAATAAATAGTAAATAAACTTTTTAAATTCTAAATATATTATTAAAAATACTAGAATTATTAACCTTTCGTTTGGTTATGGAACCATTCAAGAAAAATGTGTAGAGTCAATAAAAAATTATTTTTATTTTTTGAGTATATTTTAAAGGTATCCATTTGATATTTATTATGACTTTAATGATTCAAATGAGATGCCGATAACTAGGGTGAGCAATTTGATACTAGCCCTCCACTTCAGTGAGCACTTTGAGATTTAACCCTTACCTTTTCTAACTTTTCTAACTAAGATCTCTTATTTCCAAAAATAGGGTCATTCTAATTAATGAAATAAACTTATAATATTAGAATTACTAATAACTAACTGATTACCTTTTTTCAACTAAAATATAATATCTTTTCTATATTTTATAACTAAAATATCTCATTTTCAAACTTTATTTTTTACTTAATTATTCTTACTTAAATATTTATTATTGGTAAAAACATGTAGTTCTATTTTATAAAATAAAATAACGATATTATAGTTCATAATAACTAACCAATTACCTTTTTCAACTAAAACACATTATCTTTTCTAACTATTTTTATTAGAACATCTCATTTCCAAAATATCACGGGTCATTCTATTTAAGGAAATAAAATAATAAAATTATAATTACTAATAATTAATTGATTACCTTTTTCAGCTATAACCTAATATCTTTTCTATATTTTCTAACTAAAATATCTCATTTTAAAACTTTTTTTGTACTCAATTATCCGTACTTAATTATTTATTATTGGTAAAAATATGTTAACTTTTATATTTTTTTAATAACTAATTAATTTAATTTTTAGGTAAAACAAGTCTTCTTTTATATTCTATTTAATTATTTTACATTATTATTCATAATTATTTTACTTAATTATAAAAAAACAAAATACAATATTTTCTCAAAATATTACACAGGTCTTCCCAACACTTAGCCTAAATAATAAGTAACCAATTACCATAAGTAATCAGTTACCTTTTTAAGCTATTATCTTTTTTAACTTTTCTAACTAAAATTTCTTCTTCCAAAAATATGACCGTTCTAATTAATAAAATAACGAATAATATTATAATTACTAATAAGTAACCAATTACCTTTTTCAGTTAAAACACATTATATTTTCTAACTTTTTGTGACTAGAACCTCTCTTTCCCAAATATATTACGGGTCATTCTATTAATAAAATTACAATTACTAATAACTAATTGATTACCTATTTCAGCTAAAACTTAATATCAATGCTATACATTCTAACTAAAATATCTCAATTTCAAACTTTTTTCTCTTACTTAATTATTCTTACTAAAATATTTTATTATTGGTAAAAATATGATAACTTTTCTATTTTTTTAATAACTAATTAATTTCATTTTTAGGTAAAATACGTCATCTTTTATATTCTAAAAATTTTACGAGCAATTATATTTAATAAAATAAAATAATATTATCATGATTACTAATAACTAACAAGTTACATTTCCAGCTAAAACACGATATCCTTTATATTTTATCTTACTAAAACCTTTTCTTTTCCAATAATATCACGAATAATTGTATTCAATAAAATAATATCATAATAATTAAAAATTTACTAATTAATTTTTTTCAGCTAAACGCATCACTTTTGTATATCTTTTAACTAAAATTTTCCTTTTTAGAAATAATATAACCAATATATTTAGACATATATATGTAATTATTATCCAATCATATCATTTAAAAATTTAACTTATAAAATTCATTCAAATTATTGAAAAAATCATGTAATATTAAAGTAAATCCGTGCATCGCACGGGTTTAAAGCTAGTGTGTGTGTGTGTATATATATATACTATTATATAAAATCCGAAACATTAAAAGTTTGGTTGGTTGGTTGGTCGGTCGGTCGGTACGGTACCCGTTGATTTTACTTATTTATCCTTACTCAATTACAGATCTATTAACTAATCAATTTCCTTTTTCAGGTTACACATATTATCTTTTCTATTTTTCAAGAACTAAATAATTTCCTTTTTCAGGTAAAATACAATATTTTTATATTTAAAATTTTTTATAAAATAAAAAAAAACCGTGCATCGCACGGGTTTTAGGCTAGTATCTATGCTATAATAAGCGAAAGGGGGTATAATTTGTAGTTTGGTTACCCCTATTTTTGGTTATCCCCTTATTTTTGGTTATCCTCATTCACAACTGTTAGATCTTCAATTTAAATAGATCATGACTATTGGATACAATAATACTAAAAGTTGAAGGTCTAAGGTTCGAATCCCGCCAACAACATTTTAATATAAAATTAATACTAGATTATGTTATATAGAAAGGTTGAAGGTTCGATTCCCACCAACAGCATATTAATTTAGATTTAATACTAAACTAGAAATAATGTTTAAAATATTATATATACTAAACTATAAATACATTTAAAAAAAATAAAAATAACCCGTACTTTGCACGGGCTATAAGCTATATACCCTTAAAAAGGATTCCGTCCCCGGAATCTAACTAAACTAAATACTACATTCATCAAGGAACACCCATTTTTTTTACTAGCAAAATTAACATAAATTCACGGATGAGTTGTTCATGTCTGCCTTCACATTAGATCATCCACTCAAATAGATCATGACTATTAGATACAAGAATACTAAAAGTTGGAGGTTTAAGGTTAGAATCCCGCCAACAACATTTTAATATAAAATTAATATTAAATTATGTTATATAAAATGGTTGAAGGTTCGATTTCCATCGAAAACATATTAATTTAGATTTAATACTAAAAAGAATATGTGTCCTAGCTTTGAAAAACACTCATCTATACTATATTATAATAAGCGAAAGGGGGTATAATTTGTAGTTGGTTACCCCCTTATTTTTGGTTATCCCCTTATTTTTGGTTATCCTCATTCACAACCGTTAGATCTTCAATTCAAATAGATCATGATTGTTAAATACAACAATACTAAAAGTTGAAGGTCTAAGTTTCGAATCCCGCCAACAACATTTTAATATAAAATTAATACTAGATTATGTTATATAGAATGGTTGAAGGTTCGATTCCCACCAACAGCATATTTATTTAAATTTAATACTAAACTAAAAATAAATGTTTAAAATATTATATATACTAAACTATAAACAAATTAAAAAAAATAAAAATAACCTGTGCTTTGCACGGGCTATAAGCTAGTTATTATAGTTTACAAACTGGACAGAACTGCCCGCAAAACAGTCATGAGTTCATGACCTGACCGGTGACCCTGCCTAGAATCATTTAGGAAAAAATGGTTACATTTTATTTTACTACTAATTCGTTTGGCAGTAGTATATCAAACTAAAGAATTAGATTATTTTTATTAAAATAAATAAAAAGACGTCCGAACTTTCTACTTTCTTGCTAGTAAAGGGTCAACTGGCAAGAAACATGAAAATAAGGAAAGAGAAAACAAAAAAAAACCTAAAAATTATTATATATATATAAAAGTTTAAAATTTTGAATTCTTCCAACATATTAAAAATAATGTTTATAATATTACATATACTAAATAATAATTAAATTAAAAAAAATTAAAAGTAACTCGTACTTTGCATGGACTATAAGCTAGTAATTATAATATTATCATTTAGTTTAATTAAATAGAACTCACTTTAGTAGTTTGAGAAGGAGATATTTTAATTAGATAGAATGCAAAATATTATATGTTTTACTAGAAAATGGGAAATTAATTGGTTACTGAAAAATAAAAAATATAATATGTTTCACATGAAAAATAAAATTGATTAGTTATTGGTACTTATAATATTAATATATTCAATTCAGTAGAATTATGGTTTAAAAAAAGAAGTTAACAAATAAGGGAGGGACTAAAGTGCAAGTGTCATATATAAGTACCGATTTTCTTTAAAATAATATGATTTTTTCTTTAATTTTAATTAAATTTTTTAAGATATGAATTTTGTGGTTTTAAATTTTTAAATGATATGATTTGATAATGATTACATAAGTGTTGACCGTGATATTTTTAGAAAATGTGGAATTTAGTTAGAAAATATAAAAAAGATAATATGTTTTAGGTAAAAAAAAGTGTGAAAGGAAATTGATTAGTTATTAAAGATAACATATTTTACATGAAAAGGGAAATTGATTAGTTATTAGTAATTATAAATAATTAAGTAAGGATAATTAAGTAATACTATAAATTATTAAGTGAGGGTAATTAAGTAATGATTATAAAAAATTGAGTAAGGGTAATTAGGTAAACACACGTAGTACCGTACCAACCGACCAAACTTTCAATATAATATAGTATATAAATAGTATAATATTTATTTTAATATTATGGTAAAAATATTGTAATTTTTATAACCCGTGCGATGCACGATTTTTTTAATATAATAAAATTTTATTTAATTTGTCATTAAAAATTCTAAGACATGAATTTTGTAGGCTTATATAATTTTTATTTAATTTATGTTTGAAAATTTTAAGCTATGAATTTTGTAGACTTAAATTTTTAACTAATATGATTTCATAAAAATATTTACATACTAGCTTATAACCCGTGCAATGCACGGGTTTCTTGTATTATATTATAAATATTTAATGTTATAATTATGTTTTTGTATGATCATTATTTTTAATATATATTAATACACTCATTATACATATTATATTAATGTTTCCTTATTATTAACAATGTATACAATTTTTAATATATTTTATTAATAATTGAGAAATATGATGTGATATTTTTGGGTATATATCAATGATTGTAAGATTTGTTGTAAATTAAATGGGTAACGTGTTTTAATTATAAAGGAAATATTAATGATCGAAATATATTATACGTTTGATGTTTTTAGGTGTTTATAAAAGGTAATATGTTTAACTAAAAGTAAATGTGAAAAAGGTAATCGATTAATTACCAATAATTTAGATTTGTTTTAAATTAAAAAGGTAATGTGTTTTAATTGAAAGAAAATATTAATGATCGAAAGATATGATATGATTGATGTTTTTAGGTTTTTATAAAAGATAATATGTTTAACTAAAAGTAAATGTGAAAAGGCAATCGACTAATTACCATTAATTTTATTCTTAATCGGCTAATTATCATTAATTATAACGTGTTTTAATTGGAAAGAAAATATTAATGATGGAAAGATATGATATGATTGATGTTTTTAGGTGTTTATAAAAGGTATTATCTCGACTTATTACCATTAATTGTATTATGTAATTAAATATGAAAAAGGCAATCGACTAATTACCATTAATTTTATTATCTTAATTGGCTAATTATCATTAATTATAACGTGTTTTAATTGGAAAGAAAATATTAATGATGGAAAGATATGATATGATTGATGTTTTTAGGTGTTTATAAAAGGTATTATCTCGACTTATTACCATTAATTATATTATGTTATTATTTATTTTAGGTGTATTTATGTTTCTTTACAATGAAGGGTAAATAAGTAAATTCATTAAGTACCAAAAAACAGGTACCAAAACTTTCAATGTTTCGGAATTTATATAATAGTATAGATATGTTGCTCATGAACTTTTTAGAAAAGAAGATATTATTGTTAAAAAATATAGAAAAGATATTACGTTTAAGCTGAAAAAAGTAATTAGTTAGTTATACAATATAATTAGTTTATTTCATAAAATAGAATAACCCATGAAATTGTTGGAAAATGAGAGATTTTGTTAGAAAAGTTAGAAAATGTAATAGTTGAAAAGGGTAATTGGTTAGTTATTAATTAGGAGAAAATGAGATATTTTAATTAGAAAATATAAAAAAGAGACTACCTTTTAGTTGGAAAAGGTAATCACTTAGTTATTAGTAATTATAATATTACTAGTTTATTTAATTAATTAGAACTATCATATTTTTGAAAAGAATATATTTTAGTTAGAAAAGGTAATAAAAGAAAAAGATATTTGGTTAACTATCATCTTAGAGAACTGTTGAGAATAGCTGCCTGTAATGACCATATTTTTGAAAGAAGAAATTTTAGTTAGAAAAATTAGAAAAGGTAATTGGTTAGTTATTATTAAGGAGAATTATTGGGAAGAGTTGCGTGTAATATTTTGAGAAAAGATTTTGTTTTTTTTATAATTAAGTAAAATATTTATGGGTAATAAATAAAAAAATTAAATAAGGTAAGTACAGTATTGTACCGTACAAAAACTTTCAATGTTACTCATATTTACTATTTGGACTTTATATTGAAATTTAGAAATCAGATTTGCATGATTTTACAATCCACGTGAATCTCATAAAATTATATTTAATTTAGTGATGATTTAATAATTATTATTCAAATGGAAATACTCAGAATCTCAAAAAAATATATAATTATAAATTTTTAAATTAATCCTATTCAATGTAGAAGTCCTACATTGAAAATGCTATTCAATGTAAAAAAACCTACTTATATTTGATATAAATCATTGACATATACATTTTCGTATTTCAATATAAATACACTTTTTGGTTATAACTTAAAATATAAAATATTTTTTTATGCTAGATCTAACGGTTTTCATCTATTTATTTTAAGATCTTTGTCGTACGAAGGACCAGACTACCGATTATAAAAGTTTTGGACAAAATCCCTCACTTATTAATAAAGTTTGTATTAGAATTGAATTTTAAAAAGAAAATCATAATCTGAAAAGGATATATTTAAAAAAAAAGTTGTATTAAAAATGAATTTTATTCATTTTTTTAGCGAAGACACCACTTGAAATACCATGGTTTAAAATCTACCACGGGCAATACTGAACAAACTACTTACTTACATTTCGTGTACTACCGTCTATTTCACTCTAACGGAGTTAAATGGCCAGGGGTAAAACAGTCTTTTCTTTGTATACAGGTCATAAAACAGAATAGTCTTTTATGGAAAGTGGCAAGATCCAGTCAGATACATTTAGTTCTGAGTCTGCACATTGTTTATATATGCAATGAATTCTTGCACACTTTAGTTCGTGCACATAATAATTGGGGTGTAATTTTTGACATTCATATTAGATATTAGTTCTATTGTAGCAAAAAGCAATAAGTTTGAGTTCGAGTTGAGCATAATTTGGCAATTGGATAACTTGAAAACCCACCTCTTTTAATATATAAAAATAGAGGTGTTGCTGGTTAATGTGGTGTTTAAATGTAAACATACTACTGATTCAGTCTTGCTATATGGTAATTGGTGAGCTAGTATTTTAACCTGTTTAAACTTCGAAGAAGAGCTTGAAGCCTTGTTTCCCAGTCATTTTTTTGGGCTTATGAATCTGGCTCACGTGCAAGTCAGAAAAGAATGAAAAATACTTCAGAAAACTTGGCCGGGGGTTTTGAGCTGCTGGGCTTGTTGGGTGGTAAGGGTAGTAGAAAAGCCATGGAAAACTGTTTTATATATATGGAGAAAATCTTGATTATTGGAATACTCTTCACGGTTCTTCATTAGTTGAGAGGAATCAAGAGTTTGAAGAGTGGATTTATACCAGTTTTCAACATTAGAGAAAACATAGGGCTTCAATTGTATATAGCGTTTATGTTTATATCGAGCTGTGTTCCACTTCAATTATGCTAATTGAGATGGCTAGCTGGTTAGGATCCGAGTAAAGAAAAACAAAATGAAGCTGCAGGGAAGATGAAGATGTGGCTAGAAAAGATTGTTTTGCCCCTGACCATTTAACTCCGTTAGTGAGAAATGGACTGTAATAACCACGAATTTTCGAAATATATTTTTTTAATTTTGAGCCGAATTTTAGAGTCTTGTTTTATTAATCAGCGGGAGAAAAAAAACGAAATCTTTTTATTAAATAATTATATTAAATATTTGCATCATTATATCAAATCAATTTGTCCCCCATTTGTTTTATTTCTTTTTATTTATTAATTGCCACTTAATTAATAATGATTATGTTTCTTTCTCCACTAAAATTCTGCAATGATTTGTGCCCCATAATTTTATCTTTTTATTTTTTTATAAACTGCATTATTGTTATTTGAGGATTACAGGTGTTATGCCCAAATCTGGCATAATGGCTGAATTGATTTGGTTAGCTAAATTGATGGTTCATAATCTATGATGGACCTAGAAGATGAAGATTGGGTCACTAAAGCCCATAATTGGAATCAGCCCAGCATGCCTTAGACATAATATCTCCATTACAGGGGCACCTCGCTCGCTACATGATTCCACCTCGCGGTGTAGCGCCTCGCCATAAGGCCACCTCGCTACAGGAGCACTTTGTCTATTCTCACACTAGGCCTATGCGCCTCTCATGCCGCTCAGCCTCGGGGTCGCATCTACCGGGGTCGCTACCTGGGGATCGCTTCGTTTGGCTCCCGTCAAGGGATCGCTTCGCGTGGCCAGGCCTCTCTAGGTCGCATGCAAGGGCCCTGATGGTCTGATGGATCTTTCATTCCAAACTTATCCGTTTGAGGTCGTAGGCTCCTACAGCTGGATCAAGGATAGGATTGATGACTCATTGCCATGTCAGCCCTAGCTACATGGGCTTGGACCTTGGCTTATCTCTTAAAACCCTAGCCCGCCTAGGTAACTTGTGGCCCAAGAACTACGTATGGCTTGATCCCTATAAATAGGGTACGTAGGCACCTTGATACGGATGAGAAACAGTTTACCTGAAAAACACCTATCAAGCTCAGCCACATTCATACACACAAACCCTCATCCTTTGTTCTTCTTTAGTTAGCAAAATATCCGTATTTTGCTCCGATAATCCAGCAAACCTCCAAAATATTGTTATACAATATTCTCCCTATAACATTTGGCGCTAGAAGGAGGGGCAGTCATTGAATTGGGAGAACGATGACTAAATCACACAAGAAGAGGAACGATGGTGAGACCCCGGGGTCGCATAAGGTGAACAAGGACGATCCGCTGACAAGAGGCCCCCCAGAGGACGAGGCCTCCAAGGACAACTCTCAAACTGGGAACAGGGAGGAACACACTCCCCCAGTACAGAGGGTGACATTGAACAGCGAGGTCATGTCTTTCCTAAAAGGCCTCGGCGAGCAGGTGACCGCTGTGCATGAAAGGGTCGCAAAGGTAGAGAGGCGCTACAGCTCTAGAGGATCGAAGAGGAATGCGAGGACAGGCGGTAAAGCACCCGGGGAAGGAAGCAAACTCCCCCCTAAGAAACTTGTTGATGACTTCGATGATGTCCTAACAGATCAAACCAACCCTGACTGGAATGAAGGGGAGGACTCGCTCGGACAGAAAGGGGAATCGCATGACAAGGTCGACTCATCTGAAGGGAGATCGGTCAGTGTTTTTGATCGTCTCGGAAAGAAGCTAACTGAGCACGACCTTCGTCTAAAGTTGGAAAAGGCTAATGCGCCCCGTCATGAAGGACCTAAGAACAGAAGTCAGGGCACGCATCGACAATTGTCTCCTCGAGATCGCGAGCGGTCATATCGTCGCGATGACAGACCCCCCTCTCTCCGTAGAGAGCGCGAGCGGTCCCATCGTCGCGATGACAGACCCCCATCTCATCGAGACCAGGCACGATCTCAATATCTTGAAGAAGATCATAAAAAGAAGGATCGTGGGAATGACCAGGAGGAATCTAGTGTCCTGAAGAAGACCCAGTCTCATCATGGAAGTACTGGAGGTAAAAAGGAGGCCGAAAAGGAGGTTAAGGTAGGAGACTATAAGCTGGAGGAGTTGAAGAAGGCCCTGGACGCGATGAACAGTGAGAAAGGGATCTTTAGCACTATGGGCTCGTCATCGCCCTTTACTCACGAAATTCGAACCGCTCCGCTTCCTGCAGTGTTTCGAGGCCATCAACATGATATGACCTATAATGGCGACACTGATCCAGCGGAGTTCGTGATTCGATTCAACAATGAGATGGATGTTTATCAGGTCTCGTTACTAGCGAGGTGTAGACTATTTGCGGCCTCGCTGAGGGGAAGTGCTCAGCAGTGGTTTTCGAAGCTAGGGGCATTGATTGTCATCGATTCTTGGGAGCAACTCGTGGACATCTTTATTAAACAGTTCCAGTCCTCGATGCTCTATGCACCCCCTGTGTCCACCTTAGCAAACATAAAACAGAAGGAAGGCGAAACCCTTCATGATTACTTCAAGAGGTTCAATGCTGAGGTGCCTCGCGTGCGAGGAGCAAATGACGAAGCTGTGAAAAATTTCCTCATCGCTGGAGTAAGGGAAGGAACAGAATTTTGGAAGAAGTTACAAGAGCAGACCCCTAGTACTCTCTCTGAATTGCACAAGATCGCTGAGCCTTTCAAGCGTGTTGAGAAGTCACTCGCAGATTTGAAGAAGAATAATGAAAGGAGTGGCAGTTGGAATAGGAATCGGGGAGTAAAAAGAAAGGACTCCAGGAGTCCGAGGCGAGGACGGGATCGAAGTCGTAGCCCCAGCCCAAAAAGGAGAGATCGCGATCCTCTGAGGCGATCCCCACCGAGATCTCGCCCCGCAAGAGATGGAGACAGGTATATTCCTCTGGTCGCCCCAATTGATCACATTTATGCAGTCAATGAAAGCAAGGGGATATTCAGGAAACCTACACCGATGGGTCTGAAAGGGACTGCAAACACGAGCAGGTATTGTGCCTTTCATGAACAAACGGGGCATGATACATCAACCTGCCGAGAGCTGAAGCAGCAAGTGGATCAGTTAATTCGTGAAGGAAAGTTAACTGAGTGGGCCGTTCGCGAGGTGAAGAAACATAATCCCAAGTCTGGCCTTGGGTATAATCAAGCCCCCCCACCTGAACAGAACCCAGTCATTAAAGAAAGGGAAGCGCGAGGCGGAAGTATTCATGTGATAATTGGGGGACCCCACATCGGGGGAGACAGCAATAAAGCCAGAGAGAGGTATGCTCGCGAGGCCAGGGAGCGACCTCTCACCAATGTACATCACTTGCAAGAGCGACCCCCAAAGCTCTTTAAGGGGGAAGATACGAACATCATGTTCACTGAGGAGGATGCGAAGTGGGTTCATCACCCTCATTCTGACGCCCTCGTTGTTCGAATTCGCATTGGATCGCAGAATGTCTATAGAGTTCTGGTGGATAATGGGAGTGCTGTGAATCTCCTGACATACGAAGTCTACCAAAAGATGGGCTACGTGGATAAAGATCTCATCCCAACTGTGGGACACTTGTATGGTTTTACTGGAGCCTCGGTGAGTGTCAAGGGTCTCATACGACTTCCTGTGACCTTAGGAGACGAGCCCTGCATCACTACTCAGATCGCAGACTTCATGGTGGTGGATCAACCTTCAGCGTACAATGCTATTGTAGGGAGGCCTATACTTAAGGAAATGAGGGTGGTCACTTCTATCTATCATCTCTCCATGAAGTTTCCTACCCCAAATGGAGTAGGATGTGTCAAGGGGGCACAGCATGAATCACGAGAATGTTACAACAAGGCCCTTAAGTCCGCTGAAAAGGGTAGCATATCTATGGTAGACAGGATGGAAAGCGAGGAGGAAGATAGGGCCCGCAAATCGGCCTCGCGACCCTCAAATGAATGCAACATCATATCCATCGAGGAACTCCCAGCTGGTTATTTTGATAATTTGGGAATTCAGGTAGAACCAGTACCAGGTGCTTTAATGATGGAAACCTCGCAGCCAGTAATGGTTCTCCAGGAAGGGATTGTTGAAGAGGCCACAGATAGTGATAGCGAGGAGAGCCCAGAGCAGGCCGCTGTGCGAGCCCGAAAGGGGAAATGGGTTCGCAAAGAAACATCTACATTGACAGAACTGCCAAATGGTATCACTCAGACAACAACTGTTGTCAAGGAATTTGGGCACGCAGGTGTAAACCCCTGCGAGGCGGAATCTAGTCAGGCTCGTGAATATGATCTAGACCTGGATCCTCGCATCCCAGAGCATGTGGAGCGAGCGGGGGCCGCTGAAGACACGATCCCTATTCTTGTTGATGTGCAGGATCCTTCAAAGGTGTTGAAAATAGGGTCGCAACTCAACCCTGGTCTGAGAGAGAGATTGGTCACTTTTCTGAAGGCCAACCTTGATGTGTTCGCCTGGTCGCATGAAGACATGATTGGGATCGATCCTAATGTAATGTGCCATAGGCTCAACTTGGATCCAAGCAAAAAAGGTGTTAGACAGAAAAGGCGACCAATAAGTGGAGAGCGAGCCGAGGCTCTCAAAGAAGAAGTGGATAGATTACTCAAGGTTGGGCTCGTTAGGGAATCATTCTACCCTGACTGGCTCGCGAATCCTGTCCTCGTGAAGAAACCAAACGGAAAATGGAGAACCTGTGTGGATTTCACTGATCTCAACAAGCATTGCCCAAAGGATAGTTTCCCATTGCCAAGGATTGATCAGTTAGTGGACGCAACAGCAGGGCATGCACTCCTCTCTTTTATGGATGCTTATTCTGGGTACAATCAGATACCCATGTACGGCCCCGATCAAGAGCACACCTCGTTTATCACGGATAGAGGCCTCTATTGCTACATAGGGATGCCCTTCGGTCTCCTTAATGCTGGGGCCACCTATCAACGGCTCGTTAATATGATGTTTGAGAAGCAGATTGGGAAGACAATGGAAGTTTATGTAGATGACATGCTGGTGAAATCCAAAGAGGCTGGGGATCACATCGCCCACCTCGCTGAAATGTTTGATATACTGAGGAAGTACAGAATGAAGCTCAATCCGCAGAAGTGTGTCTTTGGAGTTGAGTCTGGAAAGTTCTTGGGGTTCATTGTCAATCACAGGGGAATTGAAGCGAACCCATCAAAAATAAAAGCCTTGGTGGACATGCGATCCCCAAGAAGTGTCAAGGAAGTTCAGAGTCTAACGGGACGGATCGCAGCCCTTAACCGGTTCGTCTCTAAATAGTCAGATAAATGTCATGAATTCTTCAAGGCAATTAAGAAGGTTGGAAAAAACTTTGAGTGGACCCCTCAATGCGAGGAGGCTTTTCAGAATATCAAGGAGCAACTTGGCTCGCCACCAGTGTTATCTAAGCCCAAGGACGGGGAGACGCTCATTGTCTACCTCGCAGTATCAGAACATGCGGTCAGTACGGTGCTAGTACGCGAGGAGGAGAAAGTTCAGTATCCTGTGTATTATGTTAGCAAAAGGATGTTGGATGCTGAGACTCGCTACACCAACATGGAGAAGCTAGCCTATGCCTTGGTGCTGGCCTCGCGGAAATTGAGGCCTTACTTTCAGGCCCATAGCATCGAGGTTCGTACAGCCTATCCATTGAGGCAGGTAATGCATAAGCCAGAATCCTCGGGAAGATTGTTGAAGTGGACAGTGGAACTCAGCCAATTTGATATTGAGTTCAAGCCTCATGGTCCCATTAAAGGTCAGGCACTTGCAGACTTCATTTTAGAATTCCCTCAATCCGAGGAAGATAAATTGGCCATCATAGCGATCCCAGAGGCCGCATCTAGCGAGGTCAAGAAAGAAAATTCCGCCTCGTGGTGGGAACTGTATGTTGATGGAGCATCAAATAAGGAAGGAGCTGGGGCCGGCATCGAGTTAGTAACTCCAGAAGGTCGCAAGATACAAAGTGCAGTGCACTTCGCCTTCGAGGCCACCAACAATGCCGCAGAATACGAGGCCCTCATTATTGGCCTCAGATTGGCACTTGAAATGAAGGTAGAAAATCTCACAGCTTACAGCGATTCCATGCTAGTAACATATCAACTCTGGAGTGGGTGGCAAGCTAGAGGTGAGCAGATTGAACTATATCTGCGATGTGCACAGAGGTTGATGAAAAAGTTCAACAATATCAAAGTGGTTCACATTAGAAGAGAAAAGAATCAAAGGGCTGATGCATTAGCAAAGTTGGGGTCGCGTCGCGAGGCCACCCTACTTGGAATCATTCCACTGGAAATTCAGACAAAGCCCAGTGTGCCAGAAGAGTTTGTTATGGAGATAGCGACCCCAAGGTCGACCTGGATGACCCCCATATGGGAGTATGTGAAAAATGGAGCCCTGCCTCAAGACAAGAAAGAGGCAAGAAAAATCAAATATCAGGCGGCTCGCTATGTCATCTATGACGAGGTCCTATATCGAAGAGGGTTCAACACCCCGCTCCTAAGATGTGTGGACGGGGAGGAATGCAATTACATTCTCAGAGAAGTTCATGAAGGAATATGTGGCAATCACTCGGGGGGTAGTTCTCTAGCCCAAAAGATTCTTCGCCAAGGGTACTATTGGCCTACTTTGAAGAGAGATGCTTTCGAGTTCGCTAGAAGGTGTGATAACTGCCAAAGGATCGCTAATTATAGCAATGCCCCGGTCTCGCACCTCACCTCGCTAACGAGCCCATGGCCCTTCGCTATGTGGGGCATTGACTTAATTGGGGAGCTACCTAAGGCCAAGGGAGGTGTTAAGTATGCAGTTGTGGCCGTTGATTATTTCACCAAGTAGGCCGAGGCCGAGCCACTTGCCACTATTACTGCAAAGAAACTCAAGGACTTTGTGTACAGGGCAATAGTGTGTCGCTATGGGATTCCTTATCAGCTCATATCAGATAACGGAAAGCAATTTGATAGCAAGGACATGAAAGAATTCTGTGAGAACTTGGGGATTAAGAAGAGTTTTTCAGCTGTGAGTCACCCCCAGACAAATGGTCAAACTGAGGCCATCAACAAAATCATCAAACATACTTTAAAGGCCAAGTTAGAGGAGAGCAAAGGCAGTTGGCCTGAAGAATTACCAAGGGTCTTGTGGTCGTACAACACTACCCCAAGGACCACAACTGGGGAGACTCCTTTTTCCTTAACATATGGCTGCGAGGCTATGGTCCCCGTTGAAGTGGGCTCCGGGTCGTTTAGAAGGGAACACTACGATCCCGACGCAAACGAGGTGAATCATAGATTGTACCTAGACATGATAGAAGAAACAAGAAGCGAGGCTCAGCTTCGCCTCGCAGCTTACCAACAGAGGACAGCGAGGTACTATAATGGAAAGGTCAAAGCAAGTTCTTTAAAGACAGGTGACCTTGTGCTTAGGAGAGTCATGCCTAACACTAAGGTCCCAGGACACGGTGTCTTTGGTGCTAATTGGGAAGGGCCTTACAAAATCTATGCTACTCTCTCAGAGGGAACTTATTACCTCACAGACATGAAGGATAAGGTCATTCCGCGAGCTTGGAATGCGGAGCATTTGCGCAAATACTATCAGTGAAGGCATCGCTTCTGGTAGATTCTATCTATTTCGCATGAATAAATCCATACAAAATATTGGGGGGTAGTGGTCGTATAGACACCTTCCCTTTATGATGTAATGGCATTGGGCTTCGCCCCACTTACCACTTGTTTGGGCCTCGCCCCACTTATCATTTATTGGGCCTCGCCCGACTTATCAATTATTGGGCCTCGCCCCGCTTGTCAACTTGTTTGGGCCTCGCCCCGTTTATCAATATAAAAGTTCAATTTATCTATGAATTACTTTTTATTGTACATTTTATTTGCCTGTTTGTTAACATTAACATGCTAAGGTCCAAGCCATCTCAACGATGCAAGGATCGCATTTGAAGCTACTGCTACAGCAACCTAAGGAATCTAAGCAAAGGCATGCAAATCTAGCACTATTCAAGACAATTCAACAAAGATGAAATAAAGACATAATCTCGAAGTCAAAGTACTAAAGAAGCGAAGCTAAATTACTTGTGCAAATATGTTATGGACAAAAATAACGAGGCAATATTGGATGAAAAAGTTAAAATGCAATATTCATAAAGAAAGGGTCGCCATGCGATCCCAGTTCAGTTAGAGGTTATCAAAGTTAAATAAAACAATATTACATGATTGCGAGACATTCAAGGGGTGTCCGCATCCCCAGTTCAACATTCAGAAACAAAGAAATAGTTTAAATCTTGGAGGCTTCAGCTGTGTTGGCTTGGGTGGCTTCGCTGGCGAGCCTGGCCGCCTCCTTCGCATCCTCTTCTTCTATTTCCTTACGAAGAGATTCAGCGAACTCAGCATTTCCAGGCCCGAGCTTCTCCCAGTCAAAGTCAGGAACCCTTCGGATGAAGGTCTTCATGAATTCAACTTGGGCGGCCTCCACAACAGCATCATGGTCGAGCTTGGCAGCCTCGAGCTCCTTCTTCAACTTGCCGATCTCCTCCCCGTGCTCTCTCCGAAGAGTCTCCTCAAGCTCCTCCGCCTCCTTCAGGGACTTGCTAAACATGTTCCTCTCATCCGTGATTTTCTTGAGCTCGGATCGCAGAGAAGCAGTTTCTGTCTCGAGGGCGAGCCTGTGGGTCTTCATCAGCGATCTCTTGTCCTCTTCCTTCTGGAATCTAAGGACTGCGACCTCTTTCTCCAGTTTGGTTTTAGCGGAGGCAAGAGTCTTCAGTTCCTTTAGATGAGAAGTCTGACGGATGAACGCTTCAGACAAGCACTTGGACAGGGACTCGGCATTATCAATCAGCTCAGCCCCCACCCAGCTCGTGCACTCCTCTTCGGTAGCATGGTTATACCCATGCTTCGCGAAGAGGTGATGAACGGGGGTAGCGGTGGCTGGATGCTTAGGAGCGGGGAGCAGAGATTCATCCTTTCTAGCTTTCTTGGAGATATGGTCCTCAGGGGTGCCCTGGGCTCGCTGGATGATCTCAGTGTTCAGAGATAGAGGTGGAGGAGGTGGCAGTTCAATAGATTTTGGTCTGGGAGGGACTGGAGCAGTCTTCGGAACGGGTATGGCCCCGCTCTTCTGGAGAAAAGGAGGTCTGCGACCACTTTTACCCGACATGCCTGAAAAATAGAAGTAAAATGATATTAGAAGCATGATAATAATACAAGTTATGCAAATGCGAGAACAGTAAGGATGAATGCAGTGTTAAAATTAGCGAGGACAGAATAATAGTCATATTATAACGAGGAGAATACCCTCGTCAGTGGTAACAACAACTCGAGAGGACGAGGCCTCCTCGCGAGCCTTTCTCTTTAAGGAGGTCTTCCTCGCTCTTGAGGGCCTCGTTTTCTCAGGAAGACCAACCCCTTCTTTCAGAAAACCGCACTCGATTAGGTTCTCAAGTGAAAGAAGAGTCCTAATGTTGCGAGCCTCCCGTGGGGTCTTCAGCACATCATCGGCACGTTGCTTCTCTTCGCCCTTTAGGACGGTTCGCACTTGACCAACTGCGATCTCAGGAAGGATGGGTTAATTCATGGATTGAATGAAAGGGGGATGAAATTAAAAGGTTAAGTTCCATACCTGGAAGATAGTTAAAAGAGGTCTTGACTCTGGGCACGTCGTGGACGTAGAAATAAGGGCCTTTCCACGACCCGGCGTTACTTGGGGCACTGTGGTATAGTTCCTTCTTGTTGAACTCTGGCCACATGGAGAAATAAACGTAGCCAAAGTCTGATGCCCCGCATCGCTTCAATTGCAAGAAGTATCCCATGGTCCTCGCATCCAATTCAGGGTAGCCGAGCTTGTGGTAGAGGATGTAAAGAGCAATCATGGCTCTGTAGCCATTGGGATTTATTTGGATTGGGGCCAGATGGTACGTTTCACAAACATCCCTGATAAAAGGGTGAAGGGGAGAGGATACGCCTATCTTCATCATGGCTGAGGTCAGAACCATACGAGGCACTCTGCCACCATTCTCTCGATGATCGAAGCGGTAGCATCGCATCGCAGATTTTGGAAGGATAATTTTGCCTTCTGGCCTGAAAATGTCAACCGCCTTAGATAAAGATTCTGTATCTAGGGTCGTTGACAAATCTCTGCAGCCTAAAACACGAGGTTGGCCGGGTTTTTACTTTCGAGCCTGGCTCGATGTCTTCAGGACGAGGACCACCAACATAAATGGTTCCTTCTAACTCAGGTTGAGGAGTTGGTTCGTAAGGTTCAGGGGAAGCTTCTGGAACATAATTGTAGTCAGTAAAATTGACGACCTTGGCTACTTCATCGAGGCCGCCATCATCAGAGGAAGGCTCTTCGTAGTCAGTGTCATCAGAATTGGCTTCGTTATCAGCACCTCCCTCGATGTCGTAATAGGCATCGCCTAATGAGTCTGTTGGAGAGTCGCTAATGTGAATGGGTGACACGGTTTGTGATGGAGGCATGGTTCGCGGTGGAGGCGCTTTGGAGAGAATTTCTGCTGCCCTAGCGCTGAATTCATTTCCTTTCTTTGTCAAAGTTGCGATGTCATGCTCAATGTCAGTCATAGTATGGGGTTCGTCCCCGGCTGGGAGTACATCCAGAGATTGATCCCGCGAGCTGGAAGGGTGCTTTGTTCTCCACGAAGTCAAAGGCACCTCGCGGGTATATTCCTCGTTAGACCATAGAGGGTCGAAGTATAGTTTGAACGAGCTCTCACTAGTGCTCGTAGCTTTTGCGATGTTGGCTGCTGCAGCATCGCTGATTTGTATATCAGGCATAGGAGAAGGTGTCCTTGAGCTATCGTCTTGAGACATCTGAAAAGGGTGAAATGATTAAGTGTGTGTCCTTACAGAAAACAAATGAAGGAGGAAAGAAACAAGCGGACAGAAAGGCTCTATGTGTTCTTGCGTCGTCCACAGAGAATATGGGGGGTCGCAATCCTAAGGGAAAGGCTAACGTTCTTAACCTATGTTTCTATCTAAGTAATCACGGATCGCGCTCCTACAATAGCGAGGACGGGTCGCATCATGAAATTGACATTTTGGGATCGCAGTTATTTGGGTTCGCATCGCATGCAATTTACGCTATTTAATCGTGCAATTGTAATGAAGAACAGTAATTTAAATGCAAGAAGAGAAAAAATACTTACTTTTTGAAGAAGAAGGATGAAGAAATTGGAAGAAACTTGGGGTCGCTGGTGAAAGAGCCTGAGAATTCTTTGCGTTTGATCCGGGAGCAAACTGACAGCACTTCAATAATGTGTTCGTGAGAATAAAAAAGGAAATGATAGTGACAGGAGTATATATAGTCGTGAGGAGAGAGAAAGACATGGGACACGTGTTGAAATCTCGTCCGTTGGACACACATCTCGAGACACAACAGCTGTCAAAACCTTTCAAATTCTTGGGGTCGCGACTACTTCAATGGTTATATCTGTTTTTGGGCTCGCTTCGCAGTGACAACTCGTATTCTTTGAGTCCACATCGCATCTCCAATGGCAATATGGACTCGGGGGGTAGTTGTTATGCCCAAATCTGGCATAATGGCTGAATTGATTTGGTTAGCTAAATTGATGGTTCATAATCTATGATGGACCTAGAAGATGAAGATTGGGTCACTAAAGCCCATAATTGGAATCAGCCCAGCATGCCTTAGACATAATATCTCCATTACAGGGGCACCTCGCTCGCTACATGATTCCACCTCGCGGTGTAGCGCCTCGCCATAAGGCCACCTCGCTACAGGAGCACTTTGTCTATTCTCACACTAGGCCTATGCGCCTCTCATGCCGCTCAGCCTCGGGGTCGCATCTACCGGGGTCGCTACCTGGGGATCGCTTCGTTTGGCTCCTGTCAAGGGATCGCTTCGCGTGGCCAGGCCTCTCTAGGTCGCATGCAAGGGCCCTGATGGTCTGATGGATCTTTCATTCCAAACTTATCCGTTTGAGATCGTAGGCTCCTACAGCTGGATCAAGGATAGGATTGATGACTCATTGCCATGTCAGCCCTAGCTACATGGGCTTGGACCTTGGCTTATCTCTTAAAACCCTAGCCCGCCTAGGTAACTTGTGGCCCAAGAACTACGTATGGCTTGATCCCTATAAATAGGGTACGTAGGCACCTTGATACGGATGAGAAACAGTTTACCTGAAAAACACCTATCAAGCTCAGCCACATTCATACACACAAACCCTCATCCTTTGTTCTTCTTTAGTTAGCAAAATATCCGTATTTTGCTCCGATAATCCAGCAAACCTCCAAAATATTGTTATACAATATTCTCCCTATAACAACAGGTTTTATAAAATGTTTGCAGCATCTGTTTTAAGTCAAAACAGAAAAACAAAGTTTCTCAGCTTATCTTTCAAAACTCGAGCTATACAAAACCACAGGCCTTTTTTTTGTTTGTTTCTCTCTACACAAACTAGAATAACACAGGTAGTTCACTTCTAGTTTCTGTAAATTCTTTTTTTTCAATTGTGAGTGTTATTACCGATTGGTTTGTTTCCGTCTCTGTTAGTCATGATTCGTTTTGTTTTCGATTGGTTTGAATTTGTGTTTTGGGTTTGGTTCGGGGCTGCGTAGTTGTGTTTGCAGTTGGTATGATTGTCGGGGAAGGGGGAAGTAACGACCACCACCGTTGCGGTGGTGGTGTTAGTGGTTGTAATTGGTTGGGTTTATGTGAGGAGAGGTTGTAATGGTGGAACGGGTGGCCGGAGTTATAAGGGGGAGGGATTGAATTGTTGGTTTGTGGTGGTGTTCACGGAGATGGGCGAAGGGGGAAGAAGGAGAGATCGATGGTGAGGGAGATGGAACGGAGAGAGAGATAGTCGGGTTGAGAAGAAATGGTCGGAGTAGTGTTCGACGGGGAGAAGAGAAAGAGGGAGAGGGAAAAGAGAGAGGGGGGGGGAGAGAGAGAGAGAGAGAGAGAGAGAGAGAGAGAGAGAGAGAGAGAGACGAGAGAGGGAGACGAGAGAGATTCGAGAGAGAGAGAGAGGGATAGGGAGAGAGATGGTGGAGAGAAAGAAGAGAGGCTGAGAGAGATAGGGAGAGAGGGAGAGAGAGAAGAGGGAGAGAGAGATTGGTTGAGAGAGATGCAGGGAGTTTGTTTGGGGGAGATGCAAGAAACAGGGGTGGGGCCCACGGGGAAAGTGGGGCCACGTCAATTTTTTTTTAAAACGATACAGTTTAGTAAATTAGCGATAGTTCGTTAAAAATCAAGATTTGATTATTTGAACCGTTATTTAAATTATTTGGTAAATAATAATTTAATTGCGTCATTAATTAAATAGAATTATTTAGAGTTTTTGAACGTAATTTAGAAATTTATTAATTGAGTAATTAAATAGTAATATTGTGATTTTGAACACAATTTTAGAGATTTATTGAATTGTCAATGAAAAGGGGTATATTGTGAATAATGAATTGAAATATGTTTTATTTTGGAAAGATGTTTTTTTTATATATCTTCCGGTTTATTTTAATTAACCGGATCGAGTCAGATTTAATTTAGAGATTAAAATTTGTTTTATATTATTAATGAGTTTAGTAAATTAGAATTTGTGAGATTTCTTAAAAATTAGAATTCTTTGATAAATTAGTTTAAAAATGAGAATAATTATTTTGGATTTAAATTGAATAAAAAGGGATGTTTGAATTTTTCATTTTGAGTAAGAATTTAGATTTCCAGATATTAAAAATAGGATATATTCTCCAGATTTAATTCCTGTGTTCGATGAAATATTTATCCCGGAATTAATTTCCGTTATTTATTCCGGAGATTTTATGAGATATTATATTATTATTAATTAGATTATCGAATCGGGAGTATTTTATTCTGAAGAATCGCTCACGTATTTCTGGTTGCCATTTTTAGAGAATAATTCCCGAACCGTAGATCGACGCCAAGTTCACGGGTAGAGTATATTTTTATCTGCATTCATTTGCACTTCGAGATCGAGGCAAGTTCATTCCTACCCTAACTTTTGGAAATTGTGAATTTCTGTTCGTGTTATTTAATTCCTTAATTATTTTCGAGATATTATATGTTGAGATTATCTGTTGCTCTGTATGATGCAATAATTTCTTTTGAGAATTATTTTTTATTAAATATTATTATGTTGTTAAGTTAGTTTGTTTGAGAATTATAATCCCTATAAGCGTAGAAATAATTTAGTTGCTATCGGGTCGATCTCATTAATTCGAGACGACTATTATTTTGATTCAGTGAAACTAAACTCATTCGTCTGAGATAGTTAAATTTATTCTTTTCGATTGAATTTATTGTACAATTCAATCGTTATTTATTGATTATCTTTTAGTTAGTTCCTCGTTTGAACTAACCGATAGTAGTTTAAAATTATAATTGTTAGAGATTTTTATTCGTCGATCAAGTGAAAAAATATTCTATTTAAACGTTCATCAATGTTGAGTATTATAAATATTGAGAAGTACTATTTGTTCAGTACGACTCCCAATTACTTCAATCTTAAGACTATTCTCATAAATTCGAGATAGTTGATTTTATTGTCAAGGTTTGGCATTTTGTTCGTGTCAACCGATAAATTATTATTATTTAGAATTTACATCAGTCCATTGTTCGGATTGGTGGTAAAATCGAGTCATACTGGCAGTCCGCCAGATTTGTAAATATTTTCTGGGAGAACTATTTCAAGTTATCTGTACCCCAAATATTCGGGAATTCTGTATTCTACTGGTCAATTTTGGGCAAGAGGCCCATTATAGAGAAAGAGAGACTCGTGTACCGTTTTACGGACCCGAGAATAATTAGGCATTTGTTGCCTTGGTTGAATTGATGACCAATATGATGCTAGCATCCATACATATATATTATAGTTGATATCGTATTGTAGCCGTGATCGGGCGAAGTGCGGTGTCATTGGAGGCCGGTATTCTTGGTTGGTTAGTTGATCGCCCCACCGAGATACGGAGAGGTGGAAGACCAGTTCATTCTTAATTCATGAGTTATCAGAGTTATATCAAATGAGTTATCGAGTATTCTGTTTCGAGAGGAGTAATGAGTCTTTTGAGTATTCTGTTTTGAGATGAGTTTTGAGCCTTTCGAGTATGATATTTTCAAGATGAATTTGAGCCAAATCATATTGTGATATCCGATATTAAAATTTTGAGTATTTATTTCTGTAAACTTTATTATATTTATATACCGAGCGAGAAGAGAACTTGCTGAGCACTATAGTTGCTCATTCTTGCTTTACAACATTTTGTTCAGCTGTCAAGACGGAAAGAGGCGAGACGTCCAGCCAGGGCTATAAAGGCAAGGGGAAAGCGCAAGGCTATGGCGAAAATAATTAGAAGATCCAGATGGAATCTTTATATTCTACTATTGTGAACTTTTGTAACATATTATTTCGGGATGTATCAAGTTGGTTTGTACTATGTTGTGAAGACGATCTTGGACCTGCGGAGTGGGACATTTATGCTCCGTTGTAATAAAATTTGGCATTGTTATTGCGTTATCATATTGAGACAATGTGACGACCCGGGTCCCCTGTCAGGGTGGATTTGGGGGCGTTACAGTTTTGGTATCAAAGCAATAGTTATATTTTTAGGAAACGTGAGAGCCTAGGAATATGACACGACGTGAGAATTTAGAGATTTAATAAGATGTTGAGATTTTAAGCACTAAGTGCCTTACACCCTTATATATTTATATGCATTTATAGTCGACTAGAACCTGTTTGTGACCGAAACTTTTTGTACCTTTGTAGATGTCTATTTCTGGATCTGTTGCCTTTCGTCCTATTCGAGACAGATCTCCTACACCTTATCCGCACAGATCCCTAGTTCCCAGTTGATTTAAGATAGGGTGCCTAAGTTTCCATTATTGTTAAGATTGGATGTTACCCTGCAGAGAGTTTCCACATTTTGTAGATATTTTTACCGGTCAGAGTTGGACTAACATGAGGTGCGTGCACCAGAGATGGACTTAAAGAGGGATGCAACTATGTGTTCCAAGTTTGAGGATAAATTCTTAAACGATTTCGTGATCGACATTATTTTTCTAGAGATATAACTTATAGAGGTTGAAATAGTTCTCTGTGTTGATGTGTTTTTCGTACATTCCCTTTTAGAGATTTTCTTCCCTGACGAGTTATCAGGGTCTGCAAGTATCGCTTTTATTCGAGAATCAATAGTTGTTCCTACGAGCTTACTTTGAGCTAGGAAATCGTTTTTTTTAAATAACTTCCTTACCAATGATTATCGATAAATCTTACCATTCGAATTTACTCAGACAATTTCTACCATATTTGAAAAAGGACCTATGTTGTTTAGAGGTTAAGTTACCCATCATCATGTACTTTCATAAATACAAATCCATTTAATACCCATTCCTATATTTGATACCCTTTGAGATATTGAGATGAACAACCCTATATATAGGGGAAGACTATCAGTCTCTGTGATTGAAGTCTGGTGGGACGCCACCGTCTGTATTGTTGTTTGTCATTAGAGTACTAAAGGCTGGCCACCTTGTGTACTATGACGATTGTCCTAATGACACATTCAACAAAACAAATGTTCAATGATCATCATGATCTCTCAGTTAATCCCTTATTAAGATTATCACTATCAAGAATTGAGTATTCACATGTTGTTGTTACCATTAATTCCTTTATGAGTTATCTCTATTCAATGTTCTTATGGATCCTAAAATGATCGATGTCTAAGAATTTCAAAGAGGTATACTGAAATTTGAATGTGATGAAACGTTACTCCCAGAAAAGAGAATTTCAGCAATTCGAGTTTGAGTACCAATTTATAATTATGAATAGACTGTTACGCTAATTATTCGCTAGTCAGATCTTCGAAAGTCTACGTAGTCTCCCATGGTTATGTGTTAAAGTGCTAAGAATTTGGTTTGAATGCGGAACAATCCTTTAAAAGTGAGAAGCGGGTTGATACTGAGTATACATTGATGATATATTACTTGTTGATGAAAGTGTTATAGTTTTTCATATAGGAAAAGAAATGAGAACATGGTTGAGAGAAATGTAGAATATTTTCTTTGTATAGTGTTGAATAAGCTAGGACTATCTATGTTAATTTGTTATGGTAAATAAAAATTATTGGTGGAAGGCAAAAGAGAACTATTGAAGGCACGATGGTAATATCTTAAGTTAGAATTATTGAGGTGATACTTAGCTAAGTATGTCCCGAGAATTTAGACAACCTTCGAAGGAGAATCCAGTGAAAGAAAAGTGTCCTAAATCCAATCATGGATGATGAGTTAGGATAAACTTTCTTGTAATCTTAGTAGATTTTATGATTATTGGTTAAAGACATATTTGTCTTTATACGGGCTTTATCTATTTAAAGTGTTTTAAATAAGATGTTCCATAGTTTAGAGTAAAGCTTCTAGAATTATAATGAGATTATAATAGTGAGATCTAGAAGATGATAACACTAAACTTAAACTGTTCCTGATCATAGGATAACTAATTGGAAGTTAGTTAATCCGTAAAGATCGGTACATACTATACTTGCTTCTTCGGAAGGATGTCTGTTCTCATAGGCATTTGTGTGGTGACACTATAGTTAGTATGTAGGTGCTCATTAGGAATGAGTTCACTGAACATGACTCGATCACTTGAACAATTAATAGAGTTTACTCACGTGTCAATAATTGTTCATGTAGTGATGGTTGTACAAGTATCCTTAGACTTGAGATTGTTAGAGTCATCTTGTATATAATGAACAATGCTTTGGTTTAGTCCTTAGTCTCAAGGGCAATTAATAAGTTCTATTCTGGGCATTGGAATTTATATATGGAGATAATTAACGATCAATAAAGGATCTGCCCCTTCCAGTAAAGGAAGAGAATATCCTATGCTATTCTTAATATGGTAGTTCAGGAATCTCTGGCCAGAGTGAATGAAATTAGAAATTAGTTTCTAATTTGCATTAACATGAACTATACATAAAGAATAAGGAATGCATATGATTAAATTAGAAAGGTTTGACACGAGATCTATGCCTTGTATTTAATCGGGATATTGTTAGGGCAGAAGGAATTTATTGTACGGTAACCAGTCACTGAATAGGTTCTGTATTCCTAGCGATGAATTCATATTATCCGGATAGTCGCGATATATTGAAAAGTATCACTCACGATGTAGAATAAATTTAATTATAACAATAATTATGTTTAACGAATTATTTGTAATTCGTATAAATAATAATAAATAGTTTATTATTATTTATTTCTACTACCGGCATAATTATGAACCTAAAGGGTCACACCATAAAAGAAATATCGATGAAGATTAAGAAAAATTATTTTGGCTAATAATTATTTATTTGAGAAATAAATAATTAAATAATTAGTTAAATATGATTTAATTAATTATAAATATTAAGAAAAGTTCTTAATATAATAATTATATATTTAATATGAGATATTAAATATATAGAGAGAATTGTTTTAAATGAAATCAATAATAAACATGTTTTAATAGTTTTAATGATTAATTGATTAATTAATAAAGATTAATTAATCTAAATAATCATTAAAGTCAAGAAACCACAACTAAGGTTTCTCTATATATAGCATGGATATCAGATTTCATAAAACATCCCAGCAACAACAACAAGGTTTAATTTTGAAGTTCATAGCTGTTGCCGGAAAGCATTTAAGGTAATTCTCTTATTTTTCTTGAAATATATGCATGATTAATTAGGATTTCTATGCAAATAAATGTTATAAATACTTCCGCATGCGTAGAAATTCCTTCATCCAGTGCCTTGATTTACAACACCTCCTAATAACAAGCCGACAGCGCAAACTTTTAGCATGACTGTAAGGAATACCATTGATGATAGCGATGTGATAACAGGTACGCTTCTAGTAAACTCTGAGGATGCGTGTGTTCTAGTTGATTCTGGAGCTACAAAATCTTTTATTTCTGAAGACTTCATGAATAATTTAAATTTTGAGTCTGTACTCTTAGAGGGAATTCTTAATATAGAAATAAATAATCAGGAAGTTATACCAGTGAACCGATTGTGTCTGAATGGCTATATAGAGATACATAGGCAGCGTTTTGATGTAGACTCCATTCCTTTTAAGTTAGGGGAATTTGACGTAATCCTAAGGATGGATTGGTTATCACGTTATAATGTTCAAATAAATTGTCATTGGAAGAGAGTTATCTTAAGTGGACCTAATGGTATAAGAATTCTGTTTTACGGATGGAAACTGACTAAGGATTTTGTTGTCAATAATTCGAGTTAAAAGATTATTTTGGCAAGGATATCAGGCCTATCTGGCTCATGGGATAGATACCGAGAAACAGACCCCTACGATCGGAGAAGTCCCTGTAGTTAATCAATTTGAAGATGTTTTTCCTGACGAGTTGCCTGGAATACCGCCGGATCGAGAGATAAAATTTGCAATCGACGTAGCACCAGGAACCGCACCAATCTCAAAGGCGCCGTACAGAATGGCACCACTGGAAATGAAGGAATTGGCAACACAATTGCAAGAATTTCTAGAAAAATGTGTAATCAAACTAAGTGTATCCCTGTGGGGAGCTCCAGTATTGTTTGTAAAGAAGAAGGACGAATCTATGCGACTATGTATTTATTTTCGTGAATTGAACAAAGTTACCATAAAGAACAAGTACCCTCTACCTTGAATCGACGATTTGTTTGACCAATTTAAGAGAGCTATACATTTCTTAAAGAATGATTTGAGATCCGGCTATCATCAACTAAAGATCAAGCCTGAGGATATTCCTAAGACGGCCTTTAGGACCTGGTATGGACATTACGAATTCCTAGTTGTGTCTTTCGGAATGACGAATGCTCCAGTTGTTTTTATGGATTTAATGAATCATGTGTTCAAGAGATACTTAGATAAGTAAGTGATTGTATTTATTGATGACACCTTGATATACTCGAAGTTTCCTGAGGAACATGCTGAACACCTCCGTTTAGTTCTGGAAGCGTTGAGAAAGGAAAAGTTATATGCAAAATTTTCAAAGTGTGAATTCTGGCTGAAAGAAGTTCAATTTTTAGGACACATTGTAAGCGGCGAAGGGATTTCTGTAGACCCCGCAAAGATAGAAGCCGTAGCAGATTGGGAGAGACCCAAAACTCCAACCGAAGTTAGAATTTTCCTTGGATTGGCTCGATACTATTGTAGATTCGTGAAGGAATTCTCATAGATAGCTACGCCACTGACTCGACTTACCAGAAAGAGTGAAAAGTTCGAATGGACCCCCAAATGCGAAGATTGCTTTCAAGAATTGAAGAAGAGATTGACTACTGCCCCGGTGTTGACCTTACCCGATGAGAAAGGCGATTTCGTAATTTTCAGCGACGCTTCTCACAAGGGTTTAGGATGTGTTTTGATGCAACACGGAAAAGTAATAGCTTATGCCTCTCGACAATTGAAGGAGTATGAGTCCCGTTACCCTACTCACGATTTGGAACTTGCTGCTATTGTTTTTGCACTCAAGATTTGGAGACATTACCTTTATGGAGAGAAATGCGAGATTTACACGGATCACAATAACTTAAAGTATATATTCACGCAGAAGGAATTAAACATGAGACAGAGAAGATGGTTGGAATTGATCAAAGACTAGGATTGCTCGATAAACTACCCCCCAGGGAAGGCTAATGTTGTAGCTGATGCATTAAGTAGAAAAGAGAGACTAAACCTGTTGACAACCTCAGAAGAATTGGCTAGAGAATTTGAGAAAATGGAATTAGAAGTCAAGGTCCCAGTCCAAAACAATGAAAGAGTTTACAACATTCAGTTTCAACCGGAGTTACTTGAGAAGATTCGCCGTTGTCAAGAACAAGTAATGGAAGAAAGAAGATCAGAGTTAACCGGAGAAGAATTTCTAAGTTCAAAAGATGATAAGGGAATTAAGCGATTTGCATCGAGAATATGGATTCCTAATGTTACAGAGTTGAAGGAAGAAATTATGAGTGAAGCGCATAACTCGAGATATTCCATTCACCCAGGGAGCACAAAAATGTATCAAGACATCAAGTTGAATTATTGGTGGCCCAACATGAAGAGGGAGATTGCAGAATGGGTAAGTAAGTGTTTGACATGTCAGAAAGTGAAGGCTGAACATCAACGACCAAGTGGACTTCTACAACCTTTAGAGATACCCGAGTGGAAATGGGAGCATATTACTATGGATTTTGTCGTAGGATTGCCCCGAACTAGAGCCAGCCACGATGCTATTTGGGTTATTGTCGACCGACTCACTAAATCTGCGCATTTCCTACCAATTAGTGATAAGTATTCCGTTGAGAGATTGGTGAACATATACCTAAAGGAGATTGTAGTTCGTCACGGAGTACCTGTTTCAATTGTATCTGATAGAGATGCCCGTTTTACTTCTCGATTTTGGAAAAGTTTTCAAGAATGTCTTGGCACGAAGCTAAATCTGAGCACTACATATCATCCACAGACCGACGGACAAAGTGAAAGGACGATTCAAACAGTTGAAGATATGTTAAGAGCCTGTGCACTTGATTTTAAAGGAAGTCGGGATGAGCATTTGCCCCTAGTCGAGTTTGCTTACAACAATAGTTACCATTCGAGCATATGTATGGCACCTTATGAAGCTTTGTACGGAAGGAAGTGTAGATCACCGTTATATTGGGATGAAGTAGGAGAAAGAAAGATACTAGGACCGGAATTACTTCAACAAACTAAGCAAGCTACCGAGGTTATTCGAAAAAGGTTAGTTGCAGCTCAAGATCGACAGAGGAAGTATGCAAATCAAAAGAGGAAAGACAAAGCATTTGAAGTGGGAGATAAAGTGATGTTGAAAGTTTCACCTTGGAAAGGAGTAATGAGATTTGGAAAGAAAGGCAAGTTAAGCCCCAGATATATAGGACCTTTTGAGATTCTTAAGAAGATAGGACCACTAGCTTATCAGTTGGCCCTACCTCCAGACCTTCAGCATATCCACGATGTGTTTCATGTTTCTGCGTTAAGAGAGTACCATTCTGATTTCAGGCACGTTATAACCTACGAACCAGTGGAAATTCGTCCAGATTTGACATACGAAGAAAAACCAGTGGAGATCCTAGATTACAAAGTGCAAGAGTTAAGAACTAAGAAAGTAAATTTAGTGAAAGTACTTTGGAGAAACCACCAAGTTGAGGAAGCCACGTGGGAATTAGAAAACGAAATGCGGAATAAATATCCTGAATTGTTTAGTGCATAGTTTGATTCCGAGGACGGAATCCTATAAGGGGGGAAGACTGTAATAACCACGAATTTTCGAAATATATTTTTTTAATTTTGAGCCGAATTTTAGAGTCTCGTTTTATTAATCAGCGGGAGAAAAAAAAACGAAATCTTTTTATTAAATAATTATATTAAATATTTGCATCATTATATCAAATCAATTTGTCCCCCATTTGTTTTATTTCTTTTTATTTATTAATTGCCACTTAATTATTAATGATTATATTTCTTTGTCCACTAAAATTCTGCAATGATTTGTGCCCCATAATTTTATCTTTTTATTTTTTTATAAACTGCATTATTGTTATTTGAGGATTACAGGTTTTATAAAATGTTTGCAGCATCTGTTTTAAGTCAAAACAGAAAAACAAAGTTTCTCAGCTTATCTCTCAAAACTCGAGCTATACAAAACCACAGGCCTTTTTTTGTTGTTGTTTGTTTCTCTCTACACAAACTAGAATAACACAGGTAGTTCACTTCTAGTTTCTGTAAATTCTTTTTTTTCGATTGTAAGTGTTATTACCGATTGGTTTGTTTCCGTCTCTGTTAGTCATGATTCGTTTTGTTTTCGATTGGTTTGAATTTGTGTTTTGGGTTTGGTTCGGGGCTGCGTAGTTGTGTTTGCAGTTGGTATGGTTGTTGGGGAAGGGGGAAGTAACGACCACCACCGTTACGGTGGTGGTGTTTGTGGTTGTAATTGGTTGGGTTTAGGTGAGGAGAGGTTGTAATGGTGGAATGGGTGGCCGGAGTTATAAGGGGGAGGGATTGAATTGTTGGTTTGTGGTGGTGTTCACGGAGATGGGCGAAGGGGGAAGAAGGAGAGATCGATGGTGAGGGAGATGGAACGGAGAGAGAGACAGTCGGGTTGAGAAGAAATGGTCGGAGTAGTGTTCGACGGGGAGAAGAGAAAGAGGGAGAGGGAGAAGAGAGAGGGAGGGGGAGAGAGAGAGAGAGAGAGGGGGGGAGACGAGAGAGATTCGAGAGAGAGAGAGAGAGGGATAGGGAGAGAGATGGTGGAGAGAAAGAAGAGAGGCTGAGAGAGATAGGGAGAGAGGGAGAGAGAGAAGAGGGAGAGAGAGATTGGTTGAGAGAGAATGAGAGAGATGCAGGGAGTTTGTTTGGGGGAGATGCAGGAAACAGGGGTGGGGCCCACGGGGAAAGTGGGACCCACGTCAATTTTTTTTAAAACGATACAGTTTAGTAAATTAGCGATAGTTCGTTAAAAATCAAGATTTGATTATTTGAACCGTTATTTAAATTATTTGGTAAATAATAATTTAATTGCGTTATTAATTAAATAGAATTATTTAGAGTTTTTGAACGTAATTTAGAGATTTATTATTAATTTAATTGCGTTATTATTAATTGAGTAATTAAATAGTAATATTGTGATTTTGAACACAATTTTAGAGATTTATTGAATTGTCAATGAAAAGGGGTATATTGTGAATAATGAATTGAAATATGTTTTATTTTGGAAAGATGTTTTTTTATATATCTTCCGGTTTATTTTAATTAACCGGATCGAGTCAGATTTAATTTAGAGATTAAAATTTGTTTTATATTATTAATGAGTTTAGTAAATTAGAATTTGTGAGATTTCTTAAAAATTAGAATTCTTTGATAAATTAGTTTAAAAATGAGAATAATTATTTTGGATTTAAATTGAATAAAAAGGGATGTTTGAATTTTTCATTTTGAGTAAGAATTTAGATTTCCAGATATTAAAAATATGATATATTCTCCAGATTTAATTCCTGTGTTCGATGAAATATTTATCCCGGAATTAATTTCCGTTATTTATTCCGGAGATTTTATGAGATATTATATTATTATTAATTAGATTATCGAATCAGGAGTATTTTATTCTGAAGAATCGCTCACGTATTTCTGGTTGCCATTTTTAGAGAATAATTCCCGAACCGTAGATCGACGCCAAGTTCACGGGTAGAGTATATTTTTATCTGCATTCATTTGCACTTCGAGATCGAAGCAAGTTCATTCCTACCCTAACTTTTGGAAACTGTGAATTTCTGTTCGTGTTATTTAATTCCTTAATTATTTTCGAGATATTATATGTTGAGATTATCTATTGCTCTGTATGATGCAATAATTTCTTTTGAGAATTATTTCTTATTAAATATTATTATGTTGTTAAGTTAGTTTGTTTGAGAATTATAATCCCTATAAGCGTAGAAATAATTTAGTTGCTATCGGGTCGATCTCATTAATTCGAGACGACTATTATTTTGATTCAGTGAAACTAATCTCATTCGTCTGAGATAGTTAAATTTATTCTTTTCGATTGAATTTATTGTACAAATTCAATCGTTATTTATTGATTATCTTTTAGTTAGTTCCTCGTTTGAACTAACCGATAGTAGTTTAAAATTATAATTGTTAGAGATTTTTATTCGTCGATCAAGTGAAAAAATATTCTATTTAAACGTTCATCAATGTTGAGTATTATAAATATTGAGAAGTACTATTTGTTCAGTACGACTCCCAATTACTTCAATCTTAAGACTATTCTCATAAATTCGAGATAGTTGATTTTATTGTCAAGGTTTGGCATTTTGTTCGTGTCAACCGATAAATTATTATTATTTAGAATTTACATCAGTCCATTGTTCGGATTGGTGGTAAAATCGAGTCATACTGGCAGTCCGCCAGATTTGTAAATATTTTCTGGGAGAACTATTTCAAGTTATCTGTACCCCAAATATTCGGGAATTCTGTATTCTACTGGTCAATTTTGGGCAAGAGGCCCATTATAGAGAAAGAGAGACTCGTGTACCGTTTTACGGACCCGAGAATAATTAGGCATTTGTTGCCTTGGTTGAATTGATAACCATTATGATGCTAGCATTCATACATATATATTATAGTTGATATCGTATTGTAGCCGTGATCGGGCGAAGTGCGGTGTCATTGGAGGCCGGTATTCTTGGTTGGTTAGTTGATCGCCCCACCGAGATGCGGAGAGGTGGAAGACCAGTTCATTCTTAATTCATGAGTTATCAGAGTTATATCAAATGAGTTATCGAGTATTCTGTTTCGAGATGAGTAATGAGTCTTTTGAGTATTCTGTTTTGAGATGAGTTTTGAGCCTTTCGAGTATGATATTTTCAAGATGAATTTGAGCCGAATCATATTGTGATATCCGATATTAAAATTTTGAGTATTTATTTCTGTAAACTTTATTATATTTATATACCGAGCGAGAAGAGAACTTGCTGAGCACTATATTTGCTTATTCTTGCTTTACAACATTTTGTTCAGCTGTCAAGACGGAAAGAGGCGAGACGTCCAGCCGGGGCTATAAAGGCAAGGGGAAAGCGCAAGGCTATGGCGACAATAATTAGAAGATCCAGATGGAATCTTTATATTCTACTATTGTGAACTTTTGTAACATATTATTTCGAGATGTATCAAGTTGGTTTGTACTATGTTGTGAAGACGATCTTGGACCTGCGGAGTGGGACATTTATGCTCCGTTGTAATAAAATTTGGCATTGTTATTGCGTTATCATATTGAGACAATGTGACGACCCGGGTCCCCTGTCAGGGTGGATTTGGGGGCGTTACATGGACGGTAGTACACGAAATGTAAGTAAATAGTTTCTTCAGTATTGGCCGTGGTAGGTTTTAAACCATGGTAGTTCAAGTGGTGTCTTGTCCAAAGTTCAGGTACACAAAGTGCATTTTACTCTAATAAATAATAAAAGAGGAGCCATGCATTGCATGAGTTATAAGCTAGTATATACAATAGGAGTAAGGAAGTTCATATGGTATGGTATGGTTTGGTCGTCAGGGGTACAATAGTAAAATCTAAATTATAATTATTAGTACATTTAAAAGAAAGTAAGTTGAAAAGATATAGAAAATTTATTATTCAAAAAAAATAATATTCAAACATATTAAAATATTTAATATCAATAGAAAATTTCAAAAGAGTTAACAATTAATAATATATAGAATTAAAAAATTAGGTAATAAGAAAAACTTTAAATTTAATAAATTAAAAATTAGAAAATATAAATTTCTTCAACAATAAAATTTAAATTAGATTAATATAGATTGAAATTAATAATATAAAAATCAAGAAATTAATTAAATACAATTATTAAATAACATATCTCTATTATTATTTTAGTAGATATGTAACTATAAAATATATATGTATTATATTTGTTAAAAATGAAAAATATAATTTTAAAAAATATAAAAAAAAACTTTTGGAAAAAATATTCCTAATAAAAATATTTAACAACCTGTGCATTGCACGAGTATAAATCTAGTTGGAATATATAATTGACGTAAGGAGGTTTACATGGTATGGTTTGGTCGTCAGATGTTCACACAAAATCACGCAAGCGTACGTGGTCACAAGTAATATAGATATAAGTCAAGTTCGTTCCCACAGAGATCTGGTTTAGGTTTCAAATTAGTTAATATACCTATGCAACAATGTATGATTTTTATTCACTACTAAGATAAATAACAAGTTTGGGTTTGATTAACTAGAATTAACTAAAGATTAATTAACTAAAGTGAATAAGATTGATTTACTTATGCTAGAGAAAACATGAGATCCTAACTTTATTAAATACTTTGCTTAGAGTTGATGCCTTTAATCAATGCATGTGATGGTTATGATATCTGATCAGACAACACGAAACAAATATACGCTACTTCTCCGTATACGAATACCAAACTAAACATACATCCACAAAAGAAATAGAAGATGAATAGACACCAATTATGCTTAGACCCTATATGTCTATAGAATTTGAAAACATAATGGTTGAAGAACAAGTTGTCCATTAAGATCACATAGGGCAGCATAAGTTATTTCTAATTACGCTACAAATCATGATGTCACACATACATCAACTTATCCTATGCTAGCATGGCAGGTTCTAAATCTCAAGATTCACTTTCACTTCATAAGAGATTAACAATACAACTTAGATGTTAGCTACGCATCCAAGAAGAATAAGCACAACCATATAAGGATATCAAGAATTCATCACAAACAAATCTTTAAAGCAATCAAACTACTAAACTACATAGATAAATCCGTTAGAATCCCATGACAACGATTAGTTCATAATCGAACCGCTCGTCATCATGGGATCTGATGAAACCATGATAATAAACAAAGTCTGAATTAAAACAATAGTGCTAGAGTAATGAGTTAAGAAAACAAATCCCAAAAACATCCAAGAGTTCGCCTAATAGAAGAAAACGAAAAGTAGATCTAGATCTCCGTTGCTTGTCACGAGCGTAGGAATCCTTCTCCAACTCTGAATCTCTGTCTCTCAGCTCACTCTCTATGTTATGTGAAGTGTTGGTACAATTTACAATGATAGAATATGTTTATATAGGCCCTAGATATGTTTTCCAACAAGAAAAGTCCTAAAAATACAATTTAATTCGAACTAGGAATAAAAATCAGGATTTTCCAGGATTATCGGGCGCACTTTGCCCTACTAGAGCGCAATCTACTCTACTATACAGCTTCTGGCGCAATCTGCCCTACTTATGGCGCAATCTGCGCTCCTACATGCTGACAGAATGTAGTTTTGGCTCTCATTTCTTCATTCTTGCTCTGTTTACGCCCGTTCCTTTTGCACTAGCCTCCGTCTTCAATACCTTAACACAAGAAACTCCATGATTACATAGGAAATCACTCCTTGCTTCATTCCAAGCTAAGAATCCACTCCAAAATCAATGGAAATCACCAACCCTAACCGATAGTTACAATCCTACACAACTACACAAAACACATCAAAAATGCGACAAACTTGAAGCCAAGTGAATCAATTTAAGACGATATGGAACGCTCCAAGTGGATATGAAATCCACTTATCACACCCCCAAACTTAAACCGATGCTTGTCCTCAAGCATAAACAAATACAACTAACTAGTACCACTTCCGTAGGTGATCACGGTTGCATTTGGCATATGCAACAAGCCCTTTAAACCCCTAGGCAGCCTTAGTGGATGAGTATGGTCTCGTGAGGGCCTATAGCGAATGTACCCACAAAATCCATCTAACTAAACAATGCAATGCATGAATGCAACGAATATGAAAATGCAACGATCCCTCAAACTAACTAAAACCAACTAGCAAGCAAATATCTCAAAGAATGCAACTAAATCCAAATAGAGCTCGACTAAGTCCCCGTATACTAACAATATATGATAGAAACGTGCGTGTGTGCGATGCTCATCGGATATACTCCTAACACTAGATCTAAATCATACATATTCTTCGCCAAGACAATCACAAGTTTATAAATAGAATAGACTGTAAACACCTCATAACCTAAAAACACCTCCATCATCATTCGAGTTAACCCTGGTTAATTATGCATTTAAACAATTTAACAACTTTTTTTTTCTTTTGATTTATATATATATATATATATATGCAATATGGAATGAGAATTCTCATTTCCAACCCTAGACTACTCATAAAATATGAGCCGGCTACTAGCCATTTCACGCCTAGCCATTATTGACAAATATTAACAACTAACATGAAATCCCTGGTTTCCCGCAAACTTAGACTTTAGTGCTCCTACGCCATCAAGGGAATAACGAAAATTCTAAATATAAACAAGTGATTAAATCTACAACAACCAAACAAGCATGACTCAACCTAGCCCAAAAGCAAACGATGAGATTGTGTAAAGATTTTGTTTCTGACACATGCAAGTCAATTTCATAGGAACTATAAATCAACCCTTTATTCATCATTACCACACTCAAATAGACATCGACCTACCAATCAGAATTAGCTCATCCTAAGGGATCATGAAATATGCTATGTAAATGCAACTAATCATGGACTCACATGGTATAAAAACAAAATAACCAAATGTCCTATATGAAACAAACATGCAAAAATACGAACAAAACATGAATGAACTACCACTAATATGCAATATATGATATCTATATGAACACAATGACACACAATAACTACTACACACTAATTATCCCCAAACCACCCCCAAACTTAGAACATTCGATGTCCTCATTGAAGGCAATAAAAAGGATAGTAGAGATACCTAAATAAAAATGCCGAAAAGCATGGGTTGCCTCCCACGAAGCGCTGTCGTTGACGTCATTTAGCCGGACGTTGCTTCCTCACGTCATGGCGGTTTCAAGAGAATAGAAAGACCATTCATACAAACGTTGACATCTCGATTGCTTACTCCCAACATAACTTTTCTTTCACTCTTCACCATGATTTTTCCACCCGTCGACTTCTTCGCCTTCTTTTTCTTCCTCACACCTCTAAGGTGTTTATCCCTCTCAGCCGACTGAACAGAACACTCTTCTACCTCATCATCAACTATCCACCTTCTTAACACATTATCATGCCCTTTTTAAAAAATCACTAACTCATCATTCCAAAGGACATACCATAAATGCGGTGGAAGTTTTCCGAGCTTTACATTCGAGAGATCTTGTATGGAAGGTTTATCAGCATCAATTTCCTCGAGCATCTTAACTGAGTCAAAGTTCTCCGAAAAATTTGGAACACTAGGCACTGCATCCAATTTTAAATCAACTTTTTCTTGTTGGGAAGACAATGCAAGGGATTCCACAGAAAAGCACACTTCTGGATCATCTGAAATCTTCGTAAGAGCAAACACATTAAAGGTGGCCTTATCATCTTGCACCTGCATAGTTAGCTCCCCTTTCTGAACATCAATCAAAGCTCGACCGGTAGCTAGAAATGGCCTTCCCAAGATGATGGGAATCTTCTTATCTTCCTCAAAATCTAGAATGACAAAATCAGCAGGAAAGATAAACTCATCCACCTTTACCAAGACATCTTCCACTATTCCTCTTGGATAAGTGATCGATCGATCAGCTAGCTGTAAGGAGATATTCGTAGGTTTTGGATCAGGTAGACCAAGTTGCATAAAGACAGACAAAGGCATTAGATTGATACTAGTTCCCAAGTCACACAAACACTTGTCGAAAGATAAATTTCCAATAGTGCACGGGATGGTGAAACTTCCCGGATCTTTAAGTTTAGGAGGCAACTTCTGCTGCAGAACAGCACTGCACTCTTCCGTCAAAGCAACAGTCTCTAATTCATCGAGCTTCAACTTCCTTGATAAAATCCCCTTCATGAACTTAGCATAGCTCGACATTTTTTCTAAAGCTTCCGCAAAAGGAATATTAATGGACAATTTCTTGAAGACGTCCAAAAATTTCTGAAATTGCTTTTCTTGACTTTTCTGCAAGCGTCGAGGATATGGAGGAGGCGGATAGACATGATTGCTCATTGTAGACTGCTCCGGAGTAGACTTTTCAGCAGACTTCTTGCTCTTTTTCACTTCACCATCTAGCTGATCAGCCACCAAGTCGGATTTTTCAATTTCGGGCACTGCAGATTTTTCAAATTGCTGATTATGAACTTCTTCATATTCCTTAGCTGCTAAATTCGGATCTTTTGTAACCTTTCCCGATCTCAAAGTTACTGCTTTCACCTACTCATGGACTTCCCTCTTGCCTGGATTAGCCTCCATATCACTAGGGAAAGTTCCATGTGGCCTATTCAACAAGGCATTAGCAATCTGCCCAATCTGATTTTCCAAGATCTTGATTAAAATCGCTTGGCTCTTGCACATCAACCTCAATTCTTCCAATTTAGATTTTTCAGAAGAAGATTGCCCCGCACTTGCATGAGGCTGTTGCTGAAATCCCGGAGGTTGGAATTGTTGCCTCGGAGCATACTGCTACTGATAGCCTTGATTGAACGGCTTAGCTCTATATTGCTATCCCTGAAACTGCTGATAAGGCTACTGCATACCACCTTGATTGTTGCTCCAGCTGAAATTAGGATGATTTCTGTTGTTGGGATGATAGGTGGCTGGAGCTGGTTGTGAAGGTCACTGAAAGTTGCTTACAAACTGTGCCGATTCAGAAGAGATAGCACACTGAATCGTCTCATGTGCACTGCACACAGCTCACACACACTAGCGACCTGCTGAACTCCGTAGTTAGTAAGAGAATCCACCTTCATAGTCAAAGCCTTCAACTGAGTTGCAATAGCTGTAGCTGCATCAACTTCCAGAATACCTGCTACCTTGCCTTGAGTTAGTCTCTGAGTTGGATTCTGATATTCATTGGCCGCCATCGTCTCAATTAGATCATAAGCTTCCTCGTAGCTCTTAGCCCACAGAGCTCCACCTGATGCTGCATCAAGCAATGGTCTAGATTGTGCTCCCAACCCATTGTAGAAACCATTGATCACCATCCAATCAGGCATACCATGATGAGGACACTTTCGAAGCATCTCCTTGTAGCGCTCCCAAGCTTCACACAAAGATTCTCCAGACTGCTGTGCAAATTGAGTAAGAGCGTTCCTGATCGCTGCTGTTTTAGCCATGGGGAAGAATTTAGTAAGAAACTTCTGAGCAAGATCCTCCAAAGTAGTAATGGAACCGGCTGGTAGAGAGTGTAACCAACCCTTAGCTTTATCCCTCAAAGAGAATGGGAAAAGTCTCAATTTGACAGCATCCTCCGACACACCGTTGAACTTGAAAGTGTCGTAGATATCAATAAAGTCTCGAATGTGCAAGTTAGGATCTTCCGTTGAAGCACCCCCAAACTGAACATAATTCTGTACCATCTGAATTGTGCTAGGCTTGATTTCGAAAGTATTAGCTGCAATGGCTGGTCTAACAATGCTAGATTGAATGTCATTGATCTTCGGCTGAGAATAGTCCTTCAAAGCATTAGTTGCTGCTGCTGCTCCTACTGTTTCTCCCATATCTTTAACTGTTGAAAGTTCTTCTTCCATTTTACGAGTCTTAGAACGTGTTCGCATACACGTTCAAGTACCTGAAACACCATGAAACAAACAATTATGCAAGAAAAAAAAATTTGAGTCAGTGAACTCTAACGACCACTGATGACAAGCACATAAACTAAAAATAAAACACCGATGATCCCCGGCAGCGGCGCCAAAAACTTGTTCACACAAATTCACGCAAGCGTACGTGGTCACAAGTAATATAGATATAAGTCAAGTTCGTTCCCACAGAGATCTGGTTTAGGTTTCAAATTAGTTAATATATCTATGCAGCAATGTATGATTTTTATTCACTGCTAAGACAAATAACAATTTTGGGTTTGATTAACTAGAATTAACTAAATATTAATTAACTAAAGTGAATAAGATTGATTTACTTATGCTAGAGAAAACATAGGATCCCAACTTCATTAAATACTTCGCTTAGAGTTGATACCTTTAATCAATGCATGTGATGGTTATGATATCTGATCAGACAATACAAAACAAGTATACGCTACTTCTCAGTATACGAAGACCAAACTAAACATACATCCACAAAAGAGATAGAAGATGAATAGACACCAATTATGCTTAAACCCTATATGTCTATAGAATTTGAAAACATAATGGTTGAAGAACAAGTTGTCCATTAAGATCACATAGGGCAGTATAAGTTATTTCTAATTACGCTACAAATCATGATGTCACACATACATCAACTTATCCTATGCTAGCATGGAAAGTTCTAAATCTCAAGATCCACTTTCACTTCACAAGAGATTAACAATACAACTTAGATGTTAGCTACGCATCCAAGAAGAATAAGCACAACCATACAATGATATCAAGAATTCATCACACACAAATCTTTAAAGCAATCAAACTACTAAACTACATAGATAAATCCGTTAGAATCCCATGACAACGATTAGTTCATAATTGAACCGCTCGTCATCATGGGATCTGATGAAACCATGATAATAAACAAAGTCTGAATTAAAACAATAGTGCTAGAGTAATGAGTTAAGAAAACAAATCCCAAAAACATCCAAGAGTTCGCCTAATAGAAGAAAACGAAAAGTAGATCTAGATCTCCGTTGCTTGTCACGAGCGTAAGAATCCTTCTCCAACTCTGAATCTTCGTCTCTCGGCTCTCTCTCTCTCTCTCTCTCTCTCTCTCTCTCTATGTTATGTGAAGTGTTGGTACAATTTACAATGATAGAATATATTTATATAGGCCCTAGATATCTTTTCCAACAAGAAAAGTCCTAAAAATACAATTTAATTCGAACTAGGAATAAAAATCAGGATTTTCCAGGATTATCGGGCGCACTTTGCCCTGCTAGAGCGCAATCTGCCCTACTATACAGCTTCTGGCGCAATCTGCCCTACTTATGGCGCAATCTGCGCTCATACATGCTGACAGAATGTAGTTTTGGCTCTCTTTTCTTCATTCTTGCTCCGTTTACGCCCGTTCCTTTTGCACTAGCCTCCGTCTTCAATACCTTAACACAAGAAACTCCACGATTACATAGGAAATCACTCATTGCTTCATTCCAAGCTAGGGCTGTAAACGAGACTCCATGATTACATAGGAAATCACTCCTTACATGACCAGGCTCGGCTCGAGCTCGATTAAATAGTTCGGGCTCGAGCTCGGGCTCGAGCTCGACCGAGCCATAAAATTCAAGCTCGAAGCCCGGCTCGACACATATGTGATATGTTCGAGCTCGGCTCGAAAGCTCGAATCAATTTCACTAATTATCAACAAAAGCTCGAATACCATAAGTTCGGCTCGAGCTCGACTCGATTAATATATAAAAATATTAAATATTTATATAAAAAAATATAAATAACATAAAAATAATATATAAATAATAAAATATATATATATAAATAATAAAATATATATAAGCTCGATTAGGCTCGCGAGTCATACGAATCGAGTAATACGAAGCTCGAGCTCGGCTCGGTCAACTATTAGAATAGCTCGAGCTCGAGCTCAGCTCGATTATTATCGAACCGAATTCGAATATTTTACGAGCCGAGCTCGAGTAGCTCACGAACAGTTTGACTCATTTACACCCCTATTCCAAGCTAAGAATCCACTCCAAAATCAATGGAAATTACCAACCCTAACCGATAGTTACAATCCTGCACAACTACACAAAACACATCAAAAATGCGACAAACTTGAGGCCAAGTGAATCAATTTAAGCCGATATGGAACGCTCCAAGTGGATATGAAATCCACTTATCATCAGGGCATATATGTCATTTCCAATATATTATTAGTATTCTAATTTTTAAATAATATTAGATAAAATTTAAAAGTATTATTAAATTGTACACCGTATTTCAAAAATTATGAACTGGGTTATAGACATTAGTTTGAAACTTTTCAAAAGAAAATCAAATATTAATTATATAAAGTATGATAAAGTTATTGAGTAAACACAATATAAAAAATTATAAATTTATTATTTTTAAATTAGAATGTATAAGAATTTTCAAGCAAAAAAGTACAATAACAATATTTTTTTTTTGAAATCAAAGAGCTTTTCATTAAGGCAAATCAAATTCAGATATAATCATCTCCAACACAGACAACACAAACAACGGAGGAGACATGAATAAATTGTAGCTACCTAGCTCACAAGTATTAAAAGTTATATTAATAAATAGGGATTCATGTGCCCGAGAATGATCTCAGGGTTCTCCTTGAGGTTAAAACCTTTTCAATACATATTTAAGGGTGTTTAGGTAAATTTACCGAGAAAAAAAATTAATATTTATAAAAATGCCCCTGCGGGGCCACTTAATTTATACGTGATTTGTGTTATAACCTCAGGAGAAATCCCTGAGAACAACCTTAGACCCATTTTTCTTTAATAAATAACTATCATCAATTTAATAAAATTTTATTACATGTTAAAAAAATTTGTATATCGTACGAATTATAAACTAATATTAAATAATACAGGCATGTTTAAAGGATTAAAGGGAGGACATGTACATGTAATCACCTATTTAAATCAGAAACAAATACACCGCTATTACAAAAAATCAAAAATTCGATATCGAACTTCAGTTATATTCCTTCCGTTCCATAAAACGTTTCCTGTTTCATTTGGACACGTTTACCAACGCATACTTTTGATCGTTAATATCTTTAATTCCGTATTAGTATTCAAATAAAAAACTTCATTGTATTAAAGTACTCACAAATACGAATCAAACAAAATCACTCATGACTAATAATGTATAAATTAGTAGAATGAGTTCTAATGAAAAATACCAAAAATCAAAACGAGAAGATCATCGTGGAACAGAGAGAGTACTGAACATTCGAACAAGCACATTATCCTATCCATATTTTTCCATGTACTAGTACTTGTCCTCAAATTCAAATTTTAAATTCTAGACCTTGCCCGGAAATTACTCATCATCCCGTTATTAAATTCGAAATAGGAAAGACTTTGAGTTTGACCCCAACAAAATCAAACCCAAAATCAACAATAAAACCAAAAATTACGTCGACCAATAATAAAATAAAATCGCAAGTAAATCAAAAATCAACTAAAAATAAATAAAATTACCGCGTTGGGGTTCATCACGTCTCCTCCTGGTTTGTCAGAAACAAAAGCAAATAAAAGTCATCGCATCACTTTAACTACTCTCAACCTTCTTCTCATCATCACCTATACACACAACATACATACATATACACACAACTCACCATCTCTTGTTTCTGACTCACCGACATTAATCTCTGATCTGTGTTTTTTAGTGAATATTGCATAATTCACCTAGGGTTTCGAATTTTATTCAATTTTTTTAATTAGGGTTTCGATGATGATGGCTGATAATAATAATAATAATGATTGTTTAGATGATTTGTATTTTGATGAAGATGATGATTCTGATAGGCTTTGTTTTGATATTGATGCGCTTTGGGATATTATTGATGACAACGACAACAACAATAATCTCCATTCTTCTCAGGTACCTTTTTTATGTCATGATTATATACATGTTTTTTGTATGTATGAGTGTGAATTGTTGATAATTATTGTAGATCCAGTTGCCTTGTGTGTGCAATATTGTTTGATTTGGTTGTTTTTTTTTGATTGTGGGGTTTTGTGGAATTGATTGGTTTCGGAAATAAATTTATAGTTTGAGTGTAGGTTAGAGTGTGAGTTACGTGTGCTGATGTTTGGAGCTGTGTGATTGTGTTTTGGATTGTGGGGTTTTGTGGAATTGGTTGTTTTCGGAAATAAATTTATAGTTTGAGTGTAGGTTAGAGTGTGAGTTACGTGTGCTGATGTTTGGAGCTGTGTGATTGTGTTTTGGATTGTGGGATTTTGTGGAATTGGTTGTTTTCGGAAATAAATTTATAGTTTTGAGTGTAGGTTAGAGTGTGAGTTTACGTGCGCTGATGTTTGGAGCCGTGTGATTGTGTTTTGGATTCGGTTAGATATGTTTGGGCGGCTGAATTAATGAAGTGGGGGTAGTTTTGTGCGGCTGAATTTAATAAACTGGGGGTAGTTTTGCGCAGTTGAATTTAATGAAGTAGTGCTAGTTTTGCGGGCTTGAATTTAATTAAGAGACTATGAGCGACATCTATGCAAATTGGGGTGGGACATGGAATTAAGAATGGGACTTAGAGTATTATCTCCTTCTCTAGTTACGTTGTTTTTTGTGATATTACGAAATTTAAATATCTTTTTAAATTCGGCATAGTTAATAATTTTCTTTTGCCCATGGATACTTACATGTGTTTTTTCTCCAGACCAAACCTGAGGATTTACCGGTAGAAATTGTCTCTCAAGGTGAGTCTGCTTTGAATGTTGTTTGATTATATGGGTTAATGTTAAATAATTTTGTTTTTTTTACCTCAGTCTTGATTAATATATATGTCACAGAACAACAATATGTGAGGCTTAATTGTAAAATATGGTATCTTTTCTTTAACGATCCTTTCTCGTGCTGGTAACAGAGTTTCCGAAATTGGAAGTGCCACCTTCATTTGGGATTGACGGACCAGGATCTGATGCATGTTCCTTTTCATACAACTCAGAAGCTTCAGATCCTAGAGCTGGAAGTTCAGAAGGTTCGTCAAACTCTGCTGGGAAGTCGGTCATAATTGATGGTGAAAATCAATATCATGAACAAAATGGTACTCCCAAGTGTACCTTATCTGGAAGTTTTGCCGACTGGAAATCTAAAAAACCTTCTTATTGTAGCGAAGGTATAAATTTTGAGTTGCAAGTAATTATAATCTTTCCAATTTTGCTTTCTTTCCGTGTTTCAGATATCGGAAGACTTTAAAAGAAATCTAATTTAGATGTTGAAAAATCTGATTTTCAAGCAATGCAGATATAATAAATATGGAAAATGATTCATATACTGTATCCTTCTAATGTCCAGTATAAGCCTTCCTATTTCATTTGATGTTTGTTGTTGGTTGTATGTTAGTTGTGTTTTTTGACTTCAACTTGGATTGACTTCGGGTTTTCTGATGATTCAGGTCTGACCCACAACTTGTCTACAGAGAACTCTGATATTACCCATGGATCGTATGGTGATTTAGTAGACAATAACTCACATTCCCTAGCAGCACCACCCATAGAGGAAGCTGCAACGATGAATGCTTCATTATCTTCGCAGAGTGCATTCTATACAGAATTTAGGGATTATGGATTCGAAGGCATTAACTTTCCCGTCTCGGAAAACCCTGACGCTATGGAATTCTATGATCAGAATAATATTGGTCCGGGCAGTACATATTTTGACCCCCCAATACAGTGTTCTACTGAAAATTTTAGTAATCAATATGTTGACAACAATGTTGAGATGGTGGCTTATGTAAATGATGACTTTGATATGCTTCAGAGTCATGGTAAAAGTTCAGAGGATACAGTGAAATTTGAGTCTCCTCTAGGAATTACTGGTGGAACATTCTCAGCTTCTCCGGACACGATTAACTCTGGTATCAATATAATGAAAGACAATAAAAGCGGCCCAGATTACATCTTACCAAATTATAGAATTTCAGTTGATAATACTGATTTTGACCAAACAGTTGTCAAGACATTCTCGTCACAGATTATGCCCCAGATGACGTCGAATTCGTGTAGCAACGATCAAGCCATTTGTGTGAAGGATGAAAATAGTAATTTTCGAAATAATGTGACTATGAATGGTGCTGCAGGCAGAAATTTTCCTGGTGTCAATGATAAAATTTATGTGAAGAAGCAAGCATTTCACCTGAAGGATGAAGAGAAGGATGAGTGGTATGCAACACAGGGCAGTGCCAATAGTACTCCTGTGGATCTGGATGATGTGACTGAGAGGAAATCTTGTGAGATTGCTGATAAAGGTCTAAGACAACCCCTTACTGTTAAGCTGGCTTCCACTATACGTAAAAGCCAGGTGATTGCAAAGGATGAAACAAGTGATGTATATTTCACATCTAGTAAAGCTAACCATTCTTTTGGCAAAGATGATAGTTGTATGATTCTTAGTCCATTTGCTGACAGTCCTTGTCTAGATAGCTCTAAACGACCTTGTCTTAAGCAATCTAAACCGTTAGTTTCTCCAAAGGTAGATATGGATACTAGATGGGCTCAATCTCATAGTAGGGATTCATATTCCTTGAAAGGTAGACACCAGGCAATTCATCATGATTCATGGGTGCAGAAATCTCATGCTAATGATGATCCTGATATATGTATTCTTGAAGATTTGAGTGAACCTGCACATCGACATCAACCTCCAATGAATGTTCAGTTGAATATCCCATCACGAAGCTCTTCATTAGTTGAGTCCCACAATCACATTGATGTAGGTGTTGTGAGAATTAAGACAAAAGATGAGAGACTCATTTTTCGTGCTGCAGTGCAGGTGAGCTATGCAATTTTTGTTTAACTTTGCAATATTTGCTGTGGAAGGAAAAAAAGGGTAGAACAAGAATTTTAGAGTTACTTTAACAATTAGGCTGAGCACTTGAAGGGTGGGAAATGTTTATGATTATTACAAAAGAAAAGGTGGGGGGGGGGGGGGGCGAACGATATTTTTTTTTTTGGAGAAATGTAGAGAGAAACACATTAAAAGACTAACAACTCTTAAATATGAGGATATTGAAACGTGACAAGGTCACACTTTTACAGCATTCTAAGCTCAATATATTTAGTCTGGCATTTGTAAATTTGTAGTTTGGTAGTTAATTTCCAGCTGTTATCTGCTTAATGTCAAAGAATATCTTATCATTCGCACTTATTTGCTTACAATTAAATCTGGACAGGAAGAGATATTAAGCTTGAAGTTTTTTGAGGTTTATATCAAACATATATTGAGCCTGTTTAGCTTTCTGTTTCCTCTAATGTCTTATAATAGAAGAGAAGTACCTTTTGAGGTACTTATCTTTCTTACAAGAAGACCCAAACAATAACATTAAATCTGGTAATGTTGTTTTTGCCATGTTATTCTTTCTAGTCACTTAAGAGTTAAGTTGCTTAAAATGGTAATACATGGAAAATTTGTAAATTAATGCATGACTATTATACATATCAAATTTTTTCATTGACCTTGTATATGTTTTTGAATGTCAAAAGACTAAAAACTGTTTAGTGTAACTATTAGGGCTGTATTTTTATTTGGGTTTCATGATTTTTTGGTTTCTGTGTCAGAATATTTATTATTTGAATTCTGATTGCTGTGATTTTGCACATTGTAGGATATATATCAGCCGAATTCTGAAGCTAATCCACCTGATGGTCTCTTGGCAGTCCCTCTTTTAAAGCACCAGGTCTGTAAATAGAAGTTCTATATAACTCTTGCAGGACATGATTTTAGAACTATTGAGCTGGATCGTGGACATTTTATTGAAATTTTTTGAAAAGAAACCTAGAAGTTTCATCGTCTATCTACCGGTAGTAATAGAAGGATCCTCCCCATTTTTTATTTTAGTTTGACCTTTTTAAGGTCAAATTGACCAAATTTAAATTTTAAATCCAAAAGTATTACTTCTAATTTTTGATATAATTGAAATATTTTAGTGTAAAATTTAATTTTAAAGATGGCCAATTAGAACAAAAGAAATCAAATTAGATAAAATAATTGGACGGATAGAGTAGGTGTAATGTAATGGAGTATAAATAATTATGCTATTATCATGTCATCGTAATTATACAGTTGCTCTTATATCCTTGTAAAATTGAATTCTGGAAGGTCTTGAATATATTAAATAAAAAATAAGCTTTCATTTGATTAATTGTAAATTTGTTTTGTGGTTATCATAGTATTTTCAATATGCTTGTAATCTGATGAAGTAGTATTATCAAATGCGTCAAATTATTTTAAGATTGAATCTTTAAATCCCATATAGAAACACTTATTAAAGGTTCTGGATCTATTATGTCTTTCTGAAAATCACTTCTAGTTGTGTCTTTTATCTTTTGTATTTTTGTCCTCTAGATAGTATAATGTGGTCTTTTAGGTGTGGCACTCAAATCAGACACTTTGATCTCACATTCCTTTCACCTCTTTTGCCCTTTCAATCCTGTCTGCGACTTTCTTAATCGAAATAAGTTGATATTTTTGACAGCGAATTGCTTTATCATGGATGGTACAAAAGGAGACCAATAGCGAACACTGCTCTGGAGGAATTTTAGCAGACGATCAGGTTGGGTTTCTTTCACTTTGTCATACTCCGTTCATTGTTTTTATTTTGCCAAATTTCTTTTTTTTTTTCCTCCTTCCATTTGTTTAGGCTGGAATACCCAAGGATATGATTGAAGAATACGATATTCTATATATCTTGTTAAATATTGAACACAAGTACTTCTTCGCTAGATAGCTATAACAAGAAGTTTTGTATGGTGGACAACATAAAAAGTGCATGAGTATATCTTAGTATCTGCAATACACTGAAAAACTAGCTCTTCATGTTTTATTTTTCTAATATATTCACCATGGCAGGGGTTGGGAAAAACAATATCAACCATTGCACTTATACTGAAGGAAAGATCTCCATCTTCGAAAATTTGTTCAGTTGATAAACAGAATATGGATATGATTAATCTAGTTGATGATGATGAGGATGGCACTTCTGGGCTTAGCTTGGTAAATCAGGGCAATGTTTCTTGTCCTGTAATCGAAGACCTATCTGTGCAGCAGAAGGTTAGGCCAGCTGCTGGAACATTGATTGTTTGTCCAACAAGTGTTCTCCGACAATGGTCTGAAGAATTGCATCAAAAAGTAAGCAGCAAAGCAAATCTTTCAGTATTAACATATCATGGGGCAAACAGAACGAAGGATCATGTAGAGCTGGCCAAATATGATATTGTCCTGACCACATATGCAATTGTTAGTATGGAGGTACCAAAGCAGCCACTTAATGATAAAGATGACGAAGAGTTAGGAAGGAAAAGTCACCTCCAACCAGCGGGAAATCCATCCACTAAGAAAAGAAAATATCCTCCTAGCGGAAGATCTCTAAAGGGTAAGAAGGGTGATAGTGAACTTGAATCTGTTACTGGCCCTCTTGGCAAAGTTAGGTGGTTTAGGATTGTTTTGGACGAGGCCCAAAGCATTAAGAATTATAAGACACAAGTTGCTAGGGCTTGTTGGGGCCTTCGTGCTAAACGTAGGTGGTGCTTATCTGGCACCCCTATCCAGAATTCGATTGATGATCTGTACAGCTACTTCAGATTTCTTAAGTATGACCCATATGCTGTATTCAAGTACTTCTGCTCTAAGATAAAGGTTCCTATCCAGAAGAGTCCAGCTGATGGGTATAGAAAGTTACAAGCTGTCTTGAAGACGATAATGCTACGTCGCACAAAAGGTAAGTTCAATCACAATACTTGTATATCCTTGCAAGGCCTTTGTGCCAACCGCTCTATTGATAAACACTGGACTTGTCTTGCACCAGTTCAATTGCTTTTAATACTTCCTTGTTGTAAACATACTTGCTGCAAGGACCCATTTTTATTTTTTTTGGTGAATGTTGGCCATAGGGACATTTCTTGATGGAGAACCTATAATAAATCTTCCTCCCAAAACCATAGTGCTGAAAAAAGTCGATTTTACCATGGAAGAGAGGGATTTCTATACCACACTGGAGGCTGAATCACGAGCTCAGTTTGCAGTATGTTCTAACCTTTTAGTAGTTTGTGGTATATGTTTGCAGATGTTAAATCTCATATGGTGGTTCTACTTCTTTGTTTTCTCCATACATTTGATTAAAATTGCTTTGTCGTTTCAGAAATATGAAGCTGCTGGAACAGTAAAACAAAATTATGTTAATATTTTGTTGATGCTTCTGCGCCTTCGGCAAGCTTGTGACCACCCTCTTCTTGTAAGAGGATGCGGTTCTAGTTCCGCTTGGTTTTCTTCTGTTGAGATGGCAAAGAAACTATCTCCAGAGAAGCGAACTTCTTTGTTAAACTGCTTGGAAGCGTCTTTAGCAATATGCGGCATATGCAATGTATGTAGTATACTAGCACCCCTCGATATCTATCCCTTTATTGTTAGTATATAAATGAAATTTGTTTTTTCTGTACAAATCCCTTAATAATTGGTTTGCGTTTTACTCTGTTTTATGTCTTTGGTCTATAAATATGAATTTTTTTCCTGAGTATAATGACATTGAGTTGACATCTTGTAGGATTTTTTTAATTGGTTCTCAAATAATTTGTTAAAATCTGCCAAACAATAACTAAAAGAAATTATATATCTCTTTTGAATGTTTACCATCTTATAAATATAAATCTGTGTCTTTTGTATTGTTGAATGGAGCAGCTTATTGATAAGACAGGCTTCAGTTTTTTGTTCGCAAATATAGCACATTATTAAGGTGCGTAAGATCTTCTAACAAGAAGTGTCATTCACTTCTATAAAAGATGTTACAAAATTTGTAATGACAACAAGAGAACATGATTCCTGATGCCTACCTGCATCAATATCAGTTAAAATGGTCAATCATCGGAAAATTACAGGTTTTATTATCTATATCCCATGTATAGTGTCATCCTTTCTTTAAAGGATATTTCTAGTTTCTAGTGACAATAAGAGAACCAATTCCTGATAACTACTTGCATCTTAAATTCTGTATAAGTTATTGGACAATTATCGGAAATACATGATTGATCATAGCCATCCATGTATGGATTATCTCATGCTTTTAGTGTGCATGTTGTACTATTAGTGTTTCATGGATATGAAGATGTGTAGATTGTTCTGGTGGATTATGTTTTAGATACAGTAAATTGGTTTAGGTTTATCTTGTGTGTTATGAATTATGATTGTGCCTGCAATATTTTGATAAGTTAAGAAGGTACTGGTTTATCCCCTTTTCCTTATTCTGAAATTATAGTCTTATAATATTGGTCTACTGCATTCCTTTTCTGTAAAGTGTTGGGTTATCGTCTTAAGGACTAATTGATATCTTATATTCTTCTAGGATCCACCTGAAGATGCTGTTGTTACAAGTTGTAAACATGTATTTTGCAATCAATGCATATGTGAACACTTGTCAGGTGATGACAATCACTGTCCTACGAGAAACTGCAAAGTTCGACTCAGTGTATCTTCTGTATTTTCTAAAGTGACTCTGAAGACATCTATTTCTGAAGGAGTGGGAAGTGTTACCGATTATTTTGATTCACTGCCAACTGAGACACTTCAGCCTTGTTCAGAAGGTGGCCCATTTGATTCATCTAAAATCAGAGCTGCTGTTGAGGTTCTGCAATCTCTGTCCAAACCTCAATCAACACATATAACTAGTTCTTCGATGACTATTGATGGTGGTGTTCATAATAACCAAAATATGGATTTGGATAGTGGTTCAAGTAGTTTGGTTCCATCAGTGGGAGAGAAAGCCATTGTATTTTCTCAGTGGACGAGGATGCTTGATCTGCTTGAAGCTTGTCTTAAAGACTCTTCTATCAATTACAGGAGGCTTGATGGAACGATGTCGGTACTAGCCCGAGATAAAGCTGTGAAGGATTTTAATACTCAACCAGAGGTTAGGACTAAGTTGGAAATATGCTGTCAGAATGCAGTTTTTTTGTTTGTGTTTCTTAGTTATCGTATTTTCCAGTATTTCCTATAAATGCTTTAGATTTTGTTTGAACGGCATTTGTATTTACATTTGAGTTTTTAGCCTGGGGTGCACTTCGTTGCTGGCACTGCATATTCAGACTCTTTAGTCTTAAGCATTCTGACACCTGCTAACCTCTATATCTAATAGTTAAAATCAGTTTGAGATTGGCAAGTAATCTTTGAGAATAAATTTTGGTTGTTCGTTGGCCATGGTATCGTGGAATTATAAGAGACTCGCTTGGTACTAGTAAATTAAAACTTTTCTAGAAATTTTGTTGTTTCTCTTCCCCCATTCTTTAAGGCCTTATCTGTCATGCTACTTTGAATATTTTTCACTGTCTGCTTAAGCTATTATAAATCCTGAGATTTACTGGTTTAATGTTTATTCTAGGTAACTGTTATTATTATGTCTTTGAAAGCTGCAAGTCTCGGGTTGAACATGGTTGCTGCCTGTCATGTCCTCCTCCTGGATCTTTGGTGGAATCCTACCACTGAGGATCAGGCAGTTGATAGAGCCCATCGGATTGGTCAGACTCGTCCAGTTTCAGTATTGCGCTTAACTGTTAAAGACACTGTAGAGGATCGGATTTTAGCGCTTCAGGTACTTTGCAATGTCTTTCTGTAATTCTTTCTGCTAGCACCTGAATTTTTCTTCTCAATGTGTGTTTTGAAATGTTGCTAAACTCTCGCGATTTTTAGATTTTTTCAGTCTATGACTCAATATTTCTTTTATCTTGGCCTATAATCTGTAACAAAATTTTGATCATTTCAGTTAGTCCGCCTAGTTCTGATAATATTTTTATTAAGTTTCGATATTTTAAACTTCATTTCCTTGTGTGTTAACTTGGGATTTAGGCACCTGTCAGGATAGGCAGTAAAATGGTAGTAGTATTACAATGTCAGCATGGTTGTCACGTCGACAAGTCGACAAGTCGACAAAGAAGAACAAGTCGAAGCACGACTTTTTGAGATTGGCGTCCATGGGTTTTACCCGGACCCGACCCGGAACCCAGCCCAAAACCCAATCCAAACTGAAAAAATAGGGTTTTTTTAGTGAAACTTACTCGTTTTTGATTGAAACTTTAAAGTAAAAGGCTAAGAGCTGATGCTGCGCCGACCATCTTCCCATTCCCTCTCCTCCGATCAGCTAGTCGCGGGTAAGTCTCTTCCCTTTTCTCATTTTTAATATTCTTCTTCATCTCATCTCTTCTTATTCTTTCCTTTCATCTTATCTTCGTATTCTTCTTTTCTTTCCTCTTATTTTTCACACGACCCATCGTTTTATGTACACGGTCTGTCATGTATATAATATATATATACACAATTTTTTTTTACTTTTTATTCAAAAAATTCTACTTAGTTTTATTTCTTTTCTGTTTCTCTTTTTATATACGGAATGAAACTTCTTTTTCACTCTTTTTTACTAATTTTTATTTTTAAACACTTTTAATTATTCGTTTTGCACAGAAACTGATTTTTTTCTTTCCAACTTCAACTTAATTTCATAAATTCTAAACTGTAATTCTATTTTCATTCCTTTTATTTTATCAATTGTTTTTATTTAAATCCTAGTTAATAATTTATTAATTTCTAAACTGTTAATTTCTTTTTGTTCCTTTTATTTTATCATTTTTTTTTAATTCCCAGTTAACAATTTTATTAAAATCTACAAATGTATACAAATTGAGTTTACAGAATTTAGTTTATACAATCTGTGACTCTGTGTTCTTGCAGTCTGCAACTCTGTAGTCTTCACTGCTGTTTTAAATTCTTTTCCTCTTCCCTGCACTGCTTCACTGCACTTCACTTCTGCACACACTTCACTCCTCCACTGCTTCACACACTGCATACTCGAGGAGAGGGAGAGGACACTGCATACTCGAGGAGAGGGAGAGGGAGATTCCCTTTCGATGATGAGGAGGTGGAAGATGATTATGGTGTCCACACGAGGAGAATACTCAAGTAGGAGAGGGAGATGGAAATAATCACGATTTCGAGATGGATTACTTTGATGCATGATTGTGTTTGTTTAGTTGATTTCACTCTTTAATTATGTTTTTATTTGCTTAGAGATGCTTGACTTTGGGTACTTGAACTTATTATCTATTAGTTTTTATTTGAATTATGGAATTGACGTGTGTTAAACAATATTATATATTATAATTACTCTAAATATGTGCATGTCGACTACTTGTCGACTTTCTACGACTAGTCGGGCGACTTGTCGACTTTTCAATTTGAAGGTACTCGAGTGCCTAGGCTCGACTTGTCGACTTAACAACCATGAATGTCAGTAGTAATAAATTTTGTAATAATAAATTTTTTATCATTTCAGTTAGTCAGCTTAGGTCAGATAATCTTTCTGTTAAGTTTCGATATTTTAAACTTCATTTCCTCGTGTGTTAAATTGGGATTAAATACAGCTGTTTTAAGCACCAGTCAGGATAGGCAGTAAGATGGCACTATTGCAATATCTGTAGTAATAAATTTTGTAATCATGAAGATTAGATTGTGATTGTATATTAGTGCAGGGTAATTGAGTCATTTCAGTGTTAGGTAGTAGTGGAGCATATATATATATATATATATATATATATATATATATATATTACTCTATTAATCCTGGAAGTAATCTTTTAAATATGTTGAATATTATGAAAATGGATTTAGTTCCACCAAGCTATCTTTATCTCTCGAAATTCTGCATATCTATTTCGCTCTATCCCTAATCTATCTTATTCTATCTCTATATGACTATATCTCTGCTAATTCTCTATTTCTCTGTTTATCTTTACTATTTGAATTTACTGTGTAAATACAGTTGTATACAGAAAACTCCAAAATACACAAAAGCACAACTACAAACCTCAGTTAATCAGTTTGTAAACAGAAAATATGACAAAGTATGGCTGATCATTGTGCCTTAAGATAGTAATAGTTGGTATAGTATTTTAAGATAAGACCAGCAGACATTTGCAACTGAGCATCGCCAACTGCTGGAAGACTTTAGTAATTAGTAGTAATTGTTAAGAATTTGTTATGTCGACACTTCCATTAGAGCCTATAAATAATATTTGTAAGCTTAGAGTGAGTGCCCGGATTAAAATGAGTGAGCAGCCTTTCCAAGTTACGTGCCTATAAATTATATTTATTTTAAGAAAAGGGACAGAATTTTGTAAGCTTAGAGTGAGTGCCCGGATTAGATTTGCTTTAGACAAGGACCTGTTACAATTACTTTAGCTAAGGATCTTGAACAAGACACTTTGGCAGTAAATTAGTTTGGCTTACTAATTAGGTGTCAGGATACACCTAAAGAATCTGGCTTGCATTTAAACCCTGGGAGAAACAACGGAGAAACAACAAAGTAGGGTACTTCAGTTTGATTGTGAGAATTATTTAATCTTTTTTGAATTTGGCAAAATATATAGATTTCATTAAATTCCTCCAAACTCATAATTTTCATGGTATTAGTATGTAGTTCATCACTTTAGGGTTTGAATATATTGTTGTCAGTTTTTGGCTGTTCTGTTACTTTTGATTTGTATATTGTTGTCAGTATGGGCTATGCTGTTGTGTTGCTTTAATTTATCTGCTTGTATGAAGATCTGATTGCAGAGTGGTTCGAGATTCCGTTTTTATGTGTGTTTTATTCGTTCTTCTGGTGCCAAGTGCTAAGACGTTCATGATTTTTTTTTGGTTTTGTAGCAAAAGAAAAGAGAGATGGTTGCATCCGCGTTCGGAGAGGATGAGACCGGTAGTCGTCAAACTCGTCTTACTGTAGAGGACTTGCAGTACCTATTCAATGTATAATTCGGGATTCATTGTAGGAGAATTTTGTCATCTCAACATGTGTTCCATTGGATTCTTTAATGGGCGAGAATTAGCAGTGTCGGGCAGCAACATCAAAATTACCTTCACTGCTGAAGCCTACCCTGAGGTTCTGAGGTTTGTTGTGTGATAAAGTATGGGTTAGTTATATTTCTGAAAAATAGTTCCAGCAGTCAACCATTTGTATAGGATTGAGAAGTTCATAGATTACACCAGCTGGCGAGAGGCAATTTTATCCACAGATACAATCATCTGAATGTAAATGGCATGAATGTTTTTCCGGCTGACACAGAATATAGATATCATAGTTTTGATATGTTAGAACTATCGCAAATTTCCCCATCTTGTGTTTATTCTAGTCCTAATCACCAGAGATGTTGCAATGGGTCATGGACTCATGGGTGGTGAATTCTGCCAGATTTTATATTAAAAGTTGCGACATTGAACATCACTAGTATAGTAATATAGTAGTATAGTTTAAGAATTCTATGGTTCCTGTTGATCACCAGGACTATCTGAATTATTTCCTTCATTTTTGAATCCAGCAAATAAGGTTTCTATTTTTTTATTTATTACTTTTGAAAACAAAGATGGTTTTATTAAAGAGATTGATGGGCCGTCATTCTCAGTACTGAGGTTAAAACAAATTACATACAAACTATTATTGTAAAATACAAGAGGTATTGTTATATTATTACAAACTTGTCTCCTATTATTTATGCTAAAAATTCAAAAATCTCTAAGATCAACCTCAACATCATTATTCTCTTTATTGAATACATTTGTTTGGATAATGAAACATGCATCTTCAACATGGATTCTATAGTTGATGTTTTAACATTATTTTATAAGGTTGCAGTTCTTAACTTAAAATTGTGTAAAGATTGCGTTTGGAGACCTCATTTCATTTTCTAAGTTGTCATTTCAAATTTTAATATTTGTACTAATATTTGAATGGAATAGATTAAAATAAAATTCAAATTTAAATACTTAGATCATCCAAACATGAATTTTAAATGGAATTAATGTTTTCAAATGGTGGTGAATATTTTATTTGTTATTCAAACCGTAAATAAAAAAATGAATTTTATATTTTTATTCATGAAAGAAAATTTGATAATACTATTTTCAACATTCATTTTTTCAAAAATACAGTGTCAAAACTAAAAAGGTCATAACTTATTTCCAAATGAGGAGTACATTATTTACTTTAAGTTGTTCAATATAGTGCCTGTTTGGGGTTCCAAATAACTTATCATTTGAGCTTATTTACAATTTTTTAAGTTAACTAGATTATAACCCGTGCTATGCTATAATAATAACGATTAAATAAAAAAAATAACTTTATATTTAAGATTAAAATAAATTAATTTTGAAAGAAATAATATTAATGAAATATTATTTTTCAATATTATAACAAATGCAATCAAAGATAAATTATTTAAATTTTCTATATCTGTTATGTGATAATATGTAGTAATAAGCTTACCAAAATTAAAAGATTTATTCAAATTTTCATTAATAATCTTACCATAAATATTAAGAGAATATATTAATAGTATTTAAATTTGTATACAAACTTTCTTTAATTACTAAGGTCAAATAATGAATTTGGCTCTTTCCCAAACGTAATATGGATACCAAACCTAAAAATGAATTATCCAGTGGGTCAAAATCAATACAAAATTTTGTCTAAACCTAAATATGGATATCAAACCTTAGGTAAGGGCTATCCACTAATTTATAATATATAGAGTAAAGTTCACTTTGTGTACCTGAAGTTTGGCATTAACACCACTTGCACTACCGAACTTTAAAATCGAGCATATGCAATACTGAACTCACAATTTACTTATTCTTTGTGTACTGCCGTCAGTCTGGCACTAACTCCGTTAGTTTGACAGGGGTAAAATTGTACTTTCCTATCTATTTCTTTGCTATGGCGTAAAAATCATAAAAATCATTTTAATTAATAAGAAATTAGAATTTCTCTCTCTTGTTCATCAAGATCAAACACAAATTTGGAGAGGTTAGCGAAATTCGATTTCGACGTGCAAGTGCTCAAAATGTAACCCTCGACATCTAGTTTCATAATCTGTAATCAATCGTTGTGAAGGGTAACTTTATGATTTGTTATGAATTTTTGTATAAAACTGCAGAATTTAGGGTTCTTATTCAAAAATTGGGGTTTTCGATTTTAGAGATTGTTCAGTTGATTTGATTGCTTGAATAGCTTCATATGATCCTAGGGAGTTGTTTTATGTGTTTAATTGTTTCAATTGTTCTCGATTATGAGATATACGAATTGTAAGTTTTGACCAATTTTTTCAAATCAATCGTCCATAGTATGTGTTGCTTGTTCATGTTTGTAGTGTTAGGGAAAATATTGGGGGTTGCATAAGCTTTGATTTGTGATATAGAACACACGATTTGGTTTTGATATGAACGAAAACAAATTTTGGCCGGAAGGGATGTTAAGCTCGCCGGAAAATCTGTTTCTTTGGTCTGTTTTGATCGAATTTTGAGTGTGTTTTGTTGGGTTATTGTTGTCCAGATGTTGGCCATTCGTTTAGCTGTAGAATCGTGTGTGTTGTGCTGTGTTCTATGATGTTGCAGCCGGAAATCGAGCTCGCCGGATTCCACCTCCGGTCGCTGGATTCTGGAGGTGGAAGAAGGTGTTCTTGATTTTTATTTTGATTGAATTGTTTGATGAGTAAAATACATTTTTACCCCTGTGTTTCTAACGGAGTTAGACTCAATTTGATGGCAGTACATAGCGTGTAAGTAAATTGTGAGTTCAGTATTGCATATGTTTGATTTTAAAGTTCGGTAGTGCAAGTGGTGTCAAGGCCAAACTTCAGGTACCACTACGCCAAATTTGGGCTTTCGTCACTCTTTTGTACAGTAAGGGCTGTGACACTTTGAAACAAACGAGTGGCTAAAGGTCATCGTCCAAAGTTTTAGCCACACAATTATTTTTTGAGTGACCGAAAACACATTTTTTGGAAGATTTAGTCACAATTTAAAAAAAGTGTGACAATTGAGAGATAAAATTGCATGGTTTTTTGTTGACTTTGACCAATTTCAAAATTTATAGTAATACTTGAGAGATAGAAGTGTGACAATAACTAGCGACGCTTCTTTGCTGTGTCTAAATGTTACTTAACGGCCATAGTCGTTTTCGGTGATGTGGCTAAATGGGAAATAACCTATGGTCACTACATTATATATGTGACTAAAAAGTAGGTCCTTTGTTTTCAGGAGTACCCTCTTGAAACAGAGTATCTGTTTTCAAGATCCTCTTTTCCAATGTCACATTATTACATTTCCGTGTGGCAAAATAAATCACACATATATGTTTTTTTTTCTAAACCTGTGCTTTTTCATATATTTATTAAAAAAAACAAGATTGCAAAAATCTTCTCTTTTATAATAATATTTCATTACATAATACATGTTCAAAATTGGGCTAATAGCTGCAGTAATAATATTCTAGCCCTATGTGCCTTCCTTGGCCATATCTACACAATACCAATATTTCCTCAATCACTCTGCTGCAAAAATTCATTAAAATTTAATATGTCCAGTGCCTTGTTCAGATTCACCATGAACGTGTTGTGTAGAATGAGTGGGAACACGTTGTGCAGTGCCTCTGTTATCCTCCATCCTCTGCACTCTCCCTCCCCTGTCTCCATCTCTCAGACCCCCTCTCTCAAACTCTCCTTGCAAACCATCTCTCTCCCTGCTTCTGCTTAAACTACCTATCTCATCTGCATGAAAAATTGAAGGTCTGTGCTTTAACCAATGCACCATCTCCTTGTCCAGTGGAACATTGTGTAAAACAGCATCCAACATTGGGCTGCCAACAAGTTTTACTGAAATATTAGCTATACTGATATATTTATATATCAACACCCAAAAAATGAAGAAATACACAGCATAAGCCACAATTTTGCAAACCTTTATAGCAGTTCTAAGAAGGAAGACAGAAATTAAGACACCAGCCCAGCAAGTAGAAGCATTTGTGCCATACATCTCTGTAGAAAAAAGAGAGGCCGTTCACTCAAGAATTATGAAGTTAATCAGTATAGTTAGCATCTATGCACACACTGGACCAGATGTTAGCTGGTGCTTCATGCTAAAAATCTGATCTTTCACCATTTAGCAGACAAAATACTACCTGCTGATAGCTGCATGACAAAGCCTTCCGCATTCCATTATCCCTGGATACATTAACAGACTCATGGTTATTTTTATTATAAGGTGCATCGAGTCACATACACACAACTTAAATTGTTTTTCATTCTAAAATAGATCACTAACATGAGGTCATAGTCATACTATTTGAATTAGGATAAAGTCATATACGATATAATTTAGGAGAATCTAGGAGAATTAACAATTCATAGGCATAGACGATATAATTTAGGAGAATTAATCCACGGTCAGCAATTACCATGGCACCTATTGCAAAATTACTTCAATCACATGGAACGACCTTACAATTAATTGAAGAACACAGAACAACAACAATTGTCTTGACCGAATACTCAATCACCAATTCTCCAACTAAGTAATAATTAGCATAAATAAGAAACCGCTGTCTCAATATAGCATGCACTAAACAGAATTAATCAACTACTTCCATTCATTAAAGACATACACTTGCATCAAATCATACACCATGTTTCTTATGTCATAACACTTGCATAACATTGGAAATTAAACAAAAATTACAAATAAATAATGACAAAATTCTAAGAACGATTTTCCCTCCTCCTCTTGTAAATCCTGGACATGGTGACAGCCAGTCCAATGATCCTCTCACGCAACTGCAGGGCCCGGAGACGCTCCGCCTCCCTCCTGCCCTTGTCTAGCTCGAACTCCATCATCAGAAACATCCACTCGATTTGCTGATCATAGGAGAACATCGTCCACTGGAAAGCTTGCACCTTCCACTACGATCATGAAGTTTTTGTAGTTGAACACTATATTTCAATATGTTTTGCGAGATCGTTGAAGGGCATCATTTGATAGAAGGGGGTTTGATATTAAAAAGATAAAATTAAGGCATATGAAACAACGCTATTAACTGAGAATGTCATAATTGCATGCAGTTTTAGTCTCTTAGATTCCCAATAGACGCGCAATAAACTCTATGAGTTTCAATAGACACATTCTCAAACATATATTCCCAATGAATACACGCAAGACTAATGAAATACATCTCAATAGGTACGCATCTTTTCAAAAAATGCAAGACTTAATAGATTTAGAGAGAGAGGGGGGGAGAGAGAGGAGACATACAGGTACTAATTGCCGGATATCATCTTCGCCGGAAAGGGGGTGAAAACCTAGGGTTAACACAGGCCAATTGATCTGAACAGTGCCTCCGCTCATCTTAATTTTTAGCTTCTGGGGCTTTGTTTCAATCAAATCTAGAACCGAAAAAAAGGATTGAATTGTGTGTGTTTGAGATTCAGTCGAGAGAGAGAGAGATGTGATTTAGGGTATAATTGTTAAGGGGGGAAAACATTTGGTGTAAAGGGGGGAACTTCTGATTAAGGGGGGAAATATTTGGTATAATATATTTTTTATTTAATTTATTTTTTGAAAATCAACTTTAAATCATTTATTAATTCGATATTTAAATAAAAGAATATTCTAAAATCGAACTTTTGATTTTAAAATCAAGATATCAAAATTAGCTTCATCCCCATATTTTTAAAATGATTTTGGGATCAAAAATGAATTTATTATGATTTTTACAAGTTTATTCCGCCTTTTTATTTTTCGATTATTTTTCGATTAAGATCGCGTACAACCAGGCCTTTTTATTTTTCGATTATTTTTTCCCGACGCTAAAATGAGTGTTTAATAACATCCGTATGGTTCGATCGTCGAAAAACACCTTCAAAAAAATTATTCAGTGAATCTGGATCGTGCCATGTTACTTGGAAGTAGCACTTTCACCACGTTTTCGTTAAGATCGCGTACAACCAGGCCTTTTTATTTTTCGATTATTTTTTCCCGACGCTAAAATGAGTGTTTAATAACATCCGTACGGTTCGATCGTCGAAAAAAACATTCAAAAAAATTATTCAGTGAATCTGGATCTTGCCATGTTACCACGAAGTAGCACTTTCACCACGTTTTCGTTAAGATCGCGTACATCCGGGCCTTTTTATTTTTCGATTATTTTTTCCCGACACTAAAATGAGTGTTTAATAACATCCATACGGTTTGATCGTCGAAAAAACATTCAAAAAAATTATTCAGTGAATCTGGATCGTGCCCTGTTACCACGAAGTAGCACTTTCACCACGTTTTCGTTAAGATCGCGTACAACCAGGCCTTTTTATTTTTCGATTATTTTTTCCCAACACTAAAATGAGTGTTTAATAACATCCGTACGGTTCGATCATCGAAAAAAACCTTCAAAAAAATTATTCAGTGAATCTGGATCGTGCCATGTTACTTGGAAGTAGCACTTTCACCACGTTTTCGTTAAGATCTTGTACAACCAGGCCTTTTTCTTTTTCGATTATTTTTTCCCGACACTAAAATGAGTGTTTAATAACATCCGTACGGTTCGATCGTCGAAAAAAATATTCAAAAAAAATTATTCAGTGAATCTGGATCGTGCCCTGTTACTAGGAAGGAGCACTTTCACCACGTTTTCGTTAAGATCGCGTACAACCAGGCCTTTTTATTTTTCGATTATTTTTTCCCGACGCTAAAATGAGTGTTTAATAACATCCGTACGGTTCGATCGTCGAAAAAAACATTCAAAAAAATTATTCAGTGAATCTGGATCGTGCCCTGTTACCACGAAGTAGCACTTTCACCACGTTTTCGTTAAGATCGCGTACATCCAGGCCTTTTTGTTTTTCGATTATTTTTTTCCAACACTAAAATGAGTGTTTAATAACATCCGTACAGTTCGATCGTCGAAAAAAACTTTCAAAAAAATTATTCAGTGAATCTGGATCGTGCCATGTTACTTGGAAGTAGCACTTTCACCACGTTTTCGTTAAGATCTCGTGCAACCAGGCCTTTTTATTTTTCGATTATTTTTTCCCGACACTAAAATGAGTGTGTAATAACATCCGTACGGTTCGATCGTCGAAAAAAACATTCAAAAAAAATTATTCAGTGAATCTGGATCGTGCCCTGTTACTAGGAAGTAGCACTTTCACCACGTTTTCGTTAAGATCGCGTACGACTAGGGTTTTTTATTTTTCGATTATTTTTTCCCAACACTAAAATGAGTGTTTAATAACATCCGTTAAAAATAATATTTTAACTACGGTTCGATCGTCAGTTTAAAAATAATATTTTTATGAATCGGATACGAATTAACTAGATCTATATATTAAAATTCTTTTCCCTCCCCACCCAATATTTCATTTCCCGCTTCCTCTTTCCCTCCTATGTACCCAAAAATTCACTTCCCTCCCTACCCAGTATTTCATTTCCCCATTTTCCCCCTTCTTTTTCAGCACACACATATGTTCACGGCTCAAGTTTAAATCAAACACACACATACAAATTCAAGGGAAACCTTCTTTTTATACATAGTCCCGGCCCCGATCTGTTTGTGTTGGTCAATTGATTTTGCTAGATGTAGGTGTTCGTGATTTTGTCACAAACATAAAGGTGCTTTCATTATCTTGATTATCAATTTCTGTTTGTGACAAAACCAGGGAACACATACGTCGAGCAAATCTCAAGCTCTCTCAATCGCTGTTTACTGGTTCAACATTTTGATTAAATAAAGGTAAATTCACACTCATCGCTGTTTTGAATTGGCTTTGTTGTGTGTACTTTGAATCTTGAGTGTTTGTTTTGAATCGATCTTGTATGCGAAATGATGTTGAGGGTTTTATATTGCCAAGTCAACTCCTCCCTCTAACGGGCCAATATATCTTTGTGTTTGTGTTTATGTTGCTAGTGATGCAGTGTCTTGTTGATTTTAATGGATAACTGTATTTTTAATATTGAGCTGTGATAAATATTGTAGAATTACTCCATTTGAATTACAGATGCTGGAATGTAAATGTAAATGTGGTTTTCACATTGTCGTTATATTTAGCGCCCTCTGTTTTTGGATACTGCCTTTTCATTTCTGTAATTGAAGTCCATTGATTCATTTTTTCGAGGGACTGCAAATGCATTTTCTTCGAGGGACTACAAATGGTCTCTGAATCAAGACTTGGCAGGTGAATCAAGACTTTGGCACTGATGTAGTATATTTTTGTGTTCGTTCGCAGGGAGACAGGTTTTATCAATTTTAATTTAATTATCACAAATTATTAAAAACAATTATTGAGAATTTTTATAAAACTAAACAACGCAAATAAATGTGTTTTAAAGTCGATTAACTAAAAGTCTAGGATGACCGGGTTCACCATGTTTACACCGAAATAAATTATATGGATGTATTAATTTAACGGATTTAAATAATTAGAGCATGTGTTAATCTCTCTCAAGCATTAACGCTCTCGGAAATCCAATTATGCTCTCGCACTAAAATTCAATTCCGCTAATCGTATGTATGCCTCTAGTGAATAAAATCTCTCGATCTATTATTCCTATTCGCAAATAATTAATTAATGATACCGGCCGATAACACAAATTAGATTTTATAACATATCGATTAGAATTATTTTATATCCGTTAAACAACTAATAAAATTAAAGCACTATCATGATGTAAACATGGCTTGCCCTTACACCCTAGAAATAAACTACTCACACATGCTATTAATAGAATTGACAAAAATAATTAAACAAAACATGTAAAACATATATTAATAAACAAGATAAAATTAAAGAGTACCTCAAATTTGTAATAAATGGAGAATTAAGCCAAACAACGTGTACATAAAAGAGAAGAAAACCAAGCCCCTAACTAGCTCTTGCAGTAGCCGAATAAAGATAGCTATGTAGAAATAAAAAGTGCAGGATGTGTGCTTTTCTTTTTTGTAAGATGGAGTATGCTGTCTGTCCTTTTATGAACAAAATGCCAAGTCCTTTTATAGATTGCTTTATCTGGTTGCTTTTCAAAGTTGGCTGTTTTATTTTCAAAGACTGCTTTTGTTTTCAAAGGACGACTGCACTTCTTCAAAGTCTGCTCCGTAATTCACTGCATGTGACTTTTGAAATAATGACTGGCTTTGGGGTGTGTTTGAAATATTCCAATTTGCTCCAACTTTCTAATTCTTTTTCCTCCTTCTTTTATTTCTTTATTTTGGTATTTCTTTATTTTTCCGAATTTCTTCCAATTTTAACTCCAAAATAGCTCTTTAAGCCCAAATTCTTCCAATTTAGAAATTCTTGTCTTCCTACAATAAAACATCAAAATTAATTAAATAAATATCCAAATAAATGCAAAATGCAATTAAATATGGGAATAAAATTATCTAAAATGTATATAAAAATATATCTTATCAAACACCCTGACTTTATGTTAACAACTAAAATCACTTAATTTTATATTTTGGATCTCAGGAAAGAAGGAAAAGAGTTTGATAGCAGAACAAGAGAAAGTGTGCGCCAACAAAATTGCTCCATTACAGATGCTTTCTAACACATTTCAGCTTTCCATTACAGAAACCAATTATTCCTGAAGATGTGTATAGAGATGTGAGGGATTCGCAACTTATAGGAATGTCAGGTTACTCAAAAGAGGTACTCTTTTACGTGCTTGACATTTCTTTCTTTTTATCATACGTTAAATGTAAATGCATGAAAAGTGCTTTGAGGTAACTATGGTATTTGCAAGTCAAAACTTACAAGCCTAGTTCTTTGCTTGTCTTGTAAAATATTTCAAGGTCTTCTGGTTGTTTCTGTTGGGGTAGGGCTTAGCACCTATGACAAAGTATCTGTAAGCATACCTTGTTCTGTTTCATCTTCTCAAGCCCAGGTGTAGCAAATAGTAGTTACCATTTGGGCAACTAGCACCTACTATAGCTTCGTTGCGCAGTGAGATAGCCTCTGTCCAAGTAAGAAAGTTTAAAATTTGAATGATTTTTGTCGTTTCAACTTTGTAGTAATTCAAGAAGCAGTTTGTTGCTATTTGTCAACTGAGTTACTACTGTTTCTCATCATCTGCATCTCCTGAAGCTGATGAAAAGGATGCTGCAAACAAATCCGAAAACGCTTCTTCAAATGCAAGTGAGCAAGGTCAAGTATCTGATCAAAGAAAATCATCTGCGTCTGACCAGGAAGAAGAGCCAGTTGTGATGATTGCCAAAGTACTTGCCTCTGTTGTACAAGAAGCAATTGATTTTTTTTCTTCAACAATTCAATAGTTTGTATCGGCCATAATTTTAATGTAGATGTGAATTGATTTATGTATGGTTAAAAGTGTTTGAATTTTAGAATATACCATTGTGTTTCAATTTTGGCATTTTGGTATTATTATTTATTATCGGTCATTTATAATACAAATAAAACCCTGTATAATTTAGTTAAGTGTGTGTGGCTATTACTATACTTTAGCCACACTATATATTACAAAAATTCTAGAAAAATAGGTTTTGGCCAGAACTATAGTTACTATAATTATTAGTGACTAAAATCAGTTATTTAATGTCTATATAACATAGAAACGATCACACAAAAATTATATAATGTGGCCATACCAAAGCTTTTTGCCACGATTTACCAATAAATAGTGTGACCAAAACTAAGCCTTTGATGAATGTTGGTATTTAGCCACGTTATTAACTCTCTTTAGCCACTACGCATCCTGTGGCTGCAAGCTGGTATTTAGTCACACTTTTGAGCTTAAAATGGGGCTGTCAGACCCAATTGGTGGTATGCTTTAGTCACTCTGTTTTGAGTTACAGCCACACAGCTGGGGTGTGGCCGTAGGGAGGCGTAAAATGACGAGACCTTAGGTCACACTTTGCTGAAAAATTAAAACGTGACGGAAAGTGCTTAGCCACACATATTTTATGTGACGGAAGCCAAAATTTGACGTAGTGTACACAAAGTGTACTTTACTCTAATATATATAGATATACAAATATGTAAAAGTGATGGGGACGTTTTATTTATTCGTGTGTCTATGAAATTGTATCTGTCAACCCCCATGTACTTTCCCGTTCTACATTATACTGCAAAAGTTTAATATATTAACACCTTTATGTATGTTATAATATATTTTAATATATTTATTTTATTACTCTAATAAATTCTAATTTATCTTCATAAATGTATTTGTAAAAATTTATAATAATTTGAAATTGAGAGAATGCCCAAAATATCTATATTTGGAGACTCATGGTCCAAAATACCGATTGACGGACGCGCTGGCCCTATATACCCACGGGTTACGCATTTTACGGATGCGTGTCATGGGATATGCATATCCGAAATACGCATCTGCGGTCACGCATCTTCCAGAAGCGTGATGACGTCATATGACGTCATTTTCTCACAAACGACTCCGGCGCTCAGGCGACCCAAAAATCGCCTCAAAATCGCCCACCTTCGTTCTCCACATTTCCGTCTACCTCCGCTACTTCTAAATGATGCCCAGACTCGTCTCTCAATTTTGACCCATCGTTTTGTTGATTTATGACCCCGAAGGGGCTTGCACGAACAAATTGAAAAAGTAAATCGGAAAAACGAAGGGTAAAGACTTGTAGAGGGTGAGAAGGCGATCAGTTTGGTATATAGAATTGTAGTGAACGATTGCTGGAAAGGGGTGAACGAATGGCTCGAAGTTTTGTTCGAGAAGTTTGATCCGGTAGCTGGGGGAAGACGATGAACAGTAGCTTCGAACACGCATGTTGGACATGCGCATCTGAAGCCACGTATTCTCAACATGCGCGTCCCAGCTACTGTTTATAAAGTGCAAGATGCAGTTTGTGAAGTACACGACTCCACCACATACGTGTCCGGACACGCATCTCCCACATGCGTGTCCCGTAGGTATTTAGGATCATCCTTTCCGTCAGTGGGTATTTTGAACCAAATATTTTGGGAGGTGAGTATTTAATGCCATCACCCAAATTGAAATTCATTTTTAACCAAACATCTATTAATTGAATTTAGCTAAAATCTTTTTTGTAAATTTTATAACAAATGCTAGGAATCTAAAAATAATTTCATCTTTTAAATGAAATCGTTTCATTTATGAAAAAAATAATTATTTACGAAAAACTTTATCAAATTTATCAAACTTATAAGAAAATTTAAAATTACTTTTCTTAATATATCCGAGCAGCCCCATAGTATAGTATTCTAACATAAATTTTTGGCCTAACATTACAATTTACAACATACTGTCCTGAAAATAAACATCTGAGGCAAAAATTTATTTTTCCAATGTCATGTTCCCCACGAGTCTTTTTCTGGGTTTTCTTGAAAGCTAGGATTTTTGGGAAATATGAGCTTGGTGTTGGACGGAAAAGGCTCTGTTAGTTGGTGTGGTGGCTGAGCTGGAGTTACTAAATCAGAACCGACTCAGTGGGTAGGATAAGCAATGTTTGGTTCAACAAGATTTTTCCTTTTTGCCCTGCAAGATGCTTGCTGAAATACCACTACAATAACTAACATGCAAAGCCTGATTCTTCAAGGTACTTGATAGTGATACTATTGCTTTCTTTCAAAGTTGTGAAATGTAAATTATATTTATTTTCAATCTTGATTTCCATGATGTTATTAGCATATAGATATTCTTGGTGATTGTAGTTTTATTGGAATAATCAGTTTGAGTAGCATTTTAGTGTATAGGGTAAAAGCTCTAGTGACTAATCTACCCCACAAGCCCACAACACGGTGAGAATCACATTTTGGCTAAAAGAAATTTTATGATTAGCAAGTAGAAAGTAATATGTATGTGTGTATAATCCCTTTTAGTTTAGTGGCAATTATTTTAATTAACCATTATTCGAATGCACAGTATCCCGTTCTTTTTCTTTTTACTAGAGAGTGGTGAAATCATACAATGCTATGGTAATTGTTGAAGATGTGTTAATAAACTATGACTTGATGCCGAGAAACTTCTTTTTGTTTTTATTTAGTGGGGGACACGATATATTAATTTAGTCTATCCAATATTTAAGTGTTGGCATCTCAGCCATTATCAAGAACTGTCGAGGCACATATTCCATTGAAGAAACCAAAAACCAAATTCTTTATGAAAGTAGAGCATAATGTTATTTGGTATGTGGGGAAGGCATTGTGTAAACTTTGAACTATTAATATTATCAAAAGATAATGAAGTTGATTCAGAAAACGAGAGCAAGGTATAAAGATTATAATATACAGTTGGTCAAAGAAATTCTGTAAAACACATAGAGATACCCTCCATTTACTTATTCTTATAGGTTTAATCATCAACAATCTGTATGTTGGTTATTTGATGCTAAAACTTATCAGAAATATTGTTATAACATTCCCTTATAAGCACTCCTTTTATCAAACTGTGAAAATGGTGGATCCATTGCACCAAAAATCATGCCGGATAGGTCAAATAGCTTAAAGTACTCCTAGTATGCTTTCTTTAGTGCCTTTCAGTGGTAAGGATTCTAGAATCTGACCACCTTAGGTCCTTAGCTATATAGATTGTATGACCTCAACTTACAAATATCAATGCTACCAAATAAATTGAAATATGAGAACTACAAAAAGTTGTTCAAAAGTTTTGACAGTAAATTTGAAATTTTAACAATCTATAAGTTGAGTGCTAAAACATTAAGGCCAGATGATGTAAAAGAAGTTCCATATCTTTAATCTTATAAAAGAAGTTCCATATCTTTAATCTTAAAAAATGACTTCCATATTTTTTGTTGCCTAACAGTCTGACAGTCTGCTCTGTTGTAGTGGTAGTGGAACCCAAAATAAAATGTACTGTGTTTATTTTATTGTTCTGTTGTGTGCTATGGTTGGCTTTAACATACATAATTATATGTTTATAATAAAGTGATCCTGCACTAAGAGGTTCAGCTTGCCTACTACTATGTCTGATTTCATGATACAAATGAACCTTCTCTGACAGATGACACATACTTACCACATTCAAGTACTTGGGAAGCTGAGTTTTCATTTTAAAGCTAGTTTTTCTTTTGCAAGGAGTTGTAAGTATGAAGATGATTACTGTCATTTCACTAAATGCAGTATAATATCACACACTTTTAAAAATGACATGTAAGTTTCAAAAGTATGCAATCTTTTTCTTAGCTTAAAGTCTTTCGTTAGCGTAAAACACGAGAATTATTAAGGATGAAACATAGTTTGGGGATGTCATAATAATTGATATATGATCCGACGATCTTTGCACTTTAATTTGTCACATGTATGCTTGAGAAAATCTTTCCAAGCTTTAAAGCTGCTATGATGTTAAAGATATTGTGCCCGTTTGTCAAAAATTAAAATGAACTTATAAGTTACTTGTTTCGGAAAAAATTTCGTATTTACATACTTTTTTTAAGAAAAAAAATGTGTATGGGTAGTTTAATATTCGTTATCTTGCAAAAATAAGTTACTTATTTCAGAAAAAAGTACGTATTTCATAACTTTTTTCTAGAATAAGTAACTTATTTTTTAAAAATAAGATTTCTCAAACGGGTCATTATATATCTTAATATCCCTCCCACAGACACCTGGAGGTTGAAGATTCCGTAACTTAACTGGTATAAGAGCTGAGTAGGGAGGAGTCTCGAGTTTGAACACTCCTTGCCCCAAGATTCTCATAATTAATTTGGACAGTATTGGGTGAATTAAGCCCCTGAAGGTGAGACCCTAGTGTTCCCCTCTCAGCCTCAAAATTGGCTTTCCAGTGAGGGGTGTTAAAATTATAGTAAAATATAATCTGATTCCAGTTAAACCCTCCTAACACTTCAGGTTTTAGGAGAGTTGTTTAGTTATCATAACCTAATATCCTACCATTGGATAAAAAGCACTAGTGTCACCCACTCAATGTTAAACCTGCACTTTGGATACAAGATAGATGAATGAATTTAGTAAAAGGATGTATATCTGCACTAAGGATAAAAGATAGACGAATGGATATAGTAGAAAGAGTAGATAATAAAAAGAAAGTTTTTGTTCTGTATTCCCACTCCTCTGGACAAGTCAAATTAATTTCAGATGTACATTGGCTAAAAGAGTAAAAGCATTTTAATTTTGTACTTATAAAATGTTCTACCCTACTTTAGCGTTGGACATTATGACACTGTGTGAAACAAGGAAGCAATGTCTATAATAATAAAGGATTCACATTACTTTTATAATTATCGTTCTTGTACGGGACTGGAGCTAATACTCTCATTCTCATTTATAGGGAGTGGAGAATATAATAATCGTGCACAACTTTAGGACTATAGTCAAGAAAATGACACTATTAATAGTGAATATTATGTATGAACAAGGTAGAATTAACTACACATGGTTTATAACTTGTACACAAAACATTATCTGTGCATTCTGACTTCTCAAGGGAACAGTATCTAAAATTTTCCTATTTATCAGTAAATTCTATATTTTGTACACATCCTTCAATGATAGTTATGATGTTAGCATGCTGGTTTTCTTATCAACCTAACAAAAGGGCTTAGCTTCTTTATTTAGTTTGAACTTCCATTAGGGGAGTGATTTGTGGATTTTGCATTATTATTTTCTGTTAAGGTGATTTGATCGTAATATAATATGTTCATATGTAAAGATGTATAAAATTTTAATGTATCAATGTCTGTATTAGTTTCTAAGATGGTTTTATGTAGAAATTATGCATGATGTAGTGCTCTTAGTCAATGGAGACTATAAAGTATACCATTCATGAGTAGACAAAAAGTAAATGGCACCCACCCACACACCCACCCACGTAAAGTATCTGATTCTTAAGAAAATTTGACATGGTTAGTTATTGAAAACATTCTCTTGTTGCTGCATTTCCTTTATGCATTAAAATTGAGGTATTCAATAAAAGCTTCAGTGATCCTTTTTAACGTAGTTCTGGCTGTCAAGCTTTTACTCACCATTACAGCCCTTTTGAATTCTTCAGGACATCATTTAGTTTAGTAAGAATGCATCTCACCAGATCTAATGTGATTTAGCAATTAAGAGTCACTGTTTTATCTAAGGTTTTGAATAGGTTTAGAGGGAGACAACTATCTGATCCACAAGGAAAAAGTAGATAGGAAAAACCAGAAAAGGGAAATTTTCTTGTACTTGCACCAGTTGTAAGATGTAGGACCATATATATATGATCTGACAATAGTAAGACAGCAGTTCAAACGTCTCTAAGTATGTGGATTTGACAGTTCTAGTTATAAGATGTCATAATGTTTCTAGCTATAGATATATTTGAGAACATGGCTAAATAATGTATACATGTTTAGAATTCACACACATGGTTCAACACCAGGTAATAATAGATTCTGTTTAGGATAAATTTATGATGATCTTCTTTAAAATTTAAATTTTACTTGCCAAGTCCACAGTGCAAAATCTATTATGCTGCAGTTTATAAGAAATCTCAATGATTTCTTTGTCACTTAGTTTGGTGATTATTGTTGTGCTTGTAAACGTCCTCAAATTAAATAAAATAAATGTTAAAACACTTCAATATGATCCTGTAGCTAGTATATAGAATGGGTTACATCTCAATTTCACTAATTTATTTAGTTTCAATTGAGCATAAGAACATGTAAACTTGGTTTGTTATTGAACATGCAAGTCAAACACGGTCTGTGTGCTTCATAGTCGTGCCCTCAAAGTTTAACAGGAGGTGTCATGCCTCTTGATGTTAATATTTTGTGATACATGACATGATGACAACTACATGGACACGGGCAGGCATATATGTACATGTTTATGCTTCTTTTGAAACCCAAACTTCTTTGAGCATTCAATTGATTTTACAGGTACAGGGTCCCCTCAGGAGTCATGCACGGGCAAATCCAAGCATAAACTCTCGTGGTAATGGGCAGAAAGAATATGTTTTACTTAATTACATAGGTGTATAATCCGAGTTATAATTACCTTTGCACAGACTTGTACCTTCCTCTATGTAACAAGATCTTAGTGGTGGATAAGTTGCATAAAGGAGGTGAAAATTTATTGGTCAGCACTAACTTAATGATGATGTGCCTGGTGTAGGATGTCTATTGGTAGAAAAACCCATCTCTTGGTGCCAAAAGTATCCGGTAAATGTTAGCCTATTACTTTTGCATATGAAAGCACCATTATAATAATAAAGTGATTTCATAGTCTTTTTTAGTGATCCAGATGCCAAATATATGTCACAACATTATAAATTATCCAACACTTGTCGAGGGCTTAGTGTATTGCTGATGAACTTTTATTTTGATACGCCTTATGAATGGCAAAACTGTGTATAATACTTCTAATATCATATTGTTGGCCTGCACTTTTCTTAACCATTGTTATTCGAAGCAATTTTTCCATAATTTAGAACTACAGGCAGCTTCAGGTAAGATCATTGGCAGGAAAGAATTGGAAAACATAACCAGCTAACTACGATATGGGAATAAAACAGAAACTACTCAACTTGATATAAAGTTGGAATCCAAGTCATGATCCAACAATGAAATTTGTTGCTCATTACCATCTCTTTTCCCCACCTCTTAGACCAAAGGTAGGTTTGCAACAAAATTCCTTTTTCTTCTTTCAATGATGAAGTTTTGCAAAACCTCGTGGTGTATTAGTGGCTCTACAATCGTGAAATGTGTGTCACTGTGTCTTACTGTCTTTTCACTGTGCACTCCAACGTGAAAATCATGAGTACTACTATCAAGCAGCTGGGTCTACTTGCTAAATAATCTTACAATATTTAAATTTCATGAATCTGTTTACTGTGCACTCCAATGTGTATAACATGAAACCTACAGTCAACGACCTGGTTCTGTTTGTTAAATAGTATGCCACAAGCTACATGGTTCAATCTTTTAGTTTACAGTTATTACTTTGATGTTCATTACAACATATATTGTATGTTTGTGCCCAATGATAGGTTTTTATTAAGGGATTTCTCTACCATAAAATCTGTTAAAATGTCCCTGTGTGTTAGCAATGATTCTGTAGTGCTTCTGGCACTCTCTAATCTTTTTACACATAGGTACTGATGTAAATCTCCAATCCAGTTTCGCAATGTTGATAAGTTGGTGCAAGTTTTTTATAAGAAAAGATGATTATGTTCTTTGTATTCAATAAGAGGTCTAGAGTTGGATTCTCACCTCCCCTTCCCCCAACTATCCAAAATATAAAGAGATAAAGATAGTGTTACAGTAAGTACTACTCCCTGTCTTAGTTTTCCTACTTCTGTTTCCTTATTGGCCTCATCAATTTATAATCCCGTAGTTTTATTTAACTTGTGCGCAAGGTTTTACAAGTTTTAATGCCCTTTTACTTTTGTCTTGCCATTTAATTTGGAGTGGGTGATATGATACTTTAAAGTAGAAACAACTCTTCACCTTTTTTGGAATGGATGTAGAGACAAAGGAAACTAAGGAAAGGCAAATCTATGTTTAGAGTGAGCAACCAAAGTTATGTAAACAATGATTATAATGAGTTATTATTTCAAGTTCAAACTAATAAACTGACATTCCCAATCTGTTATTATTCTGATTTCGTAGTTTATATGTCATAGAAACATTTTCACGGTAAATGACAATATAAAATAGCTGTTTAGAGATTCAGGGATAGCCGGTGGCAAAGGCTATCCCCTCTGCGACAATGATAAGATCATAGGTTCAAATCCTAAATCCCCTGTAAAAATATATAATGTACAAAGGTATGAAGTTGCGCATGTACTATTCGGGAACATGAAGAAAGATGGAGCAACCTTATTGGCTACTACCTTCTGCTTCATAAAAGACTTTTATATACTCCAAATAACTTTGATTTAAATCATGTAACAAAACTGTTCATCTTTTTACTAATGTTGTTCACTGACTCAAATCTGATAACCCATAAGAAAATACTGTGTAAACCTGCAAATGTTACCTTAGAAACTGTCTAAAATGATGTCAGATTCCATTCAGTAGCAAAATTATACTCTAATTTTCTTTTTTAAAAAAAAACTGGCACGTGGTATCTGGTCCCAAATAACCCTGTCTTGATTACTAAAACGAGTGGATGTGTCACAAGTGGTTTGGTTATATATAGCCTCCCAATCTTAAACTAGTAGATATAATTTAGTAGAGGGTGACAAATCTTTTGTATTTCATCTATATTATTGTGAAATCTCTCGAATTAAGTAATAAGTCTTATGGATTTTATACAGATGTTTTCTCTTACTATAATCTGTTTCAGCGTCTTGTCTGTGTCTCATGTTTCGGGCACTCGACATGGTCAGTTCCCCACTAAAATGAATTCTGTTAGTGGTGATCATCTTGTAACTAACTTGCCTGGTCAGCCTAACATAGACTTCCAGCATTATGCTGGGTACATTACTGTGAATGAAAATAATGGAAGGGCACTCTTCTATTGGTTTTATGAAGCCTTGACTGTCCCTGATGACAAGCCCTTGGTTTTGTGGCTTAATGGCGGTAAGAGAATGAATATTAATTTATTCTTAGTTTTTAAGATAATTGTTTGTAGTGATACCCATGAACTCTTCATTCTGGTTTTTCTTCAAGCAGAGCTTTCTATGGTCCATTTTTTACTGGTTATGTACAGATAATACTATCTCTTATGTATTAGATGTACATTAATTTAGCCATATTTGTAACCCATATAATTAGGTGATCTTTATTTTACCCAACTGTTCATTAATTTCCTGTCCCCCCATAAGGTGACAATAAGCTTTATATATGTTCAGGGCCTGGGAGCTCTTCTGTGGGATATGGGGCAACTCAAGAGCTCGGACCTTTCATCGTGGATGGGCATGCCCGTGAACTCAAATTTAATCCTTACTCATGGAATAGAGGTTTGCTCACCACCATTTTAGAAACAAATATGCGTGGTTTCTGTGTTTGTGCTTGTAATTACGTATTTGTTCCCATGATTAATTATCAAATCTTTGGCCTTATATTTCTTGAATACTCTGACTGAACATAATATATCTTCTTGTGTGTGGACTGATGGAGCCAGAGGCCAACATGTTATTCCTGGAATCTCCAGTAGGTGTTGGCTTTTCATACTCTAATACGTCTAGTGATTATAGAAAACTCGGAGATGATTTTACTGGTGAGTAATATTAATTTTCTATTAATATTATATATATGTAATAATCAGCTTGCTTTTCTGTTCTCTCTTCATGCTCTATTATTAAGTAGACTACTATATTTTACTAATTCTTGTTAACTCAGTTTTTTTTTTTGTCTCTGTGCACTACTGTGTCAGCAAATGATGCTTATGCTTTCCTCCAAAAGTGGTTCCTAAAATTCCCATCTTATAGAACACGTATATTTTATATTGCGGGGGAGAGCTATGCAGGTACTTCACGGTATTATACACTGTCCATGTCAACGGGAAGACTTATCTTCGTGCATGTGTACTTATATTCCTACTCTCTACAGGAAGATATGTTCCTGATTTAGCGGCCCTTATCCAAAAAAAGAACAAGGACTCTTTCATTCATATTAATCTGCAGGGAATTCTGGTAATGACTGTTATATCATAAGCTTATTGAAAGTATTTATTGTTTATTCAAAAGATCATGATTTAGCATTGGCAGGTTACTGTTGAGTAGTTTCTTAAGTGTTGGTTTCATCTTTTTTACATTCAGTTTACTTTCTATACCATCTATTTTTGGATACAATTTACTTCATCTGGTCGAGCTTAGCAAAATTTTGTATAAACCTGAAAGTAGTTGGCCTCAAGTATCCCTTTGTTCAAGTGCAGCTAGGTAACCCTTTAACAGATAATGCTGATGACTGGCAAGGTATTCTGGATTATGCTTGGAGCCACGCCATAGTATCCGAAGAGACTCATAAAACTATTAAAGAATCATGTGATATGTACAGTGGCAACCAATGGAGTGATGATTGTACTCAAGCTGTGAGAGAGGTTTACAGACAGTATAAAGAGATAGATATGTACAGCCTCTATACCTCAGGGTGTGTTGGCAATACTGCAGGTTCAGAATACAATTCAAATCAAGTCATGTTCAGGGGCACATCTAATATGGTGAGTTGTTAATATAATTTGTGCTTATAATCTTTATCAGGTCACTACTTTATAGGGCCACTCTCAAATGGAAAGTAGTCAGATTCTGAAAGTTGGTCATTTTTTGGAAATTTGAACTTAAGGAGATGAACTCTGTGGGTTTGAAATCTTGGTAAAAAAACTCTTGAAATATAATTAATTGACCGAAATATTATGATGCATTAAGTAATGATGGGGATGGGAGGTTATATGTGATGTAATTAAAAAATCATTTATTAAAATGATGATGTGTATCAGATGCCTGGCATCATGGGTGGGTATGATCCGTGCCTCGATGACTATGCAAAAATTTATTACAACAGACCTGATGTTCAGAAAGCACTCCATGTTAGTGATGGTCACCTCCTCAAGAATTGGAGCATCACCAAGTAAGATCTTCTGGCATCTTTATTCAGTAGACCATGTTTTTAGGTTGTGTATAAAGACTTTGACAATTTGAACACAAGCAATAGATAACTGATAACTTAGATAAAGGAAAGACATGAACTGGAGCCATTCTCCATTAGAACAAAACAATGCATACTACCATGTTAAGGGCCACAGTCTACACCCCTGTGGCTTTTATCCTGCAACTACTGAGCCATCCTAACAACCTACTAACAGACAACCTACTAACAGCAAATACTAAAGTGCCCCTGCAATGTTGATAGACCTCTACAAGTCTAGTCAGCAAGTACAAGTACTAGTTTGTCTGCACAATGCAGTAACTAATTATTTGATAAACAGTAAAACAACTAAGGTAACTGTAACCGAAACCAACTGCTTCCATTAGTGTACTACATGAAGAGTTCATTATATCTTTGTCTCAAACTGATGATATTCAAAAAGGATGTGTGGTCTTTAGTAATGCAAGTTCACTTATTTTAATGCAGTATGGATGTTTATAATAATTGGTTATGGTCAGAATCGAAAGAATCAGTTCTTCCTATATACAAAGATCTCATAGCTGCAGGACTTAAGATATGGGTCTACAGGTATATATTTTAATCCTAATCAACAACACTTTCGATTTGTTACAGTGAGTTTTTGTGTTACCTCTTTCCACTTTAATATGTGGTTATTCAGTGGAGACACAGATGGAAGACTTCCTGTATTATCCACAAGATACAGCATAAACTCTCTAGGGCTTCCCATCATTAGGGCCTGGAGGCCGTGGTACCACCAGAAGCAGGCAAGATATATGTTTATTGCTATTTTTATTGACAACGGAAATTTGAAACACTTGTGTTAAATAGTCAGATTTTAACTTCCAGAGGTTAAATTGTGTCGAATTCAATTAATTCGTTATTTATTAGGACTGATGTAAATTTTCGCGAAAACAGGGTAATTGGCGAGCAGCTTATTTAAATAAATCCATTTTTCAATGCATGGTTGGCAAATGGATAGTTAAATGTGTGATTATAGGGTTTCTTTGACTTGTTTTAGAAAGCTGTTATAGTGGACAATTATTTTACATTGAATCCTACCAAGAGTTGAGAAATTACAAGTCTACTAAGAGACAACAGTGCCAATCAGCTCATATCGTTTTTACATAAATTTACCTGCGGTGAGGAAAGCTATACCCAGTTCTGAGAAATTTATGTTGTTTGCATATTCTTTTGGAGTAAAACAACCAACACATAGCTGTAATTAGTGGTCACTGGTAAGTAACCATAATATTGAATCAAAAATTAGAGCACACATGTTCTGGTCACAAGTAATATGAATTATTTTATTCTATTTAGAACCAGAGAGGTCTGGGCCTTAAATTTATCAAATAACTAAAGGAACAGACTAATGCTGGAAAAGCTTAAATTATATTCATCTGAGTACAACTATATATAGGTTACAACATGTGTACATGAGTCAGCTAAGTACAAAACAGAAGATACAGGTCAAGATAATGGTAGTTGCTGTAGCTGAGTTGGACGATAATCTTGACAACAATCAGTATGGTAAGCATGACTGTATGATAGTAAAGAACAGGTCAGTCTTATGTGTGTACTGGTACTGGTAATCCTTTAATAATAACATCTCTCGCAATTGAAGCTCGTTCAGCTGGAATGTACTCTCATTACTTGTTGGGCTGATTAATGAGCCGGACCTTCCCCGTTTTGTGAAATCCAAGAGAAAAAGAAAAAGATTACAAGAACTTGGCCAAGAACGAATGTCTATGAATAAGATGGCTAGACTAAGATCTGATTTGGTTTTTTTAGATTATTAAAGTTCAGCTTGCTTGCATAATCAGATTGAAGTGACTGTAAATGCTTGTAGCTTACTAGTAAGTTTTCTTTAGGGTAAAAGAATTATTATATAATTACTTGTATATATATTTGACTATAAAGAGTAGCAAGAAAATATAGTCCTAGTACAGTGAACTAAGCACGACCCGTTTGGTGCTTTACTTTTTAGAATATAAATATAAATATAAATATTTGCATTTGATTGTGATTAAACACAATTTTTTTACAATGAAAGCTACGAAACTAATTATATCTAGATTAATTGTCATAGGTGGTAAATTTTTTTGAAGAAAATTTAGTTGTAATTTCTCTGGTCATGAATGAATTGTCTAAATAAGTGGTCATCTAGCTGACAATGGTAAATTGTCTAGCAGACTACGTAATGAACAACTTTACTAAAGTTATTGCCACCATATTTCTATATATAACAAAATATTGAACAGTTGTGTTAGCTTGGAAGATAATATCCGTGTGCAGTTGTTACATGGCTATGTAGTACAATATTTTGTTATCATTTTTAAAAATTGATGTGTAATTTTAAAGGGAATCTGCAGGTTGCTGGGTGGGTTCAAGAGTATAAAGGACTGACTTTTGCAACATTCAGAGGAGCTGGCCATGCAGTGCCACTATTCAAGCCAAGCGAGTCACTTGCATTCCTCGCGGCATTCATCAAAGGAAGAGTCTCCACCTTAATCTGAGCACTTTTCTCAATACGATCTTGCTGTTGTGGCATACTAGTACTTTTCCATAGTATTGTAAAACGTAGCTGAAAACGATCGATATGTCTAGTGTGGAATTAATCACCTCTCATGTACTTGAGAGATTCTCAGTCCCATTTTAAGATAACTAATGTTATACGGAGTTGGACACATGAACTGCGTGCATTATACTTCTCTTTTCTTATGCTTGGTGCTCACCCATGGTTGGCTAATGGATCAAGTGAGTTTCAGTAAAAATAAATTATCTATGTTTAAAGAAAGGCTATGAAGACTTGAAGAGGTGAAATTATTTATCTATGTTTAAAGAAAGGCTATGAAGACTTGAAGAGGTGAAGTGGCCGCTCAATCTTCCTCTAAAGCCCCCTATTGTATCATCTGTACTGTTTTACGGGTTGCTTTACTTAACCTGTTTCATACCGTAAAAATAATTTCATGCTGCATGTAAAAAGCATTTGATTCATTTAACTACAAGCTATTACTTAAAAGAAAAAAAAAATCCCTTGGTAACAGATCGAAACATAAAGTAAAAATTGAATCGATGGGTAGGTCTAGTAACTAGTTAGACAGAAGTATCATTGTCAAATATTGTCCAACTGAATAAGGAACATGAAAATTTATCTTGTTATGCTAGGTTCTGGTTCTACTCTCAACTCTCACTGGACGATGTTATTCCAAAGACCAAAATTAAAAAAGCTTGATATACGAATAAACATAAATATTATTTACTTTAAAGCTATTCAACCTTTTATTTAAAAGAGAATTTTTCCAATACAACTCAGGGGGCGTTTGGTTGGTGTTGAGGAAACGGAATGAGAATAAAGAAAAACATGGAGAAAGTAAAGTAATTATTTTGAATTGTTCTACCTGTTTGCTTTTGATCCGTTTCATCGAATGAAAAATTATATGATTATCTTTGTATTTTCTTCTTTTTGAGAAAATGACAAAAATACCTCAAAATGAGGTATCCATGGCCCAAAATACTAATTTTCGGAAGAGCGGTCCTGATTACCCACGGGACACGCTACTTCGTGTAGCGTGTCTGAAGTACTGTAGCAATCACTGCGCCTCTCTCATCTCTCCCATCTCTCTCGAATCTCTCCCAATCTCTCCGTCTCTCTCCAGCTACCTCCACCATATCTGAGCACACCAAAACTACCACCACTGCTTCCTCTTCGTTTTACCCAATTTCTTTTATCGAATCTGGCCCCGCAGGGGCACATAAGAGTTCGTCGGAAAAAATGAGGGAGAAGAGATGGTTCGATTGAGTTTGTCGGAAAAAATGAGGGAGAAGAGATGGTTCGATTTGAGGGTTTAAATCCCGGCAAAACAAATGATTTAAGATGGGTATAGGGTTGTAGATCGTCGAAAGACGATTCGAATGATGTATAACACGTTATGGGAACGTACCTGTAGGCTGTGAACGGAGCATATATGTGATTTTTGCCATTGGAATTGCCAGCTTGCGTTTCTCTGATTTTGGAGAAGACGATGGATACGCAACTGACAAATGCGTATTTTAAGATGCGCATTTGACAGTTGCGTATCTCAAGCTACTGTTCACCTCCGCCCAACAGCATGATCAAACAATACGTCTTCTCCACGAACGTGCCAGTAGCATGTCTGAAGATGCTCCACCACCAATAGCGTGTTCCGTAGGTATTTAGGGCCGCGCTAACTGGCGGTGGGTATTTTGGTTATGTGTATTTAATTTGTGAGTATTCTGGGTCATCATCCATTAATAAATTTTATTATTAACAGTAATATTAGTTTTTTAATAAATTAATATAAAATTATATAAAAATTACCTTTTAAGTTATAAAAACTAAATCATAATTTTTTTTAAGTTTTAAAAATAATTTACATGTTAATTCTATTTTTAATGATTTAAGATATAAATTATAGTTGAAAATGGAAAAGAAATCAGGAAAAAGAAAGCAAATACGTAATAGAGGATGGGGAATTGGTTAAGAGGGATATTGGATAATCCTAAAACTAAAAAGGATGAAAGGGAATGCATTTTTTAGAAAACACACATCAGGGAATGAACTATTTCCCTTTTCCTTTGTTAATTATCCTCAACCAAATGCCCCCTAATGTATAACCCTCGTTTTTGGTAATAAGAAATCAATAAGTTAAATTACAGTATTTAAATTTAAATGACTGATTATTACACTTGAATAAAAGTAGAATTTCTGTCTACTAAAATAACACAAAACAAAATACGGATTGCAAGTATAAAATGTTAATGACAAAAAACTAATCGTGTTTAAATTTTAATTATACTAGCTTATAGTCCGTGTAAAGTACGGGTTATTTTTATATTTTTTAAATTTGTTTATAGTTTAGTATATATAATATTTTAAACATTATTTTTTAGTTTATTATTAAATCTAAATTAATATGCTGTTGGTGGAAATCGAACCTTCAACCTTTCTAAATTAAATAATCTAGTATTAATTTAACCAAAAATAAGGGGATAACCAAAAATAAGCGGTAACCAACTACAAATTATACCCCCTTTCGCTTATTATAATATAGTATAGATTATGTTATTATTTATTTTAAAAATTTTAACAATATATATATCGTATATATTTTTCTTTATAATGAAAGGTAAATAAGTAAATTTACAAAGTACCAAAAAATAGGTATAAAAAATTTTAATATTTCGATTATATATAATAGTATAGATTTTCTTAGGGTAATTGGACAAAATAATCAATGCAATACACATTCTTGAAATTTGGGTATTAGGCAGATCTATGTTATGTGTTTTTTTTGAAGGAAGGAAGATATTGTTATGTACTTGTATTTTAATTTTAAGGAATACTTTTTAATTTAAATATCATATATATTTATACATTTTTAATACGAATCCAAAATTATAAATATAAATACACATTTTAATTACTAATAATAACTTGATAGTAAATATTTTTTACAATATAACAAAATTTTAAGGAACAATTTTCAAATTTCAGTAAACATTTTTTAGAACTCATTGTGGTGCCAATTTAGGTCTTGAAAGTCGGGAGTGTCTGGTGGGTGAATTGAAGCTATCGACTCAGTGGGTTAGTTTCAGTGAATTGAAAGTGGGAGTGTTTGGCCTTGGCTCATGTTTTCCACCAGGATCAGCAAGATTCTTGCTTGAAAGATGCTTGCTGAAAGACCACTACAATTACTTACATGCAAAGCCTGATTCTTTAAGGTACTTGATACTAGTTTAGGTTGTATAATGTAATAGCAATATTTTCCTGTTTTCTTTTTCATCATGTTTTTAGCATTTTCTTGGTGATTAGAGTGTGAATGTGTGCTTTATATATAATTGGTATAAACTTGATTTTGATGCAAAACACATTTTGATGTTGAATTTCAGAAGAACAATTATAAGTTACTGAATTCATGTGTGCTACAAGATAATATATACTTGGAGCAACTCCAAGAGCCTCCTTGTGTTTTCCTTATAAATATTATAAAATATTAGGCTCTTAGTGATTTAAGATATTATAAGGTATGACAACTCCAACAAGCTTCCTTATAATTGATCCTTATAATTATTAAATAATAAATAAAATAAGGAAGCAAGAACAAAAAAAGAGGGAAACAATTGAAAAGAGGAGGAGAAATAATATTTTAATAAAAGTGAAATAAGGGAGCCCTTAAAGATAAGGGATTACATGATGCTCTTAACTTTTTAAGGAAAAGTTAAGAGCCTGTTGGAGGACAATTTTAAACATAATCCCTTATAATTTAAGTTATGAGGTCATATAAGGGATCTCTTGGAATTGCTGTTAGCACATAGAAAGCAATAGGAAGGTCTAGAGAATAATCCTGCTTTAATTGTTTAATAACGTTCTTTCGTCACATTTCCAAATGCAATATACCCCATGCTCTTGTAAGAGATTTGCTCAACTCATGTATTGTTATGGTATTTTTTCGAGATGTACATTGATAACTATGAGTCAGTGACTAGTTTGTCTGGACAAACTCTTTTTTTTTTGTTTTTTACTAGTGGGGGACACAACACAACACAATATATTAATTTCTTCATATCCAATATTTAAATGCTACATTGAGCACTATTTTCTACATTGAGCTCAGCCATTACATAATGAGCACTATTTTCTAGCAAGAACTATTGAGGCACATATTTCGTAAAAGAAACCAAGAACTTGATACTTTATAAAAGAAGTGAATCATAACTTTTGGTATGTTGGTGGAGCCATAGTGTAAACCCTAAACCATTAATAGTATGAATAGATAAAGTTGATTTAGAAAAACGAGAGCTTGGTCTGCAGATAAAAATATACAGTTGGGGAAACATGTAAAACACACAGAGATACCTTCCTATCACATTAGTTGTGATTGTAACATCAGCAATATTGTGTATGTTGATGATTTCACGTCACTGTGATGCTAAAACGTATCAGAAATAATTTTATAATTTTAAATTTTAAGCATGTCCCTATGGAACTGTAAAAATGGTGTTACCACTGCACCAATTAGGCAAATATTATGTGGGTCAGGTCAAATAGCTTACAGTGCTCCTAGTATGCTTTCATTAGTGCCTCAGTGGCATGGAAGAAGGATTCTAGAATATGAACCCTATTCCGATAGTATGGTCTCAACTTCCAAAAATCAATGCTGTAGAAAACGAGTAAAACTTGTGGACAACTAAAAGTTGCTCTGACCATTTTGACCCGTTTAGGAACATTTTAGGAGTGTTCGCGGTGCGGGCGGTGCGGTTTTTTCCTCAAACCACAAACCAAATCGCGCATGCGGTTTGAACAAATTTCAAAACCGCGACCGCACCACGTAAAATTAAAACCACATAAACCACACCACGAAAAATGCGGGCGGTGCGGTGCGGTGCGGGCGGTTTACCTATTTCAAATTTTTATAATATAGTATCTTAAAAATAAACAAATTAATAATAATAAATTTCTAAACCAAAATGAAATATAAGTTACACATAAGTAATAAATGGACGAGGACAAAGAGGAAGGAAGAAGTGAGTGGGTTGACCCAAAAATTACACATAAGTAATAAAGGGACCATGGCAAAAAAAAAATCATATATATGTATATATTTATAAATATATTAATATTATATAATATGCGGTGCGGTGCGGTTTGAACCGCGAGATTAAATCCCAAACCACAAACCACACCGCACCGCGCGGTTTGGATAAAATGCAAACCACGACCGCACCACAAAAAATTTAAACCACGCGGAGCGGTGCGGTGTGGTGTGGAGCGGGCAGTTTGTGCGGTTTATGCGGTTAGATGAACACCCCTAGAACATTTCAAAAATGAATTGTAGGAATTGAGTGCTAAAACATTAAGGGCAGATGATATGAAAGAATTTTGGCATACGTTGTATCTAAAACTCTAAACTTAAAAAATTATTATAATATATTTGTTTCCTCCACAGTCTGCTCTGGTGTAGTGGAGCCCCAATCCGAAATGAACCGAGTTTTTTTGTTTCTGTTGTGCGCTATGGTTAGGTTTAACATACATAATTATGTGTTATAAATATAGAGACTCTGCACTGAGAATTTAGCTGGCCTACTTTGCCTGATTCTATCATACGCGAGTCAAACCTTTTACTGACACGTGACACACATGTACCACAGTCAAATCTTGTGAAGCTGAGTATCCATGTTAGAGCTAATTTTCCTTTTGTAAGGAGTGGTCATTATGAAGATGATTGCTGTCATATTTCTTTTGTAGGAGTGGTGATTGTGAAGATGATTACTGTCATACCACCAAATGTAGTATAGTATCACAATCACACCCTTCCGAAATGATATGTAAGTTTCAAAAGCATGCAATCTTTATCTCAACTTTAAGTCTTCCGTAACGTTCAACACAAGAGCATTAGTTAGGATAAAATTACATATGGGGATGTCAAAATCGATCGAGATATGATCACATGTATCACATGTATGCTTCAAAAACTTTTCCGAGATTTAAAGCTTCTATCCTACTAATTGATTAGAAGCACTAGTGTCACCCACTCAATGTAGGCATTTAGACCTGTATATCTGCACTAAGAATTAAAAATAGATGATTGAATTTAGTATAAGGAGTGGATAGACCAGTTTCCTTTGTACTAAATGCTCACTCCTCTGGACAAATCATATGAATTGCATAATTACATTGGCTAAAGGCATTTTCTCTTTTGTACTTTAAAACCTTTTACCCTACTTTAGCTTTGGACATCATGAGGCTGTGTGAAACAAGGAAGCAACATGCAGAATATAGAATTCACGAATTCAAACTACTATTATATTTATCTTTCCTGTAGGGACTTGAGCTTATATTCTCATTCTCAAGAGAAGTGGAGAATGTAAGAAATATTGGACTACGGGTGAACAACTTTGGGACTTTAACAGTCGTGAAATTTGTATTATTAATAGTGAATATCAATCTGTATGTAGGTAGGAACAATTGTACATGGGTTATGCATATAACATCTTCTGTGCTTTTTAAATTTGTTTAGTGAACAGTTAGCTCACATTTTCATTTTTAATCCTTGTTATGATATTAGCATTCTAATATTCATTAACCTCACCATTGAATAGTTTTATGTAGGAATTATGCAAGAATAATACTCTTAATCCATAGAGAGACTAGTAAGTGCATCATTCACGAAAAGACATAACTTGAAAAGGCACACCCACCCATCCACTCATAAATAAAGTATTGGATTCTTAAGAATCTATGATATTGTAAGTTTTCAAAACATTTTCTTGTTGCTGCATTTACTTTAGGCGTTCAAAAAGGAGCCATTCAACATATACCACATTAAGCCCTTTTGACGCAGTTCTTCTGTCAGGTCTGTATCATGCATGGATAAGCTTTTCCTCAGCAATACAGCTCTCAAGAATACTTCACTGAGCTATTTTGTCTGGTTAGAATACATTTTCATGGGATTAAATGTGATTTAGTAAGTAGGGTTCACTGTTTCAGTGTCAAAGATATAGTGGGAGAACCATCTGATCGACGAGGAAAAAATACATAGGGGAAATGGGGTTTCCTATTGTTTTATACCAATGATAAGATGCAGGATCATATATATGATTTGACATTAGTAAGACAGCAGCTCACACTTCTTTGAGGGTGTGGGTCTGACAGTTGTAATTACAAGGCGCCATGTTATGTTTCGTAAGTATAGATAGAACTTTGTCTAGATTGGTTTAACAATGTACACATTTACAAAGTCCACACACGTACGTGGTTAGGCGCCATTCACCAAGTACTAAATGTTTTATTTTTGTCAAGATAAAACTCTGACGATCTTTTGCATTTCCTTAGCAAGGTTTATAGTGGTACAATCTAGTATGCACACGCTTCATAAAAATTCCAACAATTTCTGTCACTTCGTTTGGCCATTATTGTTGTGCTAGTGAACATCCTTGAACTAAATAACAATAAATGAGAGTATGTTGTGATACTATCATGTATCTATTAAGTTGGTTACATTTCAGTATCACTAATGTTTGATGTATCTAGTTCATGGTATGCATGAGAAAATGTAAACCTGATATGATATTAAACATTTATGTTTCTGTGTGCTGATACGGTATAATGGTGCCCTCATAGTTTTAAAAGATGTGTTATGCCTTGGGAAGTTGACATTTTGTGATGCATTACACCCTCACAGACAGACACTCATGCATATATCATATATGGATCGATGCACTCATGTTTTTTTCTAAACTCAAACCTCTTAGAGTATTTAATTAATTCCACACGCACATGTTCCCTCAAGAGCCGTGGTGCACGGGCATATTTAAGCATAAACTCTTGTGGTTAGTGGCCAAATTTGTTTACTCACATGTGTACAATTCTATGTGAATAGCTGTGTGTATGTATGTGTGTGATATTATCCGATTTATAAATATTTCCGCACTGACTTGCACCTTCCTTTATGTTACAAAATCTTACGGGTGGTTAAGTCACGTAAAGGAGGTGTGAATTCATTGGACAGCACTAATTTAATGATGTTGTGCCTGGTGTAGGATGTCTAGTGGTAGAAAAACCCATCTTTTGGAGCTAAAAGTATCTGGTAGATGCTGGCCTAATACTTTTGCATATGAAAGCAGCATTAAAATTTTAAAATTGTTTTATAATGCATCTAGCAACCCAGATGCCAGGAATATATGTCACAACATTATAAATTATCCAACACTTGTCAAGTGCTCAGTGTATTGCTGACGAACTTTTATAATGATCTGCAGTATTGCTGAGAAACTTATGTATAAGATTTCATTATTATACTGTTGACCTGCACTGTTCTTAACCATTGTTATTGAAGCATTTCCTCTATGGCAGTTAAGGTCAGATAATTTGCAGGACAGAAATATGCACATGGATAAAATTTATTGCAACTTTAGATAAGATTGTAATCTTAGAAGCCTTAAGATGCTAATAAGGATGACCAGATTGCTGAACATTCATGCATATGAGGATAGCAAACACTATAAGATACTAATCAAATAATCAGGAGAGGGTTTCCGTCATAATTCAACTAATAAAGATGGAATCCATGTCATGATGCAACAAATGAAAATTCTTGCTTATTATCACCTCTTCTCACCTTCACTCAGACCAGAAATAGGATTTACTCTTTTCACTAACGGAGCTCTGCAAGCTCGTGGTTTCTCGGTATGATAGTTGCTCTACAATCCTAGAATACATACCCTTTTGTGTCTTACTGTCTTTTCACTGTGCACTTCAACGTGAATAACATGAATGCTACCTGGGCCTATTTGCTAATCCATCTTAGAAGTTAGAATATAAGATTGTTGTATCTTTTTACTGTTGACTCCAATGTGAATAACATGAATACTAGCTTACTGTCATGAATCTGGGTATATATATCTGCTAAACAATATGCCACAAGCTACAATATTTGATGTATGTTTTTGCCTAAAAGTAGGTTTTTATCGTGGGATTTCTCCATTAGAAAATTTAAAATTAAATATGTTATTTGTCCTTATCTGTTAGAAATGACTCTGAAGTGCTTGTGGTAATATCTAGTACTCCCTCCGTCCCAATTTAATTGTCCATTTTACGTTTTGCACGAATTTTAAGGTACAAATTATACACTATTCCATAATTTTTTTTTCTGAATAAAAGTTTAGATACTGAATTTTATTCAGAAAAAAAATTTGAAAAAAATTAATGGAGCTTTATTTTATTAGCTCCTTAAAATGCGTGCAAAAAATAATGTGGACAATAAAACTGGGACGGAGGGAGTATTTTATTGCAGAAAGGTACTGATAATATCCGTAGTTCAATTTCACAAGATTGATAAGTTAATACAATTTATGCTCTTATATTTTTGTCTTACCATTCAGATTGGAGTGAGTGTGTCAGGGTGGGTAGATAAGATTAATCAAACTTCAATAAATATAGAAATCTTCACCCTATCTGAAACAACTAAACTAGGCCAAATCTATGTTTACAGTGTGCGATCAAAGTTATGTAAACCATTATTATAAAGAATAATTCATTCCAAGCTTAAACAAAAATTTGTTGCTTACGGATTTAGGGATAGCCAATGGCAAAGGCTATCCCTTCCCCATGCCAAGATCATGGGTTGGGTAAGGCATCCTTATTTCCCCTGAAAAATAAATAATGTACTAAAAAGGGGTTGTCTAGAGATAAAAAAGAAATGAAGATGGAAAACCCTAATTCGCTACTACCTTCTGCTTCATAAAAGACTTTCCTATACATCAAATAATCTAGATCATGCGATAAAGATTATTGTTTTTTTAACTAATGTTGTTCACAGACTCTAATCTCACAACCTATAAGTGAAAACGCTCTGTAAACATGCAAGTGAGACTCTTTCTAATTCTAAATGCTCTGTCGGATTCCATGTAGTAGCCAAATGAACTATTTCTAAAAAGGTTTTTGCCACGTAGAAAGTGGTCCTATAACCTCATGATCTTTGAATTTAGTGGATGTGCCACAAGTGGTTTTGGTTATAAATAGCCTCTTGATCAGAAACTAGTCAATATAATTTAGTAACCTTGAGTATGTATAGAGAGTAAAGACCATTTTTCTTTCATCTATATTATTGTGCAACTCTGTACTTAAATAAGAAGTCTTATGGGTTTTATACTAAAGGTGATGGTTTTTCGTACCCTAATATATTTTGGCCTCTTGTCTGTGTCGCTTGTTTCGGGCACTCGACATGGACAGATCCCCACTAAATTAAATTCTGTTAGTGGTGATGATCTTGTGACTAACTTGCCTGGTCAGCCTAATATAGACTTCCAGCACTATGCTGGGTACATTACAGTGAATGAAAGTAATGGAAGAGCACTCTTCTATTGGTTTTATGAAGCCTTGACTCTCCCTGACGACAAGCCTTTGGTTCTGTGGCTCAATGGGGGTAAGAGAATGAATATTGTCTTAACTTTGTTTTTATGATAAATGTTTGAATTGATACCTTTAAACTTTTCATGCTGGCTTAGCTTCGTCCAAGACTGTTTCATGTTTTAAACAAACAGACATTCTATGGTCCTGTATGTGCTGATGATTACATCTGTTATTTATTAGATTTATTAACTTTAGCCTATTTTATCTCAGTTGATCTGGACATTTTAACTATTACTCAAGTGTAACTTGTTTTATAAGTTCCTGTTCTCCCATGAGGTGACAATAGGCTTTATATATATTTCAGGACCAGGGTGCTCTTCTGTGGGATATGGAGCAACACAAGAGATTGGACCATTCATCGTGGATGGGCATGCCCGTGAACTCAGATTTAATCCATACTCATGGAACAGAGGTTTGTTTACCCCCATTTTACAGACAAATGTGTGTGGTAGCCGCGTTTCTGCCTAATGATTACATTAATCCACAGTATCTACACGTCAAAAGAGAATTTGTTCCAAACTTAATTATTATATCTTTGGACTTTATTCCTTGCATACTCTTACTCTATAATTTATCCTCTTCTTTATGGACTGATGGAGCAGAGGCCAACATGTTATTCTTGGAATCTCCAGTAGGTGTCGGCTTTTCATACTCAAATACAACTAGTGATTATAGCAAAATTGGAGATGACTTTACTGGTGAGTTACATTAAGCTTTATATTAATATTTTATATAATAGTGTCAGCCTGGTAAGTCTACATATTCTTTGTTCGACCACTATGATTTACTGAATTTAATTAAGTTTGTGTGTGTGCGCGCCAACACATACTACTGTATCAGCCAATGATGCTTATGCTTTCCTCCAAAAGTGGTTCCAGAAATTCCCATCATACAAAACACGGATATTTTATATCGCGGGGGAGAGCTATGCAGGTACTTTGACTGTTATACACTGAATGTCATGGGAATGCTTGCCTTCATGGATGTATACTTATACATCTATACTCTACAGGAAAATACGTTCCAGAATTGGCGAGCCTCATCCAAAACAAGAATAAAGATCCTTCCGAACATATTAATCTGCGGGGAATTCTGGTAATGTATATGTTATATCATAATCCTACTGAATCTATGAATTGTTACACAGCAGGGTAATAGTTCAGTAGCTCAGTATATATCACTCGAGTCTTTTTTGGCATTACTTGTCTCATTTTGGACACCATCTAGTTCATTTAGTCAAGCTTAATTAGCAATTTGTTTTTTTGTATAAACATGAAAGGAATCGGCCTTGAGTCATCCCCTTGTTCATTTGCAGCTGGGTAATCCTGAAACATGTGATGCTGATGACTGGCAAGGTATTCTGGATTATGCTTGGAGTCATGCCATAGTATCAGAAGAGACTCATAAAACTATTAGGGAATCATGTGATTTCTACAGTAGCAACCCATGGAATGATGATTGTGGTCAGGCTGCAGATGAGGTTTACAAACAGTATAAAGAGATAGATATATACAGCCTCTATACCTCTGTATGTACTGGCAATACTGCAGGTTCAGAATACAGATCAAATCGGGTCATGTTAAGGGGAACATCTAATATGGTGAGTTTTTTTAAAATCTATTTTGTGGTTATATTTTTCAGGCCAGTACTTTAGAGGGGCATTCTTAAATGCGAAGTAGGGTAGTCCAGAAATTGTAGAAGGAAACTTATAGGTTTGCTATCATTTATTTAACATTATTTGTTTTCCACTTTTACATTATACAAGATGCATTTGGGTACTTTGACATCTTGGTAAATAAAATTTTAAAATTTAACTCAAAGGAAATGTTAAGATACGTTACTCAGCTTTGGGGAACGAAGCTTTTATGTGACGCAAGTAATTAAATTACCATTTATTGAATGATAATGTGTATCAGATGCCTCGCATCATGGGTGGGTATGATCCATGCCTCGATGATTATGCAAAAACGTATTACAACCGGCCTGATGTTCAGAAAGCACTCCATGTTAGTGATGGTTACCTCCTCAAGAATTGGAGCATCTGCAAGTATGATCTTTTGGCATTTTAATTCATTTGATCATATGTAGAGTTTTCATCACTTATGTTGTGTTTGGTTGGGATGAATGAAATTGGAAGGAATGGAATGAGATTTCAAGTATAAAATGAGTAGAAATTAAAAATTTTCATTCTTTCCTCCATTCCATTCCTAACAATTGATATTATAATTCAAGCATCTCATTTTGAGAAGGAATGCTCCATTCCTTACCACCCCCATTTTCTTCACAATTCTTATCATAACAAATTTGTACTATCTCAATTTTTTCCAAATCTTCTCTCTAATCTTCACTAATTTCCTTTAATTCCACCCATTCCATTCCATTCCATTCCATTCACCCCAACCAAACACAACATTAGGAGTTGGTCAAAAGGGCGTGTGGTCTTTTATTAATGCTAGCTCACTCATTTAAATGCAGTATGGATATATTTAATGGATGGCTATGGTCAGAGTCCAAGGAATCAGTTCTTCCTATATACAAAGATCTTTTAGCTGCAGAACTTAAGATATGGGTCTATAGGTATATCATAACCCTAAGCGCAAAATTTTATTTTATTTTCATGATGGTGTGTTCCCTCTTTCAACTTTACACAATGGTGATTCAGTGGAGACACAGATGGAAGAGTCCCTGTATTATCAACAAGATACAGCTTAAACTCTCTAGGACTTCCCATCACCAAGGCATGGAGGCCGTGGTACCACCAGAAGCAGGCAAGATTGTGTTTTGCTACATTTTTAGCCAATTTTAGATTGGTCATGATTTTATATATGCTCATTAAGTCATGATCATGACCAATTTTGTTAATTTCCTATTAGTTAGGACTGCTAGTTTTTACAAAAACAGGCTATATGGCAAACAGGTTATTTTAATAAATCCAAGTGTGTTTAATGGTTGACAAATGGATAATGTAAATGTGTAATTCTGGTAAACTGACTGTGTATTGTCGTAGTCTACCAGTAAGTTCCTTTTGATGGTATGTGGATATCATTATCATTTAAATATTTATTCGACTATGAACAATACCAATAGTGCAATAATTAAATATAAATCCAGCATGGTCTTTAGGTCTTATATAGTGGTCCACTATGTAGAATACATATTCATGATTTTGTAAAAATACAAACTTTACTCGAAACAAAAAGTAAAAATTGAACATAACCATAGATCAATTGTTATCTAATGGTTCAAGAAATTTTATTTAAATAAAATAAAAAATTGTCACTTTATTTTGAACCATTTGATTACCAAAAAACTGAACTGGGAATCTGTGATTAGTTTGTAGGATAATATTGTTTCTACGTGGATAATGACAGTTTCTCTACACAAACACGCAGTGCAATCCTGTATTTTCAGTTTTTAAATTCTATGTGCAATATTGATGGGGGAATTCACGCAGGTTGCTGGGTGGGTTCAAGAGTACAGAGGACTTACTTTTGCAACATTTAGAGGAGCTGGCCATGCAGTGCCACTATTCAAGCCAAGCGAGTCACTTGCATTTTTCTCAGCCTTCATCAACGGACAATCTCCACCTACTCAGCGCTAATTCTTGATACAAATGTGGACATTACTCCCAATAGGATTTTGCTGTTATGACATGCTAGTGTCAAATTCAATAGAAATTACTATAGAATGTAAAATGAAGCTGGAAACGAGCCATGCGAGTTTTCTGTGAAATCACCTTGTGTACTTGACACTTAAGTCTTAGAATTCCATCCTGTATACCTTGGAAGTTGGATGTGATACACTCCCATCTCAAATTTACTCTAAGTTCAACTTCTATAAAGTTTGACACATGCCATCTATTAAGTATGCTGAATGAGAAAAGAAATAATGAAATAATGAGTCCCTTGGGCCTTTGCTACAATGCTACTACTTGTACCTTATCCTTTCTGTGCATACCATTTGGACTAGTCAAGTTCAGTGAGACAAGAATCACAGATCATTGATATGGAGTATCATATTTTTAAACTGAAAAATCAAAATCACAAATGTTCTTTTACTGCAAGTATACTATACATATCATTAATGTATCAATACGACTGAAGCCTGTAAACTTCTTAATTACCTCTTGGAATTCAGGGAAAAAGCAAAGTCGAATTAAGACATGTTCACATTTTTTAGTGTATTTAGCGATGCCCAAAAACAAAATCAATATTACATTTTCACTTGAGGTATCGAAGGTATTTTTTTAAATAAGGAATGTAGCTATCCATATAATAATACTACAAGCAATACTTTTGTTTGCATATGGGGACAGCCTGGTCTTCAATTCTGCTTGTCTTCACCAGCAACTGGTTTTAGCATGATTGTGATAATAAATAATATGGGCATGAAGGCCCTGAACCATTGCAAAGGCTGCTGAGACTGCCTCGCATGCTGTCAAGGCCGGCGAGACCGCCAAGACCAAATTAGAGCTGCTACTACAAAACAGAATAGTAATATCCCTGCAAATAGTGTAGCACAAAATGCAACTGCTATCAACGCAAAAGGTAAAAGCAGCAACCCCAATATTTCCACTAGCAACTGATCCAGTCCCTCAAAATTCGGTTCTAACATTTCCTTAAGACATCCTTCCATCTTAGCTTTGATATTACCAACTCCCGCCACTACGGAAGAGCTAAGCTTAGTTAGAGTGTTGTAGTACTTCCATGCCTTGTAAATCTGCCAACAAAACCATCTCAGCCCTTCCCAATCATCACTTTCACCTAGTCCACCACTGCCAGTTCCACCGTTATCACCTCCACCTCTGCGATTACCTCGGCTATCACCGTTCCCATGACCATAGCTGCAAATATTCCCAAAAGTAATTCAGACAATTTATTAAATAAAAAATAAACTAACCAACCATCCAAATGAAGTTTGATCGGCAACAGTTTAAACAAAACACCACCAACTTTATGTAGATGGCTTGCAAGCATACTAAAATTTCCTTTTTTTCGCTTTAATATAATAGCATCTTAGTTGTGGAGCAACTGAATCGAGGCAGTTTGGCCTTAAGATTTGACTCAATATCTACCTAGACATACTACCTTTTAGGCATACATTAAATTTTGTATTAGGTAATAGGTACGTTCTACAGAGCTTCGGGTGCAACTAAGTGAACTCTTGAATCTTGATGCTAACGAAATATTTTCCATGTGTTCGAATTCTCTAACAACAAAACAAGAACTCAATAAACCATTTGGTCATATCAAAGAATTAATACTCTTCTCTAATATTGAAGTCTGAAATTTACCCAGTACTAGTATCCGATCCATCACCATTTGCAGCCTCCTTCTTTACCTCTTCAACTCTTCCACAATCTTTAAAATCACCTACACTGTCATTAAAACTTGAAGCTGCACAAACGCTTGCAGCAACATGATTGCACCCATCTCTCCATTTACAAAGTCTGTAAATTTGGCCAGAGTTCAATAATCTCAATTTTTGGTTCGTTACAAATCTTACAGTAGATGGTGGCAAAAATTTATTGTGGTAAAAGAACCCAAGGTTCTTCCGAAAAACAGTTGTTGCATGAAATCCTCCATCATTATTGAGAAAACCATATATAAATCTACTGGCAGGAATGACACCAGACGCAAGTGACATTATCATATTCCCACAAAATCAAACTACAAAAGAAAAACCGTATTACAATACAATTTAGATGGAAAAAGGCACAAAAAGGAATGGGAAAAAACTTAAATTAAATTATATTGAGAATTTTCACAAATTTTATCCCCAAATATAATCTATCTTCTTACTCTGGCACCTACATGGTACCAGGCTACCAGCAGCAAAGATCAAACACTGTGGAAAAAAAAAAATCAAGGAGTGAAGGATTTTAAATTTCTATGGTTCGTTCTCCGTTGATCATTGAACTTGCCAACATCATTCGATGATACACACAATCATTCGATGATGCTTTGAGAGTGACATATACCGATGGCTTATTAGTTTTACTCAGTATCAAACTATTCAGTTTCAAAAGACAAATTTAAAAATATTCCGCTACACACATAATAGTACCTGAGTATGAGACTTTAAGAACTATACATGTGTCATAACCAACACCAATTTTAACGTAAATGGCCATATCATGTGCTTCGTAAAAGCATATTGTGTAATCTTCTTTTCTTAGCAGATTTTGTGGGGTCTAGGGTTAGAGGAAGGCAGGAAGCAGATTAAGCAACAGTTTGAACTTGCCTTTTTCAAGAGCAAATTTTTGATTTTAGTACTTTCAACGTGTTGGGCGGTGGAGAAGGAAGCCCATAATAAACACTAGAGAATGAAGCCCAATAAGAGAATCACAAATACCGGAGCCCACAACCGGAGTGCTTATTAATAAGAAAGCCTAATTTGAGATAGGGACTTTTGAAAAATTGACTAAGAAATGTAATCTTTTGTAGAATAAAAAAGAGGTTCAAAATATCATTTGTATAAGTATTGGATTAAATTGTAAAACGTATCCCTTTGATTTGAACCAAAATTACTTTAGTACCAATAATTTCAATAATTGTACTTTGCATCCCGTAACATGTTTGGATGTTGCACATTACACCCTTTTCATGTATTTTATCAAATTGCCCATGATAATTTGGTAAATTCAGAATACTTATTTACATTTTTATCTCTAAAATATGAAATGTTGCATACATGAACTATTAAACAAAAAAAATTCCATTCGTATTTTTCCTAATTTTTTTCAAATTTTTCCTAAATTTTTTCGCGCATAGTTTCAAACTCAACATCTAAGGGATCTTAGATTACTTTTTCTAAAAGAAAAATAAATTTCATAATAGAAATTGATCAACTTTCGATGAAAAAACAACAAATTCAAAAATCTAGGTGTGACGAATGAGCTTGACCCCTTGTATATAGCAGAAGTTGTTCCCTCCTATTTGATGTAGCACTTAACTGGCTAAACTTCTCCATCTGAAAGTAGAAGGTTAACGCTGCTCCCTTCTTTTTTGCCAAACTTTTAGTATTTCGATTATTATAATATAGACATATAATATAGATATATATTAAATATTTAAATACATCATAATTTGACAATCTAAATTAGTAGATAATAAATTGATGAAATAGTAGAGATTAACATTACAATCAAAATAATTAAATAACATACTTCATACAATAAATAACTGACACTCAAGATTGAGATTACTTGACAAAGTAAGATATGGACTTCATTTTAAACTTATATAACTTGCAAAATAATTTATTTATCTTATGTATTTAAACTTAAAAAATATATATTATATTGTAAAAATTAAAATTTTTATGTAGAAATAAACTAAACGATGCATACCGGTCCGGTCCCAAAACCAAATATAATGGGTTTGGTCTTTGGTCCAGGAAATTGGAAAATCCGATCTTCGATTGGTCCGGATCGATTCGGTCCAGTCCGATTTTGGAAATTTGGACAATCCTATATGCAGTATAACATGATCATTTGACAACCTCCAAATATGTAATTAGAAATCCAATTAGTAAGTATAACATGTTAATTTAACAACCTCCATAAAGTTGACACTTCCTTTTTTTTTTCTAAATTAATATATATTAGAAAGAACGAGGGATTGACCCATGATCTATGAGAGGCCATAGATAGAACTATCTATAAACAATCTGATAGAACAGATTGTAAATAAAAAGCATACATAGGGCTACCAAAGCTTACAACTTAAATAATCAAATCGTTCCTATTACAAACTATTTTCGAGAACCATGTTGAGCTGGCAAGTTTAGCTCGAGTGTCAGCAAGAATAATTTCCTAGACGTTCTTTGGTTGCAGAATATCTCCGTTATGCATTCGTACGTTCCTTTCTCGCCAGATGAAGTAAGTGTAAACTTGGACCATAAGTAAGATACCTCTCCTCTTTGCACTGTCCATAATGTGATAGAAAACTGATCTTTTACGTCGGTCAAATTGGTCTTTTACGTCGGCTAATTGGCGACGTATGGAGGGGCGTCGTATAAAGTCACCAGCATTTTACGTCGGTTAAAAAGGCGACGTATAAAGTCACTATATACGTCGCCAAAATCGATGTATAATATCACCAGTAGCCGACGTATAATACCAAGAAAAACCGACGTATAATCTTGAAATAACCGACTTATAATGTGGAAAATGTCCCGCCGTATAATGCTGAAAAGACCGACGTATAATGTCAAAAACTGCCGACGTAAAATGTCCAAAAAGAACCGACGTATATTGTCAAAAAAAAAACCGACGTATAATATCCAAATACAGCCGACATATAATATCCAAAAAATGATCGTCGTATATTGTCCAAAAAGAACCGACGTATAAAGTCCAAGAAGAACCGACGTATAAAGTCCTACAAGAACCGACGTATAAAGTCTTCGAAGAACCGACGTATAAAGTATAAAAAAGGCGACGTATATTGTCTTTATAAAATTACATTTTTACCCTGTTTATGTTTTTATATACCCAAGAATTCCTGTTATTCAAACCAAAAAAAATAAATAAAACTTGCAATCCAAATTTCTCAACAAAGTGATTAATTAAATTAAAATAGTTATTATTACATACTTAAAAATACATCCAAAATATTAAATTTACAAATCCAAGTAACCATGTCATACATCTAATTCAACACATTTACATCGTAACTATCATAAATCCAAAACATAATATCCATTTTCCGATTGTTGCAAGGTTCATATCATATACTCCATCTTTCTAACACCTGCAAAAATTACGTGTTTGAACTTGTTAGCACAAAGTACATATGAAATATATTCACCAAGTGAAAAATTCTTGAGTACATTTTTTCTAAAGAAAAACGAAGAGTTACCCGATCACATATATTCACGAGTAATATAATCTGTCCAAATATCTCGAATTTCTTCAATTTGTTGGTTTGTGTATCTTTTTCCAACACTCTACATGCCAAAAGAATTGTTAAATTTATATGCAAGTAATATTTTTGCTAATATTTACAATTCAGATAGTTCGTACCTCTGTCCACTTAACTTTAGGTTCTTTACGAGATAAAATGACTATGTCATACATACATCTCATCACAAAATAACCACATTCCGTGCCTCCTTTTTGTTGAGGACACTACAAAACAAACTCAAAATATTTAAAAGTCGAGATAATACAGGGAAAAAAACTTTCAAGACAAGCATTATAGAAATATAACTGAACAGCCTCATGGTACCAAAGTAGGTTATTTTGATTATTTTTCCTACCACCATATTTAGTATATACTTTATATGCCCTCCATGATATAGAGTTAAACATGTCAAAATATAAAAAAGGTTTTGAACTCTTTGAAAAGTAAATTAATATATTTATTGTAGTTTTCAAGATTTTAATTTTTTCATAGCTTACGTATCCCGAGGAGCCTTCACGTAAAGGTCTCGTTTTTGATTTAGTGAATCAAACACGTATACAACACTTTCATGAACACAAAACATAAGCAATATCCAGTGCTCACTGCAATTTAACAATGTAGGAAATTAGAATATGTACTAAGAATACTCTTAATTGGAGTCCTAACTATTCTGCTTAATGAGTAATGCACCGAATAATATAATATTTTCAGTATTATTTATGTTATCATCTATTACTAACTACGACGGTTTGTATTGTTTTGAAGCCTGCTTAAAATAAAAAGTGTAGTTGTGTGTTTTCATTTAATCATAGAACTTAACAAAAGCTTATGTTCTTACCTCTGAATGTATGGTGCTAGGATAAAATGTTTCTCCTTGGCATCTCCCATTACCTCACATATGTATCTAGATGTATCATCTTGATGCTTAGATGCCAATGTTAATACAGATGGACACATGAATGCAAATGAATTATCTTCAAAATCCTTGCACAATTAGTGAATGTACCTTTAATGTAATATGGATTCTGCACTGTTAGTTGTTATGAACAATAAATATATAATTATGTCTTACAAAAAAATGAGGAAGAAATTGATGTCTTACATCATAAAAACCTGCAGAACCGGTATATTAAGACAACTTAACCTCAAAAACTCATTGATATCTCTCGGGGTGACATATATTGGAATTTTATCACTCTCATGAAACTTGAACAACTCCAAGTTTTTATGTACGATATTAGAAGAATCAGGAGGACTATTATCAACCAAGAAACGTAAAGTTCGGCATTTTTCACTTATTTTGTCCTCATTATGCAAAGATTGATTCTTGGGTGTTACTGATTCTTTACTAACATCCTTCTTTAGTTTCCGTTGAGCTATCTTGTGGCCTTTTTTCTTCTCAGGTTCCTAATTACAAACAAATTATGTTAAAACCATAATTTTCTCTAATTATCTATGAATTTTCAGGTTCGCAAGTTTGTAAAGCAGTTCGACTCCAAACTGTATGAATGCATGTGCAAACTATATAAAAACCTTGACTCCAAACTGTATGAATGAATTTGAATAGCATTAAAATTACCTGCCCCAAGATCACAAGATCCTTTGGCCACTCAACAAAGCTACCAGCTGCATTGCCTATAGTTTCATGTTCATCACAGGGCACCGGAAGTGGGGCAACTTGAAATTCAACTACAACTTCATCCACACATACTTTCACATTACTTGCCGCAATTGGTTTGCCATGAATAAAATTTCCGCCCTCGCTATTCAATGGGAAAACTTGCCCTCTTGCTACAACAACCCTTCCTTTGTCGGGATGTTTAAGACATAGACGACACAAGGTTGGAATCTGCATTGATTAAGATAATATATAATGCAAAATGAACAAGAAACAACGGACAATGTACATCCATCTTAACTTACTAATACAGTAATACCCTATTCTTTCTGTGCTTTACTTGATTTAAAATGAAACAGCGAACAGAAAAAGTTTCTTGTTTAAAATGAAAAGGAAAGACTCGTGTAGGCTGTTGCATTTTATGTGGTATCCAGGTAGGTAGATTGTTGAAGCACTCTGCCACTCTCATCCTCACAGGGCCAAAGAACAAGATTATAAGATGCCATTTTGTTGGTTGCTGAATTTACCAGATGAACAAGATATATAAATAAGCTATGGAATTAGAAAAAATTATTTATTGAATCAAATCATCTCAATCCAATCCATACATCAACATCTAACTGAATTGATCACAATCAGGAAAACACACCGGAAGTAATTTGAAACTAACTTACAGCTTAAACTTGCCAAGTTCTAAAAAAAAGGATTGTTATTTGACTGAACTGTAACATTACAAGACCAGTCTCGTTACAGTTTTTTATTTAAATACTTCGACACATGATCATCAGCTCCTGATTCATTTCCTAATAGTACCATTGATATGGTTACTCTGCGTATTCATAACTTTCTCCTAGATGTTTATTTTGTACATCTTTTGTCTGCTTTTAATTGGAAAGAACTTGGAAAGAAGTTTTGGGAAATTGAATAAATTGAAGGAATCAGTTGTGCAAAGTTTATCAGCATCCCCATTTTGTATCTATGGAAGATGCAAACCTAGTTGCAGGCTGTGCAACACGCTACCTGCTGGGGAACAGAGGTAATTTTCCCTTGAACAAATTACCTTTCGCCATCATAAGTAGAACAAAATTATAGGAAATACGCATACAAATTTCGTAGTTCGTCTAAAAGCGACCAAATAATTCATAAAATTTCATTAAAATACTTTGGCTCATTTAATTTCATTAAAATGTTATCTTGGTGAATGCAGCTCAGTAACGTTTAACAAATAGATAATACAAGTTTGATAGTAGAATTACCTGGATATATAAGAAATTTTCTGCAGGCTGGTCCACCGATTGACAACTACTTCGAACCAATTCATTTGATTTTTCCATCTGCCCCAAATTACCAACTGGAAGTGGCAAACCCAACTGCTTTAAATGATCAAATATCCCTTTCAGCTGGACAGTCATCATTTCTTGGCACTCCTCCCTCACCTTCTTGGTAATTTCTTGTTTTATCGTATCTAATTCATCCCTAGAGACGACCCCACTTTGTTTGCTTTTTTGTGATCCAAATACATCCTTGATTTTAGCTCTTCCTCCAACCCCTCTAACACGTCCTCCATGCTCCTTATTCCCAAGTGCACGAGACAGTACATCATCGTGACCAGATGGGGTCCATACCCCATCAGAAATTTGCCCTTCCAACTCTCCCTGCCCATTTATAGAATAAGTCAGTACACATATTTTGGTTAATTTTTGAAATCTGAATACTAGTAAACCCAGCATGTATTAAGACAAATTTTGACCTGATTATCATGTTTCTCTGCTCATACTTTTGAGGATTAAGCATAATATAAAAAACTGATAACAGGGCAAGCAATCAACCAAATAATAAGCTCTGTTATCCTCATATCTCAATAAATTGGCTTCTTATAAGGCAGGACATATTATAAGGCAGGATATAATGTATAAAAGGCAGGAAATATTTGGGTGGATATTATAATGCTACAATAATGCTCAAGGAAAAACCATGCTTACCATTTTCCCAAAAACTTCCCTAGTATGCTCGTTAGGGATGTAACATCATCCTTTTTCTTCATTCGTGCTCTTATCCAATCGTAACTACGTTGAGTTGATAGAATGGATGGATCAATGGATGATGTGTCTAAAGAAGCAAGAGGATCATTTTTGCGCCACTTGTCCTTATTTCCTTTATATCCACCTTTTCCAACAAAATGGGGATCTTTGTTGTGTTTTTGACTTTCTTTTGCTTTTTCACTAATTTCCTGTATATTTAATAATGTAAAACATAAATAGGTTTGCAGAAAAATGTTGCACAGGCTTACATAATCTCAAGGAATTGCTAATGTTGACCTTGAACTCATCAGTTTCGTGTGTCTTTTTAAAAGTTTCCCAATCATCTTTGCTGATGTAAGGATATGTTTCACACGGATTCCTGCCTTTTGCTAGAAAATATCTACGAAGATTCCCCTTGAAATCCCTCCAACTTTTTCCTGCAGCTTCCATCACTGGTTTTTTAAGTTGATCATCCTCTAATTTCCAGTGCATCTGTTATAACTGATTTTAATTAATAAAACAAATAAAGGCTGCTTTAATTAGTAAAACAAACAAATACATGTGATTTAAAATTCCAGTGCATCTGTTATATTTTCATACCCGAATATCTTCCCAAATCGTATTCTTCAATCCCTCGCTAACTAAATCCCAACTCTTGATATTTATGTTAACATGTAGTCGAACCTCTGTTCCAACATAAGACGCAAACTTGGAAGCCATATCCCCATCAGGGTTACCATCTTGATCAAACTGAATGCTGCAGTCTATTCTTTGATTTTTAATTTTGTCTTTTAATTTTGTGCACAATGTTGGACCTCTAGCCTTTCTCTTATTTCCTTGTCTAGAACTTGACTCACCATTATCCTCATCCATGGAAAATAGCTACATCACGAAAGAAAATACAAAGTTAGTTAACATGGAAAAGTATTAAGAATGCAGATGCAATAACAATATATAAAAAAACCATTGTTATTCGTTATAATTAAAGATTTTCTTGCAATGGTTGATCAGGTATTTACTTCTCTGAGTAAGAAGTAAATCTACACCTGAACAGTAAGTTATGAGTTATTTCTTTGTTCTATAATAAGTACACAAAATAAAGTAGAGAAGAAAAATAAACCGGCCATGTAGAAAAATAAACATGGCCCTAAGAAAAAGATTAAGGATAGAGGGGAAAATCATTTACATCAATATGTCTGTTACTGCTCAAACCTTGTCAGCATTCAGTTCAAAGATACTAATAAAAATAACTATATATGTAACAATAGTTTACACATGTACAGCTTAACCTCATTTCTGAGGGTAATTATTATACTCTCTGCACTTGTACATATAGTGCTTGGTAATCATATTGACCAGAAGGGATCCATTGTTCTTCCAAAAAAAGGTTGAGATTTAATTAAACAAAGGTTATTTTCAGTTACTACATTGTTATTATGCTACATAATATTTCGAATTTCATGTTCAACTACTCTTTCTTCAAAAAAAAAAAGGCTGGAAGGGCCAGGTAATCATATAGAGGGGTTAGATGTTTAAGAACAGGGTAGTCTATCTTAAAAATAAATGTAGACAGGTTTTTACTGCTACTGTAGACAGGTTTTTATAGTGCTATTAGCACCATGTGTTTTTAAGTCTGTAACTTGAAGTATTTTGTAAATTTACTTTTTAAAATTTTTATTCTACTATTTTCTTGTAGAAGTAGATCCTTAATAGCTGCAGTACTCTGGAGTCTTTTTCTTTGTATCACTGTACCCTAACTTGGAATATAGCTGCACACTCTTTAATGAATGAGATTTGGACCAGATTACCCATGTACACATCTTTTCTATTTATTTATTTTAAAAGGTAATTAAATGAAAATATAAACAACGATAAGACAATAATAAAACAGACATTCCAGGATAGCTCGACTAAATTGAGGTAACTAGAAACTGGACACTCGACTTAAACATACCTTTTATTAAAAAAGTTAACCTTAAATACAAAGGGCAGGTTGCTAATAAAACTCAGACACACTTCAGTGAATATATTATTTATTTACCCCTAATAAACAAACTTTGGTATTCACCTTGTCTAATATATTTAATAAGAAAAAAGCCTATACTACCAAATTGATTCTTAGTAGAAGTACAAAATTAGGATAGCAGATGTGACTTACTAACCTTATATGGGCAGTAGGAGTTAACTCTATTGACTTCCAGACAAAGAAGAATATATGGAGACAAATCGCAAGTGTCCTGCAAGTTAAGACGAAAATACACATTAGTAACAGATCAAGTTTGCACAAGGTACGTAAATTAAATTTCTAATAGAAAATGCACATTAATAATCAAAACTAGCAGAAGGTAAAATTCAACTCTTAATCTATTACGCATGTTTATAGACATTACTAAGTTATAAAAATTACATATTTTTGTTCTAATTAATTTTTTTCTATATATTTTGAATTAAAAGCATCATTCTAAAAGCATATCATTCTAGAATATTCTAAAACCGCTCATTCGTGGCGGTTGATCCATAATCCTTCATCGTGGTCATTACGTAAATAATGCGCATCCACAACCTCGTTGACATTTGAGGTTGGCAGACTCATTGAGAAAGGGGGATTCTCATCAAATTGGTCATACTCATCCTCGTCTTCGACATTTTCAATACCAAGAATACGTCTCTTACCTTGAAGAACAATGGATCATTTGGAATCAGCCGAGTCTCGAATATAAAATACTTGCTTTACTTGTGTTTCGAATATAAATGGATCATCTTCATGGCCAATCCGATTAAAGTCAACCAAAGTAAATCCGAACTCATCAGACCGCACACCACGCTTATTGTCAAACCATTTACATCTAAAAAGAGCAACATTGAATTCTTTATAACCAAGCTCCCAAATTTCTTCAATTGTCCCATAGTATGACTGCTTCACATCTCGTGATGCACTATCTTTACCTTTACCAAATTCTGTTGATGAAGCTTCCACCGATACACCGCTGTTCTGCATAGTACTTTTGGCATCTTGATGTTGTGTGTAAAAACTGTACCCATTTATATCATAGCCTTCGTAAGATCTCACAGGCATGTCAGGGCCATACGCCAACCATTTTAATGTATTGGAAATGACGTCAGGCTTACGTGACAAATGAGACATTACTTGTTCCTTGAACCAACGACTGAACGAACGATTGTGTTCATTCGTAACCCACTTCCCACTCTTTGAAGGATGCATTTGCCGAATTAAGGCGATATGTTCTTTTAAATAAGGATCAACTTCAGTCATGTGTTGTAAGACAAATAGATGGGCTCTTTCGCACAATTCAGCATTGGGAGAGATCATTTTTCTTCCCAATGTTCCTTGACCTTGAAGTCTACCCTCGTGATGAGATTTAGGAATACCAATAGGATCAACAGCCGCTAAATACTCGGTGCAGAATTCAATAGTCTTTTCAATAGAATATCCTTCAATTATGCTAAATATCTTCTTCGCCTCATAGGTAGAAGTAGGGAGCTCATTACTCGTAGGAAGTATTTCTCCTAAAAGATGAAGCATCTCTGTGAAACTCTTATCACTCCAGATATACTTTACTTTTAGCTTACACAACTTCAAGGTTGTTGACAACCTAGTAAATTGATCCTTGCACCCTTGATACAGAAGTTTCTTAGAATCGTCAACCAAACTATTTAAAATGTCTGGTTGGTGCATGAAATGCTCTTCCATATCTTGTATCATCTCTTGTACCCTATCGTTTTCCATATATTCTTCATCATTATTCATCATACTATCTTCCTCCTTTGCACGTTTTGTACCTGAGGTCCTCGTATAGACTGTACTCCTTCACCATGCCAAATCCATTTCACGTAGCCCTCCTTAAAACCACGACGGAAAAGATGATCCTCTACTATATCAACACTACGATACATTTTAAAATTCTTACAGTTACGACATGGACATAAGATCATTTGTTCTTTTCCCTCTTCCTTTTGCTTGTTTTCCAGGTATAGCGTCGCACAAGTAATGAACTCTTTAACACCATCAATATACTCGGTTGTTGCACGTGAAATTGTGTACATCCATGTATGTCGATCCATTATATATTACTAAAAGAATGCAATAAAGGGCAAATTTGAGAGTTAGATAATTTAACAGCAAGAAGATTTCATTATTTATGCTGAAAATCAAATTAAAAACTGTAAGAACCCCAAATTTTGGATATAATTAAAACTTTTTATTAAGTAATGATAAAATGAGGAACAATGATTCCGACAACAAGGTCACCAGCTCTAATGAATGGTGGTTTCAAAGAACAATGATTGTAATGAATGGATATTGCTTTGGACAATGATCCTGATGCATTGGTATATTGTCAGAATAGAGTAATTCGATGGTTGAGGACCTAGATAAGAATAATCTACCATCCAGGAAGGAGCTAATGGATCCTTGAAGGGAAGTGAGTACGTGCATAGTGTTTCCCATACGTGCATAGTATTTCCCGTACGTGCATAGTGTTTCCTGTACGTGCATAGTAATTTGGTGGATGAATAGTGATTTTGTAAGTTGGAAAACTTTTCACTCCACCCTATGTACGGGACGTGATATGGATGTTTCGAAGTCATATTAGTAATACGCGGAGGAAATAAGTGAATGCAGAGACGATCGGAATTCAGAAATTCCAAATTCTTTTCGGTATAATATTTGACCGGACAGTGGATTAAATATTATTATAATCCAAGAATTGAGATATTAACTTTGAGGATTTGATATTTTGGGATGTTATTATATTTGATTTAAGAATGAAGGTAGGAAACCACTGAGGAGTGGTTATGGCTACAATGTAATTATTGATATTTGGAAAGAATGAATGGAATTCGACCTTATTATGTTTATGTCTTGAAGAATGCTAAAGGGTGACAACATAGGTAAGAATAATCTATCTTCTAAGGGATTAAGATATGGCAACTTCAAGCAAGAGAATACTCTCATGTCATCCAGATCGATAACGATTAATCCAATAGTTCCGTAAAAAGGTTAAGGAACGATCGAAAGAGAATACGGACAATTATACAACCCTAAGAGAACAAGTAAAGAATACAGAATGAATAGTGTTTTGGTGGGAGTATATAATAATATGAGACGACACTATATAGAAGTATTCGGAACGGATTTCCGAGTTCGTATTAGTGATCCAGGGGGAAAATAAGTGTATGTAAAAGCTGTCGGATTCTGAAAAACCGCACTTTTATTTTCTACGAGAGTTCCCTGGACACTGATAGCCTTAAGTATTTAACGGATGGATTTAAGGAATATAAATTGGAAAGTTAGAATGAAAGATGGAGAATGAAAGTATTAATATTAAAGAGGATTCCCGGTAAACCCTAATTAGAAATCCGTGAAATATTATCACGAACGATCAATCGAAACGGGTAATAACCGGACACAGAAACAAGCAGAGGAAGCAAGAGTCTTGTGCAAGCTACTAGTATAAATATCTAGTAACTAAACTAGAGGCAAGGAACTAGCACCTTAGAGGAAGAACTAAGTACTTAGCAAGTAACTACCTAGTTAAGCTCTAACCACCATAAAACCAACACATGTCTTGCCATTTCATCATCCAACACCTCATCACTTTAATAAAGTGATTTTTTCAAGATATTATGTTGTAAGTGGATGAGAGTGGATGAGATTAAAACACAAAAATCAAAAGAACCAAGCAACTCTCTCCCCCCCCATTTCAAAACCATTCGGCCTTACCCTTAAATTCAAAATCCAAACTCCACCTTCCCACCATTGTTTGTTCTTGAAATTTTTAAGGTGAGACTTATATTTCATAAAACTTATATCCTCAAAATCTTAGTTTCAAAATCATCCTTTTCCATTTTCAAAAAAATCAAACAAGAGGAGGGTGAATAGTGTTCATCATGTACTAACTTTGTTTTCTTGATTTTTCATGGTTGATCTAGCAAGCATAATCACTCCTAAGGACCATACAAGGCTTAGTAAGGCTATATCACTATCTAAGGAAGGTATAAAGCTCTTGAAACCCTAACCCTTGTTTGAGATTTAAGCATGTTTATGATAGTTATAACTTAGTTATGGTTATGTTAAGATTATAAGCATGATTATGTATGGATTTTGGATTAATGATGTAAATAGCTAGATGAACGGAAAGGCATTGGTTGGCCTCAGTTCATGTATAGAAGTCATGTATATGTTGTTTGGGTTGGATACTATGTTTATGGGAAGATTCGAAATTGGTAGATATTCGATTTACAGCCGTTATAATGCCCGATTTTACAATACCATGTTTTGTATGCCATTTTCCATGTCGAACCCCTACTGTCCAGAGACCTTATCTGCCATGATAGGATAGGTAATGTTCTAAGCTTCGTTTTGATATAAAGATCACGTGAAACGGACTTACGGTTTAGGATTTACGACCAAATTACTAAAAGTAGTTCGAATTCGTAAACGAAAGTTCGTAACCGAAATTGAACCCTCGTAAGCTATGTAACGTCATGGCGAATCTTGGTAAATAAATACTAGGGGTAAGAAGGAAGGTGTGAAAGAAAACCGTATGTCAAAAAGAGCATTTTTCGATTTATTAAAAATGTTCGAGTCAAGGTTAAACGCGAACGAACCCCTAAAAGACGACTCTTTTATAACTTCGGTAAAACACTTAGAAAACGGGCGATAAAACTCGGAGTATAATATTGGTTCGTAACGATCAACCTTAGAACTCATATGACTTAAGTATGTCCCAAGTATAAGTGCAGTGACATGTCGAATTAACGAACGAATGTCGGGTCGGATCAGTGATAATAAGTAATCCACTAAAAGGGGTATAACGAGATAACTCGAGAACGTGTTTCGATTTAAATATAACTTAACTTTTAATATGTTAAGTGATTAATCCCGAATGCCTTGGCTATTTATAGATCACCAAGCTGAATCAGGACCCGCTACCACTACCCCTTACCGTACTCGACTACCAGGCAAGTTTCAATTCCCTTCTTTAGGCTGTTGTTGTGATTGAATAAATATATATATGTTTTCTGATATACATATGCCATAGCATGCATGCCTGCTTTCAAAGTTATATCACTATGCTTGTTCCTTGATTGTTATTGGCTTATAAATTAGATAGCTATCGTATCAGTTATAAGCCGGATTATTGTAAGACCCTCATAGAAGGGCGTATACATCTTATTCATCATTATAGATCGGGAGTCAATATTTCTTGATATATCGAGATTACCTCGAAGGAAAATATTTAAGTAAATATTTTCCATTATTCAGGCAACGAATATTATTTGAATATTCGTTCGGGATTATTTATTTAATGATCCTTACTTCAAATAATTATTTGAACGTAATCATTCGACGAATAATATTTGTCAATAATCATTCAGAGTCGAATTGATTATCGATTATTATTTCGAATATTCTTCTAAAGATGAGACTACTAAATGAATATTATTTGGATATTCTTTTAGAATATTATTTTATTAAATAAATATTACTTTTGAATATTCATTTAAGGTATTAAGTACTTGATGAATATTATCTTCAATATTCATCTGAAGCTTGATTTATTTATCGAATATTATATCGAATATTCCTTTAAAGCTTGGATTACTAAATGAATATTACTGGATATTCATTTAGAATATTATTCATTAAATGAATATTACTTTATCAATATTCATTTAAATTCCTAATTAATTATGAATATTATTTTGAATATTCATCCAGGGTTCTATTTAATCATCGAATATTATTTTAAATATTTTAAATATTCCTTTCAGGACTTATTAAGTAATGAATATTATTTTGAATATTCATTTGTTTATTTAATTGTGCAATAAATATTCTCTCGATATTTCTTCATGAATTATTTGGGAAATACTCTGATTAAAGATATTCTTTCATATTCCTAAATAATCTGTAAAATATTTTAATTCAATAAATATTCTCTGAATATTTATTCCATGCTTAGAATAACCTCGATAAGGTTTATCTTCTTCGATTATTACAGAAAATATATCGGAGTCATATTATTATTAATCTTATATCAAGAAAGGTTCTCAGACATCATTCTTATTTGAGTCTATCTCCTTAATAATAAGGGAACCTTACTTGGAAAATGTTATTTATCTTGTCGACTTCCCGGTCATAAAGTATTCCCTTCACTCGCAACTCGGGTGCTGTTGACTTATTAAGTCGTTGCTTACCTTCTCATCTTTCGAGGGGTAAGATTACTGGAACAAGTTGATATCCGTTACCAAGTAATAGCTTGGGAGTTATTGGTAAATTTTCCTTTCCAACTAGATACGACTACTTTGTGGAGTCTTATCAACAAGTATTATACTTGGGGAAAGGGGGACGAACGTTACATTCAGAATCAGGAATTCTATTTGAACTAGGAGTCGTGTAAGAGGCCGAGTAGCGCCGGTCCATCCCCTTTGGTCCAACCGTTGGCCGGGGAGAGCTAGTAAGGCGGTATACAAGTAAAGCCGTCAGTTCTTCCTTCTACCGGTAGTAAATCTAAATTGAGCTGTACGATCTCGACTGATCATCAAGATTGGAACAGCGGGCGCGGTGAATACTCCATCATTGGTTCATCATCCAAACTTATTTATTTCCTGCAACATGATTACTGTTGGCAGAGCTGGAAAAATGTTCATAACTGGAATTGCAACCTTTTCATGCAAGTTCCTCTTCTTAATAACAATGAGAATATCTCGCTTACTTTTGATGTAGCAGATATTTCTACAAACAAATACTTTAAGTTACCTTGTAACTTCATCGTTCATATTATACTGGCATCATTTCCGTAAATGCATGGCATATGGTTTGAAAGATACTTTTGAACTGTTCTATATTATCGTTCAGTTATATATTATTGTTGGTGGGCTATTGCTCACCCTTGCTTTATTATTATATCACAACAACAGCTAGACCAGGTGACTCGCACAAGGCGCACTCGACGCGGGCGAGGACGATGAGACTACCAGAGCTGAAGAAGAAGCTGTTGGTAGGGTATATTTATTCTTTCGGTACCAAGAATATGGTCTAATATGACTTATGTAAATGGATGGCAAAGAGTATGTATTTATATTGAAATTCTTTTGGATTGTAAGAACTCATAATGTGATTAATAAAACTTTGATTGTTACTCTGATTTCATATCTGGGACTATAACGGGTGTGTTTTATATTGTTGTGTTGGGTTATAGAGACGTAATTTATTTTATGTTAAGGAAAGTTCAATTGTTGTGGACAGAATTGGAAACCGTAACCACCGGATCCCGGAGCCCGGATCTGGGGGTGTTACAGAAGTGGTATCAGAGCGTACGTTATAAACCCCAGAGATGAGGTGACGTTAAAACAATAAATTCAATAAGATAATAAGAACTCTTGCCAAGTTCATAGTCGGACTACTTAATGTAGTGATGACATATAAAACCCTTATGGGAACTCGTAAGTATAATGATAGTAACTTAGCTCGATATCGTATCGACGAGTAAGGCGACTGACCTTGAGGCATACGAGCAACAGCGCGATGATGTTTTATATGCTGAAGATCAGCGGGTAATTCGATGGAGTACCCTACTGGAGACCCGGAAGAGATTCCAGTAGATAAGGAAAATCCTGTTAGGATAAGGAGCTTACCCTTGGGTAATGAGGGTCGCAGCCAGAATGACTGTGATGATTAAGATATGGTGCTCAGAAAAGTGAGTATAAAGAACCGAGATATTATTAAGAGATCTGAAGATGCATGTTGAATTCATAGCCGGACTACCAGATGTAGTACCAGCAAGAAAGAAGGATTGGAAGAATTACTTGAGATCTTATACGGAAATAGATGAGAATCCTTAGAGATTTTAATCTTAACAAAGAAAGAGCTAGAGGGATGTATGATTATCAAAGACCGCGATATAGGACGAGGAGCAGAGTCCCTAGGAATAGTTGAGAATGAGGCAGTAAGTGCCATATCATTTGATAAATGAATCAGTATGAATACTGTCAGTAATAATTTGTCACGAGAAGGCAGATGTCATAGGTTATAATTTACGAAACCAAAGTGAGGTTAATGAGGTGGTTTTATTCAGGGAAATGTTCATGAATGAATCAGTAGAAAGTAAAGACATTGGGAAGTGACAGCATGATTGGGTAAAATTATATAAGGAAGTAGTAAGCAAGACAATGATCTCAGAACCTACCGGAAGATAAGACCAGTGAGTCAAGATGAACTCGTAATGAGACTACTGCCAGAGACTGAGTATAGAGTTAATTCAACTCAGTTAAATGATGAACCAGAAACGTTAGATGCATGTGATTTAGAGGAATATTAAATTCCTTCTTCTCTTTGAATGGATTATAGTAGTACCTTAAGTTTATTCCGATGCGGAATTATAATAGATCAAGTAATACGATCAGCAGTTAAAGAGAAAAATGTGAGAAAATCTTCCTGGAGCTAAAAGGTGAAATTGGTAATGACCAAGAGCTGGCATTGCTTAATGGAAAAAAAAAAGACTTTGTGCTTCCAACGACGCTTCGCATAAAGGGTTAGGTAGACCGACATTTGGTAGTATTGAATATCAGGACGTACAGGTATCAGGATATTGTGACAGGTTTCAGTTTGAAACAGTTGATTCCCTTCTAAGGGATGGATATAATTGATTCCTCTCCAGTGGGTAAACTTCCAATCTGATGATGATTATTTCGTTAACTATGACTGCTTATGATTCCACCTGCTTGGAGGTTCATAGAACTATTCTTCAAGCTTCGAAACTGGTCTCCTTAATGTTACCAGTAGGTGGGTAGATTGATCAAAATTTCCCTGAGTCTGGAAAGGAATTCGGTGAATTTTGGCAAACCTTGTCTTTCTGATTATCAGAGAATGTCATGAAAGAGAGTAGAAACTGGAGCAAACCCTGTGATTTGGGTAAGGATGCTGTAAAATGGGTTAGTAAACGGACCCTGAGCATTACAATCGACGGTAGTGATAAAATGATGAAGTGAGATTGGACGAAAATAGGAAATGTAAGTAAGAAACTAGCCGGACGGAGAAACTCCGGGATTGACTTAAGTGAAAAGGCTGTTGTGCCAGGAATGGTAAGCTTGCGTGGCACGCGGGATTGATAAGAATAGTTGAAAAGATAAAAGTGGAGGAAAGGTGACCGGAGACGGTGCCGAGTAGTCGATTAAGACTTATATGGAGTAAAGTTTTGGAAAGGTAGAAAGGTATCAAAGAAGAAGGCACTATGCCGGCAATTGCTAGAAAAGTAATGCTATTAGCCAACCCCTAAAATCATATTTTTTTTTTTATTTTAGTGTGGCCAGTTGAGGCCAAGTCACAAAGGATTATCGAGTGACTAGACCAGCAATGAAAGGACAAAGCAGGGTTGCTTCTAAGAAAGCACCGACTGCAAGGGCTTCTGATATAAAGGAAACATTAACGAGATCGTAGGAATCTTCTGCTGAACAACCCATGTTTTGATTGGGAATTCACTAGACCTTTTTGGGATGGGGTCACCCGTACTGAAGTGACTCATGTGTATATGGTTGTCCAAGATTTCGAGTAAAATGGAAGTATAGTGACTTGAGATGTATGATGTTAGGGTATCATGAATACCATGAATATATTATGACGGAGGAAAGTAAACAATGAAGGTATATGAAGAGGGTATAGAAAAGGGCAGAAATTGAACAGTATGCTGTAGGAATTTTGTCTGAGGCAAGTACCTTTGCGAAGAACGATAAGCACTAAGAGATTCACGTTGAACTCGACCAATATCTTCCAGAACATCCTTTCTACCATTAACAAGTTCGGTAAGAGAAGAGATAGGCATACGTTGCCTTTTTGGAAGGCCAAATAGGCTGACAACTACCTGAAAGAAGAGGGTGGCATTAAACCACCGATCGATTATCAAATGAGAATGATTGAAAAGAGACCTTTATTAAGGATACATGATCTGATTGCCAATTATAAGATGCTAGAATTCCTTGGCAGTTGAATTAAGGATAGGATATCCATAAATTAAGACAAACCCTGGGGAATGCACAAGGGGTGGCATTAACCCTAATAACGACATTATGACTTCAGATGATATGAGCTGGACTTGCTAAGGCAACAATGACCGGTAAGGATTATTAAAAAGAGTTCTGGAAAGAACATAGATAGAATTATTAGAGTATTGATCAATGACATTTTGATATACCCGGTACCCAGAAAATACCGGAGGAATAATAAGGATGGCCTATGAAACCTTACAAGGAAAAAGGTAATATTCCGAACTTCAAAAATGGAAGTTTGGTAAGGAATGTATGACATCATAACAATAATGCCAGATGAGGCATGTATGAAACCCTGAGGAAGTATGGGTTGAACCTATAAAGGTTGAGATTATCCTAAGATAAAGAAAGAACTAAGAAAAGAAGTATCCTAAGTAGGATTGGGAATAAACGTGATAAAGTTCCCACGGGTAGGTGGAAGCAATGACTTATGGAAATGACTGATAGTTATATTTTCTCCTTCAGCAGAGCTTAAGGGAGAATACTTTAACCCAACAGTGATGGGAATGAGGTAGAAAAACTTGAGTTGGAATGTACCCAGAAAACATGGGTTACAAGAAATCATTATCATCAAGAAAGGCCAATGAGGTGGCCGACAATCTAAGTATAAAGGAATAATTACAAATGTTCATACCGAAGAAACAGAATGATATTTGGAAGGACCTTGAAGGTCATATCGGAATGGAGGAATTTACATTCCTTCTGATGACTGTGCAAGAATTGACAGTAATAATAGTTTAAGTAAAGATTCGATTCCTGATGGAGTCTTAAACATATTACGTACCTTAGAAGGTCCCGTTTTGAGGCAAACCAGGACCATGGTACAAAATTGATGAAGTAAACCGTTAAGTTTCCAGTCTTTTATGGAAGATGCATAAGTGATAGTTTCATCAACCGGACCTAGCTGCGATGCTTGAAACTCTTCTGCAATTCTATCTGCTTCATGTTATATCTACATCAAGTTCAGGAAGTGTTCCTTATGGATAAGGAATAATGATTACTTTGTCTCCCTAAGGGATTTGAAACCCGTACGGTTAGCTATTAACGCACTACGTAAACAACAAGCGATGGTGATTCTTCTAAGAAAGGAGATGACAACGTAAAGATAAAGAAAGTGCTGCTATTGATAAGCTAAATGGCATGTTGATGAATGACAAAGCAAGTTTGTGTTAGTGTACTTCTGCACAAACAAGATAGAGAATATGAGGTTGATAATTCGTGATGCTAAACGTATTCCCGTAGAAAGAATTAATGAGACTTGGAGGGAAGGGCGGTTGAGCCCGAGACTTATTGGGCCACCTGAGAGTTTAAAAGTGTTCGGACGGCGGTATTCGAGCCAGCCTTACCCCCAAAACTTATAGCACGGTCATAACGGGTTTTCATGTGGCCAGGCTACGCCAGTAAACTGCAGATGCTCGATAGATGATAAGAGCATGAGCCGGTAGATATACGACCTGGTCTGACTTACGAAAGACAACCTGTGGAAAATCACGGATAGAAAAGAACAAGTGATGAGAAACAAGGTTGGCAGAAGTAGATTATAGGAATCTAAGTTAAAGGGATCGGGCCAGATTCATTTCGGAAAGTTTAAATTGGAATAACGTGATGATTATAGAATAAATGTGACGGAATACCGATAAAGAGGTACCAAGTGCAAAAAGGTGTCTCAATAAAGAGGTGAAGGTGAAAGTAAATAATAGAAATGAGTAAGAATCAGATAATAAGAAGGATGTGATTGATAAAGAAAAGGCTGGGGAAGCAACTATGGAATGAGAAGCAAGGAATGTTATGAATGGGTTTTCTAATGAATTCTCAGGATGACAACCTGATAGTGTCAATATTATAGTTATGAAAAAGCTAGTAACATGATATGGGATGTCAGTAATAATGATGTCAAGTGAGAAATATAAGATTTAACCTGAAAGGTTGAAGGATTTCCCGAATGTGAGTATCGCTAAGACTGAACAAGAGTATTTGTCCATAGAATAATGGACAAAGCAGCAAGATATGTTGACACATGAGATTGCGATCAAATAGTATTGGATATAATTATGATTAATTTCTTCTTTGATAAACCTCTATAGTTCAGAGGTAAATTCTGAGTATGATATTCTACAATCATGAAAGCTTTCTATAATCCTTTAGAACTCTTTTCTCTTCTTCTCTCTTATTCATCTTCTTTATGAATTGAGAAGAACAACCCTTTTAGGAGGGGAGGTACTGCTACGTGACTATCTGTCTATGTGATAGAAGTCTAAGTAAAATGCCATGACTTGTTTAATTGCTTGTCAAGTACTAAAGGCTGGCCCCCTTCTGTACTAACTATGCAATATAACAAATGTTCAATTGATCATAGTGATCTCTCAATAAATCTTTCCACTTCTCTATATTGATCGAGATTGCGAAGATTAAAGCGATCAGGAAATGCACAGTACGAGCGAGGTTACCTCCGAATTCGTAGGATGATAGTGATACCAATGTTACTGCAGGTATCAATAAGGATAAGACTGAGTAAGAGTATAACCCGGATAGTGAGTTGTACGAAAAGTAGCAACGTTGATGGAAAAAGGATACAGTATGAATTGTAGCACTAGAAGATGTGCTGAGGAAGGGTAGAACGACTAAGAATTGATCGGGAAGCTAAAGAGTGAACGACAGGCAAACGACTCTTTGCTTCCTACCTGATTCCGGGACGGAATCCTTTTAAGGAGGGGAGACTGTAAGAACCCCAAATTTTGGATATAATTAAAACTTTTTATTAAGTAATGATAAAATGAGGAACAATGATTCCGACAACAAGGTCACCAGCTCTAATGAATGGTGGTTTCAAAGAACAATGATTGTAATGAATGGATATTGCTTTGGACAATGATCCTGATGCATTGGTATATTGTCAGAATAGAGTAATTCGATGGTTGAGGACCTAGATAAGAATAATCTACCATCCAGGAAGGAGCTAATGGATCCTTGAAGGGAAGTGAGTACGTGCATAGTGTTTCCCATACGTGCATAGTATTTCCCGTACGTGCATAGTGTTTCCTGTACGTGCATAGTAATTTGGTGGATGAATAGTGATTTTGTAAGTTGGAAAACTTTTCACTCCACCCTATGTACGGGACGTGATATGGATGTTTCGAAGTCATATTAGTAATACGCGGAGGAAATAAGTGAATGCAGAGACGATCGGAATTCAGAAATTCCAAATTCTTTTCAGTATAATATTTGACCGGACAGTGGATTAAATATTATTATAATCCAAGAATTGAGATATTAACTTTGAGGATTTGATATTTTGGGATGTTATTATATTTGATTTAAGAATGAAGGTAGGAAACCACTGAGGAGTGGTTATGGCTACAATGTAATTATTGATATTTGGAAAGAATGAATGGAATTCGACCTTATTATGTTTATGTCTTGAAGAATGCTAAAGGGTGACAACATAGGTAAGAATAATCTATCTTCTAAGGGATTAAGATATGCAACTTCAAGCAAGAGAATACTCTCATGTCATCCAGATCGATAACGATTAATCCAATAGTTCCGTAAAAAGGTTAAGGAACGATCGAAAGAGAATACGGACAATTATACAACCCTAAGAGAACAAGTAAAGAATACAGAATGAATAGTGTTTTGGTGGGAGTATATAATAATATGAGACGACACTATATAGAAGTATTCGGAACGGATTTCCGAGTTCGTATTAGTGATCCAGGGGGAAAATAAGTGTATGTAAAAGCTGTCGGATTCTGAAAAACCGCACTTTTATTTTCTCCGAGAGTTCCCTGGACACTGATAGCCTTAAGTATTTAACGGATGGATTTAAGGAATATAAATTGGAAAGTTAGAATGAAAGATGGAGAATGAAAGTATTAATATTAAAGAGGATTCCCGGTAAACCCTAATTAGAAATCCGTGAAATATTCTCACGAACGATCAATCGAAACGGGTAATAACCGGACACAGAAACAAGCAGAGGAAGCAAGAGTCTTGTGCAAGCTACTAGTATAAATATCTAGTAACTAAACTAGAGTCAAGGAACTAGCACCTTAGAGGAAGAACTAAGTACTTAGCAAGTAACTACCTAGTTAAGCTCTAACCACCATAAAACCAACACATGTCTTGCCATTTCATCATCCAACACCTCATCACTTTAATAAAGTGATTTTTGCAAGATATTATGTTGTAAGTGGATGAGAGTGGATGAGATTAAAACACAAAAATCAAAAGAACCAAGCAACTCTCTCCCCCCCCCCCATTTTAAAACCATTCGGCCTTACCCTTAAATTCAAAATCCAAACTCCACCTTCCCACCATTGTTTGTTCTTAAAATTTTTAAGGTTAGACTTATATTTCATAAAACTTATCTCCTCAAAATCTTAGTTTCAAAATCATCCTTTTCCATTTTCAAAAAAATCAAACAAGAGGAGGGTGAATAGTGTTCATCATGTACTAACTTTGTTTTCTTGATTTTTCATGGTTGATCTAGCAAGCATAATCACTCCTAAGGACCATACAAGGCTTAGTAAGGCTATATCACTATCTAAGGAAGGTATAAAGCTCTTGAAACCCTAACCCTTGTTTGAGATTTAAGCATGTTTATGATAGTTATAACTTAGTTATGGTTATGTTAAGATTATAAGCATGATTATGTATGGATTTTGGATTAATGATGTAAATAGCTAGATGAACGGAAAGGCATTGGTTGGCCTCAGTTCATGTATAGAAGTCATGTATATGTTGTTTGGGTTGGATACTATGTTTATGGGAAGATTCGAAATTGGTAGATATTCGATTTACAGCCGTTATAATGCCCGATTTTACAATACCATGTTTTGTATGCCATTTTCCATGTCGAACCCCTACTGTCCAGAGACCTTATCTGCCATGATAGGATAGGTAATGTTCTAAGCTTCGTTTTGATATAAAGATCACGTGAAACGGACTTACGGTTTAGGATTTACGACCAAATTACTAAAAGTAGTTCGAATTCGTAAACGAAAGTTCGTAACCGAAATTGAACCCTCGTAAGCTATGTAACGTCATGGCGAATCTTGGTAAATAAATACTAGGGGTAAGAAGGAAGGTGTGAAAGAAAACCGTATGTCAAAAAGAGCATTTTTCGATTTATTAAAAATGTTCGAGTCAAGGTTAAACGCGAACGAACCCCTAAAAGACGACTCTTTTATAACTTCGGTAAAACACTTAGAAAACGGGCGATAAAACTCGGAGTATAATATTGGTTCGTAACGATCAACCTTAGAACTCATATGACTTAAGTATGTCCCAAGTATAAGTGCAGTGACATGTCGAATTAACGAACGAATGTCGGGTCGGATCAGTGATAATAAGTAATCCACTAAAAGGGGTATAACGAGATAACTCGAGAACGTGTTTCGATTTAAATATAACTTAACTTTTAATATGTTAAGTGATTAATCCCGAATGCCTTGGCTATTTATAGATCACCAAGCTGAATCGGGACCCGCTACCACTACCCCTTACCGTACTCGACTACCAGGCAAGTTTCAATTCCCTTCTTTAGGCTGTTGTTGTGATTGAATAAATATATATATGTTTTCTGATATACATATGCCATAGCATGCATGCCTGCTTTCAAAGTTATATCACTATGCTTGTTCCTTGATTGTTATTGGCTTATAAATTAGATAGCTATCGTATCAGTTATAAGCCGGATTATTGTAAGACCCTCATAGAAGGGCGTATACATCTTATTCATCATTATAGATCGGGAGTCAATATTTCTTGATATATCGAGATTACCTCGAAGGAAAATATTTAAGTAAATATTTTCCATTATTCAGGCAACGAATATTATTTGAATATTCGTTCGGGATTATTTATTTAATGATCCTTACTTCAAATAATTATTTGAACGCAATCATTCGACGAATAATATTTGTCAATATTCATTCAGAGTCGAATTGATTATCGATTATTATTTCGAATATTCTTCTAAAGATGAGACTACTAAATGAATATTATTTGGATATTCTTTTAGAATATTATTTTATTAAATAAATATTACTTTTGAATATTCATTTAAGGTATTAAGTACTTGATGAATATTATCTTCAATATTCATCTGAAGCTTGATTTATTTATCGAATATTATATCGAATATTCCTTTAAAGCTTGGATTACTAAATGAATATTACTGGATATTCATTTAGAATATTATTCATTAAATGAATATTACTTTATCAATATTCATTTAAATTCCTAATTAATTATGAATATTATTTTGAATATTCATCCAGGGTTCTATTTAATCATCGAATATTATTTTAAATATTTTAAATATTCCTTTCAGGACTTATTAAGTAATGAATATTATTTTGAATATTCATTTGATTATTTAATTGTGCAATAAATATTCTCTCGATATTTCTTCATGAATTATTTGGGAAATACTCTGATTAAAGATATTCTTTCATATTCCTAAATAATCTGTAAAATATTTTAATTCAATAAATATTCTCTGAATATTTATTCCATGCTTAGAATAACCTCGATAAGGTTTATCTTCTTCGATTATTACAGAAAATATATCGGAGTCATATTATTATTAATCTTATATCAAGAAAGGTTCTCAGACATCATTCTTATTTGAGTCTATCTCCTTAATAATAAGGGAACCTTACTTGGAAAATGTTATTTATCTTGTCGACTTCCCGGTCATAAAGTATTCCCTTCACTCGCAACTCGGGTGCTGTTGACTTATTAAGTCGTTGCTTACCTTCTCATCTTTCGAGGGGTAAGATTACTGGAACAAGTTGATATCCGTTACCAAGTAATAGCTTGGGAGTTATTGGTAAATTTTCCTTTCCAACTAGATACGACTACTTTGTGGAGTCTTATCAACAAGTATTATACTTGGGGAAAGGGGGACGAACGTTACATTCAGAATCAGGAATTCTATTTGAACTAGGAGTCGTGTAAGAGGCCGAGTAGCGCCGGTCCATCCCCTTTGGCCCAACCGTTGGCCGGGGAGAGCTAGTAAGGCGGTATACAAGTAAAGCCGTCAGTTCTTCATTCTACCGGTAGTAAATCTAAATTGAGCTGTACGATCTCGACTGATCATCAAGATTGGAACAACGGGCGCGGTGAATACTCCATCATTGGTTCATCATCCAAACTTATTTATTTCCTGCAACATGATTACTGTTGGCAGAGCTGGAAAAATGTTCATAACTGGAATTGCAACCTTTTCATGCAAGTTCCTCTTCTTAATAACAATGAGAATATCTCGCTTACTTTTGATGTAGCAGATATTTCTACAAGCAAATACTTTAAGTTACCTTGTAACTTCATCGTTCATATTATACTGGCATCATTTCCGTAAATGCATGGCATATGGTTTGAAAGATACTTTTTAACTGTTCTATATTATCGTTCAGTTATATATTATTGTTGGTGGGCTATTGCTCACCCTTGCTTTATTATTATATCACAACAACAGCTAGACCAGATGACTCGCACAAGGCGCACTCGACGCGGGCGAGGACGATGAGACTACCAGAGCTGAAGAAGAAGCTATTGGTAGGGTATATTTATTCTTTCGGTACCAAGAATATGGTCTAATATGACTTATGTAAATGGATGGCAAAGAGTATGTATTTATATTGAAATTCTTTTGGATTGTAAGAACTCATAATGTGATTAATAAAACTTTGATTGTTACTCTGATTTCATATCTGGGACTATAACGGGTGTGTTTTATATTGTTGTGTTGGGTTATAGAGACGTAATTTATTTTATGTTAAGGAAAGTTCAATTGTTGTGGACAGAATTGGAAACCGTAACCACCGGATCCCGGACCCCGGATCTGGGGGTGTTACAAAAACATTTCGTATTTTTCTGGTTTTTATCACTACATTTTTCACTATTATTGCTCTAAATTTTTATTCAGTAACTTTAATTAAGTAATTCTTGTTCTCAAGTAGTCTAGACAATTGAGGATATAATCTACAAGAAGTTCAGGGTATTAAAAGCAGTACATATCTCAAAGATTATACTCAAAGTCAGGTCTTAATTTCTGTTCCAGTACAAATTTGGTCAGCCCTGATAACTGAATTTTTTCTCAAAATATACAAATCAGATGCTTCTAATAATTAAGACACAAAAACTTCATATATAAACCTATAACCTTTGTTTTTTAATCATCAACTAATTAGGTCTTTAACCCTTTGAATTTGCACCTGCTGGTAAAATTAGTAAATATTTCTAGTTATTTAAATTATTTCATTGGTAAGGCATAATAAGCGAAAGTATAATTACTGGTTATTACTATGGTCATCTTACACAAAATGAAATGCAAGGCAATCAAATGCTAATGTTAACTAGCATTTTGATTTCTCCTGTTCAATGTTCTATTTGTTTGCCAGCATGTTCCACTTGTGTGGTTCTAATTCAACAAGAGGTTTTTAACTATCAACGGAGGGATAACCTTTACTTTTTTTTTCTTTTTATCTCTAATCTGCATTTCATCTTCAAGACTGCACTTAAATCAACTAAAGAATAAATAGGATTAAATGATTAAACATAGGCGTTGCTCTTGTTGAATCAATAGAATTCTGGTATTTAGAACAGTGCTTCAGAATGTGTTCTTTTTACATCACATATATATGTTAAATATAATTGATATGGTTAATATCAGTGTTTAAGTTTTACAAGGAAAAACAGAGTTTAACTTGAAACAGGAAGCAGTCAGAGTTTAGTTAAACTTTGACAGTTGGAAGCTGAAAAGAGTTTGCTATACGCTGACAATGGAAGCTCGACAGAGTTTGTTAAACTCTGTCTGGAGGCAGCGTCTACTGGTCAACATTGTTTGAAGATTTATTATGGAAGCAATATCTTTGAAGATTGGATAGCTGTCAAAGAGATTGAGTTGACTAAGGAGACGTGTAGCAATCGTAATTGATAACAATTGTATAGCTAATTTATAGGCGAATCAATTATCGATTGTATGTAGCTATATATCTTATAAATACAGTTAGGTTAACCCTAGAAGGGTATCGATCGTGTAATACAATATCTTTCATTGTAACCTAAGCAGCTCTCTGTGATATTTTACATCACTGAGAGAGAAATTAATTTCAAACAATTTTTAAAGCTTTTAAAGAACTTATTGTTATTCTCTCATACTTAGTTGATTATAAGTGTGTATTCGGCCTAACAATTGGTATCAGAGCTTAATCTGTTAATTTAATACAGTTTAAGAGCTACACACACACAACTATAATCAATGGCAGAAATTCCTCCTCCAACATCAGGCTCTAGTGCTGAGAAGGCTCAACCTGCAACTGTGAGTCGATATTAAACAATCAGGGTTCCTATTCTTAAGCTAGCAGAATACTCAACCTGGAAGGTGAAAATGGCTATGTTTCTGGAGGCTACAGATCCAGAATATCTTGACAGAATTTATGAAGGCCCTCATAAGCCTATAAAATTATCTGTTGTTGCTGCTGGACAGGAAGCTAAATCAATTCCAAAGGAGAAGAAAGATTTGACTCCTGAGGACATTTCATCCATTGGAAAGGATGCAAAGGTTAGACATCTGCTTCATAGTTCATTGGATAATGTTATGTCTAACAAAGTGATCAATTGTAAAACTGCAAAAGAGATTTGGGATGCTCTAGAGGTTAGATGTCAGGGAACTTCTGCAATCAAGAAGAATAGAAGGAACATACTCACACAGGAGTATGAACACTTTAAGGATAAATCTGAAGAATCAATGACAGAAACCTTTGACAGATTCTGTAAGCTACTCAATGATCTGTCACTGGTTAATAAAGAATATGATCTAGAATCTTTAGAGAAACGTTATCTTATCACTAAGTCTCATCTTGGGGTGAGTTTTTCAGTCTCATCAGAGGGTGAGTGTAAACGTTAGTTAGTTTTATAGCTTTCAATCGTTAAATTCCAAAATCAGATAGTCTTTATCGAGTTATTTCCTGCATGGCGAGTTCTTCAAGAAATAAAAATCTAGAAGAGGCATACACGGAACTTTCACTAAACAAGGAGGATGAAGAGGGACTGATCCTTGAAGACATTCCGGAGGGTGAGAAGGGAGAAACTCTAGAGAGGTGTCTCGTGGGAAGATTTTTGACGAGTAGAAAGGTGAACTTTGGAGCAATGCAAGATACATTATCGTCTATTTGGAGGCCAGTTAAGGGAGTCTTCATGGAGGAAACACCGCAGTTGAACACGTTTTTATTTAATTTCTTTCATGACCGAGACATGCAACGAGTTCTAGATGATGGGCAATGGACGTTTAATCAACAAGCTCTCCTTATTAGGAAACTGAACGCAGATGAGCAGATAAAAGATATAGAGTTATCAGAGCTCTATATGTGGGTGCAAGTGTTCGAGCTGCCAGTAGGGTTTAGATCGGAGTTTGTTCTGAAATCTATAGGGAACTATGTGGGTCGGTTCATGGAAACAGACTCAAAGAACTTCCAAGGTATGAACAGGAGTTACATGCGAATACGAGCTGCAATTGATGTTGGACGGCCGCTGAAAAAGCAAATGAAGATAAAAAAACCAGGGGGAGAGTGGATATGGATACATTTTAAGTATGAGAGGCTCCCTTCCTTCTGTTTTTATTGTGGACGGATAGGGCATATAGAAAAATTCTGTGAAGATATGTTTGATAATATTCAAGGTCACGAAAAAGGGAAGTATGACAGCTCCCTTCGAGCACCATCCAGAAACCAGGCCAGTAACAAAGCAAACCAATGGATTCGAAACTCAAATGGGGAGGTAATGAATCAGGGAGGAGCAAAAGGCAGTCAACCGGAAAAGGGATTTGCAGGGAACAAAGATCACGAAAGTAATGAAAAAAACAAAAAGGATCACGAAAGTTACTTGATAGTCAATCATAACCCCAGTCAAACGGAGGCAAAAGATAATAAAGGAGGGGGCAAGGAAATGATAGTGTCAACACATATAATAAAATATACAGAAGAGAAGCGGGATAATAAAGTTACAAGTGAGCGGGAAAACGATACTACAACTGGATTATCACTTGGGCTTACCATAAAGGCTGACCCGAAAAGAAGGAGAGTAGAAGAGGTGTTGGAAGATGGGCTGGGCCAATACACAGAATAGTTGGACGTGGCTATGATAGAAGGCCAACAAAGTAATGCACAGAACCAAAAAAACGAACTAGAGGCAGGTGCTGCAGTGCAGGCCTGCCTAGAATTATGAATGTGTTAAGCTGGAACTGTCGAGGTATAGGTCTTCCCTCGAATATTCAGTTCCTTAAGGATGTGGTGCGTCAGGAGAGACCTAATTTTGTTTTCTTATGTGAAACCATGGATAGCAGAGGTAACTTGGAGAGGGTGAGAAGAGCGCTGGATTTTAATGGTTTAATAGCAGTGGATGCGGTGGGAAGAAGTGGGGGTCTGGCGTTATTATGGAGAATAAGGGACCAGGTTTTGCTACTTAGTCTGTCAAAGAATCATATCGACGTAGAGATATGTGTGCAGGACAAAAATAAGTGGAGATTGACGGGGGTTTATGGCGAGCCAGATAGACAACAAAGGAGGAAAACTTGGGATTTGTTAAGAACGTTAGCGAGGGACTCAAACCTCCCTTGGTGCGTCATAGGTGACTTAAATAATGTGTTATCTCAGCAAGATAAGATAGGTGGACCTCTGTACCCGAATTGGTTGGTTGAAGGTTTTAACGAGGTAGTGGCTGAGCTAGGTCTGTCTGATCTCGATTTAGTGGGACACCAATTTACTTGGGAAAGGGGTAGAGGAACGAATGCTTGGACGGAAGTCAGGTTGGATAGAGCACTTCCCACGACTGAGTGGTTGCAGATGTATCCAGAGGTTAAGTTATATAATTTAGAGGGGTCGACTTCAGACCATAACCCTATTTTATTGGTGCCTGAAGTTGGCAAAAAGAAGAGGGTTCAACGAAAGTTCAGGTTCGAAAACGCGTGGCTAACTGAACCCATGTGTCATCAAGTGGTGTTGGATAGTTGGGAGTCGATGGCAAATTCAGATATTCAGTCGAAAATTAGATTTTGTGGTGAGAATCTGCAACAATGGGGAAAGGAGATAACTGAGAGATTTAGTTCACGAATCAAAGAGTGCAAGATGGAGCTGAAAACGTTAAGAAATCGTAGAGATGAAAGTGCAGTTCAGAAATATAGGGAGTTAAAGGATTTATTACATCGTATTATGAACCAGAGAGAAATCTTTTGGAGACAAAGATCGAAGCAACTGTGGTTGCACTCGGGGGACAAGAATAGTAGATACTTCCACGCATATGCTTCAGCTAGAAGAAGAACAAATAGAGTCACTCGTTTAAAAAACAGTCAGGGCCAGTGGGTAAATTGGGATGATGGCTTGGAAGAGCTTATTACGGATCAATTTAATCACTTATTCACAGCGACTCGTACGAACTGGCAAGAGGTAGTAGACAACATTGAGCCAAGGATATCGACTACCCAGAATGCGGAATTGCTTCAGGAAGTGACGGAAGAGGAAATTAAGACAGCCCTTTTTCAAATGGACCAAGATAAGGCTCCAGGTCCGGACGGCATGACACCAGCGTTTTATCAAAAACACTGGTCGATTGTTGGTAAAGATGTGGTGGCTGTGGTCAGGAAGTTCTTCCAAGAAGGCACTATGGCGGAGGATTTAAATGAAACCAATGTGGTCCTCATTCCGAAAAAAAGCACTCCGACTTATATAGGTGATTTACGACCTATATCTTTATGTAATTTTTTGGTTAGAATTGTCACCAAAGTATTGGCTAACCGGATGAAGTATTTGTTAGACAACGTAGTGGCTGAGAATCAAAGCGCGTTTATACCGGGGAGGCTAATTACGGACAATATCATGGTCGGTTATGAAATGTTACATTACTTAAAGCGCAAGAGAAGGGGAAAGAAAGGTTTTATTGTTAGGTCCAATCTGTTTGTAGAAGGGGGGGTTGAATACAAACAGTACTGTTTTATCGAAATTTGTCCTTATAATTTAATTTATATTTTGACAAATTTGAGAGGAATTAAATGAAACAAAATTCAAGTTGAATATAAAATTATATTAACTTGAGGGGTTTGTTACAAATACAGTACATAATTTATATCTAGTTAATAAAAACAAATTAGAAAATTCGACATGAATTTTTCTAGATTTGTTAATAAAAATCAAGATATAGATTAAGAGTAAAAACTCGCTAATAGTACAAGAGTATCAAGGAAATCAGTTCTATCGGATCAGATATTAAAAATAAGATGAACTTGATTTTCTAAATAATTTTCTGCTTCTTGTGCTGTGTTCTTGATGAGAGAGAAGAGAGAATTCAGTTCTTGAATGTAATATTTTCTGTGTTCTTTTTCTTGCTGATTGCTTCTGTCGATATATCTTGTTATATATCAATCACTGACTCTTTGTCTTCAAATATAACTGCCAAGACAATCGTCAATACAATTTATTCTTCCAAGACAACCAATTTTGTACTGCCAAGACAATAGGCAATACAATCGTCAAGACAATCAGGTTCTTCCAAGACAATCGTCAAGACAATCAAATTCAGATATCTTTGTCTTGCTTTATCAAATTTATCATTCTGTCTGAAGCTTTTTCTTTTTGATCATTATCAAGACAATCAAATTGAACTGCCAAGACAATCGTCAAGACAATCAAATTAGATTTTTTATTCTACTTTTCAAAAGCTATTCAGACATTATCATTATCAAGACAATCGGCAAGACAATCAAGAATTGTCTTGCTTTATTGATTTCTTCTCCAATACAATCGGCAAGACAATCTCCTATTGTCTTGCTGTTCTGAATTTAACCTTCAAGACAATCGGCAAGACAATCAGGGATTGTCTTGCTAGTTCATTTTTCAGAATTAAATTAAAATTGATTAATAAATAATCATTTTAATTTATTCTTACTTAAATAATTAATCTGATTTAATTAATCTAATAATTAATTTAATTAAAGAATTAATTCAAGATGAATTAATTAATTAAATTGACTACTTGATTTAAATTAATTAAACAAGAATAATTATATATCCTTGGATTGTCTTAATTCTTTTCTGAATCACTGAAAGTAATAAAGGAATACCACTGAATAATTTGTTGACGTTCCATGTACTGTCTGGTTCATGAACGACTAACCTCAATGACTGTCCTTTAATTTTCACATTAATAATGTGATTCATTTTTCTTCTCATCTCTTTCTCCTTCTTGTACTTCACTGTATACTGTCTGAACCTGTCACTCTAGAAATCTCTGTCTTAGAAATAAATCCACTTCTTTGATGCTATACTGAGGCTTGATCAGCAATCTGAACTTCTTCCAGTGTAAAACATCAAAACTATAGATTGACTTTAGGGTTATTCTTCTGACAGATAGTACCTCCTGAGATTCCTGTGACAGTTAAAGTTATTTACTTATTACAAACTAAGTTTAAGTTGAGTTGAGTCCTCGAACTACAAATAGGCTATGTCATATGCCTTTCATTTATGGCTCTTAAAATTGACATGAGTAAGGCTTATGATAGAGTAGAGTGGGATTTTTTGCGAGCTCTTTTATGTAGATTAGGTTTTGCAGATTGGTGGGTGCATCTTATTCTTAGGTGTGTTACTTCAGTCAAGTATCATATTATTCATGGAGAATTCACAATGGGGCCTGTTATTCCTTCACGAGGGCTTAGACAAGGGGATCCCTTATCCCCGTATCTGTTTATTCTTTGCACGGAGGGTCTTTCAGCTTTGTTGAGAAAATACGAGCAAAACCATCAGATTCAAGGTGTCCAGATTTGTCGTAAAGCCCCTCCTATTAATCATCTGTTATTCGCAGATGACAGTTATTTTTTCACTGTTGCCTCAGAAACGGTGGCTTTGAACATGTTGGATTTACTGCAGACGTATGAGGAGGCTTCGGGCCAGCAAGTTAATATGGATAAATCCTCTATTGTTTTCAATTCTAATGTAGGTCGAGGGTGTAGAGATGCTGTTTGTCAGGTGCTTCAAATGAAGGAGGCGGAGGACGGAGCCAAGTACCTGGGATTACCGAATATGTTAGGGAGAAATAAGAGAAGTGCGTTTGCGTATCTTAAGGATAAGATGCAGCAGCGTATGTACTCTTGGAAGGACAGATGGATAAACCAAGCCGGCAAGGAGGTGTTGATTAAAAGTGTTGCGCAAGCTATTCCCATTTATGCCATGAATTTATTTTTACTGTCGTCGGTGCTAATAAAAGAGTTTGAGCGTAGCATATCAAGATACTGGTGGGGGTCAAAAGTCTCTGGCAAAACTGGCATCCACTGGATGAATTGGGAGAGGTTGTCAAACCATAAGAGAAATGGTGGTCTAAGTTTTAGAGATTTTAATAGCTTCAATCGTGCAATTCTTGGCAAACAAGGTTGGCGTTTCTTGACTGAGCCTAATAGACTGTCTAGCAAGCTTTACAAAGCAAGATATTTCTCAGACTGTGAATTTCTTCAATCAAAGTTAGGAAATAATCCTAGTTTCATTTGGAGGAGCGTTTGGGAGGCAAGACATGTTGTTAGTGCAGGTGCGCGCTGGAAAGTTGGGAACGGAAAAGATATCACAATCATGAACCAACCATGGCTTGAAGGTGAAACAAATCCGTACATCACGACTGAATTACAGGGATTAGAGAATGCTTCTGTGCATTCGCTTCGAACGGAGGATGGTCAGCAATGGGATGTGGAAATTGTGCAGGATTTATTCAACCACAGAGACCAAATTTGTATCTATAATACCCACTATGGTGGTGACAGGGAAGAAGACACCTTGTTCTGGAATGAGGAGATGACAGGTGTGTTCACAGTTCGGAGTGCGTATCGTTTACTTCGAGCCCAGAATGAAGCAGGTTTTTCAGGTGCAAGCGACGAGTTATGGAAGCGTTTATGGAGGATCAAGGCACCCTCAAAGGTGTTGAACCTCATGTGGCGTGCTTTAAATCAATGCTTGCCAACGTGCGTGAATTTGAGGATGAAACGGGTGCAAGTCTCTTCGACATGTCCAATTTGTAATGAGGAGGAGGAGACAATAATGCATGCCTTGGTTTCGTGTTCGTTCGCTGCAAGCTGCTGGAGAATGGGAGGTATGACAATCCAGAATGCAGCCTAGGAAACATTCGATGGTTGGTTAAATCATATGTTGGATGCCTCGAGACCAGAGAAGCATGGAGAGATTGCCACTATGTGCTGGAGCATTTGGCAGTGCAGGAATCAAAAGGTGTGGGACAACAAGAAGAATTCTATAAACAATGTTGTGTTTTCGGCTAGACAATACCTTACAGAATGGAAAGCAGCCCAAGTGTGTTCAACTAGGACTCTGTACAGGGACACCATCCCAGGTGACGGAGTTTCTTCTTGGGTGAAACCAAAACAGAATACAGTTAAGATATCAGTCGACGCAGCCTTGTTTGATGAGAGCCATAAATATGGGATTGGTTTGTTGGCGAGAAATCATGAGGGGAGAGTCATGATGGGGCGCTCGGAGGTGTTTGAGGGTCGAGTTCGACCGGAGCTTGCAGAGATTATGGCAGTAAAAGAGGCTCTGAGTTGGGCTAAGGAGGTTGGTTGGAGGGAAGCTGTTATTGAATCCGATTGCTTGGGAGTAATTCAGGCTATCCGTAGCAAAGTTACAATGTTGTCTCCGTTTGGTTGCATAGTTGCGGAGTGTCGTAGATTACTCGCAGAATTAAACATAGAGTTGTTTTTCGTCAAACGATCTGCTAACAGGGCCGCTCACTTTATAGCGAGGGAGTCATGTTTTTTCCCAGGTCGAGTTTTCGATGGGGGGTCTGTCCCTATTGATCTTCAATCTATTTGTTTGGATGATTTGTTTGAGTAATATATTGCTTGTTCGTCAAAAAAAAAAAAAAGAATATGATCTAGAAGATTCAAATCTCAAGTTTCTTCTTTCTCTACCTGAAAAGTGGGATGTTAAGACAACCACTATTAGAGACAATTATGATCTGGCTGATACTGATATTGATGAGATCTATGGGTTGCTCAAGACTCATGAACTAGAAATGGAATAGAGAAGCAGAAGATCAGGCAGAAAGTCAAAATCTGTTGCTCTAAGAGTTGAAGAAAGACCCTCAAAGAAGGAAACATCAAGGAAGAAGGCAAAAGGAAAAGCTTTGGTCATTCATTCTGAAAGTGAGTCATCAAACTCTGATGTTGACTCAAATACAGATGGATCATCTGATTCTGAAGATGATGAGGAAATGATGCAAATGGCTGCTTTATGGTAAAGACTTTAAAGAAGATGGGATTCAAGAACTTCAAGAAAGGAAAGAGATTCTCCAAGAATGATTCAAAGTTTGACAGGAAGAATTTCAGCAAATCTGAGAGAAAGGATACAAAATCTGGGAAAAGAGACAAGTCTGAGATTCAATGCTACAAGTGTAAGGAGATGGGTAATTATGCTCCTGAGTGCAAGAAGGGTAAAACTGAGAAGGCACTCTTCACTAAAGGCAGAGATTGGGCAGACACCTCTGACTCAGATGAGGATGTGAACTATGCTCTCATGGATACTATTGTTGATGAAGCTGAAGATTCTGAAAATAAGGTACCTCTAACTACCTATGCTTATAATACTAATGATATAACTGAATTAAGAATATATCTTAAGGCTTTGCATATCAGTTATAGGGATCAGACTTTAGAGAATGAGAGAATCAAAACTTAGAATTCTGAACTCAAAGAGAGAAATAAGGTTGTAGAAGAGAAACTTGCTAACATGCAGCAAGTTCAAAAGGAGAGAGATGATGCTGTCTATCTTGAACAAGAGTTGTTAAGTAAGTATAAACAACTAGAATCTGAGTTGGAAAAGGCAAATCATATTATTAAAACTTGGACTCACTCTGGAAAAGACACTCAAGAAGTTTTTCAATCTGACACTGTAGGTCTAGGTTACTCTGAGGAAGATGAACTTAGGTTTCAGAATACAGTCAAGATTAGACCACCTCTTCCACCTAAGAAGTTTGGAACATTTGTTAATGGAATAAGTGAACCTAGGTTTGAAGGTGGAAAAGAAGCTGTTAAGAAAGAACCAGTAAAAACTAGTGTTAAACAGGTTAATATTGGTTTAATGACAGATAAACAACTTAAGCATAGCTTAAGGAGTTAAAATCTGTTAAGAAACAGAAAGTGTCTAGAAAGAACAGAAATGGTAAAGTAGGCATTACTCAAGGCAATTATCCAATGCTTGCTACTTTAGCTCCAAGAAAGACATGTCATAACTGTGGTAGCACTAACCATCTTGCTAGTGTATGCAGGAAGAACAAAGACATTAATTCTTTACCTTCCAAGTCTGAAGTAAAGAAAGATAATGTTAGAACTAGGCCACAGACTTTATGCAAACACTGTGGAAGCACTTGGCATTCTATTTATACTTGCAGAAATTATCATGCTATTTATCATAATTACTATGAACTGAAACCTAATCTGAAATGGGTTAGAGTTAATTCTGCAAGTGTAAACTCTGATAAAGTTAGCTTAAACTCTGATAGTGAAAATTCCGCTGCTAAAGCTAACAAAATTAAGAAAGCCAAAGGATCCAAGCAAGTCTGGATCCTTAAATCTAATCCTCAGTAATTGTTTTTGATTGCAGGGCATCAGGGAAAGTATCCTAGTCGTGGACAATGGATGTTCAGGACACATGATTGGAAATAAAGCCCTGCTATCAGAGTATGTGGAAAAGGCTGGCCCAAAAGTTTCCTATGGAGATGGAAACATAGGACATACTCTGGGATATGGCAATATTAATCTTGGAAGTGTCATCATCACAAATGTAGCTCTGGTTCTTGGACTCAAGCATGATCTGCTATCTGTGAGTCAAATCTGTGACAGAGGTTTTCATGTAGATTTTCAACCTGAATACTGTGAGGTTATCAGCAAAACCACAGGGAAAGTTGTTTTAGTTGGACAAAGGCGCAACAATATCTATGAAGCAAGCTTGTTGACAAATTCTGATGGAAAAACAATGTGCCTGTCAACAAGAATGTCTAATGAAGAGAGTTGGAAGTGTCATAAGAAACTCTCTCATTTGAATCTGAACAACATCAATGAGCTGATAAGAAAGGATCTTGTTAGAGGACTTCCAAAGTCTTTGTTAAATGTTGATGGTCTGTGTGATTCATGTCAAAAGGCCAAACAGAGGAAGACCTCTTTCAAGAGCAAGTCTGAATCTTCAATTGTTGATCCATATCATCTGTTACATGTTGATCTTTTTGGACCAGTAAATGTCTTGTCAATTGGAAGGAAGAAATATGCTCTAGTCATTGTTGATGAATATACTAGATACACTTGGGTGTATTTTCTAGCAAAGAAGGATGAAACTGCATTAACTCTGATGGAGCATGTAAAGCTACTGGACAAAGGATCAAAACACAAAGTCAAAATAATCATAAGTGATAATGGAACTTAATTCAGAAATGCAACAATGGAAGAATTCTGCAAGAACAGAGGCTTGAAGCAAGAGTTTTCTGCACCTGGTACACCACAGCAAAATGGTGAAGTTGAGAGGAAGAACAGAACCTTGATAGAAGTTGCTAGAACTATGCTTGATGAAGTAAAATTGCCAACCTATTTCTTGGAAGAAGCAGTTCAAACTACTTGTTTTACTCAAATGCAACACTGATCAACAAGCATGGAAAAACACCATATGAGATGGTGAGGGAAAAGAAGCCAAACCTGAAATATTTTCATATTTTTGGGTGCAAATACTTTGTGTTGAAAAATCATCCTGAACAGTTGACCAAATTTGAGTTGAAAGCAGATGAAGGAATTTTTGTTGGCTATCCAGTGTCAACCAAGGCATTCAGAGTTTATAATCTGAGAACTAGGGTGATTATGGAATCTATTCATGTGTCATTTGATGACAAGAAAATCACTGGACTTGAAGATGTTGATGAACATGATCAGTTGCATTTCGAAAATGAAGATCTAATCTCTGATGAAATAAACTCTGATGACACTAGTCCAACAAACTCTGAACCTTTACTGGTACACACAGAAGAAATAGTACAGTCTGAACAAAGAGGAGAACCAGTTGAGGGGGAGCATGATCATAGTGATGACTCAAATTCTGATAATGAGTCAACTGAAAATTCTGGATCAAACTCAAACTCTAATGATTCAAACTCTGAAAGTCCAAATTCTGACAGTTCAAACTCTGAACGATCAAATTCAGGGGTAGCCTCAGAGAATGAAGAAAGGCATCAAGATAATCAGGAGAACATTGATCAAGGGGGAGGATCAACTGTTGACAGAAGTCATTTACCTACAACTAGGAAATGGACAAAATCACATACACCTGATTTAATAATTGAAGATCCAGATGCAAAAGTTAGGACAAGAAGTGCTACAACAAATGAATGTCTATTTCATGCATTTCTATCCAAATCTGACCCAAAGAAAGTGGAAGAAGCTCTTCAAGATGCTGACTGGATAACAGCAATGCAGGAGGAGTTAAATGAATTTGAGAGAAATGAAGTATGGACCCTTGTACCTAGACCAAAGAATAGATCTGTTGTTGGTACTAGATGGGTTTTCAGAAACAAAACTGACAGTGATGGGGTTGTTACAAGAAACAAGGCCAGACTTGTGGCCAAAGGCTATTCACAGCAAGAAGGCATAGATTATGATGAAACTTTTGCTCCAGTTGCAAGGTTGGAGGCAATAAGAATCTTTCTAGCATATGCTTCTCACAAGAAATTCAAGGTTTTTCAGATGGATGTGAAAAGTGCTTTTCTGAATGGAAAACTTGAAGAAGAAGTGTTTGTTGAACAACCACCAGGATTTGTAGATCCCAAGTATCCAGATTATGTCTACAGGCTTGACAAGGCACTCTATGGACTTAAGCAGGCACCAAGAGCATGGTATGAAACTCTGGCTCAATTTCTTTTAGAAAGTGGGTTCCACAGAGGTACAATTGATAAAACCTTGTTCTACTTCAATCTTGGTAGTGATCTGTTATTAGTTCAAATATATGTAGATGACATAATCTTTGGATCTACTAATGATAAACTCTGTAAGAAGTTTGCTAAGCTCATGCAGTCCAGGTATCAAATGAGCATGATGGGAGAGCTCAGTTATTTTCTAGGGCTACAGGTGAAGCAAACAAATGATGGAATTTTTATCAATCAAGCAAAATATACCAGAAATCTTCTCAAGAAATTTGGCATGCTTGACTGCTCATCTGCAACAACTCCCATGGCAACAGCAACAAAGTTGGATAGAGACACAGGTTCACCAGTGGATATGACAAACTATAGAGGAATGATTGGGTCTCTTCTTTATCTAACAGCTAGCAGACCTGACATCATGTATGCAACATGTCTCTGTGCAAGATTTCAGGCAGATCCAAGAGAACCACATCTAACAGCTGTGAAGAGAATTTTCAAATATCTTAAGGGAACCATAACTTTAGGTTTGTGGTATCCAAGAGAATCAGACTTCAAGCTTCTTGGTTACTCTGATGCAGACTTTGCAGGCTGTAAGATAGACAGAAAAAGTACTAGTGGAAGTTGTCAATTTCTTGGTGATAGACTTGTTTCTTGGTACAGCAAGAAACAGAAATCAATCTCTACATCTACAGCTGAAGCAGAGTATATTGCTGCTGGTAGCTGTTGTGCACAGATTCTGTGGATGAAGAATCAATTACTGGATTTTGGATTGAGGTACAGTAAAATACCTATTTACTATGATAATCAAAGTGCTATTGCTATGACAGGTAATCCAGTACAGCATTCAATGACCAAGCACATCAACATAAGGTACCATTTTATCAGAGAACATGTAGAGGAAGGGAATATTGAGCTTCATTTTGTGTCTACAGAACAACAGCTTGCAGATATCTTCACCAAGCCATTGAGTGAAGCTGTATTTACAAGGCTGGTAAATGAACTAGGAATGGTCTCTGGCTTTGACTAGAGATATTGGTTAGACTCAAAACTCTACTTATGTACTGTGTTGCTCATATTTCTGTGGTATGTTAAACTCTGATATGCAAACTCTGCTCAATGACTGTTAAACTCTGTTAGCATGCTCTTTAAGTCATACACTGTTGACTGTTGAATAAACTTTGAGAAACTCTGATAATGTTTTTTTTCTGAACATAAACACCGATGAAGATACATGTATGAAACATTATTCTCAGTAATTAGTCATGAATCCTTCTAAGTTATCTGTGATCTAATCTTAACTGTGCAGAAAGTTAACACAGCATGATACTGTTCTATATTTATAGCATCTCTTAGTTTATTTATCCTAAACTCCGAGTCTGTAAATACTGTGTGCATTGCCTCTCATAAATAATTTCTAATGTTGATGAGCTCTAAACTCTGTTAGTTATACACTGTTAAATTAGATTCTGTTATTAGAATATATATAGACTGTTAGAACTCCTTTGAGATCATGTTTGTAACTAGGACGACCCAGGAACTTACTGGTATATAGTAAGGGCTAAAATTCTCTAATTTTTGGTGATTAGTCGAAAGTTAGGAAGATCCAAGAGCTTGCATTAACCGACGCCTATAGCGTCGGTTGTTGACCTATAGCGTCGCCAGTTTACCTATTTCGTCGGTTGTTTGCATTAACCGACGCCTTAGGTCATCTGCCAGAAGCTATTGCGTCGGTTGTTTGCATTAACCGACGCTATAGGTATAGCCTATAGCGTCGCCTTTTTAAGGGGCGACGCTATAGGCTATACCCAGAAGCTATTGCGTCGGTTGTTTGCATTAACCGACGCTATAGGTATAGCCTATAGCGTCGCACTTTTAAGGGGCGACGCTATAGGCTCTACCTATAGCGTCGCCCCCTAAAATGGCGACGCTATAGGTTAATGTTTTTTTTAAAAAGAGCCTATAGCGTCGCCCATTCAAATGACCGACGCTATAGGTCAATTTTTTTTAAAAAAAATAATTATTTCAAAAGTGGAATTTCACCATTACAAAATATAATCCAAGAACACCAAACAAGTCTAAACACAATTTTAATCCCATTAAAAAATAAACCATTCAATACAACCAAAATACTAGTTTTACTCATTAATGTTACCCTACTTTCAATAATTTTCTATTTTTTTTATATTTTTCCCCATTTTTAAACTAGTTTGTCAAAGAAATCAAAAAATTAAATAAAAATAGGAAAAATGCCAATTTTTGAAAATAAATTC